>JAEBUP010000002.1:0-2400000 GCA_023014405.1 Amanita molliuscula
GCACGCGTCTGGGTGGTTGCGAGCGATTGCGTGAGGGATTGCAGCATCGTTTGCGTCTGTAGCGAACTTTGCACCATCTTCTCCATAAGGCTGAACATATCTTCCGTCTTCACGCCAGACGTTGCTACTGGCTCGGGCCTGGCTGGCGGGGTTGACGCGGAGTTGGCGGGGTAGGTGGCGGGGTACTCTGTTCTTGCAGTATGGGGCGCGGCGGGCTTGTTGATTAGCTTATCGTAAAAAAGACGCACCCTGGATGACCTCTTGCGCGGCCGCTAACGTTTGCTCGAGAGAGTAGGGGTCGTCGCGGTGTACGTTTGGGTACTGGCTGCGCATGTACCTGTACATTTCTGTTCCGACGTGGACCTGGAACCCTTTGAAGAAGTATTCGCTCTGTTGGCGCGTCGAGAGCCGGCCATTTTGATGAGATACTTCGTTATTACCAGAAAGCGCTGGTAATAGCTGCAGAGGTCTTCCGCGGTTTGGATTCCGAGGCGGAGTGTCTCTTCGATTAGGCAGTCCAAATCCGCCTGCGTGTGCTCGCGCTCGTTTATTACTCCGGTATATAGCGCGGTTATGGATGCTTTGAAAGCCTCATACGTAGAGGCGGCGTCGAAGGTGTCTACACCTCCCCATAGATCGTATTCCGTGTCGTGGAGGTAGCGCAGCGCGTAGACCTTTTTCTGCTGCGCGGAGGTGACGCCAGCTTCACTAAACAATAGTTCTAGCTCGTCGAAGTAGCGCGGAAGGCGGCGGGGTTGATTTGAATCGAAGCGGGGTGCGGCGGAGGCGTATCGCGCGGGCATGGGCTTGGTTTGTGCGTGGTCGGCCATCTTGACTATCTGTGGTGGTACTAGTTTATCGAGGTTTGAGGTTGAAGAATGGGAACTGGAACTGCTTGAACTTGAGGATACTGGCGGCGGGCTTGGCGACGGTTGCGGAAGTTCTGATGGCGACGAGGTGAGCGGGCTTGATTCGTTGGAGCGGGGCGGATCTGGCGGGTTGGCTGGCGGGGTGCTGGTGGAAACGTCGAAGGAATGGAATGTCTCGGATTGATCTGGCGGGCTACGAGAGGATGTTGAGGGTTGGCGGAAAGCTCTGTCGATGTTGTCGATGGCTTGGAATTCCGGGGCGAGGCCTAGTCGTCTGCGGGATTGTCGTTGGAACGTGTTGGTGCTTTTGAAAATCTCGCTCAATGCCTCGCTAGGATCTTGGTGCAAAAGCTGCTGCGCGTTCTCGGCTCTTCGTTTCAGCGAGTTGTACCAGTCGGCGAAAACGTTGGCGGACGACGGGGATGGGGCGTAGTGACCGGGGAATTGCTGGTCCCGGGGTGATTCGGGCGGTGTTGACGGCGTAATTCTTTCAAAGGCCTCACTGGGGCAGCCAATATGATAAGTTCACCCCGCTATTGGAAATAGCGAGGATCAGGAAGGGGTGAGGTCGCGAAAGAGTTCCCGTCAACTCCGGTGCGCTCGATGACAACGATACGCTGCGCAGAATCTGGCAACTCCGCGGATAATAACGTTGGTCACACAAGGCGTAACAGCGGTGAACGCGGGACGCAGAGTACGACAAAAACTCAGAGGCGCGAACGAGACGAAGAGGGCGTAGCTGAGAGGACGAGACTCGAAGGCTGGGGTGTACTATATTATTTTTCTAAGTGTCGTACATGAGCTTATATACGTTTTTCTACCCTACTAATGACGAAGTGACTCTGCAAATTTTCACCTTGCAACCGTATATCCAAATCCGTCTTGAAAGTCTTCGCGCAATGGGGCTAGCTGAGGAACGCGATGGTGGTATAGGAGCGCCGCGGTGAGAACCAGTATCGCGACCCGACACGGGACGCTAATAGAATCGTATACTTTGAAATAGACGTTGATGATCGCCGTTGGCGGCAACGCCGGGATTCATCTGGCTTGACGCGTCCCTGTGCTCTATTTTCCGCGGACCTGACTGGTCTATACCGTAGTTGGTCGTCGGCCGATGGGTTTACTCGTCCACTAGGGGCCTGATCCGCTATGTCGGTGCGTCGCTAGGGATGACGTGGCGTCCGTGTATGGGTGACCCTGGCATCGCAGAAGGTAGATCTGTTCCTAACGCGGATATCGCTTTGATGGCGCCTGTCCCTTCTCCGGTGAACTAAGCTGGGCCGGCTAGCAATTTTTACGTGGATCGGCCGACAGTGTGCTTTGTCGGGGCGAACGACCGACTGGCGCGGGGTTTGGACAGGGTACGCGGAAGACGACTTGGCCATTGAGCGTGGGCGACGCTTGCCTTATGGCGGATAATCGCGGAGTTGGCGGAGTTGCTCTTGGCTAGCGCGGAAGACTTGCGGAAGACCTTGGGTGAGTGCAAATGCTAAGCGATGGGGTCAGGCATGTATACTCCTAGTGAGGGTAAGGTTTCTAACATCTAGTGCTGAGACTAGTCGTTTGATACCTATACACCTTCACATCGGAACGATGCTCATCAGCGCTCAGCGCTGCTGGCTGCTACTCAGGTTTCGGATAGTGATGTATTAGTAGACTCAAAAATAAATGTGCATGATTTACTTTACGAGTGCAGAGGGAACATACATCACTTAAGAAACCTTAGAGTGAGCACAAAAGAAGGACAAAGACTACAAACATGGACACCGCAGTGGATGCTAAGAAGGATTTGGGAACAACCCAAACAAATAGTGGTGGAATGTCTACAACAATGGGTAGACATTAAACGAGTGAAAGAAGTGGACGAACAGCTGGTAAACAATTTAAATGCTATGACAGAAGCCAACGCAATGTGGAACCTAGTGCACTTATGAGAAAAGAAAGTGCAAGGAACCGGTGATGAGCATCGTTCTGAGCTAGTGGTGTAGAGGAGTCATCCGCAGGTATTCTGCAATAGCAACGAGCAACTCCGTGCAATTCCGCACAATTCCGTGCAACTCCGCATTTTTCCGCAGTAAGGCAAGCATCACCCACACTCAACAAGCAAGTTGCCTCCCACATATGCCATCCATACCCCACACCAGTCGGCCATTCACATCCGATGTCAGCACACCATCGGCCAAGTCGCATGAAAATCATCAGCCGGCACAGCCTAGTTCACCGGAGAAGGGACTGCACCATCAAGCCACATCTGCATTAGGAAGATCTACAGTCCAAGATCCAAGAGCCACGTCATCCATAGCGACGCACCAACGCAGTGGAATAGGACCCTAGTGGACGAATAAAGCCATCGGCTGATGATCAGATATGGTATAGACCAGTCAGGTCCGCAGAATATCAAGAACAGGGCCACATCAAGTCAGATGAACCCCGGAGTTGCCGCGCATGGCAATCAGGCAGGTCTATTTCAATCTGACAAGTCTATTAGCATCCCATGCAGGGTCATGGTATTGGCTCTCACCACGGCGCTCATATTCCACCATCGTGTCCCTCAGCTAGCCCCATCGCATGAAGACCTTTAAGACGGATTTGGATATATGGTTGCGAGGTGAAAATTTCACAAGTATTACTTCATTATCTAGAGTAGGAAAAAGTATATAAAGCTCATGTACAATAGGTTACCAGCTTAACATAATAATATAGTACACCCCAGCTCTCGAGTCTTGTCCTTTAGGCTATGCCCTCTTCATTTCGTTTGCGCCTTTGTCTTGTCGTACTCCGCATTCCGCGTTCATCGCTGTTACGCCCTTGTGTGACAAACGTTATTATCCGCGGAGTTGCCAGTTCCGCGCAGTGTACCATTGTCATCGAGCGCACTGGAGTTGACAGGAACTCTTTCGCGACCTCACCCCTTCCCATTCCTCGCTATTTCCAATAGCGGGGTGAACATATCACTGGATACAATGAGATAGATGTAACAGGAGTTGTAACAAAGATGGACGGATCAAAAAGTATCTGCATCAAAATGTTGCTAGATTCCGGATGCACCAGGACTTGTATTAGCACCAATTTCATGGAAAAGCACCAAATACCAACCAGGCATTTAGTCCGGCCCATACCAGTGTTCAACGCGGATGGAACAAAAAACTCGAGAGGTGCCTTGGAGTACATGGCTAAGATAAAACTATGCATCGGTGAACATGAGGAAGTCATTGAATGTGCAGTAACCCATCTCTTGAAAACAAGCATATTCTTGGGCTTCGATTGGTTGAGGAAACATAATCCAACTATCAACTGGAAAAAACAATCCCTAGAGTTTAACAGATGCCCAGGAGCATGCTGGAAATCTTCATCAGTTCAGGAACCCGAGGACGAAATAAATGTAGTCAAGGACCTCGAGACAGGAGATTGATTATTGGCTGTCCATATAGGGGAACCAGAACTTCGCGTCAGGGCTTACGCGTCAACTGCCACAAAAATAGCAGCAGAGGAGGTGGAGAAAACAAAGAAACGAACTCTGGAGGAGGCAGTCCCCAGACACTATTTAGGACATTGAAAAGTCTTTGAGAAAGAGACTTTTGACAAACTACCACCACGGCGGTGATGGGATCACGCCATTGAATTGATTCCCAGGTCTAACCCAGTAGACTGTAAAATATATCTGCTCAATTGAGACAAGCAGCAGCAACTGGACGAATTTTTAAAAGAAAACCTGGATTCTGGGAGGATTCAGTCAAGCAAATCGCCTATGGCGTCTCCTTTCTTCTTTGTGAAGAAAAAGGATGGAAAACTTAGGCCTGTACAGGATTACAGGTGACTTAACAAGATGACGGTCAAAAACTGGTATCCACTACTGCTGATAGGAGAGCTGGTGGATAAATTATCACAAGCAAAGGTCTTCTCAAAGATGGACATACGTTGGGGATACAACAACGTATGCATCAAGGAGGGAGATGAGTGGAAGGTGGCTTTCCGAACCAACAGAGGACTCTTCGAGCCCTTGGTCATGTTCTTCAGACTTACAAATTCGCCAGCCACCTTTCAGACGATGATGAATGACATCTTCAGAGTTGAGATAGTGGAGGGATGGGTCGTCATTTACATGGACAACATCCTTGTATTTTCAAAAAATCAGGCGGAGCATACGGTACAGGTTAACTGTATTTTGGCAAAACTAGAGGAGCACAAGTTGTTGCTGAAACCGGAGAAGTGTTTCTTCGACAAAAAGGAAATGGACTTCTTAGGCATAGTAATCAGCGAAAACTCAGTACAAATGGAATCCGCAAAAGTACAAGCGGTAACCAACTGGCCGAAGCCAACATGCAAGCGGGAAGTCCAACAGTTCTTGGGCTTCGTAAACTTTTACCGATGCTTTGTAAAAGACTTCGCTAAAGCAGCCAAACCATTGACTCGTCTTACAGGAAAAGACGAGTGGAAGTGGACAGAACTTCAAGATGCAGCATTTGATATGCTAAAAAAGACAATTGCAGAGGAGGTGGTGCTGCGAATTCCCAATGAAGATGACCAATTTCGAGTAGAGGTAGACGCCTCTGACTTTGCTATTGGAGGAATTCTGTCGCAGCAAGTAGAAAATGACATATGGAAGCCAGTGGCTTTCATTTCAAAATCCCTAAATGACGCTGAACGAAACTATGAGATCTACGACAAGGAGATGCTCGAGGTTATGCATGCCTTCTACGAATGGTCCCATTACCTCAAAGGGGCCAAACATACAATCAAAGTTTTAACAGATCATCAGAACTTGACATATTTCAGGAAGGCACAGAATTTGAATTGACATCAAGCAAGATGGGTGACAGACTTACAGGATTATAATTTCGTCATAAAACATAGGAGCAGGAAGTCCAACACCAAGGCGGACTTATTATCCAGATGGGCAGGACATGCTCATGGGGAAAATGACAATGAAGGGGTGGTTCTGTTAAAAGAACACCTCTTCATACAGGTGTTTGATGATGATCGTGCAATTGATGACATCATGAAAGACATTAAAGATGTGCCCAAGCAGCAATGGGAAACACAGGTTGTTGAAGGCCTCGAGAAGGCTGCAGGAGACTATAAACTAGAAGGGAAACTCATTACTTGGAAAGGACGAGTATACGTACCAGTGGTTGTGGCATTGCAAGAGGACATCATCACAATCCACCATTCATGGGGGCACTCCAGAGTGGCAAAGACATTGGAGTCTTTAACAAGGAACTTCTGGTGGCCAAATATGCGCCTCGACATTGAACGTTACATTCCGGGATGTGAAACCTGTCAAAAGGCCAAACCAGATCAACAAGCATGAGCAGCACCACTCCGACCCAACAAAGTTCCAACAGAACCATGGGAAATCATTTCTGTAGACTTTATGGGACCATTGCCCCCATCAAAGGGAAATGATACGATCATGGTGGTGGTGGATAGGTTCACCAAGAAGTCGTACTTCTTACCTACCATAAAGGAGATTACCTCGCAGGGAACAGCAGTGCTGTTCAGGGACAACATATTTTGGGAGCATGGCATCCCATGAAAAGTAATAAGCGACAGAGGGCCTCAGTTTGCTTCTAAGTTCATGAATGACCTATACAGAATGTTGGGAATAAAAGCGAATCGATCAACAGCTTATCACCCACAAACAGATGGACAGACAGAAAGAGTTAATCAGGAAGTAAAAGAATTCCTGACTATGTTCATAAACAATCGCCAGGACAATTGGAGTGATTGGCTGTCAGTGGCACAGTTCTGCCACAACAATCGAGTACATTCAGCTATGGGCTTTATGCCCTTTTACATGAACAAGGGTCTAGATCCCACTTACACACTGAAGGCAGTAGCAGTGGAGCAACTGGCAAAAGAAATAGAGGACATACATGAAAAGGCGAAGAAGGCTTTGGAAAAAGCCACTCAAATCATGAAAGAGCAGTATGATAGCCACCGCCAAATGGCACGAGAGTATAAACCTGGTGACAAAGTTTATCTTAGTACGGAGAACCTCCCAGTCATCCGGGCTACCAAAAAGCTCGATGGAAAATTTGTCAGTCCACTCGAAGTCCTCACCAAAGTCGGTGAGTCATTGTATAAACTCAAAATCCCAGCAGCATGGCAGGTATATAATGTCTTCAACAAAGTCCTGTTGAAGCCATACAGGGAACCAGAATTCCCCAAACAAAAAGCGAAGGCAGTGGCACACAAGGATGCACAGATGGTGGAAGAGTCCCAGGAGGACAAGTATGAGGTGGAAGAAATCATGGAAAGCTGCATTAGCGGACAAGGAGGAGCGAGGCTGGAATACCTTGTCAAATGGAAAAATTATCTGGTGGAAGAGTCCACCTGGGAGCCAGCAAAAAACGTCACCAATGCACCAACTAAAGTTAAAAAATTCCATAAAGAGAACCCGAAAGCACCTAAGCTCGTTAGGAACCTAAAAAGCGGGAAGGTGTATATTAAGTACATGGAAACAGTTCCTCAACAACCCCCTAGTGCACCAAGGCACACACAAAGTCGAGGAACTCATTGGAAGGATAAGAAACTTTTTGGATGGGATGACAGACGTTTTGGCCCATGATACTTAGAAAACATGGAGCGCAGATGGCACAACTGGAAGGGAGATAGGAGGGCAATCATGGAATTGCCAGACGACACCGATGGGACGTTCTCCAGAGACCTGGAGCGTGGCAGGCAGTCACCCGTGCTTGATTTCCCAAAAAGGGGAGAGAAAGAGGAACTGGAAGAGGAGTGCCGAGCGCACGAAAGAGACACCAAGTGTCTCAAAAAGAAAATTTTAAAATGAACAGACACACTAGAAGCTGCCAATGAAAGCAGCGAGTCGGAGGAGGACCGACAGAAAAGGATCAAGGGCATTGCACACCCTGAAAAGAAACTTGTCAAATGGAAAACCACCATTGAGGAGGTGGAAGACGACGATTCGGAATGATCAGGCTTGACGCCTGAGGAACAAGCAGAACAGTTGGCCTGCTTTTACAAACACATGAAAAGAGATCCGCACTATGTGGACTCAGCAACTTCAGCCTCTCGGGACGCGAGGCCTTAAGGAGGGGGTGATGTTATGAGCATACCTTGTCCACTTTCATTTTCACAGTAATGACACTAATGACAATCATGAAGATATGGTCTTGGAGAGTCGGATTCTATTTTTCCTCTTATTTTATCTTTTTATCTTCACTCAAACATTTAAATACAGGACTTGGACAATACTCTGGTCACGGGGATGGGCTATGTTAGGACTGCGACCCTTATATGGCAGGAGGTTAGGTCAGCATCGGCTAGGGACATAGACCGAGTGCTGACAGGAATGACGGCCTGATGATGGGCCTACGTCATGAAAGGAATCATGAGCGACATGGTGCCTGAGGGGCGACATGGGAACGCCAAGATGTACCAACAACTAGGTACTGGCATATGTGGGAGTCAGCCGAGATGCAGAACAATAAGCATCGCCAAACAAGGAAGGACAGAGTGTTGGTGTGGGAGGATGTCTCCTGATAAGGTCAGATCAGTGCAGATCGGCTGCTGCACATTGATCCCGGCTTGAGGGACTTTAGCTGTGCGCTGTCTGTGCACAGACCAGGGGAGCGGTATATAAGGGTTGTCGTCTTAGGTAGCAAGTCCCTAAGACTCTAGATAGTTTGTCACCTAGACACTTCTTGAGCAAGTTCTTGTCTTTGGCTTAACAAGCCACCCCCTTCTCTAAGTCTTTTAGGTTGTGTTTAGGCTAGTCCTAACACTGCCCATCTGCTTCCACCACCCATTGCCTTATTTGTCCATCTCAGGCAAAGTGCCATTACCATATTTAGCTGTCTCAGACAATGTAGCACCATTTAATTTAGATGCATGTACCATAACAGCTTAAGAGTAGGGCTGGTGTACAGCTCTGTTCCTGTCCTTTTCCTTACTTACTGTCACTATGCCTCCTTGTTGGGCTCCAAGAAAGGCTGGAAAATCAGTGGCAAAAGATACTACTGGTATTGGTTCAATCTATAAGGCTCTGTACTCTGTAATCAATGTCACATTGTGATATATCTAGAGTAATTTGATGCCCATGCATCCTCTGCACCCTCTGCAGTGCAAAACACACCTACTACTCCAGGTGAATATTATTACTGTTCTTTGTTTTGCATATTTCTGATATGGTGCACAAAGATAAGCTGCCTGCTTCTCAGCAGGCTCCTTTTGTTGAATTCAATGGTAAGCAGTATTTCCAATTAATTGCAACAGAAGAAGTTGAGGTATTTGATGGTAGGGAACAGGGCAATGATGGAGATGGAATAGTCCACAGTAAGTGCCACTGGACAGTTTACAGAGCAACTAAAAGTCAAGTTAAAAGGGAGAATTCCTAAACCATCAAAGTGTGCTCTTGGAGTAAGTGTTTGGTGCAAAACTTAAATTGATTCTATCAAACTGACATTTTCAGGTTGACCCCTTGGAACCAATGACTCCCATTCCTGCCAGGAAGAGAAAGGCTGTTCCAACAACACCTGCTCAGGTGTTGTTTACACCATGTAGACCAGATGAACCAGATGGATCTGAATCTGGTGATGAGGATATTTCACCATCTAAGCTAGCCTCTCAGGTAGAGGAGCTTTCCATGGATCCCTCTGCAGAGCCAGGCAAGAGAAGGGCATCAAGAGTAGCAAGAGATGTCTGGGAATTTTTTGAGAAGACTGGAAGTGGAACAGGTGCAATGAGCACTTGCAAGTTATGCATGTGAATATTATCATAATTTAAACTTGTTCTCACAATTAACTTTGTTTCTCAGTACTGTTTGTGCAGCTGATCAAGATCATCCAGTTGCCAAATTTTCTGGTTCAACTAGTGTTTACAACCTCAGGAATCATTTAGTCAGGGTGCACTTGGAAGAGTGGAGCAAGCTATGTGATGATAAGAATATCCCCGTCACTAATCCTGCAGCATTGCAGGAAATTAGGAAGTTTAAGGGACAAGATGATGATGATAAGGAGGGTAGTCAGCTTCTTTCATATTCTAAGGAGGCATTTTCCAATGCCTTGGTTGAATTTGTTGTTGCTGATGATGTGGTAAGTAATAATGTTTATAATGCCTTGCAGCCTTTCTGATTGTGAAAGGCCATGAACATTGTGGAATCTCCAAGGCTCAAGAAGATATTTTTGCTCTTTAGGAAGGAGCTGAGGGAGTCTGATATCCCTGGAAGAAGTACTATTCAAAACCATATCATGAACAACTTTTCAGATCACCTTAAAACTCTAGAAGATGATATGAGGGCAAGTTTGGAATTGTTAACACCTTAATTTGGCTAACTATTTAGAAGAGATCAGTGGGAAAAGTCTCCTTCACCACTGATACATGGTCAGATCCAAACTTGACCTCCTTTATGGCCATAACTGCACATTGGGTTGAGGGTATTGAAGTTAAGACAATGGCAGGGACCCAGAGGAAGTTGGAATTGAGGGCTGACCTTATTGGTTTCCGCAGAATCCCAGGTAGACACACTGGCAAGCTCCTTGCCCAGTGTTTTCTCTTTATCCTTGACAGATTGAAGATAACCCAAAAGGTATGGGCTTCAAGTTCAAATTGTACTTCTTGCTCATTCATATGTTGATAGATTGGTTGGGTAACTTGTGATAATGCAAGCAATAATGATACTATGATGACTTCACTCCAGTATACACTTCACAGGAGGGGGATTAAATTTGACGCTATTAAAAACAGGATTAGGTATGATTTTTCACTGTGCTGATGCTCTTATTTAAATTTTTCTAGATGTTTCCCTCACATTGTCAACTTGGCCTGCAAGTCAGCTTTGGGTGCCATAACTGACATCAAATATATTGAGGTAGAGGCAGAATATGTACCAGGGTTTGGTTCAAGGGACTGTATTGCAACAGTCTGCTCACTCATCAATGCAGTAATTCATCCCTATTGAATTTACACCTATTACTGATTGGACCATTCAGATTTGTAACAGCAATGTGAAAAAGCAGAGATTTTCACAATATCTGCTGGAATCTTTCAAACAGGACTATCAGCTTATTCAAGATGTCTCAACAAGATGGTCTTCAACCCTCCTGATGATTGAGAGGGTCTTTAAATTGAAAGAGGTAGGTCTGAGAATAATATAATTAAGCTTTCATTAAGATTGCATAGGCAGTTATTGAAATAACATATGACAATGACTTTCCTGACTTAGAGAAGTTCCAAATGAATGAATATGAGTGGGAATTACCAGAGGACTACCAGAAAATTCTTGAGGTATCAGTTTGTGTGTTCAGAAGAATATGTGGCTAATGCAGAATAAAGATCCCTCATGCCTTCCAAGATATACTTGGGACTGTAAAGACTCCTACTCTTCCATACACTATCACATCTTTTTCAGCATTGATTGAGAGATAGAACTGGCAGAAGAGAACTACTCTTGGGAGAATATCATCACCTCAGGCTTGGACAAGTTGGAGAAGTATGAAGGAGAGCTGACAAAAACACCAGCTTATGTCCTTGCAGTAATCTGCACATTTTGTGTTTTATTATTGAATTGACATAAGTCCTAGTCATTGATCCTGCAAACAAACTGGATTATTTTTTAGCATTATCAGAGAATGAGTATGGGTCAGCCAAGGAATTATTTTTGGAAGCAGTAAGCTGGTCATTTTATCCCATTTTAAACACCATCTCATTTCATGACAGTTAAAGGAATACAAAAGTTCAGGGACCCCACAGACTGAGCCTCAGCCCAAGCCTGCAGCTAAACAATCCAAGCCAACTGCAGCTCAAATATTGCATAGAAAGAAACAGCACTCCACACCTAAGGAAGTGAGTTTGGAAATGGAAGTGGAGCAATACCTAAGTGCTTTTGGTGGTGAGACCAAATATATCTTGCAATTTTGGCAGGTGCCTAAACTCTACACCTGTGTTGTATTATCTGACTTGCATATAGACTCATCAAGGACAATATCCACATATCTTCCAGCTTGCCATGGATATCATACCTATCCAGGCTACAAGTGTGCCATGTGAGAGAGCTTTCTCATCTGGGAAAGAAACCATGGCACCTAGGAGAAGTAGGATTTCCAATTGTCTGATGGAGGCACTTCAAGTCCTTAAGTTCTCAATTCGCAAAGGCCCTGCCCTGAGCTTCACAGAAGGAATGGCTTGGGATGATGAGCTAAGGGAATTTGAGTACATGGGTAGGGTGGCACCATCTGATGATGCTGAGACATATGGCAGGAATTTACATGTGGAAGAGCTGGATGAAGATGGGCTTGATAGGCTCATTGAGGAAGATATGAAAGCCATGGAGAATGAGTCCAAAAAAGTTGAGGATAATATGGAGGATTGATGATATAACTTGTAATTGTATCCCTGTTGAAGCATAAATTGTAAAATAGTGAAAATAGTTTTTCATTCAGGTCACTGATGCCAATACAAGTACTATCAACCCTACTACACTTAGTCACAGACTACAGTACAACAGATTCAATACAAAGGATAATGCAAACAAGCATGTCTGCAGAGGGCTGGTTGATGTGGTGTGGGTGGACTGGGGATCAGATGGAAGGGTGGAAGCAGGCACACTCACCTTGTCACATGGCTGGGTCCATGAGCAGCATGGGGTCAGGATTGGGACTGGTAGTGGAGCTGCACAGTAGCATGGGTGGAGTGTAGTGCAGGTGGAAGATAGCAGCAGGCACATTTGATGAGGACATGGGCATGGTAGTGAAGGCAGTAGCACAGATGGAGGATAGGCAGTGGGCACATTTGGTGGGGGCATGAGTGGGCACAGGTCAACAGTAGATGGCGGCATTGGTTGACAGATGGTGGGCACAGGCAGAAGGCAGGTGCACAGCAGGCAATGGTTGACCCTTGAGGGTAGGGATGTGCACAGGTAACCCACAGGTTCCCCAGTGCTTACCCATAGCCATACCCGTGAACCCATGGGTTAAAGGCCTACAGGTCAGTGGTTACAGGTACAGGTCATGGGTCACAACACAAATTCACCACGACTACTAGGTTGAAAACCACTGATCACCCGAGAACAACAATGTATCCTGTCAAATCGTTAATGCTCCCAAATAGAGTGATCAAATAGCTTTAAAACGCACCTGGAATCAAGAGAAACGGTTGAGATATGAAGGAGATATGATATTATCTTATTTACCTTGCAGCCTAACAACCATCAGCCAGATTTCGAGAGAACAGCAGGATCGCGCATTGAATGGTTGACGCGCCCAAGGGTAAGACTTAAATGGCTTTCTAACGCACCTGGAATAAGGGGAAACGGTTGAGAAATGATTGAGATATGATATCATCTTACTCACCCATAGACTAACAATCACCGGGTAGATTCTCAGAGAACGACAAAATCGCGCATCGAACTGTTGATGCGCCCACAGGTAAGACTTAAATGGATTTCTAACGCACCTGGAATGAAGGGAAACGGTTGAGAAACGATCGAGATATGATATCATGACATGTTTTGAGGGTGGGGAGTGCAATCAACAGTAGATGTGGGCACAGTTTTCGTGGTGAAGGCAGAAAAGGCAAAGCCAGCGAGCACAGATGCAGAGAACGCAGGGAGAGCGAATGGTGGACGAAGAGAAGGCAGGGCGAGCGAGTGGTGAAGGCAGAGAGGGTTGGATGGGAGGGTGTGACATAGCTGCCATACTGGGTCGGCTTAGCCGCCTGGAGCCGGCTCTGAGCCTCTCGCAAGCCGATCAGATCGGCTTAGGCAAAGCTAAGTAGCCGAAGCCGGGCTTAGTCAGCCATTGGCAACACTAAATTTGGTACTACCAGAAGCAATGGCCATAATGTTGCACCTCATCGCACAGTGACAATGGTTGCAGAGTTAAAAAACAGGATTGTAGGGATCAGTTCAATCCCTCAGGTAGTGCTTGCATGCTATGTCATGCATCTGAATGTGGTGGGAATGGAAGTCCATCTGCAACTCTTTCAATGATGGAGGGTCCCATGTCTCGGTCTAACAATCATTGGTGAGTTGAACATATTCATGCTTATTTGAAGATCTGAATATGTCTAGGATGTGAATTGACATTCTATGCTATCATCAAGATCAGCCATCAGTCAAAACTCATCAGTTTGACACCAACATTCTCATGCATTGAATTGGCTTGCAATGGGCATGACTGCAAATCAATCTATTTAGCCTTTACTGTGGCTTCGGTACTCCAAGCCCATATCCTCCAAGACATCGAGAAACTCCTGGACAATCCCCCTTCCAGGCCAATATTATGTTATGACTGTTGTTTTCCTGCAATCTCCAAACTACACAAATACCCACCCTCATCTGATGCTTACTTCAATTTTGACATTCATTCCTTCTTTCCCAACACAACCAAACCACCTTTTGTACTTTGCACAGATGCCAGACAAGGAGCTTGTTGTTATCAAGTTTGCCCAACAGTATTCAATTGGGCTACATGATTGTTGTGCCAGCTTAGGCCATGCACCCAAGATCTTTGCATTTGAATGACTTCCTGGTGGGTGGTATGCCATCATGATGGAATATATCGAATCTGGATTGCCAATCACTCACTCAACTGCTGCTCACCGAGGCTGCTGGACAAAAGAGCTTGAAGACATTGTGGCCAAGTTTCACTCAGAAGGCCTTGTCCTTGGTGATTTGCAGGACTGCCAATATCCTCTGCAAAGGGGATTTGATGATGATAATCGATTTCAATTAGGGTGGTAAAGATGGAGAGGTGTTCTACCCTACAGCAAACCTGAATCAGGAGTTACTGGAGGGTAGGGTCTCCAGTAATTTGAGAATCATGAAAGAGGATGATACGAGGGTACTAAGGAAGACTCTGGCCAAACTCCAGGACCTGCCTCAGTAGTCTATCTCATCCACAAAACTGCAGAATTCTTATATACCATTACATCATGTTGCATGACCCTGTAGCAATGGCAATGCATTGAAACAGGCCTTTGTTAAATGGGTATCCTAACAAAGTAACTCAGTCTTGTGTTAATCAGACTGAGGGTGATGATAATGTGCCTAACAAAGTAACTAGAAGCAAGCATGAGTAAGGGAAGAGAAATGTTTATCAAGATACTCACCTCAGTCTCATGTTAATTGGACTGGTGTGAGTGGGTTGTAGCATCTGGTATTTATATGGTGGGGGAGAGTGTCAGCTTAGCCTGTGCACAATGGGGAGTAGTAGTTGAATGGTAAAGTGCTTGGTGAAAGAGCAGGATATGTGGGGCATATCTGTAAAGCTTTAAGTGTGTGAAAGGTTGGGGAGTGTGCTAAGCTATTCAATGGTGAGTTGTTATGATGTACACATTCCAACAGCCTTCCTCAGCATCTGCTCTCTGAAATACCTCCCTGCCTATGGGCTCTTTGAGGGGTAGTCAAGGGAGAAGAGCCTTTCCATCAAAGGACCTCCTTCCTTTTCTACCATCATCTTCTCACAGAGCTGGTGTAGTATAGGTGGTATATGATGTGCTATATTGTATTTTGAGGCATCTGTAGCTCCTTTTCTGAATTGTTCACCAACTCCTTCATCCCCCTTTTTCCTCTCTCTCCTTTTCTTCCCTTCCAACTCCACTCAGCATGTTTCCTGATGGAGATTGTTCCTTCTTCTCACCCTTCTGAGCTCTCATGTTCACAAGATATTGTAGCTCTTGATTTGGCAGCTCCCACCATGGCTACAAAAAAGAAGAATTTGGGTAAGGCTATTAAACAGCAATGTTTAGGCATTGCAAAGTCAGGACAAAGGTGCTGTTGTCAGGTGGCAGTTCTTTTGACATATTGCACTAGTCATGTGCTCCAAGGTAGGCTAATTCATGGGGCAGCAGCTTCATGTAATTCAATATCAAGTTCTCACTCCATTGGCTCCCATGCTGCTGGGTTTGCCAGCTCCTCCAAGGTGTTGGATAAGTCAGGAGCACCTTGTTGGGCTCATTGCAAGGGAATACTGGATAATCATGGCACTTCTTTGCCATGAATTGACACAGACATGTATATTTTAGAATATTTGTGTGAATATAGATGAATAGGACAAGGGCATTATGCATGTGAATAAAGGCAGGATGTTATGTGTAAGAAGTGGTCTGAGGATGGCAGTGATGTGGAGCCAAAGTTATTATTAGTTCAGGCACTATGTACCTTATATAGCTAATCATGATTTACTTCTCTGCTTATGGAAACTTGCATCATATATGCTTATATCTGATGCTCGCTTATTCCCAACACTCCCCCTTGAGCTTAGGATATTCCTAGCTTGTGTTTATGTTGTTGAAATTTATCTTTAGGAGCACTATAGTTAATATGTCTGCTGTCATAGTTCATTTATGATATGCAGGATTTTTCACAATGGCTAATGAACTCATAATATTTCTGTAAATTAATGTAGGTTCAGAAATATCTGATCCTAATTCTTTATGAAGGTTTCACAACCATGTGGCTTCACATGCAGCATCTGATAGACAAATATATTCAGCTTCTGTCAACAATAATGTAGTCAACATCTGCTTTTTAGATGCCCAAGTGATTGCACCCTCTGTGGCTATAAATGTATAGCCCGACACTGATATTGTGACATCTTTGACACATAACTTGCATCTGAGTAACCATAAAAAGATGGTTCATTATTATTTTTAGGCAGTCAATAGGTTATTCCTTTGTGCCATGTTCCAGATAAATATCTCAATATTTGTTTAGCTGCCATCCAATGTTCTAAATCTGGTTTAGCAGTATATGATGCTAAGTGGAAGACAGCAAAGCTATATCTGGACATGTTGCGACCACAATAAACACTAATGACCCAATTAATGATGTGTAACAGTTACTACAATCTTGAGGATCATTTGACTTTGATGGCAGAGCAAATTTATATTTGGGATTCATTGGTACTTGTCCACCATTTGTGTTATCCAATCCATATTTCCAAAGAAGGTTCTCAATATAATGTGTTTGAGTAATTTTTACTTCTCCAGTTTCTGGATGAATAGTTATTTCAATCACAACAAGTTTGCTTGGTTCACCTAAGCCTGTAACCTTGAACATTTTATTTAGGTCATTTACCATTTGCTCCATCATTTGATCATCACTTGCAGATAATATTAAATCATCTACCCAAACAGTAACTATGCCCACATGATTGTTTTTGATGCACTGATGAGCATGCTACCTGGCTGGACTGGATCTCAAGCAAAATCTGGGACCATTTCAAGAAGTGCAATATTAAACAAGGCAGTTTGAGCTCTTTGTTTCATTGAAAGTGTGCAGTATCAATACTTTGAGTTCAATGTGAGCCCTCATGAGACATTGGGTAGCCTCAAAGTGGCCATTTGAAATTGCTTTGAAATTGTGTAACCTGCAACCTGGATCCAAGGTACAAGATTGAATAGAATGATCAGGAGTAAATTCAAGAGCAGGTATCCAAGGTTCACAGCAGAATATTGCCAGCACAGAGATAATCGTTTAGGTGTGATTCACTATGGCATTGACAGAACTATAAAGAGCAGTGACTAGTGATGTCAACAGCTAGGCTAATAGCTGATAGCCAATCTAGCTTAGCTGGTTTTTAGCCAAGCCATAGCCTATTTTTGGCTATGGCTATAGTTAGCTAAGCTATAGCCAAATAGCTGCTTCTCATTCCTTGCCTGCACCCTTGCCCTCACCCATGCCCTCACCTTGTCAATGGCTCTGCCAATAGCTGCTAGCCAGCTTAGTTAAACCAGTTATTATTATCATCTCCCAAGTACCTAGTTTTTTGATCTGGTCAGGCTCAGCTTGCACAGCCACATGCCATTTGTCACTAGTGATGTCAACAGCTATAGCCAGTTTTTTCAAACAATTGCTATATCTAATTGTAGAAATTACCTAAAAATCTGAGATAATTTGAGCAGATAGTTCAACAAAAAAGACAATGTCACTTAGTGTTGGCAGAGGACCCATTGTCTTTTTTGTTGAACTATCTGCTCAAATTATCTCAGATTTTTGAGTAATTTCTACAATTAGGTATAGTGATTGTTTAAAAAAACCGGCTATAGCCATTGACATCACTAGATAAGGATGGTGAAGGTGTGGCAAGGGTATAGAGAGAGTGACAAGGGTGAGGAGATGTGGTGAGGGCAGAGCCTCAGTGTGGGAGCTTATAAAGTGGCTATAGCCAGTTATGTAGCTGGTTTATAGCCAGTTTTCAGCTATGGCTACATAGCTATAGCTGAAAACCAGCTATGGCAACTTAGCTTAGCCATAGCTTAGCTAAGCCTAGCTTTGACATCACTAGCAGTGACTAGCTTGGATTCGAGTAACCCATCTTTGCCTGCACTATGACATAATGCCTGTCAATGGAGTTCATCATTACATGAGAGAAACCGAGTTGCAATCCTTAGCAGATAGATTGTCATCACCAGTCCTGGAACTAGTTGATGAATGAAGAAAATTTAGTCCTTGAGTATCCCCTGGCTTCCATTTACCTGGACAATTGTGTAGAATCATGCAGGAACATGACATTATTGATGGTACTCAAGGCCTTGCATTCCTTCAATCAGACCTCACCCTCTGAAATTAAGTATTCCTATGCAACAACTAGTGGATTATCAGTATCCCACTTCAATCAGACAAGGATTCCCATGGGAGGACCCCTTTTAATGTTGCACGAGCGTCTTGAACCAGTTAGACCCTCCATCTTGGGAACAGAGGTCAGCATTGGACAGTTGGCTTGGAAAGTATCTATTGAAGTCTGTGCCAATGGATGGGATGTACAAATTGATGGAGGAGGACCCTACCTTATTATTGGATGCAATATCAACCACTATGCCCTACTCAACTGTTGAGGGCACTTATATCCATTTTGTTATGAGCAGAAACCCATTTTCAATTTTCACAGTAATGACATCAATACAACTTATGAAGAGGAGGGCTTGGGGAGTTGGGATCTATTTTCCTTTTCCTTTATCTTTTTCACTGGACTCAAACATATAGACATAAGGGCTGGATGATGAGACTCTATGATGGAATGCCTATGTGAACACTGCAGCCCTTATTTGGAAGGTGGTTAGGTCAGCATCGGCTATGGGACTAGACTGAGTGCTGACTTGGACAATGGCCCAATGATGGGCCTAAGCCATGAAGGGAATCATTGGCAAGATGGCACCTGAGGGGCAACATGGGAAAATGGTTGAGGTGCAAGAACAATAGCACAGGCTGTATATGGAAGGACAGTGTGTCAGTGTGGGAGAATACCTCTGGGTATGGTTACATGGGTGCAGACTTGGCTGCTGCACATCGTCTCTATTGTGAGGGACTTTAGCTGCATGCTGACTGTGCACAGACCATTGGCTAGGGTATATAAGGGCTGTAGTATAGTGTTGGCAGTCCCTAAGACTCTAGATAGTTTGTGTCCTAGACACTTCTTCTTGAGCAAACATCTTCTTGTCTCTGGCTGAACAAAGCCTCATCTCTAAGTCATTGGGTTGTGTTTAGGGTGTTCCTAACATAATCTAGAGTCTTTACCATCTACCCTGTTGGTCTTACAGCACCAAGCACGCCTTGCTTGTCGTTGCTCAAGCACCAATGGCCTAGTTTTTATCTGAGAGGTAGTAACTGCATAGCCTGCAACCTCTTGACGACATCAACACTTTTTATCATTGTCGACAGGTCATGAATGAGTGATCCTCAATACACCCTTAGGGTCTGTCTACCCACAGTAATGGACAAGAATACTAGTGTGTCAGGAGAGTGTAGGCAGGAGACCACAGATGTGCCCTGAGCATAGTATACTGTTATTGCCAAAAAACTCAGGAATGAGAGAACCAACCTGGTTGTTGTGCATATCAAGGCTGATATAAAGTCCACACATACCCTCTGTACTAGCAAGTGTGAAATTTGCTGCGCACTTGATAACTAGGCACAAGGACAGTGAGGCAAATTGCTGGGTGCACACTGCTGAGTAGCTTGCAGACCCACAACATTCAGACACTATCCCTTGGTTTCCCCAAGGCATTATTGACAGGTGCAGATTATCAACAGCCAACAGAATCAGATCAATTGTCAGTGGAGGGCCTGAAATTGATTGAAGATTTTTTACAGCAGACCAAACAAATGAGACACAATGCAGTGCTTGTTTATGTACATTTTACTCTATGCCCAGGCAACACTCTTGGAGATCAGGTGCATCTTTGAGGTGGACTGGGTTACCAACAGTGATAAGGTCCAGACAGGACCAAGAGAATTTATTGGGGACACAGTCATCCGCCAATATGACAACCATGTCTGGCTGTATTGGAAACACTGGAAAGAGACATGACAAGTTGAGTGTGCACAAGCTCAACAACTCCTGCGGTGATGAGTTCACTCTGCTATTGGAAATAGGGAGGAATGGGAAGGTGTGAGATCGTTGAAGAAGTCCCATCAACTCTGGTGTGCTCGATGACAATGCTACTGACACTGCAGATAATAACGTTATATGCTGGCCGTGGGGTGCGTAGCAACTGAGAGTGCAAGATGCAGAGTATAATGAGACAGAGAATGCGAACGAGACTAAGAGGACATGACTGGAAGCTGAGACTCGAAGGGAACTGGGGGGTACTATATTGTTATCCTTCCTATCCATTGTACAGGAGCTATATATACATTTTTCTACCTTACTAATAACGAAGTAACTCTGTAAATTTTCACCTTGCAACCATATATCCAAATCCATCTTGAAAGTCTTCCCACAATGGGGCTATCTGAGGGGCACAATGGTAGTATAGGAGCACCATGGTGGGAACCAATGTTGTGGCCCGAACATGGAATGCTAATAGAGTCGTAGACTGGCAATAGATGTTGCTGATTGCCATTGGTGGCAACTCTGGGATTCATCTGGCTTGGTGCGTCCCTGTTTCTCTATTTTCCGTGGATCTGACTGGTCTGCCATAGTTGGTCGTCAGCTAATGTATTTACCCATCCGCTAGGGTCCTGATCTGCTGCAGTCAGTGCATTGCTAGGGGTGCCTTGGCAGCCGCATAGGGGTGACCCTTAGATCGTAGATCCTTCCTAATGCAGATATAGTATTGATGATGATGGTCCCCTCTCCAGGTGACCTAAGCTGTGCTGGCTGATAGTTTTATGTGAATCAGTCGACTGTGTGCTTTATTGGAGGCGTACAACTGACAAGCATGGTGTTTGGACTGCATACGCAGGGGACAACTTAGCTGTTGGGCGATGGACGACGCTTGCCTTACAGTGGATAATCGTGGAGTTGGCGGAGTTGCTCATAGCTAGTGTGGAAGACTTGCAGAAGACCTCAGATGAATACAGATGCTAAGCAACAGGGTCGAGGCACATATCATCCTAGTGAGGGTAAGGGCTTCCAATGTCTAGTGCTGAGACTAGTCTGTTTGACACCTATACACCATCACATTGGAACGATGCTCATCATCTCCCCCCCAGTTAAAAATCTGACTGTCCTCAGTCAGTTGCACAAAGGGATTGGATAGCCGATTGTTGGAAGATCAACTGCAGAGCTCTTTGTGTGGTATTTCCTATGAATGAAAAGGCCAAAAGAACTATACTACAAATGAGACTGAAAAATAAATGAACTGAAACATGCATGGAAGCTTTCTTGGTTTGTTACTGGCAGTATGTCTTGGTCCTGCTGTGGGCAGAAGTCTTCTCTATATTCGGCAAAGTGGGGTCCGCAGGATTGGGCCTTGACTGTGTGCTACTCTTGGTATGTCATCTCCTGATCACAGGATCGTGCGATTGTGGCCTTATTGAATTTGCTTAAACTTCATCTCTCCATTTCTCTTCATCTTTTCCTATCATGTCTTCCTCCAGACAAACTCCCGAGTACACCTCTGACTGAAGAAATCGTGCATGCATGGAGGCGCAGCTGGAATGGGAAGAGGAGGAGCAGCACACACAGGGAGGAGGCGGAGCGAAGAGCCTGCGAGGAGACCACTGCCTGATTGGCTTCACTGAAGGCTGAGAGGGCTAGGAAATTGCAGGAGGCTGCTGAGCGAAAGGCTCACGAGGAAAGAGAAGTGGTGGAGAGGAGGGCCCAGGAGGAGGAGGCACTAAGGTGGGCTGCTGAGGAGAGGGCTCTGAGAAGAGCAGGGAAGCAGCAGGAGTGACAGGCAGTGTGAGGAATGAGAGGAAGTGGAGTGGCGGGCTCATGAGGAAGAGGCAGCTGCTGAAGTCGAGTGGCGAATGACAGGAAGCCGAGACGCATTGTCAACAAGTGTCATTGCCCCAGGTATGACTCCTGCTTGCCTGAGCATCAACCAGGCTCCTCTTTGGACGTCGCAACATAGTTTGGGCACAGGTCGAGGCAGAGGAAGCGACGATGGAGGAGGCGGATGAAACAACATTGGCAGGCCCTGGTTGCCGTAAATCAAAAGGAGGCCACATGGGCTCAGCAGAAGCAGAAGTGGGTGCAGGGGTGGAAGCTGGTCTGTCCAAGCGGGCCAAGTCAGGTCGCCAAATGAGCCTGCCTTGCGACTGGTGAGTTTCCTTCTTTTTGTGTAATGCCCTGCTGATCGTTTGTTAGGTGCAAGCTGGCAGGCATAGCCTGCTACCCGGCTCCTGGGCCAAAGAGCCAGGTCTGCGTGGAGTGCCAACGCCTCCACCAGAAGTGCTTGATAGGCATCAGTTCCCACATCTGGGTGGGACAAGAAGAGAGTCAAGTCGAAGGCCGTTGTCATGAGTGATGATGAAGATGAAATCCGGGTCATGGAAGAGACCATTCCGTGGACCACAAGTGACACAGTCTGGGTCACAGAAGATGGCCCCACAACAAACTGGACGAGGGAGGCTGTCTCCCTCCTTCAGGAACAAAACCGGGCTCCTCCTTGAGCAAAACCAACGAACTCTTCGACCAGACTGTGGCTCCTTACCTGCACTTTCCCAAATGCTCATTGGGTCATCAACCAGTGCAAACAGAAATGCTCCGGGAGTTGAGCTCCCTCTGCGGATCATCTGGGCGCAGTCAAAGACCTTCTCGAGAGGTCGCTGGGGTGCTTGCCCACCCCATACAACAATGGAGGCTGGGCAGATCACCATAGCACGTCGGATGTGCATTGGAGTCCAGTACCCTCTAGCGAGGAGCTAGAGCATGTCGAGGAGTTGGTGCCGGAACAGGTCATGGCAGGAACAAGCGGGGTCATCAGCAAGCATGGGGACAGGGGAGTCAGTAGCAGGAGCAGGCAAGGAGGCGATGGATGAGACTGGTGGACTCTGCTATGGAGCCGCCAGCTCATTTCAACTAGTCTTGGTGCTCCTGTGAGCCTCTTTGTACTTTATTCTTTTGTATCTTGCCCCAATACCGCTTTTTCTTGCGCCCTAATGAAATGGATTAATAATCTTTAGTCAGAAGTATAGCTGTCTGGGAATCTGTATCGAATTTATGGGTGAGATGAAGGTAGGTAGAAGTAGGCGAAAGATGAGGAAAAACATTACTTAGTGGTCTGGGTATGTTTTCAAAAATTAAATAGTGCAGGGGTTGGTGGAATTGTAGTGGAATTGGGAGTTGGTTATCTAGTTATAGTACATATCTTCATCTTCTATGTTGGAAAGATGACCAGCCGAGTCTTCATCTTCTCCATCAGTTTACTCGTGTCAGGTCGATTGGGTCGTCATCGCCTAAAGAACTGGAGCTGGACATGGCCTGGACATGTTCCTCAGAGGTGTCGAGCACATTCTCTGGTATGGTCAGTTTTTTGTGGGCAAAGTAGGGGATTATGCAGAATGCTGTGTATGGCCTATCAAGTACTGTACATGTCCAACTCGCAAATGATGTAGGCTCCTCCATGGTTACGGGATAGAACAATGTAGGGACCAATGTACCAGGGGCGCATCTTCTTATTGAGCGACTTTTCTATTGCCAGTGTTGCAGACCAGGACCAAGTCCCCTCATTGGAAATCAAAATCTCTAATGACCATCGGGTGCTCTTGCTCGAACCATTTTGCTGCAGCTACATGGGCTTGATAAACCTTGTCTTTAAGAGCCTCCGTTTGGGCTGTGACGCTTCTGCAATTCCGTGGTGTGGCAGGCTATTAACTCCATGGTTGACAAGAACGCAGAGGGTGGCAGGGAGCAGGTAGGTGGCCTCAGTGATATCCAGCGGAAGTAGCGGTTGGGTTCCAGTAACTGCAAAGTAAGGCAATACTCCCATGCAACTGCCTAGCTGTAATGCATTCCGACCAGAATACCAAATGTAACACCTGTGGACCACTGTGATTCATTACCCTCGGTTGCTTTGTACAGAGCCTGTCAGACATCATAGTGACTGCATTTGAACAATTCCATTAGCACGAGAGTTGTACCCAGAGATGCAGATGTGTCAGATGTGGTACTTATTAGTGAGGTACTCCGTGGCTCTCAGTATTGGTGTGCCATTGTCTGTGATGATCTCGACTAGGCTTCCCCAACAGCAGATCAAGCTCTCAAAGATCCAATCTCTGATAGCATTGGCAGTTTCTCGACATAAGGTGCAGTATTCGGGGTAATGCTGTGAGGGAGCAGCAGGCTTGGATTAGATACTTGTACTGATTAGATGGCGGGAGATGCATCGTATCCATGTACACCTTGGCGAATATTGGAGCAGGGGATGGTGATGACAGGCGGGATGCAGAACTGCTGTAATTGTCACTCTTGACAGGCGTGGCAGGACTTGATGTACCATTTGATGTTGTCCTGCATCTGGGGCCACCAGAACCATTCCATGATCACTGCTCAAGTGGCGTAATATCCTCAATGTCCTAAGCCATCATGGCAGTCGAATAGCACACCAAGTCATTTCTGCATTTCTACTACCACCTTATGGGCTCCGTCCTTGTCCCTATACCATAATTGTTCAGTGTGGACTGAAAAACTTGACACAATACCATGTGTGAAGCTAGGCCACTCCTCATCCAGTACCTCCGCAGGTCTCTCCAACTCTGTTAAGAATTGCTTTACCAGTAAAAGTCATGCCTCAGTCTTTTCCAGAGGTGTTGATGCACCATGGGAAAACCTCTTTGTACAGTCCTGTCTATTATATCTTCAGTAGGAAGTAGTGCGGGGTTACTGGAGTTGGGCAGGAACTGAGTCAGAGGTGAAGGTGGCGGCTGGGCGACAATTGCAGTGTTCCCTGTCAGGTTTCATAGTGTGGGAGGGTCTTCTGAAGGTCGGGGTTGATCTTTTCTCAGTCCACAGAGCAAGTTTGATGTGCAGTCTCTAGGAACCTCATTAATCTGATGCATGAACCCATACAAATTATCGATCCAGTCATCAAACTCCTCATCCTTGTCTCTGCTTGGCGACTCATCAAGTGGCTGTTGTGGGTGTCTTGATAATCCGTTGGGGGCATGCAGTTTTCCGGGAATGTGAACCAGCTCGAAGTGGAAGGTGAGAATAGAGAGTATCCAGCAGGTTGATGGAAGCCGAGGGTGTACGATATCCGGGTTTTTGAGCATGTCCTTGATGTAATGGACATCCACTTCGACAATAAGATTCCATACCCCAATAAGATACAATTTCAATGCTTTAAGGGCACAATAGAGCCTAGTAAATTTCGAGTTTCGGCTGCAAGAAGCAGGCTTCATGTTCATTAAGCGTAATTGATCCAAAACGGTTGTAGTATCGGACTGAGGGCCTGTCAGGGTCACACTGACACAAGAAAAAGCCAACCGTGCATGTAGGAGGTGTCGACAGATAAAATCATGGGAGTGTCAGATTTGTAGTCGATCAGGCGTAGGGCTGGTGACATGACGAGTGCCTTTTTGAGGTCCTCTTGAGTGTTAGGGATGACCTAAACACAACCTCAAGACCTTATGAGAAGGGTGGCTTGTTCAGCCAGAGACAAGACAAGACAAGACTGTTTGCTCAAGTAGAAGTGTCTAGGACACAAACTATCTAGAGTCTTAGGGACTTGCTACCTAAGACGAACAACCCTTATATACTAATCCCCTGGTCTGTGCTGCAGACAGTGTGCAGCTAAAGTCCCTCAAGCCAGGATCAATGCGCAGCAGCCGATCTGTGCACCGATCTGACCTTATCAGGAGACATCCTCCCACACCAACACTCTGTCCTTCCATGTATGGCCACACCTATTGTCTTGCGTCTCGGCCGACTCCCACATACGCCAGGTACCTAGTCGTCAGTACATCTCAGCATTCCCATGTTGCCCCTCAGGTGCCATGTCACTCATGATTCCTTTCATGGCGTAGGCCCATCATTGGGCCGTTACTCCTGTTGGCACTCGGTCTATACCTATAGCCGATGCTGACCTAACCTCCTGCCATATAAGGGTCGCAGTCCTAACTTAGCCTGTCCCCTGCAACCAAGGTATCATCTAAGTCCTGTATCCTATCGTTTGAGTGCAATGAAATAGATAAAAAGAAAAGAAAAATAGAGTCCGACTCTCCAAGATCGTATCTTCATGTTCGTCATTAGTGTCGTTACTGTGAAAATTGGAAGGGACAAGGTATGCTCATAACATTGAGCCGCTACTTCCACAGGGCCGAATGCGAATGGCATGGCTTTCCTGGTTAACACTACTAGTTGATGCGTGTGCTTGGCAAAGTTCTTGATAAATATCCTGTCCAACTCCGATAGTTCCAAGGAAAGCGTGGACTTCTGACAGTGACTTGCACTGGTCTCCAGTTAGTGATGGCAGCTACTAAGTCCTTCTCAGGCTTGCAGCCTTCATACGTGCATAAGTGACTGACTACCAGTGATGTCTGGTGCACAAAGGACGAGCTTCTTCCCTGAGAATGTTCTGCCAGCGTACTTCATGCATTGCACTGACACGGTTCAGCCCCTGGAAGTGTTCCCATACGAAACATCGAATTCCAGGATTAGCAGGGATAGTATTGTAAGTTCCATTGGGTTGTTGGTAGCGTGTTGGTGGGCCTTTTACTGGAATGGTGAGATCTGGGATCTTGGGCTGCAGGATGGATGTAACGTCGTTGTGGAAAATAGGGATGGAGTTAGTCCAACCCATAGGCAGCGTTGTCAGGTGCATGGCCCCAAAGGGCATCTGGAATGTCGTCATGTCATGGGAAGCTTCTGCCAGTGGGCACTCATCATATCCGACGTAGAGATCTAGCATTGTGCCACAAGCCCTACCAGTGAAATTCTCTGCGATGTGTTCCAGAATAGGCATGACACCAGAGTGGCAGATGGTGATGGCGTTGAGGGGCTCAAGCAAGTGTACTAGATGCAACTTGCTGTTTTTCTTCAGTATGCAAAACCAGCGGGATCGGTACAAGGAGTTGGACGGCTCGTAAACACTGGTGTCAATCTTGGTATGGATGATCTTGCAGATTTGGTCATATAGTCCCGGCAGAATTGGGATATTGCATTGTACCCACAGCATATGTGGCACTGTTGGAATGTCAATAGGCAGGAAATACTCGGTTTTGAATTGTCCATGTTCGCTGTCATCCCAGGCGAACGCTTGGTCATGCTTGGTCATAAAATGGTGCATTAACTTCTGCTCCTCAGGCCACAGGAAGTCCTTGTCGTGTTCTTGGTCTAGGCTTTCCATACGTTCCTGTGTATACCTTCCAATGGGCACGAAGTCCAGCGGGTTTGGGCTGAGTTCTGGTAGGCTGGCTAGCAGGGTCGCCTTTGATGTCTCGAACGATTCTAAATTCTCGTGGTAACTGGCTGATGACAGGCTTGACTTTCTTATCAACTGGTTTATACTTTTTCTTTTGCAGGGATAAAAACACTGGGGAAATGTTATTGCAGCGAGGGTTGTGGGACTTGGGGCAGGATGGTTCTGTGGAGTCAGATTTGCTAGGGCAGCATATTTTTTCATGAAGGAAAGCACAGGTTATTGGATCACATTTGGTCAGTGTCGAGTTTGTTAAGACTTAGCGTGGCTCCAAGGTACAAGCTGAGCAAGAGTTGTATTGGTGCTATGGCTATGTACATCGGAGCGGCGCTGTATCAATGGGACAGGGGTATATGCTTCTATCTCTATCAGGGTGCTGAGCTGAGTCCATTGTGATGATACAGGCTACCTCTCCGTGATTCTCAATCATTTCCTCAAGGCCACTTGAAAACCCTCCTTCTCCTCACTGCATTTTGACAAAATGGGGTGGCCCTGTGGGGTATAGTTGGGATTGTGACGACAGCGTCACTGTTTGGATTGTGAATGGTGATTGTCTGCTCTTTGTTCTGGTAGTTTTTGACTACCGACTGTGCTAGTACATCGAAGGGGCAGCCGAGAAGGATGTCGTAGGCAGGGGAGCAGATGACATGTGGACTTGGAAATACAGCTCGATATTGCCCACTTTGAATGGTACATCTTTGGCCAAGCCGAGCGATGTGTTGACTTCTCCGTTGGCTGCTTCCATGTCAATTTTGATGGCAGGGGTTGTACACGATCCCTAGCTGGTGGCTGACGGCATCAGACATACATATTATTGAGCAGCCAGGGTCCACAATGCAATCAACAATGGTGCAGTTGTCCACTCTAGCCTGTATGCAACGCAGTGCATGGGACTCCTTGCCAACCTTGAACCTTGCCTTGTGATGGGGGTCTGCCACATAGTACGCTTCTGCTATGTCCAGCAGAACAAAGATGTTGCACATGTCTGCAGGGTTGGCAGGGTTGGTAGCAGGGGTTGGCAGTGTTGGTGACTGGGACATGATGTGGAGTCAAGAACTCGCGCATCTTGTGGCGGACATCGGGTGAGGCTGCTAAAAGCTCCTCGAAGCTAAGATTCGTGGCTGGGCTTGTGAGGATGCGTTTAAAAACTTGCTCAACGGCCTGCGGGTTTTGCGTGGGGGCTGTAGTGGTGTATGACAGGTCCTTGTGCTTTGTTGATGCCCCAAATGGCTGGTCGGTTGGCAGCTGGTAGTTGGTGTCCCAGGCATTAGCAAATGGGTGTGTAGGCGGCTGGTCATGGGCTTTGGCGACTCCCAGCCAGGTGATTTCTTTGGGTGGCAGTGCTGCTGTTGCTGGTGGTGCTGCCAGTCAGCAGTTCTTTTCCCTTTGCATGTAGTGGGATCTCGACTCCATCGAATACTACCTTGTTCCTTTTTGCTGCCTGCAACACTATAAGGGCCTTTTGTACTCAGCTCGATTGCCTCGTCAATGTCATCCGTGGGGTTCGCTGCTGGCTCGTAACTTAATACTGGTGTGGTACTTGAAGCTGTCAGCCCTTGGTGGTTGTCATGGGGCGAATTCCAGATTGCTGGTTCGATTGCAGCATTGACCTGTCGGTGGTACTCATTGACAGTGCTCCTTCATGTTGTTTCCAGGTAGGTATCTGGAGACGTAGTTGCCGGTTGGCAACACTATTTGTCCCTCGAAGTTCCTCGTAATCTTGCCATCCACGAGATAACCTTCAACCTCTGGGCATCAGCCGATGAAATGCGCCAAATTGCTGCAGAACATGCAGCCTGGGATGGCCTGGTCGTGTACCAGAGCTAGCGCCTAACAGGACTGCATTGGAACCAGTAGCTGGTGTCATTTGCGACCAATTCTGCAGGGCTGGCGCATGCATCTGATTTGTTGCGAGTGACTGCATGAGGGATTGCAGCATCAGTTTGCATTTGTAATGAACTCTGCACCATCTTCTCCATGAGACTGAACATATCCTCAGTCTTCACACCAGGCATTGCTACTGGCTCGAGTTTGGCAGACGGGGTTGACGCAGGGTTGGCAGGGGTAGGCGGTAGGGGTACTCTGGCCTGGCGATATGGGGCGCAGTGGGCTTGTTGATTAGCTTATTGTAGAACGACGCACCCTGAATGACTTCTTGTGCGGCCGCTAATGTTTGCTTGAGGGAGTAGGGGTCGTCGCAGTGTATGTTTGGGTACTGGCTGTGCATGTATCGGTACATTTCCGTGCCAATGTGGACCTGGAACCCTTTGAAGAAATATTCACTTTGCTGGCGTGTTGAGAGCCATCCATTTTTGATCAGGTATTTCGTAATTACCAGGAATCGCTGGTAATAGCTGCACAAGTCCTCCATGGTCTGGATCCCAAGCCGGAGCGTTTCTTCAATTAAGCGGTCCAAATCCGCCTGCATGTGTTCACACTCGTTTATCACTCCAGTATATAGCGCAGTTACTGATGCCTTGAAAGCCTTGTATGTCGATGCTGCATCGAAAGTGTCTACTCCTCCCCATAGGTCGTACTCCGTATCATGGAGGTAGTGCAGCGTGTATACCTTTTTCTGCTGCGCAGAGGTGATGCCAGCTTCACTAAATAAGAGTTCCAGTTTGTCAAAGTAGTGCGGTAGGCAGCGGGGTTGACTCGAATCAAAGCAGGGTGCAGTGGAGGCGTAGCGGGCAGGCATGGGCTTGGTTTGCTGGGTGTGGTCGGCCATTTTGACTGTTTGAGGCAGAATTAGGTTGTCGGAATTGGAGGTCGAAGAATTGGAACTGGAGCTGCTTGAGGAAACTGGAGGTGGGCTTGGCGAAGTTCTTGGTAGTGACGAGGTGAGTGGGCTTGATTCCTCGGAATGGGGCTGCTCTGGCCAGTTTGCTAGCAGGGGGGCTGGTGGAAATGTCGAAGGAATGGAATGACTCGGATCGATCAGGGTTGAGTAGGGCTTCGAGAGGATGTTGCAGGGCTGTCAGAAGGCTCTGTCGATGTTGTCGATTGCTTGGAATTCCTGGGGCGAGGCCTAGTCATCTGCGGGATTGATGTTGGAACGTGTTGGTACCTTTGAAGATTTCACTGAGTGCTTCACTGGGATCTTGCTGCAGGAGTTGCTGCATGTTCTCAGCTCTTCGTTTTAGCGAGTTGTACCAATCGGCAAAGATGTGGGCAGATGATGGAGATGGCACGTAGTGGCTGGGGAATTGCTGGTCCTGGGGCTGACTCGGGTGGTGTTGACAGCGTAATTCTTTCAATGCCTCACTGGGGCAGCCAATTTGATGAGTTCACTCTGCTATTGGAAATAGGGAGGAATGGGAAGGTGTGAGATCGTTGAAGAAGTCCCGTCAACTCTGGTGTGCTCAATGACAATGCTACAACGCATGGAACTGTGGAGTTCGCGGATAATAATGTTATATGCAGCACGCAGGGTGCAGTAGCAATGAGAGTGCAAGACACGGAGTATAATGAGACAGAGAATGCGAATGAGACTAAGAGGACTGTGACCAGAAGCTGAGACTCGAAGGGAACTGGGGGGTACTATATTGTTATCCTTCTATCCATTGTACAGGAGCTATATATATGTTTTTCTACCTTACTAATAATGAAGTAACTCTGTAAATTTTCACCTTGCAACCATATATCCAAATCCAGTCTTGAAAGTCTTCCTGCAATGGGGCTATCTGAGGGGCGCAATGGTAGTATAGGAGCGCCAGTGGTGGGAACCAATGTTGTGGCCCACGACGGGAATGCTAATAGAGTCGTAGACTGGCAATAGAATGTTGCTGATTGCTGTTGGCGGCAACTCCAGGATTCATCTGGCTTGGTGCATCCCTGTTTCTCTATTTTCTGTGGACCTGACTGGTCTGTCATAGTTGGTCGTCAGCTAATGTGTTTACCTGTCTGCTAGGGTCCTGATCTGCTGCGTCGGTGCATTGCTAGGGGTGCCTTGGCGGCCACATAGGGGATGACCCTTAGATCGTAGATCCTTCCTAATGCAGATATAGTATTGATGACGATGGTCCCCTCTCCAGTGACCTAAGCTGTGCCGGCTGATAGTTTTATGTGAATGGGTCGACTGTGTGCTTTATCGGAGGTGTATGACCAACAAGCATGGTGTTTGGACTGTGTACTGCAGGGGGACGACTTAGCCATTGGGTGTGGACAACGCTTGCCTTACAGCGGATAATCGCGGAGTTGGCAGGAGTTGCTCATAGCTAGTGTGGAAGACTTGTGGAAGACCTCAGATGAGTACAGATGCTAAGCCATGGGGTCAGGGCACATATCATCCTAGTGAGGGTAAGGCTTCCAACTGTCTAGTGCTGAGACTAGTCCGTTTGACACCTATACACTGTCACATTGGAACAATGCTCATCAGCAGCAATGAGAAGCTGATCAGGAACTGGAGCAGAAAGAAGCCTGGGAGGCTTTACTGATGGAATGAGCAGCCACCTGAGCAGTACTACAGGCAGAGCAGTGCAATGAGGAAGGCAGAGAGGGAATACCAAACCCTCATCGAACTGTTGGAAGTCCAATACAAAGGAGACTCATCCAACCCAGTCTGGCTAGCATGAAGGAATGACAATGGACCATGCAGATTGGAATGTGTGGATGCATGCCATAAATGGCAACATATGAGTGACCTGCTATGCTAAGTGGAAGTGTGAGCAGGAAGAGGAGGAATGACAAAAGGGGATCCAATTTGATCCTCTTCTCATCACAAAGCCACCTGGGGCTATATTAGCCAGGACACTGGAATGGTGATAAGTTCACTCTGCTATTGGAAATAGGGAGGAAAGGAAGGGTGTGAGGTCGTGAAAGGATTCCTGTCAACTCTGGTGCACTCGATGTCAACACTACTATGTGTGGAACTGGTGGAGTTCGTGGATAATCATGCTTAAGTGCACAAGTGCATAATGACAGCAAATGTGGGATGCAACAAGACTCGAGAGTGAGAATGAGACTAGGAGGACATGACTAGAACTGGGACTCAAGGGGGACTGTATTCTGGGGATCTAATCTAGTGGTAATCTATTGTACATGGGCTTTATATATGTTTTTCTCTCTACTAATAATGAAATGATACTTGTAAAATTTCACCTCACAACCATTTATCCAAATCCATCTTGAAGGTCTTCACGCAATGGGGCTAGCTGAGGGATGCGATGGTGGAATGCAAGTGCTGTGGTGGGAACCAATACTGCAACCCTACACAGGGATGCTAATAGACTCATTGACTGGAAATAGACTTGACTGATTGCCGTGTGCAGCAACTCCAGGGTTCATCTGACTTGACGTGTCCCTGTTCTCGATATTCCGTGGACCTGACTGGTCTATACCATTGCTGGTTGTCAGCTGATGGCTTTACTCATCTGCTAGGGTCCTACTCCACTGCATTGGTGCATTGCTATGGGATGATGTGGTGATTAGATTGTGGAATGTAGATCTTCCAAACACAGATATGTCTTGATGGTGTGGTCCCTTCTCCAGTGAACTAAGCTATGCCAGCTGATGATTTTCATGTGACATTGGATGCGAATGGCTGACTGAGCGCAGGGTTTCGATGGCATACATGGGAGATGAGTTGGTTGTTGGTTGTGGGTGATGTTTTCCTTTCTGTGGATAATCATGGAGTTGCTCAGAGTTGCTCGTGACTATCATGGAATACCTGCGGATGACTCCTCTACACCCCTACCTTGGAATGATGCTCATCAATGGATCCTCACTGACCCAATAAATAGACTCAGGACAATAGGGATGGACCATTTCCTGAGAGATATTGGGGAGGAATTGTGGAACGACCACAAAGCCAGGTTACTAGGATGGAGAGCTAGTATCAAAGCTTTCCTACCAGGACTGAGAGCTCAAAGTCCAATTGCACCAAACCAGTGGAGGCAAAATGGGTACTGCTACATGTACTTGTTCAAAGCCAAATATTATGACAAATACAACTGGCCAGTGTGGCCCACTCTTTACAACATCCTTAGTTGGGAACCAGAACTATGCGATGACAGCATTGTCTTTGCTATCCAGGAGAGTATTAGGCCTGGACAATGTCACATTATTGAGGAGTTGGCAGTATGGTGCGACAACATTGAATACACATGGGACGAGTTGGTAGACCTGCACAAGGTCTCACACTATACATGGACAGGTGCACTTTGGTGGACAGTCGAAATCCAAGCGCAGGGCTAAGCAACAACAGCTTGCCCAAGCACCAATCAAGAGGGTTAACATCAGAACAACAGTCACTGCAGAACATACCCAGCAGTGGTAGAACCCAAACTGGTTGTGCAACCAATGTGATCATATGCAGTGGCAGCACAAGCCAGAAGGGAAATAAAATCAAGAGAGGTCACTCTAGGAGGTGACGCAGCACACTGGAATGGAGGAGTGGCCACCACAGCAGACTGGCTCTCAAATGAGGAGTACCTGCAAGGAGCAAACAATGCTCACAAGAAATGAGAAATCGATCAGTGGAGGCAGATTGTCGAGAGGGAGGCATGGTTGCCCTACTCCTACCCAAAAATGTCCTGGGCCAACAGCAGTTCCAACCCAGACATACCAGGCTACTGTTACCTGGTGCTAATGAAAAAAACAGTACTGGGATGAGTTCCTATGGCTGGCATATCCACAGATCCAGGAGATATGTACCTGGGACCCAAGCTTATGAGAGGACGAAGTGACTACCATGATCAGGAAGTCATACTTGCACCCAACCACTCTGCACATTAAAAAATATAACAGCAACTGCAGAGGATGGTTCCACATAGAGGTTCTAACCGAGAAGGCATGGATCACTACACAGTAGGTGCAACACCATTCCGATTAATGGTGGAAATGATAACACATGCCTATCAGGCTATAATGGGGTGGAGGGACAATTGGGGAGACACTGAAACGATACAACCCCTACCTCCTACTCAACTGGCAGCAGCAGTAGCTGCATGAGAAGATGAGATCCACCAACAGGCAGAAGCAAGGCAACAGACAGTCACTAGTATGGGACAGGCCATTGCTGGTATGATAAACAAATACCAGTGGTCAAGTAGGACAGAGCCAGGACCCTCACAAAAATGGATATGCCTGATTTCTACCAAGGAGACCCTCGCACAGTAGATGGATGGTTATGGCAGATGGAGATGTACTTCATGCTGGCCTGAGAAATGAAAGATTTATGGAAAATCTCAATCTCCCTTTACAGAATTAAAGGAGGGAAAGGTGACAGAGCAGCAGACTGGAGTGGGGTGAAACTCCGAGTGTTCCAAGAAGTGCAACAGGAGTTTCAAGACAAAATCAACAACAATGGATGGCACCTGGAGTTAAACTGGGCCCAGTTAAATGCAGGGGGGGACACCAATGATGGTCAGGCTTGGAGGAGATGCCCTCTAGAAAACCAGTTCCCCTTCACAGATTGGGCTGACTTCAAAAATCAGATGCATGACTTCTTGATGTCAACAGAAACCAAAGAGAAGGCCATTGAGGCACTCTTAAAGTTACAACAAGATAATGCACTGATTGAAGACTACATTATCAAGTTTAATTCTCTGTCACCACTAACAGACTGGAATGATCAGGCCTTGATAGTGCAATTTAAAGGCCTACATTAATCCAGCATTAGGAAGAGAATTAGTCCAATATGGAGGGTTAGTGGAAACTGCAACATTACATCAGATACAGGTCTGCACAACAGAATTGACCAGGGCATGCAGAAAGGCCAATGAGGCATACAGGTTTGCAAGGAAGGGGGACTATAGAGAGAAAGCCCCAATCATGAATAGCTGACCCCAATTCCAATACCATGTGCCACCACCCAAACTGTCAGGAAGTCGATTCAACCCAAATGCCATGGATGTTGATAAAAAGAGAAAAGAGATTACCTGCTACAATTGTGGAAAGGCAGGACATTATAGTCGAAATTGTGGGGAACCCATAAAACCCCCTACTTGCTATAATTGTGGAGAAGAAGGGCACATGTCAACAACATGTACCAGACCAAAAAGGATCACGATGGGGGAGAAAGGCAAATGAGCCATGAGGAGCATTGTAGCAGGGGAAATGAACCCAGAGGAACACAAGGAGCTTGGAGAGCTCCAGGGTTTTGCAGAAAGCCAGTAGGCGAGTGCTCAGCACTGCTGGCTACTAGACAGGTTTCAAACAGTGATGTACCAGTATATGTAGATTCCCAGGTTGACATGCATGATTTACTCTATGGATGCAGTGGGAGTGTACATCACTTAAGAAACCTGGCAGTGAGTGCAAAAAAGGAACAATTAAGAACATGGTCACCATAGTGGGTGTTAAGGCGAATATGGGAACAAAAAGAGGAAGTTGCAGTAGAGTGCCTACAGCAGTGGGTACATACCAAACAAATAAAAGAAGCAGAAGCCTTGTGGAACCTTGTACACTTACAAGAAAAAGTAGTACAAGGAAATGGGAAACAAGAGTTAGACCCAAAAGGGATGGTCACCACAATGGACACATTGAAGATAATCAACATAACAATGTTGTTAGATTCCAGATGCACTGGGTCATGCCTCAATGAAGAATTTGTAAAATGACATCAATTGACCAAATGATGACTAGTGTGGCCAGTACCTGTATACAATGCAGATGGATCCAAGAATCCATCCAGAAGTGTAGAATACATGGTACAGTTGAAATTACAAATTGGAGACCATGAAGAAGTAATGGACTGTGCCATAATGCGATTAAGCAAGACAGATTTGTTTTTAGGGTTTGATTGGTTGAGTTACCATAACCCAACAATAAACTGGAAAAAGAAATTGTTGGAGTTCAATCAATGTCCTGGAACTTGTTGGAAATCATCATCTGTCCAAGAACCAGAAGATGAGATTGACATAGCACAGTACCTGGAAGAGAGAGAATGATTACTGGCTGTTCATATTGGAGAACCAGAGGTGTGCATTCGTGCATATGTGTCAATGGCTACTAAGATAGCAGCAGAAGAGGCAGAAAAAACAAAAAAGAGAACTCTGGAGGAGGCAGTCCCCAGACATTTTCTAGGACATTGAAAGGTCTTTGAGAAAGAGACTTTCGACAAGTTACCACCACAGAGGCTGATGGGATCATGCCATAGAATTGGTTCCCAGGTCTAACCCAGTTGACTGCAAGATATACCCATTAAATAGGGATGAGCAGCAACAGCTGGACGAATTTTTGAAAGAAAACTTGGATTCTGGAAGGATCCAATCAAGTAAATTGCCCATGGCATCTCCTTTCTTCTTTGTCAAGAAAAAGGATGGGAAGCTGAGGCTGGTACAGGATTATTGGAAGTTGAACAAGATGACTGTGAAAAACTGCTGCCCACTTCTGCTCATAGGAGAATTGGTAGACAAGTTGTCACAGGCAAAAGTTTTCTCTAAGATGGACATTTGTTGGGGATACAACAATGTGTGCATCAAGGAGGGGGATGAATGGAAAGTGGCATTCTGAACCAATAGAGGACCTCTTTGAACCTCTGGTCATGTTCTTTGGTCTAACAAACTTACCAGCCACTTTCCAAACAATGATGAATGATATCTTCCAAGTGGAGATTGCAGAAGGGTGGGTCATCATATACATGGACAACATACTTGTATTTTCAAAAAATCAGGAAGAGCACACAGTTCAGGTCAACCATATCTTAGCAAAACTAGAAGAACACAAGCTGTTGCTAAAACTGGAAAAGTGTTTCTTTGATAAAGCTGAGATGGACTTTTTAGGAGTTGTAATAAGCAAGGACTCAGTCTGAATGGAAACTGCCAAGGTCAAGGCAGTAACCAAATGGCCACAGCCAATGTGCAAATGGGAAGTCCAACAGTTCTTGGGCTTTGTGAACTTCTATCAGAGATTTGTAAAAGACTTTCCAAAGGCAGCAAAACTGTTAACTCAGTTGACAGGAAAAGATGAATGGAGGTGGATGGAATTACAGGATGTAGCCTTTGATAGGCTAAAGAAAACCATAGTGGAGGAAGTGGTGCTGAGGATTCCCAATGAGGATGGACAGTTTAGAGTAGAGGTGGACACCTCTGACTTTGCCATTGGAGGGATCCTATCACAACAGGTGGAGGATGACAAATGGAAGCTGGTTGCTTTCATTTCCAAGTCGCTCAATGACACTGAAAGGAACTACGAGATCTATGACAAATTGCCTTCTATGAATGATCCCATTACCTCAAAGGAGCCAAGCAAACAGTTGAGGTTCTGACAGATCACCAGAACCTGACATACTTCAGGAAAGCACAGAATCTGAACAGGTGACAAGCAAGATGTTAGGAGTGGATCCTAGCAGGCACTTTTTATTTTTTGATCTAGTGGTCGGGGACCACTGTGGGAACACAGGAGACAGTTGGGGACTGTCATAGGAGACCAGGGGAACACTTCGCATGCATCAAGGCATGGGAGCATTCAAGAGACTATGAGACAATGGCCAGACAAGGAGCCATCAGTATACCAGGAAGGAGGGTGACACCCCTATTGTTATGGGTGCATTACATCAGTGTCATGAGTCACTACGAGGATATGGCATGGGTACAGCCACAGGGCTGGACAGGGCTGAGAGCACACAGGCATAGGAGTCCAAAGTCATTATGGACACAGCCACAGAAGCCCCTAAGAGGGATTAGCTCAGCACCTGCCATACGAGGACTCGAGGGAAGGGATTAGTCAAGGAGCACAGCCACTAGGACATATATGGATAGATGCATTGTGGGACCAAGACCAAGGATCATTTAACCATACAGAGAGTGTGCAGCAATGGCAGCTCTTGGCAACAGGTCTAGAGGAGGTCTAGATGAAGTCCAGACACAGGCACAGCTCAGACAAACCCAAGACAATGGTAGAGGGAGGAAGGTCATTAGACCAATGGTGGAAAGGCTGCACTATGACAACATGAGGCAGCGCTCATACTTAGTGCTCATGGCATAGGCTGGGAAGGGACATGCCAGCTTAGGGATATTGGACATGAATGCCAATGACGACTCAATAGCCATGAGAAGGCATGAGTACAGAATAGGCCAAGCAGCATATAATCCTGTGTATGGATATATGTGCGCTGATGGGCACTGAGAGTCGGGATAGTCTAGGGTGGTCCACGAAGATCCAGGCTTGGCTAAAGGCAGCCGTTTAAGGATAGAGTCATTGCAGGAGGATCGTGCTCATATCCACTCACATGAAACATGCACCAGGACAATAGGGATGGGCACTGGAACATGGTAGGAGTGTTGTTGGTCTAGGGAGGTACCAGGGGGGATTCCCTGGTGGTATATAAGTCGGACAGTTGTAGTCTTGAGTCCTTAAGACTCAAGATGGTTTTTCTCTCACTAGGAGTTAGTTCTCTCTAGTAGGGCCATCCTTGTAGTAGTAAGGCTTGCAATACAGCCTGGTTTCGTCTCTGGAGTAACACTCCACCTCTGCGAGGCTTTGGGGTTTGTTCATGAGTGAGAGCTTGTAACACAAGATGGGTAATGGACTTGCAAGATTACAATTTTGTAATCAAGCACAGGAGTGGCAAGTCTAACACCAAAGCAGATTTGTTATCTTGATGTGCAGGGCACAAACGAGGGGGAAATGATAATGAAGGGGTGGTTCTGCTGAAAGAACACCTCTTTGTACGAGTGTTTGATGATGATTGTGCATTGGATGACATCATGAAGGATATTAAAGACATGCCAAAACAACAATGGGAGACCCAGGTGGTCAAAGGACTCAAAAAGATGGGAGGAGACTACAGGTTGGAAAAAGGACTTATCACCTGGAAGGGGAGAGTCTATGTACCAGCAGTCATGGCATTGCCAGAAGACATCATTGCAATACACCATTCGTGGGGACATTCTGGGGTTGCAAAAACATTGGAGTCCTTGACAAGAAACTTCTGGTGGCCAAACATGCGCTGATGAGCATCGTGTCGAGGTAAGGGTGTAGAGGAGTTATCCGCAGGTCATACAAGCAACTCTGAGCAATTCTGCACAACTCCGAGATTATCTGCATTTTTCTGCAGTAAGGCAAGCATTGCCCACACTCAACGATTGAGTTGCCTCCCATGTACACCAGCCACACCCTGTGCCAGTTGGCCATTTGCATCCAATGTCAGCATCCCATTGGCCAAGCCACATACAATTGTCAGCTGGCATAGCTTAGTTCACTGGAGCAGGGACCACATCATCAAGCCATATCCACATTAAGCAAGATCTACATTCCACGATCTAATTGCCATGTCATCCATAACAACACACCAATGCAGCAGATTAGGACCCTAGCAGACAAGTAAAGCCATCAGCTGACAACCAGCTTTAGTACCCAACAGTCAGGTCCATGGAATATTGAGAACAGGGCTGCATCAAGTCAGATGAACCCTGGAGTTGCCACACATGGCAATCAGCAGCCTCTATTGCCAGTAGACAAGTCTATTAGCATCCTGCACAGGGTTGTAGTATTAGTTCCCACCACAGTGCTCCTATACAACCATTGCATCCCTCAGCTAGCCCCATCATGAGAAGACCTTCGAGACAGATTTGGATATACAGTTGCGAGGTGAAATTTTACAAGGTGTTATTTTGTTATCTAGAGTAGAAAATCGTATATAAGGCCATGTACAACATAGCTTAGCTTAGTATCAGATTACCACTAGAATAGCAGATCCCCAGAACCAGTTTCATTTGAGCCTCAGTTTTTAGTTGTGCCCTCCTCACCTCATTTGCATCCTTGAGTCCAGTTGTACTCCATGTCCTGCATTTGCCATTGTTATGCAATAGCATTATTATCTGCAAACTCCGCCAGTTCCATGCCTAGTAGCATTGACATCAAGTGCACTGGAGTTGATGGGAATCCTTTCACAACCTCACACCTCTCCTTTCCTCCCTATTTCCAATAGCAGAGTGAACATATCAGTGTGGAGATATCAAGCATTATATTCCAGGTTGTGAAACCTGCTGGAAGGCCAAGCCAGATAGACAAGCGCACACGGTCCCCCCTATGACCAAATGAAGTTCCCTCAGAACCATGGGAAGTAATCTTGGTTGATTTCATTGGGCCATTACCAGAGTCCAAGGGCAATGACATGATCTTGGTGATAGTGGACAGATTCACCAAGAAGTTATATTTCTTACCCACTACAGCAGCAATCACTTCGCAGGGAACTGCAGATTATTCAGGGATAATGTGTTCCAGGAGCATAGCCTCCCGAGGAAAGTAATTAGTGACAGAGGACCCCAGTTTGCATCCAAGTTCATGGATGACTTGTATGGGATGCTAGGAATCAAGGCCAACAAATCTATGGCCTATCACCCTCAGACAGATGGACAAACAGAGCAAGTAAACCAGGAGGTCAAAGAATTCTTGACTATGTTTGTCAACAATAACTGGAGTGACTGGTTGTCAGTGGCACAATTTTGCCACAACAACAGAGTGCACTCAGCTACAGGCTTCATGCCCTTCTTTATGAACTATGGATGACACCCCAATAAAGGGTTAGATCCCACCTATGCACTGAAGGCAGTCGCTGTGGAACAGCTGGCAAGGGAAATAGAAGATGTGCATGCCAAGGCTAAAAAGGCATTAGAAAAAGCTGCTCAAATTATGAAGGAGCAATATGACACACATTGCCAAGTGGCACAAGAGTATAAACCTGGGGACAATGTTTATCTCAGCATAGAGAATCTGCCAGTAATTAGAGCAACCAAAAAGCTCGATGGGAAGTTCATAGGTCCACTGGAGGTACTTGCCAAGGTCAGCAAGTCATCATATAAATTAAAAATCCCAGCATCATGGAGGGTCCACAACATCTTCAATGAAGTCCTGTTGAAGCCATACAGGGAACTAGTGTTTCCAAAACAAAAGGCAAAGGCAGTGGTGTGCAAGGATGTGCAGATGGTAGAAGAGTCCCAGGAGGATGAATATGAAGTAGAAGAAGTCATGGACAGTCACGTCAGTGGATGTGGAGGCAGGAGGTTGGAATACCTCATTAAATGGAAAAACTATCCAGTAGAAGAGTCTACTTGGGAACTGGCTGAGAATGTCACCAATGCACAGGCAAAAGTTAAAAGTTCCACAGAGAAAACCCAAACACACCAAGGCATTTACAAAAGATGGGAGGCATGGACTTTACTCCCCAATGGAACTTTAAGGCACACGGCCAGAAAAAACTATTTGGATGGGAGGACAGATGCTTTGGGTGTGAATACCTCAAAAACATGGAGTGCAGATGGCACAATTGGAAGGGAAGTTGGGCAGCAGTTCAGGAGCTGCCTGATGATACTGATGGGATGTTCTCCAGAGACCTGGAGTGTGGCAGGCAGGTTGTACCCATGCTTAATTTCCCACAGAAGGAAATGGAGGAGCCAGAAGAAGAACAAAGGGCTCGAGAGTGAGACTGTTACAACTTCTTTCTTTTACGCTCACTTATTACAATAACCTTTCTTCACTTCGTCGCTATGCTCTGATACTCGTTTTATCTGCCTGAACTACCCCTCGTTTTACTTCCTTTTATATTTCTTCATTGTTCTCTAGGCAGTATATAAACCTCCACATGTACAGTAGTACCTCAGTTCCAACTTAATTGAGTATTGTCCTTTACTGAACAACCCTCTCGCTCTCGTCCTCTCTATCGCTTGAGCTACCTTTGTCGCTGTCTAGCACGACGTCGAACAGCATTCTTGTCCAGTGACTGGGATTAGACCGAGACTCTAGTCGTCACTGTTGACTCGATAACGAACCAAGGGCATCGATCTTAACACAAGTTGGAACTCACTGAACCGCTTAGTGCATCGTCACTAGCTAGACAATATAGATCCGAAACGACCCGAAACCAGACTCTCTAACCAGAGACCACCGAACGATTCCTTTCTCTTTAAAGGAACATATTATCTAGAAAGACAGGAGCTCTTTTTCTCGACACTAAATAAACGTTGGGAATTTTGAGGAGTAGGAAAGAACAAGAACACCCCAGTATCTGACGAATACTTTGAAGGGGATTACATCGAAGGAGACAAACACTCATTACCTGGAAAGCTTTGGGTTGAGTGGAGAAACGAACAAAAAGAACCAGAAGAGGAACCAGAACTATATTTCGAAAGACCCAAAGAAACCCTTTGGTGGGAAGAGTACTGCGACGCGGAATTCGAGTTCGACGGCACTGATCCATACTACTCTCTCTCTGAAACATCCATAACAGGGTGGAACACCTTTTTGGAACAAAAACAAATCGAATACGAACTAGAAAACCCGAGACCTGAAACAGACACTGAAACCGACACAAAACAAATGGCAACTAATGTTGAAACCACCGACGCCCCTAGGGGAGACATCAAACCAGTCTCAGCACGAATTTTTACAGGAGATCGGACCGAAGCTAAATCATTCATCAACTGGTTTAGCGATTTCTTTGCAATAAACGCCCACAACTATGAAGGGAAACATGAAAAGAAAATCAGATACGTCCTCCAATGCCTAGGAAAGGAACTAGACGACTGGAAAGAAATAATCCATGACCAACTAGATGAAAAAGATGGACTTACTTGGGAAAAACTATGACACCTTTGTCAAACGATTCCTTGACGACTGGGGAGAAGTTAACACTGCAGTCAGGGCACTGAATGAGCTCACTAAATTACGAGTTGGAGGAGAGATCACCGTCCCAATCTACGTCCGAAAATTTAGAATGCTCATAGGATCCTCCGGACTAACCGGAATTACCGCCCAACTACAGGCATTCGTCCGAGGCCTACCAACTACCATTGCTGCCAAAATCCTCAAAGGACAAAGCGACTTTAAAACAATCACAGATGCCTACAAAAGGGTGGAACAACTCAATGCAGCATGGGAAACGATGAAAGCATTAGGGAAAACTGATACAGGGCGTCAATTCAATAAAACAGGGGGACCTAAAACAATCCATGCCATACAAACCGGACGCCTTACTGATGGACAACGAGAAGAATATATGCATTCTGGGAAATGTTTCAGATGCGGAACCATCAGTCACTTATCCCGAAACTGCCCAAAGAAAGATACTACCAGGAACCTGCCCCCCTCAGGACGATTCACCAGAACAATCACTGAAGATAGTGATGCTAAGAAAATTCGCACTATGATTGCAGCTCTCAGCACAGAGGAACGAGAAACTCTCCTCACTGACCTAGAAACTGAGGGTTTTTAAAGCAGAGGAACCAGAAAGCGGTTGGAACCTCCAAGAACGATTATGGACAGTTAGCACTCGACTCTGTAATAGTAAGATCGAATAATAATCAACGACTCTCAATAACTGTCCAATCACCTGAATTACCCGCTGAAATATCTGCCCTTGTTGACTGCGGAGCAGAAGGAAACTTCATTGACGAAACTATAACAAAAAACATAAACAAGAAACCACTAATTCGACCAATACGAGTTAAAAACGCCGACGGAACAGTAAACTTAAACGGGATGATCACACATAAAGTCAAGATTCCCTATCACATCGGAAATCTACAAATCGAAACAAGCTTCCTAATCACTAAACTGGGAGATCAAAAACTTATACTCGGACTCCCCTGGTTAGAAAAACATAACCCAACAATAAACTGGAAGGAACGGACCCTTGAGCTCGATCACCAACACAAACCGACAAAGCAGATAGAAAGAAACCTGGATCAGGAAATTGACGAATACTGGATCAGGGTTAAAACTTCGGCATCACAGGCACTAGAACACACGCTACGCAAAGAAACCATAACAACGCTGCCAGACGAGTACCAAGGATGGAAATCTACCTTCGAAAAGGCGCCTTCAGAACGATTCCCAATCAGACGCACATGGGATCACGCAATCGATCTCAAAGCCGGATTTACCCCAAAAGTCAGCAAAATCTATCCACTATCGATAAAAGAGCAATCATCCCTCGACGAATGGATCACAGAGCAGCTAGCTAAAGGATACATTAGACCATCCAAACCCCCAGACAAGCCAGATGGTCCTCCTTCTTAAGCGAATTCGACCTTCGAATAGAGCACGTCCCTGGAACTAAGATGTTTGAAGCAGACGCCCTATCTCGACGACCAGACCACATTGGAATGGACAACACCCCGGAAGAAACCACGGTGTTACCACCTGAACGATTCATCAGGCTTATAGCAGACGACCTAGCAGAGAAGTTGCGCAAAGGCATGACTAAAGACAACTTTGGACAAATACTAGTTGAAGTAATCCAAAATCATCGAGCACCACCAATAAAATCAAAGCTGCAAGACTGGACATATGTCGACCACATCGTACATTACCAAGGAAAAACCTATGTACCCGATCAGGATGGATTGCGCACTCAACTCATTAAACTGACGCATGAATCACCTGCATCTGGGCACCCCAGACGATTTAAAACTCTAGAATTACTCAAACGAAACTACTGGTGGCCCGGAATGAACAAGCATACCAGAGAATGGATCGAAGGATGTGCGCTCTGCCAGCAAATGAAAGTAAACACTCACCCCAACACCCCTGCCCTACAACCGATCAAATCTAATGCCACCCGACCCTTCCAACAAGTCACAATTGACTTCATCACAGACCTACCAATTGCCGACGGCTTCGACTCAATCATGGTCACGGTGGACCATGGACTTACAAAGGGGGTAACCTTTTCCCCTTGTCACAAAATGATCGACGCACTAGGAACCGCAGATCTATACATAAACGAAAACTTCAAACGATTTGGTTTACCAGATATCCTCATATCTGACAGAGGACCACAGTTCGCATCTAAAGTATTCCGAGAAATAGGAAAAGCGCTGGGAATAAACCATAGAATGAGCACAGCCTACCACCCTCAGACAGATGGCGAGACAGAACGAGTCAATCAAGAACTAGAAGTCTACCTCCGAATGTTCTGCACAAACGAACCGCACAGATGGAAATCGCTACTGCCAATTGCGGAATTCGCTCACAATAACCGACACCATGATACCATCAAAGCATCACCATTCCAGCTAATGTACGGAATAGACCCTGTCGCTATTCCCACAGCTGCATCCCCCATGACAACCCCAGCAGCTGAGAACCGACTACGAATGCTACTAAAGGCTAGAGAAGAAGCACTCGCTGCACACGAACTCGCTAGACAAATGGTAGTGCTCAGAACAAAAGACAAAAGTATCAGGTTCGAGAAAGGAGACAAAGTCTGGCTCGAAAATCGAAACCTCCGAATACCCTATGAGTCAAGGAAGCTAGCGCCCAAAAGAGAAGGACCCTTCACGATTGAGCAAGTGCTAGGACCTGTCACCTACAAACTGAAACTCCCCAAACAATGGCGCATCCACCCCGTGTTTCATACTACGTTGTTAACTCCATATAAAGAAACAACGGTGCACGGACCGAACTTCATGAAACCACCCCCTGATCTCATCAACGGACAAGAGGAGTTTGAAATAGAAGCAATCATCACACACAGAAAACGAGGAACCGGCTATCAATACCTAGTCAAATGGAAAGGGTATGGACCGAACGAAAACTCATGGGAACCTGAAACAAATCTGAAAAACGCTGCGGACATCCTTAGAGCATATAAGAACCGCCGAGACCTGCTATGAAAACCATGGTCCAGTATCGCAACAAGCAGATCCTCAGACAGAATGTTAGACATACCAAAAACATCGCTTCCCCCTACTCCCGATTCTCTCCCAGACAATCTATCCCAAAACTTAGACACCTAATCATCCAACTCCCTAATCGAACCCATCCTCACCAAGGATGACGCGCAATAGGAACAGCCTTCATTGAAATACGCAAAATCTGTTAGGAACAGATCCTAACGAACATTTTTAAATTTTTATTCTGGCGGGAGGAGACCGCCATAGGAGGATATAAGACAGTAGGAAACTGTCATAGGAGACTAGGGCAACACTTCGCGTGCATCAAGGCATGGGAGCGTCAACAGGATTACAAGACAATGGCCAGACAAGGAGCCATCAATATACTAGGAAGGAGGGTGATACCCCTATCGTTACGGGCGCGTTATGTCAGCGTCACGAGTCACTATCAGGATATGGCATGGGAATAGCTATAGGGCCGGACAGGGCCGAGAGCGCGCAGGCATAGGAGGCCAAAGTCATTATGGACACAGCCACAGGAGCCCCTATGAAGGATTAGCTCAGCACCTGCCATACAAGGACTCGAGGGAAGATATTAGTCAAGGAGCATAGCCACCAGGACATATATGGATACAGCCATTGCGGGACCAAGACCAAGGATCGTTTAACTATACAAGGAGCGCACAGCAATGGCGGCTCTAGGCGACAGGTCTATGAAGGGTCCAGAGGAGTCCAGACAAAGGCACAGCTCAGACAAACCCAAGACAACGGTACAGGGAGAAGGTCATCAGACCAATAGCGGAAATGCCGCATGACGACGAACACGAGGCAGCGCTCATACTTAGCGCTCACGGCATATGCCAAGAAGGAACAGTCAGCCGATAGGACATCGGACACAGACACCGACAATAAACTCAATAGCCAGGAGAAGGCATGAGTACAGAATAGGCTAAGCGGCATAGAAGGATAAATGCGCGCTGATGAGCACCGAGAGTCGGGAAAGTCTAGGAGAGTCCACGAAGGTCTAGGCTTGGCTAAAGGCAGCCGATAAAGGATAGAGTCGTCGCGGGAGGATCACGCTCATATGCGCTCACATGAAACAAGTGCCAGGCAATAGGGATGGGCGCTGAAACATGACAAGAGTGTTGTTGGTCTAAGGGAGGTACCAGGAGGTTCTCCTTAGAGGTATATAAGGTCGGACGGTCGTAGTCTTGAGTCCTTAAGACTCAAGATGGTTTCTCTCTCACTAGGAGTTAGTTCTCTCTAGTAGAACCATTCTTGTAGTATCATAGGGCTTGGAATATAGCCTGTGTTTCATCTCCAGACTAACAGTCTACTCTGCGAGGCTTCTGGGTTTTGTTTATGAGTGGGAGCTCATAACAAAATCCTGCTCTACCGAACAAAAGTACTGTCACTATACCCAGTATATAAGACACAGATCAGCTCCAACCCTCAGACACCAACCGACGCCATCAGCAGAAATCGCCATGTCAGAGAAGCGCAAAGGGCACTGACCTTATGGATCATTGACCGAACAAGAGACCTGGAAGCGGCGGGAATGACCTGCCTACACCGGACAGAGGCACTATTTCCAGACAAAATCAATTTCCCATCCCGTGGATTGCCGAACTTTAACCTACCCCCGCACTACCTATACATCCCACACGGAGGGATACCACCTCCATACCCGAATCCGCCGCTACCGCCCCACTACCGCGACTTTGAATGGGAACCTGGATACCCGATGATCACGGGCATCATTCATCACACAGATCAAGGAACGATTACACATCGAATTCCACCTAGACCACTACACGAACCATATTTGACTGAAAGACCTCCCACGCGACCTAATACTCCCAGACCAGAGGCATTGGCCGATCAACTCTTACGAGACATCCTCTCTATGGACGCAGACGATTCATTCTGGGACGTGGAATATTTCGACGAAGTCAACCTATAAAAAACGAGATTCCCACTTCCTAGCCTTCCAACCAACGTCGCAAATACAAAGATGTTCTCGCTCATCGCCATCCTCATCGCCCTCGTCTCTACTCTCTTCCCCTCTGTTCTCATCGGAGGACTCGTTCTCGCCACCCTCCTCACTACCCTCGCCCTTGCCTACTCTTTTCCCGAAAAACTCCCAGAGCTCGACGTCTTCACACCACCCCTCGAAATCTTCATTGAAACCGAAACAATAACCTATGCTGACGACGACCTACACATTCACCCGCCCGAACTCGTCGAGGAACCACCCATTGCAGAAGAAGTCATTCCCGCACCTATTCCCCGATCAAACCCCCTCGTCGCCGCCGCCTCTCTAGAGGCCTCATACATCACAGCCAATCTCCGAGACCTCTCTGCCCCACTTGGAGCCCTCGTAGGACTCACCCTCACCACCGACCCCAACACCATGACCTACGCTGAACGAGATCTTGCACTCCGTGAACTTTGCCAATTGAAAGTCACCCTCGACTCCGTACAATGGCACATAGATACAGCGTGAAAGGACGTCGAAAACATCGTCCACTGGTACGAGTCTAGAGCAGATCATGCCTGGACAACTCAAGGCTGGCCGTAAGAAGTCGGTGACTTCTCGCATAAGGAGGGGGGTAATGTTACAACTTCTTTCTTTTACGCTCACTTATTACAATAACCTTTCTTCACTTCGTCGCTATGCTCTGATACTCGTTTTATCTGCCTGAACTACCCCTCATTTTACTTCCTTTTATATTTCTTCATTGTTCTCTAGGCAGTATATAAACCTCCACATGTACAGTAGTACCTCAGTTCCAACTTAATTGAGTATTGTCCTTTACTGAACAACCCTCTCGCTCTCGTCCTCTCTATCGCTTGAGCTACCTTTGTCGCTGTCTAGCATGACGTCGAACAGCATTCTTGTCCAGTGACTGGGATTAGACCGAGACTCTAGTCGTCACTGTTGACTCAATAACGAACCAAGGGCATTGATCTTAACAGAGACACTGCAGAGCTCGCTAAGAAAATCCTAAAACAACAAGAGATGGCAGAGACTTTAGACCCTCCATCTTGGGAACAGAAGTCAGCATTGGACAGTTGGCTTGGAAAGTATCTATTGAAGTCTTTGCCAATGGATGGGATGTACAAATTGATGGAGGAGGACCCTACCTTATTATTGGATGCAATATCAACCACTATGCCCTACTCAACTGTTGAGGGCACTTATATCCATTTTGTTATGAGCAGAAACCCATTTTCAATTTTCACAGTAATGACATCGATACAACTTATGAAGAGGAGGGCTCGGGGAGTTGGGATCTATTTTTCTTTTCTTTTTATCTTTTTCACTGGACTCAAATGTATAGATATAAGGGCTGGACAATGAGACTCTATGATGGAATGCCTATGTGAACACTGCAGCCCTTATTTGGAAGGTGGTTAGGTCAGCATTGGCTATGGGACTAGACCAAGTGCTGACTTGGACAATGGCCCAATGATGGGCCTAAGCCATGAAGGGAATCATTGGCAAGATGGTGCCTGAGGGGTGACGTGGGAAAACAGTTGAGGTGCAAGAACAATAGCACAGGCTGTATATGGAAGGACAGTGTGTCAGTGTGGGAGAATACCTCTGGGTATGGTTACATGGGTGCAGACTTGGCTGCTGTGCATCATCTCTATTGTGAGGGACTTTAGCTGTGCACTGACTGTGCACAGACCATTGGCTAGGGTATATAAGGGCTGTAGTATAGTGTTGGCAGTCCCTAAGACTCTAGATAGTTTTGTCCTAGACACTTCTTCTTGAGCAAACATCTTCTTGTCTCTGGCTGAACAAAGCCTCATCTCTAAGTTGCTGGGTTGTGTTTAAGGTGTTCCTAACACATTTCTGGTTCCAGCCCATCTCATTCTCCCTTGTACAACCACTTGGCATGCCATTTCCCTCCCTGTGGAACTTGAACACCACTCTGACATGCAGGATCTCTGGCCAGGACCTTCTCACACATAAAAATGACCCCTCAAACAAGATTGATCTCTCTCAAATACAAGTGATAATAATGCTGTTCTCCATAGTGCCCAGTGCTCTCCTTTTGTCATAATCTTAAAAGATTGATCAAGTCCCCTAGATCATATACATATCAAACTGAAGCCCAAAGACACCCTGTGTAGACACTGGTGATTTATTTCCAGATTCATCTTTTATTTGAAATATGTGGAGTATTACTTTTCATGTTGCCTGTTGGATTAGGTGGGGCAGTGCCCTTGCCTCATGGGCTTTTCCATTTCTATACAAAAGAATTTGTCATCCATGCCTTGAACATTTCAAATTACATATATATAGCAGCAGGGTACTAGAATCAGAAGATCCCCTTTTGTTGATCTCACTCAGTTCAGACCAGCATTCTCCATTTTGTTAGCATTCTCCTGTGGCATTTTATTGAGTTTTTCCCTGTGATTTCTAGTTATATTGTGAGTTCAGTGGCTTCAGCATATCTAAGTTCAGTTAGATAGCAATCGAGGTTCCAAACCTATTCAACAAGACCATTACCAAAGTTTCAAATTAAAAACCCTTAACAAACTACTTTGAGGCTCATTTTACTCTACTGCTGATGAGCATCGTTCCAAGGTAGGAGTGTAGAGGAGTCATCTGCAGGTATTCCATGATAGCTACAAGCAACTCTGAGCAACTCCATGATTATCTGTGGTAAGGCAAGCATCCTGCATATGCCATCCAAACCCCACACCAGTCAGCCATCCACATCCAATGTCAGCATCCCATCAGCCAAGTCATATAAAATTGTCAGCCAGCACAGCTTAGTTCACTGGAAAAGTGACCATCACAATATCCATGTTAGGAAAGGATCTACATTCCATGATCCAGGGTCACCCAGATACAGATGCCACATCAGCCATAGCAACACACTGACATAGTGGATTAAGATCAGCAGATGAGTAAAGCCATTGGCCAACAACCAGTTACAGTATAGACTGGTCAGGTCCATGGAATATCAAGAACAGGGACACATCAAGACAGAAGAACCCCAGAGTTGCTGTGAACAGCAATCAGCAAGATCTATTTCCAGTTGAAAAGTCTATTAGCATCCCATGTCAGGTCACAATATTGGTTCTCACCATGGCACTTGTATTCCACCATTGCATCCCTCAGCTAGCCCCATTGTGTGAAGACCTTCAAGATGGATTTGGATACATGGTTGTGAGGTGAAATTTTACTGAGTTACTTCGTTATTTAGAGTAGAAAACATATATAAAGCCCCTGTAGTTTACAAGTTTACAAGTTTAGCAGCTTAGCATACCAGATTAGATCCCAGTTTCCCCTCGAGTTTCAGTCTTAGTCATGCCCTCCTTGCCTCGTTCGCATTCTCTGTCTTGTTGCACTCTGTGTCCCACATCCCACATCATTACACACTTGGAGCTATAGCATTATTATCTGCAAACTCCACTAGTTCCACACATCATAATGTAGTCATCAAGTGTACCAGAGTTGACAGGACCTCTTTCACAACCTCACACCTCTCCTCTCCTCCCTATTTCCAATAGCAGAGCAAGCATATCACTGCCCCCATTTTTATTAGTGATTTCCTACAAGACTGCTGGGACTTTTCTGGGACTCTCACCCTCACTTGCCCTCAGACACACTCTTGTTTGCCATTGTGCTCCCTTGTATTACTCATCCAGCACTAAGGTGGTGCTTCACACTTCCTTCCCCCAGTTTGTAGGGTTGGGTTTGTTGGCACATTTTATGCTAGGCAGCATCCCAGGGTACCTATCAGTGCTTATAGATGCAACAGTCAGAAATAAATCTATGATAGATCTCCTGATCTGTGTCAGTTAGTTTATCATTAAATTCATTATTCCATTTGCACCTGGCTTGTTTTAAACCATAGATAGATTTTAACAATTCACAAGCTTTATTGGTTCCATCTTCAAAACTGCTCAGCTGTTCCATGTAGAGCCATTCATGTAAGTGCCCATTTAAATATGCACCTTTGACATCCATTTGATGCATTTTCCAGCACTTCCAAACAGATTCTGCCATGAGCATTTGTAGCATCTCTAGATGAACCACTGGAGCATAAGTTTCTGTAAAATCTATTCCAGGGATTTGAGAATATCCCTTCACAACTAAATCTGCATTGTATTTAGTAAGTATTCCTTCTTTGTTATATTTTTTGACAAATACCCATTTATTTTGAATCAGTTTTCTATCAGGTGGCAGTTCTGTCAATCGCCAAGTCCCCATATGGTTAAGCTGTTTTAATTCAGCTTCAATAGCTTTTTGCCATTCCAGCCATTCAGGTAAAGTTTTAGCTTCTTCTAGTGTATTTGGATTACCAGATATATTGTCAATGACCTCACATCCCAAACACACAAATTCCTTTTTAGTTAAAGGTAAATCATCTATTTCTTCATCATTCATGATCACCACTAACTCTTCTGGCAAGTCTGGCTCATTAAGCTGATGGTAATCATGTAGTTTATGTGGTTGTTTAGACTGTCAAGGAGTTTCCTCTTCATCAGTAACAATAGAATTATATTTTCTCTTGAGACTGAGACTTGAGGAACTGGGGTGGACTGTATTCTGGTATGGTGATCTGTTATGTCTTGTAATGTATGTATGGGGGCTTTATACATGTTTTTCCTACTCTAACTAACAAAGTAACTCTGTAAAATTTCACCTTGCAATCATGTATCCAAATCTGTTATGAGCATAACTCACTCCATTCAATTTTCACAGTAACAACGTCGATGACACTTACGAAGATATGGACTTGAGGAGTCGGGATATATTTTTCTTCTCATTTTATCTATTTCATTGCACTCAAACGTTTAGACACAGGACTTAGGCAATACTACAGTTGCAGGGACTGGCTATGTTAGCACTGCAACCCTTATAAGGAAGGAGGTTAGGTCAGCATCGGCTATGGGAGATACCAAGTGCCAGCTGGGACAACAGCCCAATGATGGGCCTAGGCTATGACGGATACATATGCCGAATGGCGCCTGAGGGGCAACATGGGAATTGGCTGAGACGCAAGACAATGGCATGGCTGCATATGGGGAGACAGTGTGTTGGTGTGAGAGGATGATCCCAGGTATGGTTATATGGGCACAGATCAGCTGCTGCACATTGATCCCGGCTTGAGGGACTTTAGCTGCGTGCTGTCTGTGCACAGACCAGGGAAGTAGTATATAAGGGTTGTCGTCTTAGGTAGCAAGTCCCTAAGACTCTAGATAGTTTTGTGTTTGCTAGACACAGCTATAGAGCAACATCTTGTCTTTGGCCTAACAAGCCTCCCTTCTCATAAGTCTTTGGTTGTGTTTAGGAGCAGTCCTAACAAAATCTGTCTTGAAAGTCTTCATGCAATGGGGCCAGCTGAGGGACATGATGGTGGAATAGGAGCACTGCAGTGGGAACCAATATTGTGACCCAATGCAGGATGCTAATAGAATCATCAACTTGAAATAGGCTTTGCTGATTGCCGTTGGTGGCAACTCCAGGGTTCATCTGGCTCGATGTGTCCCTGTTCTCTATTTTCCGTGGACCTGACCAAGGGTTACTGGTCTATATGGTAGCTGGTTGTCAGCTGATGGGTTTACTCATCTGCTAGGGTCCTGATCCACTATGTCAGTGCATTGCTAGGGATGACATGGTGGCTGCATAGGGGTGACCCTTGGATCATAGAATCCAGATCTTCCTAACATGGTTATAGCTTTGATGGTGGTGGTCCCTTCTCTGGTGAACTAATCTATGCTGGCTTACAATTTTATGTGGCTTGGCTGATGGGGTGCTTCATCAGATGCAAATGGCTGACTGGTGCAGGGTTTGGACAGCATACATGGGAGATGACTTGGCCATTGGTCATGGGTGACACTTGCCTTAGAGTGGATAATCACAGAGTTGGCAGAGTTGCTCATAGCAAGTGCAGAAGACCTGTGGAAGACCTCGGATGAGTACAGATGCTAAGCAATGGGGTCAGGGCATGTATAATCCTTAGTGAGGGTAAGGTTTCTAATGTCTAGTGCTGAGACTAATCTGTCTGATACCTATACACTATCACATCAGAACAATGCTCATTATCTCCCCCCCACTTAAAAATCTGACTGTCCTCAGTCAGTTGTGTGAAGGAATTGGCTAGTCAATTGTTAGTGGTTGAAATGAAATGGAAATAAACTCTTGACAAATGAAGAATATGGCAGATGGCATGGCTATGTACTGGGTATATGTATATCTGCAGGATTCTGTGTCATTTGTTCAGTAGTTGCCTCCTGGGTTGGGATCATTGTCTATGTCTGGCCAATCATCAATTACTGATTCTCTGTCACTGTTGCTGTTGCTGAATATGTCTTCTTCATTGGTCCATGTCACCCATAGGTGGTGAGCAGAATAGTGGTGGAGTTGACATGGTACTTGCATGAGATGCCCTATGTTCTGGTCTTGAGGCATCAGAGGTAGGGTGGAATTGACTGGGGTGTGACAGGGTTCAATGGGGCAACTAGACTTGACTATATTCTCTTCTTGGGACTTGGCACATGCTACTGAGGACTTGACAATGGGAAACTTGGCTGAAATTTGTAAAATTGTGGAACTTGGAGGTGGACTAAACTTAGCAGGCTGACTATCAAGGATGGAGGCTGGTGGGTCTGGTGTGTAAATGTCAGGGTCTGTTTTGTGGTGGCTGGTGCTAGTTGATGGGGTATAGGCTTCTATTTCTCTGGGTTTTGCTGGGCTGGTTCAATTGTGGTGCTATAGTTTTCCTCTCTGTGATTTCTGATCATTTCCTTGAGGCCAACTGAAAATCCTGCTTCTCTTTGCACATTTTAACAAATCAGGGTGGTCCACTTGGTATGGTCAGAATTGTTACTATGGCAGGTCATGATGGATTGTGATGGTCTGTTCCTCATTCTGGTAATTCATGACTACTGACTGTGCTAATATGTCGAAGGGGCAGCCAAGGAGGATGTCATAGGTGGGAGGGAGCAGATAACATGGACTTGGAAGTAAAGTTCAATACCTCCTACCTTGAATGGTATGTTCTTTGCCAAGCCAAGTGATGTGTTGACCTTTCTGTTGGCTGCCTCCATGTCCATCTTGATTGCAGGGTTGTACACAATTCTGAGCTGATGGCTGATGGTGTCTGACATGCATATCATCAAACAGCTGGGGTCCACCACACAGTCAATTATCATGTGGTCATCTACTCTAGCCTGAATACAGTGGAGTGCATGTGATTCCTTGCCAACCTTGAATCATGCCTTGTGATGGGGGTCTGCCACATAGTAGGCTTCTGCCATATCCAGCAGGATGTAGACATTTTGCATGTCTGCAGAGTTGTTGGGGTTGGTAGTGGAATTACCAGAGTTGGTGACAGGGATGCTGTTACAAGCTGGAGAGGAGCCCCTGAGACATGTGACAGGGACCATACAGGAGTCAACAAATTCTGTTGGCAGGATAACTCTAAGAAGGCTCAGGAACCCTTAGTGCCATATGGAAAACCTATATCTCAGTAATGACAACTTGACGACTATGCACTTGCCTCTATTTATGCACAGAATTGGTGGATTGGAGGCTCATGGGATTTATCCCTATTTATTCAAGATTAATGGATGGGTGGAATGAGCTATACAATGGGATTTATCCCTATTTATTCAAGATTAATGGATGGGTGGAATGAGCTATACAATGGGATGGCTGATGAAGAGTTGGGACTACTATAAACAGAAATGCTATGGCCCAATGTTGATGGCCTCTATGCATGCAGGAATGGATTAGGTCAGCAAGATGCTGAGCCAGGATGGTGGGTCCTTGATAAGGATCTGAAGTGATGCCATGCCCATGGGATGGGTGCTGGACTAGTGGTGTAATGTTAGGACACTGAACAATGGAAGACTGTGGAGCCAAAGGTTGGCATATGGGCACTGATATGCTCACTCTAATATTGGAAATATGGAGGAGGGGAAGGCATGAGGTCATGAAAGAGGTCCCATCAACTCCAGTACACTCAATGGCAATGCTACAATGTGTGGAACTTGTTATGAGCTCACACTTGGAAACAAACCCCAAAGCCTTGCAGAGGTGGAGTGTTACTCCAGAGACGAATCCAGGCTATGTTGCAAGCCTACACTACTACAAGCATGGTTCTACTAGAGAGAGAGCTAACTCCTAGTGTGAGAGAAACCATCTTGAGTCTTAGGGACTCAAGACTACAACTGTCCGACTTATATATCACCAGGGAATCCCCCCTGGTACCTCCCTTAGACCAACAACACTCCTACCATGTCTCAGTGCCCATCCCTATTGTCCTGCACATGTTTCATGTGAGTGCATATGAGCACAATCCTCCCATGATGACTCTACCCTTAACTGGCTGCCTTTAGCCAAGCCTGGATCTTTGTGGACCACCCTAGACTGTCCCAACCTTGGTGTCAGGACTGCCCTAGACACAACCTATCTGACTCGAGCGGTGACTTGTTAGGTCTGAAACGATTCTGATTGCTCTGTAGCTATGTCTAGTGACAATAGACTATCTAGAGACTTAAGAGTCTCCTACGCTAAACTACGGCCCTTATATACCGCTTCTCCTGGTCCGTGCGCAGACAGCGCGCAGCTAAAGTCCCTCATGCCGGGATCAATGCGCAGCTGCCGATCTGCGCCCATCTAACCATTCGTGGAGAGTTTCATCCCTTCCCGTACCTTGGGTTATCCGCATGCGGCCTTCCTATTGTTCAGGACTTCGGCCGATTCCCATGCTTGCCATACCATTGACTTGGTTCTCTTCGGCGTTCCCATGTCGCCCCTCAGGCGCCGTGCCGCTCATGATTCCCTTCATGGCGTAGGCCCATCCTCGGGCCGCAACTCCTGTCGGCACTCGGTCTATCTCCATAGCCGGTGCTGACCTAACCACCTTCCTAATAGGGACCGCAGTTCACGTAGGCCATCCTCCTAGAGTCCCGTTGTGTAGTCTTGTTCACAGACGTTTGAGCTTGATAAAATAGATAAAAAGAAAAGGAAAATATCTCTTGACTCTCCAAGTCCGTATCCTCTGATCTTCTATTGATAGCGTTGTCTTCATAGTTGTCGTTATGTCGTTACTGTAATGGTTTTGAAAAATAAGAGGTGTGCTCATAACATCACCCCCCCCTCAAGGCCTCGCGTCCCGAGAGGCTGACGTGGCGGAGTCCACATATCTTGGATCCTCCCGCATTCTTGCATAAAACGCGGCCAAGCGCGCTTGTTGATCATTGGGCGACAGCCCGAATTGTTCTGAGTCGACGTCCTCGACGTCTTCAATGGTGGTCTTGTAGTTGACCAATGGTTTTTTCTGGTGACTTGCGCCCTTGATCCTCCTCTGTCAGTCTTCTTCCGACTCGCTGCTTTCCTTAGCAGCCGTCACCGTCTCCTTTTTTAATATTTTCTTGGCAAGTACTGCCATATCTTTCTCTTGAGCTCTTTTCTCCTCCGCTAGCTCCTCTGCTTCCGTCGTCCGGGGGAAATTAAGCACGGGTACAGACCGCCCGCCGCGCTCCAGATCTCTGGAGAACGTCCCATCGGTGTCGTCCGGCAGCTCCATGATTGCCGCCCTTTCCCCTTTCCAGTTGCGCCATCGGCGCTCCATATTTGCTAGGTACTTTGGCCCAAAACGGCCGTCTTCCCATCCGAACAGTCTTTGTCGGTCTTTCCAATGAACTCCTCGACCTTTACTGTGCCTTGCTGCACTAGTCGGTTGTTTAGGCGTATTAGACCCCCTTTTTGACTGGGTCTCCGTGTATTGGATGTATAGAATCCCATCTCGAATGTTTCTGACAAGTTTGGGAGCATCAGGGTTTGCTTTATGGAATTTCTTAACAATGGCCGGTGCATTGATGACATTTTTTACTGGTTCCCAAGTGGCTTCCTCCACTGGGTAATTCTTCCATTTAACGAGGTATTCCAGCCTCACTCCTCCTCTGCCGCTAACTCGGCTTTCCAGGATTTCTTCCACTTCATATTCCCCTTCCTGGGATTCTTCCACCATCTGCGCGTCCTTGCGCGCCGCTGCTTTTGCCTGTTGTTTTGGGAAAACCGGTTCCCTATACGGCTTCAAGAGGACTTCGTTGAAAACGTTGTAGACCTTCCATGAGGCCGGAATTTTTAATTTATATGAGGACTCTCCTATTTTTGCAAGTACTTCCAGAGGTCCGACGAATTTGCCGTCTAGTTTCTTTGTGGCTCGAATGACTGGTAAATTCTCCGTGCTGAGATAAACCTTGTCCCCTGGTTTATATTCTACAGCCTGTTTCCGGTGAGTATCATAGCGCTCTTTCATAACTTGCGCTGCTTTCTCCAATGCCAACTTTGCTTTGGCATGTACGTCCTCTAATTCCTTTGCTAGCTGCTCAACAGCTATTGCCTTTGGCGCATACGTCGGGTCGAGACCCTTGTTGGGATGTCTCCCGTAATTCATGTAGAAAGGGGTAAAACCCGTGGCGGAATGAACCCTGTCATTGTGACAGAATTGTGCCACTGATAACCAGTCCGACCAATTGTCCTGTCGGTTATTGACGAAGATCGTTAGGAACTCTTTCAGTTCCTGGTTGACCCGCTCCGTCTGTCCATCTGTTTGTGGGTGGTAGGCCGTGGATCGGTTGGCCTTGATTCCTAACATTCCGTATAAATCCGTCATGAACTTTGAGGCGAATTGGGGTCCTCGATCGCTGATTACTTTCCTGGGGAGTCCGTGCTCCCTAAACACATTGTCCCTGAACAGCACTGCTGTTCCTTGTGAGGTGATGTCTGATGTGGTAGGTAGGAAGTAGGTTTTCTTAGTAAACCTATCTACAATGACCAAAACCATGTTGTTTCCTTTCGACTCGGGAAGTGGTCCAACGAAGTTGACTGAGATAATCTCCCAAGGTTCCGTCGGAACTTCATTGGGTCGTAATGGTGCTGCTCGGGCAGTCCTGTCTGGCTTTGCTTTCTGGCATGTTTCACAGCCAGGGATGTACTTTTCGATATCCTTTCGCATGTTAGGCCACCAGAAGTTCCTAGTGAGTGACTCCAGTGTCTTTGCTACTCCGGAATGTCCCCATGAGTGGTGGATAGCTATGATGTCTTCTCGCAACGCCGGCACGGCTGGCATGTAAATGCATCCTTGCCAAGTGACTAGTCCTTTATTGATTTTGTACTCTCCCCCAGCGGTTTCTAGTCCTTTTACCACTTGGGTTTCCCATTGTCGGTGAGGGACTTCTTTAATGTCTTTGATGATGTCGTCTATTGCTCGATCATCATCGAGGACATTGATGAAAGATGTTCTTTAAGAAGAATGACGCCTTCATTGTCACTTTCTCCTTTGTCATGTCCCGCCCGTCGGGATAGGAGGTCAGCCTTGGTGTTAGATTTGCCGCTCCTGTGCTTGATTACAAAGTTGTAGTCTTGCAAATCGGTTACCCATCTCGCCTGATGTCTGTTGAGATTCTGAGCTTTTCGGAAATATGTTAAGTTCTGATGATCGGTCAGAACTTCGATGATCTGTTTTGCCCCTTTGAGGTAATGCGCCCATTCGTAAAAGGCATGCATTACTGCAAGCATTTCTTTGTCATATATTTCATAATTGCACTCAGCGTCATTGAGCGACTTTGAAATAAAGGCCACCGGTTTCCACAACCCATCCTCTCTTTGCTGAGACAAGATCCCTCCTATGGCGAAATCAGAAGTGTCCACTTCTACTCGAAATTGTCCTTCTTCATTGGGGATTCTTAATACTACTTCTTCAGCAATAGTTTTCTTGAGCCTGTCAAAGGCTTCATCCTGTAGCTGTGTCCACAGCCACTCTTCCTTCCCTGTGAGCCGTGTTAATGGCTTGGCTAATTTTGCAAAGTTTTTTACGAATCGACGGTAGAAATTAATGAAGCCCAGAAACTGTTGGACTTCTTTTTTGCATTTGGGCTTAGGCCATTCAGATACTGCCTGGACCTTGGCTGGATCCATTCGAACCGTGTCTTTTCCAATGATCACCCCTAGGAAGTCGATTTCGTTTTTATCAAAGAAACATTTTTCCGGCTTCAGGGATAACTTATGTTGTCCTAACTTTTCTAGGATGCGGTTTACATGCTTCGTGTGTTCCTCCTGGTTTTTTGAGAATACCAGGATATTGTCCATGTAGATAACTACCCATCCTTCCGCGATTTCGACTCTGAATATGTCATTCATCATGGTTTGGAAGGTAGCGGGTGAGTTGGTAAGACCGAAAAACATGACCAATGGTTCAAATAACCCTCTATTTGTTCGAAAGGCGGCTTTCCATTCGTCCCCTTCCTTGATCCGGACATTATTGTACCCCCATCGTATATCCATCTTAGAGAAGACCTTTGCTTGCGACAGTTGGTCTACAAGTTCCCCTATGAGAGGTAGGGGATAACGGTTCTTAACCGTCATTTCGTTTAACTTCCTGTAATCCTGTACAGGCCTGAGTTTTCCATCCTTTTTCTTGACAAAGAAGAAGGGAGATGCCATTGGCGATTTGCTAGGTTGGATTCGTCCAGAATCCAAATTCTCTTTCAGGAACTCGTCCAGTTGTTGCTGCTCGTCCCGGTTTAAGGGGTAAATTTTGCAGTCTACTGGAGTCGAACCAGGTATCAATTCAATTGCGTGGTCCCATCGTCGTCTCGGTGGGAGTTCGTCAAAAGTTTCCTTTTCAAATACTTTTCGGTGTTTCAAGTAATGGTGGGGAACTGCCTCCTCCAATGTTCGTTTCTTTTCTGTTTTTGCCTGTTCCGCAGCTATCTTTGTGGCAGTTGAGGCAAAGGCTCGTACTCTCAACTCGGGCTCCTCGATATGTACGGCTAGAAGGCGATCCCCTTCGTGTAAACAGTATGAGACATCGATTTCATCCTCGGGTTCCTGTACTGATGATGGTTTCCAGCAGGTTCCCGGACATCGGTTAAACTCCAACAACTTTGTTTTCCAGTTAATGGTTGGATTGTGATGCTCCAACCAATCGTGTCCTAGAAACAGATCTGTTTTGCTAAGTGTGGCCACGGCGCAATCCATGACCTCCTCATGAGATCCTATGCGCAACTTAAATTGAACAAAGTACTCGACGCTTCCCGATCCGTTCCTTGTTCCATCTGCGTTGTATACTGGAATGGGTCGCAAGAGTTTCTTTTTGTTCATTTTATGCTTTTCCACGAATTCCTCGCTTATGCATGAAGCGGTACATCCGGAATCCAACAGCATGGTAATGTTGGCGGACTGATAAGTATCCATGGTGGTGAGTATGCCCTTGAGGTCTAACTCCTGCTTCCCAATTCCTTGTACTACTTTCTCCCTTAAGTGTACGAGGTTCCATAGGGCATCGGTTTCTGATAAGGCATTTAACTGCTGGACCAATTTTCCGTCCACTTCGTTTATTCGTTTGTCGTCTACCCATTGGCGTAGACATTCGATTGCCGTTTGTTCGTCTTGCTGCCAGATGCGTCTCAGCACCCATGGCAGCGTCCATGTTTTCAATCGTTTTTCTGGTTTTACGCTCATTTCTAAGTTTCTGATACGATGTATGTTCCCACGGCACTCATAGAGTAAGTCGTGCATGTTTATTGTAGAATCTTTGGGTACTAATACATCTTTCTTCGAAACTGAACTAGAGGCCAGTGAGACAGAGCACTTGTCTACTGGCTTTCGCCAAAATCCGAGATCTCCTCTATTTTGGCACATCCTTCTGGGGTCGTTTCCCCTGAGCTGCCGCTGCGTACTATCGCGCTGGTTGCTCGTATTATCTGTTTGCTTTTATCTCCGGCCATGATTCTTTTCCTTTCCCGACACCTTTCTGCTAGGTGTCCTTTCCTGCCACAATTGGCGCATTCGGGAATTGCTCTCTCTCTGAGCTGCGGACATCTCCACTTAGTATGTCCTTCTTTTTGACAGTTGTAACACCACAGCTTGGTACGTGGTTTCCTGTCAACGTCCATGGCATTTGGGTTTCGACTGCCCGATGCGAAAGGAGCTGGTGCCTTGTATTGGTACTGAGGGTGAGGATTTGTGCTCGGGGTCTGTTCTCGGTACTCCTGACGTGTCTTTGCGAAGCCGTAAGTTTCGTTGGCTTTTCTATATGCCCGTGCAAGGGCAGTGACTCGCGTTTGTATCTGTTGTAGTGTTGCGTTATCAGGGAGTCCTCCGTATCTAATTAGATCCCGTCCAAGAACCGGATTAAGGTTGTTCTGGAACTGCGAGATTAGAGCTGCATCGTTCCAGTCCGTTAACGAAGTGAGAGAGTTGAACTTTATGATGTAGTCTTCAACTATCATCGTTCCTTGTTGCAACTTTAATAATGCTTCGATTGCTTTCTCCTTCGTTTCTGTGGACATGAAGAAATCGTGCATTTGGTTTTTGAAGTTGGTCCAATCCGTGAACGGGAATTGGTTGACTAATGGCCTTCGTATCCACGCTCGATTATCTTCAGTTGACTCTCCCTCATTCAACTGCTGCCAGTTGAGTTGTGAATCCCATCCACTGTTGTCTATTTTATTTTGGAACTCTTGCAGTGCTTCTTGGAGTGCTTTGAGTTTAACACCGCTCCAGTCGGCTGCTCTATCCCCTTTTCCGCCTTTCATCCTGTACAGGCATATGGAAATCATTCGTTTGGGATCTGTTTCTCTTGACAACATGAAGTACGTTCCCATCTGTCGTAACCATGCATCAACTGTCCTGGGATCCCCCTGGTAGTAGTCGGGCATTTCCACTTTAGTTAGGGGTCCGGGTTCTGGACGTGAACTCCTCTGGTATTCATTAATGATGGCAACAAGAGCTTGTCCTGCACTGGTAATGGCTTGTTGTCTCGCCTCCTCCTGACGATGAATCTCGTTTTCTCATGCTGCTACTGCTGCAGCTGATTGAGTGTCTGGAAGAGACTCCAGTGTTTCGGAGTCTGCCCAATGGTTCCTCCATCCGAGTAATGCATGGTAGGCTTGGGTAACCATGTCAACTGTTAATCGAAAAGGTCCCGCTCCGAGCGTATAGTGTCCCATGCCTCTTTGATTTAGGCATTCGACGTGGAACCATCCTTTCATGTTACTGTTATATCCTTTAATGTGTAACGTGGTGGAGCCGGGATAGGATTTTTGGATTATAGTGGTGACATTTTCCTCTCGAAGGTTCTTGTCCCAGTTGCAGATTTCTTGTATCTGCGGATAGGCCGGCCATGCGAATTCATCCCAGTAATCTTTCCTTATTAATACCAGGTAGCAATATCCTGGTATGTCGGGATGCAATCCGCTATCTGTCCATGACATTTTTGGGTATGGATAAGGAAGCCATGACTCTTTTTCGACGTTCCTTCTCTGTTGATCAATCTGTCGTTCCTTGTGGGCATTGTTCGCCCCCTGAGGGTACTCCTCGGTTGATAGCCAATCTGCTTTTGTAGGAACTCCACCATTCCAGTGTGCCGCGTCCCCGCCGGCATTGATAACTTTGGCCTTGCTTTCTCCTCCAGCTAGTGCTGCCGCTGCGTACAATCGCGCTGGTTGCACTACTGGTTTTGATTCGATAATTTCCGGGTATGTTCGTCCGGTCGTCTGTTTGTTGAAACAGGAAGTGCGTATGTTGCCATTCATGGCATGCATCCAAGCATTCCAGTCCTCGTGTGACATGGTCATGCCTTTGTGAGCGTATAGTTCTTCTACATGATGAGCGTTTTGAAGTCGCTCGACTGCTACTCGGTATTTCATAATTGCCTTGTCTCCGTTGTTGATTAGCATCAACCATTGGTTGTATTTTGATGAGACTAAAGCCAGCCAGATCGGGTTGGAGGTGTCGCCTCGATACTGATCCTCCAGTAGTGTTATGAGAGTTTGATATTCTTTTTCGGCTTTGCGCATTGCGCGCTCTGCCCATAATACAGCTTTGCTAGCTGCTCGTTCTATTAGAAGGGCCTCCCATGCTTCCTTCTGTTCGAGCTCTTGAACGAGCTCCCTTTCTCGTAATAATTTCTGTGCCTCAGCGCGTTCCCTCTTCCGCTCATCTTTGCGGTGACGCCAGTACAGTCTGACGTGGTTGTTGTAGCGACGAACAATGGTGTCGCCAATAAAAGTCGGTGTCCTTGTAAGGACAAGTTCGGTAGTGTCAACCCAGTCCGCCTCAAAGATTTGGCCGATCTCTGAGAGTGTCGCCTGGGCGTATGGGAGTATGTATTGAAAGTGGCAATGCATTTTTGCAATGAGGGAAGGGTAGGTCGTTCCTGTAAAAACAATCTTCAAACTATTTCAGGCCCTCCACTGACAATAGTTCTGTTCTTTGCGGCAGTCGAAAAATCCGCGCCTGTCAATGACGTTTCCTGGGAAACAGGAAAGATGTTGTCTGCAGCGTCGTGGGTCCGCAAGCTATCAAAATACGTGTGCCCGGCAGTTCGCCTCACTATCTTTGTGCCAAGTTATCAACCCGAAATCAGGTAGGGTTGCTTGTACAGGGAGTGTGTGAGGAACTTTGTATCAGCCTTGATACACAATGTAAATCGAGTTTCTTCGCTCGTTCCTGAGCTTTTCCGCAATAAAGGTATACTAAACCCAGGGCGCGTCTATGGTCTCCTGCCTACGCTTCACCCCAGCGAACTAGTATTCTCGTCCTTTACTGTTTGTAGCCTACCCAAGTTTGGGTTTGTCGCCAGGCCCCTGTGGGCGTATTGAGGACACTTAAACAGTGCCCGTTGACAGTGTGTTTGTCAAAATCGAAGTCGCCGACGGTCCTGGGATAATCAGGATACAACCGCCAAAGTATGTCGTGGTCGACGTCGCCAACGGTTCCGGGATAATCGGATTACAACTGTCAAAGTTAGAAACTAGGCCGTTGAATGTCCTTTGCAGCTACGAGCGGCGTGCTCGGTGCTGGACAGCTAGCAACGGGGTAGAGAATAAAGTCTCTAGATTATGTCAGGACTGCCCTAGACACAACCTATCTGACTTGAGCGGTGACTTGTTAGGTCTGAAACGATTCTGATTGCTCTGTAGCTATGTCTAGTGACAATAGACTATCTAGAGACTTAAGAGTCTCCTACGCTAAACTACGGCCCTTATATACCGCTTCTCCTGGTCTGTGCGCAGACAGCGTGCAGCTAAAGTCCCTCATGCCGGGATCAATGCGCAGCTGCCGATCTGCGCCCATCTAACCATTCGTGGAGAGTTTCATCCCTTCCCGTACCTTGGGTTATCCGCATGCGGCCTTCCTATTGTTCAGGACTTTGGCCGATTCCCATGCTCGCCGTACCATTGACTTGGTTCTCTTCGGCGTTCCCATGTCGCCCCTCAGGCGCCGTGCCGCTCATGATTCCCTTCATGGCGTAGGCCCATCCTCGGGCCGCAACTCCTGTCGGCACTCGGTCTATCTCCATAGCCGGTGCTGACCTAACCACCTTCCTAATAGGGACCGCAGTTCACGTAGGCCATCCTCCTAGAGTCCCGTTGTGTAGTCTTGTTCACAGACGTTTGAGCTTGATAAAATAGATAAAAAGAAAAGGAAAATATCTCTTGACTCTCCAAGTCCGTATCCTCTGATCTTCTATTGATAGCGTTGTCTTCATAGTTGTCGTTATGTCGTTACTGTAATGGTTTTGAAAAATAAGAGGTGTGCTCATAACACTTGGTGCCTATCAGAGCACATATATCCATACACAGGATCATATGCTGCTTGGCCTGTTCTGTACTCATGCCTTCCCATGGCTATTGAGTCTGCTGTCAGCATCTGTGTCCAAGCTCCTAGCTAGCTGTATCTTCCCAGCATATGCTGTGAGCACTAAGTATGAGCACTACCTCATGTCATCATTGTGTGGCATTTCTGCTATTGGTCTAATGACCTTCCTCCCTCTACCATTGCTCCAGGTTCATCTGGGCTGTGCCTTTATCTGGACCTCATCTGGACTCCTCCTAGACCTGTCACCAAGAGCTGCCATTGCTGTGTGCTCTCTGTATAGTTAAATGATCCTTGGTTTTGGTCCCACAATGCATCTATCCATATCTGTCCTAGTGGCTGTGCCTCTTGACTAATCCCTTCCCTCGAGTCCTCGTATGGCAGGTGCTGAGCTAATCCCTCATAGGGGCTTCTGTGGCTGTGTTAAAGACTTTGGCCTTCTATGCCTGTGTGCTCTTGGCCCTGTCCGGCCCTGTGGCTGTACCCATGCCATATCCTCGTAGTGACTTGTGATGCTGATGTAATGCACCCATAACGATAGGGGTGTCACCCTCCTTCCTGGTATACTGATGGCTCCTTGTCTGGCCATTGTCTTGTAGTCTTCTGAATGCTCCCATGCCTTGATGCATGTGAAGTGTTCCCCTGGTTTCCTATGACAGTCCTTGACTGTCTCCTGTCTTCCCATGGTGGTCCCCGACCACTAGAATGAAAAATAAAAAGTGACTGCTAGGATCTGCTCCTAACAGAACTAGCAGAGTTCACAGATAATAACACTATAGCACATAAGTGCATAATGACATGGGACACAGAGTGCAATAAGACTCAAGAGCATGAACAAGACAAGGAGGGCATGACTAAAGGCTGAGACTTGAGGGGAAACTGTATTCTGGAGATCTAATCTGATGCTAAGCTTCTATTGTATTGTACAGGGACTTTATATACATTTTCCTACTCTAACTAATGAAGTAACACTTGTAAAATTTCACCTTGCAACCATATATCCAAATCTGTCTTGAAGGTCTTCATGCAATGGTGGAATAGGAGTGCCACTGTGGGAATCCATACTGTGACCCAACACAGGACACTAATAGAGTTGGTGGATGAAAATAGACTTGACTGATCACCATTTGCAGCAACTCTGGGGTTCATCTGGCTTGACACATCCCTGTTCTCTATTTTCCGTGGACCTGACTAGTCTATACTGTAACTGGTTGTTGGCTGATGGCTTTACTTGTCTGCTAGGGTCTTAATCCGCTGTGTTGGTGCATCACTATGGGTGACATGGCAATTGGATCATGGAATGTAGATCTTCCTAATGCAGATATGGCTTGATGGTGGCAGTCCCTTCTCCAGTGAACTAAGCTATGCCAGCTGACAATTTTATGTGACTTGGCCAATGGGGTGCTGACATTGGATGTGAATGGCTGACTGGCACAGGGTTTGGATGGCATACACAGGAGGTGACTTGATCATTGGTCATGGGTGATGCTTGCCTTACCACAGATAATTGCAGAGTTGCTCAGAGTTGCTTGTTGCTAGCTTGGATGACCTGCAGATGATGTTGAAACGAGCAACAGCAGCGCAGAGCGAGGCTTAGTAAGCGAGGGGACTTACTGAGTACTGTTTAGAACGCTTAGGAGCTAGGGCTCAACTATGCAATAGATCAGGAGATGTATTTTAGCAGTGCAAAGAGCGCTGCTTATATACAGTTACAGGAATCACATGTAACTACATCTAATATACCTATTTCTAGTAATGCGCAGCAGAAAGCTGCGCATTACACCATACCTGCTGCGCATGGTGTCATATTGCTGCGCATTTTACAGCAATCTGTCAATACTTGATGTGTGAAGCATGTTTCATGCATTGTGTCTCACACACTGTCGTTTCATACTGTTCCTGGGATGAAACTCTATAATATCTGTCAAACACTATAAAAGTGTCAACAGTGTACAAATATCAGATTATATTTGTGATTTGGTGAGCATTCATAAATAACGATATAATATATGAATCATAGCGCTATGAGTTCAATACTCAATGCTCCAGATCATTATTTATTCAACAGATGACTCCTCTACACCCTTACCTCATAACAATGCTCATCATCTCCCCCCCACTTAAAAATCTGACTGTCCTCAGTCAGTTGCACAAAGGAATTGGCTAGTCAATTGCTGGTGGTTGAAATGAAATGGAAATAAAATCTGACAAACAAAAAATGGCAAAAGGCATGGCTATGTACTGGGTATCTGGCAGAATTTTGTGTCTTCTGTTCTCAGTAGCTGCTTCCTGGGTTGGGGTCATTGTCTATGTCAGGTCACTCATCAGATACTGATTCTCCATCACTGTTGCTGTCACCACTGAATATATCTTCTTCACATGTTGCCCATAGGTGGCGAGCGGAATGGCAGAGGTGGTGGGGTACTTGCATGAGGTGCCTGATGTTCTGGTCTTGAGGCAATGGATGTAGGGCAGATCTGACTGGAGTGTGACAGGGTTTGATGGGGCAACTAGACTTGACTATATTCTTTTCTGGGGACTTGATGTGTGCTACTGAAGACTTAATGATGGGAAACTTGGCTGAAATCTGATATATCATGGAACTAAACTTGGTGGGCTGACTATCTAGGACAGAGGATGGCAGGTCTGGTGCATGAATGTCAGGGTCTGTTTTTTGGGGGCTGGTGCTGGTTGATGGGGTATAGGCTTTCATTTTACTGGGTGTCTGCTGGGCTGGTTTGATTGTGGTGTTATGGTTTTCCTCTCTGTGACTTTCAATCATTTCCTCAAGGCGAACTGAAAATCCTGCTTCTCCTCATGCATTTTGATGAAATGTGGTGGTCTGTGGGGTATGGTTGGGGCTGCTTTTGGCACTGGTGCTGGTGCTGATGGTCGCAATTCTATTCCTTTTTCTTGTAATGGGATCTCTACTCCATCAGATACTACCTTATTCTTCTTCTTTGCTTGCAATGCTAGAAGGGTCCTCTGCATTCGTTCAATTTCTTCATCAATGTCATCCATGGGGTTCACTGCTGTCTTGTAGTTCCAAATTGGTGCAGTACTTGATGCTGCTGTTAGCTCCTGGTAGTTGTCATGGGGCACATAGAACATTGAAGGATGAAATCTGGAACCAGATCCTAGCAGGACTGTGTTAGAACCGGTTGCTGGTGTGGTCTGTGACCAATTCCACAGAGCTGGCACACAATTCTGGTTTGTGGCAAACAACTGTGTTAGTGACTGTAGCATGGTCTGTGTTTGCAGTGAGCTCTGGGCCATCTTCTCCATCAAGCTGAACATGCCTTCCATCTTTACTCTGGGTGTCACTACTGGCTCAGGTTTGACTAGTGGGGTTGGTGCAGGGTTTGGGCTTGTTAATCAACTTATTGTAGAAGGATGAGCCTTGAATGACTTCCTTTGTGGCTGCTAGTGTTTGCTCGAGGGAGTATGGGTTGTTGCAGTGCATGCTTGGGTATTGACTGTGCATGTAGCAGTACATTTCTACTCTGACATGGCCTTGGAATCCCTTGAAGAAGTACTCACTTTGTTGGCACATTGAGAGCCATCTGTTCTTAATGAGATACCTCATGATCACTAAAAAGCGCTGGTAGTAGCTGCACAAGCCTTCCACCATTTCAATTCCAAGCCAGTGCATTTCTTCAATTAGTCACTCCATATCTGCCTGAGTGTGTTCATGTTGGTTGATTACTCCAGCATATAGTGCAGTTACTGATGCTTTGAAGTCCTCATATGTTGATGCAGTGTTGTAGGTGTCGACTCCTCTCCATAAATTGTACTCAGTGTTGTGGAGATATTGTAGTTCATATGCTTTCTTTTGCTGAGTGGATAAGATTCTGGCTTCACTGAATAACAACTCGAGCTTGTTGAAATAGCATGAAAGGTGGCAGGGTTGGCTGGAGTTGAAGTGGGGTGCAGCAGTGTCATAATGAGCAGGCATGGGCTTGGTAGGCTGGACATAGTTGGTCATCTTGGCTTTTGTAGGTGGAACTAAGCTGTTGGAACTAGAGGTTGACAAACTGGAACTGAAGCTACTTGAACTGGTGGAAACTGGAGATGTTGAATGAGTGGAATTGCTGGAGTTGGGGCATAGTGGTCAGGGAACTATTGATCACAGGGTGACTCAGGTGGTGTTGATGGCAAAATTCTTTCAACACCTCACTGGGGCAGCCAATTTGATATGCTTGCTCTGCTATTGGAAATAGGGAGGAGGGGAAGGTGTGAGGTCATGAAAGAGGTCCTGTCAACTCCAGTATGCTCAATGGCAACACTATGATGTGCAGAACTAGTGGAGTTTGCAGATAATAACACTATAGTGCACAAGTGCAACAAGACTCAAGAGCATGAACAAGATGAGGAGGGCATGACTAAAGGCTGAGACTTGAGGGGAAACTGTATTCTGGGGATCTAATCTGATGCTAAGCTTCTATCATATTGTACAGGGACTTTATATATGTTTTCCTACTCTAACTAATGAAGTAACACTTGTAAAATTTAACCTCACAACCATATATCCAAATCCATCTTGAAGGTCTTCACATGATGGGGCTAGCTGAGGGATGCAATGGTGGAATAGGAGCACCACTGTGGGAATCCATACTGTGACCCAATGTGGGACACTAATAGAGTTGGCAGATGAAAATAGACTTGACTGATTGCCATTCACAGCAACTCTGGGGTTCATCTGGCTTGATGTGTCCCTGTTCTCTATTTTCTGCAGACCTGACTAGTCTATACTGTAGCTGGTTGTTGGCCAATGGATTTACTCATCCACTAGGGTCTTAATCTGCTGTGTTGGTGCATTGCTATGGGTGATGTTGATGAGCATTGTTCCAAGGTAGGAGTGTAGAGGAGGCATCTGCAGGTATTCTGTGATAGCTGTGAGCAACCCTGAGCAACTCTGCAATTATCTGCAATTATCCATGGTAAGACCAGTGTCACCCACAACCAACAATCAACTTACCTCCCATGTATGCCATCCAAACCCTGCACCAGTCAGTTGTCTGTATCTGATGTCAGCACCACATCAGCTGAGCTGCATAAAATTGTCAGCTGGCATAGTTTAGTTCACTGGAGAAGGGACTGCTGCCATCAAGACATATCCACATTAGGAAGATCTGCATTCCATGATCCAATTGCCATGTCATCCATAGCAACACACCAATGCAGCAGATTAGGACCCTAGCAGACAAGTAAAGCCATTGGCTGACAACCAGTTACAGTATAGATCAGTCAGATCTGTGGAATATTGAGAACAGGGATGCATTGAGCCAGAAGAACCCCAGAGTTGCTGCAAATGGCAATCAGTCAAGTCTATTTCCATCTGCCAACTCTATTAGCATCCCACATTGGGTCACAATATTGGTTCCCACCACAGCACTCATATTCCACCATCACATCCCTCAGTTAGCCCCATCACATGAAGACCTTCAAGACAGATTTGGATGTATGGTTGCAAGATGAAATTTTACAAGTGTTACTTCGTTATTTAGAGTAGGAAAAACATATATAAAGCCCCAGTATGATATGATACAGTAGATTACCACCAACAAAGAAGCTTAGCATACCAGATTAGATCCCAGTTTCCCCTTGAGTCTCAGTCTTAGAGCATTATTATCCATGAACTCCACCAGTTCCATGCATTGTAGCATTGCCATTGAGTGTACTGGAGTTGACGGGACCTCTTTCACAACCTCACACCTCACCTCTCCTCCCTATTTCCAATAGTGGAGTGAGCATATCAATTTGGCTGCCCCAGTGAGGCTGTTGAAAGAATTTCGCCATCAACACTGCCTGAGTCACCCCATGATCATCAGTGCTCCAACCACTATGCCCTAGCCCTGGCAATTCCACTTGTTCAACATCCCCACTAGTTCAAGCAGTTTCAGTCCCAGTTCATCAACCCCTAGTTCTGACCAGTTTAGTTCCATGAAAGCCATGATGACCAACTATGCCCAGCCCATGCCTGCTCATTATGATGCCACCACACCCTGTTTCGACTCCAGCCAACCCTGTTGCCTTTCATGCTATTTCAATGAGCTCAAGTTGTTATTTAGTGAAGCCAGAATCACATCTGTGCAGTAAAAGAAGGCATACATGCTATGTTATCTCCATGACATGGAGTACAGTTTATGGAGAGGAGTCAACACTTATGACACTGCATCAACATACGAGGACTTCAAGGCATCAGTCATCATGTTATACACTGGAGTAATCAACAAGCATGAGCATACTCAGTCAAATCTGGATTGCCTAATCAAAGAGACATTCCTGGCTTGGAATCCAAACAGTGGAAGAACTGTGCAGCTATTACCAGTGCTTTTTGATTATCACAAGATATCTCATCAAGAATGGATGACTCTTGATGTGCCAACAGAGTGAATACTTCTTCCAAGGATTCCAAGGTCACATTGGTATGGAAATGTACCATTACATGCACAGCCAGTATCTGAGCATGCACTGTGACAACCTGTTTTCACTCAAGCAGACCCTAGCAGCTGCGAAGGAGGTCATTCAAGGCTCGTCTTTCTACAATAAGTTGATCAACAAGCCCACTGATATGCTTGCTCCGCTATTGGAAATAGGGAGGAGAGGAGAGGTGTGAGGTTGTGAAGGAATTCCTGTCAACTCTGGTGTGCTTGATGTCAATGCTATGATCCATGGAACTGGTGGAGTTCATGGATAATAACACTTAAGCGTGTGAGTGCATAACAATGGCAAATGCAGGATGTGGAGTGTGACAAGACTCAGAAATGTGGACAAGACGAGGAGAGCATAGGCTTAGAGAATGAGACTCACAGAAACTGGGGTGTACTGATAGGCTGGTAAAACTTGTAATCTGGTAATCTACAGGGGCTTTATATACTTTTTCTACTCTAACTAACAAAGCAACACTTGTAAAATTTCACCTTGCAACCATATATCCAAATCTGTCTTGAGAGTCTTCGTGTGATGGGGCTGGCTGGGGGACACAATGGTGGAATATGAGTGCTGTGGTGGGAACCAATATTGCAACCCAATGTGGGATGCTAATAGACTCATCGACTGGAAATAGATCTTGCTGATTGCCATTTGCAGCAACTCTGGGGTTCTTCTGTCTTGACATGTCCCTGTTCTCGATATTCTGCAGACCTGACTGATCTATACCATAACTGGTCATCAGCCAATGGCTTTACTTGTCCACTAGGGTCCTAATCCACTGCATTGGTGCATTGCTATGGATGATGTGGTGATTGGATCATGGAATGCAGATCTTCCTAATGCAGATATGTCTTGATGGTGGCAGTCCCTTCTCCAGTGAACTAAGCTATGCCAGCTGACAATTTTATGTGACTCAGCCACTGGGGTGCTGACATTGGGTGCAAACAACTGACTGGTGCAGGGTTTGGATGGTGAATGCAGGAGGTGACTTGATCGTTGGTTGTGGGCAATGCTGGTCTTACCGTGGAGAATCTCAGATAATTGCAGAGTTTGCAGAGCTGCTCATTGCTAGCTTGGATGACCTGTGGATGACCTCGGATGAGTATGGCTACACTGTCACATTGGAATGATGGTCATCACTGCTGTGCCCCATATTGCCAACTCTGGCAACTCCACAGTCTACCCCACCAAGTCCACAGTCTACCCTGCCAAGTCCATGTCAACCCTGCCAGCCAATCCTGAGCCAGTAGCGATGCCCAGAATAAAGATGGAGGACATGTTCAGTTTGACGGAAAAGATGGCCCAGAGCTCAATACAGACCCAAACGATGCTGCAGTTGCTAACACAGTCAGTTGAGACGAACCAGACTCGTGTGCCAGCCCTGTGGAATTGTGCACCAGCCCTGCAGAATTGGTCACAAACCAAGCCAGCTACTAGTTCTAATGCAGTCCCACTAGGATCAAGTTCTGGATTCCATCCCTCAATGTTCTATTTGCCCCATGACCACTACCAGGAGCCAATGGTTTCGTCAAGCATTGCGCTGATTCTGAACTATGAGACAGAAGTGCACCCTGTGGATGACATCAACAAGGAAATCAAATGGATGCAGAGAACCCTTGTAGTGCTGCAAGTGGTGAAAAAGAAAAAGGTAGTATTCGACAGAGTAGAAATCCCCCTACAAGCAAAGGAAAAGGAAGTGCAACCAGCAGCACCAGTACCACCAGCAACAGCACCAGCAGCACCAGCCCCAACACCTGAAGAGATTACCTTGCCAGAAGTTGCCAGGACAAGAGATCAGCCACCCATGCACCCTGGCTACCAGCCACCAACAGATCAACCATTTGGAGCAAAGAGCAAGGACCCATTGTTCACCACAACAGCACCTGTGCAAAACCCGCAAGCTGTCAAGCAAATTTGCAACTGTGTCCTCACAAGTCCTGCCATGAACCTTAGCTTCGAGGAGCTCCTAGCAGCCTCACCCAACACAAGATGCACAAGTTCTTGACTCCACACCATGTCTCAGTTGCCAACTCTGGCAACCCTGTCACAGCCCCAACCATACTCTGTGGACCACCCCAATTTGTTGAAATATGCAAGCAGCAGGATTTTCAATTAGCCTCGAGGAAATGATCACAAGTCACAGAGAGGAAAACTGTAGCACCGATTTAGTTTGTATTGACCATTAGGATGAATCCAATGTCACTCACAGAAAGGGAGGGCTCATACTCTACAAACCTGTCATAACTTCCTCCCCATAACTGCACAGGGGGTTGTATTTTTCTTTCAATTGGTGTCAGTGGAATGGTTGGCTTTGGTGGATCATCCTGATGGTGATAATTGACATCTACTGAAGTAAATGCTGTTTCCTGTCTTACCCATTCCTTAGTGAGGTTTAAGGTTTGCCTAAATATTTTAGGTACACCTGTTTGTATGCACTTCAGCATCTAGATTGTATACAAAAATAGCTGTTCCAACTCACCTTGAGTGCCAACCTTTGCCTTGACTTGTATGCTCTTCTCATTTACATTCTCTTCATCAGAGCTGTCTGTATTGGCAACATTCATGCCTTCCAAAAGCCCTCCCTGTCCTACCATTTGTATATCATGCTCATGATCTTCATCTGTACTCTCCATGTCTTTGGGTCCCATGTCTTCATTGCTGTATCTATCTTCATCAGAGCCATCTGTATTGGCAACATTTGTGCCTTCCAAAAGCCCTCCCTGTCCTACAATTGGTATATCATGTTCATAATCCTCATCTGTACTCTCCATGCCTTCGGATCCCTTGTCTTCAATGCTGTACCTATCTTCATCACTGGACTCAATATCTTGAACAATTGTGTGACTCCTGGTATGTCTCCTTGACCCAAGCTTGTTGTTCTGTTGTAGGCCAGAATGTCAGGACTGCCCTAGACACAACCTATCTGACTCGAGCGGTGACTTGTTAGGTCTGAAACGATTCGGATTGCTCTGTAGCTATGTCTAGTGACAATAGACTATCTAGAGACTTAAGAGTCTCCTACGCTAAACTATGGCCCTTATATACCGCTTCTCCTGGTCCGTGCGCAGACAGCGCGCAGCTAAAGTCCCTCATGCCGGGATCAATGCGCAGCTGCCGATCTGCGCCCATCTAACCATTCGTGGAGAGTTTCATCCCTTCCCGTATCTTGGGTTATCCGCATGCGGCCTTCCTATTGTTCAGGACTTTGGCCGATTCCCATGCTCGCCGTACCATTGACTTGGTTCTCCTCGGCGTTCCCATGTCGCCCCTCAGGCGCCGTGCCGCTCATGATTCCTTTCATGGCATAGGCCCATCCTCGGGCCGCAACTCCTGTCGGCACTCGGTCTATCTCCATAGCCGGTGCTGACCTAACCACCTTCCTAATAGGGACCGCAGTTCACGTAGGCCATCCTCCTAGAGTCCCGTTGTGTAGTCTTGTTCGTAGATGTTTGAGCTTGATAAAATAGATAAAAAGAAATGAAAAATATTCCCCGACTCCTCGTGACCGTATCCTCATAAGTGTCATTGACGTCGTTACTGTAAAGTTGAAATTATGAGAGGTGTGCTCATAACATCACCCCCCCCTCAAGGCCTCGCGTCCCGAGAGGCTGACGTGGCGGAGTCCACATATCTTGGGTCCTCCTTCATTCGTGCATAAAACGCGGCCAAGCACGTTTGTTGATCGTCGGGCGACAGCCCGGTTTGTTCTGAATCGACGTCTTCGACAGTGGTCTTGTATTTGACCAATTGTTTTTCGTGGCGTTTGACACCGTTTATCCTCCTCTGTCGGTCTTCTTCCGACTCGCTGCTTTCCTTAGCAGCCCCTTCCTTCTCCTTCTTTAAGATTCTTTTGGCGAGTACCGCCATGTCTTTCGCTTGAGCTCTTCGTTCCTCCGCTAGCTCCTCCTCGTCCGTCTTCTGGGGGAAATTAAGCACGGGTTTAGACCGCCCGCCGCGCTCCAGATCTCTGGAGAACGTCCCATCGGTGTCGTCTGGCAGCTCCATGATTGCTGCCCTTTCGCCTTTCCAGTTGCGCCATCGGCACTCCATATTTGCCAAATATCGGGGCCCAAAACGGCCATCGTCCCAACCAAACAGCCTCTGACGGTCCTTCCAATGTGTTCCCCTTGTTTGTTTGTGCCGTGATGCACTAATGGAGTTTTTTGGGGCGGTCAGACTTCTTTTCTGCTCTGTGACCGTATATTGGATGTATCGGATCCCATCTCGGATGTTTCTAACGAGTTTAGGGGCGTCTGGGTTAGCTTTATGAAATTTCTTTACGATTGCTGGTGCGTTGACGACATTTTTAACTGGTTCCCATGTGGCCTCCTCCACCGGGTAGTTTTTCCATTTAACGAGGTATTCCAGCCTCGCTCCTCCTCTGCCGCTTATTCGACTTTCTAGGATTTCCTCCACTTCGTATTCTCCCTCCTGTGATTCTTCTACCATCTGCGCGTCCTTGCGCGTCGCTGCCTTTGCCTGTTGTTTCGGAAAAACCGGTTCCCTATATGGCTTCAAGAGGACTTCGTTGAAGACATTGTAGACCTTCCATGAGGCCGGAATTTTTAATTTATATGAGGACTCTCCTATTTTCGCAAGTACTTCCAAAGGTCCAACGAATTTCCCGTCTAGTTTCTTCGTGACTCGAATGACCGGTAAGTTCTCTGTGCTGAGATAAACTTTGTCCCCTGGTTTATACTCGACGGCCTGTTTTCGGTGAGTATCATAGCACTCCTTCATAACTTGCGCTGCTTTCTCCAATGCCTTCTTTGCTTTGGCGTGTACGTCTTCTAATTCCTTTGCTAGTTGCTCCACAGCTACCACCTTTGGTGCGTAAGTCGGGTCGAGACCTTTGTTGGGATGCCGTCCGTAATTCATATAGAACGGAGTGAAGCCTGTAGCAGAATGTACTCTATCGTTGTGGCAAAATTGAGCCACGGATAGCCAGTCCGACCAGTTATCCTGTCGGTTGTTAACGAAGATGGTCAAGAATTCTTTTAATTCTTGATTAACTCGTTCTGTCTGTCCGTCCGTCTGCGGGTGATAGGCTGTAGACTTGTTGGCTTTAATTCCTAACATTCCGTATAAATCCGTCATAAATTTGGATGCGAATTGAGGGCCCCTGTCACTAATGACCTTTCGGGGGAGTCCATGCTCTCTAAATACGTTATCCCTGAACAGCACTGCTGTTCCTTGTGATGTGATTTCTGACGTGGTGGGTATGAAATATGTTTTCTTTGTGAAACGATCTTGTTATGAGCATACCTCGTCCCCATCAATTTTCACAGTAACGACATTAATGCTAAACATGAAGACACGGTCGTGGAGAATCGGACTATATTTTTCCTTTTATTTTATCTATTTCACTTCACTGGAACGTTTAGAAACAGGACTTGGACGATGCCTTGGTCACTGGGACAGACTATACTAGGACTGCGACCCTTATATGGAAGGTGGTTAGGTCAGCATCGGTAATGGACATACCGAGTGCCGACAGGAACAGCGGCCCGATGATGGGCCTACGCCATGGAAGGATACATGAGCGGCATGGCGCCTGAGGGGCGACATGGGAATGCCAAGAAGTACTGACGACTAGGTACCGGCGTAGAAGGGAATCGGCCGAGATGCAAGACAATAGGCGTGGTCGTATATGAAAGGACGAAGTGTTGGTGTGGGAGGAAGTCTCCTAAAAAGGTCAGATTGGCGCAGATCGGCCGCTGCGCATTGATCCCGGCTTGAGGGACTTTAGCTGCGCGCTGACTGCGCACAGACCAGGAGAGAGGTTTATAAGGGTAGTAGTCTTAGGTAGCGAGTCCCTAAGACTCTAGATAGTTTGTCATACCTAGACAGCTACTTGAGCAACAGTTCTTGTCTCTGGCTGAACAAGCCCCACTCTTAAGTTCTCAGGTTGTGTTTAGGCATGGTCCTAACATAATCTAGAGTCTTATACCACTCTACCCCATTGGTTATAGCACCGAGCACGATTGGCTCGTCGTTGCTCAGCACACCAACGGCCTAGCTTCATTACTGAGAGGTAGTAACCGCGAAGCCCACGACCTCTCCAGGCGACTACGACACAGTACTGTCAACGGGCGTCGAACGAGACGTCCTCAATTCACCCGTTGGGTCTGTCTACCAAACAGTAGCAAACGAGAATACTAGTGTGCTGGGAGAGCGTAGGCAGGAGACCACAGACGCGCCCCAGGCATAGTATATTGTTACTGCGGAAAAACTCAGGAACGAGAGAACCAACCCGGTTGTTGTACATATCAAGGCTGATACAAAGTCCACACATACCCTCTGTACTAGCAGACGCGAAATTTGCTGCGCGTCTGATAACTAGGCACAAGGACAGTGAGGCGAACTGCCAGGTGTACACTGCTGAGTAGCTTGAGGACCCACGACAATCAGACAACAACTCCTTTGTTTCCCAAAGGACATCATCGGCTGGCGCGGATTTATTGCCAGAAGAACGGATCAAGTGTCGGAGGAGGCCCGAACTTGATTGAAGATTTATTACAGCAGAACCATCGACGAGACACAATGCAGTGCTCGTTCAGTTACATCCTACCTTACGCCCAGGCGTCACTCTCGGAAATCGGGTGCATTTTCGAAGCGGACTGGGTCACAATTCACGACACGGTCCAGACCGGACCACAACAATTCATCGGCGACACAGTCATTCGCCGTTACGACAATCATGTCCGGTTGTACTGGAAATACCGGAAAGAATCACGACGACTTGAACACACCCAGGCGCAGATCCTCCTAAGGGAGCGAGAAGTCCAACAAGAGTTGGAACAGAAGGAGGCCTGGGAAGCCCTTCTAATGGAGCGAGCTGCCACTCGTGCAGTCTTACGGGCCGAACGCGCAATGCGGAAGGCCGAGAGGGAATACCAAACCCTCATCGAACTATTGGAGGTTCAGTATCAAGGGGACACCTCCAACCCTATCTGGTTAGCTCTGGTTTCGTCGAAATACAACCAGTGGCTCCTTCTTATCAACAACGGCGACAAGGCCATCCAGCGTTATCGGGTGGCTATTGAACGACTCCAATGCGCGCACCACGTAGAGGAGCTATACCAACACGAGGGCGTGACTATGAGTCATGAGGACTGGAATGCGTGGATGCACGCGATGAATGGAAATATACGGGCAACCCGCTACGCTAAATGGAAGCATGAGCAAGAAGAGGAGGAACGCCGCAAGGGGATTTGATTCGATCCCCTCTTAATCACCAAACCACCTGGGGCTATTATCGCCAGGACACCGGAACGACTGTGCACTGAGCCGCTCCCCCATCTTCGATCAATAGGATTGGGCCACTTCCTCAAAGACATTGGGGAGGATTCCTGGAACGATCACAAAGCCAGACTCTTGGGTTGGCGCGCCAACATTAAAGCGCAACTCCCAGGACCAAGAGCCAGGAGTCCGATTGCACCTAACCAGTGGAGGGAGAACGGGTATTGCTATATGTACTTGTTCAAACAAGAGTACTACGACAAATACAACTGGCCAGCATGGCCTACCCTCTACGACATCGTCAATTGGGAACCGGAACTCCGTGATGATTCCGTGGTCTTCGCCATCCAGGATAGTATCCGACCTGGGAGGTGTCACATTATTGAAGAGTCAGCTGTACGACGAGATGATATCGAGTACACCTGGGATGAGCTGGTGGACCTACACAAGGTCTCCCACTACACATGGACCGTACGATTTGGCGGACAATCCAAATCAAAGCGAAGGGCAGGACAGCAAAAGCTTGCCCAAACACCGATAAAACGAGTCAACCTCAGGACTACGGTCACGGTTGAACAAGCCTACGCAGAGGCGGCTGGACGAGCATACCCAGCAATAGTAGAACCCAAGCCTCTTGAGCAACCAGCGCGGTCATACGCAGCGGCAGCTAAAGGGCCTAAAGAAAACAAAGCACGAGTCGTCACTCAGGGAGGTGACGCAGCACATTGGAATGGTGGTGTAGCCACTGCAGCGGATTGGCTCTCAAACGAAGAGTATCTGCAGGGAGCAAATAATGCTCACAAACGCCGGGAAATTGATCAATGGCGGATCGTTGAAAGGGAGGCATGGTTGCCTTATCCTTACCCAAAAATGTCCTGGGGGAACAGCGGATTCAACCCAGACATACCAGGTTACTGCTACCTGGTTTTAATTAAAAAACAATACTGGGACGAATTCATGTGGCCGGCCTATCCACAAATCCAAGAAATCTGTTCTTGGGACCATAACCTACGAGAAACAGAGGTGACCACTATCATCCGGAAAGCCTATGACAAAGAAACCACTCTGCACATTGAAAAATACAACAGCAACTGCAGAGGATGGTTCCACGTTGAGTGTCTCAATAGGGAAGGAATGAGCCACTACCAGATGGGCGCTACTCCTTTCCGACTCACTGTTGAAATAATCACACACGCCTACCAAGCTATATTAGGATGGCGGGAATACTGGCAGGACACTCAGACAATCGAACCCCTACCTACTACACAACCAGCAGCAGCGGTAGCGGCTCGAGAGGATGAGATCCACTGACAGGCAGAAGAGAGACAGCGGGCCATTACCAGTGCTGGCCAAGCTCTTGCTGCCATGATCAACGAATACCAGCGATCCAATCAAAGAGAACCGGGACCTCTCACAAAGGCAGAAATGCCTGCCTATTACGAAGGAGATCCACGAACGGTGGATGGATGGTTACGACAGATGAATACATACTTCATGCTAGCCAGAGAAGTAGATCCCACAAGAAAAGTATACATCTGTCTCTATAGGATCAAGGGAGGAAAAGGGGACAGAGCAGCAGACTGGAGCGGGGTGAAACTCAAAGCCTTTCAGGAGGCACAACAGGAGTTTCAAGACAAAATCGATAACAGTGGATGGAATAGGGAACTAGACTGGGCCCAACTCAATGCAGGGGAATCCACTGACGACGATCGAGCATGGGTTAGACGACCACTACAAAACCAGTTTCCGTTCACAGATTGGGCAGATTTCCAACAGCAGATGCACGATTTCTTCATGTCCACCGAGACTAAGGAGAAAGCCATTGAGACATTGTTAAAACTGCAACAGGGAACAATGATCGTAGAAGACTACATCATTAAATTCAACTCCCTCACGTCGCTAACAGATTGGAATGATCAAGCCCTGATCTCCCAGTTCACAAATCACCTCAACCCCGCTCTGGGTCGAGAACTTATCCGATATGGAGGATTACCGGACAACGCAACATTGCATCAAATTCAGACACGAGTCACGGCGCTCGCTAGAGCCTACCGAAAAGCCAATGAGGCTTACGGTTTCCAAAAGAAACAGACGGAATATAAAGAGCGAGCTCCAACATCCAGTGGACGCCCGCAGTGGCAGTTCAGAGCACCAAACCCAGTCGCATCTGGAAACCGGTCTGATCCAAACGCAATGGACGTCGATGGGAAAGACGAAAAGTTATGTTCCTACTGTCAGAAGAAAGGACACCTAGTAAAAGAATGCTGGGCAAAGAAACGACACGCAGAGTTAACATGTCCCAAATGCCAGGAGAAAGGACATGTGGCATGGACCTGCAAGAAACCCAGAAGCACTACGGCAGGAGATAAAGGAAAACAGATGGTTAGATATGTCAATAGGGAAACGACCCCAGAGGGACATATAGAGGAGGTTCCGGATTTTGCAGAAAGCCAGTAGGCGAGCGCTCAGTGCTGCTGGCTGCTACCCAGGTTATCGATAGTGATGTATTAGTAGACTCCCAAATTAATATGCATGAATTACTGTACGAATGCAGTGGGAATATACATCACTTGAGAAACTTACGGGTGAGCGCAAAAAAGGGACAACGATTACAACCATGGACCCCGTCATGGATGCTAAGAAGAATTTGGGAACAACCGAAACGAATAGCGGTGGAATGCCTACAACAATGGGTAGACGATAAAAGAATACAGGAAGTAGATGGACACCTAATAGATGACTTAAATGCAATGACAGAGGTCGACGCTATGTGGAATCTAGAACATCTACGAAAGAAAATAGTACAGGGTACAGGATACCACGAAATAGACATAACCGGAGTAGTGACAACAATGGACAAGTCCAAAAACGTCCGTGTAAAAATGTTGTTGGACTCTGGTGCGACAGGAACCTGTATCAGTACGGACTTCGTAGAGAAACACCAGATACCTAAAAGACGTCTGGTCAGACCCATATCAGTCTACAATGCGGACGGGACAAAGAATTCGAGAGGTGCCTTAGAATACATGGCCAAAATAAAACTATGCATCGGTGAACATGAAGAAGTCATCGAATGTGCAGTAACGCATCTCTCAAAAATGAGCATCTTCCTAGGCTTCGATTGGTTGCGAAAGCACAATCCAACCATCAACTGGAAGAAGCAAACATTAGAATTCAACCGTTGTCCGGGCACTTGTTGGAAGGGTTCGTCTGTTCCAGAACCCGAAGACGAAATAGACATAGAGGAAGACCTTGAAGTAGAGGATAGACTACTGGCGGTTCACATTGGAGAGCCAGAACTCAACGTAAGGGCCTACGCTGATAAGTTCACCCCGCTATTGGAAATAGTGAGGATCAGGAAGGGGTGAGGTCGTTGAAGAGTTCCCGTCAACTCTGGTGTGCTCGATGACAATGCTACGACACGCGGAACTGGCAACTCCGCGGATAATGACGTTTGTCACACAAGGGCGTGACAGCGAAGAACACAGAACGTGGAGTGCAATGAGACTTGAGACGTAAATGAGACAAGGAGGGTGTGACTAGGACTTGAGACTTGAAAGGAAACTGTGGTAATCTGATATGCTGCCCGTAACCTATTGTACATGGGCTTTATATACTTTTTCCTACTCTAAATAACGAAGTAATACTTGTGAAATTTTCACCTCGCAACCGTATATCCAAAACTGTCTTGAAGGTTTTCTCACAATGGGGTTAGCTGAGGGACACGATGGTGGAATATGAGCGCCGCGGTGAGAGCCAATACTGCGACCCTGCGCGGGATGCTAATAGACTTGTCGGATTGAAATAGACTCGCCTGATTGCCGTGCGCGGCAACTCCGGGGTTCATCTGACTTGACATGGCCCTGTTCTCGATATTCCGCGGACCTGACTAGTCTATACCATATCTGATCATTGGCCGATGGCTTTATTCGTCTGCTAGGGTCCTATTCCGCTGCGTTGGTGCGTCGCTATGGATGACGTGGCTCTTGGATCTTGGACTGTAGATCTTCCTAATGCAGATATGTCTTGATGGCGCGGTCCCTTCTCCGGTGAACTAAGCTGTGCCAGCTGATGATTTTCCTGCAACTCAGCTGATGGGGTGCTGACATCGGATGTGAATGGCCGACTGGTGTGGGGTTTCAATGGTGTACACAGGAGGCGACTTGATTGTTGGTCGTGGGTGATGCTTGCCTTACCGCGGAAAAATGCGGAGTTGTGCGGAATTGCACGGAATTGCACGGAGTTGCTCATTGCTATCGCGGAATTCCTGCAGATGACTCCTCTACACCCCTAGCTTGGAACGATGCTCATCATCTCCCCCCCACTTAAAAATCTGACTGTCCTCAGTCAGTCGCATGAAGGAACTGGATGGTCAATTGCTGGTGGTCGAAATGAACTGGAAATAGAATCTTGACAAACGAAAATGGTGAAAGGGCGTGGCTATGTACTGGGTATCTTGCGGGATTCATGTCATCTGTTCAGTAGTAGTTGCCTCCTGGGTCGGGATCGTCGTCTATATCTGGCCACTTGTCGATTACTGATTTGTCATCACTACTGTCGCTATCGCTACTGATGTCTTCTTCATCATTGATCCATGTCGCCCATAGGTGGCGAGTGGAATGGCGGCGGTGGTGTGGTACTTGTGTGACTGGCGCGGGATGCCAAATGTTCTGTTCTTGATGTGTCGGAGTTGGGGCGGAATCGACTGGGGCATGGCGGGGTTCGACGGGGCAACTGGACTTGACTATACTTGCTTCTGGGGACTTGGCAGCTGCTACTGGGGACTCGACAACTGAAAACTTGGCTGAAATCTGTGATATCGTGGGACTTGATGGTGGACTGAACTTGACGGGCTGACTATTGAGGACGGAGGCTGGTGGGGTTGATGCGTAAATGTCGGAATCTGTCTTGTCGGGGCTGGTGCTGGTCGATGGGGTACTGGTTTCTAATTCACTGGGCTTCTGCTGGACTGGCTCGATTGTGGTTTCCTCTCTATGATGTCTGATCACTTCCTCGAGGCTTACTGAAAATCCTGCGGCTTCTCCTCACGTATTTCGACGAATCTGGGTGGTCCGCGGGGTATGGGCGGGGTTGGTTCTGGCATTGGCATCGGTGCTGGTGCTGGTGCTGATGCTGGTGGTTGCGATTCTGTTCCTTTCGCTCGTAGGGGGCTCTCTACTCCATCGGATACTACCTTTTTCTTTGCTTGCAACGCTAGAAGGGTCCTCTGCATCTGCTCGATTTCTTCGTCGACATTGTCCGCGGGGTTCACTGCTGCAGTCTCGTAACTTAGCATCGACGTGGTACTTGCTGTTGCCGTTAGCTCCTGATAGTAGTCGCGGGGTGCATAGAACATCGAGGGACGTGATCCAGAACTTGATCCTAGCGGGACTGCGTTGGCACTAGTTGACATGGCTTGCGACCAATTCTGCGGGGCTGTCACGCAATTCCGCGGGGTTGGCACACGAATCTGGTTCGTCACAACTGACTGGTTTAGCGACTGTAGCATCGTTTGAGTCTGTTGTGAGCTCTGGTAGCTGTCGCAAGGTGCATAGAACATAGAGGGATGTGATCCGGAACTTGATCCTAGCAAGACTGCGTTGGCACTAGTGGCTGGCGTAGCTTGCGACCAATTCCGCGGGGCTGTCACACGAGTCTGGTTTGTCACAACTGACTGGTTTAGTGACTGTAGCATCGTTTGAGTCTGTTGCGAGCTCTGGACCATCCTTTCCGTCATGCCGAACATGTCTTCTGTCTTTATTCTGGGCGTAACTATTGGCTCAGGTTTGACAAGCGGAGTTGATGCGGAATTGGCGGGATAGACTGCGGAGTTGGCGGGGTACACTGCGGAGTTGGCGGAATTGACGGGGTACACTGCGGAGTTGGCGGAATTGACGGGGTACACTGCGGAGTTGGCGGAATTGACGATACGGGGCGCAGTGGGCTTGTTGATCAATTTATCATAGAATGACGAGCCTTGAATGACTTCTTTCGCAGCTGCTAGGGTTTGCTCGAGGGAGTACGGGTCGTTGCGGTGCATGTTTGGATAGTGGCTTCGCATGTAGTGATACATTTCTATTCCAACGCGGACTTGGAATCCCTTGAAGAAGTATTCGCATTGCTGGCGCATTGTGAGTCGTCCGTTCCTAATGAGATACCTAGTGATCACTAAAAATCGCTGGTAGTAGCTGCATAGTTCTTCCGCGGTGTTGATTCCGAGCCGGAAAGTCTCTTCCACTAGTCGATCCAAATCCGACTGAGTGTGCTCATGCTCGTTGATTACTCCGGCATATAGTGCAATGACTGATGCTTTGAACTCCTCGTATGTAGATGTTGCATCGTAGGTTTCGACTCCTCTCCACAAATCGTACTCCGTGTCATGGAGATATCGTAGCGCATAGGCTTTCTTTTGCTGCGTGGAATTGATTCCAGCTTCACTGAACAACAACTCAAGTTCGTTGAAGTAGCGTGTGAGGCGGCGGGGTTGGCTGGACTCGAAGCAGGGTGCGGCATCATCATAGCGAGCGGGCATGGGCTTGGCATAGTTGGTCATCGTGGCTTTTGTAGAACTAAATGGTGGAAACTGGAGCTGTTTGAACAAGTGGAATTGCCGGGATTGGGGCGTGGAACTGCTGATCGTGGGGTAACTCGGGTGGGGTTGACAGCGTAATTCTTTCAAAAGCCTCACTGGGGCAGCCAATATGATAAGTTCACCCCGCTATTGGAAATAGCGAGGATCAGGAAGGGGTGAGGTCGTTGAAGAGTTCCCGTCAACTCTGGTGTGCTCGATGACAATGCTACGACACGCGGAACTGGCAACTCCGCGGATAATGACGTTTGTCACACAAGGGCGTGACAGCGAAGAACACAGAACGCGGAGTGCAATGAGACTTGAGACGTAAATGAGACAAGGAGGGTGTGACTAGGACTTGAGACTCGAAAGGAAACTGTGGTAATCTGATATGCTGCCCGTAACCTATTGTACATGGGCTTTATATACTTTTTCCTACTCTAAATAACGAAGTAATACTTGTGAAATTTTCACCTCGCAACCGTATATCCAAAACTGTCTTGAAGGTTTCTCACAATGGGGTTAGCTGAGGGACACGATGGTGGAATATGAGCGCCGCGGTGAGAGCCAATACTGCGACCCTGCGCGGGATGCTAATAGACTTGTCGGATTGAAATAGACTCGCCTGATTGCCGTGCGCGGCAACTCCGGGGTTCATCTGACTTGACATGGCCCTGTTCTCGATATTCCGCGGACCTGACTAGTCTATACCATATCTGATCATTGGCCGATGGCTTTATTCGTCTGCTAGGGTCCTATTCCGCTGCGTTGGTGCGTCGCTATGGATGACGTGGCTCTTGGATCTTGGACTGTAGATCTTCCTAATGCAGATATGTCTTGATGGCGCGGTCCCTTCTCCGGTGAACTAAGCTGTGCCGGCTGATGATTTTCCTGCAACTCAGCTGATGGGGTGCTGACATCGGATGTGAATGGCCGACTGGTGTGGGGTTTCAATGGTGTACACAGGAGGCGACTTGATTGTTGGTCGTGGGTGATGCTTGCCTTACCACGGAAAAATGCGGAGTTGCGCGGAATTGCACGGAATTGCACGGAGTTGCTCATTGCTATCGCGGAATTCCTGCAGATGACTCCTCTACACCCCTAGCTTGGAACGATGCTCATCAACGCGTCCACAGCCACAAAAATAGCAGCTGAAGAAAATGAAAAAGCTAAAAAACGAACTCTGGAGGAGGCAGTCCCCAGACACTACTTAAAACATCGGAAAGTCTTTGAGAAAGAAACTTTCGATGAACTACCACCACGGCGGCGATGGGATCACGCCATAGAATTGATTCCCGGGTCTAACCCAGTTGATTGCAAAATCTACCCGCTCAATCGAGATGAGCAGCAACAACTGGATGAATTCTTAAAAGAAAACCTAGATTCAGGGCGAATCCAGTCCAGTAAATCGCCCATGGCATCACCTTTCTTCTTTGTCAAAAAGAAAGATGGAAAACTACGACCGGTACAGGATTACCGACGACTCAATGAAATGACGGTCAAAAACCGTTACCCGCTACCACTGATAGGGGAGTTAGTGGATAAACTGTCAAAGGCAAAAGTGTTCTCAAAAATGGACATACGTTGGGGATACAACAACGTACGCATCAAAGAAGGAGATGAATGGAAGGTGGCTTTCCGAACCAATAGAGGACTCTTCGAGCCCTTAGTAATGTTCTTTGGGCTCACAAATTCACCCGCCACCTTTCAAACAATGATGAACGACATTTTTAGAGTCGAAATAGCGGAAGGATGGGTCGTCATATACATGGACGACATTCTTGTGTTCTCAAAAAATCAAGAGGAACATACGGTTCAGGTCAACCGTATCTTGGCAAAACTAGAAGAGCATAAGCTCTCACTAAAACCAGAAAAATGTTTCTTCGACAAAAAGGAAATGGATTTCCTTGGAGTCGTTATCAGCGAGAACTCGGTCAGGATGGAATCTGCTAAAGTCAAAGCAGTAACCGAATGGCCAACGCCTACATGCAAAAAGGAAGTCCAACAGTTCTTGGGCTTTGTCAACTTTTATAGGCGCTTTGTAAAAGACTTCGCTAAAGCCGTGAAACCCTTGACTCGTCTCACAGGAAAAGACGAGTGGAAGTGGACAGAGATACAGGATGAAGCGTTTGACACGCTTAAGAAAACAATAGCAGAGGAGATAGTGTTGCGGATCCCCGACGAGAATGGTCAATTTCGAGTAGAGGTCAACGCTTCTGACTTCGCCATTGGGGGAATCTTGTCACAACAAACAGAAAACGATGTATGGAAGCCTGTGGCTTTCATTTCAAAATCCCTAAACGATGCCGAACGTAACTACGAGATCTATGATAAGGAGATGCTCGCGGTCATGCACGCTTTTTATGAATGGTCCCATTATCTCAAAGGAGCCAAACATACAGTGGAAGTTCTGACAGACCATCAGAACTTAACTTATTTCAGAAAAGCACAAAATCTAAATCGACAGCAGGCACGATGGGTGACGGACTTGCAAGAGTACAATTTTGTCATAAAACACAGGAGTGGGAAGTCCAACACAAAAGCGGACTTGCTATCTAGGCGAGCAGGACATACTCGTGGAGAAAACGATAATGAAGGGGTGGTTCTACTTAAAGAACACCTCTTCATACAAGTATACGATGATGATCGGGCAATAAATGACATCATAAAAGACATTGGAGAAGTGCCCAAGCGGCAATGGGAGACACAGGTTGTCGAAGGCCTCAAAAAGGCAGATGGGGAATATAAATTCGAAAAAGGACTCGTCACCTGGAAGGGACGAGTATATGTACCAACAGTTGTGGCATTGCGAGAGGATATCATCGCAATTCATCATTCATGGGGACACTCTGGAGTCGCTAAAACTCTGGAATCATTGACTAGGAATTTCTGGTGGCCAAACATGCGCAAGGACATTGAAAAATACATTCCGGGTTGTGAAACTTGCCAAAAGGCAAAACCGGATAGGCAGGCACGCGCAGCGCCACTCCGACCAAACGAAGTCCCAAATGAACCATGGGAAGTCATCTCAGTTGACTTTATGGGACCTCTTCCCACGTCGAGAGGCTACAACACGATAATGGTGGTAGTGGATAGATTTACTAAGAAATCGTACTTCTTACCCACCACTAAAGAAATCACTTCACAAGGAACAGCTGAGCTGTTCAGGGACAACGTATTCCGGGAGCATGGACTCCCAAGAAAAGTTATAAGCGACAGAGGACCTCAGTTTGCTTCAAAGTTCATGACAGATCTATACGGGATGTTGGGGATCCAGGCCAACCGATCAACGGCCTATCATCCCCAGACGGATGGACAAACGGAACGCGTCAATCAGGAAGTAAAAGAATTCCTGACAATGTTCGTAAACAATTGCCAGGACAACTGGAGCGATTGGCTGTCTGTGGCACAATTCTGCCACAACGACCGAGTACACTCAGCAACAGGCTTCACACCTTTTTTCATGAATTACGGACGACACCCGAACAAGGGTCTGGATCCCACCTACACGCCAAAAGCGGTAGCCGTGGAACAACTGGCAAAAGAATTGGAGGATGTGCACGAAAAAGCAAAAAGAGCCTTGGAGAAGGCTGCTCAAATCATGAAAGAACGGTACGATAGCCATCGCCAAGCAGCACAAGAGTACAAACCTGGCGACAAGGTGTACCTCAGCACAGAAAACCTCCCAGTCATCCGAGCAACTAAGAAGCTCGACGGAAAATTTGTCGGTCCACTTGAAGTCCTCGCCAAGGTCAGCGAGTCGTCTTATAAACTAAAAATACCAGCAGCATGGAAAGTGTACAATGTTTTCAACGAAGTCTTGTTGAAACCATACAGGGAACCGGAATTCCCTAAACAGAAAGCAAAAGCAGCAGCGCGCAAGGACGCACAAATGGTTGAAGAGTCCCAGGAGGACGAATACGAAGTAGAAGAAGTCATGAATAGCCGCGTCAGTGGACGCCAGGGAGGGAGGTTGGAATACCTCATTAAATGGAAAAATTACCCAGTGGAAGAGTCCACTTGGGAGTCGGCAGAAAATGTAGCCAACGCGATGGCCTTAGTGAAAAAATTCCACAAAGCAAATCCGAAAGCACCAAAGTACATTCGAAATCTAAAAAATGGAAAGGTGTACATCCAATATACGGAAACGGTTCCCCCGCAACCCCCTAGTGCACCGAGGCACAAACAAAGCAAGGGAACCCATTGGAAAGACAAACGATTGTTCGGATGGGATGATGGCCGGTTCGGCCCAAAATACTTAGAAAACATGGAGCGCAGATGGCGCAATTGGAAAGGGGACAGACGGGCAATCATGGAATTGCCAGACGACACCGATGGGACGTTCTCCAGAGACCTGGAGCGCGGCGGGCGGTCACCCGTGCTTAATTTCCCACAGAGGGGCGAAAAGGAAGATTTAGAGGAGGAGCACCGAGCGCACGAACGAGACACCAAGTGTCTCAAAAAGAAAATCTTAAAAAGAACTACACCAGTAGCTGCCGAGGAGAGCAGCGAGTCGGAAGATGACCGACAACAGAGGATCAAGGGCGTTGCACGCCCTACACAGAAAAAATGGAAAACCACCGTCGAGGAGGTGGAAGATGTAGATTCCGAAAGGTCGGGCTTGATGCCTGAAGAACAAGCAGAGCGACTAGCCTGCTTTTATGAATGGATGAAAAGCGATCCACACTATGTGGACTCTACAGGATCAGCCTCTCGGGACGCGAGGCCTTAAGGGGGGGGTGATGTTATGAGCATACCTCGTCCCCATCAATTTTCACAGTAACGACATTAATGCTAAACATGAAGACACGGTCGTGGAGAATCGGACTATATTTTTCCTTTTATTTTATCTATTTCACTTCACTGGAACGTTTAGAAACAGGACTTGGACGATGCCTTGGTCGCTGGGACAGACTATACTAGGACTGCGACCCTTATATGGAAGGTGGTTAGGTCAGCATCGGTAATGGACATACTGAGTGCCGACAGGAACAGCGGCCCGATGATGGGCCTACGCCATGGAAGGATACATGAGCGGCATGGCGCCTGAGGGGCGACATGGGAATGCCGAGAAGTACCGACGACTAGGTACCGGCGTAGAAGGGAATCGGCCGAGACGCAAGACAATAGGCGTGGTCGTATATGAAAGGACGAAGTGTTGGTGTGGGAGGAAGTCTCCTAAAAAGGTCAGATGGGCGCAGATTGGCCGCTGCGCATTGATCCCGGCTTGAGGGACTTTAGCTGCGCGCTGACTGTGCACAGACCAGGAGAGAGGTTTATAAGGGTAGTAGTCTTAGGTAGCGAGTCCCTAAGACTCTAGATAGTTTGTCATACCTAGACAGCTACTTGAGCAACAGTTCTTGTCTCTGGCTGAACAAGCCCCACTCTTAAGTTCTCAGGTTGTGTTTAGGCATGGTCCTAACAGATCTACGATGACCAGAACCATGTTATTTCCCTTAGATTCTGGTAACGGTCCGACAAAGTCGACGGATATGATCTCCCAAGGTTCTGAAGGAACCTCATTTGGTCGTAAGGGCGCTGCCCGGGCAGTCCTGTCTGGCTTTGCTTTTTGGCATGTTTCGCAACCGGGGATATAGCGCTCAATATCTTTGCGCATATTGGGCCACCAGAAGTTCCTGGTGAGTGATTCCAGCGTTTTGGCCACTCCAGAGTGTCCCCACGAGTGATGGATGGCTATGATATCTTCTCGTAGCACTGGTACTGCCGGCACGTAAACACGCCCCTGCCAAGTTATTAATCCTTTGTCAATTTTGTACTCCCCTCCCGCGGTTTCCAATCCTTTTATCACCTGGGTTTCCCACTGTCGTCGAGGGACTTCTCTAATATCCTTGATGATATCGTCTATTGCTCGATCGTCATCGAGGACATTGATGAAGAGATGTTCTTTAAGGAGGATGACGCCTTCATTGTCGTTTTCTCCTTTGTTATGTCCTGCCCTCCGAGATAATAAATCCGCTTTTGTATTTGACTTTCCACTTCGATGTTTTATTGTGAAATTGTAGTCTTGTAGGTCGGTAACCCATCTCGCCTGTCGCCTATTTAGATTTTGTGCCTTTCTGAAATATGTTAAGTTCTGATGATCCGTCAGAACCTCAATGGTTTGAGTTGCTCCTTTGAGGTAGTGCGCCCACTCGTAAAAGGCGTGCATCACCGCGAGCATCTCTTTGTCATATATTTCGTAATTACGCTCGGCGTCATTGAGTGATTTTGAAATGAAGGCCACTGGTTTCCATAATCCATCTTCTGCCTGCTGAGATAAAATCCCTCCTATCGCGAAGTCTGAGGCGTCCACTTCCACTCGAAATTGACCTTCTTCACTGGGGATCCGGAGCACCACCTCCTCTGCTATTGTTGTTTTAATCCTATCAAAGGCTTCGTCTTGCAGCTGTGTCCACAGCCATTCCTCTTTTCCTGTGAGCCGTGTCAACGGCTTGGCTAATTTTGCGAAGTCCCGCACAAATCGTCGATAGAAATTGACAAACCCTAGGAACTGCTGAACTTCCTTTTTACATGTCGGTTTCGGCCATTCTGATACTGCTTTGACCTTGGCAGGATCCATTCGTACGGTATCCTTTCCAATGATGACTCCGAGGAAATCGATCTCGTTTTTATCGAAGAAGCATTTTTCCGGTTTGAGTGAGAGTTTGTGCGTTTCTAATTTTTCTAGTATTCGGTTTACATGTCTGGTGTGTTCTTCTTGGTTCCTTGAGAACACCAGGATATCATCCATGTAAATTACTACCCATCCTTCGGCTATCTCGACTCGGAAGATGTCGTTCATCATGGTTTGGAAGGTAGCGGGTGAGTTTGTTAAACCGAAAAACATGACCAGTGGTTCGAATAATCCGCGATTGGTTCTGAAGGCAGCTTTCCACTCGTCGCCTTCTTTTATTCGGACATTGTTGTATCCCCAACGTATGTCCATTTTTGAAAATACTTTAGCCTGCGACAGCTGGTCTACAAGTTCTCCTATGAGGGGCAAAGGATAACGATTTTTGACCGTCATCTCATTCAACTTCCTGTAGTCCTGCACAGGCCTAAGTTTCCCATCCTTCTTTTTGACGAAGAAGAAAGGTGACGCCATCGGTGATTTACTTGGTTGAATTCGTCCTGAATCCAAGTTTTCTTTGAGGAACTCATCCAACTGCTGTTGTTCATCCCGATTGAGAGGGTAGATTTTACAATCTACCGGAGTTGAACCAGGGATTAATTCTATTGCATGGTCCCAGCGTCGCCTTGGCGGTAATTCGTCGAAAGTTTCTTTCTCGAAAACCTTCCTGTGCTTTAGGTAGTGATGAGGAACGGCTTCCTCAAGCGTACGCTTCTTTTCTGTTTTTGCCTGCTCCGCTGCTATTTTTGTGGCGGTCGAGGCAAAGGCTCGTATTTGTAACTCGGGCTCTCCAATATGAACGGCCAGAAGGCGCTCTCCTTCCTTCAAATGGTATGATACGTCGATCTCATCTTCTGGTTCTTGTACGGAAGATGGTTTCCAACAGGTGCCTGGACACCGGTTAAACTCCAAGGATTTCCTCTTCCAATTTATGGTTGGGTTGTGGTGTTCTAACCAGTCGTGTCCAAGAAAAAGATCGGTTTTGCTAAGTCGGGCTACGGCGCAGTCCATTATTTCTTCGTGCGTTCCTATTTGTAGTTTGAACTGGACAAAGTACTCTACACTCCCAGATCCGTTGCACGTTCCATCCGCATTGTATACTGGGATCGGGCGCAGTAGCTTCTTTTTGTTCATCCGGTGTTTTTCTACGAATTCTTCGCTTATACACGAAGAGGTACAGCCAGAGTCTAGTAACATTGTAATATTTGCGGACTGAAAGGTGTCCATAGTGGTGAGTGTGCCTTTCAGGTCTAATTCCTGCTTCCCAATTCCTTGCACTACTTTTTCCCTTAAGTGTACCAGGTTCCATAGGGCATCGGTCTCTGATAAGGTGTTTAACTGTTGGACTAGCTTCCCGTCTACTTCGTTTATCCTTTTGTCGTCTACCCATTGCCGTAGGCATTCAATTGCTGTGACTTCGTCTTGTTGCCAAATCCTCCTTAGTACCCAAGGAGGCGTCCATGTTTTTAGTCTTTTCTTAGGTTTTGCGCTCATTTCCAAATTTCTTATACGGTGTATGTTCCCACTGCATTCATAGAGTAAATCATGAACATTAATTGCGGAGTCTACTGGTACTAGTACACCGTTACAAGAATTTGAACTTCCGGCCAGTTGAACAGAGCGTTTGTTCACTGGCTGTCTCCAAAATCCGAGACCTCCTCGATTTTGGCACATCCTTCTACTGGGGTCGTTTCCCCGTTGTCTATCATCCGTACCACCCTTTTTCCTTTGTCTTTAGCGGCTTCCTTCTTCCAGCGTCTTTCCACCGTGTGTCCCTTCCTTCCACAGTTGCTGCATTCTGGTATAGGTCTTCTTCCTCATGGCATCGGGCATCGGCAACTATAGTGTCCTTCTTTCTCGCAATTGTAGCACCATGGTTTGACATCTCGTTTTTTATCCACGTCCATGGCACTTGGGTCGCGGCTTCCTGACGCAAATGGAGCTGGTGCCTTGTATTGATATTGAGGACGAGGGTTACTGCTCGGGGTCTGCTCTCGATATTCTTGCCGAGTCTTTGGGAAGCCATATGCTTCATTGGCCTTCCTGTAAGCTCGGGCAAGTGCAGTTACTCGCGTTTGTATTTGGAGGAGAGTGGCATTATCTGGGAGTCCTCCATATCGAATTAAATCCCGTCCCAGGGCTGGGTTGAGATTACTCTGGAATTGGGATATCAAGGCCTGGTCATTCCAATCGGTAAGTGTGGTGAGGGAGTTGAACTTGACAATGTAGTCCTCGACCATCATTGTTCCTTGTCGCAACTTTAATAAGGCTTCTATTGCCTTTTCCTTTGTTTCCGTTGACATGAAGAAATCGTGCATCTGATTTTTGAAGTCAGTCCAATCTGTGAATGGGAATTGGTTGACTAGTGGTCTTCGTATCCATGCTCGATTGTCCTCGGTCGATTCTCCCTCATTAAGTTGTTGCCAATTGAGGAGCGGACTCCACCCGTTGTTGTCGATTTTATCTTGGAACTCCTGTAATGCGTCTTGGAGCGCTTTGAGTTTAACGCCGCTCCAATCTGCTGCTCTATCCCCTTTTCCTCCCTTCATTCGGTATAGGCATATGGAGATCATTCGTTTAGGATCTACTTCTCTGGACAACATAAAATAGGTCCCCATCTGTCGCAACCATGCGTCAACTGTTCTGGGGTCTCCCTGGTAGTAGTCCGGCATTTCGGCTTTGGTCAGAGGTCCTGGTTCAGGACGCGAACTCCTCTGGTATTCGTTTATTATAGCGACAAGGGCTTGTCCGGCGCTGGTGACAGCCCTTTGTCGTTCCTCTTCTTGGCGGTGAATTTCATTTTCCCTTGCTGCTACTGCTGCCGCAGGTTGGGTGTCCGCAAGAGGTTCCAGGGTTTCGGTGTCCATCCAATGGTTTCTCCATCCGAGTATTGCATGATAAGCTTGGGTGACCATGTCTACTGTAAGTCGGAAGTTTCCGACGCCAACTCGATGTGAACCATATCCCTGCCACATCATTGCCTTCATCCATGGCCAGCCATTTGGTTCTCCCGATACTCTAGCACAATGCCACATGCGATTACATCCCTTGGTTCGTCTCCAATAGATAGGTCGGTCCTCGTCCATGAGCTCTGGATCCCAACCATATATTTCCCGGATTGTTGGATAGGCTGGCCATTTGTAAGCGTTCCAGTATTCCCGCTTTACCAGCCATAGGTAACAATACCCTGGGTATTTTGGGTGCAACCTGTTCTGCTGCTGTTCCGTTAGATTTGGACGACCATTTCTCAAACAAGGGTCTATTTCTACCAGAGCTGCCACTGCGTTTGATCGCGCTGGTTGCTCTGGTGATCCCGAATCGCTTTCCCCTCCTAGGCTTATTATCTCGCCTTCCTCGGGGTTTCCTGCCCCTACTTTATAGTGTCCCATGCCTTCTCGGTTTAGACATTCCACATGAAACCATCCCCTCGTGTTACTGTTATATTTTTCGATATGTAACATGTTGGATTGAGAGTAGGTTTTTCGTATTATGGTGGTGACGTCTTCTTCTCGAAGGCTTTTGTCCCAGTTGCAAATTTCCTGTAGCTGTGGATAAGCCGGCCACAAGAATTCGTTCCAATAATCCTTCTTGATTAATACCAAGTAACAATAGCCTGGTATGTCGGGATGTAACCCGCTGTCGACCCATGACATTCTTGGATATGGGTAGGGAAGCCAAAATTCTTTTTCGACGTTTCGTCTCCATTGGTCGATTTGTCGTTTTTTGTGGGCGTTATTGGCCCCTTGAGGATATTCCTCGGTCGATAGCCAGTCCGCGGTTGTGGGGACACCGCCATTCCAATGGGCTGCGTCTCCACCCGTGTTGATGATTTTGGCTGTGCTTTCTCCACCAGCTAGTGCTGCCGCTGCGTATGATCGCGCTGGTTGCACTACTGGTTCCTGCTCCTTTATTGCCGGGTATGTTCGTCCGGCGGCCTGGTTTACTGCTTCCTGTACAGTAACTGTTGATCACAAATCCACTCGTTTGATAGGCGTAGTGGCAAGAGGTCGATTTTTTAAACGACATTTGGATTTTGATTGCCCTCCAAACCGTACAGTCCAGGTATAGTGAGAGACCTTGTGAAGATCCACAAGTTCGTCCCATGTGTACTCGATGTCGTCTCGCCATACGGCGGATTCCTCAATGATGTGACATCGTCCTGGTCGAATACTGTCCTGGATGGCAAAAACCACGGTGTTGTCTCTAAGCTCTGGCTCCCAGTTTATAATATCATAGAGGGTAGGCCAAGCAGGCCAGTTAAACTTGTCATAGTATTCGGCTTTGAACAGATACATGTAGCAGTACCCATTTTGCCTCCACTGGTCAGGAGCGATCGGACTCTTTGCTGCTGGTCCGGGTAGATATGCCTTGATGCGGGCACGCCATCCCAACAACCTGGCCTTGTGATCATTCCAGGTATCTTCTCCTATATCAGACAGAAAATGATCGAGTCCAATTTGAAGTTTTAACAATGGCTCTGTAAGAAGGCGTTCCGGTGTTGTAGGCAGGATTCGTCCTGGTGGTTTGGTAACAAGTAAGGGATCATAACGAATCCCTTGACGACGTTCTTCCTCCTCTTTTTCTCGCTTCCATTTGGCATATCGAGTGGCCCGTATGTTACCATTCATGGCGTGCATCCAGGCATTCCAATCTTCATGTGACATGGTCATGCCCTTGTGGGCGTACAGTTCTTCTACATGGTGAGCACATTGAAGTCGCTCCACCGCCACTCAATACTTCATTACTGCCTTGTCACCATTGTTGATCAACATTAACCATTGATTGTATTTTGACGAAACAAGGGCAAGCCAGATAGGGTTAGAGGTGTCGCCTCGATATTGATCCTCCAGTAACGTTATGAGAGTCTGGTATTCTCGTTCGGCTTTGCGCATCGCGCGCTCTGCCCGTAGAACAGCTTTGCTTGCTGCTCTTTCTGCCAGAAGGGCCTCCCATGCTTCCTTCTGTTCGAGCTCTTGACTGAGCTCTTTTTCTCGTAATAATTTCTGCGCCTCGGCGCGTTCCCTCTTCCGCTCATTCTTGCGGTAACGCCAGTATAATCTGACGTGATTGTCGTATCGGCGCACGATGGTGTCGCCTATGAAAGTTGGTGTCCTAACGAGGACAAGTTCGGTGGTGTCAGCCCAGTCCGCCTCAAAGATTTGACCAATCTCTGAGAGTGTCGCCTGGGCGTATGGGAGTACGTAGTGGAAATGACAATTCATTTTTGGTGAGGGAAGGTGTAAGGACGTTCCTGTAAAAGGATCTTCAATCAAGTTCAGGCCCTCCACTGACACTTGATCCGTTCGTTCGGCAGTCGAAATCCGCGCCTGTCGATGACGTTTCCTGGGAAACAGGAAAGATACTGTCTGCAGCGTTGTGGGTCCGCAAGCTACTAATTGGGCACACCCGGCACTTCACCTCACTATCTTTGTGCCTAGTTATCACCCCGAAGTCAGGTAGGGGTGCTAGTACAGGGAGTGTGTGAGGAATTTGAGATCAGCCTTGATATGTGACACCAATTAGGTTTCTTCGCTCGTTCCTGAGCTTTTCCGCAACTGCAGTGTACGTTACCCCGAGTGTGTCTATGGTCTCCTGCCTACACTGCTCTCGGGCGAACTCGTACTCTCGTCTGCAACTGTTTTGTAGACAGGCCCAACGGGCATATTGAGGATCTCTCGTTCGAGACCCGTTGACAGTATATGTGTCGTAGTCGATGTCGCCAACGGTTCCGGGATAATCGGATTACAACCGTTAAAGTGCAAACTAGGCCTCCGATCGTCAGAAGCAACTACGAGCGATATGCTCGGTGCTGGACGGCACAGAGGGGTAGAGAAGTAAGTCTCTAGATTATGTCAGGACTGCCCTAGACACAACCTATCTGACTCGAGCGGTGACTTGTTAGGTCTGAAACGATTCGGATTGCTCTGTAGCTATGTCTAGTGACAATAGACTATCTAGAGACTTAAGAGTCTCCTACGCTAAACTACGGCCCTTATATACCGCTTCTCCTGGTCCGTGCGCAGACAGCGCGCAGCTAAAGTCCCTCATGCCGGGATCAATGCGCAGCTGCCGATCTGCGCCCATCTAACCATTCGTGGAGAGTTTCATCCCTTCCCGTATCTTGGGTTATCCGCATGCGGCCTTCCTATTGTTCAGGACTTCGGCCGATTCCCATGCTCGCCGTACCATTGACTTGGTTCTCCTCGGCGTTCCCATGTCGCCCCTCAGGCGCCGTGCCGCTCATGATTCCTTTCATGGCGTAGGCCCATCCTCGGGCCGCAACTCCTGTCGGCACTCGGTCTATCTCCATAGCCGATGCTGACCTAACCACCTTCCTAATAGGGACCGCAGTTCACGTAGGCCATCCTCCTAGAGTCCCGTTGCGTAGTCTTGTTCGTAGACGTTTGAGCTTGATAAAATAGATAAAAAGAAATGAAAAATATTCCCCGACTCCTCGTGACCGTATCCTCATAAGTGTCATTGACGTCGTTACTGTAAAGTTGAAATTATGAGAGGTGTGCTCATAACACAGAATCCTTGCCAGAGTTGAATTCAACTTTATCCCTTCTTTTATTTATTGGAATTGAGTTTCTTGCTTTGCCTCCTTCAACATCATCACCAATGCCACTCAATGTGCCATCATTTACAAATTCTTTGGTTCTCTTCTTGCTTGTCATAAGTTTTTCCCACCCTGCCCCTGATCTAACAAGATCCTGCACCTCATCTGAGCTCTCTGCATCAAGACTTTCTGTGCCTTCATCATTGTCTCTGTCTTCATTACCAGGCTGAATATCTTGAACAGTCCTGCCATAATATGTATCTTGTCTCATTTTCTGAAGGTCATTTGTCTTGTCTATGTCTTTGGAAGAAATGCTTGAACCCAATTGATTGCTGCCATCTGAGCTTTGGCCTCTGAAATTAAATTCAGCTATGGACTCATTTTCATTTTGTGAATTTGACCCTTCTTATCACATTCAGTATTATTCTGATCTTTATCCATCCATGCAACACACCTTCATTTGTCCCTATGTTCTCTCCATCCCTTGTATCCATGCTCCTTTGAGTGCCAGATCCCCTCTCTCCCTTCTCATTTTCTGTAACCATTGGATCCTCCTCCTCCCCCTCATCATCATCTTCTGATATCATGGATTTATGGCCTGGCATACCAACCCCTTTGTTCTTTTGTCCTTCCCATTCCTGATGGTCTGAAGCATGATGATCATTTTCCTCTTCTCCTCCACTCTGACAAATTGGAAACTCTTCCTCAGTTCCCATATCTGAATTTTCATCATCATTGTCTTCCATTTCTTTTGCATCTGCACCACAATGCTTTTTTTTCTTTTTTTCCACCTGAAAATTCATTCCCATTGTGGCTCTTGTCATCATCATTTCCCTCTTCTTCTCCACTCTGACAAATGGGAAACTCTTCCTCAGTTCCCATATCTGAATCCTCATCATCATTGTCTTCCATTTCTTTTGCATCTGCCCCACAATGCTTTTTTTCTTTTTTTCTACCTGAAAATTCATTCCCATCATGGTTCTCATCATCATCATGACTATGTTCATCTTCTTCCTCACTCCCAAATTGTTGCATATTCTGTGATCTGTGAAGCAACTTAATGGGGCTGTTTTGTTGCCTGTCTGGCACAAAAGTTATAAAATCAATCATGTTGGGCCATCCAGAAATTGGTTCCAACAATATAATTTGATTTTGAACACTAGTCTTGAAAGGCAGATCTTTATCTAATTGGCTTGGTGAGTTAACCCTCTTTATCATAAGACAACTTTAATACTTTTTTTGAACCATTGGTCATCTGTAGCTGACAGATTGTTCTGCTCTTCCTTTGCCACTTGAAGGAATGACTGTAATAGTTGCTCTTCATCACAATGGCCCTGAGATAGGTCAAATAGCCCTTTCCATAACTCTTTTTCCAGCTTTGTTACTGCTGCAGGCCTTTGATTGCCAAGACATTGCCAGATCTACATATAATTGGATTTTGGTAAGATGCAACCCTTAGACACAGACCAAACATACACCAAGGAGAGATGCCCTGTCAAAATCTCTTTTGTGCCATGAAACAGGACAAATAAGCATGAGAGGAGAGATAGCCAATGCAATAAACAATGTAAGATCAAATTTTGATTTATCACTCCCTGTATACTGTGGAGGACATGCTCTGTGTACAATGCCCTGTGTCAGGTTAGTAAGGTGTTCCATTCATTGTTTAAAGCAACCCCATACATCCAGAAGCAGCCCTATGTGGAAAGCTGCTAGGATCAAATTCTGGGCTATTTTTGCATATGATTCTGTATTAGAATAGGCTCCAAATTTGGCCCAGAGCTTTGCCTGGCTATGTGTCATTCCTGATGTCTCTGCAGTAGATACAGTTAAATCTATTCTTTGGTTCATGTTATGTAGTTGCTCTGCCCTTTTGGGGGAGCTTTGATGCTACCCAGGAGGTGGAAAGACTTTTAAAAATATTAAAGAAGTGATCAACCATATGTGAAATAAAGTTCTTACTGTCTTTTCTGGAACTCTTATTTCCTTTTTTCCATGCCTCGGTACTAGCCCAACTTGATCAGGGCAATAGACATATGTAATGATATCACAAAGTTTATATTGCAGAAGAAGTTTCAAAAGGAAAGGGAACTTTTTTTGTTTTCATGCCCTTCATATGCAATCCTCTTCACCTTGTACCCCAATAGCTGGCATATATAGCTTCCTGGGGAGTTAGTGGTTTGTTGATGAGCTTGATCAAAATATGTTGATTCTTCTTCACATATTATCTCACACAATCTCTATTTGATTTATGATATGATGCATAATGTTGATTAATGTGAACCCTCACTGTGTACTTTTGCAGCATTTGGGGGGGTAGAAGATTTGTGTTGGCAAAAATGGCATTTGTAAACCATGGGAGAGATGATAGAAATGTTGATTCTGATCAGGAGTGTTTGATGGATATTTCCCTTTGAAAAGGATTTTCTACCATCTGGTAAATGGTTGGCATTTGACTCACTTGAAGAACTTTGTGGTCTGTGTGGTGAGCAGAGAGATTTTTTTTTTCATTTCCCACAGGTGGAAATCCCATGCCTGCACAATTTTCCCACATTCTGTAAAGCTTATGCAACTGTCTTGCAGCTGTATTTGGAAATCAACATTAGGGCACACACTCAAATGACATTTCGGCAACATTGCTTTCACATTTGGCACTGCAAACCTGGTTGGGATAGTATTGTAATTGTACTTAGATATTAACCATCTGCCTCTTGTTTCACTGTCACATGTCACACCCACTGTATGTATGGTGGGTGTGACATGTGACATTGTTATAAGCAGTTACATTTGTTTGTGCACCACCATATAAATCTATCAGCCACACTCATGATTCCTGAGATCTTTGTTATCTGCAATCATTCCTGCCCTCACTCCAAAAGTGCAATGAATACTTCAAGAAGAGCTGAAGAACTGAAGCTCTGTTACATTTTTGCTTATCCACCTTCAAGGCCAATTGAATCACATGTAAATTGTGATTCCTTTCATCCTCTATGTGAGGAGAGTTGTTCAGCAAGACATGGGCCAAAATATCTACAAATTAAAGTGGATGATAGAGTCCTGCAGTACTGGCTGCCCACTCTGTTGTCACACTCAATCTGCCCACCTGGTTACAGGCCCCCTCTTCATGTAATCCAATCAAGCTTTGTACCTGGTGTTAGGACGAGCCTAAACACAACCCAAAAGACTTATGAGAAGGATGGCTTGTTCAGCCAGAGACAAAGACTATTGCTCAAGAAGAAGTGTCTAGGACACAAACTATCTAGAGTCTTAGGGACTTGCTACCTAAGACAACAACCCTTATATACCTCTCTCCTGGTCTGTGTGCAGACAGCTGCGCAGCTAAAGTCCCTCACAATAGGGACGATGTGCAGCAGCTAAGCCTGCACCCATATGACCATACCTGGAGCCACTCTCCCACACTGACACACTGTCCTTCCATCTACGGCCATGCTTATTGTTCTGCATCTCGGCCAATTCCCACATATGCCAGTACCAAGTCATCGGTACTCCTTGGCATTCCCATGTCACCCCTCAGGCGCCATGCCGCTCATGATTCCTTTCATAGCAGTAGGCCCATCATTGGGCCACTGCCCCAGTCAGGCACTCGGTATGTCCCATAGCCGATGCTGACCTAACCACCTTCCATATAAGGGTTGCAGTCCTAACATAGCCAGCCCTTGCAACTGCGGTATCATCTAAGTCCTGCTTCTATACATTTGAGTGCAAATAAAAAGATAAAAAGAAAAAGAAAATATATCCCGACTCCTCTAGTCCATGTCTTCATATATGTCATCGACGTTGTTACTGTGAAAATTGTATAGGATGAGTTATGCTCATAACACCTGGACTGTGGTTAGATGATGAAGATGATGGCACTGGCTTGGTTTCAGATGATTGGAAAACAGGTGAAAGCCCCACAATAGTAGAGTTCCTTGTTTATTAATAGAACCAAGGAAGCAAATTCCAGGTTGGATGCAATGATAAGAATGTGGGAGAGGATGGAAAACAACTCCAGAAACTTCCATGCCTCTCAGTAAATATACTTTCTGCTTGTCTTGGTGGTTTGTTGAATGCTTTACTTCCATGTGCAATCTTTGAAAACCTAGTTTCCAGACAAGGACACCTATGAGATACCCAACATTGCTGAGCCAGGAAATGCAAACAGGAAATTAGGGGTCATCTTTGTTGGGAATCCTTTGGCTGAAATGAGCATGCATCATGCCAGGGATTCTGCTTCTTTCATACAAACATTTAGTCAAATCCCAGCATGAAGAAAGCTGAAAAATGATTTTCCAAACCTGATATACAGAATTGATGACTATTGGTGTGTATATGAATGGGTAAGCTTTGATAGTATCCTCAAGTTAATATCTCATGGATTCATCAATAGCTCTTCCTTCCTGTTATCATGGAGTCAGAGACTGGCTTGTTCAGTTGGGATGTGGAATATGTTTCCTGGACAGAATTTTCTAAAGCCATTTTGATGTGCAATGGGACTGTGTGGCAAAAGTGTTTATCTTCTGATCTAGTTCTGGGTGGCCTGGATCTCTCCTTTGACTTCATGTGAGATTGACTGCATGGTGTCATGACCCCTGGTTCAGTTGCTTGCCACTTCTCTAGGTGTCCTCCTAATTCCTCTGTTGGTCTCACTGCACAAGAAGTTCGTTATTACTGGGAAGGAATGAGCATCTTATCTGAACAGACAAGTATATGGCCCCTGCCTACTGAATTGCTGAGGAATGGAGCAAAGTTGGGTTACATCAAAGATCTGATTGAAATTGCAAAGGAAATAACTCATACAAGCTATCCCCCTATATATACCATTCCTTCCAACAGCTCCTCTTCAATTCAAGTTAAAGGAAATCCAAACTGTATGCTCACAAGAAACTTTGGATCTACACTTGGGAAGGATGGGGATGGTGTATATAAACCCACACCTGGAAGCATCTATGACCACTTTGGCAACTGGATAAGATTGCAGTGGTATTTCATCCCTTCTATGGAGACATCTCAACTTGGAGCCTTAAGAGCATTCTTTGTTGGGGGACACATGAACTATGTTATTTGCACTTGCATTGACAATGATAAATTTGTTGCCCAAGAAGCAGGAATGATAACTCCTATCTCTGCTTTGAGGTGTGATTTCTTTTAAATATATAGGAATCACATGATGGACTAATTTCCTTCTACAGGAAAACAAAAACCCTATGTGATCCTTGTCTAAATTGGTGGACCTTGAGAGGTGGCACAACAGCATTCCTGGATTTTGTCACAAAGTCATATAGTGCATTAGTCAAGAGGGAAGAACAACTAAGCATGCGAATTTCAGGCCTTAGAATCTTTTGCAGGTTGGATGTGGAAGTAATGGAGGATGGGGACAATTTATGCTACTTCATCAGTGGAGTGCAGGGGTTGCACACCACTTCTTTGTGGTCAAGTGAAATAAACAGTCCTTATTGTTTCATGCAGAGCCTCTCAGATACATTGGGAGCTTATGTCATGGGTAGATGGCAGTGGGTTTCTATTTAGCCAAATATCTATAGACCCCAGCATATACATTAAAATGAGGCTTTTATAGTTACAGTGGCATATATACTTGAGAGATCCATGATAATATTAAATAAGGAAAGTCATGTGCCACACCCACAGTGGTTCTGACATTGCCTGATTATTTTATACCTTCAGACAGCTGATGAAGTCATACATAGTATTTCAGCTGAGCAGCAGTAAATCCTGAAAATCTAAAGAAGGATTTTTACATATATATGTCATGTCTATAGGTCATGTGATCTTGCAGCTCTTGCTTTAGAATGGATCCAGCAACTAAAGGCAAGGTTTTCTGATACATCTCTGACATCCTTCATGATGAACCATGCTTTCCTCTAGCAAACATAAAGCTCAGGCAAGTTGTCTTTGATTCCTGTCCACTGGAAACAAATCACCTGAGTATGCATAAGCCCCATCTTCTTCTAGTCCATATCTTCTGTTCTCATATGCCATTGAAAGAAGAGGATGGGTCCTCCTGTTTTCCCAGTGTCCCCTATCACCAAGCATGGATACTACTATCAGGTTCTCATGTCATGTCAGGTACTCTCACAATGATTACAAACCTCAAAATTCCCCAACCACAATGACAAACTCTGCTTTTATACAGATCCATTTGAAAATCCTTCTCCAATACCAGCACCCACTAGTGCACCTAATAGTGTTCCTGACAATTCCATGTCAGAAGTCCCAGAAACACCTCCTATCTCTCCAATATCTCAAGGCAGGGATCAAGAAACTTCAACTACAGGTTCACATAATGAATCCTGCCTTCCCTTGACTACCTCTCCTACACCTGCTCTTACACCTGCTGAGGACAATCATGTCATGAAAAAAAAGAAGAGGAATTCATCAAGTAATTCCACACCAGCTCATGCATCTTTTTCCCCTATCCAAGGCAAGAAAAGAAAGAGGCAGAATTCATCAAGTGATTCCTCCCTGATTGTTTTGGACAGTTCTGCTTCAGACATCTCCATGACTTTCTCCCCCAAAAAGAAGATGCAATTAGAGACAAAGACAAAAATTCAGAAATTGGCTGATGCTTTACACCCTTATGAGAAGATGCTCAGAGAAATTCAGGGCACAGCATTTGATCCATATCAGAAGGAGATTAAACAGCTTGTCCTCTGTTTGGGGAGTGGTGGTTTTCTTTCTTCTGAAAACATTGATCTGATGGCAAACAGGTATGTAATTTGGAAATCTTGACTGAGTTTTTATCTTTTATATCTAGGCTTCAAAACATTGTCCATCCATTGTGGGACTTTTTATAGCTGTTTCTGGCAAGATTGGCAATGCAGTTATAATACAGTTTAATAGAAGCATATCAAAGAAGATCTTAACTGCCCTACATTATTATACTCAGAAATTTAACACATAGGATATTGTCTTATCTTAGAGTACAAACAAGTTTTAGGTTGACATGGTCTAAATGTGTCCAGATTTAAGACCATTGGTCTATCCATATTTTACTTTCCAATGCATTCTTATCATGTATATTGATGTCATATTCCTTGGGCACATCCAGGACAGGTATATTTAGCCCACTTCTTGCCCAGAACTTCATCCACCCACTTCTCATTCACCTTCTTTCTCCAGTCTCTAGGCACAGAACCAGTTTGAAGCCACTCCCTGACTGCAGCAACTCACAGTCCAGACCCTGTGAATTGCCAGCTAGAATGAATTTTGCTGTCTTTTGTCCATCCCCTAACTATGGGCATCTGAGAAATTTTCTCTGTTTCATTCTCCCCTTCCAGCTCTTTCCCTTCTTCCTTTAATTCCATACATTCTTCATGATACCACTTCCCACATGTAGTACAAAACCTTTGTATACCTTGTCTTGGATTATAAAGGACCATGCAGTTGCAAGATTGAAACCCATCCTCAATAATTATTCCCATAAGTATTTTATGCAAAGCAGACAATCAAACAACCAACCTTTAGTAGACATTTTGGAGCATCCAATGTCAACCTCCAAAAATAATTACTGTTAACAATTCTGGGATGATATGGATTTTCATCATCCATATGGCTTACAACCTCACATCCTGCCAGACAAAGTTAACTAGCCATTTATATTATAGACTGCTGTTTACTGACCTACAATGGTTGTACTTTCAATAATGTCTTCATGGTTGGAAAGAACTAATTCTGTATTTTCCATACTTGATAGGATCTCATGGCTAAATGGAATGGAGAAGCAAGTGTCAGATGGATGCTATTAGAATGTACAAACCATTGGGTTTGCAGTATGCCAGGCTTCTTCAGATGCTCCACTGAATAAAACCAGTTCACTTTCAACCAAATCCTCTCATTTTTTCCTTTTCTGATCTCTTTCACCATTGCTCTCCAGTAGTTATTCAGGTCTATCTCTTCTATATGTTTGCCATCCTCCCAAGGTATCACTATAACACTATATGTTATCAGCTCTCAGATTTGCTTATATTACAACTAAGATAATGAAAGATGACTGACTGGGAGCCTGTCCTAACTGTGGTTTTTCCATCCTTGGGTGATTTGATATCAAAGGCACTGCAAACCTGGTGCTCTTCCCTTTCCTTTTTTCAAAATTTGTTCCTTTGTATGTTTTGAACACTTCTGCTGTCCCTTGGCTCTGGTTCTCATAACCATGGTTTGAAGTCAACTGTATATTCTAGTTTGCTCTTGTTTGCTCATTTAATTTACACATATGAGATCACATGGTGTAAGAAATATGTCTTATGTAAAATTCAAAGGCACCATGGACATACCCACTATATGATATACCCATAATCATCACCCCTTTCAGTAAATGTCTGATACAAAATTATCTACCTTCAATGTTTTAACATCATTAGTAAAAACAACTCAGAACATAAATTTGTCTTGCAGCTTTACAATCTTTATTACTGCAGTAAAAATGGCTTGCTATGTTTATTACTTTGTGTCACTAGAACAGGGTAGTTATAGAAGAGCAGAGGTCATAGGTGTCTGTATTAGTGATGTTGATGGCTAAGCTGGTTTTTGTCAAAAATCTGTATATCTAACTGTAATTATTGCCTAAAAAAGGCTGATAGCTTAGCTGATTTTGTAGCTATCAGCCATTGTCAAATATATCAACACCAGCTGCACAGATTGCTTAATGTTGGCAGAGGACCCATGGGCTTTCAGGTCAATCTATGTACTCAAATTTATTGAGAATTGTAGGTAATATTTACAGCTAGATATAGCAATTTTTTGAGAAAAAACCAGCTTAGCCATTGACATCACTACTCTGTGTATTAAGTTATATGTATGTATAATATCAAAGGTCAATGTGATACAGGTTTAGTCTCACCTTTACAAGAATGGTTTGTGTAACAGGGGATGTGATACACAGTCCACAATCTGATTGTCCCCTGCTAAGCAAACTATTCTTGTAAACATGAGACAACACAGCCACCATATATCCCGCCAGTGGGACATATGGTGGCTGTGTTGTGGCTGTGTTAAATGCCAATTAGGAAATACAGAGAACTAGTATAAATAATTACAAGTTGACAAGAATAGTTAAAGTTGCTATACTCAAGCAAACTATGCTTGTAAATTTAAAACAAACATAAAGACAATGAACCCAACCCCAAGTGCTCCTTGTCTTTCCTGCAATTTCTTTGTCCCCCAGCCTGATAAGCTGTGTAAGAATAGTGCTGTTTAATTTTCAAGGTCAAGGTGATACACAGTCTTGTCCCCTACTAAGCAAACTATTCTTGTAAACATGAGACAACACAGCCACCATATATCCTGCCAGCTGGACATATGGTGGCTGTGTTGTGGCTGTGTTGAATGCCAAATTTAAAACAAACATTAGACAAGACAGCACAGCCACCATATATCCCACCAGGAGTGCTTTAGTTAATATGTCTGCTGTCATAAATCTTGTAGATCAATATTGTGTATTAATAGAACAATCTTTCATCCTGTTCTCATATGTAATAATTCTTCATTTCAAAATGTTTAGTTTGTTTATGATACACAGGATTTTTCACAATGGCTAATGAACTCATATTATCCCCATAAATTAGTGTAGGTTCAGAAATATCTAATCCTAATTCTTTGTGAAGGTTTCGCAACCAAGCAGCCTCATGCACAGCATCTGATAGACAAATATATTCAGCTTCTGTTGACAATAATGTAGTCAACATCTGCTTTTTAGATGCCCAAGTGATTGTGCCCTCTGCAGCTATAAATGTATAACCTGACACTGATATTGTGTCATCTTTTGATGCATAACTTGCATCTGAGTAACCATAAAATGACAGTTCATTATTATTTTTAGGCAGTCTATAAGTTATTCCTTCATGCTGCATTCCAGATAAATATCTCAATATTTGTTTAGCTGCCATCCAATGTTCTAAATCCAGTTTAGCAGTAAGTGGAAGACAGCAAATGCTATATCCAGACACATTGCAACTGCTATAAACATTAATGACCCAATTAATGATGTGTAATGGTTACTATGATCCTGAGGATCATTTGACTTTGATGGTGCAGCAAACTTATAGTTGGGATTCATAGGAACTTGTACACCATTTGCATTATCCATTCCATATTTCTGGAGAAGGTTCTCAATATAATGTGTTTGAGTAATTTTTACTTCTCCAGTTTCTGGATGAATAGTTATTTCAATCCCAACAAGTTTGCTTGGTTTGCCTAAGTCTGTAACCTCAAACATTTTATTTAGGTCATTTACCATTTGCTCCATCATTTGATCATCGCTTGCAAATAATATTAAATCATCTACCCAAATGGTAACTATGCCCACACAATCATTTTTGATGTGCTTATAGATGCAAAAGTCGGAAATAAATCTATGATAAATCTCCTGATCTGTGTCAGTTAGTTTATCATTAAATTCATTATTCCATTTGCACCTGGCTTGTTTTAAACCATAGATAGACTTTAACAATTCACAAGCTTTATTGGTTCCTGTCTTCAAAACCACTCAGCTGTTCCATGTAGAGCCATTCATGCAAGTGCCCATTTAAATATGTGCCTTTGACATCCATTTGACGCATTTTCCAGCACTTCTGAACAGATTCTGCCATGAGTGCTTGCAGCATCTCTAGACAAACCACTGGAGCATAAGTTTCTGTAAAATCTATTCCAGGGATTTGTGAATATCCCTTCGCAACTAAGCGTGCTTTGTATTTAGTGAGTATTCCTTCTTTATTATATTTTTTGATGAAATACCCATTTATTTTTAATCAGCTTTCTATCAGGTGGTGGTTCTGTCAATCACCAAGTCCCCATATGGTTAAGCTGTTTTAATTCAGCTTAAATAGCTTTTTGCCATTCCAGCCATTCAGGTGAAGCTTTAGCTTCTTCTAGAGTATTTGGATTACTGGATGTATTGTCAATGACCTCACATCCCAAATAGACACATTCTTTTTTAGTTAAAGGTAAATCATCTATTTCTTCATCATTCATGATTGCCGCTAACTCTTCTGGCAAATCTGGCTCATTAAGCTGATGATAATCATGTAATTTATGTGGTTGTTTAGACTGTCAAGGAGTTTCCTCTTGATCAGTGTCAATAGAATTATATTTTCTCTTTTTAGTTAGCTCCCCCTCAATAGAAACAGGTTCCTGAACTAATACTGGTGCCTGAGAATGTTCTCCCAGTGCATCTATAATATCATCACTATTCTCCCCCTCAAGCTGAGCAGAGAAAGAATAATTGTGTGTTGTTTTAATTTGACACATATACTTATTATAATAACGGATAGAAGATATTTGATCTTCAAAGCCCACAAATATATGTTTGAGAGCTTTTGGCTCTAATTTAGATTGTGTAGCCAGTTGTCTTAAAATCCAAACTGGCATGCCAAATTCATGTAGATGTTCTACATTAGGTTTTTCCCTATGCCACTGTCCATAAGGTGTTGCATTAGGTATAGCCTTAGTGTAAGCATGATTGCATAAATAAACAGCATGTGAAACTGCTGTTGTCCATAGAAATATTGGAAGATCTTTAGTGCTTAGCATTGTGTGTGCTAATTCAACTAGTGTCCAATTTGCTTGTTCCACAATACCATTTGTTGCAGCAAGTAAGGTGCCCGTTAATTCAATACTGATGCCTTGTTTGCAGCACCAATTTATTAGTTCTTCATTTACATATTCCTTGCCATTATCTGTGTGTAAAGCACATGGCTTATAATTATATTGTATGCATATTTTAGTTAAGGATTGGATGACACTTTGTGCCACTGTATTTTTATGTTTTAAATATGTGACAACCACATAGCGACTATAGTCATCTATAAATATCAAATAATATGATGCATTGCCAATGGATGTTGTGGATGCCAGGCCCCCATAAATCAGTATGAGTCTGTGTCCTGGTTTAGTAGTTGTTATTTTATATTGATTCAAAAAGGGTCATGTTGTTAACTTTGCAGCCTTACATGCATCACCATCCAATATGCATGTATTAGAATCAACTGTTAAACCTTTAATCATTTTGTTTTTATATAAATATTGCAAAGAGGGAATGTTTATATGTCCAAAGCATTTATGCCAATCATTCCATGACAATAACTGTTTGGTCAGTGCATATGTGCACTCAATTATTTTCGGTGCTACATCAATTTTGTATAACCAATTTTGTAATTTACTGGTTGTAATGAATTGGTGTGCATTATTATAAATGTGCATATGGCCATTGCCAATGAGAGTTAAATAACCTTGTAGATCAAGGCATGGTATTGATATCAAATTATTTGTTGATGTTGGAACATAAAAATGTCATGAATAATGAGTTGATGTTTTGGTTTTTGAGACTGTGTCTCTAAAATAATTGTTCCACGACCTTGAGCTTGAACTCAATTATCACCAATTCCCTTGATATATTAGGTTGATAGTCCCTTATTATTTTCAATTGATTTGTTATATGAGATGTCATTGCTGAATCTCCATACCAGTCATAAAAAGAACTAGTAACATTGGAGTTTTCAGCTGCTACATTTACATTCTCATCAGGTAGTTCAACTATTTTAGACATTTTGTCAATGTCCATAATTATGTCCTCATCAACAATATGTGCATGTTCCTTTTTAGCATGTCCATCTGTTTTCTCTTTTCCCTTTTTCATCCAGCATTCTTCTGTGGAATGTCCAAGCCTGTGATAAAAGCCACATTTGGGTTTTCCCTTATGCAGACAATTATTTGTAGTATGATTGGTGCATCTGCATATGGTACACACTGATCAGGTAATGTTGAATTTATGCTTTTTCCTGGCATTGTATGCCTGATTGGCTGTCTTGGCACTAGTAGACTGAGTGCCTTGACTTTTGCAATGGTGCAATTTGCTGCATATGTGTTGTATTAATTGTCCCACAGACATGGTAATATTCTGTAACTCTGTGACAGCACCGACTGTGGAATTAACCCATTCATTCCATGTCGGTGGCAATGAGTATAGGATGTGAAGGATCATCACTGATTTCCCAGCCCATCATTTGTAGTTCTGCATGATATTCCTTCATCCAATTGATATGAGTTATGATGTCATCTCCTTGAGTAGTGTGCTTGGCCCAAAAATTGCCAAGCATAACAAGTATGGCTACCATGCCTTGTGGCTGATTTGCCTCCCTGAGCACTTTCCATAACTCCACAGATGTAACAGGTGTGCTGTCAAGTTGCTGTTTTGGAACATGAATCATTTGTTCATCTCCTATCCCAGTAATAATCAGGGTTGAAATGGCGCCATCCATTTTCTTCCACTGTTGTGAAGTGATGGGACTAATTGATATATCTGGCTGTTCAATTAGACCTGTAGCAAATCCAAAAGTACCACAAGTGTCAAGCACCACAACCATGATCATGCCATGCCCTTTAGATTCTGGTAGCAGTCCCATGAAGTTAACAGAGATAATGTCCCATGGTTCTGCTGGGATTTTGTTTGGTATCAAGGGTGCTGCTCATGCCTGTCAATCTGGTTTGGCTTCCCGACAAGTTTCACATCCAGGGATGTATCACTCAATGTCAGCCCTCATATTGGGCCACCAGAAATTCCTTGTCAACAATTCCAAAGTTTTTGCAATGCTGGAGTGTCCCCAAGAATGGTGAATGGCAATAATGTCTTCATGAAGTGCCACAACTGCTGGCACATAGATGTGTCCTTTCCAGGTGATGAGTCTCCCTTCCCTCTTGTAGTCCTTATCCCACATACAAAGTCCTTTCAAGACTTGCTCTTCCCATTGTCATTCTGGTACTCCTTGGATATCCTCCATTATATCATCAATGGCTCTGTCATTGTCAAAGACCTGCACAAACAAATGTTCTTTCAGCAAGATAATGCCTTGATTGTCCTCCTCTCCATTTCGGTGATCTGCTCATCTGGATAAGATGTCCACCTTCTGGTTCGCTTTCCTGGCTCAATGTTTAATGACAAAGTTGTAATCTTGGAGGTCAGTAATCCACTGTGCCTGTTGTTGGTTGAGGTTCTGTGGTTTCCGGAAATACATGAGGTTTTGGTGATCTGTCAAGACCTCCACCATTTTCTTGGCTCCTTTGAGGTAATGAGCCCATTCATAAAACACATGCATGACAGCAAGCATTTCCTTGTTGTACACCTCATCATTTCTCTCCGTGTCATTCAGACATTTGGATATGAAGGCCACTGGTCTGTAAATTCCTTCATCCATCTGCTGAGATAGTATTCCTCCAATGGCAAAATCTGATGCATCAACTTCCACCATGAACTGTCCATCCTCATTTGGAATCTGTAACATAACCTTGTGAGCAATGGTGTCTTTCAACTCCTGGAATGATTGGTCCTGAAACTCCATCCATTTCCACTCTTCCTTTCCTGTAAGCATGGTGAGCGGTTTAGCCAATTTGGAGAAGTTTTCAATGAAGCACCAGTAGAAGTTGATAAAGCCCAAGAACTGCTGAACCTCCTTTTTACATGTTGGTTTAGGCCATTCTGTAACTGCCTGAACCTTTCCTTCTTCCATCTGGATAGAGTCCTTGCTAATAACAACACCCAAGAAGTCAATTTGGTCTTGATCAAAGAAGCATTTTTCTGGCTTAAGTGACAACTTGCAATTATGAAATACCGAGTCCTGAAACTCCATCCATTTCCACTCTTCCTTTCCTGTAAGCATGGTGAGCGGTTTAGCCAATTTGGAGAAGTTTTCAATGAAGCACCAGTAGAAGTTGATAAAGCCCAAGAACTGCTGAACCTCCTTTTTACATGTTGGTTTAGGCCATTCTGTAACTGCCTGAACCTTTCCTTCTTCCATCTGGATAGAGTCCTTGCTAATAACAACACCCAAGAAGTCAATTTGGTCTTGATCAAAGAAGCATTTTTCTGGCTTAAGTGACAACTTGCAATTATGAAATACCGAGTAGCAGTCGAGCGACTTCAAAACACTCATCATGTAGAAGAACTATACGCTCACGAAGGCATGACCATGTCACACGAGGACTGGAATGCTTGGATGCATGCCATGAATGGCAACATACGCACTTCCTGTTTTAACAAACAGACGACCGGACGAACATACCTGGAAATTATCGAATCAAAACCAGTAGTGCAACCAGCGCGATCATACGCAGCGGCAGCACTAGCTGGAGGAGAAAGCAAGGCCAAAGTTATCAACGCTGGCGGGGACGCGGCACACTGGAATGGTGGAGTTCCCACAAAAGCAGATTGGCTATCAACCGAGGAGTACCCTCAAGGGGCGAACAATGCCCACAAGAAACGACAGATTGATCAACAGAGAAGGAACGTCGAAAAAGAGTCATGGCTTCCTTATCCATACCCAAAAATGTCATGGACAGATAGCGGATTGCATCCCGACATACCAGGATATTGCTACCTGGTATTAATAAGGAAAGATTACTGGGATGAATTCGCATGGCTGGCCTATCCGCAGATACAAGAAATCTGCAACTGGGACAAGAACCTTCGAGAGGAAAATGTCACCACTATAATCCAAAAATCCTATCCCGGCTCCACCACGTTACACATTAAAAGATATAACAGTAACACGAAAGGATGGTTCCACGTCGAATGCCTAAATCAAAGAGGCATGGGACACTATACACTCGGAGCGGGACCTTTTCGATTAACAGTTGACATGGTTACCCAAGCCTACCACGCATTACTCGGATGGAGGAACCATTGGGCAGACTCCAAAACACTGGAGTCTCTTCCAGACACTCAATCAGCTGCAGCAGTAGCAGCACGAGAAAACGAGATTCATCGTCAGGAGGAGGCGAGACAACAAGCCATTACCAGTGCAGGACAAGCTCTTGTTGCCATCATTAACGAATACCAGAGGAGTTCACGTCCAGAACCCGGACCCCTAACTAAAGCGGAAATGCCCGACTACTACCAGGGGGATCCCAGGACAGTTGATGCATGGTTACGACAGATGGGAACGTACTTCATGTTGTCAAGAGAAACAGATCCCAAACGAATGATTTCCATATGCTTGTACAGGATGAAAGGCGGAAAAGGGGATAGAGCAGCCGACTGGAGCAGTGTTAAACTCAAAGCACTCCAAGAAGCGCTGCAAGAGTTCCAAGATAAAATAGACAACAGTGGATGGGATTCACAACTCAACTGGCAGCAGTTGAATGAGGGAGAGTCAACTGAAGATAATCGAGCGTGGATACGAAGGCCATTAGTCAACCAATTCCCGTTCACAGATTGGACCGACTTCAAAAACCAAATGCACGATTTCTTCATGTCCACAGAAACGAAGGAGAAAGCAATCGAAGCATTATTAAAGTTGCGACAAGGAATGATGATAGTTGAAGACTACATCATAAAGTTCAACTCTCTCACTTCGTTAACGGACTGGAACGATGCAGCTCTAATCTCGCAGTTCCAGAACAACCTTAATCCGGCTCTTGGACGGGATCTAATTAGATACGGAGGACTCCCTGATAACGCAACACTACAACAGATACAAACGCGAGTCACTGCCCTTGCACAGGCATATAGAAAAGCCAACGAAACTTACGGCTTCGCAAAGACACGTCAGGAGTACCGAGAACAGACCCCGAGTACAAATCCTCATCCTCAGTACCAATACAAGGCACCAGCTCCTTTCGCATCGGGCAGTCGAGACCCAAATGCCATGGACGTCGACAGGAAACCACGTACCAAGCTGTGGTGTTACAACTGTCAAAAAGAAGGACATACTAAGTGGAGATGTCCGCAGCTCAGAGAGAGAGCAATTCCCGAATGTGCCAATTGTGGCAGGAAAGGACACCTAGCAGAAAGGTGTCGGGAAAGGAAAAGAATCACGGCCGGAGATAAAAGCAAACAGATAATACGAGCAACCAGCGCGATAGAACGCAGCGGCAGCTCAGGGGAAACGACCCCAGAAGGATGTGCCAAAATAGAGGAGATCTCGGATTTTGGCGAAAGCCAGTAGACAAGCGCTCTGTCTCACTGGCCTCTAGTTCAGTTTCGAAGAAAGATGTATTAGTACCCAAAGATTCTACAATAAACATGCACGACTTACTCTACGAGTGCCATGGGAACATACATCATATCAGAAACTTAGAAATGAGCGTAAAACCAGAAAAACGATTGAAAACATGGACACCGCCATGGGTGTTGAGACGCATCTGGCAGCAAGACGAACAAACGGCAATCGAATGTCTACGCCAATGGGTAGACGACAAACGAATAAACGAAGTGGACGGAAAATTGGTCCAGCAGTTAAATGCCTTATCAGAAACCGATGCCCTATGGAACCTTGTACACTTGAGGGAGAAAGTAGTACAAGGAATTGGGAAGCAGGAGTTAGACCTCAAAGGCATACTCACCACCATGGACACTTATCAGTCCGCCAACATTACCATGCTGTTGGATTCCGGATGTACCGCTTCATGCATAAGCGAGGAATTCGTGGAAAAGCATAAAATGAGCAGCAACAACTGGACGAGTTCCTGAAAGAGAATTTGGATTCTGGACGAATCCAACCTAGCAAATCACCAATGGCATCTCCCTTCTTCTTTGTCAAGAAAAAGGATGGAAAACTCAGGCCTGTACAGGATTACAGGAAGTTAAACGAAATGACGGTTAAGAACCGTTATCCCCTACCTCTCATAGGGGAACTTGTAGACCAACTATCGCAAGCAAAGGTCTTCTCTAAGATGGATATACGATGGGGGTACAATAATGTCCGGATCAAGGAAGGAGACGAATGGAAAGCCGCCTTTCGAACAAATAGAGGGTTATTTGAACCATTAGTCATGTTTTTCGGTCTTACCAACTCACCCGCTACCTTCCAAACCATGATGAACGACATATTCAGAGTCGAAATCGCGGAAGGATGGGTAGTTATCTACATGGACGATATCCTGGTATTCTCAAAAAACCAGGAGGAACACACGAAGCATGTAAACCACATCCTAGAAAAGTTAGGACAACATAAGTTATCCCTGAAGCCGGAAAAATGCTTCTTCGATAAAAACGAGATCGATTTCCTCGGAGTCATCATTGGAAAGGATACCGTACGAATGGATCCTGCCAAGGTCAAAGCAGTATCAGAATGGCCGAAACCGACATGTAAAAAGGAAGTTCAGCAGTTCCTAGGGTTTGTCAATTTCTATCGACGATTTGTGCGGGACTTCGCAAAATTAGCCAAGCCGTTGACACGGCTCACAGGAAAAGAGGAATGGCTGTGGACACAGCTGCAAGACGAAGCCTTTGATAGGCTTAAAACAACAATAGCAGAGGAGGTGGTGCTCCGGATCCCCAGTGAAGAAGGTCAATTTCGAGTGGAAGTGGACGCCTCAGACTTCGCGATAGGAGGGATTTTATCTCAGCAGGCAGAAGATGGATTATGGAAACCAGTAGCCTTCATTTCAAAATCACTCAACGACGCCAAGCGTAATTACGAAATATATGACAAAGAGATGCTCGCGGTGATGCACGCCTTTTACGAGTGGGCGCACTACCTCAAAGGAGCAACTCAAACCATTGAAGTTCTGACAGATCATCAGAACTTAACATATTTCAGAAAGGCACAAAATCTAAATAGGCGACAGGCGAGATGGGTTACCGACCTGCAAGACTACAATTTCACAATAAAACATCGAAGTGGAAAGTCAAATACAAAGGCCGATTTACTGTCCCGACAAGCAGGACATGACAAGGGAGAAAATGACAATGAAGGCGTCATCCTCCTTAAAGAACATCTCTTCATTAATGTCTTTGATGACGATCATGCAATAGACGACATCATCAAAGATATCAGAGAGGTTCCTCGTCGACAGTGGGAAACCCAGGTACTAAAAGGACTGGAAAAAGCGGGAGGGGAATATAAAATCGACAAAGGATTAATAACCTGGCAAGGACATGTTTACGTACCAGCAGTACCGGCATTGCGGGAAGATATCATAGCCATTCATCATTCATGGGGGCATTCAGGGATTGCCAAAACCCTAGAGTCGCTTACCTGCAACTTCTGGTGGCCCAATATGCGCAAGGATATCGAGCGCTATATCCCCGGTTGCGAAACATGTCAAAAAGCAAAGCCAGACAGGACTGCCCGAGCAGCGCCCTTACGACCAAACGAGGTTCCTTCGGAACCTTGGGAAATTATATCCGTTGACTTTGTCGGACCGTTACCAGAATCAAAAGGGAATAACATGGTTCTGGTCGTCGTAGATTGATTCACCAAAAAATCGTATTTCATACCTACCACGTCAGAAATCACATCACAGGGAACAGCAGTGCTGTTCAGGGATAATGTATTTAGGGAGCATGGACTTCCCCGAAAAGTTATTAGCGACAGGGGCCCCCAATTCGCATCCAAATTTATGACAGATTTATACGGAATGTTGGGAATTAAGGCCAACAAGTCCACGGCCTACCACCCACAGATGGATGGACAGACGGAGCGAGTTAACCAGGAATTAAAGGAATTCCTAACGATCTTCATAAACAACCGACAAGACAATTGGTCAGATTGGCTGTCGGTAGCGCAATTCTGTCACAATGACAGAGTCCACTCTGCAACAGGATTCACTCCGTTTTATATGAATTACGGACGACATCCGAATAAAGGCCTTGATCCCACATATGCACCAAAAGCAGTCACAGTTGAACAATTAGCAAAGGAACTCGAAGAGGTTCATGCCAAAGCAAAAATGGCACTAGAAAAGGCAGCTCAGGTTATGAAGGAGCAATACGACTCGCATCGCAGAGAAGCACACCAATATAAACCAGGCGACAAGGTGTATCTCAGTACGGAAAACCTGCCAGTAATTCGCGCAACAAAAAAGTTGGATGGGAAATTCGTCGGCCCTTTGGAAGTACTCGCTAAAGTGGGCGAGTCATCGTACAGACTAAAAATTCCGGCCTCATGGAAGGTCTATAACGTCTTCAACGAAGTCCTCTTGAAGCCGTATAGGGAACCGGTTTTCCCAAAGCAACAAGCAAAAGCAGCAGCGCGCAAGGACGCGCAAATGGTCGAAGAGTCCCAAGAAGGGGAATACGAAGTAGAAGAAATTCTAGAAAGCAGAATAAGCGGAAGAGGAGGAGCGAGGCTGGAATACCTTGTAAAATGGAAAAACTACCCGGTGGAGGAAGCCACCTGGGAACCAGTAAGGAATGTCGTCAACGCACCCGCCATAGTCAAGAAATTTCACAAGGCAAACCCAGACGCTCCCAAACTCGTCAGAAATATTCGAGATGGGATCTTATATATCCAATACATGGTTACAGAACCAAAGAAGAGTCCGATCATCCCCAAACAATCCACTAGTGCCCCACGGCACACAAAAACAAAGGGAACACATTGGAAGGACCGTCAGAGGTTGTTTGGATGGGACGATGGCCGTTTTGGACCCAGATACTTGGCGAATATGGAGCGCCGCTGGCGCAACTGGAAAGGTGAAAGGGCAGCAATCATGGAGCTGCCAGACGACACCGATGGGACGTTCTCCAGAGACCTGGAGCGCGGCGGGCAGTCAGTACCCGTGCTTAATTTCCCTCAGAAGACGGAAGAGGAGGAGCTAGCGGAGGAAAAGAAAGCTCAGGAGAAAGATATGGCGGTACTCGCCAAGAAAATCTTAAAAAAGGAGAACGTCGCGGCTGCCAGGGAGAGCAGCGAGTCAGAAGAGGACTGACAGAGGAGGATCAAAGGCGCGAGACGCTGGGAAAAACCATTGGTCAGCTATAGGACCACCATTGAAGACGTCGAAGACATCGATTCAGAACAAACCGGGCTGTCGCCTGACGATCAACAAGCGCGCTTGGCCGCGTTTTATGCACGAATGAAGGAGGACCCAAGATATGTGGACTCCGCCACGTCAGCCTTGAGGGGGGGGTGATGTTATGAGCACACCTCTCATATTTTCAACTTTACAGTAACGATGTCAATGACACTTATGAGGATACGGTCACGAGGAGTCGGGGAATATTTTTCATTTCTTTTTATCTATTTTATCAAGCTCAAACGTTTATGAACAAGACTACGCAACGGGACTCTAAGAGGATGGCCTACGTGAACTGCGGTCCCTATTAGGAAGGAGGTTAGGTCAGCATCGGCTATGGAGATAGACCGAGTGCTGACAGGAGTCGCGGCCCGAGGATGGGCCTACGCCATGAAAGGAATCATGAGCGGCACGGCGCCTGAGGGGCGACATGGGAACGCCAAAGAGAACCAAGTCAATGGTACGGCGAGCATGAGAATCGGCCGAAGTCCTGAACAATAGGAAGGCCGCATGCGGATAACCCAAGATACGGGAAGGGATGAAACTCTCCACGAATGGTTAGATGGGCGCAGATCGGCAGCTGCGCATTGATCCTGGCATGAGGGACTTTAGCTGCACGCTGTCTGCGCACGGACCAGGAGAAGCGGTATATAAGGGCCGTAGTTTAGCGTAGGAGACTCTTAAGTCTCTAGATAGTCTATTGTCACTAGACATAGCTATAGAGCAATTGAATCGTCTTTGACTTAACAAGTCACCGCTCTAAGTCGTTTAGGTTGTGTCTAGGGCAGTCCTGACACACCTGACTGACAGTCCCAGCAGGGTCCAACATGCTCATTCCCAAAAATACCAAGACTGAGCCACAAATTGACTGGGACAGGTAGAGCTGTTGGATTCTGAATCATTAGGAGACTCTGGGAGAGACAGAGGGTAAAGGTGCACTGATGACTCTGTCATGATTTGTTGATAACACAACTTTGATGCCACTAGGAATTCACTCAGACTGTACTCGGAATCTGAGCTCATTCCGAGCTGAGCTTGGATTCCATGGTGAATGTTCACAACTCGGATTGAGCTTGGAATGGACTTGAAGTCTACTCGGATTCCTAGTAGTTTTACACCCTGCTTGGAATCAACTCAGATTCCACTCGGATTCCACTTGGAATCTCGGAATGAGCTCAGATTCTGCTCATAAGGGGGGGGGGAGTGCAAAGTGCTCAAGTTTTGCACCAAACACTTACTCCAAGAGCACACTTTGATGGTTTAGGAATTCTCCCCTTTAACTTGACCTTTAGTTGCTCTGTAAACTGTCCAGTGGCACTTACTGTGGACTATTCCATCTCCATCATTGCCCTGTTCCCTACCATCAAATACCTCAACTTCTTCTGTTGCAATTAATTGGATTTGAAAGTCAAATTTATCAGTAATTGGTGGTAAGTAGTATTGTGATCCCCAGCTTGAGATACTGCTTACCATTGAATTCAACAAAAGGAGCCTGCTGAGAAGCAGGCAGCTTATCTTTGTGCATCATGTCAGAAATATGCAAAACAAAGAACAGTAATAATATTCACCTGGAGTAGTAGGTGTGTTTTGCACTGCAGAGGGTGCAGAGGATGCATGGGCATCAAATTGCTCTAGATATATCACAATGTGACATGGATTACAGAGTACAGAGCCTTATAGATTGAACCAATACCAGTAGTGTCTTTTGCCACTGATTTTCCAGCCTTTCTTGGAGCCCAACAAGGAGGCATAGTGACAGTAAGTAAGGAAAAGGACAGGAACAGAGCCATACACCAGCCCTACTCTTAAGCTGTTATTGTTATGAGCAAAAACTCATTTTGCAGTAATGACATCCAATACAACTTATGAAGAGATGGACTCAGGGAGTTTGGATATATTTTTCTTTCCTTTTTCTCTATTTCATTGGACTCAAACATTTAGATACAAGGGCTGGATGATGGGACACTATGATGGGATGCCTATGCGAACACTGCAGCCCTTATTAGGAAGGTGGTTAGGTCAGCATCGGCTGTGGGATAGACCGAGTGCCGACTTGGACAATGGCCCAATGATGGACCTAGGCTATGTTGGATTCATAGGCCTAGATGCACCTGAGGGGCGACATGGGAATACCTGAAGGTACCAAGGGAACAGTACTGGTGTTCATGGGAATGGTTGAGGTGCTAGAACAATAGCACAGGCCATATATGGGAAGACAGTGTGTTGGTGTGGGAGAGATACTCCAGATGGGCACAGGTTGGCTGCTGTGCATTGATCCCTAAGGTGAGGGACTTTAGCTGCATGCCAAATGCGCACAGACCATTGGCTAGGGTATATAAGGGCTGTAGTATAGTGTAGGCAGTCCCTAAGACTCTAGATAGCTTGTGTCCTAGACACTTCTTCTTGAGCAACACTCTTCTTGTCTCTGGCTGAACAAGCCTCACTCCTAAGGTTTTGGGTTGTGTTTAGGGTCCTCCTAACAGTTATGGTACATGCATCTAAATTAAATGGTGCTACATTGTCTGAGACAGCTAAATATGGTAATGGCACTTTGCCTGAGATGAACAAATAAGGCAACAGGTGGTGGAAGCAGATGGGCAGCATGACCAAGCTGAGGATGGTGGTGGTGGTGGCAAGCAGCAAGAGCACAAGCAGCAAGAGCATGAATGGCCAGAGTGTGAGTGGCCAGAGTGTGAGCAGTGAGTGGCCAGAGCATGAGCAGCCAGAGTGCGAGTGGCCAGAGCACAAGCAGCCTGTTAGGACTGGCCTAAACAAAACCACAAAGCTTATGAGAAAGAGGCTTGTTCAGCCAAAGATGATTCTAGTAGATTCCAGGAGTTCTGTCTAGGACAAGAAACTACCTAAAGTCTTAGGGACTGACTACCTAAGACCACAGCCCTTATATACCCTTTCCCTGGTCTGTGCACAGTCAGTGCGCAGCTAAAGTCCCTCACAATAGAGACAATGCGCAGCAGCCAAGTCTGCACCCATATGACCCTACCTGGGATCATCTTCCCACACCAACATACTCTCTCCCTATAACCGGCAGTGTCTTATTGTCTCTGCACTCGGCCATTTCCCATGTCACCCCTCAGGTGCCATTCGGCCTATGAATCCGTCATAGCCTAGGCCCATCATCGGGCTGTTGTCCCAGTCGACACTCAGTATGTCCTATAGCCGATGCTGACCTAACCACCTTCCATATATGGGCTGCAGTCCTAACATAGTCATCTCTCAGCAATGTCTTGTCGTCCAGCCCTTGTATCTAATCATTTGAGTTCAAAGAAAAAGATAAAAAGAAAAGAAAAATATAACCCGACTTTCCAAGTCCATATCTTCATATATGTCATTGATGTCATTACTGTGAAAATGGAAAGGAATGAGTTATGCTCATAACACAGCCAGAGTGCGAGCAGCCAGAGCATGAGTGGCCAGAGCACAAGCAGTCAGAGCACGAGCAGCCAGAGCATGAGCAGCCAGAGCATGAGCAGCCAGAGTGTGAGCAGCCAGAGCATGAGCAGCCAGAGTGTGAGTGGTCAGGTGCAAGTGGCCGGAGTGTTGGAGCAAGTGTGTGGGGAATCTGAGTCACCCAACACTAGCACAGCCACTCCCTCATCACTGGACTGCTCACCAGGGTCTGCCATCACATGCATCATCATGCACATGTTGTTCTATTGTACTTGTAGGTGTTTCAGATATGTCACTACATTTTTATACCATACTCACTATGTTTCCTTGTCGTTGAGCTGTTGTCCATCACTGGGCCCATGCCCACCTATTTTGTATATCCTGTAGCACTATGTACATATAAATATGCCATTGATGTAGCACATACCTCAGTCATTTGCCCTATGCACATCTGAGGTGAGATATTTCCTATACTGTGACACAGTTTACTTACTGTACCATAGATTTTCTCAGGTATTTACAACATAGTCATTTGCCCTATGCACATCTGAGATTTTGTCAGTGCTCACATGGAGCATGGGTGGAGGCAGTAGCAGGGCAAGGGTAACTTGGGGTGCAAGCAAGGGTAAGGATGGTGGTTGAGGGTGCTGTTGATGGTGGCAAGCAGACAGCCTGGGGACTGAGCTAGTGGTGGGAGCAGACAGGGTGAGAGGACCGAGCTGGTGGTGGAGGAGGACAGGAGAGGAGGTAGAGACTCAATGTGGGAGGTAGAGACTTGACATGGGAGGGCAGGGATAAGGTGGCTTAGCCACCCCACACTAGCTCCCAGCTGCTCTAAAATTAGAACTAAGCCATGCTTAGCTGAAGCCAAATGACTGGCTTTGGCTCAGCTCTGGTTCAGCTTGGCTCAGCCAGCTTGCGGCTTAGAGCCAAGCCATTGGCAACACTAGTTTCAATGCCATATAACAATTTGTGGCCAGTTCATCTGGATCCATATATTCTGTATCTTCATCAAAAGATGGCAAGTCTTCCTCATAGGGCAAGTCCATCTGGGAGGCTTCCTCAAGGGAAACCTCCAGAGGGGGTGTAGGGTCGATGTAAGCATCTGAGAGCCCTGTGGGCAAGGCAGCTGTGTCCTCAGGCCAAGGTACACCCATGCAAGCCATGGCATTGAGCAGTCCGGGGGTAACAGGGTTCCCCTTGGACACAAGATACTGGGCTGTGCACAGGTAATTCTCAGCCAACAGACAACAGGTTGCTTCTTCCTTAGATTCTGAACCTTGCAAGAGAGATGAAAGAGCCAGAGAGGGGGGGACAGAGCCCCATCCCCAACCACAACCTGGAGGGGGCCATGGCAGCTATTCCAAAATGGGAAGGTGGTGGTTCAGGTTCAAGAGGCAATGGAGTGACATGACCATGACTAGTGATGTCAACAGCTATAGCCAGTTTTTTCAAACAATTGCTATATCTAATTGTAGAAATTACCTAAAAATCTGAGATAATTTGAGCAGATAGTTCAACAAAAACGACAATGGGTCCTCTGCCAACACTAAGTGACATATGAGGCCAATGTGGAGAAATTTGACTTTAGCTGATTGCTTAGCTGCTATGGCTTAGCTGCTAAGCAATCAGCTAAAATCAAATTTCTCAACACCAGCTTTGCAGGGTGCTTAGTGTTGGCAGAGGACCCATTGTCTTTTTTGTTGAACTATCTGCTCAAATTATCTCAGATTTTTCGGTAATTTCTACAATTAGGTATAGTGATTGTTTAAAAAAACTGGCTATAGCCATTGACATCACTAGATAAGGATGGTGAAGGTGTGGCGAGGGTATAGAGAGAGCAACAAGGGTGAGGAGATGTGGCAAGGGCAGAGCCTCAGTGTGGGAGCTTATAAAGCAGCTATAGCCAGCTATGTAGCCAGTTTATAGCCTGGTTTTCAGCTATGGCTACATAGCTATAGCCGAAAACCGGCTACAGCAACTTAGCTTAGCTGTAGCTTAGCTAAGCCTAGCTTTGACATCACTAACCATGACACATGAATGCCATCTGGCTTGAGGGGAAGATCTGGACACCAATCCAGTCGACATTCAAAGGAGATGAAGGCTAGGCAGGAGAATGAAAGAAGGGAGGACAAGGAGTAGGCAGCGAATGTCAAAACACCAAGCCTCACACATTGAACTGTCACTCTGGCCCACTCCTTGAACCCATACCACCACCTTCCTTTTTCAGCTTTCTTTTGTGCTGCCCTTGCCCTGGGCCCAGGCTTGGGCTTCGACCCCAGCATGCCTACCTCCATCGCTTCTTCTGCATCTTCTGCGAGGATGCTTTCCTCAAACAAGGACATTTACACCATGGCAGTGGTTCAGTCCACAGCCACCTTTACCCAGAATGAATCTGTCACCACCTGTCACCAACTGCCCTGGTTCAGCAGCTGATGACTCTCCCCACTTCTTGCCCGAAGTGTTTTACTGGCAACAACTGCAACCTTCTTTGTGGCCATTTCCCCAAAGTACCCTACTTGCTCCACCCATCTGCAGCTGCCATGGACAGTGAATTGCCTCTCACCCTGAAGTGTCTCAACTGCAATGGCAGCCACTCTGCCATCTCTCGACCCTGCCCTTTCTATGGGGCCCACTTTACCCCCAAGCCACTGGCTGCCCTTGAAGCCCAGCACCTTACCCATGTCTGTCAACATCATATCATTAGGTCTCGCCAGCGTGCCAACACATGCCCTACTTGTCACTTGCCCAATCCTGCGGGGGCCTTTTAAGGCCCCCTACTGGTTGTCCATATGATGTGTGCAGGTATAGATCCTGCCCTCTTACATATAAGTCCCGATTTTTTGTGCTTGGGTTTTGCCGTGAATGTACAGTGTAGTTACATTTATTTTGTCCTCCCCTCATGACTGGGGTTTATGTCTTTCATAGGTCGACATGACTAATTCATTTCTATTAATAAAAAAAATTTTTTTGAACTGTCACTCAGTGTGACACACTGCATGCAATGGCACTTGACAATCCACACAGTGGCATGTGCTCAGTGCACTCACTCTACAAGCCCCCAGGTTCACTTCAAGCATAGTCCTATGTCAAGCTATACCATCTATTACCCCTACCTACTGTGAATTCTGTTGAATAAATAATGATCTGGAGCATTGAGTATTGAACTCATAGCTTCATATATTATATCATTATTTATGAATGCTCACCAAATCACAAATATAATCTGATATTTGTACACTGTTGACACTTTTATAGTGTTTGACAGATATTATAGAGTTTCATCCCAGGAACAGTATGAAATGACAGTGTGTGAGATACAATGCATGAAACATGCTTCACACGTCAAGTATTGACAGATTGCTGTAAAATGCGCAGCAATATGACACCATGCGCAGCAGGTATGGTGCAATGCAGCAGCAGGAAGCTGCGCACTACTAGATATAGGTATATTAGATGTAGTTACATGTGATTTCAGTAACTGTATATAAGCAGCACTCCTTGCACTGCTGAAATACATCTCCTGATCTATTGCATAGTTGAGCCCTAGCTCCTAAGCGTTCTAAACAGTACTCAGTAAGTCCCCTCGCTTACTAAGCCTCGCTCTGCGCTGCTGTTGCTTGTTTCAACAGGTTATGGGCCCTGCATGAATGAAAACCTTGTGCTGTGCATATTACATGTGTCAGCACCCTTTTGTCATAACAAAGGTAAACAAGGGAAGTAATAGATGCACCCATAGTACTGTTATTATAGTAGTATACATCCAATTTAGTCGCTAATGTGCTATCTCTTGAAGCATGACAGGAATGCTTCTTGTTCATCCTAACAAGCCTCTAACACTTGGGATTTGAGTGACCTGCCTTGGATGGCATGACAATAATCACTAGTGTGACACACTTCACCAGTCCCCGGTTCTGCAATATCCAGGGTTAATATAAAAAATGTAGTCTTGATTGGTAAATCAATAAATTACCTGGTCTGGTGAACCATTCAAATCACTCAGGTTTAGAGCTGTCCCATGACAGATAAAGGGTCTAGGTTTAATCACTTAGATCTGGAAAGGTTTCGCACCCCCCTATTGGCCATGAATAATTAAGTGCTTATGTAGGCCGTTTTCATCAGCATAAATCATTCTCCAACTTAAAAATAGTAGTAATTCTGTATAAGGGTCGTGCTGCATGGGACATTGTTCCCTGGTACACGCAGACCAGCGATGGGCACTGATTAGCATCCCATCTACATTAGGACACTCCTTAGTGTCATAATAATAGCTTATTACTATATCTATAAATAGTGGAGGATATTTTTATCGCTGTGGGGAACTTGTTGGAGCCCCCAAGCACTCCTGAAGGGCTGGATCCCCTTCTGGCGAATGAATTATAGCACATTATGACAAAAAGCAAACTACCATGTTTATGCACATGCTCACGGCATTTATCACAGGAGAATAAAATCGAAAACTCGATGTCCATACCTTTGTTCTGAGCAACAAAAGTCTTTTCAGACTGTTGCTTACCTCTTTTTCACAGAACAAATCAAACAACCAACCAAACTTTTATATCACAAATGTCTTCCTCCAACAACACCAACTCCTCCTCTGCTTCTGCTGGATCCTCCAGCAACAAGTACGTTACAGCTGGTACCCCTGGCTCCAAATCCGACTCTTCTCACAACCAACAAAAAATTGCCAAAGCTGGTTTTACCAGCTCGATTTTTATCAATACCTTGCAATCTACTAGCAAGGGTCCCACTGCCCCCATTGGGACGTCTTCAAAGCAGTCTCCTTGGTACAAGGAGGTACAAGCAGACTTGGAGAATCACAGGAAGTGCATTGCAGATGCGCAACTTTCTATCTGGAAGCGTCGTCAAGAATTAGACAATGAAGCTGCCAAACTAGCCAGTGAGGATTCTCTGGTAGATGAAATTTTCGAATGACATTCGAAAATTCCAAGCAGGTCATCTTCAACAGGCGAATTATGGGAAGAATGTATATAACATTGCAACTGGAGAGATGAAATCAGCCCAAAAAGCTGATAAGGGGAAAGGAAAGGAAAAATTCGGTATCATATGCCGATATGGCAAAAGCAGGCCTGTCCACTAAAAACAAGGCAGGCGCCACCTTCACTTTACATCCTAAAAACCAACTAAATTGGCCAACTTCTGAAGAAGTTAGGACTTGGTTCTTCAACCTTGGTGGAAAGGCGGAGGACTGGACGCAAGGAACAGGTGGAGGTACCAGCCACTCTGAAGAGAGATAGCGGGTCTGGAAGTGAAGTCTGGGACCACACTAAGGAGTGGTCGAAAATTGGGAAAGTAAAAATACTGCCCAATAAATATCACAGCAATTCTGTTTTAGAGGAAAACAGCACCACTAAAATCAATAAATATATTTCCACCATGCACCAAGCTATCTGCCAGGAAATGGAGGATAAAAAATGGGTTGAGGATCTGATAGAAAGTATCCAAGAAACCATTGATAACTTAAATCAAGAAAAGTTGAGGGAGAAAAGCCTTAGGAAGAAGGCTAAAAAATTGCGCCAGAAGGAACGCAAAGCCAAGAGAGAATTGGCTGAACAACCAAAAGTACCACCCAAGACTCACAAGTTATACATACTTGATGAGGAGATATACAGTTCTGATTATTCGCATCCTTCTTTGAATGATAGCAAATACTCTTCCTTGATTAAAGCTAGAAGGAATCAAGAGCTTGAAAAAGGAGAGTTCATTATAGTAGAACTCAAAGGAAGAGATGGAGTTATCCATCCTTGGATTCATACTGTGGAAAGTCCTGTATGGTCAAAAATTGGTTATTGCTACCTGGCAGCAATAAAAACCCGTGCATTGGCTCAATATCAATGGCCACAGTACATTGATATCAAAGAATTGGCTTCATATTCAAAGTCAATTAGGAAGAGAGTCAACTTCCACCTACACAAGTTGAATGGTGATCAGTCTAGTCGCCATCATCATCTAGTCATCAATCCAAGAGCACAGACAGGCTGGATGGAAATTGATAATCTTGCTAGAGCAGCAAATGTCGATATAATCATTGGAGGAGAAGATGACTTGTCTAAAATTCCAACGCTTACTGGAAGCAATAATTGGAATGAGTGGTCAGCAGCTATCAAAGCTGCTCTGCAGTATAAAGGTCTCTGGCAGTATGTTCTTGGTAACAGGATTGAGCCACAGCTTACAGAAGCTGAGAAAACAGCAGAGACAGCTGAAAGTACCACAGCAGACTTTCTGTCAATGGCTTCACCTTCCTGGCAACATGCTAGCAATGGTAGTGTTAGCATCTTTACCACATGGATGGGACAGTGTCTCATCTAGTGTATTATTAACGACAAAAGCAAGTGATTTGAAACTTGCTGATATTCTTCCAAAGATAGAGGAAGAACCTCAAAGGCGGAGAACGTCTTCTGGGGGGGTTGTTCACACTGCTCAAGTGAAGCTTCCCAAAGGCCCTAACAGGCCTAATTGGAATCAACAACAAAATTCTGGTCTTAGTAACCAGAATAACTACAAACCTGGTTTCAATAACCAGAATTCATATTCTTCAAATCAGAATAAAGGGAAATGGACGACACCAGGACCATCTTCCAGACCCTCTAACACTGGCAAACCCCAGTTCTTGTCTAATCAAGAAAGGAACAAAATTAATCATGACAATAAAAAGAAAAAGAAGGCCTTTCTATTAGAACAACAACAAAAAAATAATGCTGGGGAAACCAGGAAAGCGAATGCACCTAAATTCGCTCACTTAGTAGACAGGATAGATCCTGCACTACCTTTGATTCGAAGAATGGCACCATTAGTGCCTAATCTACAGCAACTGAAGGCTCAAGGATACTCAGTCGCTGATAATGTAGAAATGCAAATGGTGGTTGATCCAATTGCTGAAAACCGTTTCAAAGTCCTAGATGAAAGGGCTGACATTGAAATGGACAAAATGTCAGATACAGTCTCCTTAGGGGAAGACTTTTATGACACAGCTGAAGGGGAATACCAGTACATAAATCTTTCTACTCAAAAGTTCTTCTCTGATAAAAAATCAGTGAGGACTATCAAGACGAGCCCAATTATGAGGCATCTTGATTTCAAAGGTAACAATGTAGATAGTAGTATTTGTACTACTTTGAATAGCGATCAATATATTGCTTTAGTTGCCTCCATTCCAAAAATGAGTAGTAAGATAAATGTGTGTGGTTGTGACAAATGTAAGGAATTTGAGTCCAAAGGAACTCCATGGATGATTGATTCAGGAGCATCTACACACATAACTCCTGAAATCAAAGATTTCTCTGAATATCATCCTTTTAAAGTTTCACAGCCTGTATTTACAGCTGATAAACGATCTCAAGTAGCAATACTTGAAGAAGGAACTGTGTTCCTACAGGTAGAAACCACACTTAAACATAAACATGTCATTAAACTTGAAAAAGTTTGCTATATGCCTGCAGCTAGTGTCAGACTCATATCATCTGGACAACTAAAGCTACAAGGCTTTCATAAAAAATCAGACAAGTATAGTACTATATTTTTGCTAAAAACTGGGCGACCATTTATAATGGCATATCCTAGACATATAGGAGATCCCATTCATTGGATTTTGACTGAAATAGTCCATCCAAAAGTAAAAATGGCTGAACCTTCAGTTCATATAGTGGATTATAACACTTGGCATCAAAGATTGGGCCACCCATCTAAAAATGTATTAAAGCATGTCTTCAATCATACAAAAGGGTTTGACAAATTATCTATACCATCAACAGATACAATTTGTCCTGGATGTGCACAAGGAAAGATGCATAATAAATCTTTTCCTACATCAATCAAGTGAGCTTCCAAGCCACTTGAATTGATTCATGCAGACTTACTAGAATTGCCTATGGAATCTTATCATCGAAAGAAATGGTGTCTTATGATACTAGATGATTATTCTTCCTATGCTTATATGGCACTTCTTCGAACTAAATCAGAAACATTCACTGCTTTCAAGAGTTATGTAGAACTCATGGAAAATCAATATAGCAGTAGAATTAAATGTTTCAGATCAGATCGAGGGGGGGAATTTAAGTCACATGAATTTAGCAAGTTTCTTGCTTCAAAAGGAATCTTTAGAGAACAAAGTGCACCTCACATACATCAACAAAATGGTCATGCTGAACAATTAAATGATACTATACTTGAAAAAGCAGAAAGCATGAGATTAGAATCTTCCTGCCCAAAATCATGGTGGGAATTTGCCTTTGAAACTGCTATTCATGTATACAATTGCACACCATTACAAAGGACAAATTGGTCTACACCCTATGAAAACATGACAGGAGAAAAACCTGATGTTCATTACCTTAAAGTGTTTGGTTGTCTAGCTTGGGTTTATATACCTAAAGAAATTCATAAAGATAAGCTGTCACCAAGATCTGAACCAATGACCTTTATTGGTTATGACATAGGATCTAAAGCTTATAAATTTATGAAGAAAGATAACATTATATTCATTGGTGTTAAAGCACTATTTAATGAATCAGTATTTCCACAAAAAAGCGAAAATTACAATAAAGATAGACTATTTGAAAGTCCACCAGGTATTAATCAAAGGGATCAAAACGGACATGAATCTGACTCCAATTCCCAAAACAACAATCATCTCGATAGTGACAACGATGATCCCAAACCATATAAACCATCATTCAATCATGATCTTACACCAGATGAAGAGCAGAATTCATCTCATGAGAATGATGATATAGAGCCTCATAATAATGGTGGAGAACAGGATTTACCTGTCAGACCTGATGTTCGAGGATCAAGTGAAAACAGATCCGAAGAGAATTCCAGTAGACGGCCTGGGACACAACATCATGCACCACCAGATATCAAAAGAACATGAAAAGAGAAAAAGGTTACAGAAAGACAATCCCAAAAACAACCTGAACCTATTCCCTTCCCACTTCGCCAAAGTACTAGAGAAAGGAAACCAGTTTATAAAGAGGGTAATATTTATGGAAAGAAAACCCCTCTTGAAATTGAAAAACAACTGGAAAAGAATCCTTTCAATGAGTCTGAAGACTCTGATAGTCAAAAAGACACTTCAAGCGAAATATCAGATGAATCTGATCCTGGTATTATTCAGGATAAAGGAATTACAGATATAGATATGCTGCTTGATCAGTTACAAAAAGAGGGAGGAGGGAAATTTATCAATTTCCTACTCTCAAAAGCAGTATTACCTAAATCTGATATCCCTGTTCATTTTAGGGACATGTTAAAAATTAAAAAATCTGATCCTAAAGCTTTTCAAGAATGGATTAAAGCTATGGAGGATGAGATTGAAGCTCTATTTGAACGAGATGTTTGGGAGTTAGTTGATGGTCCAAAAGATCATAAACCTGTGAAGTGTAGATGGGTTTACAATATTAAAAGTGATGGTTGAAAACGTGCTCAACTTGTTGCTAAAGGATTTTCACAAATACCTGGCATAGATTATGATGACACCTTTTCTCCTGTTGCACAATTTGAAACAGTGAGATTACTTCTGGCTTCAGCTGCACTCAAAAATTGGGAAATCGAGGTGCTAGATGTTAAAACAGCCTTCCTATATGGAAATCTTGATGAAGAGATTTACATGGAACAGCCAGAAGGCTTTGTCACAAAAGGACAAGAGGGAAAAGTCTATAGATTAAAAAAGGCCCTATATGGTCTTAAACAAGCATCATATGCTTGGAATAAACAAGCTGATAAAAGCTTGAAATCCTTAGGATTTAATAGAGGCCTTTCGGATACAGGAGTTTATATCCTTAACAAACAAGGATCAATAATAGTTGTCATACTATATGTTGATGACATACTATTTCTGGGAAATGACAAAAGACTCTTATTAGACAAAAAGAGCAAGTTCATGAAAATATGGGAATGTAGAGACTTAGGACAAGTTTCTGAATATCTAGGGATGAAGATATCTCGAGATAGACCAAATCAATTACTGATAATTGATCAAATAGACTATGCTAAGAAAGTTGTTAAGCGTTTTGGTCAAGAAAATGCTAAACCTGCTAGAACACCATTACCAGCAGGGTATGTTCCTAAACCAAATGAAGGGACAGCAACTTCTGAGCAAAAAAGCTATTATCAATCCATAATTGGATCATTATTATATTTAACCCTTGGAACTCATCCAGATATTGCATTTGCAGTAATAATGATGTCACAATTTATGGTCAATCCTTCTGAAGAGCATATCCAGAAGGCATTATACATTATCAAATATGTTGCCACCAACATTAATGGCAAAATAGTGTATAATGGAAAGAACCATGAAGGTTTTATTGCATATTGTGATGCAGACTGGGCAGGTGACCAGATTAATAGAAGATCAGTCACTGGATACATAGTAAAACTAGCTGGAGGACCAGTTAGTTGGGTTTCAAGGAAACAAAAGACAGTTGCTCTGTCATCGACAGAAGCAGAATATATGAGTCTGTCTGATACATCAAGACAGATAGTCTGGATAGAGTCTTTATTCCATGAAATTGGAAAGACTATAAAAATGATTCAATTAGGAGTGTCAGGACTGCCCTAGACACAACCTAATGACTCAGAGTGGGGACTTGTTCAGTCCAAAGATGAAACGAGTTGCTCAGAAGCTATGTCTAGTGACAATAGACTATCTAGAGACTTAAGAGTCTCCTACTCTAAACTACGGCCCTTATATACCGCTCTCCTGGTCTGTGCGCAGACAGCGCGCAGCTAAAGTCCCTCACAATAGAGACAATGCGCAGCGACTCATTCTGCGCCCATCTATCCATTCATGGAGAGATCCTTCCACACCCAACTCCTGGGTTGTCTGCATGCGGCCTTCCTATTGTTCAGGACTTCGGCCGATTCCCATGCACGCCATACCATTGACTCGGTATTCCTCGGCGTTCCCATGTCGCCCCTCAGGCGCCGTGCCACTCATGATTCCTTTCATGGCGTAGGCCCATCATCGGGCCGCAACTCCTGCCGGCACTCGGTCTATCTCCATAGCCGATGCTGACCTAACCACCTTCCTTATAGGGACCGCAGTTCACATAGGCCATCCTCCTATAGTCCCGTTGCGTAGTCTTGCTCGTAGATGTTTGAGCTTGTTAAAATAGATAAAAAGAAAAGGAAAATATCTCCCAACTCTCCAAGTCCGTATCCTCAGATCTTCTATTGATAACGTTGCCTCTAAGTGTGTGTCTTCATAGTTATCGTTATGTCGTTACTGTAATGGTTTGAAAATAAGAGGTGTGCTCATAACATCACCCCCCCCTCAAGGCCTCGCGTCCCGAGAGGCTGACGTGGCAGAGTCCACATATCTAGGATCCTTCCGCATTCTTGCATAAAACGCGGCCAAGCGCGCTTGTTGTTCGTTGGGCGACAGCCCAAATTGTTCTGAATCGACGTCGTCGACGTCTTCAATGGTGGTCCTGTAACTGACCAATGGTTTTCTCTGGCGACTTGCACCCTCAATCCTCCTCTGTCGGTCTTCTTCCGACTCGCTGCTTTCCTTAGCAGCCGCTTTCATCTCCTTTTTTAATATTTTCTTGGCAAGTACTGCCATGTCCTTCTCTTGAGCTCTTTTCTCCTCCGCTAGCTCCTCTGCTTCCGTCGTCTGTGGGAAATTAAGCACGGGTACAGACCGCCCGCCGCGCTCCAGATCTCTGGAGAACGTCCCATCGGTGTCGTCTGGCAGCTCCATGATTGCTGCCCTTTCGCCTTTCCAATTGCGCCATCGGCGCTCCATGTTCTCCAGGTATTTTGGCCCAAAACGGCCGTCTTCCCACCCAAACAATCTCTGCCGATCTTTCCAATGAGTCCCCCGACCCTTATTGTGCCTTGGTGCACTAATGGGTTGTTTTGGTGCTTGGGAATCCTTTTTTGGCTTTATCTCGGTGTACTGGATGTATAGAATCCCATCTCGAATGTTTCTGACGAGTTTGGGAGCGTCTGGATTTGCCTTATGGAATTTCTTTACTATGGCGGGTGCATTAACGACGTTCTTGACCGGTTCCCAGGTGGCTTCCTCCACTGGGTAATTTTTCCACTTAACGAGGTATTCCAGCCTCGCTCCTCCTCTGCCGCTGACTCGGCTTTCTAAGATTTCTTCTACTTCATACTCGCCTTCCTGCAATTCTTCCACCATTTGCGCGTCCTTGCGCGCTGCTGCCTTTTCCTGTTGTTTAGGGAAAACCGGTTCCCTGTACGGCTTCAAGAGGACTTCGTTGAAGACGTTATAGACCTTCCATGAGGCTGGGATTTTCAATTTATATGAGGATTCGCCCACTTTGGCGAGTACTTCTAGTGGGCCAACGAACTTCCCATCTAGTTTCTTGGTGGCCCGAATGACCGGTAAATTTTCTGTACTAAGATAGACCTTATCCCCAGGTTTGTATTCGACAGCTTGTTTCCGGTGAGCATCGTAGCGCTCTTTCATGATTCGTGCTGCTTTTTCTAATGCCGTCTTTGCCTTGGCATGAACGTCCTCGAGTTCCTTTGCTAATTGTTCGACCGCTACCGCCTTTGGTGCATAGGTAGGGTCGAGTCCCTTGTTTGGATGTCTACCGTAATTCATGTAGAACGGAGTAAAACCTGTGGCAGAATGTACGCGATCATTGTGGCAGAACTGGGCCACTGACAACCAATCCGACCAGTTATCCTGTCAGTTGTTTACAAAAATTGTTAGGAACTCCTTTAGTTCCTGATTTACTCGTTCGGTTTGCCCATCTGTTTGAGGATGATAGGCGGTAGACCTGTTGGCTTTGATTCCCAACATTCCATAAAGATCCGTCATAAATTTCGAGGCGAATTGAGGGCCTCGGTCGCTAATGACCTTTCTGGGGAGTCCGTGCTCCCTAAATACATTGTCTCGAAACAGCACCGCTGTTCCCTGTGAAGTAATTTCCGAAGTAGTTGGTATGAAGTAGGATTTTTTTGTGAAGCGATCTACAATGACCAGAACCATGTTGTTTCCTTTTGATTCTGGTAGTGGTCCGACGAAATCGACCGAGATAATCTCCCATGGTTCGGAAGGAACCTCGTTCGGTCATAAAGGCGCTGCCCGGGCAGTCCTGTCTGGCTTTGCTTTCTGGCATGTTTCACAGCCAGGGATGTAGCGTTCGATATCCTTTCGCATATTGGGCCACCAGAAGTTCCTGGTGAGCGATTCCAACGTTTTAGCCACTCCGGAATGTCCCCATGAGTGGTGGATGGCAATAATATCTTCTCATAACGCTGGCACTGCTGGCACGTAAACTCGTCCTTGCCAAGTGATTAGCCCTTTGTCGATTTTATATTCTCCCCCGGCGTTTTCTAGTCCTTTTACCACCTGGGTCTCCCACTGCCTTCGAGGAACTTCTCTGATGTCTTTGATGATGTCGTCTATTGCTCGATCATCATCGAGAACGTTGATGAAAAGGTGTTCTTTAAGAAGAATGACACCTTCATTATCACTTTCTCCTTTGTTATGTCCCGCCCGTCGGGATAGGAGGTCGGCCTTTGTGTTAGACTTGCCGCTTCTGTGTTTGATTACGAAGTTGTAATCTTGTAAGTCGGTGACCCATCTCACTTGCCGTCGGTTGAGGTTTTGCGCCTTCTGGAAGCATGTTAGGTTCTGATGATCTGTTAGAACCTCGATAGTCTGTTTTGCTCCTTTCAAGTAATGCGCCCATTCGTAAAAGGCATGCATTACTGCAAGCATTTCTTTATCGTATATTTCATAATTTCGCTCGGCGTCATTGAGCGATTTTGAAATAAAGGCCACCGGTTTCCACAACCCATCCTCTTTTTGCTGGGACAATATTCCTCCTATGGCGAAATCGGAAGCATCCACTTCTACTCGGAATTGCCCTTCTTCATTGGGGATTCAGAGTACTACTTCCTCTGCTATGGTTGTTTTGAGCCTGTCAAAGGCTTCATCTTGTAGCTGCGTCCACAGCCATTCTTCCTTTCCCGTAAGCCGTGTCAACGGCTTTGCTAGTTTCGCGAAATCTTTAACGAAGCGTCGATAGAAATTAACGAAGCCCAGAAACTGTTGGACTTCTTTTTTACACTTGGGCGTCGGCCATTCGGATACTGCTTTAACTTTTGCAGGATCCATTTGCACTGTGTCCTTCCCAATGATGACTCCCAAGAAGTCAATTTCGTTTTTGTCAAAGAAACACTTCTCCGGCTTCAGCGATAGCTTGTGTTTTTCCAACTTCTCCAGGATTTGGTTAACATGTTTCGTATGTTCCTCCTGGTTCTTTGAGAACACCAGGATATCGTCCATGTAAATAACTACCCATCCTTCCGCGATTTCGACTCAAAATATGTCGTTCATCATAGTTTGGAAGGTGGCGGGTGAATTGGTGAGACCGAAGAACATGACCAATGGTTCAAACAACCCTCTGTTCGTTCGAAAGGCGGCCTTCCATTCGTCGCCCTCCTTGATCCGGACATTGTTGTATCCCCAACGTATGTCCATTTTGGAGAAGACTTTTGCGTGTGATAGTTGGTCTACGAGTTCTCCAATTAAAGGCAGAGGGTAGCGATTTTTGACCGTCATTTCATTTAACTTCCTGTAATCCTGCACAGGTCTGAGCTTTCCGTCCTTTTTCTTCACAAAGAAGAAAGGTGATGCCATTGGCAATTTGCTAGGTTGGATTCGTCCAGAATCCAAGTTTTCTCTCAGGAACTCATCCAGCTGTTGCTGCTCATCCCGGTTCAAGGGGTAAATTTTGCAGTCTACTGGAGTCGAACCAGGTATTAGTTCTATTGCATGATCCCATCGTCGTCTCGGTGGGAGTTCGTCAAAGGTTTCTTTCTCGAAAACCTTTCTGTGTTTTAAGTAATGATGAGGCACGGCTTCCTCCAGTGTTCGTTTTTTCTCTGTTTTTGCCTGCTCCGCAGCTATCTTTGTTGCGGTCGAGGCGAAGGCTCGTATCCTTAACTCGGGTTCCCCGATATGAATGGCTAGAAGGCGATCTCCTTCATGTAAGCAATATGAAACGTCGATTTCGTCCTCGGGCTCCTGTACTGACGATGGTTTCCAACAGGTTCCCGGGCAACGGTTGAACTCCAAGGATTTCTTTTTCCAGTTAATAGTTGGATTGTGATGTTCCAACCAATCATGCCCCAAGAATAGGTCTGTCTTGCTAAGCGTAGCAACAGCACAGTCCATTACTTCCTCATGGGATCCTATTCGTAATTTGAACTGGACAAAGTATTCCACACTTCCTGATCCGTTCCGAGTACCGTCCGCATTATATACCGGTATAGGACGTAGCAATTTCTTTTTGTTCATCTTGTGCTTTTCAACGAACTCCTTGCTTATGCATGAGGAGGTACATCCAGAGTCTAGCAACATAGTGATGTTGGCGGACTGGAAAGTATCCATAGTCGTGAGTGTGCCTTTAAGGTCTAACTCCTGCTTCCCAATTCCTTGTACTACTTTTTCCCTCAAGTGTACAAGGTTCCATAGGGCATCGGTTTCTGATAAGGCATTTAACTGCTGGACCAGCTTTCCGTTTACTTCATTTACTCGTTTATCGTCTACCCAGTGGCGTAGACATTCAATTGCCGTCTGTTCGTCTTGCTGCCAGATGCGTCTCAGCACCCATGGCGGCGTCCATGTTTTTAATCTTTTTTCGGGTTTTGCGCTCATTTCTAAATTTCTTATGTGATGTACGTTCCCTTTGCATTCATAAAGTAAAGCATGCATGTTTATTTGGGAATCTACTGGTACTGGTACACCACTAAGAGAACTTGAACTTGAGGCCAGTGAGACAGAGCGCTTGTCTACTGGCTTCCGCCAAAATCCGAGACCTCCTCTATTTTGGCACATCCTTCTGGGATCGTTTCCCCTGAGCTGCCGCTGCGTTTCATCGCGCTGGTTGCTCGTATGATTTGTTTGCCTTCACCGGCGGTAATTCTTTTTCTTTCCCGACACCTTTCTGTCAGGTGTCCTTTTCTGCCACAATTGGCGCATTCGGGAATTGCTTTTTCTCTGAGCTGTGGACATCTCCACTTAGTATGTCCTCCTTTCTGACAGTTGTAACACCACAGCTTAGTTTGTGGCTTCCTGTCAACGTCCATTGCGTTTGGATCTCGACTGCCTGACGCGAAAGGAGCTGGTGCTTTGTATTGGTACTGGGGATGAGGATCCGTACTTGGGGTTTGTTCTCGGTATTCCTGACGTGTCTTGGCGAAGCCGTAGGTTTCGTTGGCTTTTCTATATGCCCGTGCAAGGGCAGTGACTCGCGTCTGTATTTGTTGTAATGTAGCATTGTCAGGGAGCCCTCCATATCGAATCAAATCCCGTCCAAGAGCTGGATTAAGGTTGTTCTGGAACTGCGAGATTAGAGCTGCATCGTTCCAGTCCATTAACGAAGTGAGAGAGTTGAACTTTATGATGTAGTCTTCAACTATCATCGTTCCTTGTCGCAACTTTAGTAATGCTTCAATTGCTTTCTCTTTTGTTTCCGTTGACATGAAGAAATCGTGCATTTGGTTTTTAAAGTCGGTCCAATCCATGAATGGAAATTGGTTGACTAGTGGCCTTCGTACCCATGCTCGATTATCTTCCGTTGACTCTCCCTCATTCAGCTGCTGCCAGTTGAGTTGTGAATCCCAACCACTGTTGTCTATTTTATCTTGGAATTCTTGCAGCGCTTCTTGGAGTGCTTTGAGTTTAACACCGCTCCAGTCGGCTGCTCTATCCCCTTTTCCGCCTTTCATCCTGTACAGGCATATGGAAATCATTCGTTTGGGATCTGTTTCTTTTGACAACATGAAGTACGTTCCCATCTGTCGTAACCATGCATCAACTGTCCTGGGATCCCCCTGGTAGTAGTCGGGCATTTCCGCTTTAGTTAGGGGTCCGGGTTCCGGACGTGAACTCCTCTGGTATTCGTTAATGATGGCAACGAGAGCTTGTCCCGCACTGGTAATGGCTTGTTGTCTCGCCTCCTCCTGACGATGAATCTCGTTTTCTCGTGCTGCTACTGCTGCAGCTGATTGAGTGTCTGGAAGAGACTCCAGTGTTTCGGAGTCTGTCCAATGGTTCCTCCATCCGAGTAATGCGTGGTAGGCTTGGGTAACCATGTCCACCGTCAATCGAAAAGGTCCTGCTCCTAGTTTATAATGTCCCATGCCTCTTTGATTTAGGCGTTCAACGTGGATCCATCCTTTCATGTTACTGTTATATTTTTAATGTGTAACGTGGTGGAGCCGGAATACGTTTTTTGGATTATAGTGGTGACATTTTCCTCTCGAAGGTTCTTGTCCCAGTTGCAGATTTCTTGTATCTGCGGATAGGCCGGCCATGCGAATTCATCCCAGTAATCTTTCCTTATTAATACCAGGTAGCAATATCCTGGTATGTCGGGATGCAATCCGCTATCCATCCATGACATCTTTGGGTATGGATAAGGAAGCCATGACTCTTTTTCGACGTTCCTTCTCCGTTGATCAATTTGTCGTTTCTTGTGGGCATTGTTCGCCCCCTGAGGGTACTCCTCAGTTGATAGCCAATCTGCTTTTGTGGGAACTCCACCATTCCAGTGTGCTGCGTCTCCGCCAGCATTGATAACTTTTGCCTTGCTTTCTCCACCAGCTAGTGCTGCCGCTGCGTACGATTGTGCTGGTTGCACTACTGGTTTTGATTCGATAATTTCCGGGTATGTTCGTCCGGTCGTCTGTTTAAAACAGGAAGTGCGTATGTTGCCATTCATGGCGTGCATCCAAGCATTCCAGTCCTCGTGTGACATGGTCATGCCTTCGTGAGCATATAGTTCTTCTACATGATGAGCGCTTTGAAGTCGCTTCTTCGCCACTCGATATTTCATTATTGCCTTGTCGCCTTTGTTGATCAGCATCAACCATTGATTGTATTTAGACGAGACAAGGGCAAGCCAGATAGGGTTAGAGGTGTCGCCTTTGTATTGATCCTCCAGTAGTGTCATGAGAGTCTGGTACTCCCGCTCTGCCTTGCGCATAGCGCGCTCGGCTCGTAGAACAGCTTTGTTTGCTGCTCGTTCTGTCAGAAGGGCCTCCCATGCTTCCTTCTGTTCGAGCTCTTGACTGAGCTCCTTTTCTCGTAGTAATTTCTGCGCCTCCGTGCGTTCCCTCTTCCGCTCATCTTTGCAGTGACGCCAGTACAGTCTGACGTGGTTGTTGTAGCGGCGCACGATGGTGTCGCCAATAAAGGTTGGTGTCCTAACAAGGACAAGTTCGTTGGTGTCAACCCAGTCTGCTTCAAAGATTTGACCAATCTCTGAAAGTGTTGCCTGGGCGTATGGGAGTACATATTGAAAATGGCAATTCATTTTGCAATGAGGGAAGGTGTAAGGATGTTCCTGTAAAAAGATCTTCAATCAAGTTCAGGCCCTCCACTGACACTTGATCTGTTCTTTGCGGCAGCCGAAAATCCGCGCCTGTCGATGACGTCTCTTGGGAAACAAGAGAGATACTGTCTGCAGTGTCGTGGGTCCGCAAGCTATCTATTGGGTGCACCCGGCAATTCGCCTCACTATCTTTGTGCCTAGTTATCACCCCGAAGTCAGGTAGGGGTGCTAGTACAGGGAGTATGTGAGGAACTTGGGTTCAGCCTTGATATGCAACACCAATAAAGTTGTTTCGCTCGTTCCTGAGCTTTTCCGCAACTGCAGTGTACGTTACCCCGAGTGTGTCTATGGTCTCCTGCCTACACTGCTCTCGGGCGAACTCGTACTCTCGTCTGCAACTGTTTTGTAGCCTACCCAAGCTTGGGTTTGTCGCCAGGCCCCTGTGGGCGTATTGAGGACACTTAAACAGTGCCCGTTGACAGTGGTCTGTTGAATTCGAAGTCGCCGACGGCCCTGGGATAATCAGGATACAACCGTCAAAGTATGCTGTGGTCGACGTCGACAACGGTTCCGGGATAATCGGATTACAACCGTCAAAGATAGAAACTAGGCCGTTGAATGTCCTCTGCAGCTACGAGCGGCGTGCTCGGTGCTGGACAGCTAGCAACGGGGTAGAGAGTAAAGTCTCTAGATTATGTCAGGACTGCCCTAGACACAACCTAATGACTCAGAGTGGGGACTTGTTCAGTCCAAAGATGAAACGAGTTGCTCAGAAGCTATGTCTAGTGACAATAGACTATCTAGAGACTTAAGAGTCTCCTACTCTAAACTACGGCCCTTATATACCGCTCTCCTGGTCTGTGCGCAGACAGCGCGCAGCTAAAGTCCCTCACAATAGAGACAATGCGCAGCGACTCATTCTGCGCCCATCTATCCATTCATGGAGAGATCCTTCCACACCCAACTCCCGGGTTGTCTGCATGCGGCCTTCCTATTGTTCAGGACTTCGGCCGATTCCCATGCACGCCGTACCATTGACTCGGTATTCCTCGGCGTTCCCATGTCGCCCCTCAGGCGCCGTGCCGCTCATGATTCCTTTCATGGCGTAGGCCCATCATCGGGCCGCCACTCCTGCCGGCACTCGGTCTATCTCCATAGCCGATGCTGACCTAACCACCTTCCTTATAGGGACCGCAGTTCACGTAGGCCATCCTCCTATAGTCCTGTTGCGTAGTCTTGCTCGTAGACGTTTGAGCTTGTTAAAATAGATAAAAAGAAAAGGAAAATATCTCCCAACTCTCCAAGTCCGTATCCTCAGATCTTCTATTGATAACGTTGCCTCTAAGTGTGTGTCTTCATAGTTATCGTTATGTCGTTACTGTAATGGTTTGAAAATAAGAGGTGTGCTCATAACAAGGAGTAGATAATCAAGGAGCTATCTTCCTAGCTTCTAATCCTGCTCAAGAGCATAGATCTAAACACATAGATATCTGCTACCACTATGTTAGAGAATGCATAGAGGAAGGAAAAGTAGAACTTGTGTATATTCCCACAAATCAGCAACTTGCTGATATCTTGACTAAAAATTTGTCTTTTGATAAATTCACAAAGTTAAGATCTGAAATTGGATTAGTGATTTCTCAGCATGGGGGAGTGTTGAATAAATAATGATCTGGAGCTTTGAGTATTGAACTCATAGCTTCATATATTATATCATTATTTATGAATGCTCACCAAATCACAAATATAATCTGATATTTGTACACTGTTGACACTTTTATAGTGTTTGACAGATATTATAAAGTTTCATCCCAGGAACAGTATGAAATGACAGTGTGTGAGATACAATGCATGAAACATGCTTCACACATCAAGTATTGACAGATTGCTGTAAAATGCGCAGCAATATGACACCATGCGCAGCAGGTATGGTGCAATGCACAGCAGGAAGCTGCGCACTACTAGATATAGGTATATTAGATGTAGTTACATGTGATTTCTGTAACTGTATATAAGCAGCACTCTTTGCACTGCTGAAATACATCTCCTGATCTATTGCATAGTTGAGCCCTAGCTCCTAAGCGTTCTAAACAGTACTCAGTAAGTCCCCTCGCTTACTAAGCCTCGCTCTGTGCTGCCGTTGCTCGTTTCAACAAATTCCATCCAAAATCCCGAACTCAAACATACGGTCACAGACCGTTATGTCACATGTCACATAGCGCAACACATCACTCCCAACGGACACAGCAACATCACTCGCATCAACGCACCAATCCAGGGAGATGGGAAAAGGATGAAGGAAGTAGGAGGAGGAGGAGAGAAGGACAAGTAGGTGAGGACTTGGCAGGAGAAGGAAGGAAGGGCAAACAGAGTAGGTGAGTAGAAGTAGACACACAGGATGACCACCAGCCACGCCACCAAGTAAACGACAATCAGCAACATCCAGCACGATGTTAAACTGCACCTCTGTCCAATGCAACATTAAACTGTACACAGTGCATGCTCACCACATTCAAAACAACAAAATGGGCACAATCCAGTGCAGGTCCATCAAGACCTTAATAAACTGAACCCAGAATCACAGCAGCCAACAGAATGCATCAACAGGAGTGCCCAGCATGGCATTAAACTGCGCCTATTGATGCAGCAGTGACACAGCACAATGGGATGGTCCAGCAAGATCTTAAACTACACCCATCAACATGTGCATGCACCCTGAGCCAACAATGCCTCGAAACAGATATGAATGATGATACAGCAACTGCCAATGACCCAGCACTCAACATGCACATCAAATATCGACACCAACATGACTCCTGCAGCCACAATGCCAATGTGTGCTGCCTGACATGCACCTGGATGTTCACTGACACACATACCAACATGCTCACCAAAGCGCACTGACAAGTGTACCAACATACTCACCAACATACACTGGTGCTCACACACATGGTCACCCATGCATGCATCAAGAATCATCAACAAATGATTTGCCCCATTGCACACAATATTCACACCACACACCAATGCCTACAGGCTTGTCACCTTTGCGCACCACATACAATGCACCTATGTGCTCATCAAGATTCATTCAGGAAATGAATCAAACAATTTGACAACATGCACTGACATGCTTTATCATTCATTTCACAAAGTTCAACACTCATTTAAGAAGTTACTCATTGAGGGGGAGTAAATAATACTCCAATTTTCACTCTCTTATTTTACATGCCCCTTGGTCTGAGGGGGAGTGTTGGAATATCTCATATCCAGACACTACAAGCATGACATATATATATTACATATATGGTAGTTAGTTTGTTTGTACTTCTTTACATGTGCATAATGAGTTGAACTCATTACCTTCGGAATGCTTGACATTTGTTGTCCTCTCATGGACACTTCCTCTTCTCTCTGGGTCACAAGATCTACACCTCAGATTCCAACAGTAACTGCCAGACCCTAGTGTGACAGTGCTGGACTTGTCACCAGTCGACGATGCTGCAGCTTCTTTGCCTGACATAGTATAGGTCAATAGATGGGCTTAATGTATAAGTATAAAGAGCTTCTCAAGATGGTTAAAGGAGCACGGGGCCCATAACCTATTCAAGTTATGGCTTGGGTGCAGGAGTGATGCGAGTTAAAGGCATCAATTCATGAAATACATGAGTAGTATATATACATAAATATAATATGAAATAGACAAAGCCGTGCTAATGACGGTACCTCGTATTGATATCCGGCGCTCTCGCATTTGAATAGACTTCATCACCCATCTTTCCAATTCTCTCTCCGTGACCTCTCTTTCATCACTCAGGTGCTGTTCCTCACAGCCTATCATCCCTCGTAACCCGTCCTCCTTGCTGTGCACACTCACACGCTCTCGTCCGTCGATCCATCATCCCCAACATACTGCATGCGCGATGCTGTCATTTTCATAAACAACTTGCCCAAGCAGTTTAACAAAGCAATAGGTTGATAACTTTTCACTTTCGAGTAATCGTCTTTCTTCGGTTTCGGAATAACAATCATATTTGATTGTTTGAATTGGGATGGCCAGATGCCGTCACTCATGATCATATTGAAAACATCCGTGAGTTGATTCAAAAACTGTTTATTGCCCAATATAACCTTTAGAAGACGCCACTGGCTGATCATATCTGGGCCTGGAGACAATACACTTTGATATTAGTCAGGGCACCGATATCACAACCAGCCAAATGCCAATTTACTTGTTTCGCGCCTCACTAAATCTCCCAATGGAAGCCGTTTATAAACTTTTCAAAGCCTCGTTGGTCTCGGTCGCATCTACTCAACATGGATTTCTAATCCATGACTCTGGAATTCTGGCACGGCATCTCGATATCATTCGGTTATCGCACCAGCACACTGAAGACGTGGTTCGATTCTTCATGGAACGCGACCCCACAGCTTCGTCTTCTTTCGGGTGAAGTTCACGTTCTTATGCTGATGGATGCGTCGATGCATCGGACGAATGGAAACGTTTGATATCCTCGAGATCTGTTGCTATTCACGCGTGCAACAAAAAATCGTATTCCGCTGTTGCAGGAGCTTATGTAGCGAAAACTGTAGGAAGCCGATCGCACATTGCAGAGAATGCCAGATTCATTGTGTTGGAATCTTCGATGAATCCTTAAGAGTTGCAATATATCAACAGAATAATGATACAAGGGACATGTGAACATCGTCAAAAATGTGATTACTTGGTCATCTTTGGCGCTGATGAAAATGGCCAACAAGTTTTTGTTCATGCGAGTGCTCTAGATCCTAATTGTTCATCATCAATTTAGAGCCAATTCTTATACTTGGACGTGATACATGCGAAGTGCTCATGGTACATATAGGATCAAGTGGTCCGGCCCTTTTTACATCCCAAGGCTCAAAATAATCCAGTCACTGTGCTCAAACCTTCATACAAACTACCCAAGTCTATGCGGTTTCCGCCAGTATAGATATTGCGTGATGTGGTTTGTCGTCGTCTTGGGATTCCGTCGCTACTCTGCTGCTTCCATCCACCAAACGAGCCAAACGCATGCTCATCGTCATAAGCGATTTCGACATTTCCATTTGAGGACGTCACCATCACCCGGCTACCTTGCCAGACATTTTCAAAGGCAGAGGCAGATGATCCAGTGGTCCGCCTTGGGGGGGCATGATAACTTCCGCGACTAGCAACTCCGTATACAATATTCGCATCTCCCGGAAAGTAGTTGAATGATGAGCTATGGACAGTAACGTTCCGGGCCCCGTTGAAGAACCCTCCAAGGCCAGGCACGCGTGTTTCATTAAAGATGAAGACGTTGCCACCGTCCTCAGAATGGCCGTCACTGTCACTTTCGTCCACCGCAGACACGCCGGAAACACCTTCCGGCAGGTCGCCGATGAACACAACGGCGTCGCAGATGCCAGAATTGGTCCTGCGCACGGCGGTCATGTTGGCCTGAATCCCCTCCGAGAACTTGATGTTGCCGTTGTGGGTCGTCGCTGAAATGAGACCGCGGAAAGAGCGCGGGATGCATACGTGGACTTTGCCGTTGCTGCTGTGGGCATTGACGATCATGGGACGCTGTTGTCCTCTGTTTTCTCCTGCGGAGATCAAATGCGGGGGTGCATCATGCTGATCAACCAAAGAAAAGTCTCATTAGCTTCTGTCAAAATCACGAGGATAGGTGTTTTTTTTATTACCATTCTCAAGTTGATGCTGCCGCAGGAAGAATGGAGACTGATATCAGTATTGTTTCTTGACGGCCGCGTCGGCGGGAGAACTGCCACGTCCACATCAATCGATCCGTTACTCGTGCTGAGCTCCAAATTTTTCGCGATGCCACCGCTCCATCTCGAATTCAGAACGTCTCTTTCTGGATCAATGATGTAGCATCCCCGGATGGAAGAGTTGCATTCATAGACCGAGACGCCGTTCCTCGGCAAAGCAGAAGCGGGCGCAGTTCCGGCAGACGCCGATGAAGAAGCGTCAGGTCCGGGATGCCCACGTCCATCGTGCGCTTGTCGCCTTTCAAAAGAACGAGGTACGTCGTGCCGAGCATTGGTACTCGATCTGCCTCTCGCGTATGTAGCTTCATCATGTAGGCTGTATGCAGGCGGTGGTCCGTCATATGGGGGCGGATTCAAATCGAAATCGTTGCTGGTGCCCGACTGCATGATGATGGTGAAAAAGAGAAAGTCCCGAGTGAGTGGTTATATAGGTGGCAATGATATGAAAGGGAGGCATATGGACTCACAAAATCACTTGAGCCTGTGAAGCTGCCAACCCTGCTTCTCGAATGATGTGAGTCTGAGTGACCACCAATGTTCCTCCGAACCCGTCCTCTGTCGCTATTTCTTTCCCTGCCGCCAGAATTGTTGTCGGTGATGTTGTTGCGGCCAGAGCCACGTTTTGAGTCGGATTCAACGATGATCATGGTTCGAAAGAGAAAGCCCGAAGCCGAGGTTCAACGTTCAAGCTTCAATGGCAGATTGCTAATCGATTTGATCAGCGTGGAAGAAAGAAGTCCAAGAGATGTTGTCCAAGTTAGGATGCAGTAGGCTTTTATATGCGGCCCCGTGGCACTCGTAGCCACGCAATGCTGTCCGGCTCCATGGGAGTGATGGTGGAGTAGGTGAAGAGCAGTGGGTCGTAACCCACAATGCATAAATGATTAATGAGGGATGAGCAAGTCCGAAGCCCGGGAGCTTGCACGTATTAGGCTAATGTGTGTTGACGACACACAAAGGCTACCATCCGTCTCCTGCTCGGCAATCCTCTGCAGCGAAGCGACGAACAGACCATTCTACTAGTACTGGCTTCAGTTGGAACTTGATGTCACTTATTAGCTTCAGTATTTTGCTATGTTTGGTTCAGAGGGAAGCGATCATGTGACCATCCTCCATCAGCCCAACCGCCAGCAAGTGCTTTTGACAGAAAACCCGAACCATGTCGTCCAAAGGCAATCATCTCGACCTCCCTTCCGAGATTTGGACGCAAATATTTGACCTTGCGGCGGACGAAGACCTGATTTTCCAGTATGGGCTGCCGACGTCGATGGCAGAGTCGGCATGGTTCAAATCCGTCCTGGGCGAATGGGCGCTGAGGACGCCTCAAGAAGCCTTGAATCTGATTCAAAGGCGGAGTTACGCAACGAAAAAGGTAAAAGGTCGACTTGGCGCGTTGAAATGAATGAGCTGACGCGTGTTCATGCTCCTCCTGGTCGTCTTTTGACTCATCGGTGGCATGGCAGGCGATCATCATGACTTGCAAGAAATGGCGGCATCTCGGATCGGAGTTCCTCTTTCGGACACTGTTTTTCAACGACCCAGCAAAGCTGCTCCTCGTATGCGGCGCGCTCGACTCATCTTCTATTTCTGCTTCGACCGTTAGTTCGTCACTTGGCTGGTGGACGAGGAGAATACACCTCACTCGGTATTATGCCATGTCTAATCGTGGCGTAGCTCCTGTAGATCTGGAAAACGCGCTTATTTCTACTATTCGGCACTGCCCTAATCTCGAGGTATTCATTATTGAGTGGCCTATGGGTAACACGTTTGGACCCGTGGCTGACGCGCTCGCAACGTACGCCCATCGTTCCTTACGCACGGTGCACTGGTGTATCCCACGCTCCGGCATTCCCAAGGTCATTTGGGCCCTCGACTCTCTCCCATATGTCCTGGCAGCGCATGTGGACGTCGATCCGGCGTCGCACGAGGTCCAGGACTGGGATGACCTCGACTCCAACGATAGCCTTCCTCTCGGTGCCGCCGCGGACGTCCAGCTCAATCTTCGAAGCCTTCAGCAACTTTCCCTGCGTGGTCAGTTCCACGAGCTGCTCGAGCAGGCAGTCGGTTGGTGCATGCCTGCGCTGCGGAATGTCACGCTGGATTCCATCAATAGCTCCGATCAACCAGATGCTATTACGTTCCTCGCCAAACATGGGCCGAAGCTGGTTTACCTCGACCTCGACTGCGTTACGGCACACAACGTTCCTGTCGTGCTTGATTTATGTCCCGAGCTCAACATGTTCGCATTCAACAGCGATTGGTCTCTTTCCGTTCCCGGAGAGGACGGGGATCTGTCCGAGCAAGGTATCAAGGATCTTACACTTGCAAAAGCGACGCTTTTGAGCAGGCTTGTGCGTCGCCCGCACGAAAATATCACCACTATTGGGTTGCATGGCCTGATGCATGCTTTTGGCATGGAATTCATGAATGAATCTTGGCAATCTTGGGGAGGACCGCCGATCAGGAGATCGAACGATCTCAACGTAAACGCACTGGATAAGATTGCATTTCCCAACCTGAAACGCGTACGGGCATTAAGTCGCCCCTTACTGGTGGCATTGAACCGAGTAGACGGACCGTCTCAGCAAGGAGGTGGCATGGAACGATGGGAGAGGTGGTGGCAGCATTTCTCGAATATGAATGTCCGCTTGGAGGATTGTACGGGCGAGGAGCTTGGCGTCTTGCCTGGCGACGATGGAGATAGCGAGGACGATGAAGAGGAAGAAGAGGAAGAAGAGACTGGGTGGAAATTCGAGGTGCCTCCTATGGAGCCCGAACAAGGACCGGGAAGTGGTCGGTTGACGGAGCTAAGGCAGCTATTGGCGGAATGTCGCGCTATGGATGAAGATCGGGATGAATCTATGTTTTCGATGTCTGGTATGGGAGGCGCGGGTGGTATGGGTTTTGGAGGAATGGGCGGGATGGGCTTCGGAGGAATGGGCGGGATGGGATTTAACGGAACAATGGGCCAAACAGGGATGGGAAGAGGATATGGGACCAGCTTTGGCTATGGCGACCTGAGCCGTCGAAATAGCTACGCTGGTCCCGGTAGCAGCGCCTTGACCCAAATGGGTGTAAGCAGCTCACGGACAGGATTCCGCTGAGCATCATGTTTCACAGAATATATTCCCAAGCATATAAGGATACGTCTGCATGTCATATAGTTGCATCATATACAAGGATCAGGTGCCAACTCTCTTGACAACATTTAAACCAACATTAGATGGTTTCGAAAATGACGAAGATGTACCTTCTGAGCTTATCCACCTCCTTGAGAAGCTCGGCAAAAAGTTGCAGGTCGTTCAGGTTCATTAGTACCACCGCCATTCGATACTTCCTGCTAGTGGTACTTACATTTACTATTCACACATCAGCCTTCAGTACACATCGTTCTCAAAGGTTGACACTTTTGCCCTCCTTGCAGCCGGTATACGTTCTCGTCCCAGTCTCGTGCTATCCGAGTATAAAAGGATAGAGATCGAGGCTGCTGGAAAAGTTGATATCACGCCCAGCTTTCTATCCTTCGATGCCACGGCGGAACTCATCAAATTGGTGCGCAACAATGTCTCTCTCGTGATAAGCCAGTATCCGGCGCCAGTATTCTCTCTTTCAAGACCGAAGCAGGATGTCGCATTTTGATCAATATAGTCTTATCGCACGTCGTCTCAACCATGCATGGTCAGGCGCTTGAGACAGATTCTGGCGAGCGTGCATTCAGCGGAGTGATTGATTACCTGTTGGCTTGCCAGTGTCTACCGCGGGGAAAATTCTCCAGTAATGAGATTAGACGTGCTTCCAATGCCTGTACAGTGTAAAACATGGGACGGCTTTTTACCCTGTTGAAACAGAACGATGGTGGTAAGTAAGTTGCTTGCATTGCTTTAGGAGTTGTTTAGGGAGCTAGTGTTGGAGTGTGAGCTCGTACTGCGAGCTCAACATGTTCACGTTCAACGGCGATTGGTCTCCTTCCGTTCCCGGAGAGGACGGGAACCTGTCCGAGCAAGGCATCAAGGATCTTACACTTGCGAAAGCAAATCTCTTGAGCAGGCTCACGGTGCGTCGCCCGAACGAAAACATTATAACGACCTGATGCATGCTTCTGGCATGAATGACTCTTGGCAGGCTGCTGATCAGGAGATCGAACGATCTCAACGTAAACGCAGTAAATAAGATTGCGTTTCCCAACCTGAAACGAGCATGTATAGTCCCCGAGCAGACGGGACCATCTCAGCAAGGAGGTGGAAAGGTCGAAAACGTGATGGCAGTATTTCTCGAATCTTGGAGCAGGGCAACCTTTGCATTGTACGGATGTCAGAATATGTTCCCGCAATGATGTTATGATCCCTCACTGACCAAAGTGCTGTGACTACGTCGTGATGCGTGACTACGTCGTGATGCGTGACAATGTAACTTGTCACATAGCCCCGTGACGGCTCCGTTTGTCATGTGTGCCAATTCTTATATGGCCTGCACTTGTACATACTTACCCTGTGTCATTGCGAACGTAACGGAATCACGTCCATGGTGGCGAACCATGAGTACGTCGAGCAGATTAAACAATGTCTACAATCTTTTTGATATTTCCTGTTTCATCATCACAATAACACTTCAGGCCTGTAGAATGATAACCACGTCACGATTATCAATGCGCGTAATCTAGACAATTAGCTTAGCTTTTGGCCATCTGGCAGCTCAATTTGCCTTAGCCCGACATGTCTTAATGCGATTATGGCCTTCGCCGCGGCGGCCCATTTTTCTTTGTCTTACTATTATGACCGGAAACGTTCCAAGGGTGGCCTCCTTTGCCGGCAACGTCGCAAATGAAAATTTCATCTTGTCCTGTCGGGCAGATCCAACCATGCTTTCTGCTTATTAACGATAAAAATGGAAGACTTTCTGGCTCGCTGCTATATAGCAAGTGTTTGATCCCCATCTTTTTTGTCGTCCACCTTGTTGGCGTCTCCTGCTGGTGAACGGGATACAGCATGTCCACACGCGACATTCTACTAGGCCTCGGCGTTATTGTTGCGCTTTGCTATGCACAGTACCACCGGCGGCGCCGCTCTCGGTTGCCGCTTCCTCCCGGTCCACCCAAGCTGCCTGTCATCGGGCATTTGCTTCAGCTTCCTGCCGCGGGGAGTCCAGTATGGGAAACGTGGGCGGAATGGTCGGAGAAATATGGTGCGTCGTTGCGCGGCGACCATTGCTTCGCATTCAATATTGACCAGTTACTATAAGGCAACGACATCATCCATATCGAAGTCCCTCTAACTGGAACTTCACTTGTGATTGTAAATTCGTTGAAGAGTTGCAAGGAGTTGTTTGACAAACGGTCGTCTATCTATTCTAGCCGGTATGTCGTCCGCAAAAAAACGCGGTGGACTCGTTCCAAACTCACATTTTGATAGGCCGCGGTTCGCAATGGCAGGTGAATTGTAAGTGCCATGTTTCATCGAATGCATACATACGCTGAGGACGTCCTGCTCCTTTTAGGGTAGGATGGAACTGGCAATTCACAATTCAGCCGTACAACCAAAAGTGGAAAGAGCAGCGGAAACTGTTCACGCAATACTTCCACTCGTCCAAGACGGCCAACTTTTATCCGCTCCTCCTCCAACAGGCGCATATTCTTTTACGGCGGACATTGGATGCGCCAGAGGACGTTCAACACCATTTCCAACAGTGCGTTCGTACAACGACCGTAGATCGGTTCTAGTTTACGTTTTGCCTAGCGTGGTCGCATCCATGGCAATTTTGCTGGCTTACGGTATTGAAATTCTGCCTCATGGCGATCCACACGTCCTCCTCGCGGAACGGGCTCTTGACGGATTTGGAAGAGCTGCTACTCCCGGTGCCTTTTTGGTCGACATACTACCCTTTTTGAAACACGTCCCGTCGTTTATCCCCGGTGCGGGCTTCCAGAAGCAAGCGCTGATCTGGCGTGAATGGATGCTAGAGTTTGTTAACTCTCCCTTCGTTGCTGCGCAAAAGGAGATTGTAAGTTCCATATCGGCATGGGTGTATGTGATAGTGGTGATGATAGCTGACGTTATTCAATCAGGAGGAGGGCGTCGCAAGACCCTCGTTTACCTTCTTATTTCCTAGAGAATAGCGACGGTTCCAAACTTTCGGCTGAACATGTGCAGAATGTCAAAGAGGTCGCGGCGACTATATTCACAGGCGAGCTTGTTCCCTCCATGATTCAAACTTATAATCAATGCTTTACTTCTATTCAGCTGGAGCGCATACAACGGCATCGCTACTTTCAACATTCACACTCGCTCTTATTCTCTTCCCCGAGGTTCAAAAGAAGATCCACGAAGAGCTAGACCGTATTATCGGTCAGGGCCGTCTGCCCGATTTCGAGGATCAAGATTCATTACCGTATTTGATTGCAACCATCAAAGAGACTGTCCGGTGGAATCCCACGACGCCGATTGGTGAGTCGCTTGCATCCGTGCGTCCCGACCTGCGCACTCAACCCGTTTGCTAGCCATACCCCACAGCCTGACAGAGGACGACGAGTACAATGGTCTGCGTATACCGAAAGGTTCTACTATCATTGGCAATGCATGGTGGGTCTTGGTTTCTTTCCGGTTGTCCAAAAGACTGAAAAAAAAATGTCGATTCAAGGGGCATCCTGCACAGTGAAGAACACTTTGATGACCCTATGGTGTTTAAGCCGGAGCGATTCCTGACAAAGGAGGGCAAGCTCGATCCCAGCGTTCTCAATCCGTTCGATGTCGCTTTCGGTTTTGGCCGGAGGTTCGTGCTTTCCTTAACTTCACTCTCTTGCATGTTCACTCAAGGATGCTCGTATAGGGCGTGCCCCGGAGTCCATACGGCTTTCGCTATGACGTTCATCTGTACAGCATCGTTGCTCGCAGTCTTCAACGTTTCAAAAACAACCGACAAGGCAGGAAACGTTATTGATGTTCCCGGAAATTTTGAGCAGATTATTGTGCTGTGAGTCTCATTTTAGCTCGAACGCGAAAAACTTTGATTGATTGAATCGGTTTATACAGTCAACCCGAGCCATACAAGTGTATTCTTACGCCTAGAAATAAGGATATCGTCAAGTTGGTTAATAACTTGACTTGATTCGTTCTCCTTTTTTTACAGTTGTAATTTTTTTTTCCAATCTGTGAATAACCAGCAGTTTGGTCGATTGCATCACCTTGCGTGCCTTGGGATATATATTTCTGAATGTCGGAGAAACGGGACCAGAAGAATTAACGGTATAATAGCTCGTGCTTCGATTCAAGTAGCCGAAATTCCATGTTTTATCTCTTAGTTGGAGTAATCTGAAGTTAAGAAAAGAACTCCATCCCCGTCGAAGTCAGGCAGGTCTGATGCGTGTAATCTAGCACGCGTACTGAAATCTTGCCATTGCTGTTCCAAAGATAGCGCCAACTTCGCATTCCGAGATGTCGTCTCGGAAACTAAACGGCTGTCATCCAGGGCGTCCCGCCCGCCTCATGGCTGCAAACTTGGACTCCAGCATCACAAATTGACTTTTGAGCGAGTGGTTGAGCAAGTACCAGTGACACGTGACGCGTGATGAACTAAGGACCCGCTAAACTTGGTCTTGGCAACTGGAAAGAGGTTAATCTGATGAGCAGTTTGACAACTCAGAATCTGAATTGAACTTGATTTGATGGAGCGGCATGGGTTTTGTCGATTCCGTGCGAGGCCGCCTTGCCATTGCGTATTTTTCTAGAGTCACGCTCCTCAAGCTTTCATTGAATTGCCGCTCTCTGTGTCTTTTTTCCAATTGTGCATCCTGGGAAACAAAGAGCAGGTAATCAAAAAACAAGAAATGTCGGAACTGTAAACATACACGAAAACTCATCAGTCCCGCTTATCACCGTAGAAAAGTAAAGCCCACGCTTCGAGTCGTCGTCATCATTGCCTAGTTTTTCCAAGTCCAGGGAGACAGGTGACGGCTCGTGTCGTTCTTCTGAAAGCTCCATGAGTCACAAGACGGATTGAATGTGGCAAGTATCATGTTCCGTTCCATACTCGACGTCCTCCCCGGCGGGTTCATCAGTAACGAGCCCCAAACGCAAACTTTGACCACGCTTGGCACGCTCAGCGCCGCCGCAACGCCATGATTTGAGAAGTCTCGTCAACTTGGTACGACCGTTAAACGTTGAACCTTCGACTATGATGTTTTGTTTCGGTTAGTGACGCTCATTGCACTTACATAAAACAGTCGGTTCATCACAGAATCCAAGCCGGGCATCGTATTCTGCATAAAGTAATAACGATTGAATCCATAAGAAAAAAACGTCAGCCACGCCTGAAGAAGAAGAGAAAACAAACCCTGTGGGGCATCGCTGCCCGAGCCCGCTAGGGGGGAGAACGGCCCTTCTTGTCTTCCTGCGTTAGACCTTCGGCGCTTAAGGATAGCCAAACAAGCAGATTTCGTGATTGTCCGGACTCGCTGGGCGGGACGAGCTTTTCTACGCGCAAGGATGGAGGGGCCTTGAGTTTGTTGATGATCTTGACGCGTATAAGGGCGTTCATTGGAACCGGAGACATGGCGGTGGCGTGTCCTGGGAAGGATTGATGAGGTCGACGTTCAAGGCAGCCTGTAAATCGTCAACGTCAATGTGAACAGTTTTCAAGGTGCGGGTAGGACAGTTCTATACAAGACTGTCTCGGGTCACGCGCCTATGGCCGCGGCTTGCTGCCGCGGTAGCGTTCGAAATAGACGATAGACGGGCGTCAGCAGATGACTGCGCTCCGTATTGAAGCCAGCTCTTGCATTGAGTGTTCTTCATCACAGTTTCTTCGTTATTCATCATCTCATGGTTCCTACTTCATTCCAATCATCTCATGCCCTAGCCCATGCGTATGAACAAGCAGTCGAGCTACAGATATATGAGAAAAGGCAAAAACACAAAAGCGCACCTCCGTCGCGAATGAAATGATGTTTAGTGCGCGCGTGAAACTCTGGGTGGTGCGCGATAGCGATGGCTGGTTGATTGTCGCTGAAAATAGTGGATCCATAGCGCTTCTTTTGCAACATGACTTCGGCAGTCGACAGAGCAATGATGTTCTGTGGAACTCCACACGGCTATATAGATTTTCGGCTGGCCTAGGAAGCCCAATCAGCATCGCGATACTAGAAGATGGGATTGTCCTCATTTAGTTCCCTCCCTCCATATTCTATCCCATAATCCTTCATCCCCTTCAGATATCGAAATCGTTTCTTTGCAGCCGTCCAATGACCCGAAACTCATCATAATTTTAATGCTTGACACAAACAATACTAGACACAACGAGACACAACATCAGACGTTCAATATTAATGATGGATCTTGAATATCCACGATTCATTCGCCTTCGTTTGAAATTACATCACCTGGAAGCGCCAATGAGGACGATTCAGTTCTATGCCTCCCACGGTGTCATTGCTAACAATGACTTTCAGGACATTGGACCATACTTGTCCCAACTCCTGCACCAAAGAAGACTGGATATCTTTTGATAACGGAACAACTTGCGCAGATCTCAGATGTGGGAAGAGAAAATGCAAGCTTCGAATGTTTTTCAATAGCGTAACCGGTCGGACAAGTTCGGGAAAACGCCATGGTGTCTATAAGATTGGAAGACATGTTAGAAGTGCCACCTCGAATGATGCACTGGAGAAATAACATTTACCTGCATAGTCGTATCTGCGACGATCATCAAATATGATTGAAAATTTGACATGCAAGTTGCCATTGCTTCTATTGCTTCCTCGAACAGTCCAATGTTCTCTTTGGAAATCCCAGGAAGGCCGAGATACAACTTTATTTCGTCTCTATAGAAATCTTGGATTGCCATAGACGATACAGGCCTCTTCACATGCTTTGATGATTTGACCATGACCATAAAAAGCGGGCAACATGGTTACCGTCCTTCGTGACCGCAAGTAGTGTACCATAAATATGGTCGGCATCGCTGTGGCACTGTGGCGGAGGGGCATCGTCCTATGGTAGAGGTCTTCAATTCTTTTCACAACCGTCATTCCGAAGTAAAAATGATAGATTCCGAGGAGGCACAGTTCAGGTTGGTCAGCGATGATCCCTTCGAGATCATGAAAATCCTCCAAAAACAATGTATGTAGTCGAAAAGTGTGGCTTCTGCTTGTCCGGTGCTGAGTGATCTCAATCGGGCTGATTATATGCGAAGTGACGAACCTGATGACTTGGCTTACTCCCCAGTACTCATGATCATATGTGACAATTCGCAAGTCAGCCAAATTGGGCAAATATCGCAGCGCCCGCGCAACTCTGGCCTGACAAATATCTGTGATATATGTCAACTTTTGTTCCACTTGGGGGACGCTCAGGTTGTATGTCGAGCGTCTTGACTAACAATGCTTTCCGCGCGCTAGTAACTAAGGTGTGTAATAATGTCCCTGGTTCCTCTGGGTCCGATGAAAACTCGTGACTGTCTCTCAGATGACAGGCAATATTGCTGTAGAGAACATACTCGGCCACATCGCGAAGCGAGCTATGCGTCCTGGAAAGAGAAGCCAAGTCGTGGGGAGAACAGAATTGTAGAATGTGGTGCAGTATTTCCAGAGCAAGATCTAGGAATTCCATCGTGGAATATAAACAGGATGTGCATAATTCACACGGTCACTTTCAGTGGTTTCAGCGGTGGACTCCAAGCCTTCAGCAGAAATAATGCAGCTGTCCACCCACCAATGTATTCCTTGGAATGCCCGTCAGTGCGTTGGCGGCTCTCCATCTTGTAATTGTCTGTCGTTTCCTCTGACGGTTGTTCAGCGGAAGAACGGGGAAGCGTGAGAACTTCCGGCCAGTTCAAGTGATTGGGTTATTTCATAAGAGATCATCCAGGTGGATCAGCACATTCCAATAATTGCACTTTAACATACATCGTCGGCGAGCAGTCTGAGCTTTCAAAATCCTCTCCCTTCGAAGTCGGATAACATGTCCCTGGTGCACTGTTCCATCGTTATGTATTTTAATCCGAGAATCTTCTGCTCCTTCTTTACATCCACAATCCCCCTTTGAACCGCATTCCCTGCGTCAGGGCTACCCATGGGAAGAGCCTTGGGAGTACCGGGTGCATGTGACGGAATCGGGGAGGGAGAAAGAAAGTTGGCCACATCGACTAGAGATGACCCGTTTCAGACCACCGCACCGCCATCTCTAACAGTTTACTCACTCCAGTCTTGCCAGGTGAATCCTCCTGAAATATTGCCGAATCATGAGACGTGCCATTATCGCGCAAAGGAGAAAAAGATGCTTGCCAGCAGAGACAATGATCCTTTCTCCGGCGACTTCAGCAACAGACAGTGACTTGACCAACGAAAGAGAGACGTCGCGAACGTGGACCCAAAAGAAGGCTTGGGATGCTAGTACTTCATTTGGCTGACCTAAACTGTTGAAATCGACAATGTAGTCGTAAAACACCTTCGCCGTATAATTCATTTCGCTGGGGTTCTTTGCCTGGCCAATATAGGGCTAAAATAAGTTGTCAACGGCCGAGGATTCTTACGATGATGTAGTTACTCACTCCAAAAACCTAGCCACATGTCATAAGAATTAATCAGGTTGCATAAACACGCAGAAAGGGCGCACAAAAGGAGGGAGTATGACGGTCATATCCCAGCTGAGCTGATCTTTATTCTCGTTATAGAAAGACCATGCCGCTTGATAAATGGTAATTTAGATTAGCCTGAGTATGTCTTTGGTGTTCGTCTACCTCTTTCAGACAACACCTTCTCTACTTGATAAACGATGTCTTCTCGTGTGTCCACTCCATTCTTCTCGTATTCTTGGAGGCATGCTTCGTTCCAATCGTTCTCGTCCAATACAGTGTTTGGACTTGGGCTTGGTGACCCTATAGAGACACAAGACCCCATGAGAATCACGCGTTGCACAGAAGATCTGTATGATATGCGTCATTTGTGTGCAAGACACCGAGGAAAGTGCTAGTGTAAAAGAGAAATGGGCACTTACACCGTTTTGGCGCTGCGAAGGATTCCCAGAGTTCCATTTACTGCAGGATCAATCACCTCTTTAAACTCTTGTTAATGCCTTCTTCACATGATAATCATGACAATTCGATACCTTTAGGATGCTTAAATTTACCGAGGACGGGAGCAGCTAGATGCAGAATCGCATCTATACCCTTGACAACTTCGTCGAACGCTCCTTCCTTTAGTAAAGATGTGAACGTCATTTGGTGGAACTAGCAGTCTAGCACCGACTTTGATGACATCCTCAACGATGGCCAACTCGAGTCGATCGCCATATGATCCGAACTCATCTCGGATAAATGCGCCTCTGGCCTCAGAACGTACAGTCCCGCGAACAGAATAGCCTTGCTCTAGGAGATCTCGAATTGCATAAGTCGCGATAAAGCCATTCGCGCCAGTCACAAGGACTTTAGAGCCAGGTGTAACGTTTGGCATGTTGATTGAGAGGTCTCTGGTGTGGGGTTGATAAATTAATGGACGACGCAAAGCCTTTTAATAAGTGAACTGTTTGCGCCAAAGTCAAATTGAGTGGCGGATGCATCACATGGAATAAGGTTCGAGATCAGTATTACCGCGGTCTGATGTCAGCCAGTAGAAGAGAGCAATGAGGTATGCGTTGATAAGCTGAGAGCGAAATAGAAATAGATGCTGGGAGAACGTCTGCTCAACGTTCAGAGTATCGTCATCGTCGTAGCCCAGAGCATCTTACTCACCCATTTCCATCGCTCATTATGAAGGACACTATTCCCATTTAACATGAAAAAGTCCTCATCCGGTGCGAATCTTCGTATGACAAACCGTCAGTTACGAAGCCCTGCGTGATTTCCGAGGATGACAGCGGACACCCCGGAGAAATGCCGATCATTCGTAAGACGTGCTCACTAACTTGGGGTGCAACCCGTTTGCGGTCGTCATAATCCTGGCTGACAGTTGCTGAGATGTTGAGTTACCGTCGTTGTAGGTAGCCGCAACTAATCGTTTTTTTTTTTTTTTTTTTTTTTTTGCGCATAGAAAATTACTATTGAAGAAACTAAGTAACTACAAGTTACTAGTGCTACCGTACAGACTGGCTGTCGGAAGTATCTAGGGAAACCGAGCCCTAACGAATCAATACAGTATATCTATACGTCCACTTTTATATGTAACACATTGTTTCGTACCTAGTTTTCTAAAAGTGCGATGGAGGCCTATTCCAATACCCCCATCTAAAGTCCAAAAAACATAGCAGCCGGTGCTTAAGCGGCGGTGGAAGCAGATCCTTGAACAAATGGAGGCTTGTTCACAATGCCTGGTCTTGTGAGGGTTTTCGAGGCAATACCCACAAATGCGGCTAAACCGATGCTGGAGCTCATCACCAGCTAAGCGTAACCTATGACAAAAAAACAAAGAAGACAGACAAAACCCCCAAAGATGGGGGATCAACCTCGAGCGCCGTCCAAAGGTCCTGGGTTACCGCATGTGCCCAGTTGTACAGTCAAACCTAAGGTCTTGATCCAGAATCAACAAAAGAAACAACTGGCCTGCTATCAGCTTTAATCACTGAACACGGCAGAACTACTCATCGTGTAGGGGCAGGCCAGACTCCACAGCAAGCTCCACTGATAGGTTCTTAAATGCCTATGAAGGCGTAAAACGGACTTGAAGATGGTATAACGACAGATCGATGGATGTTGATCAATAAGAGCAATGTCGTAGAAAAGAGAGCGGACAGGCCAGAGGTGATGGCCAGAAGTACAAACAACTCCCAATGGTGAAGTGGGAGTGCTGAGCACTGTCAATCCATAGGGATGGAGGATGGATGGAAGAATCGACAGAGGGATGGTGGTGGTCGGAGTTCAAGAAGCGCCTGAACTAATCGTTTTAGCGGAGTCTTTCCTGGCTCTTCATGTGCGTGCCACGGGAGTGTATTGCAAAGATCTGGCATTTGTCGGGAACATTCATGCTGACGCAAACTATAACACGGTTTTCATTGAATCGATTAGCGTCATATTCATGCGTACCGGAGTTTATGTTCGGAAATAACTTGCCATTCCGTGTCTTTCCAGATTCTCACGAGCACAACTCATCACGACTTACGTCAGTATTATCGTGCTTTTATTGTTTCCTTAGTTGTCCCATGTCCCCAGAAATATCGATTTTTGTGGACACCTCGCACAGACGAAACAGCCTCTCAACAAGTGTTGGCGATTTGACCACGCCCGCGAGTAGCGGTCTACCAGAAAAATTGTCGGCATCACAGTAGTACTGACGGAGGGACGTTGTCCTATGGTAGGGGTCTTCATATAATTCTCTTTAATGATCGATTATTCCTTCAAGATCGAGAAAATGTTCCAAATATGGGTATGCAGTCGAAAATCCTGTTCCTTGCTTGAGATTCGTATATGATCTCAATCAGACTGTTTATCTCCCAAATTTCAGCATTCGCGCGACCGTGACTGACGGGTGTTCAAAGATTCACAGCCTGAGCCGACACAAATAGGGGCATTGACACACTCTTTGGTTACTAGCACGCGTCGTTAGTCAAGATTAAGAATTGGCATGATCACGAATACATCTCGTCCAGACTCGTACTTTTACCAGAGGATGAAATTAGAAGCGTACCCGACCCATGGCCATTGTGTCAGTAACTAATGATGGATTATAATACCCATTCGTCCATCACCTTGAGAATGCCAATGTCGGAGGATGTGATATTACACCTTGCTATTTGTTTACCTTAGTAGGTCCGAACGGTGTTGACATTGAAACCCCGGCTCTTTGCAAGTTTGGGACCTAGTGAAACTTGTCGTTTGAACTCGAAACCGTTCTCGGTATGGCCGCGTTTGTGGATGTCGCCTCGTCAAATCCTCGTGACGTTTGGGGTGAATGGTGAAAACCCCGGCTCTTTGCAAGTTTGGGACCTAGTGAAACTTGTCGTTTGAACTCGATACCGTTCGCGGTTTTTTTTCAGAAATGTATATTGGAATCAGAGAGAATGTGTTGTAGCAGGACATGAAGATGTACGTATTTTAGGGCTTGGTTCCCTTGCATCCTCGACAGCTTGGTTCTGTTCGGTAGTTACAGTATCTTGGAGGTACATGTTTCTAAATAGTATATTTCCATGCTAAAAAAAAAAAAAAACGGTGTTGACATTTGTTTGAGCAAGATATGAGTGTCAAGTGACGTTCAGTCTGGCTCGCTTTGCCGTACCCGTATCCATGAATAGCAACGCGCTTTCAGGTTATCGCAGTAAAGCAAATTTGGTTCACCTCCCCGTAGAACTGTTATTGCGTATTGGGAACCAAGTAAGGGCTTTCTGATGACGTCCCATTTTCTTTAGCCTACCCAATCCTGATAGGTACTTCGTCATCCCCAAACGACATTCAGACAGTTCAAACAATTGCGTTTAGTATGCAAAATCTTCAATCAAGTCATTGCACCTATCGTACTTTCAAGCGTTGTCGTATCCTCTTCTTATAGTACCACATCCAATTGTGAAATGCTCTTCTCTCTCATTAGCGGATCTGGTTATACCTCATATGCAAAAAAGCTTGTTCTTAACTCATGGGATTCACGAGAAATTGTAGCGCCCTCTGACGATCAATACGCTCTGGACGCAATTCGGAGTTCCTGTTTCCCACCGATTAAATGTATTTATGGAATCATTAATACACGCAAACGACCGCGTGAACCCACAGTCGTACTCAAAGCTAAAGAATATATCGCGCGTATAGACCAAGTCTCGTTCAATTTGCCAAATGTCCAAACTGTAACGTGCGTGGGTATGTTTATAAAGCGGAATTTGAAATGTTCAATTACATGTAGATGGTCAATTGATCGACAGTCGTGTCACAATAGCGAGAATTCCATGCGCATCAACTCGCGGTTACTAGAAACGCTACCATCTCTCCTCAACTTGAACCTTTTCCTCTATAATTCCTCCTATCATAGGACGGATCTACTTGCAGTATCTTTACCCAGAATCCGAAATCTTCAAAAACTCGTGGTGTGTATAGAATATGCCGGGAAGGAACAGGAAGGACTTTGCATGTGGCTAAAGGATGTCATTGCACAATGTCCCAATCTGACGCACCTTACTATTCGCTGTGTCAGCCCCTCACTTTCCGCATCATTATCCGAGCTATTTGCAGATGTTCCTGGAGATAACCCCCTCAAGCTTCAGCACCTATGCATCTGCGACTGTTGCTATGAAATTACGCCAAAGGTTCTGTCTCATCTTCGTTCCTTGACCTCCCTTCACGTTCACACTACACGTTACGGTGCATTGACACCGGTACATGAAATATGGCAGGTTCTCATAGATGAAAGAATTTTTGTCTCAAAGCTCAGTGCCAACTTTTTCAGTCAAGATATGCTTCGCTATATCTCTCATCTGGACAATTTGACACATTTCTCAATTCACGGTTTCGTACCTGGCGTTTTGGCTCGGGTGGCCGCAAAGTTGCTTTTCCAAGAGTTAGCCACGCATTCGAGTACGCTAACGCATTTAGAGCTGAGCCCGCTTAACTGGAATGACTGGCATTACAACACCGTCGCAATATTATCATTTCTACAGTGCGTCAAATTAGAGCAGCTTACCTTGGTGGCGGACGGTGGTACACCACGGCATGATATCGTTAGTTCTTTTCCCATTGGGATAATAATTTGACTATAATCGAATACAGAAACGGATCATAGAATGCGTCTCACAAACAAACGCATCGCTAACTGTCATTGTGGAGACGGGGTTCGCTGATGTTTTTGACCTCTTTCTTCCATGTTGTCGCACAAGTCCCAATCCAGAGGTGCAACGTCTAGGGCAATGTATGATTTGTTCGCACACGCATTACCTCCTTCGATACATGTAAACGGTTTTTCGTTACGGTGAGCTTGCCTACAAACGAATTATTCCGGTGTAACAATCTAAAACGATTTCTTGACGTCGAACAGGCAATTTTCGACGAATGCGAATTTATGCATTAGCTGTCAACACATGATAATGATGTCCTCTCTATGTGACATATGCAAATTTGATCCGTGGCGTCACGATTGAAGAACGAACTTGAAGCGCAGCGAGTAATATCTACCATGTGGCAACTTCTAGGACCAAGCGGCTACAATCAGTGTTAGCGCCTGCAAGATCGTACAATGCCATGCAATTACCTATAGTTGCTCCGACGTGTGCACAGCAACAGACCCAAGCTCATGCATGAACGGCAAAGTCGATCCCTATGTTCTGATCGGCTCTACCGACTATTATGAGCAGGTCGCCGTGCTGGATTGCGAATAAACTTGGGGCGCAAGTACAAAGCAGCCGCAGGCGTTCAGGGCCGCTTAAAACATCAGGTCCTTGGCTGCTTTCCTACTTTGAAGCCTTTGTTGGGAACCTCCCCTCATTATCAGATGGCCACTCGCGGAATGGCGAAGCGGGCACTTAGCACCGCCCGAAACTCAGATCTCATTCCAATTATAAAGTCCGAGGACGAGAACATGCACAGCATCCCGAGAGAAATCAAAGCAGCTGTAGTCAGAAGCCACGTAGTTCAGCGGGAGAAGATGCTCGATCCGGATGGCTTTGTGCTCAATTAGGACTTGGATCCGGAGAGCTCAAGTCAGGTATAACTTCCGGCGCGGGACGAACGCGACCAGCCAATTCGATCCTGCAAGGAGGAGGGAAAGGATATAAAACGGGAAAGCCACGTGGACGTCCGCTTAGACCTTGCGGTAGTCATGGGCAATGACGGTGAATAGAAACGTGGATAGCACACTTCACCGCTGGGGTGACCAGGAAACTTGCTGGGCGGGCATCTAAGGATAGCATTACAGGAATGATTTTGATAAGGTTCTCAAATTCCTTTCATCCCTATTAATTAGCGTATGCCACAATTACTTGACCATATATGAATATGATGAATATGACAGCAATATGATCCATGAAACTTCATCAAAGTCAAGCGACGCCAGGTTTCGGCGGATTTCGATGTCTTCAAAATTTATAGTACATGAAAAGGCATGTTGACACAGTGACCGCTGGAAATCTTCCCTAAAACGCCTTGTCATATGATACGAAATTCCCTGGTGAGTACATGCAAGATTGACAATTCAGTCTTGTCGTACAATATCCCCGGAAGCTTGTGTGTTTGTTATTAAGTTGTACGCTAGTTTGACGTGGAGTTGTTGAGCTCAAGCGGGCGCAAACCATCTCAAACTGCCACCTTGTATATTGTAAATTGACAGATAGAGCGGTATCATAACATTTAGAAAGCTGTGGCAGGATAGGCACGAAAGTGTGAACCTTTTTCGGGCTAATTGACGGCATCGGCCCGGTAACTTGCTACGCAACACAAATTTCGCCGTATTCTATTGTTGATGCAAGATAGTTAATTACCGAGGTAAACGTATGTTCCATTTCCCGTCGTCAGGCTATACAATTCAGTTCTTTTGCCTTTCGAAACGTCGCGTATTCGACACAAAGTCTGGTTGACACTGGATGGTTGCAAAGTTTCAGGAGCCATGTTTGAGCCTGAGGCCCGAGGTCTTATCGACTGTCCGGGCGGCGCTCGAGTAGTATTCGTTAAGTCAAACATCCATTCGACAAGCGGCTATGTTCATGACGAATGCTCAGTATCTGAGCGATGTACTATAATGTCCAACTCATAGAACGATCGTGGAATTGCCAAACAGGCTGTAGCCTATCATCAATTACCCCTCTCCACATCCGATCAATGGACTGCAAACAAACCCGGCCTCGACCACCTTCTCGCTCGCTTCCCCTTTACACCATCTTGCCGTTCACCCCATCCCCCATTTTTGGTAATGGACTATTCACCTTGTCGCCCATCCACCTTCTCCAAGACATCTTCACCAGCCTGATCGACTGATTTGTTGCCGAGATTTTCCAAAATTTGATCCTCCAGCACATTAGGCAAGGTCCGCTGACGCAGCCGACCAGCAGCATAATGGGGAATACACGATGGAAGAACATCATGAAGATCAGAATCATTCACGCCAAGGAAAAAAATGGCGGTGCCAATGAGTTGGAGGGTTTCGCAAACTCTAAGGAAACGGTGAAAGTCGGAGAGATGGAGGGCTTGGGATATTTCGCTTAAGGCGATGGAAGAGACTGGACTGCATGGGGTGGCCGGTACTGAGGCGCTGTTATGCGCTACGGAGCCGAATAGTCGATGGATGCAGGTTATAAAACCGGGAAACTCCGTCCGGGTATTCTTACGGGGACCGGAGAGTTGGTTGATCTGAGCCTGGGCTTCTTGTTCCTCCTCGTTTTGCGCGAGAATTCCTTCCGTGTCTTCATTTAATTTGCTCGTGAAACTGCTACTCTCGGGACTGGATCTTCCTCGTTGCAGTCGTTGTTGCTTCTCCTTCTGCTTCTCCTCTTGCAAGTGTGCCTGCACTGGTAGTTGTTTAGCATACTTCAAAGCCAGGGCAGCGCATCGGCCAGCGATGATGATGACGCCGGAGTGGATTGCCATGCCTCCAAGGGCGAAGAACATTCCAGCCTCATTTTGCACCCTCGAAGCTGATGGCATGGCAAATATAGTGTTGTGCGCGAGCGTAAGGAAGCCGATGATCAAGTTGGCCGTGAATGTGGACTGGGCAGCCGACGCATGAGATGATGAAAGCACAAGTCGATAAAGACGAACTGACGATGATGACGAGAGTGGTAAATTGCTGGCCAAGGGCATCATATTCTGCGGCTTCTAGTGTTGACTTCTTGTTATCGCTATCCCGAGCTGCAACGCAATGTAAACCCACTGTTATATGTTGATGTGGTTAACGGAAAGAGCATCGATGATTGAAAGGGATCTTACAGATACCACAGCTACGTCTTCTAGTGACTGAAGGGCCAGCTTCAGTGGTGGTGGCGCTGATGTAGTTGGCTATTCGTCCAAGTTCATAAACGATGCGTTTCAAGTCATTATCGTCCGTGACTTGGGCCGTGCTTGGGAGATCGTTGTCGGGGATTGCTATTGTCGGGGCTCCTCGCTGTTTTGACGTCGTTGCTGCAATCGGAGAATTTTCACAGCATTCAGGTTTTGAAGGAGAAGCCGCCGCGCAGTCCATGACTTAGTCGCTCTCCAGGAGGTCGTACGAGGGCAATGGGAGGTTATAGGAGTGTGTGGGCGCCGAAGCGACTTATGTACTAATATGCTGACTTCCTGTTCTGGTACAAATGTAAAACTTTGACGTCCTTGTTTTTTTGTTACCTTCGCATCGTGGCAGATTGTGGGTCCATGTTGTTGCACGTGGCTGTGAAGTCGTGTTGGTCTCCAATTGCCAAGCCTCCCGTTTTTCTCGTTGAAGTTGCAGACAAAGACGTCGAGCAAACCGACCTGGACCAGCGGTTGGTCTAGAAATGTTCAAGGTAGGCCAGGAAATGTCGTAGAACTCTTCTGGTCCAGAATATTGAAGTTCTGGAAAGACTGGGATGTTTGGATGACGATGCATCGTCTGATGAAGGTCGAGTTCCCGAGTCAACTCCAGCGTTTATTTGATGATACGTACCAGATGCGGCTCGAAAACGCGAGGTGATCTTCATACTTCATATTCGACCTCGGAACATGTTATCCGAGTTTCCAAATAAGAGAAAATTAGGACATTTCCATATTTGGCAGTAGTGACCCGAGCGCGCTCGGCACCGAATCGGCGCTGACTGATACCGACTCTTGAGGTCAATATAACTAGAGAGCGGTCAACCTCTGGCTTACTTACAACCCACATACTTATGGAGGCAGAGCCTGACCCATCTCAGCCCGCAGGTTCGGCTGCAGAGTTTCCACCGCAACCGTACCATCCGAAGCGGAAACAAAAGAAGCAACAATCTGGCGTCGGATCGTCTGGTGATCGTAGGCAGGAAAGATCCAGGAATGACGGTACTGGAATTGATGACAAGAATGGTCAAGGAAAACGATCCGATACGAAAGAGGGTCCTCGCCCCGGACGCAAAACACCTTTCGAATGCAAACAAACTACAAATCCTGGCACCGGCAGTTCAGGCCCCTCACGTCCTCTCGCGCCATCAGCTTCCGCGGATTCTAAGAGGAATGGCGAGAAAGGTGGCGGAAAGGGCCGAGGAACGCAAGCTGAGGGACGATCACAAGACGATGAAAACGGTTCTCGTGTTAGACGCGAGGCACTAGCACCTTCTGGGAAGGATGGGCACACCCCAGATACTGATAAAGGCGTAGCCTCAGGCACTTCACGACCGCATTCTCCATCGCAGAGCGCAGGTGTCGGACGGGACGAGGCGCATCTGCCAAAGCCCAAAGCAAGATTTCGAGCTCGCGCTCTCAAGTTCAATCCAGGACTGACAGTGCCGGATGCACGGCCCGATTCTGCGCCAGCGCAAACTTCGACATCCACACCCGAAAAGACCGCACATACACCCACGAATTCCAAACAGCACGAGTCTTCGCAAAGGCGACAACGAAGATCAAGACCTGCGCATGTACAACATGTTGCTGATGATCTTACGTCTACACTCATTCAATCGTTAAGCACACGCCCATACGCAGATTGTCCCATTTGTTTTTCTTCCATTCTTCCGAATCAGCAAATCTGGTCATGCTCACCTTCAACTCCTCAAGTATTTTCTACTTCCGACGACGAAGCTACGACTATACCACAGTACTGCTGGACGACTTTTCATCTCAAATGCATCAGAAGTTGGGCTGAGAAGAGCATTAAAACGTTAGGAAGAGGCGTGGCGGAATCGTGGTGAGATGGATAAAAAGGGAGAGTGGAGGTGTCCTGGATGTCAAGCAAGAAGGGAACTTGTGCCCACCACCTACTGGTACGTATTCCCTTGTTCTCGATGAGCCCTGAAATCACTCATAGTACTTTCTTCCGCAGGTGTTTCTGTCATTCAACCCCAGATCCTAAACCACCGCGTCTGGCTACGCCACACTCATTGTGGTAATCCGTGTTCGCGTCCTCGAGAAACGGGCTGTGGACATGCTTGTCCACTTCTTTGTCATCCTGGGCCCTGTCCGCCATGCCAAGTCACAATGCCGGTACCCTGTCCTTGCCCAAGGCACCAGATCGTCGTGTTCAGGTGCGGAGACGATATGTCCGGCAAAGGGAAAGTCAAGGAAGATCGCGCGACCCGAGAGAAAGTAGTGTCATGTGGTAATGTATGTGGCAGGCTGCTGGACTGCGGCAAGCATTCATGTGATAGGATATGCCACATTGGAGCGTGTGATGTTTGCGAGATAACAGAGGATGTAAAATGCTACTGTGGGCGTACGAACAGATCGCTTAGATGCGGGGAGGGGAATGCTATTTCTTGCACCACACGCAAGGGAGACGAAAGTGAGGCGGAGACCTGGATCGGGAGATTTGGATGCGACCACACCTGCGATAGGCGAGTCTCATTGTCCTTGGTTCCTTCACCCATTTTAACCACTATTCTAGGTTGTTTGACTGTGGTGTTCACCATTGTCAAAAGATATGTCATCCGCCTCCTCCTAACCCGGCCACATGTCCATTTTCTCCGGAAAAAATCACTCATTGTCCGTGCGGTCAATACGCTATCGCACCACAAGACGATTTGTCTTCATTTAAGGGCAACTTTACTTTCTCACCCCGTCAGGCATGTACTGATCCAATTCCAACTTGCGATTCCACATGCGGCAAGGTTCATACGCTGTGCGGCCACGAATGTCTCGCGAAGTGTCATTTGGGACCCTGTCCACCTTGTAGCGTCCTCACAACGAGGCCATGCCGGTGCGGGCTTACGACAAAAGAGGTCAAATGTGCTGATTTCGTCACTGAAGAAGGGGAGAAAGAATTGTTGTGCGATCGCCCGTGTAGAGCCCCCCGTGCATGCGGCCGTCATGAGTGTGGACGGATTTGCTGTCCCCTCGCATCGCTTGCGACCGGAAAGGCGAGAAAAGGACGAGCGGCCCCAGTAGATCCAGCGCATACGGTTGGGATTGGAGAAGAGGAAGGCGGGTTGCACGAGTGCGATCTGCCTTGTGGGAAGATGCTCGGCTGTGGAAATCATACGTGCGAGAGGAAGGACCACGAGGGACCATGTCCGTCTTGTCTGAGGAGTACGTTTGAAGAGGTGCATTCCATCTCTATTTTGATAGAAGAAACGATACTGATCAAATACTTGCCTCATAGGTGATCTGCCCTTGTGGACGAACGATCCTTGATCCGCCGATCCCCTGCGGTACCAAGATTGAATGTCGTTACCAGTGTCCTCGACCGACGTCCTGCGGGCACCACCCAATGTCGCACACATGCCATGAGGTTCCACCTCAATGTCCTCCGTGCGCGTATCTTGCAACCAGGTTGTGTGCATGCGGGAAGAAAGAGGTTTTGAATGTCAAATGCTCATTGGAAAAGGAGAAGGTTTCTTGCGCCACTGCGTGTGGAGAGTCAGTCGAACACTGTTTCATTAGAAATGAAGATTGCTAACATATGGATGAATCAGATTATTGGGTTGTGGATTCCATCGATGCCAGAAGTTGTGTCATGCAGGCGATTGTGGCGCATGTACCGCTCAGTGTGGCAAAGATCGCAAATCATGGTAAGGACAACTATTATTGGCACCGCATCCCCTTCACGCTGGCGAACGCTTTTTCAGCCTCCCGGCTCACCATCCATGCACACAACCTTGTCATGCACCTTCAGCCTGCCCTGAGGATGATCCATGCGAGGCACTGGTGACAATCTCGTGTCCCTGCGGGCGTCTCACGCAGCCTTTGCGTTGTGGGCGTTGTCTTTCAAATCCCGAGTCCGCTTCGTCTCACGTGCTGAAATGCAATAGCGATTGCGGAGTCGCCAAACGGAATGCTCGGCTGGCAGGAAGCACTTGGTATTACCGACCAATCCAGGGAAAGAGTGAGTAAACACACGGCCGGCGGTTCAGTCGTGTACCCCGATGAGGTAATGTTGTTTGCGAAGAAGGATTCCAAGTTTGTGCTTCTGGTAGAAAAGACATTTGCAGAGTACGCCCCTTTCTTGCTCGCATATCGTCTGCGGACAGCGCTTACGTTCTTCTGCTCAGGTTTATTGCATCCAATAAGAAATCTCAAGTGTTGCCTCACATGACTCAGGAAAAGCGCAAGTTTGTTTACAGCGTAAGTCGTCATTCATAACCTTAATCGAAGCAATCTAATGTCATGTTCAGCTGGCGAGTGTATACAGACTAGATGCCCAGATGGTAGATCAGGAGCCTTTTCAGAGCATCCAAATCATACGTCGGCTGGATTCGCGTATTCCAACGCCCCTCCTATCAGCACCTACGGCATCTTCCCTTGGGAAGCTCGGTCTCAGTACAAGCTCAAATTCGGCGTGGCGTGTCCCATCGAAGCCAGCGTCTCCGGTGCCAATGCCCCCTGTGCCTGGTATCATGGCTTCAGGTGCTCGTGGGTGGGGTACGATTGTAAATCCAGGCACTGGCGTAGCTACGTCGTCCTCCACTTCTGCCCCTATACATGCTCCGCGCGCAACGAATATGCCCTCTCGGTCTCCCACCCCGAATTTTGGTGTTAGGGCGGAGACGCGACCTGGCGATGAGAGTGCGGATGTACCGGACAATTGGGAAGATGATGTTTGACCAAATAGATAATGGTAGCCGTGAGCATCGCAATCTAGAATAATAAACATACATCCATTGGTTCTCGTTGAAGGTTTGCTGATCAATCGATCATCATGACAGGGTGTATGAAGTGCGCCTGGGAATTCGAGCCTCGATTAGAATGAAACACAAACGGGATTGGGTGTTGCTACACCCCCCTAGTTCTCGGTGGGATGTAACCGGAACTTGTATATTCCCAAGCGCCTACTGGATACACTGCGTTGCCCTTAATCAGGCACACGATATTATTATACACGGTTATTGTATTAGCCACAGTAGTACTCTACTGCCATAGCAATTTATTCTTACTCGGGGTACGGCTCCGCAGAGGGGGCAACCAGGGAGGGCGGAAACGGCCAGTAGCAAAATTTCAGGTCCTGAGGTTGAGCGCCCTGATTGAGTGCCCTTGGCAATTCGCGGTCGAGTCGGCGCAGTATTCTATTACAACGGGTACCATGTAGTTGATTGTGTGCATGAGCGAAATGCTGAACTTGTAGGGTAACATAAAGGCAAGAACAAAGAGAAATGGATATCTTAATCGCCACAAACAAACATCCAAGCTAATCCACTTTCTTGGCTTCCACTAATTCGGGTTTTCGTCTCTGAAGCACTTCTACCCACTTCTTGGGAAACCAGCCTTCCCGCCCATCCCTGGTGCGCCCCTTCCACCACTCTCCGTCCACTTCCATCCGTGGATCCACTTCCGTGCCTGTTCTCGGATCCAGCTTGCCGGTAATGGCGATAATATCATTTTCTTTGAACGATAGCTCGTTTTGGTTTGATGCGGCGAAGGGGTACAATGCCCGCACAAACGTGAGTGATGAAGGGTCAAGAGGAGGCAGTTGCCCTGGTAAAAGTCCGCCATTGGCAGCAGCCTCCGCTTGAGCGCGACGTTGTAGTATTTGGATGAGTTTCGACATGGCATAGGGTATGCCAAATATGGCGAGGAGGAAAATGTATAACGGTTTTTTGCTTACTTTTGGTCGTTGTAGTGCACCTGCTGGTCCGTGAACGGGCTTTCCGTCAATAAAGTTGCGGAACTCGTGTTGGAGCCCGTTGGGTGTCGGAGATCCTGTAATCGTCCGACGTCCTGCGAGCAGGTCCCGCAACCACCGGACGAGGCCAAATAACCCCAAAACGCTGCCCAACGCATTTCGTAGCTGTCCAAACTGGTCTATCACGCCCACCATGGCGAAAAAGGACGAATGTGTCGCCATAAACGTCGATTCGAGCATCTGTGCGACTCCGCTAAAGGTCTGGACGATGGAGTGGATTAGCTGGAACGTATGTTGTGTTGTTGCTTCGAGTGTCTGGGTTAGGCTGGGGGTCGGGTGGCCGTGCGGATCGGTTTGAATGTTTCCAAAGGGCATGCTGCCCATGCCCATGCCCATACCATAGCCGCCGTATCCGCCATAACCCATTCCGCCATAAGTTCCTAAACCGCCGTAACCACCATACGCGCCCATGCCATATGTTCCAATTCCGCCATAGGAACCATAACCTCCGAAACGTGAATATGGCGAGGCACCATATGATGAATAGGGATGTGTTAAAGACGTTGATGTTGATGGCGTAACGAATGATGAAGGACGTTCTGGTACCGTTGGGACCGTCGATGTAGGAAGGCTAGACGGAGAGGCCGTTGTTCCTGGTGGTGGGTTGGTCGCGGCCGCCGTTGCGAATGACGAGCCCGTCGTCTGCTGTACAGGATTCAATGTAGCCGCAGCACCATTTCTCTCCCAGGGTTTTGGCGGTGAGACCATTGTCAGGGGAGGCGTGATTATCTGTCACGCGGGTCACAACTCTCCCGACGCCATGGCAGCTGCCACGCGGGTCCGCAATTCAGGGTTTTATCTCCCTGCCAAGGCATCGATTTGCCATAGGGCGTGAGAGCTCAGCATCTCTGACATGGGTCTAACATATTGAATAGAATGAAGTCTAGGGCTGGCAACAGGACCGTATGTGTCGAAACCATCACCAGCGCCGCGGGCGTTCGCGCTCGCCACGCGGAGGTGGGCAACGTTCGTGATTGTTGCACATGATTTGCGATGACGGAGCCTGTCCATACGGCCAACTCCCAAGGCCTTCAGACACCATGCATCTACACAATCAATTATTCGATCCCAGAAAGCTGAATAGCCATGGACCGTCCCTGGAATAACCTCCTTGACATTAGTGTGTGAATTTGATATGATATGATATCCCGGTTGCAATAGATGACAAAACTCTGATGGTTAGAAGCAGAACATTCTCAGCGTCCAATCACCGGAACCCCAGGGCTGAACGAGCTAGCATGCCTTCGGTTGGTGATATTCCTGAACTTAGTATGCGAGACATGCTGCGGTTCCAAATGTCTCCGGAAGGAACCCGCAAGAAGGCGCAATGCGCAGACAAACGAAAGGCTCAAAGTTCGGCACCCACAACATCATACCCAAATTCTTCAGAACATCCAAGGCTCGTTGAGCACGCCTACTAATGCGATCCTAATCAATGCAGCACGTGTAGAATGCATTTATGCATAACCTGAGTGATTTGTTCACAAGTTTCCTGCCATGGCGGAGTTCAAGACACATGGATAAGGGAGAATCGAACACCATTGGCATGAAACAGCAACTTGTCACGCGCCCCGGCGCGCTCCACCGTCGGCAATGTCCGCAATGTTTCGGTGATGTAAGTTAGGATGGTATATTGAAACGTGTCGCCGGGGATTACTTTATTCCATTCCGTTGCAAAAGGACTTACAAAAGAGTAACGTAGTTCTATACACATCTTTATCTTAGTACTTGATTTATGTTGTAAACATTAAAAAAGCGAACCCGGAAATGATTTACGTGCTGCTAAATCGAAACGATATAATTAATGGCGTGACCCATCATCGCTGCGCAATACTCATCAAGCTTCCAACAAACGTCAAAATCTGACAGACGTACGCGTCAACGTACATACTTCACCATCTGAACAAAGTTGCAACTTACCAGGCGTGGCCGCACATCGACAATATCTTCAGGCACTAAAAATATCAAAGCGTTCATCTTTCTCGCAATAGATATAGCGAGTTTGGCTGGAGATATAATCAGCCCGGCTCAAACATTCCCATTACAATTAAGCCTAACCATTTTGTCTGCGTTCTTCATAATCTCCGTGTTCCGAAACATTGACCACCAGAGAAGGTTCAACGATCCCCGGCTGAATCGCGTCGAGCAAATCCAAAAGGAACAACCCGGTCGTGATCGAGGGGTCCTTGAACGAACGAATTGTCTTGACATTAGACTTTGCCTTTTGAGCTGTCGCATTCGCCCACTTTAGGATTTCCGTATCCGTTATGGGGCGACCGGTCTTGGATAATGACGACAACGTTTTGATAATGCTTAGCCGCATCAACTGCCAAACGAGCCCAAGAACCAGCGTCTTGTTCTTGTCGACTATATCGGCACCCTGAATGCCCACCATATGCATACCGTTCTGTTTGGCGAGATCGACTGCATAATTGGTGTTCTCGACGCACTTGAATCGAGAAAGCATGGGCTGGTTAGGCGTTACACCAATATCCACGTCTTCCTCCCCCTCGTCATTGTAGGAAATTGGCTGAACGCCGCCTTCTTTAGGCTTCGATACACGACGCCAGATGACACTACCAGGCAGAACCTTGTCAAACGCTTGCAAAATAATCAACCCGTCTTTCAGGTTTTCAAACAGGTTGAACACGCCAGGTTCGACGTCCAGTGAGTTGAGCCATAGAGTGAACACACGTGCTTCACGCTCGCCCTCGGCATCAAAGTCTTCGACAGCTCCATAGTCTTTTGCTTCCTGTTCGTCAAGGGGCTCGAGACCAGGGTGCGTATTGAATAGGTTGGCAACAAAGGCAAGGTTCAAGCGCGGATTCCCAGACAGGAGTGATGAGACGGTCAAATACTTGCGACAGCCAATATTAGCCGCGTTTTGAAGTACCTTGATGCCGGGATCAGTGCCGCGTCCAGGGACGAAAGAATGCAATCATCACCTGCTCTGCACGTGTGCGAAGATCCTTCGTCTGCAGTGGAGCCAATGAACACTGCTCTGGTTTCAACTGATTCAAAAGGACAGTGTAGTTCTCTCCGTCAGACACGTCGCGACTAAAGTTGTTTACCCTACGCGAGACCTGTTAGAGATGGATCATTTTCCGAACTCGAGATCATATACCGTCTTTTCCATCCAGCTGCCCTGAGATGATAATTGAACCATCGAAGCAGAATCTGATCTGGTGTGAGCCTCAACAGATCATCTACTGTCTCACCCTCTTCGCATAATCTATAGAGCTCGGGGTGGAGCTTGATATCAACTTGGGCCAATAGTCCCCTTCTGATAATCTGCCATATCAACCCGAGGATGAGATGTTCCCTGCTTTCAGCAATGTCGGACGAGCCGATATTGACAACAGAACATCCAATAGCCTTGGCAGATGTGATAACAATATTGTTATTCTCCGTAATTTGGAATGCGTTGAGTGGCTTGCGTGGCTGAGACTTGTTCAAAACACGCATATCGATCGTATCAGGAACTGAATCATTGATGAGTTTACACAGTATCAATCCGTCTTTGCATTCATCAAATAGTTGCATTGTATTGGTCGGAATCGGGAACCGGTTCGCGAGGTCCGGGTCGTTCTCAATAACCTAAGGAACGAGCGAGCCAATAACCAATGAGAACGCTTCATCGTTGGGAATCCGAGAAACTGAAACAGGACACACCCCATTAATGTGGTTCGTAAACTCACGACGCTCATCTTCATTGATCGTATGGCTTACGCTCGCGTTCGATCCCTGAACCGTGACCCTTCCCGCCTTTTTCGTGATCGTCTGCTCTTGGGACTTGAGTTTCACATTAAGCTAGGCATGAGATTACGAGAGGGCGGGGAAAAGTCAACATCAAAGATAGAACTGTACAATTCGACAACTCACCTCGACCCAATCTTCCAACTCAACTTTCCCACTCGCGTCGACGCTGACGTGCTTTAGAGTCTCGCGAGCTACATCATATGATTCCCCTTGAGATTGCAAGGCTTGTAGAACGGCAGACTTGTCAACACGTCCAGGGGTGCTGGTGCTTATCGCACTATGTAATCAAGGACGTTTTGATATGATGAAACACGAAGGGAGGCTAATCTATACTGACTTGAATCGGTTGATGAGACCGGACATGTCATCACGAGATACTTGAGGATATTTTCTCTGGAGTCGTAGGGCGTCCATGGCGGGAGCGCGAGAAAGACGAAGGTAAGTCGGAATGCTCCGATATGCGCTGTGGCAGTGCAACCGTACTCCGCAGCGACTGCGCATCTCAGACCAAAAACTAGTTTTAATACGATCTCTAGTAGCAATGTTATGAATAATGTATACATCTGGTTCGGCAAGTACTCCAATACATCTACCAGTTAAACATACGATAGCGAACAGCAAGGACAACAAGAAATGGGAATACAAGGAGCGGCACAGTTTGAGAAATCGAAAACGAGCGTGATTGCAAAGAATGAGGTTGCCAGAAATACAGTAACGAGCGTGGGTGCAAAAGCTTTAGCGTTGATCATATATACTTTTTTCCGGTAATGCTGTGCTGCTCTTCAGTACAAGACGTTTCAGAGGCGAGTCGTCGTAACATTAACTGGGGAGAGAAGTCCATTGTCGGAGTCCTAGTCTCCAAAATTGGGTGAGTTGCCGAAGATAAATTACCAAAGAGAATAGACATGTATTATATGCTTGTCGAATCGTCAGATCATTCATTTGCACCAGAACAGTCGATGCGGAGCACACCAATCAAGTTGTGGTGGTCATTAGGCGAGGATTATTTGGTAGTCCAAGATATACTGACGCTGCCAGCACCTCTAATGTGCACTCGTGCTTGCAGGCGACAGACCTAAATGATGAATTTAGTCATCTCGTACGATAATGCAATACTTGACTTGCCGTATTAGCAACGTTTACGTCCTTGAAATCCGCAACAATCACTCCACTACTTTGATGATTTACTGTTACCTCGCCGAAGCCCTAGGGAAATGAATTGTTAAACAATATACAAGTCATGACATAAACTCACTTCGCACCAGCTGCTAATGGCCTCATATCTTCTATAGTTACCCGGCTCGACGCCACTTATCAAAAGCTTGCGCTTCGGCTTAGCGGTCTTATTGCCGCCTTTACCCAATATCAGACTAAGAGCCGAGCCATTATTTTTTAACATCATCCTTTCCCGGAAAGTACGAGGTGCCGGCGCTGGGGGCGATGCACCATGGTCCTTTGGAGCCTTTCTTCTCGCTGTGCGTTTGCCCATTTGTGCTATCTGGGATGCTCGGGCCGGGCTTTGACACCAAACCCTTCAAGCCGTCGACTCTTAGATTTGCAGCAGATACTGAAGTCTTCAATGGTAGTGCGGTGGTTTCAATAGGACTGTTTGGGATAGAAGTGTTGTTTCCCGACCATGTCAAACTGGATGAAGACGTGTCTCTGGTTAATGGCGATTCAACGCTGGTGCGGGCGACACTTTTTCCTATCGATAGTCTTTCATGACTGGAGCGGTGTCGTGGACTAGCGTTATCGTTGGAGTCACTTTCGTCATTCGGTGTCACTGGCGAAAAACTGGTACTGCCGCTCATGCTCGTCGTCGTTGGAGTTGCAGGAACGCTTTCCCATGATCCATACGTGGTTGCCTGGACCTGTGATGACAGGCTGGATCGTCTAGCAGCCACTTCAAGAACGTCTGAATGCGAATTTTGACGATGGGCCTGCTTCTCTTGACCACCGGTGGCGAATAATAGGACATGTTTGTCACTGCCAGACGATTGGCTACTTGAGCTGAAACGTGAGATAAATGACTTTAATTTGCCTTTGGGTGACTTCGATGTACTATGTCGCTTGCTCTGTAAATCCATCTCGACAGACGAAGATAAAGACCATTTCGAGGCAGGAGGTCCGTCGCGAGAAGTACTCAGGGAACAGGAGTAGGGCGAAAACAGCGGATCCATCTCTTTTCCGTAATAGGAAGCATCCTCATCGAATTCGTCCAAGTCATCAGAAGATGTGGATGTTCTTGGAGAGATAGGATCAATCGTAAATTGGGGACGGGATGAAAGATGCGTCGTCGTTGAGGAACAGTTGGTATGTTCATCATGTGAAGATGAAATTTGACGCAACGGTGAACTGACTTCCGTGGACAAATTTTGATTGTCTTGGTCTGATTCTCTTTGAGGACCCGGATCACGAGCAAGCCCATCAGCTCGCAACTCCTCCTCATCTGCTAAGCCAGATGCAATAACAAGCGCATTGAGCTTTTGGCGCTGCAGATCCGGACTCGCCTTCTCTGCTGCTGTAACCGCTACTGGTGATTGGAGTATGGGAGCTGGCGAGGAAGGTATCACCGGTGATAGGGACATGTGGGTTAAATTGGGTCGATGGGTGGTCATTATTGATTGAGATCGTACCCGTGCTGGAACAGTGAAATTATACGTTTGGCGTGAACCGGGAGATGATGGTATGGTGGTACGCATTACTGGAAGAGAAGGTTGCCGTGGAAGAGTAGGGTGGGGCTGAACGAAGGAAAGGTGGGTAGGGTACCGCATCTCGCTGAGAAAAATCCGGTTTCGCGTAAGAGAGGGTGGTAAAACATCCTGTTCTGTTTCCTCGGGTACCACAGGTGGTACGCGCATTTCTGCAAACGAACTATATGCGTGCATCTGATGAGCATACGCGCGCATATATGTGCACCAGACGCCGCACCTTGTCTTGGCTCGTGGGCTGGACACACTCCGGTAAACGGCGGATGTAGTTGGGAGATGGACGATATAGCGGATCGTGTGCCGCATTTTCCTGTGATGTAAAGCCCAAGAGGGGGGAGTCGGCGCGTATGATGGAACTGGAAGGTGGAAGCTGAGCGGTGATGGAGGGAAAGCTCACTCGGTGGGAGGGTGGATATCCACTTGTGTATGCGGAGACTGCAAGAGTCGCTGGCGCCTGAGCCAACGCTGGACGCGGCGGACATGGTGATGGGTGTATGCGCGACGGAGAAGGGGACGGTTCATATAAGGAACACAACTAATTTATTTTTCGTTTATGCAAAAAACGGCAACCCTTTTTTGAGAGAAGTCCGTCAAAGAGATCTTGATACAAGGTTTATCCGTGTTTGTCCCACGTATATTGCCCATCGGAGATCTCTTATGTAATTGCTCAACAACCATGAGGCCAAATGTTGATGCCCATCCTTTCCTCGCTCTTCCTTTTAGAACATGGCCAACTAGCTCCGTGCGCCTCATGGCTGCGCAAACGTTTCGAACCTATCCTTTATATGTCCATTGCCGACCATATCTTTCCAAAAGGACGTCTGTGAATCTTCTTCTTTACATATTCGCAGTTGTTCTGACGAGCAACTGTCTATCGATTTACTTGCTCCCGCTGTTCCTGCAGCTCACTGTCCTTCATGATCATCGAGAATGGTGCACACCGCAGCTAATTCTCCCATTACGCGCAACCAGGGCAGGCAGCTCTGCTAGCAGGGGAATGTGTAATTTTTTCGGGTTCGGACCGTCTCGCTCTTCCCTGACCATCGCAAGGCGTCCGTTGCAGCTCTGTAGGACTTGCCAAGGGCGGGTCGGTGGCACTAGGTGATACGCTGAAGAAGTAGCTCCGATATTTATTTATCGACGGCTTTCTTGTAACCAGGCATCATGATATGAATTAAGACACGGTATGATAATGATAGCAATATGTAAGCTTTCTTCTCGTTCCACTCAATACCAACTGATGCTCATACCAAGACGTAGATACCTAGGTGTAAGCAAACGATGGAACACATGATTAGACATTATAACACGACCGTTTGCTACTATCAGGTTGTATGATTGACTGAAACAATAGTTACGGCCTCGCTATGCTGTTGTCTCCTTGATGCTACTGTCTGTCCAAACAATCTGTTATAGCTGAGTACTGAGCTTTGATCGGATATCCACAAATTTCCTTGCATGCCGGAACAAACCGCTAGCGTCAATGGGAATTCCCTTTGCTTCTGCAAGACAAGTCTTCGTACGCATGGGGAAGCAGTTCTCGTTATCTTTATATAAAACTTCAATGCCAAGGAACAAGCATTTCTTAACACCGCTACAATGAAATGAATGAACAAGGAGGGTACGCTGCATCGCGCACCCAATGGTATTGTGGCTGCAACAGAATGCGAAGCGAGCTACGTCTAAACATGCTCACGCTAAGCAGTGGGTCTGTCTCAACGTCTCCGTGGGCGGCCGACCCAACTGCTCCTCGGTTAGCTAAGGACCAATGGCAATCTGAACTAACTGCTTGACACGACACGTCTTTCCAGTAACCGCGGAACAAGATGTCCGGTCCGCAAATTTAGAGACTTCTCGCTCTATTGTTGATGTCGTAATTGCAAACCGAGTCTGCTCCTCGGTTGACAGTTGCACTCACCTCTACGCACGACACTATTTCTAGCCAAAAATTAAGCACTTCCCTGCTTTGACTCTTTTGTCATACAAAAATATTGGCATTTCCCATGTACGACGGCATGCATGTCTTTATGCCTATGTGCTGAGTATACTTTGGCAACCCAACCCATGATTCCCTCGAAAATGTCTGCTCATACACCCTCGATGAGTGACCGATATTCTTGAGATGGGTACACATGCGCTCTTTCTACCATTGCAACGATTGATCGCAGCTTTGCTTCATGCATAACTAATTATAAGCAGTTCAAAATGATTGCACCCTACCGATTCCCACGCATCCCTACAATATCGTCCGCAAAATGATGCACTAGCGTTCCAACTTATTGCTGGTAGTCACTGCGACATTATAACCCCGCTGAATGTCGGCCTGCATCGGCGTGTTTAAAATCTCAGCCTTATTGCCTTCCTTTTCCTGTGGTCAGGTTACCCACCCACTGGCGGGATTCACACGGCTGTATGCGCAGTTACAAACTGCTCCCACTCGCACGCTGCTTAAAGACCTAGTTGGTACCTGTCTAGGCTTTCTTCGTCGCGCCCTTGCAGCCAACTGCCCATATCCTCAATCACCCACTCTTTCAACGTTTGAAACATATGGCACTTGCCCAGGGTTCATCCGTCAATGATGGTTGTCACTTCGCGTTCAACCAGTCTAACCGCATAAGGATGGTTGAAGGAAGATGTTGGCCTCGGAGCAGCATGTCTGCTGGCAAGACACTGAAGAGAAGCCTGCTTTCATGACTCGTTTACGTCTCGTTGGACACGCGGTGGTGATAAGGTGAGCCCGCCAATGACGACAAGGCACGGAAGAAGGCTTATGTACATAGACATGCCATTGCGATGTGACTTTCAAGAGCAGGGAATACGGAAATGATATGTTGTCTCTCTTCTCTATATGTTAAGATTGCCAGCCTACACTGCAGGCGATTCCTTCGCAGGCACAACTATCGTACATCAAACCTTCCGCCTGCATCGCTTCATATAATCCATCTAAGGATTGGTACCTCAACGTATTGACAAGTATCGTGCAATTTTCTGCCACAAGACCCGGTTTATCAACATATTACGTCTCCTCGCACGGCCTTGACGTCGAAATAACGAAAAGGCCATCTTATCACCTTTTGGTATAAGCCTTTCAGACAAGGTTGTACCCCTTCATGTCATAGCGCGTGGCAGAAAATGTAGACAGTAAAATAAAGATTAGGTGGATCTAGTCCAATTTACTCAATATCTGATCGGACGTATAAATCTATGCGGCATCGATAAAACATTTAACTGGCTAGCACGGCATTTAGCGGTGAGCCTATCGATAATCATATTGATCCACATCTACCACTATATTATATCTGCCCTTTCCGTGGGCAACGGAGGTAATACTGTACCCGAGCCTTAAGGCAAGTATCGCCACGATGGCGGTATGGCGTCACCTCAGTGGCGTCTGAGCGTATCTTTAGGTTGTGATTAACATATTTGTTTAGATCCACGAATGCCCTTATGTGTTTTTACATATCACGTAATTGTTGCCTGTTTGAGTTTTTGAAACAAAAATCTGCGATGTCCATAGACAGAAACGACATTGCTTGAATCCAGAACTCAGCCCGATAAAAGGGCAAAGCAGGCTGTGCGAGATTTAGGAGAACAATTAACATTAACCTGCATGATTGCGAGTAACTTTAGTTTCTTTAGTTTGACTCGGCCATTCCCATGTGTGGAACTTGTATGTATGTCTCAATCTTACGCCCCTATAGATATCGAGGTTCTATAAGGGTGATGACGTTTGCGTAAAGATTCGGGTTACCAGAATTTCATACGGACGCAAAAAACAACGTCGCAATCGTCGTTACAACGATGTTACGCCCATATACCGTTGTTATAACGATGGCCAACTAGAATCATAAGTAGATGAAATATGAATAAAATACATGAAAGATGAAATACGCAAAAGACATTATCTCACTCAATAGCAACAGTGTTACGGCATTTGACATTCATAGAATGCTCTAACTCTTTTTAATACAGGCGGGAGGATTGGAGGACAGCGCTAGCCAGAACATCATGATATGATGGCGAACGTTCTCTCGAGGCGAAATCAGACGTATGCATCATGTTCAAGAATGGTGGTCACGAAACGGCATTGAAACAAGGATAACAAGGATACATGAAAATTTCTAAGTTTGTGAGTTTAGAAATGAAAAACGTTTTACTGACAAGCATTGATCCATCGTAATTGAAGGTAATGTCCGAGTCCAAAGGCAAACATATCGTTGTAGCACCGTGTAGCTTTAGAAGGCCGCCTATCCTTGGATGGCTCTTTCTGGGTATGACGGATACTTGTCATATTTCTTCCATTCTGGGATATTGAATGAACATGAGTAGAACTCCTGCAATCAGATCCACGAACCAACCCAAAAATGGGTAGCAGAGGACGTACGTACATTTGATTCTTCGAGTTGGACAACCATATCTAGCATAGCCGCTTTGAATAATTCTCGCACCATAAGTATCGGAGCATGGTTCCTTAAAAAGAAAGGCGATGTATCATGACAATCCGATGTTTGCGCTTTGGATCGAGGACAAACAGATTCATCACGATAATCGTAAACGTCTACTACTCACATGTAGCATAACGTAAAACTTGATGGGGATCTGGAGAGGAAGAATGACTGCAGCAGAGAAAACTACCTTTTCCTTGGGTGCTGCTAACTGTAAAACTTCAGCGTATAGCTCATTCGAGCAGTAAAACGTACCTGTGAGCGGTAATAATTGCGGTCATGGCTATAGATAAAGGATAGCTTCAACAGGAAACAAACGAGCGTCCTCGAAAATCAAAGGCGCAATGTAGAAGAACGGTCCGCCTATGATGTGCGGGTGGTGAAGTTCTCCCCCTAGCCTAGGCGTCCGGACATTGATAAACTTCCATCGTATAGAAATCTAATATGGTATATCAGCCACTTGAAGTTGGAGGAGCGGGAGCACGCAGAAACACACCATATACCGTTCCAAAGCCCTTCTCACCATATCAGAACCAACCAATCCGGTTTCAGGTCCTGAAATTGGAAGTTTGTCATGTAGAGGCTTGAGGATGGGTGGTTTCCGAGACAGCGGTGACGAGGAAAGCTATTCCTGCACTGCAACCCAACATGGTCAGTACATATAGAGTGAGAGCTTTGCACATGAGGTCGAGAGCTGCACCTTGATGAATCCGTATGTGAGCTTGGTAGATCTCCGACCAGCTACTCGAGGGCATCCGAACTGGAATTGCGATGTCGTGTTATTGAACGAGGGAAATGTGAGAGAGATTGGGGGCGGGAAGGGGGGCTGAGCCCTTTCAGGTATTGTACTGGGCTTCCACCTATCTAGACTGTTTCAAGGCACAGCGGATCAACCTCGCTGCTCACCTCACCGCTGGCCCTGGCTGTGCCTCTGCTGTCATCGACCATGAAGGGTGATTTGCCATATGTTCTCCTGACTATTTGCCATACAGACAGTCAAATCCAGCATCAACTTTCTAACCTCATCACCCGCCACCTCTTCCAGCAACGCCTGTTGAGCTGCACACCATGTGCTGTAAGCAGCATGGTTGCACTAGTGGAAGTGTTGAAACGAGCAACAGCAGCACAGAGCAAGGCTTAGTAAGCGAGGGGACTTACTGAGTACTGTTTAGAACGCTTAGGAGCTAGGGCTCAACTATGCAATAGAACAGGAGATGTATTTCAGCAGTGCAAAGGGCACTGCTTATATACAGTTACAGGAATCACATGTAACTACTTCTAATATACCTATTTCTAGTAATGTGCAGCTTCCTGCTGCGCATTGCACCATACCTGCTGCGCATGGTGTCATATTGCTGCGCATTTTACAGCAATCTGTCAATACTTGATGTGTGAAGCATGTTTCATGCATCGTGTTCTCACACGCTGTCGTTTCATACTGTTCCTGGAATGAAACTCTGTCAAACACTATAAAAGTGTCAACAGTGTACAAATATCAGATTATATTTGTGATTTAGTGAGCATTCATAAATAACAATATAATATATCAAGCTATGAGTTCAATACTCAAAGCTCCAGATCATTATTTATTCAACACTCCCCCATGCTGAGAAATCACTAATCCAATTTCAGATCTTAACTTTGTGAATTTATCAAAGGACAAATTTTTAGTCAAGATATCAGCAAGTTGCTGATTTGTGGGAATATACACAAGTTCCACTTTTCCTTCCTCTATGCATTCTCTAACATAGTGGTAGTGGATATCTATGTGTTTAGATCTATGCTCTTGAGCAGGATTAGAAGCTAAAAAGATTGCTCCTTGATTATCCACTCCTAGTTGAATCATTTTTATAGTCTTTCCAATTTCATGGAATAAAGACTCTATCCAGACTATCTGTCTTGATGTATCAGACAGACTCATATATTCTGCTTCTGTCGATGACAGAGCAATTGTCTTTTGTTTCCTTGAAACCCAACTAACTGGTCCTCCAGCTAATTTTACTATGTATCCAGTGACAGATCTTCTATTAATCTGGTCACCTGCCCAGTCTGCATCACAATATGCAATGAAACCTTCATGGTTCTTTCCATTATACACTATTTTGCCATTAATGTTGGTGGCGACATATTTAATAATGTATAATGCCTTCTGGATATGTTCTTCAGAAGGATTAACCATAAATTGCGACATCATTATTACTGCAAATGCAATATCTGGATGAGTTCCAAGAGTTAAATATAATAATGATCCAATTATGGATTGATAATAGCTTCTTTGCTCAGAAGTTGCTGTTCCTTCATTTGGTTTAGGAACATATCCTGCTGGTAATGGTGTTCTAGCAGGTTTAGCATTTTCTTGACCAAAACGCTTAACAACTTTCTTAGCATAGTCTATTTGATCAATTATTAGTAATTGATTTGGTCTATCTCAAGATATCTTCATCCCTAGATATTCAGAAACTTGTCCTAAGTCTCTACATTCCCATATTTTCATGAACTTGCTCTTTTTGTCTAATAAGAGTCTTTTGTCATTTCCCAGAAATAGTACGTCATCAACATATAGTATGACAACTATTATTGATCCTTGTTTGTTAAGGATATAAACTCCTGTATCCGAAAGACATCTTTTGAATCCTAAGGATTTCAAGCTTTTATTAGCTTGTTTATTCCAAGCATATGATGCTTGTTTAAGACCATATAGGGCCTTTTTTAATCTATAGACTTTTCCCTCTTGTCCTTTTGTGACAAAACCTTCTGGCTGTTCCATGTAAATCTCTTCATCAAGATTTCCATATAGGAAGGCTGTTTTAACATCTAGTGCCTTGATTTCCCAATTTTTGAGTGCAGCTGAAGCCAGAAGTAATCTCACTGTTTCAAATTGTGCAACAGGAGAAAAAGTGTCATCATAATCTATGCCAGGTATTTGTGAAAATCCTTTAGCAACAAGTTGAGCATGTTTTTGACCATCACTTTTAATATTGTAAACCCATCTACACTTCACAGGTTTACAATCTTTTGGACCATCAACTAACTCCCAAACATCTCATTGGAATAGAGCTTCAATCTCATCCTCCATAGCTTTAATCCATTCTTGAAAAGCTTTAGGATCAGATTCTTTAATTTTTAACACATCCCTAAAATGAACAGGGATGTCAGATTTAGGTAATTGTTACAACTTCTTTCTCTTACGCCTACTTATTACAATAAGCCTTTCTTCGCTTTGTCGCTACGCTCTGATACTCGTTTCATCTACCTGGACTGCCCCTCGTTTCACTTCCTCTTATACTTCTTCATTGTTCTCTAGGCAGTATATAAACCCCCACATGTACCGTAGTACTTCAGTTCCAACTTAATCGAGTATTGTCCTTTACTGAACAACCCTCTCGCTCTCGTCCTCTCTATCACTCGAGCTACCTTCGTCGCTGCCTAGCACGACGTCGAACAGCATTCTCGTCCAGTGACTGGGATTAGACCGAGACTCTAGTTGTCACCGTTGACTCGATAACGAACCAAGGGCATCGATCCTAACACAAGTTGGAACTCACTGAACCGCTTAGTGCATCGTCACTAGCTAGACAACATAGATCCGAAACGACCCGAAACCAGACTCTCTAACCAGAGACCACCGAACGATTCCTTTCTCTTTAGAGGGACATATTATCTAGAAGGACAAGAGCTCTTTTTCTCAACATTAAATAAACGTTGGGAATTTCGAGGAGTAGGAAAGAATAGGAACACCCCAGTATCTAACGAATACTTCGAAGGGGATTACATCGAAGGAAACGAACACTCTTTACCTGGAAAGCTTTGGGTTGAGTGGAGAAACGAACAAAAAGAACCAGAAGAAGAACCAGAATTATATTTCGAAAGACCCAAAGAAACCCTTTGGTGGGAAGAGTACTGTGACGCGGAATTCGAGTTCGACGGCACTGATCCATACTACTCTCTTTCCAAAACATCCATAGTAGGGTGGAACACCTTTTTGGAACAAAAACAAATCGAATACGAACTAGAAAACCCGAGACCTGAAACAGACGCCGAAACCGACACAAAACAAATGGCAACTAACACTGAAACCACCGATGCCCCCAGGGGAGATATCAAACCAGTCTCAGCACGAATTTTCACAGGAGATCGGACCGAAGCTAAATCATTCATCAACTGGTTTAGCAATTTCTTTGCAATAAACGCCCACAACTATGAAGGGAAACATGAAAAGAAAATCAGATACGTCCTCCAATGCCTAGGAAAGGAACTAGACGACTGGAAAGAAATAATCCGCGATCAACTGGACGAAAAAGACAGACTTACTTGGGAAAACTATGACACCTTTGTCAAACGATTCCTTGACGACTGGGGAGAAGTCAACACTGCAGTCAGGGCGCTGAATGAGCTCACTAAATTACGAGTTGGAGGAGAGATCACTGTCCCGATCTATGTCCGAAAATTTAGAATGCTCATAGGATCCTCCGGACTAACTGGAATTACCGCCCAACTCCAGGCATTCGTCCGAGGCCTACCAACCACCATTGCTGCCAAGATCCTCGAAGGACAAAGCGACTTTAAAACTATCACAGATGCCTACAGAAAGGCGGAACAACTCAACACAGCATGGGAAACGATGAAAGCATTAGGGAAAACTGATACAGGGTGTCGATTCAATAAAACAGGGGGACCTAAAACGATCCATGCCATACAAACCGGACGCCTTACTGATGGGCAACGAGAAGAATATATGCGTTCTGGGAAATGTTTCAGATGCGGAACCATTGGTCACTTATCCCAAAACTGCCCAAAGAAAGATACTACCAGGAACCCGCCCCCTTCAGGACGATTCACCAGAACAATCACTGAGGATAACGATGCTAAGAAAATTCGCACTATGATTGCGGCGCTCAGCACAGAAGAACGAGAAACTCTCCTCACTGACCTGGAAACCGAGGGTTTTTAAAGCGGAGGAACCAGAAAGCGGTTGGAACCTCCAAGAACGATTATGGACAGTTAGCACTCGACTCTGTAATAGTAAGATCGAATAATAATCAACGACTCTCAATAACTGTCCAATCACCTGAACTACCCACTGAGATATCTGCCCTCGTTGACTGCGGAGCAGAAGGAAACTTCATTGACGAAACTATAACAAAAAACATGAACAAGAAACCACTAATTCAACCAATACGAGTTAAAAACGCCGACGGAACAGTAAACTTAAACGGAATGATCACACATAAAGTCAAAATTCCCTACCACATCGGAAAACTACTAATCGAAACAAGCTTCCTAATCACTAAACTAGGGGATCAAAAACTTATACTTGGACTCCCCTGGTTAGAAAAACATAACCCAGCAATAAACTGGAAGGAACGGACCCTCGAGCTCGATCACCAACTGACAGAGCAGATAGAAAGAAACCTGGACCAGGAAATCAACGAATACTGGATCAGGGTTAAAACATCGGCATCACAAGCGCTAGAGCATACACTATGCAAAGATACCATAACAACGCTACCAGACGAGTACCAAGAATGGAAATCTACCTTCGAAAAAGCGCCTTCAGAATGATTCCCAGTCAGACGCACATGGGATCATGCAATCGATCTCAAAACCGGATTTACCCCAAAAATCAGCAAAATCTATCCGCTATCAATAAAAGAGCAATCATCCCTCAACGAATGGATCACAGAACAGCTAGCTAAAGGATACATTAAACCATCCAAATCCCCACAAGCCTCGCCATTCTTCTTCGTCGCAAAAAAGGAAAGCGGAGCACTCCGACCATGTCAAGACTACCGATACCTGAATGAATGGACAATAAAGAATGCATACCCACTACCATTGATCTCTGATCTAATGACCAAACTATCCGGCGCTCAATATTTCACAAAACTAGATCTCTGATGGGGATACAACAACGTTCGGATAAAGGAAGGAGATGAATGGAAAGCAGCCTTCATAACGAACAAAGGACTATACGAACCAACAGTCATGTTCTTTGGCCTATGCAATTCCCCATCTACATTCCAGACAATGATGAACGAATACTTCCAAGACATGATCAACGAAGGATGGTTAATCATTTACATGGACGACATTCTGATATGTGGAACAACACCCAAAGACTTAGAAACTCGGACAAAACGCGTCCTAGAACGACTGAAAGAAAACGACTTATTTCTCAAACTCGAAAAATGCAAATTCTGCACTCAGGAAATTGAATTCCTCGGAATGATCATTAGACCGGGGGAGATAACAATGGACCCGATCAAACTGGCAGGAATAGCAGATTGGCCGACACCAACAACGGTCAAGCAAGTACGATCCTTCCTAGGATTTGGGAATTTCTACCAACGATTCATTGGGAACTTTGCAACCCTTGCTCGACCACTTATCGATCTCACAAAAAAAAATGAAGCGTTCCTCTGGACACCAGAACGACAGATGGCGTTTAACAACCTAAAGAAACGCTTTACAACAGCCCCTGTACTCCGAATGCCAGATGTCACCCGACCATTCATCCTGCAAACCGACGCCTCGAATAAAGCAACAGGAGCAGTACTGAAACAAGCCAACGAAGCAGGACTCCTACACCCTTGCGGCTTCATCTCACATGCCTTAACCACGACAGAGCAAAACTATCAGATTTACGATAGGGAACTACTGGCAATCGTCAAAGGACTTGCAGCATGGCGACACCTTCTTCATGGATCACCTCATACCACTATCGTCCATTGCGATCACAAGAATTTATCCTTCTATCGAACCCCACAACGCCTTACCCCCAGACAAGCCAGATGGTCCTCCTTCTTAAGCGAATTTGACCTCCGAATAGAGCACGTCCCTGGAACTAAGATGTTTGAAGCAGACGCCCTATCTCGACGACCAGACCACATTGGAATGGATGACGCCCCAGAAGAAACCACAGTGTTACCACCCGAACGATTCATCAGGCTTATAGCAGACGACCTAGCAGAGAAGTTGCGCAAAGGCATGACTAAAGACGACTTTGGACAAATACTAGTTGAAGTAATCCAAAATCATCGAGCACCACCAATAAGATCAAAGCTGCAAGACTGGACATATGTCGACCACATCGTACATTACCAAGGAAAAACCTATGTACCCGATCAAGATGGATTACGCACTCAACTCATTAAACTAACGCATGAATCACCTACATCTGGGCACCCCGGACGATTTAAAACTCTAGAATTACTCAAACGAAACTACTGGTGGCCCGGAATGAACAAGCATACCAAAGAATGGATCGAAGGATGTGCGCTCTGCCAGCAAATGAAAGTAAACACTCACCCCAACACCCCTGCCTTACAACCGATCAAATCTAATGCCACCCGACCCTTCCAACAAGTCACAATTGACTTCATCACAGACCTACCAATCGCCGACGGCTTCGACTCAATCATGGTCACGGTGGACCATGGACTTACAAAGGGGGTAACCTTTTCCCCTTGTCACAAAATGATCGACGCACTAGGAACCGCGGATCTATACATAAACGAAAACTTCAAACGATTCGGTTTACCAGATATCCTCATATCTGACAGAGGACCACAGTTCGCATCTAAAGTATTCCGAGAAATAGGAAAAGCGCTGGGAATAAACCATAGAATGAGCACAGCCTACCACCCCCAGACAGATGGCGAGACAGAACGAGTCAATCAAGAACTAGAAGTCTACCTCCGAATGTTCTGCACAAACGAACCGCACAGATGGAAATCACTACTGCCAATTGCGGAATTCGCTCACAATAACCGACACCATGATACCATCAAAGCATCACCGTTTCAGCTAATGTACGGAATAGACCCCGTCGCTATTCCCACAGCTGCACCCCCCATGACGACCCCAGCAGCTGAGAACCGACTACGAATGCTACAAAAGGCTAGAGAAGAAGCACTCGCTGCACACGAACTCGCTAGACAAATGGTAGCGCTCAGAACAAAAGACAAAAGCATCAGGTTCGAGAAAGGAGACAAAGTCTGGCTCGAAAATCGAAACCTCCGAATACCCTATGAGTCAAGGAAGCTAGCGCCCAAAAGAGAAGGACCCTTCACGATTGAGCAAGTGCTAGGACCTGTCACCTACAAACTGAAACTCCCCAAACAATGGTGCATCCACCCCGTGTTTCATACTACGTTGTTAACTCCATATAAAGAAACAACGGTGCACGGACTGAACTTCATGAAACCACCCCCTGATCTCATCAACGGACAAGAGGAGTTTGAAATAGAAGCGATCATCACACACAGAAAATGAGGAACCGGCTATCAATACCTAGTCAAATGGAAAGGGTATGGACCGAACGAAAACTCATGGGAACCCGAAACAAATCTGAAAAACGCTGCGGACATCCTTAGAGCATATAAAAACCGCCGAAACCTGCTATGAGGACCATGGTCCAGTATCGCAACAAACAGATCCTCAGACAGAACGCTAGACACACCAAAAACATCGCCTCCCCCTACTCCCGATTCTCTCCCAGACAATCTATCCCAAAACTTAGACATCTAATCATCCAACTCCCTAATCGAACCCATCCTCACCAGGGACGACGCGCAATAGGAACAGCCTTCATTGAAATACGCAAAATCCTGCTCTATCGAACAAAAGTACCGTCACTACACCCAGTATATAAGACACAGATCAGCCCCAACTCCCAGACACCAACCGACGCCCTCAGCAGAGACCACCATGTCAGGCAAGCGCGAAGAGCACTGACCTTATGGATCACTGACCGAGCAAGAGACCTGGAAGCGGTGGGAGTGACCTGCCTACACCGGACAGAGGCACTATTCCCAGATAAAATCAATTTCCCATCCAGTGGACCGCTGAACTTTAACCTACCCCCACACTACCTATACATCCCACACGGAGGAATACCACCTCCATACCTGAATCCACCGCCACCGCCCCCACTACCGCGATTTCGAATGGGAACCTGGATACCCAATGATCACGGGCATCATTCATCACACAAATCAAGGAACAAGTACGCACCAAATCCCGCCTAGACCACTGCACGAACCATATTTGGCCGAAAGACCTCCCACACGACCTAATACTCCCAGACCAGAAGCATTGGCCGATCAACTCTTACGAAACATCCTCTCTATTGACGCAGACGATTCATTCTGGGACATGGAATATTTCGACGAAGTCAACCTATAAAAAATCGAGACTCCCACTTCCTAGCCTTCCAACCAATGTCGCAAATACAAAAAATGTTCTCGCTCGTCGCCATCCTCGTCGCCCTCGTCTCCGCCCTCATCCCCTCTGCCCTCATCGGAGGACTCATTCTCGCAACTCTCCTCGCCACTTTCGCCCTCGCCTATTCTTTTCCTGAAAAAATCCCTGAGTTCGACGTCTTCACACCACCCCTCGAAATCTTCGTTGAAACTGAAATGGCGATCTATGCCGACGATGACCTACACATTCACCCGCCCGAACTCGTCGACGAGCCACCCATCGAAGAAGAAGTCACCCCCGCACCTATCCCTAGATCAAACCCCCTCATCGCCGCTGCCTCCCTCGAAGCCTCGTACATTACAGCCAATCTCCGAGACCTCTCCACCCCGCTTGGAGCCCTCGTAGGACTCACCCTCACCACCGACCCCAACGCCATGACTTACGCTGAGCAAGATCTCGCGCTTCGTGAACTTCGTCAATTGAAAGTCACCCTCGACTCCGTACGATGGCATGTAGATACGGCACAAAAGGACGTCGAAAACATCGTCCACTGGTACGAGTCTAGAGCAGACCATGCCTGGACAACTCAAGGTTGGCCTTAAGAAGTCGGTGACTTCTCGCATAGGGAGGGGGTAATGTTACAACTTCTTTCTCTTACGCCTACTTATTACAATAAGCCTTTCTTCGCTTTGTCGCTACGCTCTGATACTCGTTTCATCTACCTGGACTGCCCCTCGTTTCACTTCCTCTTATACTTCTTCATTGTTCTCTAGGCAGTATATAAACCCCCACATGTACCGTAGTACTTCAGTTCCAACTTAATCGAGTATTGTCCTTTACTGAACAACCCTCTCGCTCTCGTCCTCTCTATCACTCGAGCTACCTTCGTCGCTGCCTAGCACAACGTCGAACAGCATTCTCGTCCAGTGACTGGGATTAGACCGAGACTCTAGTCGTCACCGTTGACTCGATAACGAACCAAGGGCATCGATCCTAACAGTAATACTGCTTTTGAGAGTAGGAAATTGATAAATTTCCTTCCTCCCTCTTTTTGTAATTGATCAAGCAGCATATCTATATCTGAAATTCCTTTATCCTGAATAGTACCAGGATCAGATTCATCTGATATTTCGCTTGAAGTGTCTTTTTGACTATCAGAGTCTTCAGACTCATTGAAAGGATTCTTTTCCAGTTGTTTTTCAATTTCAAGAGGAGTTTTCTTTCCATAGATATTACCCTCCTTATAAACTGGTTTCCTTTCTCTAGTACTTCGGCAAAGTGGGAAGGGAATAGGTTCAGGTTGTTTTTGGGATTGTCTTTCTGTAACCTTTTTCTCTTTTTGTGTTCTTTTGATATCTGGTGGTGCATGATGTTGTGTCCCAGGCTGTCTACTGGAATTCTCTTCGGATCTGTTTTCACTTGATCCTTGAACATCAGGTCTGACAGGTAAATCCTGTTCTCCACCATTATTATAAGGCTCTATATCATCATTGTCATGAGATGAATTCTGCTCTTCATCTGGTGTAAGATCATGATTGAATGATGGTTTATATGGTTTGGGATCATTGTCGTCACTATTGAGATGATTGTTGTTTTGGGAATTGGAGTCAGATTCATGTCCATTTTGATCCCTTTGGTTAATACCTGGTGGACTTTCAAATAGTCTATCTTTATTGTAATTTTCGCTTTTTCGTGGAAATACAGATTCATTAAATAGTGCTTTAACACCAATGAATATAATGTTGTCTTTCTTCATAAATTTATAAGCTTTAGATCCTATGTCATAACCAATAAAGGTCATTGGTTCAGATCTTGGTGACAGCTTATCTTTACAAATTTCTTTAGGTATGTAGACCCAAGCTAGACAACCAAACACTTTTAGGTAATGAACATCAGGTTTTTCACCTGTCATGTTTTCATAGGGTGTAGACCAATTCGTCCTTTGTAATGGTGTGCGATTGTATACATGAATAGCAGTTTCAAAAGCAAATTCCCACCATGATTTTGGGCAGGAAGATTCTAATCTCATGCTTTCTGCTTTTTCAAGTATAGTATCATTTAATTGTTTAGCATGACCATTTTGTTGGTGTATGTGAGGTGCACTTTGTTCTCTAAAGATTCCTCTTGAAGCAAGAAACTTGCTAAATTTGTGTGACTTAAATTCCCCCCCTCGATCTGATCTGAAACATTTAACTCTACTGCTATATTGATTTTCCATGAGTTCTACATAACTCTTGAAAGCAGTGAATGTTTCTGATTTAGTTCAAAGAAGTGCCATATAAGCATAGGAAGAATAATCATCTAGTATCATAAGACACCATTTCTTTCGATGATAAGATTCCATAGGCAATTCTAATAAGTCTGCATGAATCAACTCAAGTGGCTTGGAAGCTCGCTTGATTGATGTAGGAAAAGATTTATTATGCATCTTTCCTTGTGCACATCCAGGACAAATTGTATCTGTTGATGGTATAGATAATTTGTCAAACCCTTTTGTATGATTGAAGACATGTTTTAATATATTTTTAGATGGGTGACCCAATCTTCAATGCCAAGTGTTATAATCCACTATATGAACTGAAGGTTCAGCCATTTTTACACTTGGATGGACTATTTCAGTCGGAATCCAGTGAATGGGATCTCCTATATGTCTAGGATATGCCATTATAAATGGTCGCCCAGTTTTTAGCAAAAATATAGTACTATACTTGTCCAATTTTTCATGAAAGCCTTGTAGCTTTAGTTGTCCAGACAATATAAGTCTGACACTTAGCTGCAGGCATATAGCAAACTTTTTCAAGTTTAATGACATGTTTATGTTTATGTGCGGTTTCTACCTGTAGGAACACAGTTCCTTCTCCAAGTATTGCTACTTGAGATCGTTTATCAGCTGTAAATACAGGCTGTGAAACTTTAAAGGGATGATATTCAGAGAAATCTTTGATTTCAGGAGTTATGTGAATAGATGCTCCTGAATCAATCATCCATGGAGTTCCTTTGGATTCAAATTCCTTACACTTGTCACAACCACACACATTTATCTTACTACTCATTTTTGGAATGGAGGCAACTAAAGCGATGTATTGATTGCTATTTACAGTAGTACAAATACTACTATTTACATTGTTACCTTTGAAATCAAGATGCCTCATAATTGGGCTCGTCTTGATAGTCCTCACTGATTTTTTATCAGAGAAGAACTTTTGAGTAGAAAGATTTACGTACTGATATTCCCCATCAGCTGTATCATAGAAGTCTTCACCTAAGGAGACTGTGTCTGACGTATTGTCCATTTCAATGTCAGCCCTTTCATCTAGAACTCTGAAATGGTTTTCTGCAATTGGATCAACCACCATTTGCATTTCTACATTGTCAGCGACTGAATACCCTTGAGCCTTCAGTTGCTGTAGATTTGGCACTAATGGTGCCATTCTTTGAATCAAGGGTAGAGCAGGATCTATCCTGTCTACTAAGTGAGCAAATCTAGGTGTATTTGCTTTCCTGGTGTCCCCAACATTGTTCTTTTGTTGCTGGTCTAATAGAAAGGCCTTCTTTTTCTTTTTATTGTCTTGATTAATTTTGTTCCTTTCTTGATTAGACAAGAACTGGGGTTTGCCAGTGTTAGAGGGTCTGGAAGATGGTCCTGGTGTCGTCCATTTCCCTTTATTTTGGTTCGAAGAATATGAATTCTGGTTATTAAAACCAGGTTTGTAGTTATTCTGGTTGCTAGGACCAGAATTTTGTTGTTGATTCCAATTAGGCCTGTTAGGGCCTTTGGGAAGCTTCACTCTAGCAGTGTGAACAACCCCCCCAGAAGATGTTCTCTGCCTTTGGGATTCTTCCTCTATTTTTGGAAGAATATCAGCAAGTTTCAAATCACTTGCTTTTGTGGTTAATAATACACTAGATGAGATGCTGTCCCATCCATGTGGTAAAGATGCTAACACTACCATTGCTAGCATGTTGTCGGGGAATGTGAAGCCATTGACAGAAAGTCGATTAGCTGTTGTTAATAGCTCATTGACTGACTCTGTCAATTTATTGGTGTTGATCTTCCAATGTATTACTTTTGAAAAGTCAACAAAAATGCCAGCTGCTCCTGGCTTGCCAAAGGCTTCCTGCAGTGCGTTGAAGGTAGAGTTTGACCATGGTTGAATAAGGTGTCGTAAGGACAGTGAGATTTTCATGGTCATTAATCCCAATGCCTTGTCATCGTTGTCACAGTAGTCATCCCAAGCTTCTCTTTTTCTTTAATGTGATGAAGCTCAGTTGCAGAAGTACTATCAGCTGCCTCTGCTGTCTTCTCAGCTTCTGTAAGCTGTGGCTTGATCCTGTTGCCAAGGACATACTGCCAGAGACCTTTATACTGCAGAGCAGCTTTGATAGCTGCTGACCACTCATTCCAATTATTGCTACCAGTAAGCGTTGGAATTTTAGATAAGTCATCTTCTCCTCCAATGATTATATCGACACTTGCTGCTCTAGCAAGATTATCGATTTCCATCCAGCCTGTCTGGGCTCTTGGATCGATGACTAGGTGATGATGGCAACTAGACTGATCACCATTAATTTTGTGTAAATGGAAGTTGACTCTCTTCCTAATTGACTTTGAATATGAAGGCAATTCTTTGATATCAATGTACTGTGGCCATTGATATTGAGCCAAAGCATGGGTTTTTATTGCTGCCAGGTAGCAGTAACCAATTTTCGACCATACAGGACTTTCCACAGTATGAACCCAAGGGTGGATTAGTCTGTCCCTACCCTTGAGTTCTACTATAATGAACTCTCCTTGTTCAAGCTCTTCATTCCTTCTAGCTTTAATCAAGGAAGAATATTTGCTATCATTCAAAGAAGGATGCGAATAATCAGAACTGTATATTTCCTCATCAAGTATATACAACTTGTGAGTTTTGGGTGGTATTCTTGGTCGTTCAGCCAACTCTCTCTTGGCTTTGTGTTCCTTCTGGCGCAATTTTTTAGCTTTCTTTCTAAAGCTTTTCACCCTCAACTTTTCTTGATTTGAGTTATCAATGGTTTCTTGGATACTTTCAATTAGATCCTCAACCCGTTTCTTATCCTCCATTTCCTGGCAGATAGCTTGGTGCATGGTGGAAATATATTTATTAATTTTAGTGGTTCTGCTTTCCTCTAAAACAGAATCACTGTGATATTTATTGGGCAGTATTTTTACTTTCCCAATTTTTGACCACTCCTTAGTGTGGTCCCAGACTTCATTTCCAGTCCCGCTATTTCTCTTTGGAGCGGCTGGTATCTCCACCTGTTCCTGTGTCCAGTCCTCCGCCTTTCCACCAAGGTTGAAGAACCAGGTCCTAACTTCTTCAGAAGTTGGCCAATTTAGTTGATTCTTTGGACGCAAGGAGAAGGTAGCACCTGCCTTGTTTTTAGTGGACAGGCCTGCTTTTGCCATATCGGTATACAAAACCAATTTCTCCTTCCCTTTCCCCTTATCAGCCTTTTGGGCCGATTTCATCTCTCCAGTTGCGATATTAAAAACATTTTTTCCATAATTCACCTGTTGAAGGTGACCTGCTTGGAATTTTCGAATGTCATCGAAAATTTTGTCCACTAGAGATTCCTCACTAGCTAATTGGGCAGCCTCATTCTCTAATTCTTGACAACGCTTCCAATTAGAGAGTTGTGCATCAGCAATGCGCTTCCTGTGGTTTTCCAGGTCTTCCTGGACCTCCTTGTACCGAGGAGACTGCTTTGAAGACGTCCCAATGGGAGCAGTGGGACCCTTGCTGGTGGATTGCAAGGTATTGATAAAAATGGAGCTGGTGAAACCAGCTTTGGCAACTTTTTGAGAAGAGGAGTCGGATTTGGTGCCAGGGGTACCGGCAGTGATATATTTGTTGCTGGAGGATCCAGCAGAGGCAGAGGAAGAAGCGGTGTTGGTGGTGGAAGACATTTGTATATGAGAAGGTGTTGGTGGGTTTGTTTGTTGAATTGAGTTTGTTCTGTAAGAAAGAAGGTAAGCAACAGTCTGGAAAGACTTTTGTTGCTCAGAACAAAGGTATGGACATCGAGTTTTCGATTTTATTCTCCCGTGATAAATGCCTGAGCATGTGCATAAACATGGTAGTCTGCTTTTTTGTCATAATGTGCTATAATTCATCGCCAGAAGGGGATCCAGCCCTTCAGGAGTGCTTGGGGGCTCCATCAAGTTCCCCACAGCGATAAAAATATCCTCCACTATTTATAGATATAGTAATAAGCTATTATTATGACACTAAGGAGTGTCCTAATGTAGATGGGATGCTAATCAGTGCCCATTGCTGGTCTGTGTGTACCAGGGAACAATGTCCCATGCAGCACGACCCTTATACAGAATTACTACTATTTTTAATTGTGGAGAACGATTTTATGCTGACAAAAACGGCCTACATAAGCACTTAATTATTCACGGCCAATAGGGGGGTGCGAAACCTTTCCAGATCTAAGTGATTAAGCCTAGACCCTTTATCTGTCATGGGACAGCCCTAAACCCGAGTGATTTGAATGGTTCACCAGACCAGGTAATTTATTGATTTACCAATCAGGACTACATTTTTTATATTAACCCAGATATTGCAGAACCGGGGACTGGTGAAGTGTGTCACACTAGTGATTATTGTCATGCCATCCAAGGCGGTCGCTCAAATCCCAAGCATTAGAGGCTTGTTAGGATGAGCAAGAAGTATTCCTGTCATACTTCAAGAGATAGCACATTAGCGACTAAATCGGATGTATACTACTATAATAACAGTACTATGGGCGCATCTATTACTTCCCTTGTTTACCTTTGTTATGACAGGAGGGTGCTGACACATGTAATATGCACAGCACAAGGTTTTCATCTATGCGGGGCCCATAACCTATTGAAACAAGCAATGGCAGCACAGAGCGAGGCTTAGTAAGCGAGGGGACTTACTGAGTACTGTTTAAAATGCTTAGGAGCTAGGGCTCAACTATGCAATAGAACAGGAGATGTATTTCAGCAGTGCAAAGGGCACTGCTTATATACAGTTACAGGAATCACATGTAACTACTTCTAATATACCTATTTCTAGTAATGTGCAGCTTCCTGCTGCGCATTGCACCATACCTGCTGCGCATGGTGTCATATTGCTGCGCATTTTACAGCAATCTGTCAATACTTGATGTGTGAAGCATGTTTCATGCATTGTGTTCTCACACGCTGTCGTTTCATACTGTTCCTGGAATGAAACTCTATAATATCTGTCAAACACTATAAAAGTGTCAACAGTGTACAAATATCAGATTATATTTGTGATTTAGTGAGCATTCATAAATAACAATATAATATATCAAGCTATGAGTTCAATACTCAAAGCTCCAGATCATTATTTATTCAACAGGAAGTGCCAAGGTGTGCTCACAGCAGAAACCATTGATGATACTACCAGAGGTAGGAGAGCTTACTTACATGCTGGTGGGCAAGGAAGAGCAACTGAGTTTATTAGTGCAAAGCACTGTCCTTATATACATTTTTATGTATTCATACATATTTGCACTTATTCTAAATAAGAGTGAGACAGATAAGAGAAATCTAATCTACAATTTATCTACAAAAGGAAATAGCCCCTAAGGGTGTTCTAGGCAGGCAGATTTCTCAATACCCCCCCATAATCAGTACCATGTACTGATTATTTTTGGACGATTTACTTTTTCCTAGAAGTCATCAAAAGAAAGGCGGCCTGACTTTCCTTCTCTCTTCCATCGTTCGTACAACTGCCATGCCCAAAATGCTTTCTCAGGCAGAGTCCATGGATCCTGTCCAGTGTCGACATGATCTATCCACATGGCGATGGCCGGGGACATGGTTATTCTGGGATGTGTAGGTGGGGATGGTGGAGAAGGATTCTCAGGAGGGTTGCAGCAGGACAAGTTCGTGCAGTTATGTCCAATGTTTGCATATCCATTGATATGGAGTACAGTCTTCTTTGTCAATTTTCATCAGTTGTTTTTTCCCATTGTAGCAAGAGGTTGTTCTGTGGTGTCAAGCTCTGAGTATAATTCTGCAGATAATCGAGGAAGAATGAAGCAGTTTAAGGTCCTACTCCAGGACCAAGCACAAGTGCTTGTTATGCTGATTTTATTAAACCAAGCATTGGTAAGAATTTATGGAACAATATTTGTCCCAAGTTTTTTGTGAGCATGTTGGCAGGGTTATGCTTTCCTTCAATGAAGAAAAGTGTGACAACTTTTTCAGCAACAAGGTCGCGAATGTAATGATACCATATATCAATATGCTTTGACCTCTTTTCTGTGACAGCATTTTGTGCAATAAATAGTGATCCCATATTGTCACCATAAATCAGAACAGTAAACAAGGGATAATGAATTTCATTAAACAAGCTTTTCATCCAAAAGTTGTTTTTTGCACAATCTGATAATGCAATGTATTCAGCCTCCATAGAGGATAGCAACACTGAAGTCTGCTTGTGAGAGGTCCAACATACTGTTCCTCCAGCAAGAATGCTAAAGAAACCTGATGTTGATTTACGGTCATTAATATCCAATGCCCAATCAGAATCCATATAACTGGCAAGACCTTCTTTGAACTTCCCATTATATCTAATGTGATAATTGGTGGTACCAACCAAATACTTTGCTATGCCAACAGCCTTATTGTAGTGATCAAGTGTTGGGTTTGCTGAGAACTGCGACATTTTTATCACAGCAAAGCATATGTCTGGCCGTGTTCCAATCATTAAATATAACAATGATCCGATTACAGATTGATATCTGGAGTGCAAGGCGTCATCTACAGATCCAACATGTTTTAATGGGGTATAATTGTGTGGCAAGGGAGTATCACTGGTGGTAACATTTTCCATTCCAAGTTGCGACAGTACCTTAAGTAGGTATGGCTTTTGATCAATTAAGATCATTTTCCCCTGTTGTTTAATATTAATGGAGAGGAATGTTTTCAATTCTCCCTGATCCTCCAAGTCTCCTAGGTCTCAGCATTCCCATACCAACATGAACTCTTGTTTCTTTTTCAAAACCAATGTTCTATTTGATCCCATAAAGATGGAATCATCAACATAAATCATGGCAATCACAATTTCACCATTGTTAACAAAAACAAATATTCCAGCATCAGAATAAATTCGTTTGAAACCCATTTTTTCCATGGATTTGTCTAAGAGCACCACCATGCAAGGGCTGCTTGCTTTAGACCATATAATGCTTTGAGTAAGCGATATACGAGGGTTTCCTTCCCCTTAGTGATAAACCCAGGGGGTTGTTTCATGAATATTTCTTCATGTAATGTTCCATATAGGAATGCAGATGTTACGTCTAAGAAAGATATGTGAAAATCTTCTAATGCACTTAAAGCAAGCATTAGTTGGACAGATTCATATCTAACTACTGGTGAGAAAATCTCATCATAATCAATGCCATCTATCTGGGAGAAGCCTTGTGCTACAAGGCATGCCTTTTTACATCCATTGGACTTTAAATCGTAGACCCATCTGCAACCAATCACCTTTTGGTTGTCTGGGAGATGTTGTAGATCTTTGATTACTCCGTGCTCAAGAATTTTATTCCATTCCTTCTTTTCAGCTGCATACCAATCGTTTCTCTCACTGATTGGTAAGTGGATGATATCCCTGTGATGTTCAGGGATTGCAGGATTTGTGATTTCCTCATAATGAGGAATGGCTCGGGAAAGAAGTTGATTTATCATTACTTTTTCTGATTCAGGGAGGCACTGACACCTATCCATAGCTTCGATCTCGGCTGGAGTTCGATCTCCATATACATTGTCAGGACGAGGTACTGGTCATCTATCTCTTTGCGACTGCTGAGGTGGATCCTCATCAGATGATGCTGATTGATTTAATTCATGTTGAATTTCAGATTCATTGACTGAATCATCATCATCATCTTCTGAGTCATCATTTTCTGATGATTCATCATCATCATCATCATCTGATGATTCTGAAGAATTAGATGGAGTCTTTGGGTTATTTTCCTGATTGTCTCCCGACGATTCAAATGGTGTATCATTTGTTGGTTCAAAAGGAGAAAGATCCTTGAACTCATTATCAGGATTAATAAAGCTAGGTTTCTCAGGATCACGGGAACACCTAGGAAAGCGCATTTCGTCGAAAAGTGCCTGTAGCAGCCATGACAAGAGTATTATTTTTGGGATTCATGAAGCGATATCCCTTCATTCCTTGTTTGAAACCTAGGTTGATCATCATTTCAGATCTTGGTTCCATTTTAGTTTTTCTATGCTCTTCTGGAGTGTAGACATAGGCTTGGCATCCAAATACTTGCAAATTTGAGATATTCGGCTTTTCCTTAATAAGGAAGAAATAAGGTGTCTGCCATTTAAGGCATGCCATTGGTGTCCTATTATACAGGTACACAGCATGCTCTAAGGCAAATTCCCACCATGATGGTGGTAGGCAGGCATCAAAGCGTAAAGACTGAGCCTTTTCCCATATAGTGCGGTTCATCCTTTCAGTGCGCCCATTTTGCTGCACTTGATAAGGAAGAGAAGTCTGGATCTCAATTCCCAGATCTCTCATTTGCCTTTCAGATTTCAGGAATTCTGATCCTCCATTGTATCTCCATGCTTTTGGAGTTCTGTCATATTTATTTTTGATAGTTGCTATAAACTGCGCAATAGCTGTTGTCAGTATCTGATTTTTTCCTTAATAATCCAATCCATAGGTATCCCGAATAGTCATCAATGAACATCACAAAGTATTTGTATTTGTGGTACGATATTTTGGATATTTCTTTGAGATTGGAATGAATTAAGTCAAAAGGAGCTTTTGCTCTACTTTCTGAATCAGGGAAGGATTTGCTATGCATTTTCCCTTTTGCACAGCCCGGACATATGTGACGATGTGAGGGAATAATAATATCTGGCATTCCAGAAAGAGTTTTCTTTCCATTTTTAATAGCTGCCTCTTGGGGATGTCCCAGGCGCTTATGCCAAATTAAAAAATCTGGTGCTTTTGTGACAGGCATTTATTGATTGGCTGATAGTTTTTGAATCAAGCCAAAAAATGGTTTGGCCTTTATTATGAGGGGTGAACCGAATTGTTTTATTTTTACTTGTGAGATCAATTTTCACAAGATTTCCGAATAGAGTGAATCCTTGTTGAAGGAATGTTCCCATGGATAGTAATCTGGTATCCATATCAGGAATATAAAAGACAGGTCTCAATAGATTCATCTCATTTTTTCCATTTAAGGAATGTGAGACCATAATGGTTCCAACACCTACAATTTGTAGGGTCTTTCCTTTAGCAGCTGTTTGTACAAAGCGCTTATTTAGTAATGGACAATAATAGTAAAAATCGTTGATATCATGAGTAAAGTGAAGGGATGCTCCTGAATCCAAGATCCAGGATTTTGTATCTTTGTTCTGACATTTCACACAGTTCGAAAAATGAGAAAAATAATATATTAGAGTTTTGTCTAATATTTTCTCTATACTACCATAGCGCTGAAAGCAGCTGTTAGAAATATGATTGTGAACATGTTTTATGATGTACTCAAGATCCTCGTTATCATCCCCAAGACTTACAGCATCTTTGTCATCTTTGTCCTCAGAGAAGAGCAGCACCATGAAGGTATCATCAGGTTCCCCATTTATGGGAGGAGTCATCATTCTGATTCGTTTGGCAAGCAGTTCAGAAGATGGAATATTGATCGTTATTTCATCAAGAATTTTAAGGGTGCCAATAGTTGGCATTACCCCGATTCTTTGAGCCAATGATCTAGTGTCATTGGAGTGCTGCCAAACCCCTTGCTGAGAGGTGGAGCGTCCAGTAAATCTATTTGCCGGTGGGAATCTAGATTCTGTGACTTTTCGGGCTGCATCCAAAAGTTCAATAATAGCCAGAGATACAATCTCAATGGTATTGTCTTCTGTTGGCTGTGTTTCAGCTTCTTGAGCTTGACGTTTTCCACGTCCTCCTCGGCATCCATGTTGTCGAGATTGAGATCAATTCCTTGCAGGAGATTGGTGACCAGGCTGATGGGGTTGGTTTTCTTTTGGTTGATCAGGAGTCCTCTGATCTTTCCATCCTGCATCCTTCTCTTTACGTTTGACGCCACTAATCTTATTAGCACAATCTCTGTTGTTCTGAGGAGGCTGCATAGAAAATTTGTGCCTGTATTCTCCAATGATGCTCTCGCTGATAGCCTGGAATGTAAATTTGTCTGTGCCATAGATCTGAAAGACTGTGGTAGATAGTGCATTCCATTCTTTTGGAAGCGCTTGTGCAAGCAGGAGTGCCTGCATGAAATTGGGAATATCTATGCCATCTTTAAGGCATGAGAAAAGGCTACCGAGTTTTTCTATTTCTGGAACAGGGTCTTTCCCAGAAAGCTGGAATGAGATGGCAGTATGGAAATCTGTGAAGATCTGAGATGGAGCTGTTGTCTGATATTTAGCCTGAATGATGTTCCAGGCTCCTGCTGCATTTGCCTCTTCTGCGATATGTCAGTCAGAGAGAGTCGGAAACTTTGAGATGGATTGTGCCGAGGCCTGCATCATTAAGTTTCTGCCATTCTCTAAGGTCTTTTCTGTATTCGGCCATGGAGTATCCTTTGGTTATTTCTGCTGCTGAAGGCTCAGAAGGTTTGGGAAAACTGTCCATCATAGCTGCCCAAGCACCAATGTGTAGGAGATATGACTTCATCTTTTCTTTCCATACTCGGTAATCGATTCCAGTGAAAACAGGAATAGCATCAATGCCAGTGGGACAGGAAGACATTTTGTAAAGTAGTAGTGCTAGTACTAAAAATTGTATTAGCATTTTTGTTTTATAATCAAAATGATTAGAATATGAATGAGATTCCACTTAGCATCATTATATTTTTTGGATAAAGACGTCTATTTGTTAAGGTAGTATGGTCTGGTTGTGACTGAATAATGTTCGCCATTGTTCCAAATGATGTGGAGATAGGGTCTGTCATTGTGCATTTAAACACATACCCATTGCTCTAATTGTTCAGAGTCATGATGACCATCCAGTAGCACCAAAGGCTGCTAACTGGGGCCCATAACCTGTTGAGCTGCACACCATGCACTGTAAGCAGCATGGTTGCACTAGTGGAAGTGCCAAGGTGCACTCACAGCAGCAACCATTGACGATACTACCAGAGGTAGGAGAGCTTACTTACATGCTGGTGGGCAAGGAAGAGCAACTGAGTTTATTAGCGCAAAGCACTGTCCTTATACATTTTTATGTATTTGTACATATTTGCGCTTATTCTAAATAAGAGTGAGACAGATAAGAGAAATCTAATCTACAATTTATCTACAAAAGGAAATAGCCCCTAAGGGTGTTCTAGGCAGGCAGATTTCTCAATAATGCCCACATGCTGTACCTCCCATTTTGCTGCACCTCTCTGTCAACATCTGCTCCATTTCAGTGCCTCTCTGTTGTGAGTGTCACATCATTTCATTCATTGCCAGAGGAAGGCGACTTGGCCAACCATCTCATTACCAATCGACAGTCAACACAACTACTCTCTAATATCTGCTTCGAAACATCGACACTCCTCCCAAGTGTGTGGACCAGAGAAGGTCATGTCACAGAGCGAAATGCTCTTCAGAAGCTGTGGGTGCCTTGATTATGAGGTTGCCCAGTTAACTTAGGGTTGCCAGGAAGCATGGGAACAGAAAATGGCGGAAAATCTTGCAGGAATTCTTCGACATGGAAGAGATATTGAACAGAACTTCTCTCATGAGGCCATTATCCAACTTTTATTGATATCTGGAACTTGCACAAAGCCTTTTTCGACACCTTGACTCAACATTTTTTGCCCATGCTTACTCCAGATACTACCATGCATCCACCACCTCCACCACTCTCCCTCACTGCTCTGCTTTCATTCCCAATGCAAATTACTCCAAACCCTTCTCCAATTTCCTTGCTAAACAAGAAACCCATCCCCAATATAGCAAGCTCAAATTTCGTGATCAGATATGTGCAAAGATGCTCGAGGAGGCTGTACGGAGGCTGTGGAAGCATAGAAGGCAAGGAATGAGAGGATGGTGAAGAAGAATATGAAAAGCTCAGACATGCCCTTGGTTGATCAGTCACATCTTCCCTCCAAACCTCCCTCCAAACACATGCCCAAATGCTCTCCCTCATCTCCCTCCAACGATCTACTTCAAATTTCCCCGCTCTCGCCTCCCTGAGTGGAGTGAGCCACCAAGGGGGGGGGGAGAATTGCTCTTGTTCTCAGACTGCCTCGTCTGGTTGGCGAAAAAGGGGATCATGGGCGAGGTGACATTGGGCAAATGGAGATGGGGGTGAGGAAGGATCAGCTTGAGGTTCAGAGTCTATTTCAGACATGGCTGCAGGATTCCAGGCCACTGTATATAAGAATAGGGGACAGAAACATGGGTCTTCTCCCTGGATGAGCAACAATAGTGGAGATGGTTTGAGGTTGACCCTGCCTTCCCTGTGCAGAGCAAGGTTCCTGTTGTCTCAAGTCAATGTTCCCATACTGGCCAGGGCAAAGCCAAAGCCAAAGAGACATTCCATGGCTGGTATTCTTGTAACCTCTGTGACCAGGAGCAAGGGGAGTACAGAGGAGTGATGGGTGTATAAAGGCTGATTGGACCTGATTGATCTTGAGGTGGTCATCTCCTCCAAGTGGGGCATTGACCAGAGTAGTGAGGGCAGTTTTACCCTCTATGCAGGTGAGGGACCTAACATATGTCAAAGTTGGACCTATCAATGCTGATCTGTGCTAGAGATGACTGGGTCAGCACAATTTGGCAGGCCAAGGTGCAATGGCTACTCTCACTGAACATCACCAATCTGGATTTGACCCTGCCTTCATTGAATCATGTCAGGAAGTTGCTGAGGCTTTGCCGTTTCCACCATCTGCGTGGGGTGTTGCAGTGGGAAATGCAAGTGCTTGAAGAGAGAGGGCTGAGAGCATTGATGGAGGAACTGGAGCTAGTGTTGCCAGGTGAGATAGCAAGGATGTCACATATGTTCAGGAACATCTTGAGCATGTATTGGATCATCATCTTCACTGAAAAGCTTTTTGTGAATTTCTGTGGGTTCGAAAACCTGGAAGGTGAGCTGTCAGGAAATATGAAATGAAAGATGGGCATCTCTGCTCACGTCTGCCAGCTTCATGTTCTTCCTCAAATTCGATGTCGTCATCCAGAGCCCAGTCATGATCAAGACCATCACCAAATACGTCATGTAACTCATCCCAGGCACTAGAATTGATTCAATAATAATTTTCAGAGCATAATTCAAACTCACTTGGCACCAATACCTTCGACTTCAGGCCGAACGCCCTGCGCCCTCTTCCAACACTTTTGCTCTTGTTGTTTTTCCCTTCTTCTCTTCTCACACTCCTTTGCATCCATTGGGATACCACTGTCCTCCTCTTCATCATAGTCAATAAAGCTGTCCATGTAGGCATTGCTGGGCCTGGACTGGGGCAGTGGAGGAGGTGGGAGAGATTGCTGGATGGAGAGTTACTGAGGAGCGAGTCTGGCATCATGGTGAAATCTCTGAGGTTCTGGGGTTTTGGTACCTGATGGAGATAGGAATGTCGGATTTTGTTCCAACTTGTTTGATTTTCTTTCTCCCTGTGGGGAAGAAAAAAGATGTTTAAGATATGTAAAGGATGGAGAGGAAGAGGCCATACCTTGGCTTGTGGCATTGTAGTGTGTATCAAAGGTGACGACAAGTAACTTGAGAGGAAGTGTCATGTTTGTGTCATTCTAGCCTAACTTGACAGTGTTAAACCCCAACCTGCTCACTTCAATTTCCTTGAACATGGTGGAGGCAGCTAAACTACTGGACTGTGAAATCGCGGCTCTCCATGTCGCAGGTTGAAGTTTGGCTGGGCTGACAATATTGAAGTGGGATGCATACCCTCAAGTTGGTTTGGAGTTGTATAATGGGAGCATAGGATGGAAAATTTGGTTGAGGGGCTGTGGGCGCAGGTAGGTGACTGGATGATGAGCTATTTGGAATAGATCACACGTTTAGTACACGTCATACATCATCATGTCCGATATCGTGCCTGGTCAGATAGCAGGTCAGGACAATTTGCCAAAGTGGATGGGTAGTAACAAGAATGCTCCCCTGCACCAGAATAACATCCTTAAAGACTTCATAAAAAATCAGCTTCTCAAGGAGTACTTCTGTGTCCTATCTGAAATGAGGAATAATGAAGCGAAGGCGGCAGGAGCTGAATCATCTGGTTCATCTCTGCAGCCTTCTAAATCAACTTTTGAAAAGCTCATTCCATGCAAGCTGTCACCACTTGAAGCAGCATGGGACAAGCTTCAGGATGCATACAAGCCCCCCAGAAAGGAGACATTGCTACACCACCTAGTGTTGCCAATGGCTCGGCTCTAAGCTGCAAGCCAGCTGAGCCGAGCTGAACCTGAGCCAAGCCAAAGCCAGCCATTTGGCTTCAGCTAAGCATGGCTTAGTTCTAATTTTAGAGCAGTGTTGAATAAATAATGATCTGGAGCTTTAAGTATCGAACTTATAGCTTGATATATTATATCATTATTTATGAATGCTCACCAAATCACAAATATAATCTGATATTTGTACACTGTGGACACTCTTATAGAGTTTGACAGATATTATAGAGTTTCATCCCAGGAACAGTATGAAACAACAGTGTGTGAGACACAATGCATGAAATATGTTTCACATGTCAAGTATTGACAGATTGCTGTAAAATGCGCAGCAATATGACTAGATATAGGTATATTAGATGTAGTTACATGTGATTTCTGTAACTGTATATAAGCAGCGCTCTTCGCACTGCTGAAATACATCTCCTGATCTATTGCCTAGTTGAGCCCTAGCTCCTAAACGTTTTACACAGTACTCAGTAAGTCCCCTCGCTTACTAAGCCTCGCTCTGCGCTGCTGTTGCTCGTTTCAACAGGTTATGGGCCCTGCATGAATGAAAACCTTGTGCTATGCATATTACATGTGTCAGCACCCTTTTGTCATAACAAAGGTAAACAAGGGAAGTAATGGATGCACCCATAGTACTGTAATTAAAGTAGTATACATCCAATTCTGTCACTAATGTGCTATCTCTTGAAGCATGACAGGAATGCTTCTTACTCATCCTAACATGCCTCTAATGCTTGGGATTTGAGTGACCACCTTGGATGGTGTGACAATAATCACTAGTGCGACACACTTCACCAGTCCCTGGTTCTGCAATATCTGGGTTAATATAAAAAATGTAGTCTTGATTGGTAAATCAATAAATTACCTGGTCTGGTGAACCATTCAAATCACTCAGGTTTAGGGCTGTCCTATGACAGATAAAGGATCTAGGTTTAATCGCTTAAGATCTGGAAAGGTTTTGCACCCCCCTATTGGCCGTGAATAATTAAGTGCTTATGTAGGCCATTTTCATCAGCATAAATTGTTCTCCAACCTTAAAAATAGTAGTAATTCTGTATAAGGGTCGTGCTGCATGGGACATTGTTCCCTGGTACACACAGACCAGCAATGAGCACTGATTAGCATCCCATTTACAATAGGACACTCCTTAGTGTCATATCAATAGTTTATTACTCTATCTATAAATAGTGGAGGATATTTTTATCGCTGTGGGGAACTTGATGGAGCCCCCAAGCACTCCTGAAGGGCTGGATCCCCTTCTGGCGATGAATCATAGCACATTATGACAAAAAGCAAACTACCATGTTTATGCACATGCTCAGGCATTTATTGCAGGAGAATAAAATCGAAAACTCGATGTCCATACCTTTGTTCTGAGCAATGAAAGTCTTTTTAGACTGTTGCTTACTTCTTTTTACAGAACAAATCAATCAAACCACCCTACACATTTATATCAAAATGTCTTTCACAAACAACACCACCTCTCCCTCCTCTGCTTCTGCTGGTTCTTCCAGCAACAAATACATCACTGCCGGTACCCCTGGCTCGAAATCCGACTCTTCTAGCATTCAACAAAAAGTTGCCAAAGCTGGTTTTACCAGCTCTATCTTTATCAACACCTTGCAGTCTACTAGCAAGGGCCCTACTGCCACCATTGGAACATCTACCAAACAGTCTCCTTGGTACAAGGAGGTCCAGGCAGATCTGGAAAATCGAAGGAAGCACATTGCTGATGCGCAACTTTCTATAGAAAAGCGTTGTCAAGAATTAGAGGACAAAGCTGCCAGATTAGCTAGTGAGGATTCTCTGGTGAACAAAATTTTCAATGACATTAGGAAATTCCAAGCAGGTTGCCTTCAACAAGCGAATTATGGGAAAAATATATATAATATTGTGACTGGAGAAATGAAATTGGTCCAAAAGGCTGATAAAGGGAAAGAGAAGGAGAAATCGGTATCATATGCCAATGTGGCAAAAGTGGGCCTGTCCACTAAAAACAAGGCAGGTGCTACTTTCACTCTGCATCCAAAAAACCAACTAAATTGGCCAACCACTGAAGAAACCAGGACTTGGTTCTTCAACCTTGGTGGGAAAGTGGAGGACTGGATGAAGGAACAAGTGGAGGTACCAGCTGCTCCAAAGAAAGATAGTGGGTCTGGGAGTGGAGTCTGGGACCACACTAAGGAGTGGTCGAGGGTTGGGAAAGTAAAGATACTACCCAATAAATACCACAGCAATTCTGTATTAGAGGAAAGCAGAACCGCTAATATAAACAAATATATTTCCACAATGCACCAAGCTATCCACCAGGAAATGGAGGATAAAAAACAGGTTGAGGATCTAATAGAAAGTATCCAAGAAACTGTCAAAAACTTAAATCAAGAAAAGCTGAGGGAGAAAAGCTTTAGGAAGAAAGCTAAAAAATTGCGCCAGAAGGAACACAAAGTCAAGAAAGAGTTGGCTGAATGACCAAGAGTACCACCCAAGACTCACAAGTTATACATACTTGATGAGGAAATATACAATTCTGATTATTCGCATCCATCCTTGAATGATAGCAAATACTCTTCTTTGATTAAAGCTAGAAAGAATGAAGAGCTTGAAGGAGGAGAGTTCATTATAGTAGAACTCAAGGGAAGGGATGGACTTATCCACCCTTGGATTCATACTGTGGAGAGTCCTGTATGGTCAAAAATTGGTTATTGCTATCTGGCAGCAATTAAAACCTGTGCATTGGCTGAATATTAATGGCCACAGTACATTGATATCAAAGAATTGGCTTCATACTCAAAGTCAATTAGGAAGAGAGTCAACTTCCACTTACACAAGCTGAATGGTGATCAGTCTAGTTGCCATTGTCATCTAGTCATTGATCCAAGAGCCCAGACAGGCTGGATGGAAATTGATAATCTTGTGAGAGCAGCAAATGTCAATATAATTATTGGAGGAGAGGATGACTTGTCTAAAATTCCAATGCTTACTGGAAGTAACAGTTGGAATGAGTGGTCAGCAGCTATCAAAGCTGCTCTGCAGTATAAAGGTCTCTGGCAACATGTTCTAGGCAACAGGATTAAGCCACAGCTTACAGAAGCTGAGAAAGCAGCAGAGACAGCTGATAGCACCACTGCAGCTGAGCTTCGTTGCATTAAAGAAAAAAGAGAAGCCTGGGATGACTATTGTGACAATGACGACAAGGCATTGGGATTAATGACCATGAAAATCTCACTGTCTTTAAGACACCTTATTAACCATGGTCAAACACTACCTTCAACTCATTGAAGGAAGCCTTTGGCAAGCCAGGAGCAGCTGGCATTTTTGTTGACTTTTCAAAAGTAATACATTGGAAGATCAACACCAATAAATTGACAGAGTCAGTCAATGAGCTATTGACAACAGCTAATCAACTTTCTGTCAATGGCTTTACCTTCCTGGACAATATGCTAGCAATGGTAGTGTTAGCATCCTTACCACATGGATGGGACAGTGTCTCATCTAGTGTATTATTAACGACAAAAGCAAGTGATTTGAAACTTGCAGATATTCTTCCAAAAATAGAGGAAGAATTTCAAAGGCAGAAAACATCTTCTGGGGGGGTTGTTCACACTGCTCGAGTGAATCTTCCCAAAGGCCCTAACAAGCCTAATTGGAATCAACAACAAAATTCTGGTCCTAGTAATCAGAATAACTACAAACCTGGTTTTAATAACCAGAATTCATATTCTTTGAATCAAAATAAAGGAAAATGGACGACACCAGGACCATCTTCCAGACCCTTTAACACTGGCAAACCTCAGTTCTTGTCTAATCAAGAAAGGAATAAGATTAATCGTGACAATAAAAAGAAAAAGAAGGCCTTTCTATTAGAACAACAACAAAAGAACAATACTGGGGAGACCAGGAAAGCGAATGCACCTAGATTTGCTCACTTGGTAGACAGGATAGATCCTGTGCTACCTTTGGTTCAAAGAATGGCACCATTAGCAACAAATCTACAGCAACTGAAGGCTCAAGGATATTCAGTCACTGATAACATAGAAATGCAAATGGTGGTTGATCCAATTGCAGAAAACTGTTTCAAAGTCCTAGATGAAAGGGCTGATATTGAAATGGACAATATATCAGATACAGTCTCTTTAGGGGAAGACCTCTATGACACAGCTGAAGGAAAATATATCAGTACATAAATCTTTCTACTCAAAAGTTCTTCTTTGATGAAAAATCAGTGAGGACTATCAAGACGAGCCCAATTATGAGGCATCTTGATTTTAAAGGTAACAATGTAGATAGTAGTGTTTGTACTACTTTAAAAAGTGATGAATATATTGCTTTAGTTGCCTCCATTCCAAAAATGAGTAGTAAGATAAAAGTGTGTGGTTGTGACAAGTGTAAGGAATTTGAATCCAAAGGAACTCCATGAATGATTGATTCAGGAGTGTCTATCCACATAACTCCTGAAATCAAAGATTTCTCTGAATATCATCCTTTTAAAGTTTCACAGCCTGTATTACAGCTGATAAACGATCTCAAGTAGCAATACTTGGAGAAGGAACTGTGTTCCTACAGGTAGAAACTGCGCATAAATATAAACATGTCATTAAACTTGAAAAAGTTTGCTATATGCCTGCAGCTAGTGTCAGGCTTATATCATCTGGACAACTAAAGCTACAAGGCTTTCATGAAAAATCAGATAAGTATAGTACTATATTTTTGCTAAAAACTGAGCGACCATTTATAATGGCATATCCTAGACATATAGGAGATCCCATTCATTGGATTTTGACTGAAATAGTCCATCCAAGAGTAAAAATGGCTGAACCTTCAGTTTGTATAGTGGATTATAACACTTGGCATCGAAGATTGGGTCACCCATCTAAAAATGTATTAAAACATGTCTTCGACCATACAAAAGGGTTCGACAAATCACCTATACCACCAACAGATACAACTTGTCCTGGATGCGCACAAGGAAAGATGCATAATAAATCTTTTCCTACATCAATCAAGCAAGCTTCCAAGCCACTTGAATTGATTCATGCAGACTTATTAGAATTGCCTATGGAATCTTATCATTGAAAGAAATGGTGTCTTATGATACTAGATGATTACTCTTCCTATGCACTTCTTCAAACTAAATCAGAAACATTTACTGCTTTCAAGAGTTATGTAGAACTCATGGAAAATCAATATAGCAGTAGAGTTAAATGTTTCAGATCAGATTGAGGGGGGGAATTTAAGTCACATGAATTTAGCAAGTTTCTTGCTTCGAAAGGAATCTTTAGAGAACAAAGTGCACCTCACATACATCAACAAAATGGTTGTGCTGAACAATTAAATGATACTATACTTGAAAAAGCAGAAAGCATGAGATTAGAATCTTCCTGCCCAAAATCATGGTGGGAATTTGCCTTTGAAACTGCTATTCATGTATACAATTGCACACCATTATGAAGGACAAATTGGTCTACACCCTATGAAAACATGACAGGTGAAAAACCTGATGTTCATTACCTTAAAGTGTTTGGTTGTCTAGCTTGGGTTTACATACCTAAAGAAATTTGTAAAGATAAGCTGTCACCAAGATCTGAACCAATGACCTTTATTGGTTATGACATAGGATCTAAAGCTTATAAATTTATGAAGAAAGACAACACTATATTCATTGGTGTTAAAGCACTATTTAATGAATCAGTATTTCCATGAAAAAGCGAAAATTACAATAAAGATAGACTATTTGAAAGTCCACCAGGTATTAACCAAAGGGATCAAAATGGACATGAACATGACTCCAATTCCCAAAACAACAATCATCTTGATAGTGACGATGATGATCCCAAACCATATAAACCATCATTCAATCATGATCTTACACCAGATGAAGAGCAGAATTCATCTCATGACAATGATGATATAGAGCCTTATAATAATGGTGGAGAACAGGATTTACCTGTCAAACCTGATGTTCAAGGATCAAGTGAAAACAGATCCGAAGAGAATTCCAGTAGATGGCCTGGGACACAACATCATGCACCACCAGATATCAAAAGAACACAAAAAGAGAAAAAGGTTACAGAAAGACAATCCCAAAAACAACCTGAACCTATTCCCTTCCCACTTTGCCAAAGTACTAGAGAAAGGAAACCAGTTTATAAGGAGGGTAATATCTATGGAAAGAAAACTCCTCTTGAGATTGAAAAACAACTGGAAAAGAATCCTTTCAATGAGTCTGAAGACTCTGATAGTCAAAAAGACACTTCAAGCAAAATATCAGATGAATCTTATCCTGGTACTATTCAGGATAAAGGAATTACAGATATAGATATACTGCTTAATCAGTTACAAAAAGAGGGAGGAGAGAAATTTATCAATTTCCTACTCTCAAAAGCAGTATTACCTAAATCTGATATCCCTGTTCATTTTAGGGACGTGTTAAAATTAAAGAATCTGATCCTAAAGTTTTTCAAGAATGGATTAAAGCTATGGAGGATGAGATTGAAGCTCTATTCCAACAAGATGTTTGGGAGTTAGTTGATGGTCCAAGAAATTGTAAACCTGTGAAGTGTAGATGGGTTTACAATATTAAAAGTGATGGTCGAAAACATGCTCAACTTGTTGCTAAAGGATTTTCACAAATACCTGGCATAGATTATGATGACACCTTTTCTCCTGTTGAACAGATTTGAAACAGTGAGATTACTTCTGGCTTCAGCTGCACTTGAAAATTGGGAAATTGAGGTGCTAGATGTTAAAAAAGCTTTCCTATATGGAAATCTTGATGAAGAAATTTACATGGAACAGCCAGAAGGCTTTGTCACAAAAGGACAAGAGGGAAAAGTCTATAGATTAAAAAGGCCCTATATGGTCTTAAACAAGCATCATATGCTTGGAATAAACAAGCTGATAAAAGCTTGAAATCCTTAGGATTTAATAGATGTCTTTTGGATACAGGAGTTTATATCCTTAAAAAACAAGGATCAATAATAGTTGTCATACTATATGTTGATGACATACTATTTCTGGGAAATGACAAAAAACTCTTATTAGACAAAAAGAGCAAGTTCATGAAAATATGGGAATGTAGAGACTTAGGACAAGTTTCTGAATATCTAGGGATGAAGATATCTCTGAGATAGACCAAATCAATTACTAATAATTGATCAAATAGACTATGCTAAGAAAGTTGTTAAGCGTTTTGGTCAAGAAAATGCTAAACCTGCTAGAACACCATTACCAGCAGGGTATGTTCCTAAACCAAATGAAGGAACAGCAACTTCTGAGCAAAGAAGCTATTACCAATCCATAATTGGATCATTATTATATCTAACTCTTGGAACTCATCCAGATATTGCATTTGCAGTAATAATGATGTCGCAATTTATGGTTAATCCTTCTGAAGAGCATATCCAGAAGGCATTATACATTATCAAATATGTTGCCACTAACATTAATGGCAAAATAGTGTATAATGGGAAGAATCATGAAGGTTTCATTGCATATTGTGATGCAGACTGGGCAGGTGACCAGATTAATAGAAGATCTGTCACTGGATACATAGTAAAACTAGCTGGAGGACCAGTTAGTTGGGTTTCAAGGAAACAAAAGACAGTTGCTCTGTCATAAACAGAAGCAGAATATATGAGTCTGTCTGATACATCAAGACAGATAGTCTGGATAGAGTCTTTATTCCATGAAATTGGAAAAACTATAAAAATGATTCAATTAGGAGTAGATAATCAAGGAGCAATCTTTTTAGCTTCTAATCCTGCTCAAGAGCATAGATCTAAGCACATAGACATCCACTATCACTATGTTAGAGAATGCATAGAGGAAGGAAAAGTGGAACTTGTGTATATTCCCACAAATCAGCAACTTGCTGATATCTTGACTAAAAATTTGTCTTTTGATAAATTCACAGAGTTAAGATCTGAAATTGGATTAGTGATTTCTCAGCATGGGGGAGTGTTGAATAAATAATGATCTGGAGCTTTAAGTATTGAACTTATAGCTTGATATATTATATCATTATTTATGAATGCTCACCAAATCACAAATATAATCTGATATTTGTACACTGTGGACACTCTTATAGAGTTTGACAGATATTATAGAGTTTCATCCCAGGAACAGTATGAAATGACAGTGTGTGAGACACAATGCATGAAACATGTTTCACATGTCAAGTATTGACAGATTGCTGTAAAATGCGCAGCAATATGAGGTCATTAGAAGCTTTGGAGCTGGAGGCAAGTAGGAAGTCATCGACATGGACAATGACTATACTGGTACCCTTTTCCGTGTGTCAGTAGTAGATACAGTATTCAGCTGATAGTCGTTTGAATTCCCAGGAGACCATTGCATCGTTTAGGGTTTGATTCCAAATGCAGCCGCTTTGTTTCATCCCATACAGGCTTCGTTTGAGGTGCCAGACCCACATTTCTTTGCCAAGTTCTTTGAAACCCCGAGGTTGTTCCATATATTGAATCTCATCACTGGGGAGAAGGCCATATAGGTAAGCTGTTTGTATGTCAACTTGTTGGATGTCCCAGTCGAGAGTGGCGGTGATGTGTAAAATGAGACACCAGGATTCCATGCGAGCAGTGGGGGATGTAGTTTTGGTGTAGTCTCGGCTGTAAACTTGTTCAAAACCTTTGAAGACATGGTGGATTTTGTAGTGGATGGGGGTGCCAGTCTCATCATGCTTAATCCTGAAGACAGGTTTTCCTTTCCAGATTTGTTTGGTGGCAGGGACCTGGTCATGAGGTATGAGGTCATAGACATTCATTTCTTTTAGTGACTTCAGCTCTTCATTATAGGCAGCTAGCCATTTATCTGCGTCAGGTGAGTGTTGAGCCTCGGCCCAGGTGCTCAGTGTGTCACCAGTGTGGTCCTTATCGAGATGGAAGCAGAGGTCGGAATGGGAGGCTAGGAGTTTTGTGAGTTTAGCCTCGTCTTTGAAGATGTTGGTATAGTGGACATAGTCCCAAAAAGCAGGGTGCTTCGCCTTTCGTGCTTGTGCAACGCATTCGGCACTGAGTTTTGACTCCTGGAGAACCTGCTGGAATTGGGAGGGTTGTGTGGCATTTTGAATGTTCTGCTCTATGCAGCCAGAGCGTCGCTGAGGATTGTCCGTCATTCCTGGGGGTTGTGGCTGGATAGTGTTGTCATTGGGGGGGATTGCTACTGGTGTAGATGACTGGGGTTGAGGGATGGGTGTGTTTGATATTGTGGGGTTGGTGGTGTTGGCTGGTGATAGGATGGGTATGGCTTCATCATCAGAGTCTGGGGTTGGATGTGATGACATGGTGATGGTTGTAGGACTTTGGGTAGGGGCTACTGGCGGTGGTGGGGGGTGGTAGCTTTTGCACTTGTTGGTATGTGCACATGGTGGCTTTCGAGGAACTGGACATGGTAGGAGCTTATGACTTTCTTTGTTGCGTGGTGGTAGCAACAATAAGTCTTGGATTTGGCATCGTAGCCAATGAGTACTGCATTCAAGGGATCGTTCGTAGATTTTTGGGTTGTGTTTGTTTTGAATAAGTATGAACACTCGGCATCCAATTTCACATAGGTAGGAGTAGTCTGGGATTTTTCCATACCATAGCTCATGTGGGGTCTTTCCTCGAAGTGTGGTAGTGGTGGTTTTGGCATGTAGGTGGGTTGCTGTGAGGTAGAGTTCATCCCAAAGGAAAGGGGGGAGATTTGTGTAAATGCGCATGGTGACAGCTTTTCCCATAAGTGTTCGGTGTAACTGTTCAACTCGTCCTATGTGGGCTGATGTATATGGAGCAGAGAATTCGTGGTTGGTCCCGCGATTTTCGAGCCATGTTGCCATTTCATTGGTTTTAAGTTCGCCATTGTCAGTTCAGTATGTGCCTACTTTAGTGCCAGTTTCACTTTCACGTGCTATCTCCCATGCTTTTAGTTCTGTAAAGGCTTGATCTTTTGTTTTAAGAGGGATGCTCCATGCATGGTTAGAGTAATCATCAATGATATTCATAATATAGTTGTTGCCATGTTGTGACTGTACATCCATGGGTCCACATAAGTCTACCCAGACCTTTCCCAGCTGTCTCATTGCCCTACTGTGTTCACTGCGCTTTTTTGGAACAGGGTTTTTTGTCTGTTTACCAATGATGCAGGAGTCACATTTGGGTGGAATATGGATGGAAGTGGAGGTCGTACCAGTGATTGTACCATTTCGGAGCATATCAAGTATTGATTGGTAGTTTGCATGGCCAAGGCAGTGGTGCCATGTTTCTAGGTTGGGTGTGTGTAGTGTTGAATAGGCACGATCTATTCTAGCATGGTGGAGGTGGAGAGCATATAAATTTTTGGATGTCAATTTTCCTCGGGCAATTATGGTTTTTGATGATTTGGCCATGATCCAGCAACCATCAGTTGCATTGCCAAAAGTGATCCGGATTTGTGAGTTGTGTGTGACAGCGCTCACAGAGATAAGGCGAACGGTTGATGTGGGGATGTATAGAGCATCTTTTAGTACCAAGTGGGTGTTGTGTTCAATAGTTAAGGTGATGTTGCCAATGCTGATAGCTTTGATTGTTGATCCTCCAATGCCTCTGACTGTTCTAGTTCCAGGGACAGGTCTTAGGTTGACGAAGTCATTTTTATCTGGTGAGATGTGGACTGTGGCACCTGTGTCACAGTAAAATGGATGTGTTTCTAGGAATAAATTGTTGCTCAGCTGATGGATTGATTTGGATAGGGCGGCAATGCCTGGTGTGTGTGTGCTCATGCTGTTCCAGTCAACAGATGTCTCAGACTCCTCCTCATCAGTGAGCCATCCATCATACTCGATGGAGTCGAGAGATGCTGGTATATTGTCAGGTGAGTCAGAGGCAAGGCCAGCAAAGCCAGTTTTGGTATCAGGTGTTGATGGATTGATGTCAGCAGTTGTATCTAATTCCAGGTAGAAGGCTTTGCCTGTATTGGGATCAATGACTCGGATCTTCTTTTTGTTGTCTATGGTTTTTCCTTTGTTCTGCCATTTGGCATCACACGCATCCTGTCATGCTCTCTTGCTTTCCTCTATTGTTTTCCCAGCCATTCCTCCTCCAGGCGAGATACAGTAGTCAGTGGAGTGTCCAGTCTTTTTGCAGTTACTGCACATCAGGGGTGACCGGGTAGGGCAAGCAATGAGGGTGGTAGATGCAGAGGTGGTACTCTTCCCAGAATCACAGAGGCACTGCTTGTTTTCCAGTAGGTGCATAATGTCGCTAGGTGAGTATGGTTTTTCAGTGGTTGCCATAGACAGGTTGTGATTGACAAGACTTTGGAGGTTGGAGAAGGATTCCATGCCATGGAGAAAGACTAGAGATGTGACAATGTCGCAGGTTAGTTCTCCTGCAGCAAAGGCACATTTTACGAGATTGTGCATGTCAGCGGCAGTTTCGGGTAGGGGTTTTGTGTAGGAGAAGGACATTTTTAGTGCTTTGGTGAGCAATTGTAGTTGTCGGACTGGTCCCTCTTTTTCGTGTCGTGTTTTTAGGGTGTCCCAACATGTTTTTGCAGTGTTTGTGTCCTTGATGAGGTCCCTTTCACAGGAGTCAATGTATTGAAGGATGAAGCCATGGGCAAGGCAGTCATTGGCTTTCCAGTTAAGGTGTGCTCGAGGCTCGGAGGTGGCAGGTGGTTGGGGTAAGGTGCCTTCGACATATTTGTCGAGTCCATTCAAAGTCAACAGCAATGAGGATGTCAACATTCCATGTCATCCAATTGGATTTTAGGCAGTCTAGTTTTTCGCCTTGGAATGTCGTATGAATGCTGAGGCAAGGGACAGATGGTTTTAGCACATCTGCATCAGAGTTTGAAGATGTGTTTGCTCCTGGGGTAGCCATAGTACTAGTGTTCGGTGCGTGATGGGGGGTTCTTTCAACGTCAGGTTTAGAGTTGACAGATAAGGCCCATAACCTGTTGAATAGGAACCCTAAAGGTGAACTCAGTCTTGTATACAGTTGGACTGAGGTGAGGGGTGTCTGAGAGTCTATATATATGTAGGGGGGAGGACAGCTTAATGGGCTGTGGTCAATGAGGCTCATTGTCTTTTAGTGAAGCAGGTGAGAGATGCTTAAGCGTGCTCCTGTGCAACATTAAGCAGACAAAAAGGGAGAGCGCAGCAAGCGGCTCAAAGTGGTTGTCGTGGTGTATCATTCCCTCCAACACATTGATGGCATATTTATATGTACATAGTGCTATGGGATATACAAAATAGGTGGGCATGGGCCCAGTGATGGACAACGGCTCGACAACAAGGAAACATAGTGAGTATGGTATAAAAATGTAGTGATGTATCTGAAACACCTACAGGTACAATAGAACAACACGCACATGATGATGTGTGTGATGGCAGACCCTGGTGAGCAGTCCAGTGACAAGGGAGCAGCTGCGCTAGTGTTGGGTGACTCGGATTCCCTGCGCACTTGCTCCAAAACTCTGGCTGCTTAAATGTAGTGATGTATCTGAAACACCTACAGGTACAATAGAACAACACGCACATGATGATGCATGTGACAGCAGACCCTGGTGAGCAGTCCAGTGACGAGGGAGCAGTGGCGCTAGTGTTGGGTGACTCGGATTCCCTGTGCACTTGCTCCAAAACTCCGGCCACTTGCACCTGGCCACTCACACTCTGGCTGCTCATGCTCTGGCTGCTCATGCTCTGGCTGCTTGCGCTCTGGCTGCTCGTGCTCTGGCTGCTCGTGCTCTGGCTGCTCATGCTCTGGCTGCTCGTGCTCTGGCTGCTCGTGCTCTGGCTGCTCGTGCTCTGGCTGCTCGTGCTCTGGCTGCTCATGCTCTGGCTGCTCGTGCTCTGGCTGCTCGTGCTCTGGCTGCTCGTGCTCTGGCTGCTCATGCTCTGGCTGCTCGTGCTCTGGCTGCTCGTGCTCTGGCTGCTCCCACTCTGGCTGCTCATGCTCTGGCTGCTCATGCTCTGGCTGCTCGTGCTCTGGCTGCTTGTGCTCTGGCTGCTTGTGCTCTGGCTGCTCCCACTCTGGCTGCTCACCACCACCACCACCATCCTCAGCTTGGTCATGCTGCCCATCTGCTTCCACCACCCATTGCCTTATTTGTTCATCTCAGGCAAAGTGCCATTACCATATTTAGCTGTCTCAGACAATGTAGCACCATTTAATTTAGATGCATGTACCATAACAGCTTAAGAGTAGGGCTGGTGTACAGCTCTGTTCCTGTCCTTTTCCTTACTTACTGTCACTATGCCTCCTCATCAGGCTCCAAGAAAGGCTGGAAAATCAGTGGCAAAAGATACTACTGGTATTGGTTCAATCTATAAGGCTCTGTACTCTGTAATCAATGTCACATTGTGATATATCTAGAGCAATTTGATGCCCATCCATCCTCTGCACCCTCTGCAGTGCAAAACACACCTACTACTCCAGGTGAATATTGTTACTGTTCTTTGTTTTGCATATTTCTGATATGGTGCACAAAGATAAGCTGCCTGCTTCTCAGCAGGCTCCTTTTGTTGAATTCAATGGTAAGCAGTATCTCAAGCTGGGGATCACAATACTACTTACCACCAATTACTGATAAATTTGACTTTCAAATCCAATTAATTGCAACAGAAGAAGTTGAGGTATTTGATGGTAGGGAACAGGGCAATGATGGAGATGGAATAGTCCACAGTAAGTGCCACCGGACAGTTTACAGAGCAACTAAAAGTCAAGTTAAAAGGGAGAATTCCTAAACCATCAAAGCGTGCTCTTGGAGTAAGTGTTTGGTGCAAAACTTAAATTGATTCTATCAAACTGAAATTTTCAGGTTGACCCCTTGGAACCAATGACTCCCATTCCTGCCAGGAAGAGAAAGGCTATTCCAACAACACCTGCTCAGGTGTTGTTTACACCATGTAGACCAGATGAACCAGATGGATCTGAATCTGGTGATGAGGATATTTCACCATCTAAGCTAGCCTCTCAGGTAGAGGAGCTTTCCATGGATCCCTCTGCAGAGCCAGGCAAGAGAAGGGCATCAAGAGTAGCAAGAGATGTCTGGGAATTTTTTGAGAAGACTGGAAATGGAACAGGTGCAATGAGCACTTGCAAGTTATGCATGTGAATATTATCATAATTTAAACTTGTTCTCACAATTAACTTTGTTTCTCAGTACTGCTTGTGCAGCTGATCAAGATCATCCAGTTGCCAAATTTTCTGGTTCAACTAGTGTTTACAACCTCAGGAATCATTTAGTCAGGGTGCACTTGGAAGAGTGGAGCAAGCTATGTGATGATAAGAATATCCCCATCACTAATCCTGCAGCATTGCAGGAAATTAGGAAGTTTAAGGGACAAGATGATGATGATAAGGAGGGTAGTCAGCTTCTTTCATATTCTAAGGAGGCATTTTCCAATGCCTTGGTTGAATTTGTTGTTGCTGATGATGTGGTAAGTAATAATGTTTATAATGCCTTGCAGCCTTTCTGATTGTGAAAGGCCATGAACATTGTAGAATCTCCAAGGCTCAAGAAGATATTTTTGCTCCTTAGGAAGGAGCTGAGGGAGTCTGATATCCCTGGAAGAAGTACTATTCGAAACCATATCATGAACAAGTTTTCAAATCACCTTAAAGCTCTAGAAGATGATATGAGGGCAAGTTTGGAATTGTTAACACCTTAATTTGGCTAACTATTTAGAAGAGATCAGTGGGAAAAGTCTCCTTCACCACTGATACATGGTCAGATCCAAACTTGACCTCCTTTATGGCCATAACTGCACATTGGGTTGAGGGTATTGAAGTTAAGACAATGGCAGGGACCCAGAGGAAGTTGGAATTGAGGGCTGACCTTATTGGTTTCCGCAGAATCCCAGGTAGACACACTGGCAAGCTCCTTGCCCAGTGTTTTCTCTTTATCCTTGACAGATTGAAGATAACCCAAAAGGTATAGGCTTCAAGTTCAAATTGTACTTCTTGCTCATTCATATGTTGATAGATTGGTTGGGTAACTTGTGATAATGCAAGCAATAATGATACTATGATGACTTCACTCCAGTATACACTTCACAGGAGGGGGATTAAATTTGATGCTATTAAAAACAGGATTAGGTATGATTTTTCACTGTGCTGATGCTCTTATTTAAATTTTTCTAGATGTTTCCCTCACATTGTCAACTTGGCCTGCAAGTCAGCTTTGGGTGCCATAACTGACATGAAATATATTGAGGGAGAGGCAGAATATGTACCAGGGTTTGGTTCAAGGGACTGTATTGCAACAGTCCGCTCACTCATCAATGCAGTAATTCATCCCTATTGAATTTACACCTATTACTGATTGGACCATTCAGATTCGTAACAGCAATGTGAAAAAGCAGAGATTTTCACAATATGTGCTGGAATCCTTCAAACAGGACTATCAGCTTATTCAAGATGTCTCAACAAGATGGTCTTCAACCCTCCTGATGATTGAGAGGGTCTTGAAATTGAAAGAGGTAGGTCTGAGAATAATATAACTAAGCTTTCATTAAGATTGCATAGGCAGTTATTGAAATAACATATGACAATGACTTTCCTGACTTAGAGAAGTTCCAAATGAATGAATATGAGTGGGAATTACTGGAGGACTACCAGAAAATTCTTGAGGTATCAGTTTGTGTGTTCAGAAGAATATGTGGCTAATGCAGAATAAAGATCCCTCATGCCTTCCAAGATATACTTGGGACTGTAAAGACTCCTACTCTTCCATACACTATCACATCTTTTTCAGCATTGATTGAGAGATGGACAGAACTGGCAGAAGAGAACTACTCTTGGAAGAATATCATCATCCCAGGCTTGGACAAGTTGGAGAAGTATGAAGGAGAGCTGACAAAAACACCAGCTTATGTCCTTGCAATGGGTAATCTGCACATTTTGTGTTTTATCATTGAATTGACATAAGTCCTAGTCATTGATCCTGCAAACAAACTGGATTATTTTTTAGCATTATCAGAGAATGAGTACAGGTCAGCCAAGGAATTATTTTTGGAAGCAGTAAGCTGGTCATTTTATCCCATTTTAAACTCCATCTCATTTCATGACAGTTAAAGGAATACAAAAGTTCAGGGACCCCACAGACTGAGCCTCAGCCCAAGCCTGCAGCTAAACAATCCAAGCCAACTGCAGCTCAAATATTGCATAGAAAGAAACAGCACTCCACACCTAAGGAAGTGAGTTTGGAAATGGAAGTGGAGCAATACCTAAGTGCGTTTGGTGGTGAGACCAAAGATATCTTGCAATTTTGGCAGGTGCCTAAATTCTACACCTGTGTTATATTATCTGACTTGCATATAGACTCATCAAGGACAATATCCACATATCTTCCAGCTTGCCATGGATATCATACCTATCCAGGCTACAAGTGTGCCATGTGAGAGAGCTTTCTCATCTGGGAAAGAAACCATGGCACCTAGGAGAAGTAGGATTTCCAATTGTCTGATGGAGGCACTTCAAGTCCTTAAGTTCTCAATTTGCAAAGGCCCTGCCCTGAGCTTCACAGAAGGAATGGCTTGGGATGATGATGAGCTAAGGGAATTTGAGTACATGGGTAGGGTGGCACCATCTGAAGATGCTGAGACATATGGCAGGAATCTACATGTGGAAGAGCTGGATGAAGATGGGCTTGATAGGCTCATTGAGGAAGATATGAAAGCAATGGAGAATGAGTCCAAAGAAGTTAAGGATAATATGGAGGATTGATGATATAACTTGTAATTGTATCCCTGTTGAAGCATAAATTGTAAAATAGTGAAATAGTTTTTCATTCAGGTCACTGATGCCAATACATGTACTATCAACCCTACTACACTTAGTCACAGACTACAGTACAACAGAGTCAATACAAAGGATAATGCAAACAAGCATGTCTGCAGAGGGCTGGTTGATGTGGTGTGGGTGGACTGGGGATCAGATGGAAGGGTGGAAGCAGGCACACTCACCTTGTCACATGGCTGGGTCCATGAGCAGCATGGGGTCAGGATTGGGACTGGTAGTGGAGCTGCACAGTAGCATGGGTGGAGTGTAGTGCAGGTGGAAGATAGCAGCAGGCACATTTGACGAGGACATGGGCATGGTAGTGAAGGCAGTAGCACAGATGGAGGATAGGCAGTGGGCACATTTGGTGGGGGCATGAGTGGGCACAGGTCAACAGACAGTGGCATTGGTTGACAGATGGTGGGCACAGGCAGAAGGCAGGTGCATGGCAATGGTTGACCCTTGAGGGTAGGGATGTGCACAGGTAACCCACAGGTTCCCCAGTGCTTACCCATACCCATACCCGTGAACCCATGTGTTAAAGGCCTACAGGTCAGTGGTTACAGGTACAGGTCATGGGTCACAACACAAATTTACCACTACTACAAGGTTGAAAACCACTGATCACCCGAGAACAACAATGTATCCTGTCAAATGGTTAATGCTCCCAAATAGAGTGATCAAATAGCTTTAAAACGCACCTGGAATCAAGAGAAACGGTTGAGATATGAAGGAGATATGATATTATCTTATTTACCTTGCAGCCTAACAACCATCAGCCAGATTTCGAGAGAACGACAAGATCGCGCATTGAATGGTTGACGCGCCCAAGGGTAAGACTTAAATGGCTTTCTAACGCACCTGGAATGAAGGGAAACGGTTGAGAAATGATTGAGATATGATATCATCTTACTCACCCCTAACCTAACAACCACCAGGTAGATTCTCAGAGAACGACAAGATCGCGCATCGGACGGTCGATGTGCCCAAGGGTAAGACTTAAATGGCTTTCTAACGCACCTGGAATGAAGGGAAACGGTTGAGAAATGATTGAGATATGATATCATCTTACTCACCCATAGCCTAACAACCACCGGGTAGATTCTCAGAGAGCAACAAAATCGCGCATCGAACTGTTGATGCACCCAAGGGTAAAACTTAAATGGCTTTCTAACGCACCTGGAATGAAGGGAAACGGCTGAGAAACGATTGAGATATGATATCATGACATGTTTTGAGGGTGGGGAGTGCAATCAACAGTAGACGTGGGCACAGTTTTCGTGGTGAAGGCAGAAAAGGCAAAGCCAGCGAGCACAGATGCAGAGAAGGCAGGGAGAGCGAATGGTGGACGAAGAGAAGGCAGGGCAAGCGAGTGGTGAAGGCAGAGAGGGTCATCGCTTCTTGACTTCTTACCACCACCATCCCCCCTGTTTCCCACGGGGTGTGGCCTCTGGTTCCTCGACGTCGCGCTCGTCGATTGTTGTCTAGCAGCCTTCCCTTCCCCCTTCTCGTCGCGTTGAGCCCTTGCTCTGCACCGGCCCTCTCCCCCCCCCCTCTTATTAGCGATCCCTCTTTTTCCCTCCTTCCTCCTGTGTAGCGTGTTTCCTTCGCAGTATGGTTGGGTCCTCCTATACGGTCCCCAGGCCCCGAGCTGCTGCTCGGCGCTCTGAGTCTGGTGCCCCACACCCGGACAACGACTTGTCCCGTACGGTGCGTGGCCCTCCCTCGAACCACCCCCCCCTGTCGTCCTTGCATGCTGTCTTCCTCCCTCTTCTGGAGTATGACAGACCTGGCCCTCTTTCTGGCCACCCTCCTGCGGAACTGGCAGCCATTGCTTTACGATACTTCCAGGCCCCGTGCTTGAGGTGCGGCCGAGTTCCGTACCAGTCGGACTGCCCACACGTGGGTGATTGTCCGGATTGTCCAGACCCTAGACCTCGTGCAGATCCATGCTGCACTCACGAGGCATTGCTCCACCCCCGTTTCCTGTCCTCCTCCATTATCCCCTTAGAGCAGGACGTCTTGCGACATGAAGCAGAACATCGGCCCGCCCTCCGGCCTTCACCGTCCCCGTCTCTTCCCCCTGACAAATCTCTACTGGCCGATGCGCCATACATCCCCCCCGGCATCTCCCAAGATACCGCCCTAGCTCAAGACCCGCCCCCTTCTGTACGGCGCCCTTCCCGATCTGTCAGCCGCGCTACTTCACGTGCTTCCTCGCGGTCCTCCTCCTCAGGCAAGTCCGTCGCGGACTCCATTCATGCCCCCTCTCGTGCTGCCACGCCTGCGCCCCCTCCAGCCCCCCCACGCGCCCCTTCCCCCCCGGCCACCGCCACCGCCGCGCGCCAGGTCGGCCCAGCCATTCAGTCCCTCTTGGACTCTGTCCTCGTCCCATCGTCGCAAGACATGTTTGACTGCGCCCCCCTCACATGCGCCCTCCAACGACAAGTGGGTTACATTTCGGGCCGCAGCTATGAGGACATCCATCTCGCACTTGGTGCCCTCCCTGTTGAACTATGCGCTGCTTGCGGCAACTTCCGGCTTGAGGACCGCTCGTGCGAGCACTTCGGCAAGTGTCTGGCCTGTTTGGAGATGCGCGGTCGTAATGGTTGCGCCCACTCCTTCTTACGGGAGGTCCCCGACCCGTCCGCTTTGACTGCCAACACGGCCGCGGCGCTGGTGTGTCGCGCCTGCGACGAAGAATTGGCGTACCGCCTGAAGCCTTCTCCGAACTGCCCCCTTTTTTCGAAATCTGCGTCTGGCCGTCCCCCTGTGCCGGGCCCTCCCCCTGCCTACGATGCCGCTGCTGTGCAGCAGGCATTCAACGCCTCCTGCCGCACACTCAATGGCCCCACTGCGCCCACTGTTCCTGCCTCTGGCCCCGGCCCAGCTTCCCCTCCGGGCCTCACCACTACCCCGCCCTCCTCTGCGGCCCACACACCGTCTAGTTATGCCCTGCCGCATTTCCTGTGCGCCACCCCTGCGGGACCCGCGGCCTGCCGCACCTGGCTGGAGTCCTTTGCCCTGCTCGATCTGGCCACCATTGCTAGTGGTCACCACGCTCGCTTTCATTCCCTGCTGATGCACTGTCGCAGTCATGCCCCATCCTCAGTTGCCACGGGTAAAGCCACGCTTTTTGCTCCTGGCTCCAGCGTCGCGGAGGCCTCCTTGTCTACGGCTGTCGACTCCGCCCTCTCTGCCCTCTCTGTGGTCGTTACGATGAAGACTACTGCTGACATGGATACGGGTAAGGATTCTGACGCCCCCCGCAACGTTCGGGCTGAGGGTATACACGACTCTCGCCATGCACTGGCCAACTCTATGGACGGCCCCCAGGTCACTATTTCCCCTGATGACACAGTCGCTGAGTATTTAAGCGCTCTCTCCCATGCTCATGACGACATGGATGCCTTTTTCGTTCCCACTGCTGACGACATGTTCACAGTGACCTCAGACAATGTCACCCTGATCCGGGCCATCTTGGAAGAGCACTTCGCTCAAGCCCGCGCCTTTGTAGACGCTCCCCTTAGCACGGTCACCAAGGCCGCTATTATCGACGACGCCTCAGCGATCCCCTCCATCATTGGAGGCCTTGTTCTTTCCGCCTCGTCCCTGAACACTGCACGGAAGGTTGCCACGATCGCCTCCGTCGCTCTTTCCGGCCTCCCTGACTCGGAACAGGCCAAGCTGCCTGCCAACACCCTACGACAGGCCGCTGCCCCGCCCACCCGCCGCACCTCCGCCCTGGCCGCCATCCCCAAAGAGGCCCTGCGCCGACGCACTACAAACCAACCTGGTCCTTCTTTGGACCCTCGCGGTCCCCCTCCAGTCAACCTCAGTACTCGTCCGCGCAAACGTTCTTCCGGACCCTCTTCCTCCTCCCCTGATACCGTCCCGATGTCCCAGGCTTCCATCAAGGCTACTTTCCAGGTCGCCCGTGCCCTCTCGGCGGCCAATGGTATCTCCCTGGAACAAGCCTTTGCCCAGGCCTCCCCACTCATTGCCGCTGATGCGGCCCGCCCCCAACAGTCCCCTGGCCGGCCCTCAGCCACCCCTGCACGCTCCTACGCTGCCACGGCCTCCCAACCCCCCCGTGGCTCGCGCCCCCGATCGGCTCCACTTCCCCTGACGATCAATGGCACAACACGCGCCGCAAGAAGTGTACTACCAGGGGTACAAAACAGAACGTGTTCATTTTCCGGCCCCCGCATTCGGACTCTGCCTCCCCAGCTTTGCGACAGGAGGACGCTGACCTACTTCTAGCCATCTTGGGTTTCCTCCATGGCCAGCCAGATTATTCACGGGCTTTCCGTTCCGAAGACTATAACGAGGTCCTCCGCGCCACCTGGACACAGCGTGATTCCATCGTCGTTGCTTGCCGGCGCCCCATTATGTCCCTACAGGAAACTGTCCTCCACGGGGCTCTGGCAGTGTATGCCAACATCGAGGCTGAAGACACGCAGATCCTTAACCGCCCGACAACCTCCTCTCTGAAGTTCAGTGCAGTCCCCACCAGGAGTGGCGATGGTGTCGAATATACCCCCGATGACATTCTCCGGGATCTTCAGGCCCACCCGAAATGGGCCAACGTGGAATTTTTCGGCAAGCCTTGATGGATCAAGGCTCGCTCTCAGGCCTCTCTCGGTGCTAGTGGCACGATCCTCGTCGAAGTTGTTGACACTCGCACTAGCCAAGTTGCAGATTGGCTCCGCAATTCTATTGTCACTATTCATGGCCGCAAGGTCCGCTGTATGAAATGGATGTTCAAAGACTCCATCCCCCAGTGTGCGACGTGCTGCCGATGGGGACACACCAACTTTCAATGTATTGCCAACTCGGCCACTTGCGTGAAATGCGCTGGACAACATTCCACGACCCAACACAATCAGTATTGCATGACCTGTATCTCATCCCAGGTCAACTGTCACCTACATCTATGCATCAACTGTGTTGGTACGCGCAGCCCCACCCACTTCGCCACTGACAAAGGCTGCCCCTTCTACGTGGCACGCAACAGCCCCGAGGCCATCAAAAAACTCTATGCTACCATGGCTGACCAGCGAAAAGGTGGTAAGATCTTTGCGGAAGTGGAAGCCCTCCAGAAACGACAGGCCAAGCACGGCCCTGCTGCCACGGTCCCTCACCAGGTTACTCTTGCACCTGGCATTGCCCGTATCGATGACGTTCCCCCAGTTGCCGGCGCCTCTGCCGATACAGTCCCTCATTTATGATTGAGTTTGCTCACCTCTTTAGGTTCCTGTTCCACAACGCACAACGCTCGTTCCCAAACATCTCGGCCCTCCTTGACGCTCGTCAAATTGACACTGATATCATTTTCATCCAGGAATCCCCACATAATGACCTCCGACATGTACGCAGCCCCTCCTCCCCCTCTGGCCACCTGATCCGGGGCACCCCACAACATCCAGCTTGGGTCACCATTGATGGTGCCCGTGACATCCATCCTGACTCCCAGGTCTCCGCATACATACATCGCGACCGCGTCGACACTCATTTTCATCTTTTGTTGGACACTTTGACTTTTAACAACCCTAACATTCTTTGTTTTTCCCTTACCAGACCCTCAGATGGTTCGTCACATACCTTCATTAACGTTTACAGGAACCCCGCCTCCTTCACTTCCCTCAACACTCTAGAACGCGGGCTCCCGGGAGTCCCCAACCTCGCCATCGTACAGGGCGACTTTAATTTACATTCCTCGTACTGGGACGACTCTGTCTCTGCTGACGACCCCCGTGCTGCTGACCTTCTAGGCGCCTGCTCTTCGGCTGGTCTTCAATGCCTCAATTCTCAGGCAGAACCCACCTGGTACTGGCAGGGCTCCGCTTCGCACGTCCTTGACCTCCTATGGGTGGCGGCTCCTTTGCTGGAGCCCCCCCATGAATTTTTTGATCTAACCCTTCGGGGTGCCTGTCGTGACCACTGCCAGCTAACCCTTGCATTTACAGCTGACCACCGGCCCCCTCCCTTTCGCCGGCCGCCCTACTTGCCCACTGGCTCCGACGTGGAGAGCCACTTCATCCTTGCTTGTCAAGATGCTTCGTTCGATGTCGGTTCTGTGGAACTTCGCTGTGACACTCTCTATGTGGCCCTCCGGTCGGCCTGGTCCAACTTCGCTGTCACCCCCAAACCTGGTAGTAACCCCACGCGATGGTGGAATGCTGAATGTCAAAATCTCTGTTCGATACAGGATGCCGACCCCTCCCCCGCGAACTTAAAAGCCTTTCGCCGTGCTTGCCGGGCTGCAAAATGTGCCTTCTTCGACCAGCGCATTACTGACCTCTGTGCTAAGGGTGACCCGTGGGCGTGTGTTGCTTGGTCCAGGGACCGCGCTCCCCCCAAGTTTCCCTGCATTGCTGTCGACGACGTCCCGGTCACTACCCTAGACGACCTTTGGCACACCGCCCACCAACAATTTGTCGGACAACAGGCCCACCGCCCTGTCGACTGGGACTTCATCAACGCCTTGCCCTCCTTACCTCAAAGGGCTTGGCCCCCCTTCTCCTTGCTTGAAGTTCGTGAGGCCTTGGCCTTGACCTCCAACTCGTCCGCCCCTGGCCCTGACCATATTTCTTGGCGCGTCATCAAGAGCATCATGTCGGACCCCTCTTTTGCGTCACAACTCTTGAACCTATACAACGCTATTTTCACTGATGGACACTGGCCATCCCACTTCAAGACTTCGGTCATGGTCATCATCCCCAAGGCCAACCGCAACGACTACTCCCGCATTAAGAACTACCGCCCCATCGCGCTGCTCAATTGCTTTGGAAAGCTCTTCACCAAGGTCATCACCACCCGACTCCAATTTGACGCTATTCGCTATGACCTGCTGCATCCGTTGCAGTTTGGTGGCCTTAAGCAACGTTCCACCACGGATGCGGGCCTCTTCCTCACGAACTGGATTCACCAAGCATGCGATGCCGGCAAGTATACTTCCTGCCTGGCCGTTGATGTTGCCCAGTACTTCCCGTCCATTCAAAAGGAAGTCCTCATTACCATGCTCCGTAAGCAAGGATTCCCTGAGTCTCTCCTCCTCTTACTGCATACCTACTACGATGATCGACACACGGCTTTTGCCTGGGGTTGCGCCACCTCTGACCTCCTACCGGCCGGCGAAGGTGCCCCGCAAGGCGACCCCCCCTCCCCTATCATGGCCAATCTATATGTGGCCCCGATGTTGCGACAGCACTATGCTTTCTCAGTCACGTCGCCCTTCGCAATCCCGTCCTACGTCGACAACTCTTGCCTACTCCGGTCCGACACGTCCTTTCAGCGTAATATCCGCGCGCTGGAAGACCTCTATGCCTCCTTCGCCTCCCACATGTCGGCTATTGGCCTAGTATTGGAACCGGCTAAGACGGAACTCATCACGTTCCTTCTGTTCAAATGCCGCCTGGACATCAGCACCCTGGTCGCTGAACACTCTGGCGGCCCCACCCGCCCCGCGTCTCATCTCCATCCAACTTTTATTCAGTCAGTCGACCACTCTTTGGATGGCACCATTCGCAACACCCCTGCCTGCCTTCGACACCCGGACGGCTCGACCACATTAATTCAGCCACGCATCGTTTGGCGCTACTTAGGTTTTTTCTTCGATCATGCTCTCTCTTTTGACTCACACGTACAACATTATGCTAACATTGCTGTTTCCTCTACCAGTGCGCTTCGCATGATTGGCAACGCTGCGTGGGGAATGCCGGTCACACACCACTTACAAGTCGTTAAGTCCTGTATTTGGCCTATCCTCACTTATGGCCTCCCGCTATGGTATCGCCTTGGAGGCACTGGCGTCCAGTCCAAGGTCCACCGCATCCAGCAGTCTGTCCAGCATGCCCTCCTCTGGGCCTCTGGCGCCTTTCGCACCTCGCCTTCCGGCGCCCTCGAGCTCTTACTCGGTATGCCCCCCGCTCATATTTACTGCGACTACCTTCTCCGCAGGGCTGCTGTTCGCCTGGCCACTGTCGCTGAGTTGCACCCCCTCAAAGTGGTTGCCCCCTTCGTCATTCTCCCCACCCACGCTCGACAACGCCGGTGCCAAAGACTTATTCCCACACGGTCGCCGTGCAACCCTTTCCCTGTCCTGGCGGGTCTTGCGCGCACCATCGACGAACCATTCCAACCGGTTAACTCCGAAAACCACCGGGGCTCACGCCTTCTCGACATCTTCTCCCAGCGAATACTCTTTGTCAACTTCGATCACCCCCCGCGCTCATCCACCGACTTGTTCATGGCCTGGTTTCACCCATTCGCACGCCGCGTCGACGCCTGGCGCTCCTCCCCGGATGTCTCCTTATTTGCGTCTGACGGCTCGCTTGCCCAGGGCATTGGTACCGCGGGCTTCGTTGGCCCACACGCTTCTGTAGCATGCCGCGTCCCCGCCTCTTCTTCTTATGAAGCAGAAACCCAGGCCATCGAAATGGTCGCTCATCACCTCCTTTCCAATGACACCGCTGGCCACGTCGTCCTCCTTGTAGACAATGCGGCAGCTGCCAAGGGGATTTTCCTCACTGACGCACGGGACGGCCAACACATCGCCCTCCGCTTCTCCTCCCTCCTACGTGCATGGCTGGACGGTCACGACAACCGACACCTCACAATCTCGTGGTGCCCAAGTCACATGGACATTCCGGAAAATGAAGCGGCGGACCACCTTGTCTCCCATTATGACGGCCCTGATGCCCGCCCCTTCCTATCTTGCCTCAAGGCGGTTAAAGAATTCAAGCGCACTGCCACCTCCCATTGGTGGGTGGCCTGGCTCTCCCACAAATACCACGGCCACCACCTTCTTCCATTCCGTGAGTCCCGCCGGGCGGTCGCCCCCTGCCTTGGGGCTGGCCGCAAACGATTCATCACTGCCTGCAGAGGCTCGCCTGGCCTCTTCTCGCATTTTGTCCGCATTGCTATGGGCCACATGCCCTCCGCCGACTTCCGTCGATGCTTCTTCCCGGACTTGCCTTCGACCTGCTTACATTGCTTGGACGGCCCTCCTCTGATGCGCGACCACATCATGTGTAAGTGCACACGGTATGAGAAACATTTCTCCTCTCTTTTCCTTTTTTCGCGTCGTTGACTTAATTGCATAGGGCTCGCAGCTTTCTTAAAAGCTAACCCAACGGCCGCCACCTTCGGTGACATCGACCCTCCGGTCCCACCACCTGTGTCCTTACTGCAGCAAGCCACGTTCCACCGCCTCTTCGATGACTAGAGTACCTTGTTCTTTTTTTTACATCTCTTCTGCCTTTAGTTCCCCCGAACTGTAGATATGCGGGCTTTTAGCTCCGTCGTTTCCGCGCATGTAGTTTACTTCTATGCCTACTTCCACAAATACACACACATGACTATTCAAAAAAAAAAAAAAAAAAAAAGAAGGCAGAGAGGGTTGGATGGGAGGGTGTGACATAGTTGCCATACTGGGTCGGCTTAGCCGCCTGGAGCCGGCTCTGAGCCTCTCGCAAGCCGATCAGATCGGCTTTGGCTCCTAGCATTAGCCGAACAATCGGCTTAGGCAAAGCTAAGTAGCCAAAGCTGGGCTTAGTCAGCCGTTGGCAACACTAACACTGCCTGCTATGCAAATTTCTCACCCTCCTCACTGAATCCAGGTACCTATTCATCCCCTGGGACAACCAAACTGCAGGAGAAGATGAAGATTTGTTCCAACAGGATATCCTCACCATAAATGCACAATGCAAAGACATAGACAAATTCCTTCATAGTGACTTGGCATTATCAGACCTTCCTGACGAATTCCACTATCATAACAAGGACAAAATTCAATCCAGAGTATACCACTCTGACATTCAGATGGTCAGAGAAGTGAAACCTGGTGATGTGCCTGGATCTGCACAGGAATTCTTTGATCATGCAACACAGGTACTCAAGTACCTATTTACAACCTTGCAATACCAACCTCGCCATGCCTACCATATTGGCTTTCTCGCATATCATAACAGTTTTGTTATCATTGAATACTACCCAGATTGCACCTTTTTCCCCTATCTCTTTGCATGGGATGACCCTGATGCCCAAATCGCCTTGAAACAAGCCATCGATGACATACAGGATCACAGCTTCACGACGAAACAGTTCGAGTCAATCAATGTGACACTTCACCATGACAAATCGTGCCTGTAGTTCTGCCTATCAGGGAAGTTCACTCATACAGACGCTGTTTACAAGCTGTTTGACCTTCACCAAGGTGAGGGTTAGCACCAGAATGCTTACATTGGCATTGGAGTTGGTGAGCAGATTGATACGTGCTTAGATTGGAAGGTTATCAAGCACTATTGGCACAATATGGGACAACATTTCAACAAATTGCACATTTTACAACATATTTATCAAAGACCATTAATTTCAGGAGAGAAGCGATGTACTACTGGGATTGTCTGAGTGAACTTCAACAAATCTCGAGTATTAATGTGGGGTGACACGCCGGGATCTTCAGGTTCTCCAACTGATGGAGATCATGTGCCCTGTCAGAGTGTCCTTCTTGTGATGGAGTTACTGGGACATGCCCTTTCATCCTGTTCCTCAGTGATGCAGTTCCTAAAAGCAATGTATGACTTGGTCGAAGGTGAATACCTCTCCCTGCTGTGATGGGACTCAACTGCTCATCATCCTGGTCAGTCCATCAAATACTCGTTGGGGGCCACCATGTCCTCCACTGTGATATTAGCTGGGGAAATGTATTGATCAATGCCACTCATGTAAACAAAGATCAGCGAGATGATCTTTGCAATTGCCCATTTGTTGATATGATCCACAATGTCAAGTACATTTCTCAGTGTCTTGATGGTCACACATGTCCTGGAATTGTGTTTGATACAGGCCAGAAGCAGGAAAGGTCCATGTTATGTTATCTGCTTTTGATTGCACCTGTATTCTTGGAAGTAGTAAGATGCATGAGTCAACTACTATAGGTGAAATTACTGTAAGTGAAACATGCCACCCTTTACTGGATATTACCTTATCATGTTGACAGGGAACTCCTATGTTCATGGCAAGGTCCCTATCCTCCCACCACCTGGCAAGTATGCAGAACATTGACCCCTGCGCAGTTTGCGAATTAGTGTTCCGAAAAGGTGCTACAGGTCCCACCAATCAATGTTGGAAGGAGGTTGAACAATTCCTGGAAATTGTAAATGAATACCAAAATCTCCTGTTTTCCACACAGATTCCATCCATTAGTAGGAAGCCACAAATGGGTATTGCTCATGCACCAATGCATGATGCTGAATCGATATTTTGGCTCATTGTGTTGTTCTTCCTTCAAGCACACCCAAAGGGCTACGATCATACAGGTCCCATGTCTGGTGAATGAGAGCAGTGGCATCATCATACTGTTACTTTCAAGTCCATGGTCATGAACAGAATTAAGATGGGCCACAACTCCAGAGAGGCACCCAATGAAGACTCACTACCTCCTCAATTCCATCCATTTGTTGAAATGTTGGTTAATTTGGACCTTTACTTCCGACAATCCTGGGATGATCCATATCTCAAACCTTGAGAGCAAGGCCATTCACTTCCATGCACATAATGCACTCCAGGCAGTCCTCCTTGATGCAATCAACAAACTTCAAACAACAGGTGATGACATTGAAGTACATACAATGCCATTAGGAGTGGACGATGATTTCCCTTACATTCCTCTTTCCAAATCTTTTGTCAGTGCCAGTTTGAAAAGAGGCATCCCTGATGATGGTGAGGGTGATAAAAAAGGGACGAAGAAGCAAAAAACAACCCAAGTGACAAAGACAAGTAGCCTCATGATCACTAAGAGCAACAGGGACAACACTGCTGAAATGATTGAGAAGAATCCTGAATTCAAAACTCTTATGTCTGCAATTGATCATGATAAACAGAGTAAACATTGGTTCATGGGTGATTGGGAATATGTTGAATATGCCTTTGTAGTAGCATAGATTTCTAATCAGATTTGGACTTAAAAATTGAAGCTCAGACTACATCCATGTACAGATTACTGTTGAAAGTATATCATTAGGGTCAGTAATAGGCTCAATAAAAGATTGCCAATACAGAGGATTGAACTCTCAGCCTCTGATTATCTTATCTTATCTAATGATTACCAATACACCTTGTATCTCATCTTATCTCCCCTCTTGATGTCTGTTGACATTATTATTGATAGAGTTTGACAGTTATTATAGAGTTAGACACATATTATAGAGTTCAATGGGAATTGACACTCATGGAGAATAATGATATGAATCACATATATTGACTGTGCATTGCTGTGCATTTTACAGCATTGCACAGCTAGTGCTGCACTTTTACTCAGCACAATAGAAAGGCTCAGTCAGTGCTTGTAATATCACTGACATGGCCATAGTAGATAGCACATAACCACATGAATAATGTTAGGGTCAAGCTGGGGTGTGGTAGTGGTGCAATGCACAGTGGTGAAGGTTGGTGGCTCCTAGTAGTGATAGACAGGCAAGATGACCTCCAGGTGCACTAAGGCAGGTAGAGGAGCACTTGGGCATCAAGGGTGGAGGGAGTGACTGAGGTAGGGGTGTTAGGATCAAGCTGGGGCATGGTAGCAGTGTGTGAGCAAGGTGATGTGCAGCTAGGGATCCCGAAGTTTGGTTCTGAACCTCAGTTTGAACCCAAACCAGCTGAACTGAACTGACAGTTCAGGTTCAGTTCAGGTTCGGTGATGAGCATTGGCTTGGGCCAATGCTATATCACTGCTTTGGGACAGATTAGTAAGCAGGTCTTTATATAGTCAGTAGGGAGTATTAGTCAGCAGTCTGGGACTCCTACACTGTACCCTCATGTTTTAATTCACCTCCTTTTGCCACTGTTACCAACTCACTCTCATTTATTTTCTCTCTCCTTGCCTTTGGCATCATTGGACACAGCTGCCAGTCATGTCACAGCCACCTGCGCCCAGTCACGCTCATGATGGATCCCCTCACCCAGGCATAGGTGTCGGGAATCTTCCAGGACTCCCCCCCCCCTCAGCGCTCCTCTGCCTTTAGGCACTGGAGTAGCTTATCATCAGTTTGGCCAAATGCCAGTTGGTTCTGGTTCTGGTTCGGGCACCCGAACCAAACCCGAACCGAACTGCCTGAACCGACTTCCCAAAAAGGAAATTTTACTGCTACTGCCACTGCCACAGTGGTTTTTTTCCATGGTTGTAACTCAATTTACCACTGCAACTGCTGCTCACCCTTGCCCACTAGCCCACTGCTGCCTGCTGCCTGCCACTACCACTTGCCACCACTGCCCACTGCCCACTGCCACTGCCCACCCACACCACCACCATCCTCACCCCACTGCATACCACCCACCACACCTTCCACCTGCCTGGTCACTGCTGTTAACACCCACCATCAACTGCCAATGGACCTGCTGACTCAATACAACTGCCCAACACCATAACTACTATGCTCATTTGGTCAATAACTCAGGAACTAACTGTCCAATTTACATAATTCTTGGTTTGCTAGAAAGCCCTGATTCACATCTCTCAGGCATTAAGTAGTTTATATTTTTATGCAATGCATTTATGGAGATATGAGGCAATAATAAGAATTGATCTCAAGTCATGTGTTAGGAGGTCCCTAAACACAACCACAAAACCCCACAGTGAGGCTTGTTAGGCCAGAAACGATTCTGATTGCTCTTCTAGTAATGTCTAGGTGACAAAAACTATCTAGAGACTTAAGGGCTACCTACACTAAACTACAGCCCTTATATACTCTAGCCATGGTCTGTGCACAATCAGCACACAGCTAAAGTCCCTCACAATAGGGATCAATGCACAGCAGCCAGCCTGCGCCCATGTAACCATTCTTGGAGTATCTCTCCCACACCCACACACTGTCTCCCCATATACAGCAGCATCTTATTGTGTAGTGCCTTCAGCCATTCCCATGAATCCCAGTACCAGTCTCTTGGTACATGCAGGTATTCCCATGTTGCCCCTCAGGCACCATGCCACCCATGATTCCTTTCATGGTGTAGGCCCATCATCGGGCCATTGTCCCAGTCAGCACTCAGTATGTCCCATAACCAATGCTGACCTAACCACCTTCCTAATAAGGGCTGCAGTGTTCGCATAGGCATCCCATTGTTGTGTCTCATTGTCCAGCCCTTGTATCTATACATTTCAGTCCAGATAAAAAGAGAAAAAGAAAAGAAAAATATATCCCAACTCTCCAAGTCCATATCTTCATAAGTGTCATTGACAACGTTACTGTAAAATGAGAGAGGAATGAGTTATGCTCATAACATCACCCCCCCCTTAAGGCCTCGCCTCCCGAGAGGCTGACATCTCCACATCCACATAGTGTGGATTGCTCTTCATTTTTTCATAAAAGCAGTCCAACCACTCATTCTTCTCCTTAGGTGTCAAGCCTGACTGTTCTGATTCCTCATCTTCTATCTCCTCAACAGTGGTTTTCCACTGAATTAATTTCCATGTAGGGCATGCAATGCCCTTGATCCTTTTCTGTCAGTCCTCTTCTGACTCACTGCTTTCTATAGCAGTTGCTGGTTTCTCTGCCTTTTTCAAAATTTTCTTCTGAAGACACTTGGTGTCTTTCTCATGCACTTGGCACTCTTCTTCCAACTCCTCATCTTTTCCCCTCTGTGGGAAATTGAGCATGGGTACAACCCACCCGCCGTTGATATGCATGCTGTGCGCCTAGGGTGGAATCGAAGTCAGACTGGTCCTATCGAAGCAAGTTTATAACATTCGAGGCATTCGACATCATGAAGGACCTTCGGATTGGATGGCAGTACTGGCAGTTCATGGATCGACAAGCTTGTCAAAGATCATTCAGGCTTGAAGGAGGATCAGTGATAGGCAAGCACAGTCGAAGTTCGAAAACTCGATCAGCTTCAAATTGGCATCTCGGCATCAATTGATGGTTGATCAAACATATTGGTCTCAGCTATTTTAGCATGGCTGTGGTGCCGCTATGCCCATACAAGTGATCCGCTTTTGAATTGCAGCCCTGGTGCATCAGGAAAAGACAAATTTGGTGCCTGAAAGAGTGGTGGGCCTTCATCTCGCTTTTGGAGTCCATTCCTGCCTTCGCCCACCTTTGATCTTGCACGCCTTTTTATCCTTAGGCCTTATCCTCACCATGCCATCAATTATTGGACACACTACTAGCCATTCGAGACCAGTTGAACCGATCACACTCTTCCAAAGGTCAATAAACTCATTATTTGCCATCATCGCCATCAAGGATCTCCAGTAGACCTTCCATACTTGACATAGACCCCAATCCATCTAAACAGGATGCCCCTTAGAGCCCAGTTCCAGCCTCTTCAATTGCTCTCAATGTGTCAAGTTCCTTGCCAGACTTTTTGGACTTCGTCTATGGTGCGCCCACTTTCCAGAGGTGTTTCAGAGTCGCATGGATATGTTTGGACATTGTGGAGATGTTGGGTTATAGCCATTTTGGTCGGTTTCAATCCTTGTTTTGATTTCATCATTCTGTTCCTTGTTCTTGCACAGTTCTTTGTTGCCTTCGACAGTGCGGTATCCCAGAGGTATCCGACATACCCTTGCTTGACGCTCCGGTTTTGGACTATTTTTATCTTTCATCCTTTATATATATATCCTCCTGTCTTCGAAATAGAACAGAGAAGAATCACCCATTGTTCCCCTCTCCCTTGGCATCTCAGAGCTTGTCTGGGTAGTGTCTTGTGTTCTTACCTTGTCCTCGACTTGTCTCGCCTAGCCTTTGCCTTGATTAGCCTCGCCTCGCCTCGACTTGCCTTGTCTAGCTTTGTCTCGTTTAGTCCCCCTCATCTGCCACACTCACCCTCCTTGCCACACTCGCCGCCTTGTTCCCATACTTGAATTTGCCTAGCCCCCAACTTGTCACCTTGACTATCACCCTTGCCCTCTTCGATTTGACTCACCTAGCCCTCGTCTTGACCTCGTCCTGCCATTATTCAGCCCCTACTTGCATTACTCATCCTTGCCTTTGTCTTTTAGTCCAGTATAAGTCTGGTTCCCTGAAACGGCCTCGCGTTTTGCAGTTTCGAGTTAGTTGTCACCTCAGCCACCCTCGAGCCCACTTCAGACAGCTTCGGTTGTTTTCCCTGAAGGAGTGCCCATGCACCTCAGTTGAAGAGGTTAGGTGTGTTGAGCTTGACACTGCGCATCATATAGTTTGGAGCCCACCGTGAGGGGTTTTCACTACTTTTGAAGCAGGGATTCCGCCAGCTTCTCTGGATTATACTCTACAGCCTTCAATCTTTACACTACGTTCAGGAAGATCCTTTCTGAGCCCCCAAGCAGAACGTCTCACATTTGAAGTCTTGGACTCGCTTTTTGAACCATTTCCCCAGCTTCGATTAGCCCCCTGACTTCGATAATTCCCCTATTGCTTCGTCTAGCACTTGAAACACTTCCCCTCTCGAGCCAGCACCAGTCACACTGCAGGAACATTAGCCTGCCACGCATCAGCCTTGGACTGTCTCCAGTATCTCCCTTGACACAGAAAATCGATGCTTTTAATCCCTCAGTATTGCCCACTGCACCCAGGAGAGTTTCAGTCCATAGCCTATCCTTGTTCCTTCGACTCGTCTCAACCCATCTCTTGTTGATCGCCTTCGTCTTGTTATTATTTGGGCAGAAAATCGAAAATCATCCCTTATCGAACCAGACCCATTCGTCAACAAACCCTTGAGGCCAGGAATGGAGACCCTCGATGCAGACGAAGTTCCAGATCCCCAAAACCCAGCTCTGAACCAGCAGCCACAGGTCATTTACCTCCAGCAACATATCCCTAACTTGCCAGCATACATGCTGTCCAGGAATAGTGAGGCTGCGCCTAAATTTGACTCATCGAAGCCTCGTGACCTCCTTCGATACCTTCAAGAAGTTGAGTTATTGCTCAGCGCTGCTCGTATAGTAGACCCCCAACAACAAAAAGAACATACAAAACGATACCTTGACTCACACGACTATGAGATTTGGGATTCATTACCTGAATTGAACATGCCATATTCATATGAGAGCTTCAAAACCGCAGTTATAGCTTCATACCCAGGCACTGAGGCCACCTGCAAGTACAACTTGTTGGACGTTGTTCGTTTAGCAGAGGAACGAAAGCAGGCAGGCATTACGAGTCCAGCTGAGCTTGGCGAATATTTTCGAGACTTTTGAACAATCACTACCTATCTTATTGGGCAAAACAAGATGTCAGAGATGGAACAGCATCGAATGTTCGTCTCGGGCTTCCCTAGAGAGCTTTTAGTCCGCATAGCCCATAAGTTACAGACAGTGCACCCAGATATAGACCCAGATGATGGATATGCCATAGATGAAGTGTACCGAACTGCCACCTTCTTGCTTCGAGGGTCTTCATTTTTCCCAGAGGACATGTATGGTGCCTCAACTGGACTCCCTGCACAGTACTTCCCTCCGACACATCATTTTATGCCACAGCCAGTGCCCTCGAACACAGATTCAAAACCCGTTAAGCAAGAAGACATTTATAACATGTTCAAAGTATTTGCCCAGACCATAACTGAGACAGTCGCTTCGTCAATTGCTGGCATGCACCCTGCCAGTGGTCTTCCAGTGCCTCAAATGAATGTGACGAATCCCTTAGCCCCACCCCAGCTGTTTCAAAGGGCAGCCAGTCAGGATAATAGGTGCAATTTTTGCGGAGAGCCTGGACATTATTTAGCTGAATGCGCTCAGGTAGAGCAGTACCTTCGAGCAGGGAGAGCATATAGGAGGCCAGATGGTCACTTGACGCTTCCAAATGGACTCTTAGTACCCAGGAGTATTGAAGGGTCATGTCTAAAGGTTCGAATGGACGAATGGTGGCACAGACAGTTAGGACCAGCCACAGATCAAGCGCCCACATCAGCTGCCTCTGGCGCTGCTCAAGGACCAGCCACGTCGATGTTCTTTAGTGTAAAGCCACCTCCACCAACTACAGTTCGAAGTACTTCGAATTCCTCCAGCATGGCAATGGCGACCACTGAAGATATAGATCTCAACAAACGCCTTGAAGCGCTGCAGTGTGAGGTTTTAGCATTACAGGAGAAGCGGACACAGCAAAGGAAGCTTGCATTCGATAAAGTAGAGATCTTAGAGCGCCCAACTCCACCTCGAATATCTTCAACTACTACAGTCCGACTAGCATCAATTACATCCCCAGTAGACGAAGCCGAAGTATCCCAGTCAGAGCCATTTAGAAGTGCTGACAAAGCCTCTTTGAATGAGTAGATCAAAACTTCGATGTGCCTTCAAAAGCGAACAATAGGGAGCCTGTATATTCGAATGTAGCACCCATTCAAAAGCCAGAGAAAGTTGATGCTGTTGTACGACGCTCATTGACAGATGCCACCATAACACTCTCATTCGAAGAGCTTCTGTCACTTTCCCCCAGCCTTCGTTATTGCATTCAAAATGCCATCACGCCTAAACGACAGCCAGTAGCCGAAGTACGGGCCAACTACATTGGAGAGGCCATCGAGGAGATCAAGGAGATTATTTCGAATCCAGTACTTGAAACCTATACAGGTCAATCAGCTAGAGTCAAGCCTGGCGTCTCTCAGGTTCCAAACCTTGTCCAAGTGTTTCATAATGCAGAACTCATGTCACCTTATATCTCATCGCCTTCAATGTCGTTTCCCCAACTGCCTTCAACCTTCGATTGCCCCCGACAAGGAGAGAAAACCTATTCATATCGACTGGCCACAGCGCAATTTGAAGATTTCCCTCATATGCCAAATAGTCCCTCTTCATTTATTGCCTCAATGAGTGGTACTAGCTGCATGGCGCCTTCGAATATAGTTTCTGTTCTTTCCCTTAGCTCCTACACCATGCCATTAGATTGTGAAGCTGCCACAGTTGGAGGCACCTTGTCAATACGACCCAATACGACCCATCCTATGCCATTCAGGGCCTTTCGAGACGTCAACGAAGCTTTGCCTCTAGTCGCAGTATTCGAAAAACATTACCAACCTGTTGTACAAAAGCTTAAGCTCATTATTGATATTCCCCCAGCATGGCTTCATGACATAAGGACTGTTTTTGGAGAAGCCTTGGATGTCATGTCATTGTTAGAGCCTCCTCCACCTTCGTCTTCATCTGTAGAACATTATACTCAGGAGAGAAAGGACGTTCTTGACCAGTTTATTCCCTGTCAAGTTGTAGCTATGGTCGCCTGGGCCTCTTGTCAGTTGCGGACAATGATTCAAGTCTTCCTTGTCATTGCGGGCTTCTTTCGAATCTACATTTGGCATTTCTTGCACCACGCCCACTCTTTGACCATGTTGACGAAGAAAGGAGTACCATTCAAATCCAGAATTGAGGATATTCGAGCACATGCAGAGTTGAAGCGACCAGGACTCAACCCCCCTATCATTCAACCATTGAATTGATTTGGTTCAATTACATTCGACAACAGAGGATCTTGTTTTTCACAGGGGAAATTGGAAATCTTCAGTCTTTTTCGAGTGCTTCGAAAGGGCGTGCTTCAGAACCTAGATATTGCACCTTCAGCATCAGTTAACAGATGGGTTTTAGCCATCTTGTCGTTTCACTTGATCTATGGGTTCCTTCATATCATTAGCCCTTCACCAATCGCATTTTCTATTTCGAAAGTGTCTGCCCAGCACTCATTTACCAAAGTCCTTTCAGATTATACTTCGACCCACTCAGGATCAGTTAGTGTCTTTGCCTTATCATCACATACTAGGCCTTTCGAATATGCACATATCCTTCAAAAGCATCGACAGCAGATTGAACCACTACAAGACAAGGTATTCAAAGCCAGAGTCAAAGCGGCTCATTGGTTCAAATGGGATCACTATGCTGTAGTACGAGACTTTGCCTTCGAATCTGGTGACCTCATGTTGTCTCAATATCATTGCCCCTTGAAACCATGGAGGAGTGTATCTCATATGCAAGTTAGACAACTCTGTACTGCTACCCCTTTCGACAACACATTAGATGTCCATTCAAAGCAACTCGAAGGGATGAGACAGTTAAAAAGCCCTAGAGATGATCACCTAGCTGTACATGTGCCTTCGAACACGACTATGGCCAAAGAAAACAAGGGTGAATGTGTTATAGAGGATGTCCTTGGAGACAATGATAGCGATAGTGGTGGAGAGAGAGGAGTAGACAAAGAAGACCAATAGAAGTTTCAAGTTCGATTCACCTCAACAACCCTCGAAAAGCCACTTTTCAACAAGCGGACTTGTGTTTCCTTTTGTTCATTCCTTTTTGGTCTTGTCTCTTTCTTTTAGTTGACTGCACTCACATAATCTCATTGCATTTGCTTACAACTTTCATTTTATGATACTTTTCAATTCGAAATGATTCTTTTGCCTTTGCCCTTGCCCTCGCTTTGTCCTCATCCTTTTGGATCATCCAGTTCATCTTGGCAGGAGTCTTGCTTTGCGAGGACGATTGACTGGGGACAGTCAAAATTTCAGTTTGGGGTGGATGATATGCATGCTGCACACCTAGGGTGGAATCGAAGTCAGACTGGTCCTATCGAAGCAAGTTTATAACATTCGAGGCATTCAACATCGTGAAGGACCTTTGGATTGGATGGCAGTACTGGCAGTTCATGGATTGACAAGCTTGTCAAAGATCATTCAGGCTTGAAGGAGGATCAGTGATAGGCAAGCACAGTTGAAGTTCAAAACTCGATCAGCTTCAAATTGGCATCTCGGCATCAATTGATGGTTGATCAAACATATTGGTCTCAGCTATTTTAGCATGGCTGTGGTGCCGCTATGCCCATACAAGTGATCCGCTTTTGAATTGCAGCCCTGGTGCATCAGGAAAAGACAAATTTGGTGCCTGAAAGAGTGGTGGGCCTTCATCTCGCTTTTGGAGTCCATTCCTGCCTTCGCCCACCTTTGATCTTGCATGCCTTTTTATCCTTAGGCCTTATCCTCACCATGCCATCAATTATTGGACACACTACTAGCCATTCGAGACCAGTTGAACTGATCACACTCTTCCAAAGGTCAATAAACTCATTATTTGCCATCATCGCCATCAAGGATCTCCAGTAGACCTTCCATACTCGACATAGACCCCAATCCATCTAAGCAGGATGCCCCTTAGAGCCCAGTTCCAGCCTCTTCAATTGCTCTCAATGTGTCAAGTTCCTTGCCAGACTTTTTGGACTTCGTCTATGGTGCGCCCACTTTCCAGAGGTGTTTCAGAGTCGCATGGATATGTTTGGACATTGTGGAGATGTTGGGTTATAGCCATTTTGGTCGGTTTCAATCCTTGTTTTGATTTCATTATTCTGTTCCTTGTTCTTGCACAGTTCTTTGTTGCCTTCGACAGTGCGGTATCCCAGAGGTATCCGACATACCCTTGCTTGATGCTCCGGTTTTGGACTATTTTTATCTTTCATCCTTTATATATATATCCTCCTGTCTTCGAAATAGAACAGAGAAGAATCACCCATTGTTCCCCTCTCCCTTGGCGTCTCAGAGCTTGTCTGGGTAGTGTCTTGTGTTCTTACCTTGTCCTCGACTTGTCTCGCCTAGCCTTTGCCTTGATTAGCCTCGCCTCGCCTCAACTTGCCTTGTCTAGCTTCGTCTCGTTTAGTCCCCCTCGTCTGCCACACTCGCCCTCCTTGCCACACTCGCCACCTTGTTCCCATACTTGAATTCGCCTAGTCTTCGACTTGTCACCTTGACTATCGCCCTCGCCCTCTTCGATTTGACTCACCTAGCCCTCGTCTTGACCTCGTCCTGCCATTATTCAGCCCCTACTTGCATTACTCATCCTTGCCTTTGTCTTTTAGTCCAGTATAAGTCTGGTTCCCTGAAACGGCCTCGCGTTTTGCAGTTTCGAGTTAGTTGTCACCTCAGCCACCCTTGAGCCCACTTCAGACAGCTTCGGTTGTTTTCCCTGAAGGAGTGCCCATGCACCTCAGTTGAAGAGGTTAGGTGTGTTGAGCTCGATGCTGTGCATCACCATGCTCCAGATCTCTGGAGAACATCCCATTGGTGTCATCTGGCAACTCCCTGAGTGCCACCCAGCTTCCTTTCCAATTGTGCCATCTGTGCTCCATATTTTCGAGGTACTCATGTCCAAAGCATCCATCCTCCCATCCAAATAACTTTTTCTGCTGCCATTGTTGCAGGGTCATCCTATAAGGGGTTCATTGCGATGCCCTTAAGTTTTGTATGTGTTTTAGTGCATGGGGGTTTTCTTTATGGAATTTTTTTACTTTTGCCTGTGCATTGGTGACATTTTCTGCTGGTTCCCAAGTGGACTCTTCCACTGGATAAATTTTTCCATTTTATGAGGTATTCCAACCTCCCACCTCCTTGTCCACTGACATGGCTGTCCATGACTCCTTCCACCTCATATTCATCCTCTTGGGATTCCTCCACCATTTGCGTGTCCTTGCATGCTGCTGCTTTTGCCTGCTGTTTAGGGAACACTGGTTCCTTGTATGGCTTCAATAGGACTTCATTGAAGACATGGTACACCCTCCACAATGCAGGGATTTTCAGTTTATAAGATGACTTGCTGACCTTGACGAGGACTTCCAATGGGCCAACAAACTTGCCATTGAGCTTCTTTGTTGCTCTGATGACTGGCAAATTCTCCATACTGAGGTAAACCTTGTCACCTGGTTTATACTTGTGTGCCTCTTGGTGATGCATGTCATAGCACTCCTTCATGATTTGAGCTGCTTTCTCCAAGGCCCTTTTTGCCTTTGCATGTATGTCCTCTAGTTCTTTAGCTAGTTGCTCCACTGCCACTGCTTTCAGTGCATAAGTAGGGTCCAACCCCTTGTTGGGGTGTCATCCATAATTCATGAAGAATGGGGTGAATCCCGTTGCTGAGTGAACCCGATCATTGTGGCAGAATTGTGCCACAGACAACCAGTTGCTCCAGTTGTCTTGTCTGTTGTTCACAAATATGGTCAGGAATTCCTTGACTTCCTGATTCACCCATTCTGTTTGTCCATCTGTTTGGGGGTGATAGGCTGTTGATCTGTTAGCCTTGATCCCCAACATCCCATAGAGATCATCCATAAATTTCAAGGTGAACTGAGGTCCTTGATCACTAATTACTTTCCTCAGGAGTCCATGCTCCCAGAACATGTTATCTCTGAATAGAACTGCCATCCCTTGTGAAGTAATTTCTGATGTAGTGGGTAGGAAGTATGACTTCTTGGTGAACCTATCCACAATCACCAAGATCATGTCATTGCCTTTTGACTCAGGAAATGGTCCTATGAAATTGACGGAAATTATTTCCCATGGTTCAGAGGGAACCTCATTTGGTTGTAGTGGTGCCACATGTGCCATCCTGTCAGGTTTCGCCTTTTGGCAAGTTTTGCAACCTGAAATGTAACATTCAATATCCTTGTGCATGTTTGGCCACCAGAAATTTCATGTCAAAGACTCCAATGTCTTTGTGATGCCTGAGTGTCCCCAAGAGTGGTGAATTGCAATGATATCCTCTCACAATGCCACTGCCACCAGTATGTAGACTCTCCCTTTCCAGGTGACGAGTCCTTTGCCCAATTTGTAATCTTCTCTGGTCTTTTCCAGACCTTTAACCACTTGGGTCTCCCACTGCCACCTGGGCACCTTCTTAATATCCTTGATGATGTTGTCTATAGCTTGATCATCATCAAATACTCACACAAAGAGGTGTTCATTCAGCAGAACCACCCCTTCATTGTCATGTTCCCCTCAAGCATGTCCTGCTCATCTTGACAGTAAGTCCACTTTGGTGTTGGACTTGCCACTCCTGTGTTTTATCACAAAGTTGTAGTCTTGTAAGTCCATAACCCATCTTGCCTGCCATCAATTTAAATTTTGCACCTTCCTAAAGTACGTTAGGTTCTGGTGATCTGTGAGAACCTCGACTGTCTGTTTGGCTCCCTTTAGGTAATGGGACCATTCATAGAAAGTGTGCATAACTGTGAGCATCTCTTGATCATAGATCTTGTAGTTTCATTCGGTGTCATTAAGCGACTTTGAAATGAAAGCAACTGGCTTCCATTTGTCGTCTTCCACTTGTTGTGACAGGATTCCTCCAATGGCAAAGTTGGAGGCATCTACCTTGACTCTGAACTGTCCATCTTCATTAGGAATCCACAACACCACCTCTTCTGCAATTGTTTTCTTTAGCTTTTCAAAAGCTACATCCTGTAATTCTGTCCACCTCCACTCATCCTTCCCAGTTAATTGAGTTAAGGGTTTTGCCACCTTGGCAAAGTCTTTCATGAAGCATCTGTAGAAGTTTACAAAGCCCAGAAATTGCTGGACCTTCTTCTTGCATGTAGGCTTTGGCCATTTGGTTATGGCCTTGACTTTGGCAGATTCCATTTTAACCAAATTTTCACTGATGATGACTCCCAGGAAGTCCATCTCTGTTTTGTCAAAGAAACACTTTTCTGGTTTCAATGACAGTTTGTGCTCCTTGAGCTTTGCCAGGATACGATTGACCTGAACCATATGTTCTGTCTGATTTTTTGAGAATACAAGTATGTCGTCCATATAGATGATGACCCATCCCTCTGCTATCTCGACTCAAAAAATATCATTCATCGTGGTCTGAAAAGTCACTGGCGAGTTGGTTAATCCAAAGAACATGACCAAGGGCTCAAAGAGTCCTCTATTGGTTCGGAATGCTGCCTTCCATTCATCTCCTTCCTTGATGCACACATTGTTGTAGCCCCAATGAATGTCCATCTTAGAGAAGACTTTTGCCTGTGATAGTTTGTCAACTAACTCCCCTATGAGTGGGAGTGGATAGCAATTTTTTACTGTCATCTCATTTAACTTCTGGTAATCCTGTACTGGTCTCAATTTCCCATCCTTTTTCTTGACAAAGAAGAAAGGAGATGCCATAGGCGATTTACTTGACTGAATTCGTCCTGAATCCAGATTTTCTTTTAAAAAATCGTCCAATTGCTGCTGCTCATCCCTATTCAGCAGATATATCTTGCAGTCAATTGGGTTAGACCTGGGAATCAACTCTATAGCATGATCCCATCGCTGCTGTGGTGGTAATTCATCAAAAGTTTCTTTTTCGAAAACCTTTCAATGACCTAGATAATGTCTGGGGACCACTTCCTGCAGAGTTCTCTTTTTTGTTTTCTCTGCCTCTTTGACCGCTATCTTTGTAGCCATCAAAGCATATGCTCAAATGCACAATTCTGGTTCTCCAATGTGAACTGCCAGCAACTGCTCTCCTTCCTTGAGGCACTGTGCCACATTGATTTCATCTTCTGGTTCTTGGACTGACAAAGACTTCCAACAGGTTCCCGGGCATCGGTTAAACTCCAATAATTTCTTTTTCCAGTTTATTGTTGGGTTATGGTGACTCAACCAGTCAAACCCCAGGAACAGGTCTGTTTTCCCAATGTGCATTACAGCGCATTCTATCACTTCCTCATGATTCCCTATTCGCAATTTTACTGCTGCCATGTATTCCAATAGCCCCATGGAATTCTTGGTTCCATTGGCATTATACACTGGTATTGGTCTCACCAAGCATCGTTTTGCTATCTGGTGCTGTTTAACAAAGTCTTCGCTAATGCAAGACCCAGTTGCTCCTGAGTCCAGCAACATCTTGACATTGATTGTTTTCAATGTATCCATAGTTGTGATTGTGCCTTTAAGATCCAACTCTTGTTTCCCAGAACCTTGCACTACTTTCTCTTGTAGGTGTACCAGGTTCCATAAGGCGTCTGCCTCTGTCATTTCATTTAATTGGTCCACTAATCGACCATTGACTTCCCATATTCGTTTTTCGTGTACCCATTGTTGTAGGCACTCTATGGCTATCTGTTTGGGTTGTTCCCAAATCTGCCTTAACATCCACTGTGGTGTCCATGTCTGTAGCCATTCTCTTAGGTTCCTCAGACAATGTATGTCCCCACTACATTCATAGAGCAAATCATGCATTTTTATTTGTGAGTCTACATATACATTGTCCTTAGAGACCTGAGTAGCAGCCAGCAGCACTGAGCACTCGCCTACTGGCTTTCTGCAAAACCCTGGAGCTCTCCTAGCTCCCTATATTCTTCCAGGGTCATTTCCCCTGCTATGATGGTTTGTACAGCACATTTGCCTTTCTCTCCCATCATAATTCTCTTTGGCTTGGTACAAGCCAGTGCTATGTGGCCGTCTTCTCCACAGTTGTAACATGTCACCATTCCTTTTGGTGATTTGCACTCTTCTCCTGAGTGCCCTTTCCTACCACAGTTAGAACAGGTAACTGCTTTCTTTTTCCTATCGATGTCCATGGTGTCTGGGTCATTTTTGATTCAAGAAGGTCCCACAGGGGGTGGTGGTTGGAATTGATACTGAGGATGACTGTTGGTTGTTGGTGCTCATTCCTTGTATTCTCTTTGTGACTTAGAGAATCTGTAGGCTTCATTGGCCTTTTGCCAAGCTTGTGCGAGTGCCATCACCCTTGTTTGGATCTGATGCAAGGTGGCACTGTCCAGTAATCCTCCATATTCGAATCAACTCCCTTCCCAATGCTGGGTTGAGGTTGCTTTGGAATTGAGAGATTAAGGCTTGGTTGTTCCAATTGGTTAATGATGTAAGGGAATTAAACTTGATGATGTAGTCCTCGACTATCATCATTCCCTGTTGTAATTTCAAAAGCACCTCAATTGCCTTTTCCTTTGTTTCAGTGGACATGAAGAATTCATGCATTTGGCTTTTGAAATCCGTCCAGTCTGTGAAAGGGAATTGATTATTTAGAGGCCACCTTCTCCAAGCCTGATCATTGTTGGTAGCTTCACCCACATTTAACTGAGCCCAATCTAATTCTGTGCTCCATCTGCTGTTGTCAAGTTTGTCCTGAAACTCCTGCTGCGCTTCCTGGAACACTTTGAGTTTCACCCCACTCCAGTCTGCTGCTCTGTCCCCTTTCCTGCCTTTAATTCTGTAAAGGCATATTGAGATCTTTTGTGATGGTTCCTTTTCTCGAGCCAACATGAAGTATGTCTCCATTTGGCATAACCAACCAGTCCACCATTTGTGGATCTCCTTGATAGTAGTCAGGCATTTCTGCCTTCATGAGTGGACCAGGTTCAGTTTGGTTCAACTGCTGATATTTGTTAATCATGGAGGCTATGGCCTGTCCTGCACTGGTGATGGCTCACTGTCTTTCTTCAGCTTGCTGAGTGATTTCGTCTTCCCTTCCTGCTACTGCTGCAGCTGGTTGTGTGGCAGATAAAGGCTCAAGCATTTGTGTGTCTGCCCAGTGTTCTCTGTATCCCAGCAAGGCATGGCATGCATGGGTGATCATGTTGACTGTTAGTCGAAAAGGTTCCTACACCGATTCGATGTGATCCATATCCTTGCCACATCATGGCCTTCATCCAAGGCCATCTGCCTGGTTCTCTGGTTACTCGGACACAATGCCACATGCAATTGCATCCCTTCATCCATCTCCAATATATGGGTCAGTGCTCATCCATGAGTTCTGGGTCCCATCCATAAACTTCCCTGATCATTGGATATGCTGGCCATTTGTAGGCATTCCAGTATTGTTGTTTTACCAAACAGAGGTAACAATATCCAGGATACTTTGGATGCAGCTTATTCTGTGCTTGTTCCAAGAGTCCTGGTCATCCATTCCATAAGCACAGATCTATTTCTACCAGAGCTGCCACTGTGTCTGGGCATGCTGGTTGCTCTAGTATCTACCCATCACTCTCCTCCCCTAGGCTTATGATTTCGCCTACTTCAGGGTCATTCATTTGCTCTGGTGAGATGTTTCTGTTAAGCACATGCATTAGTGCATTCCAATTGGCATGTTCCATTGTCATGCCTTCATGAGCATAAAGCTCCACTGTATGTTTTTTGTATCAGATTTTCTCTGCTGCCACTCCATACTTTTGGATGGCCTTCTCTCCATTGAGGATCATCATGATCCATTGGTTATATTCTGATGCCATCAGTGCCTTCCATATGGGACTGGATGTGTCCCCTTTGAACATGTCATTCAGTAGATTCATCAGGGTAAGGTATTCCCTGGTAGCTCTCTCTAGGGCTTGTTTTGCCCGTATCGCAGCTCAGTTTGCTGCCCATTGTTCCATTAGGGCTTCCCATGCCTCTGTCTGGATCCGTAACTCTTTGGCTTCATGTTGCCAGATAATCTCTTGTACCTGAGCATGCTTCTCTCATCATCAGTTCCTTCAAGAACATCCACCACAATTGTACATGGTTGTCATATCAGCAGTAAATAATGTCACTGGTAATTTCTGCTGGTCCCATCTGGACCCTATCGCAATTGGTAACCCAGTCTGCTTCAAAGATGCATCCAATCTCCGAAAGTGTTGCCTGGGCATGAGGTAAGATGTATTCAAATGAGCAACACATTGCTCTCTTGTATGTTTGATCTGTAAAAAAGATCTTCAACCAACTTTGGGCCCTCCACCAACAATTGGTCCATTCAATCAGCTGTCTGGTTCGAAATCTGCGCCTGTCGTAATCATGCCTCTTGGAAAACAAGAGGGATACTGTCTGCTGTGTCATGGGTCCACAAGCTATCAAAATGCAGTGTGCCTGGCAATTCACCTCAATGTCCTTGTGCCAAGTTATCAGTGATGAAGTCAGGTAGTCACTGCTTGTACAGAGGGTATGAGAGGACTTTGTATCAGCCTTGATACACAACACAAATCAAATTTCTTTGCTTGTTCCTGAGCTATTCTGCAAATATGGTGTACTGTACCCAGGGTGTGTCTGTGGACTCCTGCCTATGCTCTCCTGGCAATACCAGTACTCTAGTCCATAAGTGTGTGTAGACACCCAAGTAGGGTTTCTCATCAGGCCCAACAGGCATATTGAGGATCTCTTGTTCAAGACCCATTGACAGTATATGCTGTCATAGTCAATGTTGCCTGGAGAGGTTGTGGGCTGTGCAGTTACTACCTCTCAGAAAGAAACTAGGCCATTGGCACTGAGCAATGATGAGCAAGACTGCTCAGTGCTGTAAGACCAATGGGGTAGAATGGAAAGTCTCTAGATTATGTTAGGAGGTCCCTAAACACAACCACGAAACCCCACAGTGAGGCTTGTTAGGCCAGAAACGATTCTGATTGCTCTTCTAGTAATGTCTAGGTGACAAAAACTATCTAGAGACTTAAGGGCTACCTACACTAAACTACAGCCCTTATATACTCTAGCCATGGTCTGTGTGCAATCGGCACACAGCTAAAGTCCCTCACAATAGGGATCAATGCGCAGCAGCCAGCCTGTGCCCATGTAACCATTCTTGGAGTATCTCTCCCACACCCACACACTGTCTCCCCATATACAGCAGCATCTTATTGTGTAGTGCCTTCAGCCATTCCCATGAATCCCAGTACCAGTCTCTTGGTACATGCAGGTATTCCCATGTCGCCCCTCAGGTGCCATGCCACCCATGATTCCTTTCATGGCATAGGCCCATCATCGGGCCATTGTCCCAGTCAGCACTCAGTATGTCCCATAACCAATGCTGACCTAACCACCTTCCTAATAAGGGCTGCAGTGTTCGCATAGGCATCCCATTGTAGTGTCTTGTTGTCCAGCCCTTGTATCTATACATTTCAGTCCAGATAAAAAGAGAAAAAGAAAAGAAAAATATATCCCGACTCTCCAAGTCCATATCTTCATAAGTGTCATCAACAATGTTACTGTAAAATGAGAGAGGAATGAGTTATGCTCATAACATCATGCAACACTACCACTGCAACCTACAACTGCCCCACCACCTTACCACCCACCTGCTTGCCTTATTGTTAGCTCTACATGCTTTTATGACAAACTGTGTGAAGTGTGGTACACTGCAAAGGCTTACAGAAACCTCTTGATGTGTGTTTAGCATTATGTTTGGCTCAAATTGCCTAAAAAGGAAATTTTACTCGGTTCTTCGGTTCGAACCCGAACCTGAACCTGAACTGAACTGACAGAACCAGTTCTGGCAGGTTTGGTGCAGGTTCAGGTTTGGTTCAGGCAGGTTCTAGTCAGTTCTGGTTCTGGTTCAGCCAAAAATGCCCCTGAACCAAACCAAACCGAACTTTGGGATCCCTATCACTTGCAGGTTTCTCAAATGATGCACACCCCCACCGCATTTGTAGAGTAAGTCATGCAATTTAATTTTGGAGTCTACATATACTGGTACATCATTTTTTGAAACCTGTGTAGTAGCCAGCAGCACTGAGCACTTGCTTACTGGCTTTCTGCAAAACCCTGGAGCTGCCCAAGCTCCTTGTATTCCTCCTCTGTCATCTCTCCTGCCACAATACTTTGAATGGCTCATTTGTGTATGGATATATGCACACTGATGGGCACTGAGAGTTGGGACAGTCTAGGGTGGTCCATGAAGATCCAGGGTTGGCTAAAGGCAGCTGTTTAAGGATAGAGTCATCATGGGAGGATTGCACTCATATGTGCTCACTTGAAACATGCACTGGACAATAGGGATGGGTGCTGAAATACAGAGGGAGTGTTGTTGGTCTAAGGGAGGTACCAGGGGGGTCTCTCTAGAGGTATATAAGGTCGGACGATTGTAGTCTTGAGTCCTTAAGACTCAAGATGGTTTTTCTCTCACTAGGAGTTAGTTCTCTCTAGTAGGGCCATCCTTGTAGTAGTAAGGCTTGCAATACAGCCTGGTTTTGTCTCTGGAGTAACACTCCACCTCTGTGAGGCTTTGGGGTTTTGTTCATGAGTGAGAGCTCATAATGCTGATTAGTGACTGCCTTAAAATGACAACTTTGGGTTGTCATTTGGAGCTATGCCATAGATGGCCTGGGGTATTACTATGTATATATAGACTAGTGTAGATCTGCCTTAAGGATCTCTTCAAGATCGGATTACTAGATATGGCCTAAGGCCCTCTATCTAGATCTGATGAGATCTGCAGATTGTGTGTGTGATTCTCTGTGTGACATTCCTCTTTATCCCACATTACAAATTTGCTAACCCATGATCATGGGAAAAATGATCTGCTTAATGGTAGCAGGGATACCATTTCTGTCATTTGGAGCTATGCCATAGATGGCCTGGGGTATTACTATGTATATATAGACTAGTGTAGATCTGCCTTAAGGATCTCTTCAAGATCAGATTACTAGATATGGCCTAAGGCCCTCTATCTAGATCTGATGAGATCTGCAGATTGTGTATGTGATTCTCTGTGTGACATTCCTCTTTATCCCACATTACAAATTTGCTAACCCATGATCATGGGAAAAATGATCTGCTTAATGGTAGCAGGGATACCATTTCTGTCACACTTGTGACAGACCATGTGGGGGCATGGATTAAAAGCCTGATGTGACACATCAGAGTCATCCAGAGTGTAAACCTCTGAAATCAAAATTACATATGGATTGGTGAATCCTTAAATCACTATGGTTATGTAATACCATTCAAAATTACACGGATTTTGGGCTGTTTTATAACAGATAAGTCAGTTGTGAAAGAAACTGATGAAAGGCTTTCACACACCCCCAATTGCCTGATAATTAATGCATATATCATCATAACAGGTTTAGTCCATTCAATTCTTATTTTTAAATTATATAATAATTTGTATAAAGGTTGTGCTGAGGCAGATTTCTGTTGTACACACAGACTAGTGGTGGGCACTGAGTAGCATCCCACTTAGACTAGGATATCTGAGGATGTCATTACACAGTAGAGATAACATACACACACACACATACATACTAGTACATAGTGGTGGAAATTTATGTATGCAGGGAATTTGTAGGAGCCCCTGATACATCATTGGCATAGCAACATTCACACAATCTGCAATATTGTTTGTGTTGCTGAAAAGGGAAATCCATAACAATTGTGTTCAACTTGACAGTAAAGGCCAAATCAGCATTATAGTTCTTTTTTCCTCTAAATGATATCTGGGATTAAAGAATTTGGCTAATATAATTTCTTTACAGAAATTTTCAATCAAACAAAATTTTATATATATAAATCAAAATGTACCCCCAAACCTTCATCATTGGTCCCCTCTCCATCCAGTATGGCTTTTATGATTACCTTGTGGATGCCTTGGAAAGGCAAAATTATATCAATGATGGTATAATTTGCAGGGTAGTAGCTGCTAATTTCAGGTTGGAGGAGCAGGATCTGGAGGAAGTTTTGGAAAAATATCAGGAGGCAGACATGATGACCACCAAGCCAGCACATCATCTGGCAAAATTAGTTAAACTTATTCAGGGTCAAGTTTCCTGGAATCTTGTTAAAAATTCAGGAGATGCTAAAGACTTTTTGCTGCTGGTAAAGTCAATGACTTTGCCAGCATGTCTCATCAGTTTTGCATCACAATGTGACACATATTGATTTATTAGGGATTGTTATGTCATCAAAGAATTTTGTGACATCAATGACCTGCACCCTGGAGTTTTGGGCATTAAATATATAAATGAGAATGGCAAATGTCAGTATATATATAATCTCAAAGACTGATATAGCTCATTTTATATATATGCACCCTGATCAGATTGCAGAAGATGAGAATGCAGGGAGTTGTGTTGAGGAGGAGGAAGATGTACTTAAAGAGTACAAGCTGGACTTTGGTGTCAAGGACATCAAAGTATGACAGACCTGCTGTCCATTGTTTGGCAGCAGGAGCAAGGGTGGGTCCTGGGTTTGAGTCCCTGAGGGGTCTCAAAGGGCCAGAGCTGAGTCACCAGCTCGCTCTTTGCAGACTGGCTGCTGAAAGGCCAGTTTGGCTCTTAAATGGGGAAATTTATCATAATTGGTATGATGATGAGGCCAAGAAGGCCTTTGATGAGCAGGTGGTCCATGAACTGGACCAAATGATGAAATTGGCTGATGAGCCAAGAGTAAGCTATTTAAATCAGCTATTCTTCCCAAAAGCTGATAAAATAGTTCAAGCATACATCTTATGGGGTGATGAGAACCCCCATTGGAGAAGAAAGAAGGTCATTGAGGCACTCCCCCCTCAACATGTCAAGGCCTGGGAAGAGCATGTCCCCTGTTTTGGGACAGAGGCTGGTGAGGGCTCTCAGGAGCCAGTCATCCCAGGGTGGAATGTCCCACTTGGGATCATTGGACAGGGAGGACTTTACAAGGTATGAAGAAACCTTGTAATAGTATTTGTACTATTAGGGACTCCAAGAGTCCAAATATGAACATTTCTTCACAGTCTGATAAATGTGTGAATCAGAATGCACAAAATTCTGATAAAAGAGTTAATCAAAATGAAATTATTCATTATCCAGATGACTCTGTATACATTTATGTTCCTTTGGATGAATACAAAATGTATTATCCAGACTCAAATCCATTCATGGAAGAAGAAGATTCACCATTCATTAAATATAATGAGGATGTCATTCAAGAATATCCAGAAACTCAAAAAATTGTTAATAACACCCCTGAAACAGTTGAAGATGTTATTTCTAATCCAACTTTGTTAGAAGATAAGAATATTCTTGAAGGATTGATAAAATGTCTTGAAAGGATATTTGAGAAACAACCAAAGAATGCTACTTATTCTGATCATGAGAATGGTTGGAAAGGTAAAAATTCTAATTGGAATGATAATCAAATACCTGACAAGGAATGGAATCTTTATATTAATAAGAGTTATGATTCAGCTATAAATCATATTAAAAATAAAGATAAGGATAATAAAGTAGATTTTTCAAATCAACTTAAAAAGGAAAACTCTGAAGAAATCCTTTATCCTAGAAAGAGACCTGATAGACCTCTTCGAAGGACAAAGAAGGTTCATAATTTTTAAGACTCAAACAAGAATAAATTGAGAAAGAATCAAAGATCTAATAAGAAAAATTCTCAACAAATCAAAGATATGATAATTGCTCAAAAGCAATCAGCAAAGATTCTATTTGAATGGAAGAGGGAAAAGTCTGGGCCATAACAGAGTGGCCCAAACCAACATGTAAAAAGGATGTCCAGCAGTTCTTGGGATTCATTAACTTCTATTGATGCTTCATTGAGAACTTTGCCAAATTGGCTAAACCACTCATCATGCTTACTGGAAAGGAGGAATGGAAGTGGATGGAGTTCCAGGATCAGTCATTCCAAGAATTAAAGGACACCATTGCTTGGAAGGTTACATTGTGAATTCCAAATGAAGATGGACAGTTCATGGTGGAAGTCAATGCATCAGACTTTGCCATTGGAGGAATACTATCACAGCAGACAGAAGAAGGAGTCTATCAACCAGTGGCCTTCATATTGAGATCCCTGAACAATGTGGAATGAAACTATGAGGTTTATGATAAAGAAATGCTTGTGGTCATGCATGCATTCTATGAATGGGCCCATTATCTTAAGGATGCAAAAAAGACAGTGGAGGTTCTAATGGATCACCAAAACCTCACATACTTTCAGAAACCACATGGATTACTGATCTGCAGGATTATAATTTCATCATTAAACACCAAGCTGGAAAAGCAAACCAGAAGGCAGACATCTTGTCTAGAAGGACAGACCATTGAAACAGAGAAGAAGATAATCAGGGAATCATTCTACTGAAAGAACACTTATTCATCAGGGTCTTTGACAATGACAGAGCCATTGATGATATCATGAAAGATATCTGAGATGTACCAGAATGACAGTGGGAAGAACAGGTCTGAAAAGGATTACAAGCAAGGGACAAGGACTACAAGAGGGAAGGGAGACTTATCACTTGGAAAGGACGCATTTATGTGCCAGCAGTTGTGGCACTACACAAAGATATAATCACCATTCATCATTCATGGGGACACTTGAGAGTAGCCAAAACCTTAGAATCCTTAACCAGGAACTTTTGGTGGCCAAACATGAGGGCTGACATTGAATGATACATTCCTGGATGCAAAACTTGTCAGAAAGCTAAACTGGATAGGCAAGTGCAGGCAGCGCCTTTGCTGCCAAACGAAATCCTGGCAGAACCTTGGGATATCATTTCTGTTGACTTCATGCAACCTTTACTGGAATCGAAAGGAAACAACATGATCATGGTTGTGGTGGATTGATTCACCAAAAAGTCTTACTTTCTGCCAACTAAGTCAAAAATTACCTTGCAAGGTATTGCTATGATGTATTGAGACCACATTTTTAGGGAACATGGGATTCCACAGAAAGTCATCAGTGGCCAAGGGCCTCAGTTTGTATCAAAATTCATGGATGACCTGTACAGGATACTCGGAATCAAGGCAAACTGATCTATGGCATATCATCCACAAACAGACAGACAGACAGAATGAGTCAATCAGGAGGTCAAAGAGTTCTTGACTATGTTTGTTAATAATTGACAGGACAATTGGTTGGACTGGCTATCAGTGGCCCAATTTTGCCATAACAATTGAGTACACTTGGCAACCAGATTCACTCCATTTTTCATGAACTATGGATGACATCCGAATAAAGGATTGGACCTGACTTATGCATCAAAGGCAATTGCTGTGGAGCAGCTCACTAAGGAGATTGAAAACATCCATGACATTGCCAAACAGTCCCTAGAAAAGGCAGCCCAGGTTATGAAGGCATGATATGACAAACATCAAGCTGAAGCACAACAATACCAACTGGGCAATAAGGTCTATCTTAGTATGGAAAACCTGCCTGTCATCAGAGCAACTTAAAAGCTGGATGGCAAGTTTGTGGGACCACTCAAAGTCTTAGCCAAAGTTGGGAAGTCAGCCTATTGTCTAGAAGTGCCAAAATCATGGAAGGTCTATAATGTGTTCAACAAAGTCTTGTTAAAACCACATCATGAACTGGAATTCCCTTGACAAAGGCAAAAGGCTGCTTTGTGCAAGGAAGCACAAATGACAGAGAAATCAGGTGAGGACTCAGAGTATGAAGTTGAGGAAATTCTAGACAGTCAAGTCAGCAGATGCACAGGAGGGAAGCTCAAGTACCTCATCAAGTGGAAGAACTACCCTGTGGAGGAATCCATGTGGGAATTGGCAGATAACACAGCCAATGCACCTGCCTTAGTAAAAAAATTCCACAGGGAAAACCCCAGTGCAGCTAGATGACTCAGAGAGGTCCAGTTGGAGGACTTCACTCAATGGACCAACATGACAGAGACTCAGGTGCCCAGAAGGCTTTATGGTTGGGAGGATGGCAAGTTTGGATGCAAATGGCTGGAATAACTGGAACACAAATGGCGAACTTGGAAAGGGGAATGTGCAAAAGTTTACACACTTCTGGGAGACAACGACACTGATGGGGCATTTTCTTGGGACCTTAGAGAGTGTGGTGGTGATGCACAGCATCAAGCTCAACACACCAAACCTCTCCAACTGAGGTGCACAGGCACTCCTTCAGGGAAAACAACTGAAGCTGACCAAAGTGGGCTTGAGGGTGGCTGAGGTGACAACTAACTTGAAACTGCAAAACACGAGATCATTTCAGGGAACCAGACCTATACTGGACTAAAGGACTATGGCAAGGATGAGTAATGCAAGTAGGGGCTGAATAACAACAGGACGAGGCTGGTATGAGGGCTAGGCAAGTCAAATCGAAGAGGGCAAGGGGGATAATCAAGGTGACAAGTTGAGGACTAGGTGAATTCAAGTATGGGAACAAAACAACAAGTGTGGCAAGGAGGGCAAGTGTGGCAGACAAGAGGGACTAAGCAAGACGAAGCTAGACAACGCAAGTTGAGGCAAGGTGAGGCTAATCAAAGCAAAGGCTAGGCATGACAAGTCAAGGACAAAGTGGGAACACAAGGCACTACCCAGACAAGCTCTGAGACACCAAGGGAGAGGGGAACAATGGGTGATTCTTCTCTATTGTATTTCGAAGACAGGAGGATATATATATATATATGTAAACGATAAAAATAGTCCAAAACTGGAGTGTCGAAGAAGGGTATGTTGGATACCTCTGGGATACTGCATAGTCGACAGCAATGGAAAACTGTATCAGGTAGGGTTCCCAAAGTTCAGTTCAGTTCGGTTTGGGGCCATTTTTGGCTGAACCTGAACCTGGACCAACTAGAAATTGCCTGAACTGAACCTGAACCTCCAGTTCAGTTCAGGTTCGAACCGACCTGAACCGTGGGAAAAGCCTTTTTAATAGGAAATTTGAGCAAAACTGAAGAATAATCACATATTGGAACATGTTTGCATGTGTACACAGTGGCCCTGCACCTCCAGGATTTGTTATCAGTGCATATAGTGCACCAGCAAGGCAAGCAAGTGGTTGGGAAAGGTGGCAGTGGTGTGGTGTGGTGTGGTGTGGTGTGGTGTGGTGATGGTGAGGCAGTGGTGGGCAGAAGTGGTGAGGTGAGCAGGTGGTTGGTCCAGTGGTTGTCAAGGTAGCAGAGGTAATAGGCCACTACATTAATAGCAGCAAGATCACCTGTTGAAAACTTGAATAAGATTTTCATATACAACTACACAAGCACATAATGGTAGGAACTACTAAGCCACCTTGCTGGGTGCCCAGGCCTTTGGTTCCCATTTTTGGCCTTTGCCTCATATCTCCATAAATGCATTGCATAAAGATATAAACTACTTAATGCCTGAGAGATGTGAATCAGGGCTTTCTAGCAAACTAAGAATTATGTAAATTGGACAGTTAGTTCCTGAGTTATTGACCAAATGAGCATAGTAGTTATGGTGTTGGGCAGTTGTATTGAGTCAGCAGGTCCATTGGCAGTTGATGGTGGGTGTTAACAGCAGTGACCAGGCAGGTGGAAGGTGTGGTGGGTGGTATGCAGTGGGGTGAGGATGGTGGTGTGGGTGGGCAGTGGTGGGTGGTGGGCAGTGGTGGGTGGTGGGCAGTGGTGGGTGGTGGGCAGTGGTGGGCAGGTAACACTGGATGGGTAGTTGCTAGGGAGGCCATGGTGGGCAATGTAGGTAGGCCATTGTAAGGTTGGGAAAGGGCTGGCAGCAGGGTAGTGGCAAGCAGGCAGCAGGCAGTGGTGGGCTAGTGGCAGTGGCAGGCAGCAGGCAGTGGTGGGCAAGTGGTGGTGGTGGGCAGCAGCCAGCAGTGGGCTAGTGGCCATGGCAAGGCAGCAGGCAGTGGTGGGCAAGTGGTGGTGGCAGGCAGCAGTGGGCTAGTGGCCATGGAAAAGGTGGCAGGCCACAGGCAGCAGTGGGCTAAGGGGCATGGGAAAGGCAGCAGGCAGTGACAGGCAAGTGGTAGTGGCAGGCAGCAGGCAGCAGTGGGCTAGTGGGCAAGGGTGAACTGCAGTGGTAAATTGAGTTACAACCATGGAAAAAAACCACTGTGGCAGTGGCAGTAGCAGTAAAATTTCCTTTTTGGGAAGTCGGTTCGGGCAGTTCGGTTCGGGTTCGGGTGCTCTGGCAATTGCCCAAACCAGAACCAGAACCAACTGGCATTTGGCCGAACTGAACCTGAACCGAACCTGAACTTTGGGATCCCTACATGTTGCCAAACAAGTACTATGGCTTCAGGCACTACTTACCAAATTAGGCATCTTGGTACCAACACCTACTATTTTTAGTGACAACCAAGCAGCCATTGCAATCGCACATCACCCAGAATTCCACATGTGCACTAAACACATCAACACGCCTCTTCAATTCACATGCAACCATGTACAGAAGGGCCGTCTATGTGTTTGCTATGTCAATACGACTGAGAACCTAGCCAACATCTTCACCAAAGGACTGCCACAACATCAACATGGGAAACTGAGTCGAGGGATGGGTTTAGAAGCCAATTTGAGGGGGAGTGTTGGGAATGATGAATCACCTGATGGAATGCATAGCGGAATGGGAAGGAAGGAGAAGGGGAGTCTGGGCAGTAGGAGACGAGATGGGAATGGAGGTTAGAAGGCAGTTGAGGACAAGACAAGGAAACAGTGCAGGATGCCGAGCTCAAACTCAATGATGCTTGCTGGTACAAGCATCACCATGTAGTTAGGGAAATACTATATATTCAAGTGTACTCTACAAATACATTATTCCTTTCCTCCTCTTCCTCTCGTGCCCCTTATATTCCCAACAGTCACCCTTGGTGCAGAGGTCAGCAATGCATTTATCAAAGAAAGACTGCTTCACAGAGCGGTACACCATGTGAAAGGCACACAAGTTTTCTGGAGAGGGGTCCATGTTGTGGGCAAGGTGAAGCCATTGACAATTTGAGTCCCACACCTGTGTGGGGTTGCTGCCCTGTGTCTGGCAAAGCCTATCATCTAAAGTTCCACAAGAGGTAGAAATATGTGAGCACAGGTGTCAGGTGAGGAACCATCCAAATGAGGGATCATATGAATCTGTGAGGTCTCTGGGAAGCAGTTGAGCTAAATGGTGACCCCAGCAGAGCCATCAATCTTTGATGGGCAGAAATGTGTGGTTTTTTTTTTTTTTTTTTTTTGAATGGACATATGGGTGTATTTGGTGTAAGTAAGCAAACATAGTAAACTAAGGGCATGACAAGGCAACAGAGCTAGGGGAGCCCACATGTATACGGTCCCGGTGGGACCTTTAGGCGGAAGGGAATAATGGAAAAAGGAACAGTACCCTAGTCATCAAAGAGGCAGTGAAACGTGGCTTGCTGCAAGAGTGTGACAGGTGGCAGGAGGGCTGGGTCAATGTCACAAAAAGTCATGGCAGTGGGGTTGGCTTTGAGGAAAGCCACAAGCCCTATGTAATTAGATCAATGATGCAAGAAAGAAAAGAAAGAAGGGAAAAGTTTTGTATACCTAGAGCACTTACACATGATATGTTCACATGTCAGGAGAGGGCCATGGTCACACTGTAGGCAAGCCATAGGTGAGTCCAGGAAGAATTGTTGGCAAAAGTTGGCTGAAGGCATGTGGCCCATGGTGAGGCAGACAAACCAGGAGAAAAGGCCAGGAGCATTTGCACAGGTGGTAAGGAAATGTTTGTGTCCCACACCCAGGCAAGGAGTAGTGGCACAGCGCTGTTAGGACCAACCCTAAACACAACCTGAAGACTTATGAGAAGTGGCTTGTTAAGCCAAAGACAAGACTGTTGCTCAAGAAGCTGTTAGGAGGTCCCTAAACATAACCCTTACAACATCCCACAGTGATGGCTTGCTAGGCCAAAGACGATTCTGATTGCTCTATAGTAATGTCTAGGTGACAGAAACTATCTAGAGACTTAAGGGATGTCTATGCTAAACTACAGCCCTTATAAAGTCTCCTCCTGGTCTGTGCGCCACTCGCGCGCAGCTATAAACCCTCACAATAAGAGGAGAAGCGCAGTTGCTGATGTCTGTGCCCATATGACCATTCCCATCCCAATCTCTCCATATATGGCAGCGCTTTATTGTATAGCGCTATCAGCCATTCCCGCCGATGCCAGTACCGAGTCCTTGGTACTTCTAGGCATTCCCATGTCGTCCCTCAGGCACCGTGCTGCTCATGTATCCTTCTATGTGCGTAGGCCCATCATCGGGCCAGTTTCCTAAGTCGGCACTCGGTCTAGTCCCGTAGCCAGTGCTGACCTCACCACCTTCCATATAAGGGCTACAGCTTTCGCATAGGCTTCCCATCCTAGTGGCAGTCTCGTCCTAGTCCTCGTATCTAAACGTTTGAGTGCAGATAAAAAGATAAAAAGAAAAGAAAAACATATCCTGACTCCTCTAGTCCATATCTTCATAAGTCATATCGATGTCATTACTGTAAAATGATAGGGGCATGAGGTATGCTCATAACATCACCCCCCCCTTAAGGCCTCATGTCCTGAGAGGCTGAAGTTGCGGAGTCCACATAGTGTGGATCGTTTTTCATTCTTTCATAGAAGCGGTTCAACCGCTCTGTCTGTTCTTCAGGCATTAAGCCTTATTGTTCTGAATCAACGTCTTCTTCATTAGTGACAGTGGTTTTCCACTGGACTGGTTTCCTTGCAGAGTGTGCTACACCCTTGATTCTTTTCTGTCTTTCTTCTTCTGATTCACTGCTTTCCTTGGCAGCTGCTAAGTTCTTCATCTTTTTCAAAATTTTCTTTTGAAGACACTCGGTGTCTTTTTCGTGCGCTCTGCGCTCCTCCTCCAATTCTTCTTTTTCTCCCCTTTTTGGGAAATCAAGCACGGGTGACCGCCCGCCACGCTCCAGGCCTCTGGAGAACGTCCCATCGGTATCATCCAGAAGTTCCATAATTGCGTTCTGGGTTCCCTTCCATTTGCACCATCTGCGCTCCATATTTCTAAGTATTGTGGTCCAAAACGACCATCTTCCCAGCCAAAGAGTCTCTGTCTATCCTTCCAATGGGTTCCTCAACTTTGTTTGTGCCTTGGTGCACTAGGGGGTTGTCGAGGGATTGTTTCAGTGAATTGGATATACACCTTTCCATTCTTCATGTTTCAGATGTATTTAGGTGCTTTGGGATTTTCTTTATGAAATTTTTTGACTAAGGCCATTGTGTTGGCCACATTTCCTGCTGGTTCCCAAGTGGACTCTTCCACTGGGTAGTTTTTCCATTTGATGAGGTATTCCAACCTCCCTCCTTGGCGTCCACTGATGTGGCTATCCATTACTTCCTCTACTTCGTATTTGTCCTCCTGGGACTCTTCTACCATTTGTGCGTCCTTGCACACCACTGCCTTTGCTTTCTGTTTTGGGAACTCCAGTTCCCTGTATGGCTTTAACAAGACTTTGTTAAAGATGTTGTAAACTTTCCATGATGCTGGTATTTTTATTTTATAAGACGACTCTGCCGACCTTGGTGAGGACTTCAAGTGGGCCGACAAATTTTCCGTCGAGCTTTTTGGTTGCTTGAATAACTGGTAGGTTTTCTGTGCTGAGATAAACCTTGTCGCCAGGTTTATACTCTCGTGCTGCTTGTCGATGACCATCATACTGCTCTTTCATGATCTGAGTGGCTTTTTCCAAAGCCTTTCTTGCTTTTTCATGCACGTCTTCTAACTCCCTTGCCAGTTGTTCCACTGCTATGGCCTTTGGCGCGTAGGTGGGGTCCAATCCTTTATTCAGATGTCATCCATAATTCATGAAGAAGGGCGTGAAGCCTGTTGCTGAGTGTACCCAGTAGTTGTGGCAGAACTGTGCCACAGATAACCAATCACTCCAGTTGTCCTGGTGATTGTTAACAAACATGGTCAGGAATTCCTTTACTTCCTGATTAACTCGTTCTGTTTGTCCATCTGTTTGTGGGTGATAGGCTGTTGATCAGTTAGCCTGAATCCCCAACATTCTGTACAAATCGTTCATGAATTTAGAAGCGAACTGCAGTCCGCGGTCGCTAATTACTTTTCTTGGGAGGCCATGCTCCCGAAAAACATTGTCCCTGAACAGCGCTGCTGTTCCTTGTGATGTTATTTCTTTTGTGGTAGGTAAGAAGTATGACTTCTTAGTGAACCTATCCACAACCACCAGGATCATGTCATTCCCTTTTGATATGGGTAGGGGTCCCATGAAGTCGACCGAGATGACTTCCCAAGGTTCTGTCGGAACCTCATTAGGTCTTAGTGGTGCCGCTCGTGCCTGTCGATCCGGTTTTGCCTTTTGACAGGTCTCGCATCCCGGAATGTATTTTTCAATATCTTTGCGCATGTTGGGCCACCAAAAGTTTCTTGTTAGAGACTCCAATGTTTTTGCAACACCTGAGTGTCCCCATGAATGATGAATTGTGATTATGTCCTCTCACAATGCCATGACTGCTGGTACATAAACTCGCCCTTTCCAAGTGACGAGTCCTTTTTCGAACTTATATTCTTCCCTGGCCTTTTCTAGGCCTTCGACAACCTGTGTCTCCCACTGCTGCTTGGGCACATCTCTGATATCCTTCATGATGTTGTCTATTGCCTGATCATCATCAAATACTCGTACAAAGAGGTGTTCTTTTAGCAGAACTACTCCCTCGTTATCGTTTTCTCCATGGGTATGTCCTGCCCATCATGATAATAAGTCCGCTTTAGTGTTGGACTTCCCACTCCTGTGTTTTATGACGAAATTGTACTCCTGCAAGTCCGTCACCCATCGTGCCTGTCGTCGATTAAGGTTTTACACCTTTCTGAAGTATGTCAGGTTTTGGTGGTCCATCAAAACCTCGACTGTGTGTTTAGCCCCTTTGAGATAATGGGACCATTCGTAGAAAGCGTGCATTACTGCGAGCATCTCCTTGTCATAGATCTCGTAGTTTCATTCAGCGTTGTTTAGGGATTTGGAAATGAAAGCAACTGGCTTCCATTTGTCATCCTCTACCTGTTGCGACAAGATTCCCCCAATGGCAAAGTCAGAAGCATCTACTTCAACTCTAAACTGCCCATCTTCATTTGGGATTCGCAACACAACTTCTTTTGCAATAGTTTCTTTTATTTTTTCAAAAGCTACATCCTGTAGCTCCGTCCATTTCCACTCATCTTTACCAGTAAGACGAGTCAGGGGTTTCGCCGCTTTGGCGAAGTCTTTTATAAAACATCTATAGAAATTGATGAAACCCAAGAATTGCTGGACCTCCTTCTTGCATGTGGGCTTCGGCCACTCAGTTACTGCCTTTACTTTGGCAGATTCCATTCGAACTGAGTTTTTGCTGATGACGACTCCCAAAAAGTCCATCTCTGTTTTGTCAAAGAAGCATTTTTCCAGCTTTAATGATAATTTGTGCTCTTCAAGCTTTTTTAGGATACGGTTAACCTGAACCATGTGTTCCGCCTGGTTTTTTGAGAATACAAGTATGTCATCCATATATATGATGACCCATCCTTCCACTATCTCGACTCGAAATATATCATTCATCATAGTTTGGAAAGTTGCCGGTGAGTTTGTTAATCCAAAAAACATGACTAGAGGCTCGAAGAGTCCTCTATTGGTTCGGAATGCCGCCTTCCATTCATCTCCTTCTTTAATGCGTGCATTGTTGTAGCCCCAACAAATGTCCATCTTTGAGAAGACCTTTGCTTGTGATAATTTATCAACTAACTCTCCTATTAGTGGAAGTGGATAGCGATTCTTTATTGTCATCTCGTTTAATTTCCGGTAGTCCTGCACCAGTCGTAGTTTCCCATCTTTCTTCTTGACAAAGAAGAAAGGTGATGCCATAGGTGATTTACTTGGCTGGATCCGTCCAGAGTCCAAGTTTTCTTTTAAAAATTCATCCAGTTGTTGCTGCTTGTCCCTGTTTAGTGGGTAAATTTTGCAGTCAACTGGGTTAGACCCAGGGATCAACTCAATAGCATGATCCCATTGTCGCCGTGGTGGTAATTCATCAAAAGTTTCTTTCTCAAAGACCTTTCGATGTCCTAAATAGTGTTTGGGGACCATTTCCTCCAGAGTTCGTTTTTTTTGTTTTCTCTGCTTCCTCTGCAGCTATCTTTGTTGCAGTTGACGCGTAAGCTCTGATGCAAAGTTCTGGTTCACCAATGTGAACAGCCAATAGTCAATCCTCTGCCTCGAGGTCTTTGACTACGTCCATCTCATCCTCTGGTTCCTGAACTGATGATGCCTTCCAACATGTGCCTGGTCATCAGTTAAACTCTAGAGTTTGTATCTTCCAGTTGATGGTTGGGTTGTGCTTCCTTAACCAATCGAAACCTAAGAATATGCTTGTTTTGGACAGATGCATTACCACACATTCGATCACTTCCTCATGTTTGCCAATGTGCAGTTTTATTTTTGCCATGTATTCCAGGGCACCTCTCGAGTTTTTTGTTCTGTCCACGTTATATATTGGCATTGGTCTGACCAAGCGTCGTTTTATTATCTGGTGCTTCTCCACGAAGTCAGTGCTAATACAAGTTCCGGTTGCACCGGAATCCAGCAACATTTTGATGTGGACACTTTTTGACCTGTCATTTTTGTAACAACTCCTGTTAGGTCGATTTTGTTATAGCCAGTTCCCTGCACTGTTTTCTCTCGTAAATGCACCAAGTTCCACATAGTGTCTGTTTCCACCATGGCATTTAGATCGTCCACCAGCTGATCATCCACCTCCTTCACTCGTTTATTGTCTACCCATTGTTGTAGACATTCCACCACTATTTGTTTGGGCTGTTCCCAAATTCTCCTTAACATCCACTGCGGGGACCATGCCTTCAGGCATTCCCCCTTCTTTGCACTCATTTGCAAGTTCCTTAGGTGATGTACACTCTCACTGCATTCGTATAATAGAGTCTGCAGTTTGATCTGAGAGTCCTCGTATTTAGGTACATCTTTTTCTGAAACTGGAGTAGTATCCAGTTGCGTGGAATGCTCTTTTGTTGGTTTTCCACAAGGTTCCTTAGTTTCCAATGTTGCCATTTTATTTTTGGCACTGATAGTTTGTATGGCTCGTTGGCCCATCGTATTTTTTCCCTGTGTAGTACAGGCTAGTACTGTGTGGCCATCTTCTCCACAATTATAACATGTCACCATCCTTTCTGGTGCCCTACACTCTTCTCCTGAGTGTCCTCTCTTTTTGCAGTTAAAACACATAACTGCTCTTCCTATTTTGTCAACATCCATTGCGTCAGGATCTTTTTCAATCCTTGAAGGTCTGGCAGAAGGTTGTGTGGAAGATTCATACTGAGGTTGATTATTAATGACTGTCGTTTGCTCTTTGTATTCCCTTTGTGAAGCAGGGAATTTATAGGCTTGGTTAGCCTTCCTCTCAGCTCGTGCAAGCGCTGTCACCCTTTTCTGAATCTGATGTAAGGTGGTGTTGTCCGCCAATCCTCCATGTCAAATTAGTTCTCGACCTAGTGCGGGATTGAGATGGTTTCGAAACTGCGAGATCAAGGCTTGGTCACTTCCAGTCTGTTAATGAGGTAAGGGAGTTGAACTTGATGATGTAGTCCTCTACGATCATCGTCTCCTGTTGTAGTTTTAATAATGCCTCAATAGCTTTCTCCTTTGTTTCTGTTGACATGAAGAATTCATGCATCTGGGTTTTAAAATCCATCCAATCTGTGAACATGGAATTGTTTTATCAGAGGTCGTCTCCTCCAATTACCATCATCTGTGGTTTCTCCCATACTCAGCTGAGCCCAGTCTAGTTTAGAACTCCAACTACTGTTATTAATTCCTTGTTGAAACTCCTGCTGCGCTTCTTGGAACGCCTTGAGTTTCACCCCACTCCAGTCCATTGCTCTGTCTCCTTTTCCACCTTTAATTCTGTTTAGGCAGATTGGGACTTTTCAATGGTCCTCTTTTTCATTTGCCAGCATGAAATATGTCTCCATCTGATGTAACCATCCATCCACGGTTCATGGATCTCCTTTATAGTAGTCAGGTATTTCTGCCTTTGTGAGAGGACCAGGTTCTTTTTGATTCGACTGATACACATTTATCATATCAGCAATTGCATGTCCTATGTCTGTGACAGCTTGTTGTCGATTCTCTATCTGCCTGCCAATTGCCTCTTCTTGGGTGGCCCTGACTACTGCTGGTCTCGTTGGAGAACAAGGTCTAATGGTCCTGGAGTTACTCCAGTGCTGTTCCCATCCGTTCATTGCTCTATACACCTGTTCGGCCATCTGAGCTGTGAACCTGAATGCTCCAAGTCAGTGTGAACCCATTGCCTTCTTGTAACATTTCTTTTATTCGTGACCAGCCAAGAGTTCCTCCCGATACACTGAACAAGATGCCACATATCATGACACCCCTTCGTCTGCCTCCAGTATATGGGTTGGTATTTATTTCTTAATTCAGGAGCCCATTCATAGACTTCCTGGAGTGTAGGTTGTATTTGTTCCAATACTGTTCCTTTATTAACCAAAGGTAACAGTATCCTGCCAGTCGTGGGTGTAAATTATTTCGTCCCCACTCATTAATCGTTGGACATCCATACAAGGTTTCTTTTTCCCTTGTAATTTGAGCTGCTGCTGCGACTTTACACACTGGTTGCTCGTTATGTATATTTCCATTTAATGCAGTGCATTAACGCATTCCAGTCGGCATGTTCCATCGTCATGCCTTCATGCTCATATAGTTCCTTTACATGGCACTTGTATTGTACTGTGTGTGGTGCTATTCCAGAAGTTCGGATAGCTTTTTCTCCATCAATAATAACCATAAGCCACTGGTTATATTTCGAGCCCGTCAGGGCTTTCCATATGGGGTTGGATGCGTCCCCTTTGAATGTGTCATTCAGTAGATTTGTCAGGGTTAAGTATTCCCTGTGTGCTCTTTCGAGGGCTTTGGTTGCCCATAATGCAGCTTGTTTTGCTGCTCGTTGTGCTAGTAAGGCCTCCCATGCCTCTGTCTGAACTCATATTTCCTTGGCTTCTTCGTTGCCAGATAATCTGTTGTGCACGTGCACGCTTCTCTCGACGTTTCTCCTTTAAGAACATCCACCACAGTCGTACATGGTTGTTGTAACGGCGGTAAATAGTATCACCTGTTATTTCTGTAGGTCTTGTAGAGACCCTGTCGCTATCAGTAACCCAGTCCGCTTCGAAGATGCATCCAATCTCCAAAAGTGTCGCCTGGATGTGAGGTAATATGTAGTTGAATGAGCAATGCATGGCTCTTCCTGTGTGTGTGTTTCCTAAAAAATAAAATCTTCAACCGATTTCAGGCCCTCCACTGACAATCGGTCTGTTCTTCTGGCTGTCCGGAAATAGTCTGCGCCCATCGATGATGCCTCTTGGGAAACAAGAGGGTTACTGTCTGCAGCATTGTGGGTCCACAAGCTATTAAAATACGTGTGCCTGGCAATTCGCCTCACTATCTTTGTGCCAAGTTATCAACCCGAAATCAGGTAGGGTTGCTTGTACAGGGAGTGTGTGAGGAACTTTGTATCAGCCTTGATACACAACATAAATCAAATGTTTTCACTCGTTCCTGAGCTCTTCCGAAATAGCAGTGTACTATACCCGGGGCGCGTCTGTGGCTTCCGTAGCCTATGCTCTCCCAGTGCACTAGTACTCTCTCCTGCTACTGTGTGTAGACTACCCAAGTAGGGTTTGTTGTCAGGCCCAATGGGGCGTATTGAGGACACTTAAACAGTGCCCATTGACAGTAAGTAGTGCTGTCGAAGTCGATGTTGCCTGGAGAGGATGCAGGCTACGCGATTACTTCCTCTCAGAAAGAAACTAGGCTGTTGACACAGTGAGCAACGACGAGTAAATAGTACTCAGTGCTATACAACCAACAGGGTAGAATGGTAAGTCTCTAGATTATGTTAGGAGGTCCCTAAACATAACCCTTACAACATCCCACAGTGATGGCTTGCTAGGCCAAAGACAATTCTGATTGCTCTATAGTAATGTCTAGGTGACAGAAACTATCTAGAGACTTAAGGGATGTCTATGCTAAACTACAGCCCTTATAAAGTCTCCTCCTGGTCTGTGCACCACTCGCATGCAGCTATAAACCCTCACAATAAGAGGAGAAGCGCAGTTGCTGATGTCTGTGCCCATATGACCATTCCCATCCCAATCTCTCCATATATGGCAGCACTTTATTGTATAGCACTATCAGCTGTTCCTGCCTGATGCCAGTACCGAGTCCTTGGTACTTCTAGGCATTCCCATGTCATCCCTCAGGCACCGTGCTGCTCATGTATCCTTCTATGTGCATAGGCCCATCATTGGGCCGTTTCCTAAGTTGGCACTCAGTCTAGTCCCGTAGCCAGGGCTGACCTCACCACTTCCATATAAGGGCTACAGCTTTCGCATAGGCTTCCCATCCTAGTGGCGTCTCGTCCTAGCCCTCGTATCTAAACGTTTGAGTGCAGATAAAAAGATAAAAAGAAAAGAAAAACATATCCTGACTCCTCTAGTCCATATCTTCATAAGTCGTATCGACGTTGTTACTGTAAAATGATAGGGGCATGAGGTATGCTCATAACAGAAGCTGTCTAGGAATGACAAACTATCTAGAGTCTTAGGGACTTGCTACCTAAGACGACAACCCTTATATACCTCTCTCCTGGTCTGTGCGCAGACAGCACGCAGCTAAAGTCCCTCACAATAGAGACGATGCACAGCAGCCAATCCTGTGCCCATATGACCATACCTGGAGCTGCTCTCCCACACCAACACACTGTCCTTCCATATGCGGCCACGCTTATTGTTCTGCGTCTCGGCCGATTCCCACATACGCCAGTACCAAGTCGTCGGTACTTCTCAGCATTCCCATGTTGCCCCTCAGGTGCCGTGCCACTCATGATTCCTTTCATAGCATAGGCCCATCATCGGGCCATTGTCCCTGTTGGCACTCGGTATGTCCTATAGCCGATGCTGACCTAACCTCCTTCCATATAAGGGTTCGCAGTCCTAACATAGCCAGTCCCTGCAACTGTGATGTTGTCTAAGTCCTGTATCCTATCGTTTGAGTGAAATGAAATAGATAAAAAGAAAAGAAAAATATATCCCGACTCCCTAAGTCTGTATCTTCATAAGTGTCATTGACAACATTACTGTGAAAAATTGAATAGGATGAGGTATGCTCATAACAAGTGCGATGCATGGAAGGGGAGAAGGTTGTGACCCCTGTACTTGTGGGAGAGCCAAGCCATTCACCAATGAGCTGTGGCCATGTGCTTGAATTCCAAGACAGCCTTCAACCAGGAAAGGAAAGGCCATATGTCAGGACCATTGTACTGTGTGACCAAGGCATCTGTAGCTTCATTTTCCAGAATGTCCATGTGACTAGGGCACCATGAAATTGTAAGGCAGCATGATTCATGACCAGTCAGCCAAGTGCATAGGCAGGTGGAGAAGCAGATGGTGATGTGTTGACCATCCCATGCATCTGTAAGGAAGATGCCTTTGGTGGCAGCAGCATTGTCAACTAGGAGGACAACATGGCCCATGACTTCCAGGTCAAGGAGGTGTCGGGCAACCATTTTGATGGCTTGGGTTTCCACTTTGTAAGAAGATGTGGTGGGGACACAGTGGGCTGAGGAGACAGCTGGGCCCACAAAGTCCACAACTGCCAGGCCACATTTGAGTGAGCCATCTGAGGCGAAGAGGGAGATGGAGGGAGAGGCATGCCAGGCATCCATGCGTTGTGTGAAAGGATGAAACCACACCATAAACAGGTCAGATGGGTTGTGAGGGGGGGTGATTGAAATTGGCAAACAGGATCTGTGAAGGGAACTGGTCCAGGAGGCAACAACCTCAAACATTTTCATCATTGACTGGTGTGAAAGGTTCATCCAGTGTGCAGGTGATCCCAGCCAGAACTGGAAATGGGTTGGAGGGCAATCTCGTGGGGATGAGCTGCTGGTGCCAGTGCTGGCAGGCATGGGCAGGCAGAATGATGAATGGTGTGATGATTTTCATGGGATGGGTCTCAGCCATGGTGGCTAAACAAATGGCAGCCTTCTGGAGCAGGAAGTTGCAATAGATGTGGGCTGGGGGGATGCCAAGTAGGAATTCCAGGGCACCCATGGGGGAAGTGCAAAAAGCACCAGAGGCCCACACTAGGGTGTGGCACTGAGCCTGTTGCAGTTTGTGGACTTTTGCCTGGATGCCAGTGCCACCAAGCCAATACCAAAGTGGGAGGCTGTATGTGAGGATTGGCCATATACAGGACTTGACAACTTGCAAACAATGTGCAACCAGGAGTCCCCTGACAGCATTACCAATCATGCATAAGGCACTAGAAGAAGAAACCACTTTATTAGTATAGTATTGTAAGTGATAGTCAAAGGAGAGAGAATGGTCAAAGAAAAAACCTAGGTAGCACCAGACAATGCATGGCTGTATGAGGGAAATGGAGCCATCTGGATGCCAAAGGCATGTGGGGGTGTTGCGAATGAGGCCATCCAAGGAATGATTGACAGACTGAATAAAGGTCAGGCATGGGAATGGGGTGGGTCACCCAGGTGCTCTGCAATGAGAGCAGCAACATCCATTCAATGCTTGAAGGGAAGGAATGTAATCAGTTCAGTCTTGGTGGGTTCTGGGAGGAGACCGATGGCAGCCATGGAAGTGGCAAACTTGGCCACATTAGCTTCCAACGAAAAGGGAAAGTGGTGGCAAAGCATAGGTGCAATGTACAAGTTGGACATTATGGGGGAGGGAGGGTCACCTTGGGGGGTGCCATCCCCAGCCAGGAGCTGTGCTGAGGATGCACAGCCCCAGACAAAGGCTGTCTGGCAGTCATCATAGTAAGTGTGGAGAAGGTGCAGTAACAGCTCTGGGAACCCTTGCTTGCACAGCATGACAATGAGAACCTCCTTCTGTATGGAGGGGAAATACTGCACCATGTCAACTGCAAGACACAAGGTGAACTTGCCAGCATCGCATGCCTGGTGTACCCAATTAGTGAGAAAGAGGCCAGTGTTGGTGGTGGAGCACTGTTTAAGGCTGCCGAATTGCAGCAGGTGAAGCAGGTCATGTCAAACTGGAGGCGAGTGGTGATGACCTTAGTGAAGAGTTTGCCAAAGCAATTGAGGAGCACAATGGGACAGTAGTTCTTCATTTGCAAATAGTCATCCTGGTTGGCCTTGGGGATGATGACTGTCACCAACATCTTGAAGTGCGATGGCCAGTGTCCCTCATTGAAGATGGCATTGTAAAGGGCCAGCAGTTGGGATGCAAAGGAAGGCACTGTTAGGATACCTTTGATGACGCCCCAGGATATGTGGTCCAGACCAGGGGCTGACACATTGGAGGTGAGAGTGAGAGCTTCTTGTACTTTCAACAAAGAGAAAGGGGCCCAAGTCTGCTGGGGCAGTGTGGGGAGGGTGTTTATGAAGGTCCAGTTGACAGGGCATTGGGCCTGCTGGCCGACAAACTGTTGATGGGCAGTGTGCCAAAGTTCATCCAGTGTGCAGACCAGGATGCCATCAACAGCTATATGGGGGAACTTGGGCAGGGGGTGGTCTCTTGTCCAGGAGATGCAGGACCACAGGTCACCTTTGGCACAGAGGTTGTCAATGCGTTTGTTGAAAAAGGCACATTTGGCAGAGCAGCAGGCATGGCAAAAGCCCATAAGTTTTCAGGGGAGGGGTCCATGTTGTGAATAGAGCAGAGTCATTGACAGTCGGAGTTCCACCATCGTGTGGGGTTCCCACTGGTCTTGGGAGAAATGGCAAAACATGTCCAGGCACTTTGCAATGCAGTGTACAAAGTATCACACCTAGTCACAGTGGAACCAATGTTGAAGGAGATATCTTGACACACTGAAATGAAATGGCCTTCACCTTCTGAGCCAGCTGGCAAGTAAGGGCGGCACAGGAAGGGAGGTGGGTGGTGATCAACTGTAAAGGCAAGTGCTAGTTGGTGGTGATCATGACATGCTCCCCAAAGGGAGAGATCAAAAAATTTGTGAGTGGCCACCAATAAAGGCACCACCACCCACAGTAGGTCCAGGACACACAAGGTAGCCCCTTGTTGGAACCATGTAGGGGTAGCTCCATTGTTAAGACAACAGAGACCAGCCTGGGAACAGGCTCCTATGAAGTCAGTGGCACACACATTGTCAAGGAGAACCAAGTCATCCCAGAGCGATGAGTGGAGGTTGAAGTCACCCTGGACCAGGGCGAGGTTTGGGACATTGGGTAGAGCCCATTCGAAAGCATTGAGGGAGGCAAATGAAGCCAGGTTCCTGTAAATGTTAATAAATGTGTACGTAGCACCGTCTGAGGGGCGTGTAAGGGAAAAGCACAAAACATTAGGGTCAGCAAACGTGAAAATGTCTAATGAAAGGTGAAAATGAGTGTCCACACACTCACAATGTATGTAGACTGCAACTTGTGAATCCAGGTGGATGTTGCAGGTGCTGTTGATAGCTATCCAAGCAGGGTGTTGAGGAGCACCCCAAATTAGGTGACCAGTGTGGGAGCCAGCATCTCCAATATGTCCATGTGGGGAGTCTCTTGCAAGAAGACAATGTCAGTGTTGTTCTGGTGAGCACCAAGTAGGGCAGACATGGCGGGGAAAGAGCATTGTGCATTAAAGAATAAATATTGAAATGTGAGGGGAAACTCAATCATAAAGGTGGGGCTGTGGCAGCTGAGGTGCCAGCAACCAGAGGGGAAACATCATCAATGTGGGCAACCCCAGGGGTGAGGGCAACAGTGCGAGAGGCAGCAGCAGTTGGGCCATGTTTAGCTTGTTGTTTCTGCAACACTTCAACTTCCATGAAAATCTTGCCACCCTTTCAGCAGTCCACCATGGCAGTATAGAGTTTCTTGATGGCCTCAGGACTATTGTGGGCCACATAGGAAGGGCAGGCCTTGTCAGTGGCAAGGTGGACCAGGTTCTTCATGCCAACACAGTTGATGCAAAGGCACAAGTGGCAGTCAACTTGAGAGGAGATGCACATGGTGTAATATTGACCATGCTGGGCTGTGGGGTGTTGGCCTGCACACTTGGCACAGGTGGCCATGTTGGCAATGCACTGGAAGTTAGTATGGCCCCAATGACAACAAGTAGTGCACTGTGGAATTGCATCCTTAAACATCCACTTCATACATCTGACCTTGCAGCCATGGATGGTGACAATGGAGTTATGTAGCCAGTCTGCTATGTGGCTGGTGCAGGTGTCAACAACCTCCATGAGTATGGTACCACTGGCACCCAGTGAGGCTTGAGTACACACTTTAATCCAACACAGTTTACCAAAAAATTCGACATTCACCCACTTCAGGTGAGCACAGAGGTTGTGGAGGATGTCATCCAGAGTGTATTCAACACCATCACAGCTACATGTGGGGACAGCACAGAATTTGAGGGACAAGGTGGTGGGCCAATTCAATATTTGTGTGTCTTCAGCCTCGATTTGAGCATAGGCCATGAGGGCACCATGCAAGGCTTTTTCTTGGAGGTCAGTGAGAGGTCACCAACAGGTTACCATGATTGAGTCCCATTGCATCCAATTGGCACGAAGGACTTCGTTGAAGTCCGTAGTGTGGAAGGCAGGGGTGTAATCCGGTTGGCCATGGAGGAACCCAAGGATTGTGAGTAGCAGGTCGGCATCATCTTGGCGCATCGAGGGAGAGGCTGCTGGGTTGGGAGGGGGGCAGAAGATGAATACATTTTGTTTCATGCCTTGTGTGGTGCACTTCTTCTTGCGAGTGTCTTGCCACTTGCCATCAGGCAGGGGGGTGCTGGTGGGGGGACGCACAGTAGATGACCTAGGGTGGGGGGTTGTCAAGCTGCTAGAAGCAGCCACAGCATAGGAAGGGCGGGGCGGGGCAGAGCAGCTGGAAGAGCGGCCAACGTGAGCTGCATCAGCAGAGATGAGGGGAGAGGCTTGGACAAATGCTTGCTCCAATGAGATCCCGTTGGCTGCCGAGATGGCATGTGCCACTTGGAAAATAGCCTCAATGGAGGCCTGAGAGGTGGGAACTGAGGTTGCCAAGGAAGAGGCAGGGGGCCCAGCAGAACGACGACCTGGCCTAGTAGCACGGTAAACCAGGGGGGGGGCCGAGGGACCAGGCACAGTGACAGGGCAGCCCTGGTTGTGAGGACGACAGGCCTCTTGTGGGGTGGCATCCAGGGCAGATGTACAGCAAGAGGGTGGGGCAGCCAGTTGACATAGGGCATTGGCTGGAAGTTTAGCTTGTTCAGCCTCAGAAAGGCCAGCTAGTGCAATGGAGGTAATCGTAGCCACTTTGCGGGCAGTGTTGAGGGAAGACATGGATTGGACCAGTCCACCAATCAAAGAGGGGACAGAAGAAGCCTCAGAGATAATGCTCACCTTCATGACAGTGCTAATGGGGGCATTGACAAAGGCACAAGCCTGTGCAAAGTGCTCATGGATAAGTTCCCAGAGCAATGTAACATTGTCAGCAGACACTGTGAAGTTAGCATCCATCAACAGCACAAACCAAGCATCCATGTCCGCCTGGACATGGGAAAGGGCATCTAAGTAATCAGCAACTGTATCATCAGCTGAAACCGTGATGGTAGGGCTGTCAGTATGACCATCTGGGGCATGGCAGGAGTCATAAATACCTTCTTCCCACAAATTGTGCGGGGCGTCCGAGTCCTTGCCAGTGTCCATATCAGTAGTGACTTTCATGGGGACCACTGTGGAAAGGACAGAGAGCACTGTGTCGACAGCCACCATGAGAGAGGCTTCCGGGATAGTTGTTCCAGGGGTGAGCTGCTTGCCCTGGGCCACCACTGAGGGGGCATGGCAATGGCAATGCTTGAGGAGGCAGTGAAAGTGGGCATGGTGTCCACAACAGATTGTAGACAGGTCCGTGAGCACAAATGAATCTAACCAAGCACGACAGGCGGGAGCACCCACTGGAGTGGTACACAAAAAGTGAGGCAGCGCAGAGCTGTGTGGGGGGATCGTGGAGGGAAGGGCGGTGGGGGGGGCAAAAGCCAGCAGTGGGGTCTCAGTAGATGGGGGAAGGCCAGAGGGGGGTGGGGCAGCAGGTTGCAAAGCCGTAGACATGGCCTGGTTGCAGGTGGCTACCCTGGCATGGCATTCTGCATCAAAGCGGCATTGGGAGGCAGCTCCGTCATAGACAGGTTCCCCAGAAGTGCGAAGGGGAAAGGGAGAAACATCCGTTGAATAGAAAGAGGCAACGGGCTGGCAAGGGTGAGGTTTCATTGGGGTGTTCAAGATGACTGAGAGGCCCGAGGGGGTCGAAGACTGGACAGGTGACAAGGGGCGGGTTGACAAGGACTTTAAGAAGAGAGGCTGGCAGGAGCCAGACTTAAGACGAAACACCAGCTCTTCATCGCATGCCTTACACACAAGGGTGGCTGCCACAGCGGCAGACAGGGTAGCAGGGTCAGCAACCTCCCAGAGGAAAGAATGTGAGCAGCCATTCCTGCCACACATCTCAGAACATAGCTGGCACTTCCCGAAGTGCTTGCAAGAATGGTCTTCTAAGTGAAAATTGCCCCAGGCATCACATAGTTCTGCAGGTAAAGTGCCCAGGGCGAGCTGAATGTCGTCATAGGGACAGCCGGAAATGTAGCCAACTTGCTGCTTGAATGCATGAGACAGTGGGGCACAATCAAACATGTCTTGTGAAGAGGGGACCAAAACAGAGTCCAGGAGAGATTGGATGCCTGGATTGACCTGGCCGGCAGTGGTGCCACTCACCAGTGGAGAGGGGGCATGTTTGGGCTGGCATGGGGGCATTGGGGAGGCCAACCTTGAAGGTGCATGCATGGAGTCTGCAACCGACTCAGCTGGGGAAAGGGAATGCAAATGGGTGGCACAGTGTGAGCCACTAGCAGAGACAGGGCAGCCACACTCGGCAGTGTCATGAGGGGAGGGGGGAACATAAGGAATGTCCCCAAAAAGATCGTCAAGACCAGCAGAAGAGTCGGGTTGAGACTGCGTGGCGGCAGAAGGCAGGTGGTGGGCAGCCTCAAAATGCAAGATGTCTTGTTCAAGAACAACGATGGTAGACAATGGGAAGGACATGTGAAGAACTGCCTTGTGCGTACAGCAAGGATCTGCATGAGGGTTGGGGCAGGAAGTTTGATAGGGCAGGAGGCCGCACCATTGACACAGGGCATCATAGTATTGGAGGGTGAGGGATGCAAGTTCAGCAGCAGGGCATCCCGAGAGGGGGCCAATCATGTCTTCGGTCACCAGAAGGCTAAAGAGGTCATGCAGGGCAGAAAGAGGGGGGGGGGGTGGGCAGAGGAGGGCCACACACTGTACGATTAAGATCACTGTCATGGTGAGAATCACCAGACATCATTCGCCGAGGGGCTCGGGGCCTTGGGACCTGGGGGGGAGGGGGGGTTCCAATCATCCTGCAAAGGAAAACACACTATGCAAGGGGAGGGGGGAAGATCACTAGCAAGAGGTGGAGAAAAGGGAGCTGGTGCAGAGCTAGGGCTCAACAGCGACGAGAAGGGGGAAGGAAGGCTTCAAGATGGGAGGTGGTGGTGGTAAGAGGTCAAGGAGCGATGAGAAGAATTGGAAATGTGTGGTCAAAGGGTAATTCGAAACCTAAGGCAAGGTAGTACAAAACGAGGGACTACACTATATAGATAGAATGATATATGAAAGATGGGAACAAATGATAGTTGTAAAAAGAATGTGTCATATGGTACAGGCATGGTGCTACAAAATCGGCTTGGTTCGCTGCTATGACACCACCTACACCAGTGTTGGACAAGCCACAGGATATCCCATGGATATCCCTGAATCCATGCTGACGTGGACTGGCTATGGATAATATGGACATGGATTCATCCCTATATAGTAACTGTTATGGATACAGTCGTAGCTATGTAACTAGATAGTAGAGTCTGTAGAGAACACATATGGCATGAATTGTGTGAGGCTATGAGGTGAATTCAGTATTGATGACTGGGTGGGATAGATCTGCTTTGTTATCTGCATGGTCTATATCCCCTTCTGCATCAAGATCAAGCAATTCATGCAGTTCCATTTCCTCTGTCAAACCACACATTAATGAACCCTTGAAAGTCACTGTCCAGTACTGGTTTCTGAAGTCAAACAATTCAGTAATTGGTACTTGACTCGGAACTGCTGCACTTGGTTCCATTTCATCAGCTTCATTTAGATCCTCAGGCTCCAGTGGCAAGTGAGTGGCAATAAGTTGATTTGCGATAGAAGTGAATGATGATGAGGAGTTGGAGTGTGATGGTTGCACAGCCTGAGGGTCTGGCTCGATGGTTCCAGACACTTCACCATTGCAAACCATGGGCCCAGTCACATCTTGACTCGGTGGCTCTGCTTCAGGCCTGGGAGTCACCATGACTGCACCACCACTACCATGTGAAGTGAGTTTGTGCTTTAGATGCTCCTTTGCAGTACCCTGCTTGTGATTTTCATCTTGTATGTGCATGCACAGCTCTGCAAGCTCGGTCAAAGCTGTAGATCGCAACCTTGATCTTTGCCGTGTAAGTATAATGCCAAAAAGGCTGAATAGTCGTTCACAGGATGCAGAATTTGCACAAACTGCAAAAAGCCACTTCGTAAGCTTTTGAAGTGGTGTAGGTTCACCTGCAATAACACCTGCCCACATGAGCTGGGGATCCGGGTTCTCACCCTGTCAATTGGCTTAGCATAGTTTTCTCAATAATAACAACTTCTTTCAATTACCTTCTTTTCTGCTTCTGCAATGATCCCCTCAACCCACGCATCAAGTGCTGAGTATCTCCCAGTGCTGTCAAGACATTCATGCACTTCATCAAAAAGGCTGCCAGTGACAGATGCCGAGATGTTGAAGAATTGCTTCCATGCATTGAATACCATTTTCCAGATGCTCACACAGGAGAGAGATGTTGATATTGCAAAGGGCACAAGTTTCATTGCAGGGTGAAGGATAATTGTGAGTATGAAGATCTCCTGATCAGTACTTTTCCAACACTTTTCAATGCTTTTCAGCATTGCTTCAATAACCTTCTCATCATCGTGATCCCCATGTCGAAGATCACAACACTCCTTTGTTAGTTTCCCAAAGATGAGGGGAACATCATCAAGGCGTGCATGGGCAGCCTGCATGATGCATGATGCATGAGTGAGTGGCTCCAAATGTTTCTTCATCCTGAAATACTCCAAATAAACATTTGATTAGATATCAAGATTGCTAAAATGTACTGGGAAAGGGCATGCCAGAAGAGTGAATTTTTTATTATTGCAACCATTTTCTCACATCTTTGTCATGCTGTTCTATCACCTGTGATCAAACAGCTTTGATTATGTGGCAAAGCTTCGTCCTCATGGACAAGTTGTTCTAAAACCCAGCGAATATCAAGTAGACAAGCATAAGCAGTAAAATGTGCAGTCCAACAAGTAATGACTGCTAAAATGCGAGAACCAGGATTTTGGCTTTGAATAGTTCATATCAATGCAAGGATCTGTGTCTTGCTTCACAACCAAGTGATTAGGTCACTAGCCTTCTCTGCATAGGTCATGATATTTGTATTTTTGGCAGCATGGAAATAATCTGCAACAACAAGAGCAATCTTGTATAAGAAATTAAGTCAATAGAAAATGTAGTACACCCAAAGTCAACCACACCTGATGAGCATAACAATCAGGCCCTAAGAGTTCTGGGCACTCTTTGATAAGGAGTTTCTGTGCTTTCCTTGATTCACCTGATGCATCAGATGTGACTGCAACAACAGTAACACCCCATTGCTCTTGGAGAATGACACAGACTTCTTTGATCTGTGCAAGTAAATTCTCCGCAGTATTCTGTTCAGTGGATGTGTCATAAACACAAACTGTATAGACCTGGTAGTACTGGTAAGAGATTACAACAACTTGTGTAATTGCATGGAGATATACATACCTTACGAAGTTCTGTTGTAATCATGAAAGCAACAAGGTGATGAAAGTTTATACCACTCCATCCATCACATTGAATTGTTGCCATAGTACCTGCTGCTTCCTTCTTTGCAATATCACAATATCACTCAACTTCCTGTGGGATCCACTGATTTGCTAATGCCTTATGAAAAATGGGAACTGCACCTGGGATCCACTCATGGCAGAATGCAATCCATTGTGGATTTTCAACCCAGGAGTATGGGAATCCACAGGATGCTGTCAGTCGAGCAACACTTCTGGCCCAGCTCTTCAGTCCATACTGGTAGAGTAGATGCAGGTGTATAGCTTGATAAACGAGCACATTTGGATGGCTGTGTTCCTTGGATCTGAGGGGTTCCTGATTGTGATGTGCTGCCAGTGTTGGGAAACTGCAACACTAATAGAACAGTTGTAAGTGCAATCAATGCAAATAAATGACAGATGTACATGGTGTAGTCACTACAGGGGACCCAGACATCTGTGGTGAATCAAGACTTAATGGCGAGAGCTGGAAAGGACTTGAGGAAGATGAGAATGGTCTTGGAATTGTCACACTGTAAGGCTGATATGGGCTGTATGGCACACTGCCAGTGATATGTGAGGGGCCAGTTGACAATGAGCCTGCTGAAAATGTTGGGGAAAAGGATGGGAGGCCTGGTGGAGCCATGTTATAAGAGTGGCAGATTGTGATGGTGGGAGGGTTCTAGATGGTAGAGGGCTCATCCCACCCCCAATATATGCCTTTGACTCAGCCTCTGCTGATGCATGTGCCCTGACTTCAGCTGATTGAAGTGGGCAAGATTTGAGATGATGAATGATGGTTTCTCGCTGACCTTGCAGCCACAAAGCAGGCATGTGATCCCAAACTACAGATTACAGACAATTGATTAGTAAAGAAACCAGAGTGTAGGAAGACATATGATAGTTTTGAAGCTCTTGCTCAGAACAAGGTAAATGGCATCGTCCTTGCTGAATATCATTGTTATCAATTTGTTGTTGATCGTCCAAAGCCTTCGCCCAACACTGTTTGCAAAACAGTTTTGGACGGTTGGTAGCACTAGAGGCTCTCGGATCCTTAGAATGAAGTAGAGGGTGGTTCCAGAAAAGAGACCGTGGCCAATGTTCTCCAGAATCCATGGCGGTGCAGGAGAAGATTCACGACGAATTTCACGTAGATATCAGATCATGCAGTGCTAGCTTCATTTGGAAAGTCGGGCAATGCCGGTCACGTACTTGTCACAAGCCATATCCATCACCACTTTTCTGGATTATGGATATCCGCGTGGATATCCACGATTTTTGACACATGGAGTGGCTGCCATCAAATGGCTCGTCCAACACTGACCTACGCGGTATCAGGGCCTGCTACATCACAACGACCAGTGCACAACATCAGGCTACATCTCAACGACCAGTGCACAACACACCACATCAGGCTACACTCACGACAAGCGAGTGATGTTGTCCGGGTGCACAGTCTTTATAAACCCCATGTCCGAACAGAATCATCCCAGGCTGGCCCTCACTAGCAACTGATCCAACTCTTTGTTCACTATGCATCTTTCCTCTGTCATCATTTTCACTGCCTTTGCGTTGTCGGCAACCGCCTCTCCAGTAGACGGTTACATTTCAAGGAGTAATTCCATTCGGGTAATCCTTCAAGTTCCCGCTTCCACTGACGAAACGTACCTCTGACCTGCACGCATCTCCATTTAGAGGCGAGCCGATCATACCGTGAGTGTGTGCATCTATTCCAGTCACTTTATTGAAGCTGAATCACACTTGTTTTTAGGGTGGACAGGCCTCTCAAGGGCTCGGTGGTTCTTATACCTCCAGCAATTCCCTTGAGGTGGGTCGACTCCACAGTACCTATTCCTGTTGTCTTTCGAAAGCTCAACTCCCCCCGTAACACGCAAGCTTCATTATCCTGATGGAACGGTTCGTCAATGCTGCAGCATCATGTTACCTCCGGAACGTGGAATTATACCTCACCCGGTGTTTTTTAGGTGACCAGAGATTCTGTTCATGCTGCCAGTGGAGAAAAGTTTTCGTATGTGAAATGGCGTTCTGGGGGCTTATGGAGAGTATTTGTGCCTTCTACGTATGATCTTTTTTTTTCAGGTCATAATACGCTGCGTGCTGACCTTTGCGTTGTATTGAATAGATCAAGGTTTTTACAAGACCCTCATGCTGCGGTAGGTTGATCAGTGCCACGGCATCTATTCCCAGTTGTCTTTCGAAACGCAAAGCCAAATCCTATTTTAGCTTCACTACGGCAAATACAAAGAATATCATCTTCCTTACGAGATAGTATGTCAATTATTCAGCTTCCAGATCGCGAAACTGAACCCCATTCACTGCCTTTAGTATGTTCAAGATTTCCACGGGCAGCGTGATGACCTAATGTTTTCACAAGTGAAATTGAATCGTCAGGTATGAATCGCATTTTAAACGTGAAACTGAGCCTCACTCGGTGTATTTAGTTCGCTCAGAAGTATGCTCAACACAATGAACGCAAGCCGGAATATATGGATCTCGAACAGGGACTATGGATGGCATCCTATCCGAAAGAACCATACAAGCCTGAGGTGGGTCGATTATGACACCTATTTCCAGTTGCCTTTCAAAATGCAAAGCTAAAGTCCATTTTAGGGCCACAGTTTCACTTTCGTTGCTGATTGATGCTATTAATAGGGTGTGTCAATGCTGCTGCATCTAGTCATAACGTGAAACCGAAGTTCACTTTCTGTTTTAGCATCTTCGACATTATTATGATCCAAGTGGAGCATTAATGCTGTCAATTAGGCATACCCATGGACAATGGGAAGTAATATACGCCTAGCGTTTCGTATAAACTTTTTTTCATGTCATAATAGACTGCGTGCGTTGTATAGACCTGGAAGGAACAACTTGAAGGTCGCTGATTCTGAGCACGTTGGGTGTGGACAGCTAACTTGATGGTACAATAGTGAAGACACAATCATGCTCACTGCCCGCGTTCAACTGGTACATTGTTCGACACTGCCGGCACTTGTATTAGCTAAGAATAAAGATGGTCGGCAACAGTGTACAAATAAGCCACCAATTTTCATTCCAGCTCCGAGGGATGCTTCCAAATATTTATTGAGAAAAGTAGAATACGAGCAGGAGAAACTCGTTCTCTACGTCTGAACATTTCTAGCGGGATTGCAACTATCCCCAGATAAACACCACCGAACGACATCATCAGACATGGACCGGGTACCGCGTACACCAATGTCATGGACTTGAGGGACTCAGCGCCTTTTCTTCGATAAATACAGAAAAGACCGCCGCGAGAGTAGCCATGGCGACCGTGAAGAGAAATGTGACTTGCATAGCTCCCTCATAGGACTGGATGACCATCGCTCTGGTTATGGGATCCAGTTGATTCAAGTAGCTCAGAGACTCTCGGACGCGTCTTACAATCTGACATGGTGCGGTCAAAAAAAAATGCAGTTCAAGATGTCCGAAAAAGCTTTGACTCACCTCTTGTGCATTCTCCCCCGACAGTCTCTTGCGCAATAGATACCGAAAGGTATCCTGAACAAGTGGGCCGCCCACAGATATGCCAAGAACTGCTCCCAAGGACCGGAACAGGTAAGAAACTAAATAGAATGTTTGGAGAATGGACAGGGAATCATTAAAGTTATAGTGCCTACCGGCAGTTGCAGCGGCTTGATCTGCTTGCCCCGCATGTGCAAATATCAAGGCAATCAGAGTCGTCGTGATTCCGCTACCTAGCCGCTGTTTGAGTTGCCAGTCGTGCGACATCGCATACACTTACCATTGCCGATATTAGTCACTGCCATCCCTAGGTTTTCATAAGCATCATCATCTTGAACAGCTTCCATGAACACGGAGAGCATACCGATAGCTAGACCGGTGATAGAAACGACTATGACGCCACTGGAAAGAAAGACGAGACAGGCGCCACTCTTACTCCGACCACCATCATCCCTCTGTCGACTCCTCCATCCATCCTCCATCCTCATGGATTGACAGCTTTTAGCACTCCCGTTGCATCTTTGGGAGTTGTCTGTACTTCTGGCCATCGCCTCTGGCCTTTTCATTCCTTATCTACGACATCGCGTTCATCGATCGACACCATCGATCTGTCGTTATACCTTAGCTTCCTTCTCAAGCTTTGTGATCTTGGGCCATTACTTCTCCCAGGCAATCCCTGCGAAAGTCTCCCCCGAATCGTGACTTTTTTTAGGTCAATACTGCAGATCATAGCCAGGGCCTGATCCCGGTAATGCGTGGTTAACAAAAGTGGCTGGCACAAGGGCTCTCATATTGGTGTTGAATAAATAATGATCTGGAGCATTGAGTATCGAACTCATAGCTTCATATATTATATCATTATTTATGAATGCTCACTAAATCACAAATATAATCTGATATTTGTACACTGTTGACACTTTTATAGTGTTTGACAGATATTATAGAGTTTCATCCCAGGAACAGTATGAAACGACAGCAGTGTGAGAACACGATGCATGAAACATGCTTCACATGTCTGTTGAATAAATAATGATCTGGAGCATTGAGTATCGAACTCATAGCTTCATATATTATATCGTTATTTATGAATGCTCACTAAATCACAAATATAATCTGATATTTGTACACTGTTGACACTTTTATAGTGTTTGACAGATATTATAGAGTTTCATCCCAGGGACAGTATGAAACGACAGCATGTGAGAACACGATGCATGAAACATGCTTCACACAGTCAAGTATTGACAGATTGCTGTAGAATGCACAGCAATATGACACCATGCGCAGCAGGTATGGTGCAATGCACAGCAGGAAGCTGCGCATTACTAGATATAGGTATATTAGATGTAGTTACATGTGATTCCTGTAACTGTATATAAGCAGCGCCCTTTGCACTGCTGAAATACATCTCCTGTTCTATTGCATAGTTGAGCCCTAGCTCCTAAGCATTCTAAACAGTACTCAGTAAGTCCCCTCGCTTACTAAGCCTCGCTCTGCACTGCCGTTGCTCGTTTCAACAGGTTATGGGCCCCGCATAGATGAAAACCTTGTGCTGTGCATAATACATGTGTCAGCACCCTTTTGTCATAACAAAGGTAAACAAGGGAAGTAGTAAATGCGCCCATAGTACTGTTATTAGAGTAGTATACATCCGATTTATGTCACTAATGTGCTATCTCTTGAAGTATGACAGGAATACTTCCTTGCTCATCCTAACAAGCCTCTAACGCTTGGGATTTGAGCAACCACCTTGGATGGCATGACAACAATCACTAGTGTGACACACTTCACCAGTCTCTGGTTCTGCAATATCTGGGTTAATATAAAAAATGTAGTCCTGATTGGTAAATCAATAAATTACCTGGTCTGGTGAACCATTCAAATCACTCGGGTTTAGGGCTGTCCCATGACAGATAAAGGGTCTAGGCTTAATTGCTTAGATCTGGAAAGGTTTCGCACCCCCCTATTGGCCGTGAATAATTAAGTGCTTATGTAGGCTGTTTTCGTTGGCATAAAATTGTTCTCCACAATTAAAAATAGTAGTAATTCTGTATAAGGGTCGTGCTGCATGGGACATTGTTCCCTGGTACATGCAGACCAGCGATGGGCACTGATTAGCATCCCATCTACATTAGGACGCTCCTTAGTGTCATAATAATAGTTTATTACTATATCTATAAATAGTGGAGGATATTTTAATCACTGTGGGGAACTTGATGGAGCCCCCAAGCACTCCTGAAGGGCTGGATCCCCTTCTGGCGATGAAAAATAGCACATTATGACAAAAAGCAAACTACCATGTTTATGCACATGCTCAGGCATTTATCGCGGGAGAATAAAATCGAAAACTCGATGTCCATACCTTTGTTCTGAGCAATGAAAGTCTTTCCAGACTGTTGCTTACCTTCTCTCTTACAGAACAAACTCAATTCAAACAAACAAACCCACCAAACCTTTTATAACACAAATGTCTTCCATCACCAACACCGCTTCTTCCTCTGCTTCTGCTGAATCCTCCAGCAACAAATACATCACTGCCAGGTACCCCTGGCTCCAAATCCGACTCCTCTTCTCCAAAAGTCACTAAAACTGGGGTTACCAGCTCCATTTTTATTAATACCTTGCAATCTACCAGCAAGGGTCCCACTGCCCCCATTGGGACGTCCACCAAAAAGTCTCCTTGGTACAAGGAAGTCCAGGAAGACCTGGAAAACCGCAGAAAGTGCATCGCTGATGCGCAACTCTCTGTTTGGAAACGTCGTCAAGAATTAGATGACGAAGCAGCTAAATTAGCCAGTGAGGATGCTCTGGTTGATGAAATTTTCGATGACATTCGAAAATTCCAAGCAGGTTGCCTTCAAAAGGCGAATTATGGGAAGAATGTTTTTAATATCGCAACTGGAGAGATGAAATCAGCCCAAAAGGCTGATAAGGGGAAAGGAAAGGAAAAATCGGTATCATATGCTGATGTGGCAAAAGTGGGCCTGTCCGCTAAAAACAAGGCAGGTGCTACCTTCTCTTTGTGTCCAAAGAATCAACTAAATTGGCCAACTTCTGAAGAAGTTAGGACATGGTTCTTCAACCTTGGTGGAAAGGCGGAGGACTGGACGCAGGAACAGGTGGAGATACCAGCCACTCCAAAGAGAAATAGCGGGACTGGAAGTGAAGTCTGGGACCATGCTAAGGAGTGGTCGAAAATTGGGAAAGTAAAAATACTCCCCAATAAATATCACAGTGATTCTGTTTTAGAGGAAAGCAGAACCACTAAAATAAATAAATAATTTCCACCATGCACCAAGCTATCCGCCAAGAAATGGAGGATAAAAAACGGGTTGAGGATCTTATAGAAAGTATTCAAGAAACTGTTAAAAATTTGAATCAAGAGGAAGAGAGAGTGAAAAGCTTTAAGAAGAAAGCTAAAAAATTGCGCCAGAAAGAATGCAAAGCCAAGAGAGAGTTGGCTGAACGACCAAGAATACCACCCAAGACTCACAAGTTATATATACTTGATGAGGAAATATACAGTTCCGACTATTCACATCCTTCCTTGAATGATAGTGAATACTCTTCCTTGATTAAAGCTAGAAGGAATGAAGAGCTTGAACAAGGAGAGTTCATTATAGTAGAACTCAAGGGTAGGGATGGACTTATCCACCCTTGGGTTCATACTGTGGAAAGTCCTGTATGGTCAAAAATTGGTTATTGCTACCTGGCAGCAATAAAAACCTGTGCATTGGCTCAATATCAAGTGGCCACAGTACATTGATATTAAAGAATTGGCTTCATATACAAAGTCAATTAGGAAGAGAGTCAACTTCCATTTACATAAAATTAATGGTGAACAGTCTAGTTGCCATCATCATCTAGTCATCGATCCTAGAGCCCAGACAGGCTGGATGGAAATCGACAATCTTGCTAGAGGAGCAAATGTTGATATAATCATTGGGGGAGAAGATGACTTATCCAAAATTCCAATACTTATTGGAAGCAATAATTGGAATGAGTGGTCAGCAGCTATCAAAGCTGCTCTGCAGTATAAAGGTCTCTGGCAATATGTTCTTGGCAACAGAATCAAGCCACAGCTTACAGAAGCTGAGAAGACAGCAGAGAAAGCAGATAGCACCACTGCAACTGAGCTTCGTCACATTAAAGAAAAAAGAGAAGCTTGGGATGACTATTGCAACAACAATGACAAGGCATTGGGATTAATAACCATGAAAATCTCACTGTCTTTAAGACACCTTATTAAACCATGGTCAAACTCTACCTTCCTTGCATTGCAGGAAGCATTTGGCAAGCCAGGAGCAGCTGGCATTTTTGTTGATTTTTCAAAAGTAATACATTGGAAGATCAACACCAATAAATTGACAGAGTCAGTCAATGAGCTATTAACAACAGCTAATCGACTTTCTGTCAATGGCTTCACATTCCCCGACAATATGCTAGCAATGGTAGTGTTAGCATCTTTGCCACATGGATGGGACAGCGTCTCATCTAGTGTATTATTAACAACAAAAGCAAGTGATTTAAAACTTGCTGATATTCTTCCAAAGATAGAGGAAGAATCCCAAAGGCGGAGAACATCTTCTGGGGGGGTAGTTCACACTGCTAGAGTGAAGCTTCCCAAAGGCCCTAACAGGCCTAATTGGAATCAACAAAATTCTGGTCCTAGTAACCAGAATAACTACAAACCTGGTTTTAATAACCAAAATTCGTACTCTTTGAACCAAAATAAAGGGAAATGGACGACACCAGGACCATCTTCCAGACCTCCTAACACTGGCAAACCCCAGTTCTTGTCCAACCAAGAGAGGAACAAGATCAACCGTGATAATAAAAAGAAAAAGAAGGCCTTTTTATTAGAACAACAACAAAAGAATAATGTTGGGGACACCAGGAAAGCGAATATGCCTAGATTTGCTCACTTAGTAGACAGGATAGATCCTGCTCTACCCTTGATTCGAAGAATGGCACCATTAGCGCCTAATCTACAGCAACTGAAAGATCAAGGATATTCAGTCGCAGATAATGTAGAATTGCAAATGGTGGTTGATCCAATTGCAGAAAACCGTTTCAGAGTCCTAGATGAAAGGGCTGACATTGAAATGGACAATACGTCAGATACAGTCTCCTTAGGTGAGGACTTTTATGACACAGCTGATGGGGAATATCAGTACGTAAATCTTTCTACTCAAAAGTTCTTCTCTGATAAAAAATCAGTGAGGACTATCAAGACGAGCCCAATTATGAGGCATCTTGATTCTAAAGGTAACAATGTAGATAGTAGTATTTGTACTACTTTGAATAGCGATCAATACATCGCTTTAGTTGCCTCCATTCCAAAAATGAGTAGTAAGATAAATGTGTGTGGTTGTGACAAATGTAAAGAATTTGAGTCCAAAGGAACTCCATGGATGATTGATTCAGGAGCGTCTATCCACATAACTCCTGAAATCAAAGATTTCTCTGAATATCATCCTTTTAAAGTTTCACAGCCTGTATTTACAGCTGATAGACGATCTCAAGTAGCAATACTTGGAGAAGGAACTGTGTTCCTACAGGTAGAAACCGCGCATAAACATAAACATGTCATAAAACTTGAAAAAGTTTGCTATATGCCTGCAGCTAGTGTCAGACTTATATCGTCTGGACAACTAAAGCTACAAGGCTTTCATGAAAAATCGGACAAGTATAGTACTATATTTTCACTAAAAACTGGGCAACCATTTATAATGGCATATCCTAGACATATAGGAGATCCCATTCATTGGATTTTGACTGAAATAGTCCATCCAAGTGTAAAAATGGCTGAACCTTCAGTTCATATAGTGGATTATAACACTTGGCATCAAAGATTGGGTCACCCATCTAAAAATGTATTAAAACATGTCTTCGATCATACAAAAGGGTTTGACAAATTATCTATACCATCAACAGATACAATTTGTCCTGGATGTGCACAAGGAAAGATGCATAATAAATCTTTTCCTACCTCAATCAAGCGAGCTTCCAAGCCACTTGAATTGATTCATGCAGACTTACTAGAATTGCCTATGGAATCTTATCATTGAAAGAAATGGTGTCTTATGATACTAGATGATTATTCTTCCTATGCTTATATGGCACTTCTTCGAACTAAATCAGAAACATTCACTGCTTTCAAGAGTTATGTAGAACTCATGGAAAATCAATATAGCAGTAGAGTTAAACGTTTCAGATCAGATCGAGGGGGGGAATTTAAGTCACATGAATTTAGCAAGTTTCTTGCTTCAAAAGGAATCTTTAGAGAACAAAGTGCACCTCACATACACCAAAAAAATGGTCATGCTGAACGATTAAATGATACTATACTTGAAAAAGCAGAAAGCATGAGATTAGAATCTTCCTGCCCAAAATCATGGTGGGAATTTGCTTTTGAAACTGCTATTCATGTATACAATCGCACACCATTACGTAGGACAAATTGGTCTACACCCTATGAAAACATGACAGGTGAAAAACCTGATGTTCATTACCTTAAAGTGTTTGGTTGTCTAGCTTGGGTTTACATACCTAAAGAAATTTGTAAAGATAAGCTGTCACCAAGATCTGAACCAATGACCTTTATTGGTTATGACATAGGATCTAAAGCTTATAAATTTATGAAGAAAGATAACTCTATATTCATTGGTGTTAAAGTACTATTTAATGAATCAGTATTTCCACGAAAAAGCGAAAATTACAATAAAGATAGACTATTTGAAAGTCCACCAGGTATTAACCAAAGGGATCAAAATGGACATGAATCTGACTCCGATTCCCAAAACAACAATCATCTCGATAGTGACGACGATGATCCCAAACCATATAAAACATCATTCAATCATGATCTTACACCAGATGAAGAGCAGAATTCATCTCATGACAATGATGATATAGAGCCTAATAGTAATGGTGGAGAACAGGATTTACCTGTCAGACCTGATGTTCGAGGATCAAGTGAAAACAGATCCGAAGAGAATTCCAGTAGACGGCCTGGGACACAACATCATGCACCACCAGATATCAAAAGAACATGAAAAGAGAAAAAGGTTACAGAAAGACAATCCCAAAAACAACCTGAACCTATTCCCTTCCCACTTCGCCAAAGTACTAGAGAAAGGAAACCAGTTTATAAGGAGGGTAATATTTATGGAAAGAAAACTCCTCTTGAAATTGAAAAACAACTGGAAAAGAATCCTTTCAATGAGTCTGGAGACTCTGATAGTCAAAAAGACACTTCAAGCGAAATATCAGATGAACTAGATCCTGGTATTATTCAGGATAAAGGAATTTCAGATATAGATATGCTGCTTGATCAATTACAAAAAGAGGGAGGAAGGAAATTCATCAATTTCCTACTCTCAAAAGCAGTATTACCTAAATCTGATATTCCTGTTCATTTTAGGGATGTGTTAAAAATTAAAGAATCTAATCCTAAAGCTTTTCAAGAATGGATTAAAGCTATGGAGGATGAGATTGAAGCTCTATTTGAATGAGATGTTTGGGAGTTAGTTGATGGTCCAAAAAATCGTAAACCTGTGAAGTGTAGATGGGTTTACAATATTAAAAGTGATGGTCAAAAACGTGCTCGACTTGTTGCTAAAGGATTTTCACAAATACCTGGCATAGATTATGATGACACCTTTTCTCCTGTTGCACGATTTGAAACAGTGAGATTACTTCTGGCTTCAGCTGCACTCGAAAATTGGGAAATCGAGGTGCTAGATGTTAAAACAGCTTTTCTATATGGAAATCTTGATGAAGAGATTTACATGGAACAGCTAGAAGGCTTTGTCACAAAAGGACAAGAGGGAAAAGTCTATAGATTGAAAAAGGCCCTATATGGTCTTAAACAAGCATCATATGCTTGGAATAAACAAGCTGATAAAAGCTTGAAATCCTTAGGGTTTAATAGATGCCTTTCAGATACAGGAGTTTATATCCTTAAGAAACAAGGATCAATAATAGTTGTCATACTATATGTTGATGACGTACTATTTCTGGGAAATGACAAAAGACTCTTATTAGACAAGAAGAGCAAGTTCATGAAAATATGGGAATGTAGAGACTTAGGACAAGTTTCTGAATATCTAGGGATGAAGATATCTTGAGATAGACCAAATCAATTACTAATAATTGATCAGATAGACTATGCTAAGAAAGTTGTAAAGCGTTTTGGTCAAGAAAATGCTAAACCTGCTAGAACACCATTACCAGCAGGGTATGTTCCTAAACCAAATGAAGGAACAGCAATGTTACAACTTCTTTCTCTTACGCCTACTTATTACAATAAGCCTTTCTTCGCTTTGTCGCTACGCTCTGATACTCGTTTCATCTACCTGGACTGCCCCTCGTTTCACTTCCTCTTATACTTCTTCATTGTTCTCTAGGCAGTATATAAACCCCCACATGTACCGTAGTACTTCAGTTCCAACTTAATCGAGTATTGTCCTTTACTGAACAACCCTCTCGCTCTCGTCCTCTCTATCACTTGAGCTACCTTCGTCGCTGCCTAGCACGACATCGAACAGCATTCTCGTCCAGTGACTGGGATTAGACCGAGACTCTAGTCGTCACCGTTGACTCGATAACGAACCAAGGGCATCGATCCTAACACAAGTTGGAACTCACTGAACCGCTTAGTGCATCGTCACTAGCTAGACAACATAGATCCGAAACGACCCGAAACCAGACTCTCTAACCAGAGACCACCGAACGATTCCTTTCTCTTTAGAGGGACATATTATCTAGAAGGACAAGAGCTCTTTTTCTCAACATTAAATAAACGTTGGGAATTTCGAGGAGTAGGAAAGAATAGGAACACCCCAGTATCTAACGAATACTTCGAAGGGGATTACATCGAAGGAAACGAACACTCTTTACCTGGAAAGCTTTGGGTTGAGTGGAGAAACGAACAAAAAGAACCAGAAGAAGAACCAGAATTATATTTCGAAAGACCCAAAGAAACCCTTTGGTGGGAAGAGTACTGTGACGCGGAATTCGAGTTCGACGGCACTGATCCATACTACTCTCTTTCCGAAACATCCATAGTAGGGTGGAACACCTTTTTGGAACAAAAACAAATCGAATACGAACTAGAAAACCCGAGACCTGAAACAGACGCCGAAACCGACACAAAACAAATGGCAACTAACACTGAAACCACCGATGCCCCCAGGGGAGATATCAAACCAGTCTCAGCACGAATTTTCACAGGAGATCGGACCGAAGCTAAATCATTCATCAACTGGTTTAGCGATTTCTTTGCAATAAACGCCCACAACTATGAAGGGAAACATGAAAAGAAAATCAGATACGTCCTCCAATGCCTAGGAAAGGAACTAGACGACTGGAAAGAAATAATCCGCGATCAACTGGACGAAAAAGACGGACTTACTTGGGAAAACTATGACACCTTTGTCAAACGATTCCTTGACGACTGGGGAGAAGTCAACACTGCAGTCAGGGCGCTGAATGAGCTCACTAAATTACGAGTTGGAGGAGAGATCACTGTCCCGATCTATGTCCGAAAATTTAGAATGCTCATAGGATCCTCCGGACTAACCGGAATTACCGCCCAACTCCAGGCATTCGTCCGAGGCCTACCAACCACCATTGCTGCCAAGATCCTCGAAGGACAAAGCGACTTTAAAACTATCACAGATGCCTACAGAAAGGCGGAACAACTCAACGCAGCATGGGAAACGATGAAAGCATTAGGGAAAACTGATACAGGGCGTCGATTCAATAAAACAGGGGGACCTAAAACGATCCATGCCATACAAACCTGGACGCCTTACTGATGGGCAACGAGAAGAATATATGCGTTCTGGGAAATGTTTCAGATGCGGAACCATTGGTCACTTATCCCGAAACTGCCCAAAGAAAGATACTACCAGGAACCCGCCCCCTTCAGGACGATTCACCAGAACAATCACTGAGGATAACGATGCTAAGAAAATTCGCACTATGATTGCGGCGCTCAGCACAGAAGAACGAGAAACTCTCCTCACTGACCTGGAAACCGAGGGTTTTTAAAGCGGAGGAACCAGAAAGCGGTTGGAACCTCCAAGAACGATTATGGACAGTTAGCACTTGACTCTGTAATAGTAAGATCGAATAATAATCAACGACTCTCAATAACTGTCCAATCACCTGAACTACCCGCTGAGATATCTGCCCTCGTTGACTGCGGAGCAGAAGGAAACTTCATTGACGAAACTATAACAAAAAACATGAACAAGAAACCACTAATTCAACCAATACGAGTTAAAAACGCCGACGGAACAGTAAACTTAAACGGAATGATCACACATAAAGTCAAAATTCCCTACCACATCGGAAAACTACTAATCGAAACAAGCTTCCTAATCACTAAACTAGGGGATCAAAAACTTATACTTGGACTCCCCTGGTTAGAAAAACATAACCCAGCAATAAACTGGAAGGAACGGACCCTCGAAGCTCGATCACCAACCGACAGAGCAGATAGAAAGAAACCTGGATCAGGAAATCAACGAATACTGGATCAGGGTTAAAACATCGGCATCACAAGCGCTAGAGCATACACTACGCAAAGATACCATAACAACGCTACCAGACGAGTACCAAGAATGGAAATCTACCTTCGAAAAAGCGCCTTCAGAACGATTCCCAGTCAGACGCACATGGGATCATGCAATCGATCTCAAAACCGGATTTACCCCAAAAGTCAGCAAAATCTATCCGCTATCAATAAAAGAGCAATCATCCCTCGACGAATGGATCACAGAACAGCTAGCTAAAGGATACATTAGACCATCCAAATCCCCACAAGCCTCGCCATTCTTCTTCGTCGCAAAAAAGGAAAGCGGAGCGCTCCGACCATGTCAAGACTACCGATACCTGAATGAATGGACAATAAAGAATGCATACCCACTACCATTGATCTCTGATCTAATGACCAAACTATCCGGCGCTCAATATTTCACAAAACTAGATCTCCGATGGGGATACAACAACGTTCGGATAAAGGAAGGAGATGAATGGAAAGCAGCCTTCATAACGAACAAAGGACTATACGAACCAACAGTCATGTTCTTTGGCCTATGCAATTCCCCATCTACATTCCAGACAATGATGAACGAATACTTCCAAGACATGATCAACGAAGGATGGTTAATCATTTACATGGACGACATTCTGATATGTGGAACAACACCCAAAGACTTAGAAACTCGGACAAAACGCGTCCTAGAACGACTGAAAGAAAACGACTTATTTCTCAAACTCGAAAAATGCAAGTTCTGCACTCAGGAAATTGAATTCCTCGGAATGATCATTAGACCGGGGGAGATAACAATGGACCCGATCAAACTGGCAGGAATAGCAGATTGGCCGACACCAACAACGGTCAAGCAAGTACGATCCTTCCTAGGATTTGGGAATTTCTACCGACGATTCATTGGGAACTTTGCAACCCTTGCTCGACCACTTATCGATCTCACAAAAAAAATGAAGCGTTCCTCTGGACACCAGAACGACAGATGGCGTTTAACAACCTAAAGAAACGCTTTACAACAGCCCCTGTACTCCGAATGCCAGATGTCACCCGACCATTCATCCTGCAAACCGACGCCTCGAATAAAGCAACAGGAGCAGTACTGAAACAAGCCGACGAAGCAGGACTCCTACACCCTTGCGGCTTCATCTCACATGCCTTAACCACGACAGAGCAAAACTATCAGATTTACGATAGGGAACTACTGGCAATCGTCAAAGGACTTGCAGCATGGCGACACCTTCTTCATGGATCACCTCATACCACTATCGTCCATTGCGATCACAAGAATTTATCCTTCTATCGAACCCCACAACGCCTTACCCCCAGACAAGCCAGATGGTCCTCCTTCTTAAGCGAATTTGACCTCCGAATAGAGCACGTCCCTGGAACTAAGATGTTTGAAGCAGACGCCCTATCTCGACTGACCAGACCACATTGGAACGGATGACGCCCCAGAAGAAACCACAGTGTTACCACCCGAACGATTCATCAGGCTTATAGCAGACGACCTAGCAGAGAAGTTGCGCAAAGGCATGACTAAAGACGACTTTGGACAAATACTAGTTGAAGTAATCCAAAATCATCGAGCACCACCAATAAGATCAAAGCTGCAAGACTGGACATATGTCGACCACATCGTACATTACCAAGGAAAAACCTATGTACCCGATCAAGATGGATTACGCACTCAACTCATTAAACTAACGCATGAATCACCTACATCTGGGCACCCCGGACGATTTAAAACTCTAGAATTACTCAAACGAAACTACTGGTGGCCCGGAATGAACAAGCATACCAAAGAATGGATCGAAGGATGTGCGCTCTGCCAGCAAATGAAAGTAAACACTCACCCCAACACCCCTGCCCTACAACCGATCAAATCTAATGCCACCCGACCCTTCCAACAAGTCACAATTGACTTCATCACAGACCTACCAATCGCCGACGGCTTCGACTCAATCATGGTCACGGTGGACCATGGACTTACAAAGGGGGTAACCTTTTCCCCTTGTCACAAAACGATCGACGCACTAGGAACCGCGGATCTATACATAAACGAAAACTTCAAACGATTCGGTTTACCGGATATCCTCATATCTGACAGAGGACCACAGTTCGCATCTAAAGTATTCCGAGAAATAGGAAAAGCGCTGGGAATAAACCATAGAATGAGCACAGCCTACCACCCCCAGACAGATGGCGAGACAGAACGAGTCAATCAAGAACTAGAAGTCTACCTCCGAATGTTCTGCACAAACGAACCGCACAGATGGAAATCACTACTGCCAATTGCGGAATTCGCTCACAATAACCGACACCATGATACCATCAAAGCATCACCGTTTCAGCTAATGTACGGAATAGACCCCGTCGCTATTCCCACAGCTGCACCCCCCATGACGACCCCAGCAGCTGAGAACCGACTACGAATGCTACAAAAGGCTAGAGAAGAAGCACTCGCTGCACACGAACTCGCTAGACAAATGGTAGCGCTCAGAACAAAAGACAAAAGCATCAGGTTCGAGAAAGGAGACAAAGTCTGGCTCGAAAATCGAAACCTCCGAATACCCTATGAGTCAAGGAAGCTAGCGCCCAAAAGAGAAGGACCCTTCACGATTGAGCAAGTGCTAGGACCTGTCACCTACAAACTGAAACTCCCCAAACAATGGCGCATCCACCCCGTGTTTCATACTACGTTGTTAACTCCATATAAAGAAACAACGGTGCACGGACCGAACTTCATGAAACCACCCCCTGATCTCATCAACGGACAAGAGGAGTTTGAAATAGAAGCGATCATCACACACAGAAAACGAGGAACCGGCTATCAATACCTAGTCAAATGGAAAGGGTATGGACCGAACGAAAACTCATGGGAACCCGAAACAAATCTGAAAAACGCTGCGGACATCCTTAGAGCATATAAAAACCACCGAAACCTGCTATGAGGACCATGGTCCAGTATCGCAACAAACAGATCCTCAGACAGAACGCTAGACACACCAAAAACATCGCCTCCCCCTACTCCCGATTCTCTCCCAGACAATCTATCCCAAAACTTAGACATCTAATCATCCAACTCCCTAATCGAACCCATCCTCACCAGGGACGACGCGCAATAGGAACAGCCTTCATTGAAATACGCAAAATCCTGCTCTATCAAACAAAAGTACCGTCACTACACCCAGTATATAAGACACAGATCAGCCCCAACTCCCAGACACCAACCGACGCCCTCAGCAGAGACCACCATGTCAGGCAAGCGCGAAGAGCACTGACCTTATGGATCACTGACCGAGCAAGAGACCTGGAAGCGGTGGGAGTGACCTGCCTACACCGGACAGAGGCACTATTCCCAGATAAAATCAATTTCCCATCCAGTGGACCGCTGAACTTTAACCTACCCCCACACTACCTATACATCCCACACGGAGGAATACCACCTCCATACCTGAATCCACCGCCACCGCCCCACTACCGCGATTTCGAATGGGAACCTGGATACCCAATGATCACGGGCATCATTCATCACACAAATCAAGGAACAATTACGCACCGAATCCCGCCTAGACCACTGCACGAACCATATTTGGCCGAAAGACCTCCCACACGACCTAATACTCCCAGACCAGAAGCATTGGCCAATCAACTCTTACGAAACATCCTCTCTATTGACGCAGACGATTCATTCTGGGACATGGAATATTTCGACGAAGTCAACCTATAAAAAATCGAGACTCCCACTTCCTAGCCTTCCAACCAACGTCGCAAATACAAAAATGTTCTCGCTCGTCGCCATCCTCGTCGCCCTCGTCTCCGCCCTCATCCCCTCTGCCCTCATCGGAGGACTCATTCTCGCAACTCTCCTCGCCACTTTCGCCCTCGCCTATTCTTTTCCCGAAAAAATCCCTGAGTTCGACGTCTTCACACCACCCCTCGAAATCTTCGTTGAAACCGAAACGGCGATCTATGCCGACGATGACCTACACATTCACCCGCCCGAACTCGTCGACGAGCCACCCATTGAAGAAGAAGTCACCCCCGCACCTATCCCTAGATCAAACCCCCTCATCGCCGCTGCCTCCCTCGAAGCCTCGTACATTACAGCCAATCTCCGAGACCTCTCCGCCCCGCTTGGAGCCCTCGTAGGACTCACCCTCACCACCGACCCCAACGCCATGACTTACGCCGAGCGAGATCTCGCGCTTCGTGAACTTCGTCAATTGAAAGTCACCCTCGACTCCGTACGATGGCATGTAGATACGGCACAAAAGGACGTCGAAAACATCGTCCACTGGTACGAGTCTAGAGCAGACCATGCCTGGACAACTCAAGGTTGGCCTTAAGAAGTCGGTGACTTCTCGCATAGGGAGGGGGTAATGTTACAACTTCTTTCTCTTACGCCTACTTATTACAATAAGCCTTTCTTCGCTTTGTCGCTACGCTCTGATACTCGTTTCATCTACCTGGACTGCCCCTCGTTTCACTTCCTCTTATACTTCTTCATTGTTCTCTAGGCAGTATATAAACCCCCACATGTACCGTAGTACTTCAGTTCCAACTTAATCGAGTATTGTCCTTTACTGAACAACCCTCTCGCTCTCGTCCTCTCTATCACTCGAGCTACCTTCGTCGCTGCCTAGCACGACGTCGAACAGCATTCTCGTCCAGTGACTGGGATTAGACCGAGACTCTAGTCGTCACCGTTGACTCGATAACGAACCAAGGGCATCGATCCTAACAGTCCTCCAGCTAGTTTTACTATGTATCCGGTGACTGATCTTCTATTAATCTGGTCACCTGCCCAGTCTGCATCGCAATATGCAATGAAGCCTTCATGGTTCTTTCCATTATACACTATTTTGCCATTAATGTTGGTGGCAACATATTTGATAATGTATAATGCCTTCTGGATATGCTCTTCAGAAGGATTAACCATAGATTGTGACATCATTATTACTGCAAATGCAATATCTGGACGAGTTCCAAGAGTTAAATATAATAATGATCCAATTATGGATTGATAATAGCTTCTTTGTTCAGAAGTTGCTTGTTAGGATCGATGCCCTTGGTTCATTATCGAGTCAACGGTGACGACTAGAGTCTCGGTCTAATCCCAGTCACTGGACGAGAATGCTGTTCGACATCGTGCTAGGCAGCGACAAAGGTAGCTCGAGTGATAGAGAGGACGAGAGCGAGAGGGTTGTTCAGTAAAGGACAATACTCGATTAAGTTGGAACTGAAGTACTACGGTACATGTGGGGGTTTATATACTGCCTAGAGAACAATGAAGAAGTATAAGAGGAAGTGAAACGAGGGGCAGTCCAGGTAGATGAAACGAGTATCAGAGCGTAGTGACAAAGCGAAGAAAGGCTTATTGTAATAAGTAGGCGTAAGAGAAAGAAGTTGTAACATTACCCCCTCCCTATGCGAGAAGTCACCGACTTCTTAAGGCCAACCTTGAGTTGTCCAGGCATGGTCTGCTCTAGACTCGTACCAGTGGACGATGTTTTCGACGTCCTTTTGTGCCGTATCTACATGCCATCGTACGGAGTCGAGGGTGACTTTCAATTGACGAAGTTCACGAAGCGCGAGATCTCGCTCGGCGTAAGTCATGGCGTTGGGGTCGGTGGTGAGGGTGAGTCCTACGAGGGCTCCAAGCGGGGCGGAGAGGTCTCGGAGATTGGCTGTAATGTACGAGGCTTCGAGGGAGGCAGCGGCAATGAGGGGGTTTGATCTAGGGATAGGTGCGGGGGTGACTTCTTCTTCAATGGGTGGCTCGTCGATGAGTTCGGGCAGGTGAATGTGTAGGTCATCGTCGGCATAGATCGCCGTTTCAGTTTCAACGAAGATTTCGAGGGGTGGTGTGAAGACGTCGAACTCAGGGATTTTTTCGGGAAAAGAATAGGCGAGGGCGAAAGTGGCGAGGAGAGTTGCGAGAATGAGTCCTCCGATGAGGGCAGAGGGGATGAGGGCAGAGACGAGGGTGACGAGGATGGCGACGAGCGAGAACATTTTTGTATTTGCGACGTTGGTTGGAAGGCTAGGAAGTGGGAGTCTCGATTTTTATAGGTTGACTTCGTCGAAATATTCCATGTCCCAGAATGAATCGTCTGCGTCAATAGAGAGGATGTTTCGTAAGAGTTGATTGGCCAATGCTTCTGGTCTGGGAGTATTAGGTCGTGTGGGAGGTCTTTCGGCCAAATATGGTTCGTGCAGTGGTCTAGGCGGGATTCGGTGCGTAATTGTTCCTTGATTTGTGTGATGAATGATGCCCGTGATCATTGGGTATCCAGGTTCCCATTCGAAATCGTGGTAGTGGGGCGGTGGCGGTGGATTCAGGTATGGAGGTGGTATTCCTCCGTGTGGGATGTATAGGTAGTGTGGGGGTAGGTTAAAGTTCAGCGGTCCACTGGATGGGAAATTGATTTTATCTGGGAATAGTGCCTCTGTCCGGTGTAGGCAGGTCACTCCCACCGCTTCCAGGTCTCTTGCTCGGTCAGTGATCCATAAGGTCAGTGCTCTTCGCGCTTGCCTGACATGGTGGTCTCTGCTGAGGGCGTCGGTTGGTGTCTGGGAGTTGGGGCTGATCTGTGTCTTATATACTGGGTGTAGTGACGGTACTTTTGTTTGATAGAGCAGGATTTTGCGTATTTCAATGAAGGCTGTTCCTATTGCGCGTCGTCCCTGGTGAGGATGGGTTCGATTAGGGAGTTGGATGATTAGATGTCTAAGTTTTGGGATAGATTGTCTGGGAGAGAATCGGGAGTAGGGGGAGGCGATGTTTTTGGTGTGTCTAGCGTTCTGTCTGAGGATCTGTTTGTTGCGATACTGGACCATGGTCCTCATAGCAGGTTTCGGCGGTTTTTATATGCTCTAAGGATGTCCGCAGCGTTTTTCAGATTTGTTTCGGGTTCCCATGAGTTTTCGTTCGGTCCATACCCCTTCCATTTGACTAGGTATTGATAGCCGGTTCCTCGTTTTCTGTGTGTGATGATCGCTTCTATTTCAAACTCCTCTTGTCCGTTGATGAGATCAGGGGGTGGTTTCATGAAGTTCGGTCCGTGCACCGTTGTTTCTTTATATGGAGTTAACAACGTAGTATGAAACACGGGGTGGATGCGCCATTGTTTGGGGAGTTTCAGTTTGTAGGTGACAGGTCCTAGCACTTGCTCAATCGTGAAGGGTCCTTCTCTTTTGGGCGCTAGCTTCCTTGACTCATAGGGTATTCAGAGGTTTCGATTTTCGAGCCAGACTTTGTCTCCTTTCTCGAACCTGATGCTTTGTCTTTTGTTCTGAGCGCTACCATTTGTCTAGCGAGTTTGTGTGCAGCGAGTGCTTCTTCTCTAGCCTTTTGTAGCATTCGTAGTCGGTTCTCAGCTGCTGGGGTCGTCATGGGGGGTGCAGCTGTGGGAATAGCGACAGGGTCTATTCCGTACATTAGCTGAAACGGTGATGCTTTGATGGTATCATGGTGTCGGTTATTGTGAGCGAATTCCGCAATTGGCAGTAGTGATTTCCATCTGTGCGGTTTGTTTGTGCAGAACATTCGGAGGTAGACTTCTAGTTCTTGATTGACTCGTTCTGTCTCGCCATCTGTCTGGGGGTGGTAGGCTGTGCTCATTCTATGGTTTATTCCCAGCGCTTTTCCTATTTCTCGGAATACTTTAGATGCGAACTGTGGTCCTCTGTCAGATATGAGGATATCCGGTAAACCGAATCGTTTGAAGTTTTCGTTTATGTATAGATCCGCGGTTCCTAGTGCGTCGATCGTTTTGTGACAAGGGGAAAAGGTTACCCCCTTTGTAAGTCCATGGTCCACCGTGACCATGATTGAGTCGAAGCCGTCGGCGATTGGTAGGTCTGTGATGAAGTCAATTGTGACTTGTTGGAAGGGTCGGGTGGCATTAGATTTGATCGGTTGTAAGGCAGGGGTGTTGGGGTGAGTGTTTACTTTCATTTGCTGGCAGAGCGCACATCCTTCGATCCATTCTTTGGTATGCTTGTTCATTCCGGGCCACCAGTAGTTTTGTTTGAGTAATTCTAGAGTTTTAAATCGTCCGGGGTGCCCAGATGTAGGTGATTCATGCGTTAGTTTAATGAGTTGAGTGCGTAATCCATCTTGATCGGGTACATAGGTTTTTCCTTGGTAATGTACGATGTGGTCGACATATGTCCAGTCTTGCAGCTTTGATCTTATTGGTGGTGCTCGATGATTTTGGATTACTTCAACTAGTATTTGTCCAAAGTCGTCTTTAGTCATGCCTTTGTGCAACTTCTCTGCTAGGTCGTCTGCTATAAGCCTGATGAATCGTTCGGGTGGTAACACTGTGGTTTCTTCTGGGGCGTCATCCGTTCCAATGTGGTCTGGTCATCGAGATAGGGCGTCTGCTTCAAACATCTTAGTTCCAGGGACGTGCTCTATTCGGAGGTCAAATTCGCTTAAGAAGGAGGACCATCTGGCTTGTCTGGGGGTAAGGCGTTGTGGGGTTCGATAGAAGGATAAATTCTTGTGATCGCAATGGACGATAGTGGTATGAGGTGATCCATGAAGAAGGTGTCGCCATGCTGCAAGTCCTTTGACGATTGCCAGTAGTTCCCTATCGTAAATCTGATAGTTTTGCTCTGTCGTGGTTAAGGCATGTGAGATGAAGCCGCAAGGGTGTAGGAGTCCTGCTTCGTCGGCTTGTTTCAGTACTGCTCCTGTTGCTTTATTCGAGGCGTCGGTTTGCAGGATGAATGGTCGGGTGACATCTGGCATTCGGAGTACAGGGGCTGTTGTAAAGCGTTTCTTTAGGTTGTTAAACGCCATCTGTCGTTCTGGTGTCCAGAGGAATGCTTCATTTTTTTTTGTGAGATCGATAAGTGGTTGAGCAAGGGTTGCAAAGTTCCCAATGAATCGTCGGTAGAAATTCCCAAATCCTAGGAAGGATCGTACTTGCTTGACCGTTGTTGGTGTCGGCCAATCTGCTATTCCTGCCAGTTTGATCGGGTCCATTGTTATCTCCCCCGGTCTAATGATCATTCCGAGGAATTCAATTTCCTGAGTGCAGAATTTGCATTTTTCGAGTTTGAGAAATAAGTTGTTTTCTTTCAGTCGTTCTAGGACGCGTTTTGTCCGAGTTTCTAAGTCTTTGGGTGTTGTTCCACATATCAGAATGTTGTCCATGTAAATGATTAACCATCCTTCGTTGATCATGTCTTGGAAGTATTCGTTCATCATTGTCTGGAATGTAGATGGGGAATTGCATAGGCCAAAGAACATGACTGTTGGTTCGTATAGTCCTTTGTTCGTTATGAAGGCTGCTTTCCATTCATCTCCTTCCTTTATCCGAACGTTGTTGTATCCCCATCGGAGATCTAGTTTTGTGAAATATTGAGCGCCGGATAGTTTGGTCATTAGATCAGAGATCAATGGTAGTGGGTATGCATTCTTTATTGTCCATTCATTCAGGTATCGGTAGTCTTGACATGGTCGGAGTGCTCCGCTTTCCTTTTTTGCGACGAAGAAGAATGGCGAGGCTTGTGGGGATTTGGATGGTTTAATGTATCCTTTAGCTAGCTGTTCTGTGATCCATTCATCGAGGGATGATTGCTCTTTTATTGATAGCGGATAGATTTTGCTGATTTTTGGGGTAAATCCGGTTTTGAGATCGATTGCATGATCCCATGTGCGTCTGACTGGGAATCGTTCTGAAGGCGCTTTTTCGAAGGTAGATTTCCATTCTTGGTACTCGTCTGGTAGCGTTGTTATGGTATCTTTGCGTAGTGTATGCTCTAGCGCTTGTGATGCCGATGTTTTAACCCTGATCCAGTATTCGTTGATTTCCTGGTCCAGGTTTCTTTCTATCTGCTCTGTCGGTTGGTGATCGAGCTTGAGGGTCCGTTCCTTCCAGTTTATTGCTGGGTTATGTTTTTCTAACCAGGGGAGTCCAAGTATAAGTTTTTGATCCCCTAGTTTAGTGATTAGGAAGCTTGTTTCGATTAGTAGTTTTCCGATGTGGTAGGGAATTTTGACTTTATGTGTGATCATTCCGTTTAAGTTTACTGTTCCGTCGGCGTTTTTAACTCGTATTGGTTGAATTAGTGGTTTCTTGTTCATGTTTTTTGTTATAGTTTCGTCAATGAAGTTTCCTTCTGCTCCGCAGTCAACGAGGGCAGATATCTCAGCGGGTAGTTCAGGTGATTGGACAGTTATTGAGAGTCGTTGATTATTATTCGATCTTACTATTACAGAGTCAAGTGCTAACTGTCCATAATCGTTCTTGGAGGTTCCAACCGCTTTCTGGTTCCTCCGCTTTAAAAACCCTCGGTTTCCAGGTCAGTGAGGAGAGTTTCTCGTTCTTCTGTGCTGAGCGCCGCAATCATAGTGCGAATTTTCTTAGCATCGTTATCCTCAGTGATTGTTCTGGTGAATTGTCCTGAAGGGGGCGGGTTCCTGGTAGTATCTTTCTTTGGGCAGTTTCGGGATAAGTGACCAATGGTTCTGCATCTGAAACATTTCCCAGAACGCATATATTCTTCTCGTTGCCCATCAGTAAGGCGTCCAGTTTGTATGGCATGGATCGTTTTAGGTCCCCCTGTTTTATTGAATCGACGCCCTGTATCAGTTTTCCCTAATGCTTTCATCGTTTCCCATGCTGCGTTGAGTTGTTCCGCCTTTCTGTAGGCATCTGTGATAGTTTTAAAGTCGCTTTGTCCTTCAAGGATCTTGGCAGCAATGGTGGTTGGTAGGCCTCGGACGAATGCCTGGAGTTGGGCGGTAATTCCGGTTAGTCCGGAGGATCCTATGAGCATTCTAAATTTTCGGACATAGATCGGGACAGTGATCTCTCCTCCAACTCGTAATTTAGTGAGCTCATTCAGTGCCCTGACTGCAGTGTTGACTTCTCCCCAGTCGTCAAGGAATCGTTTGACAAAGGTGTCATAGTTTTCCCAAGTAAGTCCGTCTTTTTCGTCCAGTTGATCGCGGATTATTTCTTTCCAGTCGTCTAGTTCCTTTCCTAGGCATTGGAGGACATATCTGATTTTCTTTTCATGTTTCCCTTCATAGTTGTGGGCGTTTATTGCAAAGAAATCGCTAAACCAGTTGATGAATGATTTAGCTTCGGTCCGATCTCCTGTGAAAATTCGTGCTGAGACTGGTTTGATATCTCCCCTGGGGGCATCGGTGGTTTCAGTGTTAGTTGCCATTTGTTTTGTGTCGGTTTCGGCGTCTGTTTCAGGTCTCGGGTTTTCTAGTTCGTATTCGATTTGTTTTTGTTCCAAAAAGGTGTTCCACCCTACTATGGATGTTTCGGAAAGAGAGTAGTATGGATCAGTGCCGTCGAACTCGAATTCCGCGTCACAGTACTCTTCCCACCAAAGGGTTTCTTTGGGTCTTTCGAAATATAATTCTGGTTCTTCTTCTGGTTCTTTTTGTTCGTTTCTCCACTCAACCCAAAGCTTTCCAGGTAAAGAGTGTTCGTTTCCTTCGATGTAATCCCCTTCGAAGTATTCGTTAGATACTGGGGTGTTCCTATTCTTTCCTACTCCTCGAAATTCCCAACGTTTATTTAATGTTGAGAAAAAGAGCTCTTGTCCTTCTAGATAATATGTCCCTCTAAAGAGAAAGGAATCGTTCGGTGGTCTCTGGTTAGAGAGTCTGGTTTCGGGTCGTTTCGGATCTATGTTGTCTAGCTAGTGACGATGCACTAAGCGGTTCAGTGAGTTCCAACTTGTGTTAGGATCGATGCCCTTGGTTCGTTATCGAGTCAACGGTGACGACTAGAGTCTCGGTCTAATCCCAGTCACTGGACGAGAATGCTGTTCGACGTCGTGCTAGGCAGCGACGAAGGTAGCTCGAGTGATAGAGAGGACGAGAGCGAGAGGGTTGTTCAGTAAAGGACAATACTCGATTAAGTTGGAACTGAAGTACTATGGTACATGTGGGGGTTTATATACTGCCTAGAGAACAATGAAGAAGTATAAGAGGAAGTGAAACGAGGGGCAGTCCAGGTAGATGAAACGAGTATCAGAGCGTAGCGACAAAGCGAAGAAAGGCTTATTGTAATAAGTAGGCGTAAGAGAAAGAAGTTGTAACAAGGACCAGTTAGTTGGGTTTCAAGGAAACAAAAGACAGTTGCTCTGTCATCGACAGAAGCAGAATATATGAGTCTGTCTGATACATCGAGACAGATAGTTTGGATAGAGTCTTTATTCCATGAAATTGGAAAGACTATAAAAATGATTCAATTAGGAGTAGATAATCAAGGAGCAATCTTCCTAGCTTCTAATCCTGCTCAAGAGCATAGATCTAAACACATAGATATCTGCTACCACTATGTTAGAGAATGCATAGAGGAAAGAAAAGTGGAACTTGTGTATATTCCTACAAATCAGCAACTTGCTGATATCTTGACTAAAAATTTGTCTTTTGATAAATTTACAAAGTTGAGATCTGAAATTGGATTAGTGATTTCTCAGCATGGGGGAGTGTTGAATAAATAATGATCTGGAGCATTGAGTATTGAACTCATAGCTTCATATATTATATCGTTATTTATGAATGCTCACTAAATCACAAATATAATCTGATATTTGTACACTGTCGACACTTTTATAGTGTTTGACAGATATTATAGAGTTTCATCCCAGGAACAGTATGAAACAACAGCGTGTGAGAACACGATGCATGAAACATGCTTCACATGTCAAGTATTGACAGATTGCTGTAGAATGCACAGCAATATGACACCATGCGCAGCAGGTATGGTGCAATGCGCAGCAGGAAGCTGCGCATTACTAGATATAGGTATATTAGATGTAGTTACATGTGATTCCTGTAACTGTATATAAGCAGCGCCCTTTGCACTGCTGAAATACATCTCCTGTTCTATTGCATAGTTGAGCCCTAGCTCCTAAGCGTTCTAAACAGTACTCAGTAAGTCCCCTCGCTTACTAAGCCTCGCTCTGTGCTGCCGTTGCTCGTTTCAACAATTGGCGCGTCTGCCTGATCCCAGTAATGTGTGGTTAACGAAAGCAGGCATGTTTTTTCTTCGGACAGATTCTTGTTTTTTTTTAGGTTCGGTTCAGCTTAGTGGGCAATGAGCTCCCACCTCTAGGCCGCATTTGTGGGTGTTGCCTCGAAAACCCTCAGCCCGTATAGCATCGCGTCAAGAGCTTTAGGTTTCGCTTCCATTGCCGATTAAGCACTGGCAGGTTTTCGTTTGGACTTTAGATGGGGGTATAGCATAGGCCTTCGTCGACATTTAGCTGAGTAGTTCGTAACTTCCTTTTCTGCTGGAGATTGCTGTGTAGGGGACATGATTAGTGGGGCTTGGTTCCCCTGATTTTCCGGAGCTTCGTTATGCTACCGGTAGTTAAATTGTATCGTAGCACGATACCTAGGTCTCCTCAATAGTATATTTCTATTCAAAAAAAAAAAAAAGAAAGACGAGACCGGTTCCAACAAGTACCAGGAAGTAACTGACTACCGTGATGGCGTAATATTTGCCTGTACGTTGCATGATATAACCGCTCGACACCGAACCGGCCAGTGAGCTGAAAACACAAATGATCAGCCACATGCTGGCTTCCGAGGCTGTCTTTCCCTCGACAGCCTGGTAAAATAGTGAGATAGTGAAGATTTGGGTCAAGGTCGCCGCCGTCCCAAAAAAAGGTTGTGACGTAGCAGGATAAGAGAGAAAAATTGGAGACTATTCTCGTTGGAGCGAAAAGTTCGGATGCGATGTACACCTCGATATATACGAACAAGGCGGTAAAAATGGCGAATGCGATGAGCGAGCCAATGGTGAGCTGGTCGGACCAGGAGATGTTGCCGCCACGGTCTAGACCAAACAGTAAGAAGAAGACGGACAAGACGAGTGTTATCGCCTTTAATGGTAAAAAAACTTAGAGATGAAAACAAAATTGGTTCACTTTCTCTAAGTAAACAAGAACAAAAATTTCAGTCAAATACATGCCATCCACCATTAACAGAAAACTGCAAGTAAGGTCAAGTCTAATGATAGCACGCAAAAGGGGAACAACACTGACTGTTTGGCCTGACATAACAATTAATTATAACGAAGTAATGAATAAAGAAGTTGGTAGACTTTACCAGTGATGAAATCAGAATTCTCGGAGACAAGGAAAGAGACGACGTTCGCTACGTCCTCCGGTTGACCTATGCGCTTGACCGCGGCCTCTGCCAATATTTTTCCGATAATATGCGACTGATATGGAATGAACTTTTAATCCCCAGACCAGTTCATGAACACACCTTCGTGTCATCAGGTAAGGCATCGACTTGAGATAGAATCAGCCATAATTCCATGATGGCCGCTGACAATTTGCTTACGCAATGGTGTGTTGATTACACCTTAAGCATTGCGCATCATTAGAACTGAATCTAGGTCATAAATCGCGTGAATACTGACCAGGCGCGTACGCGTTAACCGTAATTCCATGTTGACCTACTTCCTGTGCTTTATTCGGCGATACGTATCTCGTGAATCGAAGATGACCTCAATGGCGAAAACGCACCGACGGCTTGAGTAAGACCTCTAATAGCAAATTTGGCCGCGCAGTAGTGTGCCGCGCCCGGGCCAGCTATTTTTCCATACGCCGAAGATGCACCGATGACTCGACCTCCCCGCCCTTGCTTGATCATCTGTTGGATCGCATATTTGTAGCATAAAAAGGCTCCCCGAAGATGAACGGCTAGCATGCGGTCCCATTGCTCAGATGGCACTGTTCACAAATGCTGTGCGAAAGGTTGCAACAATAGGCAATCCTGATAACGTACACTCCGTCAATGTCAGGCCCAAGTTGGGAATGCCTGCGTTAGCTATCATCTGCCCAAATTCAATCATGCCAACGTTGTAACAACGCAGTGAACTCACTGCGTCAACTCCTCCGAGCTCGTTTGCTGCCACATTCACGAGATTCTTCACGTCCTCTTCTGAAGAGACGTCTCCAGGTATGGGTATTGCTTTTATCCCAACTTGAGACGCCTTTTCTGCAACTTGACGTAGTTTGTCGGTTGAGCTAGGGAGATCGTTCAATCCAAGATGGAACCCATCGTTAGCGAGCCTTAACGCGATTCCTCTTCCTATGCCGGAGGCGGCACCAGTCACAATAGCAACTCGGCGAATAACAGCCATAACAGCAGATGAAGGGGATATCGTTCAAGCAACGGAGGGGCAGTGTGAAGTCCTGATGTTGAGCTCATATAAGCGGACGCGGTTAGTAGGCAGTGCTTTGCATCACGGGGTGTTGACAGAAGGTTCGACATACACGGGAAGTTACAGCACTTCCATATCTGGCAAGCCATATGCCATGCGCTTCTAATTCACACAACCTATATGTTTTTCTCTAGTGTACATGACTTAAGCTGAAGCAACATCAGCATAGTCGGCTTCCGGGTAGTCAGTATATCCGGGCCGCAAGTCCTTTGCGCCAGCTTCGTACAGGCGGGGGATATTGGGCACATTGTCAAGAGGCTTGCCGTGCTAAATGCGTTCTGCGAGGTCTGGATGAACCAAATAGTTGAAACCAAAGGATGTGGCGTCCGCTTTGCCCGACTCGACCAATTTAACGAATAATTTTGATTTCTTGATGAGATGGCGGTAAGAAACTACTACGTCATGCTGAGTGGCACACGGTTTTCCTGAAAAAGGCGGGGTCGTCGTCAAGGAAATGGCACTCGAATTATAGACGCACCATCGAATTCAGCATCTAAAGCCGAAACATACCTGAGAAGCGTGATGAAGTGGCCATACATATCCAGCGTCTCCTGAAAAGACATTCTAAAAGCCAAATAATTTTGAAAGCAATAATAGGATTATCATACCCCATGTCATTGTATCCACCGCAGGGGCTCGATTTAAGGCTAACACTGTCAGTGTGCCGGTTATTGGCTAGTCATGGCGTCATCAGCGGCGTAACATACCTGCACATGGATACAGGACTGGGCAGCACGGACAGCGTCCGTGACTTTCTTCCATCCTTTGACCTGCGTTTCGTTCCAAATACGGCCATTCCGTTCTTCAAAAATTATGAGCATGAAACTCGTCTTTCACTCTGTGACTTACCCTTGACGCGTAATCAGTGTTCCTTCGGTAACAATCAGTTCAGCGTTGGAGCGCTGAACGTAGTATTCTTTCATTATATCTCCTGCTTGGAGTGGAGAGAGCAGAGCAAAGGTCATTGTTGTACAAGTTGTTGAGGGTTTTAGTGGGACGTCATTTTGTTCTTGGCCTGTGAAATCAAAGTGGGAGGCGCAGCGTAATACGGATTTGATAGCGTAGTGATAACTTAGACATGGACGACGCGTAAGCTATTTGATTACGATTCCGTGTGTTTCTATATTCGTGGCGGTCTGGAATTATAAAGCCCGTGACAAGTAAACTCCTTTATAGTAAGTCAGTCATTGACAGAGCGAACTCTAGGTTCAATGGCAGTCGCACGCATCAGCCACTGGCGCCACGATCAGGCAAATTGTGCGATGGGCGGCAATTTTCTCAGGAAGGTCGAGGAAGATGTGCAATCCAAGGGCGACTGTCGCTACGACAATGATTAAATCCATGTTGCGCCGGTCTCCATAAGAGTAGGTGATTCTCTTGGGCAGTGGTGCGATCAAGAGGATCAATTCCATATGATCCCCACACCACATCCTCTGTACGTCTGACTTGGATGGATAGCCAACGCTCACCGCTGTGGTGACATCCGAGTTCGTCAGGGTGTTTGTCAATCATGGCATTGAACAATCCATTCCGACGGCGTCCAAGAATAAGGTTGCGGAGGTATTTTTGGGCTGATGATATGAATTCAGTCGATCAGAAGCATCAACGTATCAACTGTTAGCGCACTTGCTGGAGCACTGATTGGCGTGGATTGTGCGGCGATTTATTCCAATTGGAATGAGAAGGGAAAACTTTTGAGAGCTCGGTTGACAGCTCTCCACGAAGTAGTGATAACCGAAAGCTGATCACTGTACCCCTATTTGATCGTTCAAAGCACTGCTAATCGGTGTCAGGAAAATCCACTGACATGTATGGCGTCGTCCAATTTCACCAGCTGACCCTTATTTGATTGTTTTAACCGCCGGTGACGCTCTGACAGTTGAGAGAAGCAACATGCAGCTTAGGAGGAATAGCGAATGGTGTCCGGTGACCAGCCGTTGCCCATTAGGGTAGATTTTCTGAGGGGTGACTTTTTGGTTTTGGAAAAAGTTCCCGCTGGTGTTGCGCCCAGGCCTAATATGACGCCTCCATTTCATGAATGGCGCCGGCATATTTAGAATAGAGGAGATCGCCACAAATGGGGATTGAATGATCCGACTCGGCTCCGCTAACTCAATCATAGCTTCAGTTACTGTATACGAATTGAATACGCAGAAGTAGGAGTGACAGACCACAGACTGTATCTATCACTGGCATTGGAGGAAGTATCAATTTGACGTTAGATCCTGTCACCCGATCTGCGACGGGTAGTTCCATCCTCATGTGACTGAAGTATTGGTGTCGGCCTACGTCGGCCTTTCACAATAAGCCACGTAGTGAGTAATCGCTGTAGCAGGAATGATTCTATCCAAAAACAGTATCATTTTCTGCTGAGATGAAACAAAGAAGATGTTCCACAGGGCCAATGGCGCAATCGATGATCGTAAATGAAGGCAATGTGCGATACGGGCTGCAGTGGCTTCTGGTTAAGGAGTCTCGTCTTGATGCAAGGGCTCAATTGATTATTGCGACCTAATTCAATGCGTATGCAGTATGTAAGATGGTAATCACGAGGTTGCGGGAGGCTGGGGTATGCGCGCACTTGGGATGACCTAGATGGATGCACATAATCCATGGCGACCACGTGGAGGTGCAAACAGCTGTTTGGGCAAGCTCAGCTCAACGCCCGCTAAAAAAAGTCTAGGGTTCAATATGGGGTTGCGGTCATGTGGTCATTGAGCTTCTGATGGGTGGGTAAAACGAACACGGTTCCCAATGTGATTCAGTACTTTTAAAGTGAACATTCGCTGGTTGTGAAGCTTTCTGAGTTCATTTCCGCAAGGCGATTGTTATCAGCCAAAAAAGACAATGGACACACCCGGAATTGAACCGGGCACCCCCCGCATGCGCAGTGCTAAGCGGATGTGATAACCAACTACACCATGTGCCCATGCTCAGTAAGGAAGGAGCTGTGGCGATGAGCACGTGGGAGCTGTGTAAGGTTAGGTTTTGGAGAGGAGTTGAGAGGGCAGAGCCGCGTCCAAACCGCCAACGATGCCCGCGCCCTCACCCTCGCCCTTCCCTTCATCCCAGCCCCCCCAACCCTTTCCCGCACTTTATCTCTACGCCATCAACGACTCCTTCGTCCCCAAGCACATCGCTCTTTTGAATAACCAGCATGTCAAAATAGGCAGACAAACAAACGCCAAGACCGCTCCCGGTGAACGAAATGGCTACTTCGACTCAAAAGTCCTTAGCAGACAGCATGCAGAGGTGTGGGAGGAAAGCGGGAAGGTGCATAGATCTGCATTTCTCGCAGGCTTCTTATTCAAAAGTCGATATATGCGCAGATTTTCATCAAGGACGTCAAAAGCTCAAATGGGACCTTCATCAACGGTGAAAGGCTGAGCCCTGAGAGCATCGAGTCCGAGCCATTTGAACTCAAAAGCGACGACATCGTTGTAAGCAATGCCACTCGTCATAAGCATCGAGTCACACATACGATGATTTTTTTCTTTCTAGGAATTTGGCATCGACATCGTTGGCGAAGACAACAAGACGATTATACACCACAAAGTCGCCGCTCGCGTCGTTTGTGTATTCAACGAACAGGATGTCCAGGTTGCCGCGCGGGCGGAACAGCACCAGCAGCACCAGCAGCAGCAGTATCATCAAGGCGCAGCGGGTCTACATAATGTGCAACCCAATCCAAATAGCTCAGCGGGCACGTTTAATTTCGCGGGGGCCCAGCAACAACGCCGCACCCAGCTAGCCCAGCAGGGTCTGACTGGCATGGGTGGCATGGGCGGGAATATACGCCCACCTGGCAAAAGTGGTCTTTCTTTTGAACTAATTTTCAGCCGTTTACAAGGCGAACTGCAAAAAACCAAGGACACGGGCGCGGAACTACAGAACCTAACGAGTGCCCTAGGTGACATTCAAGACACACTAGGCGGTGCCTTGGTAAGTTTTCCCGATTATATGGCTGAATCCGAGTTGACGCGTGCGCGTTTAGCCGCAGGACATGCCTCCCCCACCTCATTCGCTCCCTCCTATTCGTCCATCTCAACCTCAACCGTCGGCAGGTGAATCGTCTTCTGCGACGGCAGCCAACGCCCCTCCAGAGGCCACCGCGCAGCCTCAGTCGGTTGTATCGACGGAGACGTTGATTGAAATTCAAACTCGGTTACAGGACACACAATCTTCACTTGCTTCCCACGTTGACAAGATACGTGCCCTGGAAACCATCCTTGCCGAACAAGAAGCGCTTAAGCGAGAGATTCGTCTCTTGCGTGACATGATGGAAGTTCGTGAAAGAGACCATGTTTTAGTCACTGCGCATCCTGTACAGGAGGCTGATCGGGAGAAGGATGACCATCCGTTGAGGAAACCGAGAAGCAATTTCGATGACGATGACGAAGATGACGACGACGACGCTCAGAGTGTCGTCACTGTTACTGACGGGGAACTCGAGCGCGTGGACGAGGAAGTCGAAGACCCAATGGAGCGTGAGGGTCGCCATCATCTGGACGATTCGGAGATCCACGATCCTGATTCGGAGACCGACGAAGAAAAGCATCGGCGGCGGGAGGAGCTCGGACGGCCAAGGACCCCTGAACCAACAATGGGGATGCACGCTGCCATTCTGAATGGCAGTTCTCATCGATCACGATCGCCGTCACAATCACAAACGGAAAAGGCAGCGCCTGTACAGCCTGATACGAAGGAAATATCTGAGCAAGTATCAGCCCTATCAGAGCAAGTACGCACCGTATTGGCCGTCAAGTCGACGTTGGAGGCGCAACAAGTCGCAGCTCAGGCGACGATCCAGGCACTTGAAAAGAAGGTAGAAACCCTTGAAGCTGCGGTCAGGACTGCGCAGGAACATGCCGCAGCTGTGCAGGCTGCTGCTCCACCAGCTGCCCAGCTTCCCGTCACGATCGTCAAGGATGAGCCGAAGGATAGTCTTACCGACATCCTTTCCGAGTGGAAAAAGTCAGTTCAGGGACAATGGACCTCAGTCCAGGAAGAATGGAGCCATGAGCGCGAGCGGCTCAGCCGTGCTCGGGACCAGTTTGAAGCAAAGACGCGTCAGATCGACGAGGGGCTCGAGAGAATATCTGGCATCGAGTCGACGGTCAGCGCCGTGCAACAGACTCAGACAGCGCAGGGCAGCCAGCTGACAACGCTCCAGACGTGGATGAGCCGAATCCAGGAAGGAACCAGCTGGTTTCAACAGCATGCTCACCCCAACGGGGACCCAATTAAACATGGATTGAGGAGCGGCTTGGTGACGCCTCCCAGTCCGCCAAGGAGCCGATCCTCGGATTCGTCGAGGTATGCCAGGAGAAGAAGAAGGCGATCGTCGGGTGCGGTTTCAAAGAAAGCCGAAGCCAACGGCAACGATGCGGATGAGGGTTCCTCTCCATCAAGCTCGCCTGCTTCATCTCCCGAAAGGACTGGTTCAAGGAGTCGGTCGAGAGAGAGACGGGTGGGAAGAAGAGGAGCAGACTCTGATGCCGACGCTCCGCTTGGTACCGACGACCACCTTGCACATACCCATGCGCACGCGCGAGAGCGTACGGTGCAGAAGCTTGTCACTCTATTGAAACAGCGAGGCATGAAGGAGGATGACGATGACGATGGCGACATGCACATGTTGGCCCTTGCGGGGGAGATGAAGGCGTACATGAGCATGGTTAATCCTGAAAAGTCGCTGGCGACACCGGATCCGTCCGTCGTGGATCGGGCATCATTATCTGGGTCGATTACCTCCTCTGTGGACCTGGAGGAAGGATATGAGCCAGACAGCGAAATACGGAAGAAACCGGTAGAGCCCGAACCGGTCAGTTTCACATCTTTGCTATAATTTTCACTTATTAATGGTTTGGTTTATTGCGCAGGCATCGCTCATGAACGTGCAGACCGCCATTGGCGTGCTCATATTAGGTGTAGCGACTGCAGCAGTCGTATGGCGGATCAAACCGGAATAGGGTAAGGCGCGTTTCTCTTCAAGTTTCCTCTTTCACGGTCATGTGGGCGAGTATTCTATATTATGCATAGATTCTCCTTAATTCCCGTCATGGTTTTCATCCAACTCACCCTCTCGTTGTTTTGCATCTTTCTCGCGCTACGTATTGTTGATAACTCTATGCCCTTTTTTCTTTCTCTGCCATTTATATTTGAGCTATCTTATCGCTCGCTGCACTTGTGTAAGCGCCTGCGTGCACGCGCACCATGCACATGTGGTCCGCGTTCTATGCTCGTTTTTCGGTATTTATGCAGTTTTCTACTTTTTTAACTTTGAATATAACGAAGTGACATGTCCCCCCTCAAGAAATGCAAGTAAAAAGCTATATATATGTAATTTAGCTTGTTCTCTCGCATGCTCATTCCAACAAAAGTAGGGTTGCTCATGTCAACCAGCTTGTGTATGTCGGAGTCGGCTCAGAGCCGAATAGGCCTCTATTGAGAATGCGTCCCTTCGGTGGTCCTGAGTCGTAGTCACTAGCGCATCTGCCAGGTCTCATTCCAACCAGCTTTTTCCTGGCCATCGATCCAGCTACTCGGAAGAGAACCCTTGGAAATGACACCGAATAACATGACAAGCGGGACCTGTCGAAGTAAGTCGACTTTGAGTATAATTTACAAAGGACCTGGGTGTCTAATGCAACCCCAGCGTGAGCATAGCACAAGGTGAGCTGTTTTTCGCTGCCTGCCACTGCCGCGCCCCAAAAACTTATAAGCTACAGCAGGACTGGAAGGAGAGTGGTTCAAAAATTCTGTGTATACCCGACTGACAGTAATGAATTACATGGGACTTTGCCGCTGCCGCACAAATGCTACGATGGTGCTTGTGCTCTCATCTCTTGCCCTCATCAGTCTCGAAATTCATGACCACGCGCTTGCTCACGCAAATAACGTTTTCCATTCTCGGTGGAGAGCAAGACCTGGATCCCCGCGCACTGGCCGTCGAACTGAAAATGCTTGAACTCAAGATACACCATACCAGCTGGGATCAAGAACATAACGAGGAAAGGGGCGGAACCCTCGCATGCACGGCCCACGCACTGACTGCGGAGTTCGAAACCATTACCAGCATTGCCGGCAAAGGCCCTTAACTGACAGACAGTAATGCATTACATAGGAGTTTATCAGGTACACGGACTGTCACAAATGCTACCATGCTCTTCTTATCTCTTACCGCCATCACTCTTCCCCGTCATCAAACCTGTCGTCAAACAAGTAGTTGGCTGCAAGCTCCTCGTTCTTATCGCAGGCAAAGTAAGCCTCGATCGCTGCGTGCCGCGGAAAACCTAGAGCTTCGAGCTGACCCACGCCACCATGTTTCAGGCACAAGACAAGCTGTAAGAGATGAAAACCTACCCGCTCAATCGCCGCTCGCTCATCTTCCGTAACGTGAAGGACTTGCTGCGCCAGGTGGTATCGCTCCCTCTTCTCCTTCGGGTACCCCACCTAGGAACTGTTCAAATGCTTCCGGATGCGTTTCTAATAGCTGGGCCATTCCAGGGTTGGTCGATATAAGCTGTTGGAGCAAGGGCTGGATGAGTGCAGGATTTTGCGCGACGAGTTGGCGAAGTTGTTGAAGTCTTGGGTTGTTCTGCAAGGCGTTCAAATCCAATCCACCGGAACGCAAACCTGCCGCAGGTTGGGATTGTTGTTGTTGTTGCTGCTGCTGCTGCTGCGCCAGCTAGGACAAGGATGAGACCGGTATTCCGAGCCGTATTTGAGGCTTACCTGAAACAGATTCTGAGGCGGCCCGGCATTCGCCGCAGGTGAGGAAGGGACAGGATTCGCAGGTGGAGAAGTAGGATTGGCGGCTGCCTGGGGAGTCTGCTCTGATACGTCGGCTTGTAGGTGTTCGGGTATTCCCTGTGTACATATATGCATTCCGCGCAGTCAGTCAACGTATGTGATACCAAAAAGCAGAAACCTTACAGTCATTAAATACTCTACAGCACGATCTGGATTGTTAAAACTCGCTCTTAATGCGCGCATGACTTGCTCGCGCGGAAAACCCATTTCAACCATGTTATTTATTGCGTCCTGAAGCTGCGCGCCACTCAGAAACGAGGAGCCGGCAGGTGGTGAAGTAGTTTGAGCCGGTACAGTGTCCATGGAGGGCACAACAGGGGCAGCAGGGGGAGGAACGGCCGCTGCAGGTTCAGCCGCGGGAGCAGCAGACGATGCGGATGATGAGGACACCGGCGCGTTTGCCGGATTTTGTGCTGGAACCTGGGGCAGGCGTAGGTTTAGGCTTGATTAACGACATTAACTCAATATGATCGCGACAGCAGAGACATTGCTTACGCACCTTGGAAACCATAAGAACCAAAAAGTCCTTTTCCTTTATCCCGCACGCTTCAACGGTCTTTTCATCGCTCAAAATCTTCCCTGGGATCAGATTATCTGTGAGAAAAGAGATGCATCCGTCTCTCATGCACGCACCAGCATAGATGATCTTTTGCTTGTCTGCATCGTGACCCTCCTGTTTCTGGATCCTGATCTTCAGTTCCCCGATGGTCTCTGTGGCCTCGGCGTCAATCTGTGTGCAGTCACAATGACCCGGGTCTGCGACATCAACAAACGAGCACCTACATGAAAGACTTTCTGCTGCGTAGTTTTGATCGTAATCTTCATGATCACCACCAAAGATTGGAACGCGGAGCTCGAAACTGAGAGTGCGGACTGCAAATTCGGAGTCACAATTCACAATTAGCACCAATTGCCAAAACAACTGAGTCTAATGTGCAATATCAATTGTGTGCATGACCTATATACTCATAGAATAACTGAAATTCAGTAGCTTTCAATATACCATTCTGAAGATTCTTGTGCGATGATATCAGGAAAAACCCTAGCAACTTAAATTGAGTTTTGGTCTTAAATAAGTAAATTATTTACAGCAAAGTCAGAATCTTGAGTCTCAATTAACTCCTTGTGCCTTCAACAAGTAAATTAGAGTCACAGAAAAGTCACAGCCTCAGGTCTTAGGTGACTTTTTAAAAAGTAATTATATTTAAGACACAAAAAGTCAATTAAGAACTGATGGACAACTTGAAATTATGTAGGCATTGATTTGGAAGAGCCAGTTTGACTATGCACATTCTCGTTTCATCATTCTTTGACAATTGTCTACTAATTGACAATACCACATCTACTCATCTCTGTCTTCAGCTTCATCCTGCAGTTCCTCCCATGACTCTAATATATCTGAATACATCAACACATCTGGATGAGATTCTCCTAACACTTTTCTCATTGTAATCAAAACTGGTAAAAGGTATTCTTTTGCCTCATGTAATTCCCCTTGTTCTGAATACATATTTGCCAGATAACACTGGTGCATGAGAACTTCTGGATGGATTGGCCCTAACTTCTCTTTGCAAGCCTCAATACCTTCTATATATAATTGGTTTGCTTCCTGCCACCTTTCCTGAGAGTGGTATGTCCAAGATAAGTTCCCAATGGTCCTAAGAGCATCTGGATTCTGAAGTCCAATTGTCCTCTTCTGACCCTCTAATACTTGCAACTGCAGCTTCTCTGCATCATCCCATTTATCCTGAAGATAATATGTCACTGCAAGATTGTCCATTAGTGTCAGTGCAATTGGATGATCTGCTCTTATAGCATCATTGTTGAGCATTGGCAATAGCAGGTGCTCTGCTTCCTTAAACCTGTCTTGACCCATATATATGTTTGCCAAATTGTTTATCTGTAAGAGGGTCTCAGGATGATTCTTTCCAAGAATTGTGTTCCTGATGTCAATGACTTGCAACTGCAACTCCTCTGCTTCATTCCACTTTTCTTGTTCTGTGAGTGATGTGGCTAGGTTGCCCATTACCATAAGGGTATCTGGATGGTCCATTCCCAATTTGTCTTGGCAGTCTAGAACTAGCTGTGATTGCAGCTGTTCTGCTTCTTTCCACCTTCTCTGTCTCATATATGTTAATGCCAAGTTACTTTTTGCTATGACCATGAATGGATGGTGTATTCCATATTTCTCTGTGGCATCTTTTAGCACTTGCAACTGCAACTGCTCTGCTTCACTCCATCTCCCCTGCTCAAAGTACAGGGAGGCCAAGTATGTTGCCACAATAAGATGCAACAGGTGTTTTTCTCCTAGTGCCCCACACACCCCCTTTACATATGATAGAAGATCCTTCTGCTTCATGCAACTTGCCTTGCTTCACCTGTACTATAGCCAAGACAGTCATGGCAGAAAGGGTTAACCTGTAATTTGCACCAAAAGTTTGTTTGCAATCACTGACAATGTCTGATCCCAATTTCTCTGCTTCATCCCATCTTCCTTGGCCCATATAGGTAGTTTCCAATGTTATCATGGCTTGTACATAATTCTCATGATTTGATCCAAACTTGCCATGGCTTTTTACCTGCAACAGCAGTGTTTCTGCTGCATTCCAATTGCCTTGATTTGCATATGTTCCACCTAAAGATGCCATGACTTTAACAGTCCTTGGATCATCTTTTCCAAGTCTCTCTTGCCTTTGTTCAATCATCTTTTCCCATATCTCCTTTCCATTGGTCCATTCACCAAGCTTTCCATACATTGATCCAACCTTCTCAAATTCATCATCATAATATGTGTTGTCCAAGCTCAGCTTTTGGAGCTGAGCTCGACAAGCATTGACATGTGGAACCAGTGTTCGCAAGTATAGCAATATTGTCACTCATTTCATCAAGCTCAATTGACCAGGACAACACTGCCCTAGCCCTGGAGCAATACAAAATCTTGTTTGCATCTGACAGCCTGTCTCTACTCCAATCATGTACCAGGGGGTGAATAGAGTATAGCCTGTGGCTGCTCTTAATCAAAGAGAATGAACTGAGAACTTGTATCCCTGCCAGAAATTGTAGTTTGTCCCATTTTCCTCGATTAATATGAAGGATTTGATTGTCCAGAAGTGATACAATCAAAGGAAGACTGGGATCATGTTCTTTTGACTTGTCTCTCTTCAAATAGAATTCAGCAGCATTCCTGAATATCTCTTCAGACATATTTTCATGGTGGAAAAATCCAAAGATACTATAAATAATCAGAGCACTTTGAGCAGCAATAGCAGCATGTGAATTATTAGCATTTGCAGCTCTAGATTCAATCTCCTTCATTGATAACTCCCATGTCCCATAAGCAGAATGGTTATAACCTGATGCACCCTCAAAGTCAGGATCTGACATTAGCTGATCTTGATACTCCATGTACAGCTCCAGGTATTCTTCTGGATCACATTTACATGCCTCTATGTATGCCCCTGCTTGATCAATAGCTAAGGGAATGCAGCCTACTGCATGAACAATCTTTTTGACCACCCCATCAGATGCAGGCAAAATGTTGCCACTTTTCATCAGCAATGAGACAGCATCATCTTCATCCATCTGAGGCACCTCAAGGGAATTTGGAAATGAGGTGATTCTCCCCAACTGTGGATTTCTGCTAGTGATCAAGATATTCCCTTTATTCCCAGATGGCAGGAATTTCTCCACAGTAGCATGACTGCCATCAGCATTATCAAATACAACAAGCCAACTTGGATTTTAGACTGGAAATCCAAAGCAGAGCAGATTGGGCTGAAGGTGCAGATCCATCAGAATTCAGCTGCTTGGCCTTTGCAATCTGTTTAAGGCTAAGATCAATAGTACTCTCTGAGGAAGAGTCAATCCAGAATATATCAGAGAACCTGATAATAAATCAACACTCAGTGGTGCAGGGAGAGTAAAAAAACTACCAATCCTGGGTTTCTTCAATAAATTTGAGACATATTTGAGTTTTTCCAATGCCTCCCATGCCATATAGGAGAAATGATTTCCTGGTCAACAAAGCATTGGTGGGCTCAAAAAAGCCAAGAAGTCTCTCGATATAGGTTCGACGACCTGTAAACAGGGCACTGGGCTGCTTTAAAGGTGGTAGAGGTGGGATCTGTTCTTCAGCTGTCGTATTTACACCCTATGCCAAGAATATCAGATTGTTGTGATCGGATATGATCTCGGAACCATACCCCATGGATCTCCATAAATGTTCCACCTGTGATAGCAAAATTTTGTGCATTATGAAAGAAGCCCATAGGCGTGGCCATGGCGGTGAAGAACAAGAAGTTTGTCACGCAGGTTGTCACACTCGTACAATTTCATGCACACACTACGATCTTCCTTTTCTTCGATTACAATTCGTTCGGCACTAAAGCCACATGCCCGCATAGCTCAAACTCAGGTTGACTACCTCTTCAATATCACGAGAAGATGTCGACGCATCATGGGCCAGTAGCGGGATAGAATTCAACATCACCCACGACATGTAGAAGTAAGGGTTAATTGTGTAGGCCCATTCTCTGGAATTAGATCAATCTCCCGTCGAAGGATGACGTGCATTTTTCAGTGGGTACATGTTATCGTCGAGACTTGTTGGGTAATGCTAAAGGAGTAGATGGCAGCTAACGATGGTGCTCAGCACCAGTAGCTGAACGGAAATTGGGACAACAGGTTTGAGGCTTCATGTCATGGACCAATTAATGGCAATATACTCGTAATACCTTTCTCCGTTCTCATTATTCTAAATATTGAACAAACAACCGAATACAGGATGCGATGGTTGCGATGGTTGCGAGCGCTTTTCGTACCAAAGGTCTGGACCGCATTGCAAAGCACTTGGTGGTTGCAGCAGAAATGACAATAATTCTTGGGGAAAGTCTCGATACGAATTGTGACAGCAAACGAGCTTGCAGGACTCGGAGTTGATTTGGTGCGTTTACTATTACTGCGACATATCCCCTAGACTCAAATTTGGATAGATGACGGCTAACGCGGGCCTTGGAAGCGAGCTCCAATCGTGTCGCGTGCGTCGGAGAGATGATTATTTCAAGTTGGAGTGCATCGGCTAGAGATTTGGAATGCATCGGCTAGAGAGGACCCGTCGCTGATCCAGCTACGATTCTTGTTCCTGGAAGGACTTGCGATCTTTCATTCCGGTACCGACGGCCGCCCACACAAGTTATAGTCAGCCGCCGGATCATTCGCGCCCAAGCGCGCGTCTTCAACAAGGTTGTGGTCAAGAGGATGCGCAGTCCGCAGCTCATCAAGGACCATCCCGCCTGTGTTGACGTTTAACCAACGCCCTCTCGGTTCTTCAGGCCTCAGGCACCATCCTTCGCCTCCCCTGATTGAACTCCAACCCCATCGCTGTCTATCATGCAGGACTGTGTTGCTATGTCCACATCTACTGCTTGTTAAAGTGACCCAGCCTCGTGACTTGGTGTTTGGGCCAATTCATATTGACGCTTCCCTGTACAATCGGCCCTCCCGTCCAACCCTCCTATACCGCTGGCAACTACATGGCAGACCCTTGGATTGAGCAACCGAGGGCCCTTCTAGCCCTGCCCACGATGCAGACTACTTATTCGCATCCGACGTTATCTTCAATCCACATTCGGGGTTATCTTACACTTTGGAAATTCTCAGTGGTGATTCACCTACGATTTCACACTCGCGTGCCGTCTACGTCCTATGCCCCTGTCTATCGTCATGTTCCGCAATGCCTTCTCTGATCTCATGCTCGTCTACCACTCTACAACTATGGCCGCCTGTTACGTATGGCTGCGTTCTCGTGATATAAAAACACAAGGAGGGGTTGTTGCGTCTGTAGCGCGACGCGAGCATCCTTATATTTAACAAAGCATGGCTTGCGTCAGTAATTTCTAACAAAATTTCCGCCAACCACGAGAGCCGTGACGCAAACCCAGTTACGGGCTCGGCGAAAAGATGACAGTGCAAAAGGCACATATTTCAAACTCAGCTACTCAGCATCGCGGGGTCGGCCTTCCCAGACCGAGCTCCCAGTCAGCTTTCGTGCGTGCCCGACTTTGTGCTGATTTCATGGCGCAACCAGCATATAAATGGTGCTTGAAGACCAACGACACTATCAATCCCTTTCTTAACAACATCACATCGACAATCGTATACCAATGACTTCCTCTCTATTCTCCCCGCTCCAAGTAGGAGACATCACGATTAAGAACAGGATCGTTATGTCTGCACTGACACGCGATCGTGCTCCTGGGACAATACCAAACGATGCAATGAAAGAATATTACGTTCAGCGTTCCAATGCTGGACTGATTGTTTCCGAAGGAACACTGATTACGCGTCAAGGGTAAGCCACCAAGCGAAACACGAGTTTCATACTCACAATTCTCGAAGAACGGAATGGCCGCATGCTCCTGGTGTTTGGAACGAAACACAGGTCAAAGAATGGAAGAAAATTACGGACGCAGTCCATGCAGCTGGGACTTATATCTATTCCCAGGTATGTCACACCGCTGATAATGTCATGACTAGCAAATAACGAGCACTCTGACAGTTATGGCACCGTGAGTTGTTCACGCCTATTAGCAAGAAAAATAGCTCATGAATCGTAGTCGGACGAGTTTCTCATCCGGATGCACCCGAACAGAAGTTAGCTGGAGTTGTAAGTGGTGACCAAGTCAACTTGCTCCTTACTGACATCATCGACGTTTCCAGCCCGTCTATGCACCTTCCGCCATCTCAGCGAGGGGTGGGAAATTCCGATTCCTTCCAGGCGTTCCAGGATACGTGACTGTGAGTCATTTGGGAAACATTGACAGAATCTAGGCTCACATACCATGTAATAATAGCCGAGCAGAGCTCCCAGATCCGTGGGTTATCATCAGACAATTCAAGAAAGCGGCGGAAAACGCAAAGGCGGCTGGTTTTGACGGAGTCGAGCGTAAGTGTACAAATGTATAGTGCAGAATGACGGAGCTCATGTCCATCTAGTCCACGGCGCTGGCGGTTATCTCGTCGCACAATTCCTCGATACCTCGTCCAACCAACGCACGGATGAATGGGGTGGCAGTATAGAAAATCGTGCTCGCTTTGGTCTTGAGGTCCTCAAAGCTTTGAAGGAAGTCTATGGCAACAATGTTGCCGTTAAATTGCTCCCCAGCGGCGGATACAATGACTTGGGGTATGAGAACTGCATCCTAACCGTCTTACATTCAAATTTAATTCGCTTTTAGAATGCCTTTGCAAGAGACGCTAGATACGTTCGGCTATTTCATCACCGAAGCGGATAAGCTTGGATTAGCATACATCACACTTCTCAGATATGTCCCCACTTGGGATGTCAAATTCGATGGTGCGTCTACAAACTGAGTGTCGCTTTCTCGACGACTAACCATGGTTTTCAGGAAAACTTCGTGCGAATCAGCATGACGTTGTAGCATCCTATCGCCATCTCATCAAGAATGCAAAGGTGTTCGTAAACGGAGCGGTTCTTCCGGAGGAAGGTGCCGAATTGGTCAAATCGGGCAACGCCTGACGCCATAGCTTTTGGTTTCAACTACATTATCCATCCTGACCTCGCGAAGCGCATCCAGTACGGCAGGCCTCTTGACAATATAATCAATACCAAGCGTATATACGGGGCTGGTGCAGAGGACTTGAGGCCCGGATACACAGACTATACGGAAGCCGAGTATTCTGATATTGTTTCGGCCTAAGATATCCAATTTAACCATAAAGCCATGTTATTGAAATTTAGTTAACACCACTCCGCGACCCGCGGAGCCGCCGCATGAGTCCTTGTCCGGAGATCATTGACGCTGTCTGAACTTAGATCGCATCTTACTGTCTTGCGAATCAATCGTTACGTCCAATATGTCTGCCTATTCCTGCCTATTCATTTCTACCACCAAAGCGCACAGCGGTGCCGCCATCTTGTCTACGTGGAATGCCAACAACGCCATAGGGTTCCCCCTCCAACACTGGATTTCAGTCGACTACTCATGATATACAACAGGCACCGTGAGTATGCATGATGCATGATGAGTAGGCCGCGCAAAACTCACATCGCATCGTCGCTTCATCACGACAATACAATACAATTTTCTCGTGCTGCTCGAATATGGAAGATTAAAAGCGGTAACGATATGTACAGCTGCTCAGATGCCACAGATGGTGTTAGAAACTGCATCGTGAGAGACGTGTCACGCATGCCCGGGTGCCCTTCGAGCTCGTGGGTTATACCCGCGTCTCACTCAGCTGCTCAACACGGTTCCACCCTTATTATGACGGCTCCAATCTCAGGACTGATATCAACGTATCTGGAAAAGGCTTTACACCTTGCGGCCTTATCATGCGATCGCGACCATTAACACCTCATTAAATAAACTGGATCCAAGTCACTAGGACATCCAGCTCCATCTCAGCTGTGCACATAGCATCCTCAATGACGATGAAACAAACAGTAAGGTGGTACATTCCCATTACACATCAAATACTTACGTAGATTAGATTTGTGATCGACAGAGGGCGGCCGGAGGACTTCTGAGATACAAAATGAGACGATCATTCCTATCCTGAAAAAGAAACATTTGTATGCTCACAGATTTGCTGGATGGAGGACCGGAAGGCACTCGGTGAGCAGAATCAGCCTTAATCATTCCAATTGAGCAAAACATCGTCTGAAATCATATCGAATACTTACGTTGTGCTTTTGTCCTTCATTTGGCACAGGAGGTCAGAGGGCTTTCGGAGCAAAAACGAGACTTGTCATAGTATTGGGCTTTTGAGGTACAGACTAGACCGAATCAGCAAAAGAACATTTGAATACTCACATCCTTGCTGGGTGGGATGTCGGAAGTCTTTTTGGGTCCAAAAAGAAACATGTTATTCCAACCAAGTAAAGGAGTATTTGAAAACCTACAATATTGTCATGATTACGTTCATATGAACTTTGGTGGTTCCTCAGATTTCTTAAAGTCAAAAATGAGACCCATCACAAAGTAGCAAGAAGTGAAAACCCACTTGCTCATGTTCGCTGGTGGGCAGACATGCCTCAGGTATCGGCTGTTTTGAAAGCTCATTCGTTCCCTGATCAGAATCGGGTTATGTGCCATTCCCGTTATGTAAGAACGGCTATCACTGCGCTGCCATTTCTAACCGCCAGTTGGAAGTTACCGGCGAAAATTGAGAATCGGAGGGCACCATAGGTGTTATAGGGGGGATAATTTTTGAAAAAGGAATGGGGATGGATGGAATTGTAGAAGGTGATAGTCAAAAAAGGCGGTTTCCACCCCTCATCACCACAACCTGCTTCAAGCTCGACGGCTATGCTGGAACTACCAATTTGCCATATGCTGCCGGGACTTTTATTCTACTCGCGTGCAGGCGAGTGCTAGTCATATTGAATCAGCCTCAAATTTATGGGACATCCTTGAAGCGACTACGTCATTCAAAGCTATCTTTCTCAGCGGTCCCGAAGAGCAAGGATGACATCATATCCTCGGTCGTTTAGTCAGCCACGCCTATATGCCCGGTGCTGAGACGCACAGCACCCGTATTTGGGAATCTCTGCCGTTCTGATTTCCATATCAGTTATGTATCATTCGGAAAATGGTTGTGGCGCCTGAGAAACGGCGCGGATCATCGATCATTGCACCGTGCGTCCTGGACGGCCCCAAGTTCTTGGTTCCAGGAACCGAGAATGACGTCCTGCCCGTATCGCTGTCAATAATGTTCCGAACATTTTCAAAATTTTCATTCGAAAGAGATTACAACATTAGTAAAATTGATATGGGGTCGTTCGATCCTTTCTTCATGAATGCACAATATTCCCTGCACCGCCTCTCCCCGTCGACTCGTACGGTCCTTCTCCATGGGGGTAATGGTGGTGATGGTGGGTATGCTCTACAGGCGGAACATGACCATGAACTATATTTGCCGAGCCTCCCCGTCCAGTCGAGTGTCTGTTCCGTGCCATCAGCACAAGGGTCACATTATCAGACAAGGCACCGCACATGTCGTCACCTGAATGTTTTCCCCCTTCGTGGTGCTCTTCCGCTTCCAACACGCTGGGAGTGTGGCCGGAAAACATGTTGCCGGCCCCGCCGCGTCCGGTGGAGTGCAAGGGGGTGTGGGTGTCGTTACCCCCTCCGTTGTGATGACCGGAGAGGAGGCTCGGATTAGACTCGCGGGCACGGGAGCGCGAGCGGCTGCTGGCTATGTTTCCTATACCGCCTCTTCCCGTCGAGTGCTGTCCCGATCGCATAAGCCAACTGGAGTGGGGGGACAAGGACGGAACGGACGTACGACGGCAATCTGCTCGGCTACCTTGTGCGAGCGGATGATCTGGATCTTCGACCGCATCCGCAGCGGCGGCAGCAGCAGCAGCAGTTGTTGTTGTTGTTCCGCTGCGGACGTCGCGAGAGGGAGAGCGGATGTTGCCCGCCCCTCCGCGGCCCGTGGAGATTATCTTTTGGTCGGTGGTTGGTCGTGGCTCGCGGCCACGCGTGACGGAAAAGTCATCAGGGCCGCTGTCTGGGCGGGCATCGCGCGATGCGGAGGGGCGGCGGATGTTGCCGATGCCACCGCGGCCTGAAGATTGCTGTAGGGTATGAGACAAAAGACAGGGAGACGAGGCGGGGAAGGGGACGTACGAAGGCCTCTCTGCCTCTGGATAGGGATCGTTCTAAGTCACTCATAGTCAGTTGTCAGTCACTCGTCGCCGATAGCACAAGGCATTTTATACAAGATCGAATTCCCAAAACTGACGCGGACGGGGGCCACAGGCACACAGAGATGCGCCCGGACAACCGGGCATAGCACGGCTTATCGACTTATCTTTCAGATAAGCCCCCTGCAGAGATAAGGCCTGCCTTTCGACCATCACCATCACTCACCATGTAGCGACAGCATATACTCGCTGGCATTGTCTCCTTCCAGTTTTTCTTTGGTGCCTGTGCCCACGCTCAACCCAGAATGGTTTAGGGCACGCTCATGCTCCGGCGTCACGTTGAGCGTGTTGGCGATTTTGGCCCCAAGGGCGGCGAGAGTGGTGGACAGCCTGCCCCTGGAGGGCGAGCGGGTGGACGAGGAGGGTGAGGTAGGTGTTGTGGGCTGGTGGCCGCCCTGGGTGGGGGAGGGATGTGTCTGGACACGGGCAGGTGAGCTGGACATGGGATGCGGAAGGGGGGCTGTCACTTGGAAGAACGGAGGATCCGCTTTTCTAGTGTGCGGAAGGTCTGAGTCGCACCCCTAAAATTTAAAAACTGACGCCGACGCCAGCGAAATGAGCCGTGCATCGCGTCACAGCCTCTGCATCCCATGATCCAATGACTGTTGCCATCGGAACGTAGAATGGAGTTCCAAAGTCCCGTGGTACGGACCTTGCGCGATTCATTTCTTACTGAGTCGTCCTGTGCAGCCCTGAAAAATTAGCCGTCGTCGGGCTCCGTCCGCATTCTAGAAATCCTGATTCCCAGGCGGCCCCCACCCTCCAAAAGTATCTCTCCCTGGGCGAAGAAGCAGATTTACTCGACGCTGGCGAATTACGTTGATCAGCTAATTGCTTCACATGCCACGCCTCTTTTTTTTTTCCGCATGGAAATGGATATATTTGAAACGTAATGCCAGAGGGCAAAAACAACCGGGCCACTGACCTGTAAGTACCTATGCAACACTGCAAACTAACAAGACAAGAGAGAGAAAACAAGAAAAAACAAAAAAGCCACAGAGAATAGGACATGCCACGCTTCTCGCAAACACACAGCATTCCATAATGATATTATTACACGGTATATTCTACTTGTACTCTATCTACACCACTTCCAAACAGCCTTCAGTTTCGTACCATATCTGATGGTGAACCCACTGCAGCCTCCAACGCCTGCTCAATATCCCTCACCAAATCTTCTTCATCCTCCACACCCACACTCAGCCTAATCAAATTATCTCCAATCCCCAGCAACGCCCTCTGTTCTGCGGGTATACTCCCGTGTGTCATCTCGGCAGGGTGCTCAGCCAGACTCTCCACCCCGCCCAAACTCTCCGCGAGCGTAAACAGCCTCGAGTGCGTCAAGAACCGATCCGCCTCTTTCCTCCCTCCTCTGATCCTGAAGCTCACCATCCCACCGTATGGAAAGTCACCAGTTTGTAAGGGATCGTTCCGCATGTACCCGTCCACGAACACTCGTGCGTGCGGGGAAAGGGAGGCATACGCTCGCCCCGTGCCGTGGGTGGCTCGCCAGCCCGGGGTAGATCACGTCCTCCACGCGAGGACTTGCTTTGAGGGCGCGTGCGACCGCGACCGCGTTCAGTCCCGTGCGCCTTCATCCGCAGCTGGAGCGTCTTGACGCCCCGCTGCGCAAGCCAGCAGTCGTACGCACTCGGCACGGCGCCAATCGCGTTTTGGAGGAACCGCAGGTCGTCGTGTAGCGCGCTATGATGGGCGGGAAGAATCAAGGTACCCATGACGACGTCAGAGTGACCGTTGATGTATTTGGTGATGCTGTGCGCCACGAGGTCGGCACCGAGGAGAAGAGGAGAAGAGTAGAAGGGCGACATAAAGGTGTTGTCGACTGCCACGAGCGGGCGGGCAGGGTGGGCACGTGCAATGGAAGCGATGTGCGCAATATCGATGACGCGCAGGGTAGGATTCGTGGGCGTCTCTAGCCATATCAGCTATCATCACCATTCGTCAGCCATCCATGAAGGAAAAAAAAAAAAAAATCCAACCCACCTTGGTGTTATCGCGAATGGCATCCACGATGGTTTCCTCATCGGCATTTTCCAGATCCAAAAACGTGACTTGCAGACCCTGGTTTTCGGTTGCGACGCGCCGAAAATAGCGCGCCGTACCCCCGTACACGTCGTTCACACTCAGCACGTGCGCCCCCGCTCGGAGGGACTGCACCATCGTCGCGGTCGCTGCTGACCCAGACGAGAACGCGAGCGCGTATGCGCCCCCGGATTCGAGCGCGGCGAGGGTCGCCTCGAGCGCGTTGCGGTTCGGGTTCCCCGATCGGGAGTACTCGTAACCCTTTTTTAAAAACCCAAGTTTAGTTTATTTGCTCACACGATACCAGGCGACCTACGGACCTTGTGAACACCAATAGCGTCCTGCTTGTACGTCGTGCTCAGCGATATGGGTCGGATCACCTCCCCAGTTGCCGAGCTGGGCTCAGAGCCAACGTGGATCGCTCGGGTACCGAACCCGTCCAGATGTACAGGGGGCTTTTTGAGCGAGCCGGTGGTGACAGCATTGTAGGCATGGTCGTTCAAAGTGTTGGCAAAGTGCAAAGCAGGAGCCATGTCTAAAGCTCTACTAGATGTGTGAGGCGAAAACGAGGAAGAGAATGGGAAAAAAAAGCGAGCTCCGGTGCTCGGTTTAAATAAAGCAGCTTGTTACCTGCATGGCGCAAGATGGCGAGCTTAATCAGCACGTGATCCCGCCTTGCCTGATTTGTCAGCCGCCTTGTCCTTCGCCGATGCATGTGTCAGCGTTGAGTCATCCAGGTTGCACTCAAACACATGCCCTTTCCAGGAATTCCAGGAATGATACGCGGACCAGGTGTTACGCTTGTACTGAACCCCTGACATACGTAATCACCACCCTAACGGCACGATAAGGTCTTTTCCGAGCACCCCCGATAATCCCATCAATAGAAGATACCGAAACAACGATGAGCAACTGTCGTATGCCGCAGTGCGCCGAAAGGCCATGCTTCCCATATGGACAACTATTAGGACAAGTCTTGAGATGATAGTCGGATGATCTGCGGCAGTAGAAAACGAATGCATCTGATGCGTGCGCAAAGAGAACCCCGTTCCGTTGGCATGACTGCCAGTGATAGGATAGCATTGCGCTCGCGTTACACGGCGAAAGGAGAATCAGATAAAATGTTTGTCGTCACGGTGCTAGTCAGCACGCTTGTGCTGGTCACTTGACGACGCACCACCACCACCACAAGCAGGTCACTTGGCGACGCACCTACCACAAGCAGGTCTTGTGGACATCCATCCAAGTCGCAGTTCACTCCAATCATGTTCATTACTCATGCCCTCATTTTCATCCTTCTCTCTCTGTTTGTGACTGGATCCCCGACTCCGGCCAAATCGCCACCTCACGATCCATCTCCTGATCATGTAGGTAGCCCCATGCCCTTTTGCTCTATTGGAATGACACAAATGAAGGTGCTTGATTCTAATCAGCAAACGAAAAAACCAATATCTGCAGTCCACCAGACATGAGCAAGTGAGTTTCAACTTCTCATTATAAACTTCCCAAAGCTCCTACCAGACATGCAGATGGTGAGATTCAAACGCTCTTTTGCTGGATAGCAAGTCTGACGAAGAAACCCAAGATAGCGTCAAGACCGCTAAATCATGTCGGAACTGCGCCCCCCAGTATTTATAACGATGTAAGTTTTCATTCCTTCCCCCAGTTGGAGCGACAAGTCTCACTTAAACCTCAAAGCTCACACCATCAGACATGCAGAATGTAAGATTCAAATGTTCTTTTGCTCAATTGGAATAGCGAGTCTCATTTTGGACATAAAACAAGGAATTCAGGGCGGTAGGTCTTTAAGTTGCTACTCTTCGATGGGTCTCATTGTTGACCTTTAACCCAAGATGCCGCCGCCCCCGCCGTCCCCGCCGCCCCCGCCGCCCCCGCGACCGCCCCCGCGAAAGTCGCCACAGCAGCCAAAACGTATCCGACATGTGCCCCCCAGTATTTATAACAATGTAAGTTTTCATTCCTTCCCCCAATTGGAGCGACAAGTCTCACTTAAACCTCAAAGCTCACACCAACAGACATGCAGAATGTAAGATTCAAATGTTCTTTTGCTCAATTGGAATAGCGAGTCTCATTTTGGACATAAAACAAGGAATTCAGGGCGGTAGGTTTTTAAGTTGCTTGCTTGCGATGGGTCTCGTTGTTAACCTTTAACCCAAGATGTCGCCGCCCCCGCGAAAGCAGTCAAAACGTGTCCGATATGTGCCCCCCAGTAATCATGACAGAGTAGGTTTTCATTCTTTCCCCCAGTTGGAGCGACAAGTCTCACTTAAACCTCAAAGCTCACACCATTAAACATGCAGAGTGTAAGATTCGAATGTTCTTTTGCTCGATTGGAATAGCGAGTCTCATTTTGGATTTAAAACAAGGCGTTCATGGCGGTAGGTTTTTCAGTTGCTGCTTTGCGATGGGTCTTTTTAAGAAACCCGCCAAAGTCGCCAGAACATAATCATGGTCCAGTAAGTTTTCATTCCTTTTCTCAGTTGGAGCGACAAGTCTTATTTAAACCTCAAAGCCCATTTTTGAACACATGCAGCATGTAAGATTCACATGTTCTTTTGCCTGATTCGAATAGCGAGTCTCATTTTGGACCTAAAACAAGGATTTCTCGGTGGTAGATTTTTCAGTTGCTACTTTAGGTCTCATTTTTGACCTTTAACCCAAGAAGCCGCAGCCGCCAAAACGTGTCAAAGATGGGGCCGTCAGTGGTCATGATCATGTAGGTTTTCAGTCATTCTCTCAGTTGGAGCGACAAGTCTCATTTAAACCTCAAAGCCCCGTTTTGAAGACATGCAGCACGTAAGATTCACATGTTCTTTTGCTCATTTGGAATAGCGAGTCTCATTTTGGACCTAAAACAAGAAATTCGACACGGTAGGTTTTTCAGTTGCTACTTTGTAATGGGTCTCATTATTGACCTTTAAGAAAAAATCTGAGGAACCACCAAAGTCATTGGAACGTCATCATGACAATATTGTAGGTTTTCATTCCTTTTCTCAATAGGAGCAACGAGTTTCATTTATTGCAGGATGTAAGATTCAAATGTTCTCTGGCTCAATTCGAATAGTTTTGAACCTGAAATGAAGGTATCTGGACCCAAAAAGACTTCCGACATCCCGCCCAGCAAGGATGTGAGTATTCAAACGTTCTTTTGCTGACTCGGCATGACCCGTCTAGTCTGTACCTCAAAAGCCCAATATTATGTCAATCACAAATCTACTCATTGTGAGTAATTGATGTGAATGCGCTTCTGCCCAATTGGATTGACTAGGATAATTCTGATCACCAAAAGCCTCACAATCGCTCACCCGGTAACCCCGTAAGTATTTGATGCTATCTAGGCCTGCTACCGGAATGACAAGTCTCGTTTTTACTCCGAAAGCCCTCCGACCTCCTGCCAAATGAAGGACAAAAGCACAACGTAAGTATTCGATATGCTTTCAGACGATCTTTTGCTCAATTGGAATGATAAGGCTGATTCTGCTCACCGAGTGCCTTCCGATCCTCCATCCAGCAAATCTGTGAGCATACCAATGTTCTTTTTCAGGATAGGAATGATCGTCTCATTTTGTATCTCAGAAGTCCTCCGGCCCTCTGTAGATCAAAAATCTAATCTACCCAAGTATTTTATGTGTAATGGAAATGTACCACCTTACTTGTTTCATCGTCATTGAGGATGCTATGTGCACAGCTGAGATGGCGCTGGATGTCCTGTGGAATAGATAGTCAGACGGAGCGGAGAATCTGTCGTCGCATGACTTAAATCCGTTTTTATAAATGTATTGTCGTGATGAAGCGAGGAGCAGGTAAATTTAGATTGATAATGTTGATGCTGAGAACAACCGGCGAGCGATCAAATCGCGGCCTACTCATTATTCCATAATCACGGTAGTCGGCTGAAATCCAGTAATGGAGGGGCTCGCTTGTCTGAGTCACTAAGTCTACCGTCGCCGCTCTCGTCTCTACACGCACCGTTATTCTTCCAACAGATACTATACAAGACGTACAACAAGTAATATACACACACAGCGACCCAAGCGAGCCCCTGGCATACATAATTGGTATCGTATCGTTAGAGGTTATACTCAAACCACACTGACCTGTCGCCTAACCCTGGCTTTTCTTCTTCGCGCGACATGATCCGCTGCCGAGCGAACCTCTTCCGTCTGTTCTGATCCCACACATAGACCAAGTTGATAAGCGAAAACACAATCATGACGACTGAAAAGGCGAGTAGGGTGATCGTCGCTTTCGTATACCGCGGCGCGGGTGACAGTGCGCCTAATAACCACGTCGCTAGAATGCCACCCGAATTCGCCATGATGAACCCTATCGCGATCGCCGTCGCTCGCCGAGTATGTGGTGTGGCGTTGTTGGCGTTCCACGTAGACAAGGTAGCGGCACCGCTGTACGCTCCGGCGGTGGAAAAGAACAGACTGCCATATTGGATGTGACGGTTATGGGAGCCTGTCACCTAGGTTGACACGCAGGGCTCACATACTAATCAGATGAACAAACTTACCAAGGAACATGGCAAAGCCTATCAGAGCCAAGAAACTCGATATGATACTGATCACCCCTCGACAGTGATAGTGGTCCGAGATGTAGGCTAGAACCATGCAGGCTGCTGGGGGATGAGCTTGCCGCATAGCTGATAGGTCCAAAAGGGAAGCAACGAACCGACAAAAGCAGTCGCAAAGGGCGGTACACTCATCAGCTGTGCACGTGCAGCGGTAAATCCAAGTTCTTGAACGATCGAAGGCGAGAAGCTTCAAAACGTCACATCAAAACCTGGCACCCTCACAGTCCCGCGAATGCGCTTACTATGCCAATGCGTAGACGAGTGTCCCTGCAGAGAGACATGTGAGCGATCATACAAACAAGGTTGACGCTCACCATCACAAAATAGCACAACGGCCAGGAGCCACACTTGCGGCAGCGTAAACGCCTTGCCAACTTCGCGCCAGCTAAACACATCAGCAACATCGTTCCTCGTTCCGTCCTCCTCGAGCTTGGCGATCACATAGCATTTTTTCCTCCTCCGTAAGGAACCTGACGTGCGACGGCGATCGCGGAAGAATGAAATACGAAGCGATGCCGAAAAAGAAGGTGAACAGTCCTTCGAGAATAAATATCCACGACCATCCTGGCCGTTTTCCGACACCGTTCATGTGGATGATGCCATACGCGAGTATGCCGGAAAAAGCACCAGAAATCGTGGCGGTAGAAAAGAATGCGGTAATCCTGCGTGTGCGTCGTCAGCTTGCGCATCTTCTGTGGACCGGTGACCGACCTCCATTGGAGTCTTTGTCGCGGGTAAAAGAACGAGAGGTAGAGCACCAATCCGGGGAACACGCCGCCTTTTACCAAACACAGCGGTTAGCGGACACGTAACAGCTAATGCAGATGGCCGCACCTTCCAACAAGCCGAGGAGAAACCGGCAGGCGAGCAGCCCCTGGTAATTGTCCACGACGCCCTGTAGCGTGGTCACTACACCCCAAAGCGAGAGCATGGTAGGCATCATCAGGTTCGGACCGACTGCCTGCGGTGAAAGGATCAATCTTACGAGTCGTGGCGGAGGGAACGGAAGGCACACCTTGAGAATCAAGTTGGAGGGTAATTCTGCAAAGATATAAGGAACATAAGTGACCGTCAAAGCTACGCTGTATTGGTGGTTTGTCAACTTGAGGTCCTTTTGAAGCCCAGCGACTCTTGCGTTGCCAAAGTTGGTGCGATCCTGCATATTCAATACCAGCAGATCAGTTCCACTTCATTGTTCTTTCTTCCTGGCTCACAAGGTACGACAACAAATAAAACATGGACACGACCGGCAAAATAAACATGTCCATTTTCCTCCATACATGCTCAAACTTGGCATCGTCGTATTTTGTCAGATGCTGCCGTTCCATGCTCGTAGAAACGCCACCTTTCTCCGACCCGGGGGCTTTGGGGTCAGAGGTACTCGGATCAGTCCTGAGATCAGCTGTGGGGCCAAGCAGGCTACGGGCCGTCATAAAGAAGATAGTCCAGGTGGACGGGCTAAGCAAGTGGATGAGTCAAGATGGTATACTGCACGACGGGCTCGGAGGCTCTGAGCTGGGTGGTGACTTGGAGTAAAGGGTCTGGTTATATGAATCTCGGCGTCAGTAACTTCTCGTGTGTGCAAGGGCGGTGATGGCCCTGCCGCAGCGCCAGCATCGGCCGAAGTTATATCTATCTTAAGCGTTTCGGACCAATACGCTATACTAGGTTGTGCGTAATTTCATTCATACAGTGAACTAATGCGGCCGCTTGCGAGGACTGAAGGGCTGAAACGCGAGTCGACAGCTTCAAATCCAATCACTTTGGGGCACTTTATCTGCGCCCATTCGGATGCTTTACTCTATCCCGTCGATCATCACGTAGCGTAGCTTATTATTTTGCCCATGAATATGCAAGATAAGAGCACCACTAACCAGAAGATGTAGTACGTACCAGGCACAACGGTATATATCACCAAGTTTTGTGACCCTGCGTACACCCACTCTTGATTGATTTCATGGCTTCATGGCTTAATGGCATCCGTCAATAACAGTGACTACCCATCATGATGAGTTACCATCCTAAAACAACGAAGTAAACGACTTTCCGATGCTACAGAAAAGATTGGTGCAATTACCACCTTTCATGCGTTGCGGCCATCGCAATTCTTACAGAAAATATGGTTTAATTATCGCTTGATCATCCGTGAGTCCACATGATCATCAGGGTCGTTGACGGGCGCGTGGGATCCATAGCCTACAGTCTTTCCCATACGAACGTGTTGCAAGAATGCATAATAATAATATGCCGTATCACCTGGGGTTACGATATGTATCCTTAGTGACATTATGACATGAGTCGTACATGTGGTTCAGTACACGAATGATTACGCACATGACTTTGTATATTCCGGTCCGAAAGACTAGCCAGACTGTGACAATAGAACAGCTATTCTTTTTTTTTTTTTTTTTTTTTTCGAATAGAATGAGTATTTGGAACATAGGTAGCTACAAGCTACTAAGAACTACCATACAGGCCAGGCTGTCGGAAAAACTAGGGATCCGAGCCCTACTTACTACTAACATTCTAATTCTTCATCTGACCAGCATATGTATGAGAAATGTGTTGAGAATATATGAGGGCACGAGAGGAAGAGGAGGAAAGAATAGTGTATTCGTAGAGTACAAACGAATATATATTGCATGCTTAACTACGTGGCGATGCTCGTACCAGCGAGCGTTGTGAGTTTGAGCTCGGCGTCCTGCGCCGTTTCCTTGTCTCGTCCTCAACTCCCTTTCAACCTCCATTCCCATCTCGTCTCCTACCGCCCAAACTCCCCTTCTCCTTCCTTCCCGTTCCGCTACGCGTTCCGTCGGGCGATTCGTCGTTCCCAACACTCCCCCTCGAATCGGCTTCTAAACCTATCCCTCTACTCAGTTTTCCATGTTGATGTCGCGGTAGTCCTTTGGTGAATATGTCGGCTAGGTTCTCGGCCGTATTGACATAGCGGACACGTAGACGTCCCTGCTGTACATGGTCGCGTGCGAACTGTAAGGGCATGTCGATGTGTTTAGTGCGCGCGTGGAATTCTGGGTGATGCACGATCGCGATGGCTGCTTGATTGTCGCTAAAAATAGTAGGCGTCGGTACCGAGATGCCTAATTCGGTAAGCAGTGCCTGAAGCCATAATACTTGTTTGGCGACATGCGTAATGGCGACATATTCAGCCTCGGCGGTCGATAGGGCGACTGAGCCTTGTCGTTTGGAACTCCATGCGATTGCTCCCCCTGCGATGGTGATCACGTAGCCGCTGATGGATTTGCGGCTGGCCTGAGATGCCCAATCTGCGTCACAGTAAATAGCAGGGTCGCTCATACTACCTTTACTACCGTTATAGCATAGTAGCATGTTACTTGTCCCCTTTAAGTAACGGAATACACGCTTGACGGCGGTCCAATGGCGCGGCTTAGGGTTGCGAGTAAATTGGCCAAGCCGCTGGGCTGCGAAGGTGATGTCGCCGCGCGTCGTAATTGACAAATACAGGAGCGTGCCAATAAGGGTGGCGTATGCGTAGGTAGTGGTGTTCGGCTGGGGTTCCTGATCCTCTCCGTTCTCGTAGTCAAGGCTGACGTTAGGGTCGAGCGGCATCGACACGGGATTGCAATCCTGAAGACCTAACTTGATGAGGGTCTTCTCAATGTAATGGCCTTGGGAGAGCGTCAGGCGGCGAGCGTCTCGGTCGTACGAGATGTGAATTCCGAGTAGGTATTTTGGCGCGCCAAGAGATTTGATTTCAAATTTCCCTTTGAGATCAATTTCAATTTGGTCAGCGCCCTTTATAGAATTTGAGATGCCGACGATGTCGTCTACCCATAGCAGCAGGATCGCGAATCCGTTTCTGTCACACTTGATGTAGACACAATAGTCGGCTCGTTGTTGTTGGTATAGAACGTTGGTTAGTGCTTCTGTAAATGTCACGTTCCATACGTTACCAGCTTGTTTGAGCCTGTAAATAGATTTGTAGAGTCGGCAGACTCGGCCGCTCCCATCGTCGAATCCCGGGGGTTGCTGCATATATATTTCCTCGTCAAGGGTTCCATTCAGGTACGCGTTTTTGACGTCGAATTGCCGCAGGTGCCAACCATTTTTAGCCGTTAGTGCTAGTAAGGCCCTGAGGCTCTCATAGCGCATAACTGGTGCGAATGTGTTGTTATCGTCGTAGTCCGGTCCGGGCTTCTGTGTAAAACCTTGGGCGACGAGTCGCGCCTTGTAGCGTATGATGTTTCCGTGTTCGTCTGTCTTTTTCGTGTACACCCATTTACTTCCTACAGCCTTTCTCCCCTCCGGTAATTCCTCCAGTTTCCAAGTCCCCATCTTCTCCATCATCCCCAACTCCTCTTTCATAGCCTTCAACCATTCCTCCCTTTCCTCACCTCCCAGCGACTCCTCGACGTTCTTCGGCAGGTCGTCTGATTTGGCGAAGTATGCGCGCTCGATTACTTCATTGATGACATCAGTGATTTGATCGGAAACTTGATGTGATCGATCAGCCGGTTTCCGAGCGTTCGGGTTGTCAATGAGCTTATAGTCCAAGTTCTTCTTGGCGGCGCGCTGTGGGCGATTGGTGGTTGAACCGGTTTGGGCAGCTGGTCTAGCCGGGATGCGGATCATTATTTTGGGCTCGGTTGTTGCTTCTGTAGCAGTGTCGTAATCGGATTCTATTTCTGTCCAATTGTGATCGGCCTGATTTGGCGATGATTCCTGATGATCGGCTGGATTGGGCGACAGTCCCTGATCTATAATAGGTTGATCCGTAATGATTTCCCTTGTTGTTACTGATAGCTCCCCCTCGGCGCGCAAGCTGGCCGCGCTCACAACAGCGCCAGGAATGTCGGCAACTGGGAGGCTGTGTTCAGTAAAAGAGAAATTCCGGGAGACCCTGATGGAGCGCGCGGCAGCGTCATAATAGCGGACAGAGTGTGACTCATCAATGAAACCCATGAATTTCATGCTTCCCGCCTTGGCGTCCAATTTCGTCTGCCGCCGCTCATCCAATACCCATACATCGCACCCAAATTCCCTAAAATGTGAGACATCCGGCTTTTTTCCGAACCATGCCTCATAAGGCGTTTTGCCCTGGAGTGCGCGTGTTGGAGATCTATTCCTTAAATAGGTTGCATGAGAAACGGCTATATCCCAAAGAAAAGTAGGTAAATCTCTGGCCAATAGCATCGTCCGCGCCATCTCCACTAGTGTGCGATTGAATCGCTCGGCAACTCCATTTTGGGAGGGTGAGTATGGTGCAGTCGGCTCCAGAACCAATCCGCGTCCATCCGCCCATTTCTTCAGCTTCTCGTTAATCAACTCTTTCCCATTATCTAAGCGGAGCTTCTTTGGCTTCTTTCCGTATTGCGTCTCGATATGGGTAAGGTATGTGGTAATCCAATCAAATGCTTCATCTTTCGACTTTAAAAATAGAACGTGACACATACGCGTGGCATCGTCTGTGAATGCGATGAAGTATCGGTTTTTATTGATGGATTGAATTGGAGCGGGTCCCCATACATCCGTCATAGTGCGCTCTCCGGGAGTACCCGAACGGTTTGATGCCTCTTGAGGAAATGAGCGGCGAGCCATCTTCCCCTTTAGGCAGTGATCGCATGATCGTGATGGGATCGTCGACTCGTCTATATTTAGGCCTGTAACCATTTCCTCTCGTTTGGCGCGCTGCAAGGCTGTGGTGGATAGGTGGCCATAACGACGGTGCCACTCTTCCCATGATAGGCCTGGAACCCTACTGACATAAGCTTTGTCGTGGGTATTGAGAAGTGCGCGCGCGTCCAAGAGGTACAGTTTGTTGCGCTCTTTTCCGGCTCCTATTAATTTCCCCTGACTAGACTGCAAATAGCACCTGGTCTCATCAAAGTTGACGCGTCGTCCATCTTTGGCGAAGCGGCTGAGGGATAGGAGGCAGTTCGGCGCGTCCGGCACATGTAGCACATGCTCCAATTTGTGTGATATGATTTTCCCATCTACTGAGAAGTTCACTGTGACCGTTCCCCGTCCTAAAACTTTAGCGGGCGTGGGACCTACCCCTTTTAGGGTTGCGTCTGAAAGCGGCGTATAGTCAGAGAAAGCGTCGCGGGTCGTGCATATGTGGGAAGTTGTCCCACAGTCCAGTAGCCAGTCTAGTTTGGAAAAGTCCGACGCATTAGCCATATAGGAGAACTGATCGAGATCGGTGCCTGTTGCATCATCCTGTGCCTGGTGTGCCCGATCGCGCTTTCCCCTTCTCTTTGGCCCCTGTCCCTCTTTCCCACCGCCTTTGCCCCAGCAATCTTTTGCCAGGTGACCCTTCTTTTTGCAATTGTTGCATTTGCGCGTCTCATTCGCCTGTAATGCCGTCGCCGCCGAGCCATCACCGGTCCGGCCTTTCCTTCTTCGATCCTCGTCGAGAAGGATGGCGATCAATTCCGCTGACGTAATGATGCCGGTTGCGTTTGAGCCGAGGTATGCCGAGGTGAATGGATCCCATGTCTCGGGTAATGAGGTGATGAGTATCATAGCGAAATCGTCGTCACGGACAATACTTCCCATCAAGTGTAACTCCTCCTGCATCCTCCTAAGCTTCGTCACATGTGCCTGCATATCAAAATCGTCATCGGCCTTTGCCTGAAATAGCGCGCGCCGGGCGGTCAAAATGCCAATCTTTCCCCGCGCTTCTTTTACTATTTTTAGCTGATCCCACATCTCCTTCGCCGTATTCGCTCCGAGTAAGTGAATCATCTCGGAATCTCCTACCGCTAGCTCGATCCGTGTCCTAGCAGTAGAGTCCTTCTCGCGCCAAGTATTAATAGCCTTTTGCTCGTCGTCTGTAGGTTTCCCTGTAATCTTTACAGTTGGTGGCCCTTCCATAATGATGTCGTCTATTTTAAGGTCTCGGAAGATCGCGAGCATTCTTCTCTTCCACGCTAGCCAATTCGTGGAATTGAGTTGCTCAATCCGGTAAGAGCTAGAACCAGTGATCGGTACCGATTCTTTTGACATAATAACGGCCTATTTAGGAAACTTTTTTTAGTAATGAGATCGAGAGCGTGATTGAGTACGAGGTTTATATAATCAATAGCGTCTGGGAGCGGGGCCCATAACCTGTTGAGAATATATGAGGGCACGAGAGGAAGAGGAGGAAAGAATAGTGTATTCGTAGAGTACAAACGAATATATATTGCATGCTTAACTACGTGGCGATGCTCGTACCAGCGAGCGTTGTGAGTTTGAGCTCGGCGTCCTGCGCCGTTTCCTTGTCTCGTCCTCAACTCCCTTTCAACCACCATTCCCATCTCGTCTCCTACCGCCCAAACTCCCCTTCTCCTTCCTTCCCATTCCGCTACGCGTTCCGTCGGGCGATTCGTCGTTCCCAACAAAATGTGTAAAAACTGAGTTTAGCAAAGTGATGAGGGCCTATTCGAAACCCCCACCTAAAGTCCAACAAAACCTGCCAGTGCTTAAGCAGCAATGGAAGCGGATCCTACGAACAATAAAGCTCTCTCTTGAAGCTGGGGCAAGGGTTTCTCGAGGCAATACCCATAAACGCGGCCAATCCAAGAAAGGTCAGTCGAGCACTGACAGACAGGACTGGGTTACCACATGTTCCCAGAGTGCTACAGTGTTCCCTGCTATCTTGATCCACACGAAAAGCTAAAAAAGAAAAGAAATTACACTCCAGCCCAGGGCTTAGGGTCTACACCTCCTGGGCTCTTGTAATCGTCAGGTATTGTCAAACCTGATCGGGCACAAATGGGTGGTGTTCCCAGTGCAAAACCAATGCTGATGCTTGCATTGACTATGAAAAAGCCCTAGAAAAGGCTATGGAACAAATGGTCCTTGAAGAAGGTATGGGTTGACAGATCAATGAGATCAATGAACACATGTCCCAAGGAGGGACTGAAACAAGCACTGTCGATGGACAAATGAATGGACAGCTTGAGGCGAAGAGCCAATGATCAGAACAACCAGCCAGTGGGGAGGGAAAGGCTGGATTCGAAAACAAGAGGGCGGATGAGGAAGGGATGATGGTGGTCGGAGTTCAAGGAGCGCCTGATAGAACGGCTATTCAATGTGGATGATCACTTCTCAAAGTCGAATGCACTAGGGTGGCAAATTCCCATTTGAATATGATCACCATTGTGATGCAGCTAGGAGGTAGCTGTTAATGTTCGCCTTCCATTCCAACTGCTCTACGAACTGCCAGCTTAGCCAAATTTGGTACAGTATCCGTTTCTTCCTTCATCGGAACAAGCAAAACATTATTGATCGCATAGCTGCATTCCTCAATGAACCACAGGGCCACAGGGCTTCATTCGGCTGGTGAGGTCAGCAGTTACTGACCTGTCGTATTTATTTCATGTTAGATCGGGAATGTCGCCGTTCATGCCTTCTTCCAAATCTGCTATGGAAGAATCCATGCTTCTTCACCCCCACTAGAGATTCGGTTCTTCAGCATTCGTGAGTATTATTATGTCGATAACATTGATACAATCATCTACAGCGCCCGAGGAGACGCCATATAATCTTCCAGACGCCTCTCCACGACCTAAGAGCGAATTACAGTTATGTAAGTGATGTGACGTCATACTTTGACGCTTACTTTTGTCACTGTAATCCCGTGCCCAACCCCTCTAGGTGCCAACTCGTGGGATGGACTGGCGTCGAACCTCTCCTTGGGATCGCTACCACGGTCGCAGGGGGATGTGCTGGAGATATACTGTTGCTGTACGAAAAGATACTATGGACCAGGACGAGACAAGAACGAGTGCCCTTACATCGTGCCCTTCTTCCCCATTATCCATCTGTCGAAAACAGAACTAAATGAGGAATCAGAATATGCCTTGCAGTTTCGGCTTACCAGATGTCTTCGAGCAAATGTCGAATTACTATGCATACCGCTTATGAATCGGGGGCGTGAGACGTGACTTGAGTTATTATTCATAGCCGAGCGCGCATTCAACGTCGACAGCAGACAGTTAGAGTATAGTTTGGATAGCGCCAAGTCCCATAAAAAGTTGCTGAAATAGTCGATGAGTGATTGCCCCAGGTAGAAGTTAATATTCTAGGCTTACTATGCTGTATGCTAGAATCATGTAAGCGTTGATCTGAATTAAGAACTCGAAAGAAGAGAGAAACAACTCACTGGCAATGCTAATAAACAGGAAACATTAGAACCAGAATATCAAATACTTGCTTTAACACCTACTCATGAATACAGTCACATCCCCAATGGCGAACAACGCACTGTATTGTTATTGCCGATGATAAACAGGAGAACAAAATGCAACCACAATACCCACGTTAGTAATCCTGTTTGAACGGTCACTGCGCGGCCAAATCAAAACAAATCCTATCACAAGAGCGAAAGAAACCAACTTCGAATGATTTTTGAAATAGCATCATCAGTAACCGCAAACCCTGTTTTGCGTCTGGACTATCAATAATCAGATGCGGAATCTCTTTTGTCTAAATACTTACCAAGCTAATGACAAGGACGCCGGTAATACATATATCAGAGATACACGACGAAAGGAACCACACCAGAGCCGGCCTGTGTAGCTCGGGCTTGCGCGAAAACAGCTTTAATACCGCCATCATGATTGTCGTCCATACACCGCCAGCTGAAATCAGGATTATACAAGGTTTTATGAGAGAGAATAAGACGTACCAAACGAAGCTAGCGCGAATAATGAAATGACGATGGGGATCCAGATTGATTTTGTAAGCAGCCAGATTCGCCAGGCAAAGAAAAATTGTATTGGCGTGGATACGGAAACCTTGGGAGTCTAGGTTAGACGGGGATGGCGAGACGCTTGGTAAACCTACGATGACTATGGGCCCTATTCCAGGCATTTTCAGTCATTGAACAGTGTCGCGCATTCCTTCTTACCTGCTGCAATCACTGAAAAAGAAAGCAATGAGATTCAATCCCAGTAAGTGAGGACGAAAACCCACGAGTGGGAAAGTATTTCAAGGCATTGGGTTGACCTGGTCTTTATGAGACATTTTGAATAGAGAGCGAGCTGTTATCCGTACCGTACTCAGAAATAAGTGGTTGGTAAACCATCACAATGTCGCATCCCGTATTAAGCGTCTCGACAAGAAACAAATATAGTACCTGACAAAAATGAGCGGACATTTGAAGACGCTTGACGGTAGCATACCAAAATCCTTATCCACAAAGTATCCCTATAAGCTTCCATGAAATTCAACCCGATTCAAGTCGGACAAATACCTACTTTTTGTACGTTTGGAAATAGAACAAGCACTACATTCAGAGTCAGAGGTTTATTAATACCTGGATGTGTGAGGCGAAGCAGCGGACCTGGACGATGAGAATCTGCAGGAAGGCGTTGGCGAGCCCACAGCGAGAGCTGAGAAAGCATGGGGACGTACTCCGTACAAAATCATGTTAAAGAACGTCCCGATGAGCAGCGGACCAAAGCTAGTTTGGTTCCATGAGTCCAAAGGAGAGGCTTCCGCAGATGAGGCTCACAAATTTATCGCGCTCACCATTTCGAAGGAGATGGGTGAAGGCAAGGAACACTGGATACACCTCGCGAGGGAGAGTAAATGTCTCCGTATGGTCGCTAGCCTTTATAAACTACCGTCCGAGCAATGATATAATGGTGACATCCAGGGGCAAAATCATAACGCGCAAGCCAGAAGTGGGCGTTCAAGCTGACGCGTGGCAGATGGCGGCCTTTGTGGGACTGCCGTCCAACATCACGCGGTATTTCAGATCTTATCAGAATACAGAATGATCAGTTCAAGATCATTTCTGCATCGCTGCACGATATTGCATAGGGCCTCAAACATCACCCTGGCTCCGGCGAGACCAGGATGGCTTATCCCCTGCTCCAAAGTTCATCAGGCCTGAGTAAGCTACATATTAATTTTAGCCAGTAGCCATCTCCGTTCGTTCGTACCAATGGAGCTCCATATTTCTCGCTCTTTTATGCTGCAAAGATTGTTGCCGATACACACAAAAGCGCAGCGGACTGAGAGTTTCACGATTTGATGCCGAGAAGTTCAGGGGATGGAACAAGTTTCCTACTGATCCAGCTTGCCGCTGGCCATTACAAAACAAGTTGAAGGAATGCAACAGTCCGAAATTAAACTTGCCTGCGCTGCGTCATGCCTTGAAACCTCGCGTACGCAGCTTCCAACCCTAGTCCAACGATACACTTGCGTTTCTGACACTAGATTATGGTTCCATTGGTCGCATCAATGAGGCAGAGCCATGTCGTGGTATATAAAGTCTCTGTCGCAAGAGTCATACCACCGAACAAGTCTATATTTTCCCATTTTGTCTTATGGGATTTGTTCCTGGAAACCTGATCAACATCGCATCGGGCTCAATACTTGCTGGGAGGAATATCATGATACCTGAACAGGTCCTGAACGTGCCGGACGCGACTCGAATTCGTAATCAGTGTTGGTATCACATTTTTAACAAAAAAGTAACCGTCACCATCAGATAAGTAGGGACCGCCAATCGCTTTCATACCGTGGTTCTCGAACGCAAGGCGATTTTGGGGAGGGACGATGAGCACGATCCAGGTCTTCGCGTGAACGAGGCAAAAGATTACGGGGTAACAAGGCATTTGGCGCAGAGGCTGTGGGGGATCAAATACATCATCTCACCATCATGCGATTCGCGTTTATGTAGATTGACTGGCACAGGTGTTACTTTACTGTCAACTGATCATCACGGCAAGCTGATCACTTGATGGCTGGCAAGGATCAAGGTATGTACCCATGACTATTCATTCGCTCCCAACGACCCATTACACATTGATACAGGACATGCCACGATATGTTAATACTGCCCCTCAAGGATTTTAAGATGCGTCATACCACACGCCCCAATAGAACTGTTCCGAACAAGTCTATATTTTCTCGTCCCTCCACAACCTTCGACCGCACACCTCGCAGGGGCAGTTGTTTTCGGTGCTGCCAAAACCTGAGTTGGAAGGGTGACGATGGTCGGAATCGAAAAGGTGATCGACATCGTCTTTTCACTACCGGATTCGGGATTCACTGGCAGCCGAGATGTTGAGATCCAACGATACATCACGGGCTTGATGTCTTCGTGGACTTGCTGGACGCCTTCCGCGACCTCTTCACCCTCGCCTTCTTCGGCGTTCTCCGGCGGTGCAACCTCGGCCATTGCGCGGCGATGCCGTGGACGCGACTGCCTCTTCAGTAATCTATTAATTGTCTCCGCCTGTCCACATGATTAAAATGGCATGCAGCGTCATGATCTGAATTGTACCGCATACCTTTTCATCCTCGAGTTTTTTCTCCGTCAGGTTCTTCCTCTTTCGAGCAGTTTCTTCCCTGCGCAATGCCAACTCCGTCTCATTCAGTGGTTGTTTTTTCGATCGACTGTTGTCGTCTTCACAGCATCGGATTACTAGTGTGCGATAGAAAATGACACGGGAACTCACCCAGTGAGACATGTGATGAACCGACAACGCTGGCAAGAACCGCCTGTCTTGTCGTCATGGGACGCGTGCCATGGGATGGAATGCTCGGAGCGCGAGACGGCCGTTCATTCTCTGAAGCTTCTGACGATGATCTATCGGCCGACTCTTCCTCGGACTCTGGGACTAGTAGGATGGATGCAATGAGATACGTGCCCATGCCCCGATCCTACGTCACGCACCAATGAGCCTGTACCGTCGTGACGTTTTGGTTGGACTCGCGTATCCTTTGACAGGAGTGACGCTGCCCGATGTCAACGCGGTGTGGGTTGGCAGCTTCAGCTTGATTTTCAGCCGGGGGACCGTGGTGTCTTCTTCTGGCTCCTCGTCTTCAGGTTCTCCCTGTGAATGGTCATGGGAACACATCCGCACTCCGTTGAGCTAGGCGCACAGAATGGGTCTCGTCCTCCTCTTCCTCGGCGTCATCAGACTGGTTCATGCCCTCCTCGGCGTCTTCGCTCTCGAAGCCCTCCTCTACTGAATCATCCTCGTCCCCTTCCATGTCGACCTGCTCCTCCATTTCGACATCGGAGTCGGATCGCATTTCTAGGGCGGCAGCACCGCGAGTACGCATCGGCATGGTTGAGATCAATGATAGACTCAAACTTGGACTCACCATGAGAAATGAAGTCCAGCGTTCTCGCCACGGTCGGAAGATGCTGGACAACACGAGCAAACAAGATATGTCTACGGTACACTATGAAATCTGCACGGTGCTGCGATGTTTGGAAATAAAAGACACGTGCACCATCCTCCAACCCCCTTAATGGCTCGAGTGTGCAGAATTATGGCGCAGATGCTTCGTAAATTCAATCCATCACTATCTTTGAAATGTCTGTCGCAACCATAGCAAAATGTCTCATCGTGATAATCCGATTCGCGATAGTGCTTTTGATGGTAAAGAATCAGCCGATGACGCGTCGCATAAACGTTCGCATACCTCATGTAGTTCATCTTCGTCATCAAAGACCGTATCGCATTTTTCTGAAGAATTTTCATAGTGCTGTATAGAAGTAAATTAACATCCCTCAACTGGTAGGACATGCCCACCTCGTCCAGTTTATGTTCAAATTCAAACTCTTCGTCGCACTTCCAACAGAAAGTTTTCTTGTGAGTTTTGGAAGTCCAGTAATGCTTGAATAGCAGCGCAAAGTCAACAAATGTGGCGCATATACGGCTCAAACGAATGCCTTACCTGCATTCGGGCATCCTCGTGGATAAAGTCTTGCTCACAGCGGCAGCAATACGAGTGTTCCTCGTACATGTGCTAGTCGTCGATATGTCAATGGTTTGGCGGAAAAATAAAGATAGATGCTTCACATCCTTCAAGTCAAACTGATCTTCAAAGTCGGTCTCGCATTCGCGGCAGAAACAATCCTTGTGCACGGCTGAGTCCCAACAGTGCAAAAAAAAAACACGCACTTTAGCGTACATAACACCAATGCGCGTTGTATGGCACCTACTCACCTGCACGAATGCAGAGCGGCCGACGAACTCTCGCTTATAGTGCTTGCAATAGGGATGTTCATTCTCGTCGTGCTGTATCCACAAGTTAGACTGTTACAACGACGCTTCTCAAATCCCCCCCACCTGATACAATTCAAAGTCATGGTCAAAATTGATATCGCATTTTCGACAAAAACAATCTTGATGCGCAGGCGAGTCTCAACAATGCTGCCAACCGGTGTTTAGGAAGCCTGGATACGAGTTAGTTGGAATGCTAGTTACCTGTCCAAGTGCCGCATCGTTGACGAATTCAGCCGTGTTTGTCTCGCACGTGCTGTCAGATGGAAGTTAATCAAGTACTGGACAAAGTATGGGTCTTTAGAAATATACCTCTGCTAGGTCATCTTCATCTTCAAAGCCAACATCACATTTATGGCAAACGCAGTCTTCATGAGCTGATGAAATAAGAAAATGCTTCCAGTGGTTAGGGTCAATAGTAACAGTAACAGTAACATCCTCTAGTTCGTCCTCGTCGTCAAACACCTCTTCACAGCGATTACAAATATGCATGCTCATCCGAATCTTGCCAGTGCTGGAGGCCATTGAGAATGGTTATTCACCTAGAACGGTTGAGAGAGGATACCTACCTCCTCCAATTCGTCTTCATCATCGAAGTGAGCGTCGCATTTATTCAGTGCGCAGAAGAATCCTGGTAGTGCTTTGAACCATGAGGCATACAAAACATCCAAAAGCATTGAGGGCCGTACCTGTTGCAGAGCATAGTTGCTACCAAAATCTCTCTCGCAGTCGTCACAGTAATGGTGCGATGATGAATTCATCATATGCTTCGAGAAGCGGACGCTGAGTAACTAGTAATCGCCGGATGTGTTGCCCAACACAGCCGTACCTGCTCCTTAGCAGCTTCATCTTTGAAGAGCCGACTGCACTTGCGGCAATACTGATCCCTATGGTCCCTTGGATAATGCTTTTTGTTGGTTTGATTGAAATCAATGCCCTGATGTGGGACAGCACTCATCGAGACACGTACTTGTTCCCTTGCGTCGGAATCCTTGAACCATGTATCGCATTTATCGCAGAAGGAAATGAACGGCTTTCTCTATGCTATGAATGGTTGGCATATCTAATTGAGTCGTGGGATGCTGAACCACTTACTTGCTCGAGGGCATTGTCATTCTTGAACGTCCTGCCGTTGTCGCACGCATCACATTCGTACATGGAATGGTCTTTGGCTCTGCAGTGAGACTCGATGGCATGGAGGGAGTCAAAGGTCTTATTGCAGTCTACACATTCGTACGACCCTGGCAGGGGCTTGGGAACAATGGAAGACGGCATTTGATTGACAGTTTAGGCGCTGGTCGGGGTTTGCCGCGGGCAACCATCATGAAGCTGGAGGATGAGCCGTTCGATGTAGGACGAGCCGGACGAAATACCAGCCAGTGCGCAGCCTGACGAACCAGACGACGAAGACAAAGACGAAGAGGAGCATGCCAGCGGTTCGCAACACGCCACGACTGGCGGGGACTACAGAAAGCTCGCCACAATCGTCGCCGTCTTCGCCATCCTGCTAGGCTTCATTATCTCGACATACCAAAATGTACAGACGGGAAAGCCCAAAGTGATCTATGCTAGCAGGTCGGTGGGCGCATCGCCGCATCCTCCAAACCCGGACCCTAACTGGTGACTGGCATTTCTACAGGTATTCCAAGGAACACAAGTTTAGACCCGCTGCAAGTCCCCGTTGTCACGGAGACGCTGAAGGACGGCCGTGTTCGCATTCGAGGGGGCGAGGCTACGATGAGCAGCCCGCCAAAGCCAACGACAACCCCCAAACGTGCGCGAAAAAGGACGCGCTCGAAGCAGCGCACCAAGAGGAAGACGATGGTTTCATAACATAATGCCATCTGCAGGTGCGTATGACTTGGATGTGCTGTCTGTGCCGTAGCATCTGAGCTCTCTGCCAAAGACATGTGGAATCTACAGACATCTAAGCGGACAATTTCAGAGCATAGTGCACATGCGGTAGTACCTCGTAATTAAACATGGTTAGGGGTAAAGACGTGGCCAGCTCCTTTCTACCATCATCAGCACTTGGTGAACCTGCTGCAGGCCAGATTTCAGAAGATGATTTCGACTTCAGGAGGCGGCGGCGAGCCACCCAACCAAGGCGTTCTGCGGATCGCAAAGGCCAGCCAAAACATGACCGCAATGAAAATCAGCAACGCCGCGCGAACGTATGGCGACGGGGTAGGCTGGTGAAAACGAGGGTCTGTCGCATAAAATGGGGTGCCCGACTCCCGGCGCGAACTGGGGCCTTTTTCGCCATCAAACGAGCGGTCCGAGGTCGCTAGCCTCTGGTATCTGGCTGACGACATGAAGGTAACGAAGGATGGGGCGGCTGCTGCGCACTGGCGGCAGTGAACCTGTTCAGGCGGAGCTCAAATTTGCCGAAGCGGCACATTCGGCGGAAATCAGGTTGGGCATTGCCCTCTTGTTGAAGGCTGATGCGACCGCTATAGGATTATTAAGTTACAGGTGCCTAATGGGCTGATGAAGCGCCTGACCTCGGCGATGGGCGGTCCGTTGCTTAAAAATATGCCAATCCGCACCACACTTGTCAGAGCGTTGGCGCTTGGAAATGACTCCTGACGCGGCACCCACAGACAACGAAAGCTCCCCTCTTCTCTCCTCAAACGGAACCACTTTGTATAATGGGACGACCAACACCGACTCGGTTGGAGGTGGCGCAAATCATCCTCTTGCCACAAATGAATCCTATTTGGCCTATGTACGTTTCTTGTTCGCCATCTTACTTGTGACTTTCTGCAGGTTATACCGATGGCAATCGGTCTCTTGCTCGTCGCGACGGACTCGACTATCGTGGTGTCATGTACGAAACGCATATTCTACATAGAGTGTATCTATACTCAAATAAGACTCGAAACATAGCCTACGCTTCTATAGGGAGCGAATTGAACGAGCTACAGAGAACAAGCTGGATAGCGACGGACATATATGTTGACCCAAACCAGTTTCCAGTGCGCCATTTTATCCCAACGCCCTCGAATTGTGATTCATTGCAGCACGCCTTCTCAGGCCTCTGTCCGGAAAACTCAGCGATCTCTTTGGTCGCAAAACGTGCCTGTTGACGTGCTATGCCATCTTTACCCTTGGATGCCTGTTCTGTGGCCTGTCAACGTCGATGACGCAGCTTATAGTAGCCAGAGCCATAGAAGGTATCGGTGGAGGAGGGATGACAATGTAACGTCCTTACAATCTTTTAATTCTCTCTTATAGAATTGGCTAGACTAGTCACAATCATCATGTCCGATGTCGTATCATTGCGTGTTCGTGGAACTTGGCAAGGTAAACCAGCGTATCATCCATCGGCATTTGCTCCATTCAATATATATGACAGGAGTCCTCAACTCGGTTTTCGCTATCGGGTCGACAATCGGCGCTCCTCTCGGCGGGTTCTTTGACGGACCATATCGGCTGGCGATCGGTAGGCACAATAACGCTTTTTTGTTCAATTCTTCATCACACGTCCATACAAGGGCATTCCTGAACCAAGTTCCGCTCTGCATCATCGCATTTTTCACTGTCCCTGTTCACCCTTCGTTTACCGCCGGCGAACAAAAGCTCTACCCTATCCGAAAACATGAAGCGAATAGACCTTGGAGGCGCGATAACACTCGTCTTGTCCGTCTTCTTCTTACTGTTTGGTCTAGACCGTGGCGGCAACATCTCCTGGTCCGACCAGCTCACCATTGGCTCGCTCATCGCATTCGCCATTTTTACCGCCTCGTTCGTATATATCGGGGTGTGCATCGCATCCGAACCGTTCGCTCCAACGAGAATAGTCTCCAATTTTTCTCTCTTATCCTGCTACGTCACAACCTTTTTTGGGACGGCGGCGACCTTGACCCAAATCTTCACCATCTCACTATTTTACCAGGCTGTCGAGGGAAAGACAGCCTCGGAAGCCAGCATGTGGCTGATCATTTGTGTTTTCAGCTCACTGGCCGGTTCGGTGTCGAGCGGTTATATCATGCAACGTACAGGCAAATATTACGCCATCACGGTAGTCAGTTACTTCCTGGTACTTGTTGGAACCGGTCTCGTCCTTCTTTCCAGTGGCGTCATCGTCGTTTCTATCATCGGTCTAGCTATCGGTATGCTCTCCGTGTTCATGGAAGCTGTTCAAAATGATGATGCTTATGAAAACCTAGGGATGGCAGTGACTAATATCGGCAATGGTAAGTGTATGCGATGTCGCACGACTGGCAATTCAAACAGCGGCTAGGTAGCGGAATCACGACAACTCTGATTGCCTTGATAGCACATGCGGGGCAAGCAGATCAAGCCGCTGCAACTGCCGGTAGGCACTATCACTTTAATGATTCCCTGTCCATTCTCCAAACATTCTATTTAGTTTCTTACCTTTTCCGGTCCTTGGGAGCAGTTCTTGGCATATCTGTGGGCGGCCCACTTGTTCAGGATACCCTTCGGTATCTATTGCGCAAGAGACCGTCGGGGGAGAATGCACAAGAGGTGAGTCAAAGCTTTTTCGGACATCTTGAACTGCATTTTTTTTTGACCGCACCATGTCAGATTGTAAGACGCGTCCGAGAGTCTCTGAGCTACTTGAATCAACTGGATCCCATAACCAGAGCGATGGTCATCCAGTCCTATGAGGGAGCTATGCAAGTCACATTTCTCTTCACGGTCGCCATGGCTACTCTCGCGGCGGTCTTTTCTGAAGAAAAGGCGCTGAGTCCCTCAAGTCCATGACATTGGTGTACGCGGTACCTGGTCCATGTCTGACGATGTCGTTCGGTGGTTTTATCTGTGCAATCCCGTTAGAATGTTCAAACGTAGAGAACGAGTTTCTCCTGCTCGTATTCTACTTTTCTCAATAAATATTTGGAAGCGTCCCTCGAAGCTGGAATGAAAATTGGTGGCTTATTTGTACACTGTTGCCGACCATCTTTATTCTTAGCTAATACAAGTCAATGAGTGCCGGCAGTGTCGAACAATGTACCAGTTGAACGCGGGCAGTGAGCATGATTGTGTCTTCACTATTGTACCATCAAGTTAGCTGTCCACACCCAACGTGCTCAGAATCAGCGACCTTCAAGTTGTTCCTTCCAGGTCTATACAACGCACGCGGTCTATTATGACATGAAAAAAGGTTTATACGAAACGCTCGGCGTATTTTACTTCCCATTGTCCACGGACTTGCTTAATTGACAGCATTAATCCTCCAAGTGGATCAAAATAATCTCGAACATGCTAAAACAGAAAGTGAACTCCAGTTTCACGTTATGACTAGATGCAGCAGCATTGACACACCCCGTTAGTAGCATCAAACGCAATGAAAGTGAAACTGTGCTAAAGTGGACGTTAGCTTTGCATTTTGAAAGGCAACTGGAAATAGGTGTCATAATCGACCCACCTCAGGCTTAGATAGTTCTTCCGGATAGGATGCCATCCATAGTCCCTGTTCGAGATCCATATATTGCGACTCGTGTTCATTTTGTCGAGCATAATTCCGAGCGAACTAAATACACTGAGTGAGGCTCAGTTTCACGTTTAAAATGCGATTCATACCTGATGATTTAATTTCACTTGTGAAAACATTAGGTCCCCATGCAGCCCGTGGAAATCTTGGACATACTAAAGGCAGTGAATGGGGTTCAGTTTCGTGATCTGGAAGCTGAATGATTGACATACTGTCTCGTAAGGAAGATGATATTCTTTGTATTTGCCGTAATGATGCTAAAATAGGATTTGGCTTTGCGTTTCGAAAGACAACTGGGAATAGATGCCGTGGCACCGATCAACCTACCGCAGCATCAGGGTCTCGTAAAAGCCTTGATCCATCCAATACAACGCAAAGGTCAGCACGCAGCCTATTATGACCTGAAAAAAAAGATCATACGTAGAAGGTACAAATGCTTTCCATGGGCCCCCAGAATGCCATTTCACATACGAAAACCTTTCTCCATTGGCAGCATCAACAGAATCTCTGGTCACCTAAAAAACACCGGGTGAGGTATAATTCCACGTTCCGGAGGTAACATGATGCTGCAGCATTGACGAACCGTTCCATCAGGATAATGAAGCTTGCGTGTAGCGAAGGGGGGAGTTGAGCTTTCGAAAGGCAACAGGAATAGGTTCTGTGGAGTCGACCCACCTCAAGGGGTTTGCTGAAGGTATCAGAACCACCGAGCCCTTGAGAGGCCTGTCCACCCTAAAAACAAGTGTGATTTAGCTTCAATAAAGTGACTGGAATAGATGCACACACTCACGGTATGATCGGCTCGCTTCTAAATGGAGATGCGTGCAGGTCAGAGATATGTTTCGTCAGTGGAAGCGGGAACTTGAAGGATTACCCGAATGGAATTACTCCTTGAAATGTAACCGTCTATTGGAGAGGCGGTTGCCGACAACGCAAAGGCAGCGAAAATGATGACAGAGGAAAGATGCATAGTGAACAAAGAGTTGGATCAGTTGCTAGTGAGGGCCAGCCTGGGATGATTCTGTTCGGACATGGGGCTGATAAAGACTGTGCACCCGGACAACATCACTCGCTTGTCGTGAGTGTAGCCTGATGTGGTGTGTTGTGCACTGGTCGTTGAGATGTAGCCTGATGTTGTGCACTGGTTGTTGTGATGTAGCAGGCGGTGTCATAGCGGCGAACCAACAGGCACTCCTTGAACTCCGACCACCATCATCCTCCCTGCAGTTTTTGCATCCAGCCCCTCCCCTCCCCTTGGGCTGGTTTTATCGACATCTGACCCTCGCCTCGGGTCGTCCGTTCATTTGCTCATCAGCAGATCCTGTTTCCACTCTGTTCTAGGGCCCGATGTCCTATCGATCGCCATCGATCTGTTGTTTTGCTTAGCTGGCTTTCAGCACCAGCTGTCTTAGCTTTGTTACCAGCTTTGGTATGGCCATGTTTGTGGATATCGCCTTGATAAATCCTCGTGACGTTTGGGGTGAATGGTGAAAACCCTGGCTGTTTGCAAGTTAGTGACCCAGGTAAACTTGTCGTGTAAGCTACGATATAGCTGTCAAGATTGCAGGGAATGCTGATGAACTCTGGGAACATGTGGTAACCCAGTCCTGCATGGTAGTTGCGACTCCGACCTTCGGTATGGCCACATTTGTGGATAATGCCTCGACAAATCCTCATGACGTTTGGGGTGAATAGTGAAAACCCTGGCTCTTTGCAAGCTACAGACCTAGTGTAACTTGTTGTCTAAGCTACGATACAGCTGTCAAGATTGCAGGGAATGCTGATGAACTCTGGGAACATGCGGTAACCCAGTCCTGCATGGTAGTTGTGACTCTGTCCTCCGGTATGGCCGTGTTTGTGGATATCACCTCAAGAAATCCTCCCCCCGTATAGCATCGCGTCAAGAGCTTTAGGTTTCGCTTACATCGCCGATTAAGCACCAGCAGGTATCATTTTCACTAGGGTAACTGATTTTTTAGGCGGGCTTGAGACACCCATCGCTTTTTGACATAACAAACTTAGGTCATGAAAGATGTACATATTGTAGGGCTTGGTTTCCCTTGTTATCAACAGCTGGGTCTCTGTCGGTAGTTACAGTATCTTGTAGGTACTTGTTTCCAAATAGTATATTTCCATGCGAAAAAAAAAAAAAAAAAAGCGGCGAACCAAGCCGATTTTGTAGCACTGTGCCTGTGCCCGCTCACCTTTCCTCTCATTTCCCTATGTTACTCTTTGGACCGTATGACACATTCTTTTTACGACTATCATTTGTTCCCATCTTTCATATATCATTCTATCTATATAGTGTAGTCCCTCGTTTTGTACTACCTTGCCTTAGGTTTTGAATTACCCTTTGACCACACATTTCCAATTCTTCTCATCGCTCCTTGACCTCTTACCACCACCACCTCCTGTCTTGAAGCCTTCCTTCCCCCTTCTCGTCATGTTGAGCCCTAGCTCCGCACCAGCTCCCTTTTCTCCACCTCTTGCTAGCGATCTTCCCCCCTTCCCCCCTCCCCTTGCATAGCGCATTTTCCTTCGCAGGATGATTGGAACCCCCCCTCCCCCCCAGGTCCCAAGGCCCCGAGCCCCTTAGCAAACAACGTCTGGTGATTCTCACCATGACAGTGATCTTAATCGTACAGTGCGTGGCCCTCCTCTGCCCCCCCCCCCCCCCTCTTTCTGCCCTGCATGACCTCTTTAGCCTTCTGGTGACCAAAGACATGATTGGCCCCCTCTCGGGATGCCCTGCTGCTGAACTTGCATCCCTCTCCCTCCAATACTATGATGCCCCATGTCAACAGTGCAGCCTCCTGCCCTATCAAACTTCCTGCCCCCATGTGGGCACTTGCTCCACTTGCCCCAACCCTCGTGCAGATCCTCGCTGTACGCACGAGGCAGTTCTTCACATGTCCTTCCCATTGTCTACCATCGTTGTTCTGGAACAAGATGTTTTGCGTTTTGAGGCTGCCCACTGCCCACCTTCTGCCGCCGCGCGGTCTCAACCTGACTCTTCTGCTGGTCTTGACGATCTTTTTGGGGACACTCCTTATGTTTCCCCTGGAGTCTCGCAGGAGCATCCCCCCTCCCCTCATGATACTGCCGAGCGTGGCCGCCCTGTCTCTGCTAGCGGCTGCCCTGTCTCTGCTAGTGGCTCACACTGTGCCGCCCATTCGCGTTCCCTTTCCCCAGCTGAGTCAGTCATGGACTCCATGCATGCACCTTCGAGGTTGGCCTCCCCAATGCCCCCACGCCAGCCCAAATGCGCCCCCTCTCCGCCAGTGAGTGGCACCACCACCAGCCAGGTCAATCTGGGCATCCAATCTCTCCTGGACTCTGTTTTGGTCCCCTCTTCACAAGACATGTTTGATTGTGCCCCACTGTCTCGTGCACTCAAGTGGCAAGTTGGCTACATTTCTGGCCGTCCCTATGATGACATCCAGCTCGCCCTGGGCACTTTACCTGCAGAACTATGTGATGCCTGCGGCAATTTTTGCTTAGAAGACCATTCTTGCGAGCACTTTGGGAAGTGCCAGCTATGTTCCGAGATGCGTGGCAGGAATGGCTGCTCGCATTCTTTCCTCCGGGAGGTCGCTGACCCCGCTACCCTGTCTGCTGCCACTGCCGCAGCCCTTGTGTGTAAGGCATGCGATGTGTAAGGCATGTGATGAAGAGCTGGCATTTCGTCTTAAGTCCGGCTCCCGCCAGCCTCTCTTCTCAAAGTCCTCGTCGACCCGCCCCTTGTCGCCTGTCTGGTCTTTGACCCCCTCGGGCCTCTCAGTCATCTTGAACACCCCAACGAAACCTCGCCCTCACCAGCCCGTTGCCTCTTTCTATTCAACAGATGTTTCTCCCTTTCCCCTTCGTGCTTCCGGGGAACCTGTCTATGATGGAGCCACCTCCCAATGCCGTGCCAGGGTAGCCGCCCGCGACCAGGCCATGTCTATGGCTTCACAACCCACTGCCCCGCCCCCCTCCAGCCCTCCCCTGTCTACTGAGACCCCACTGCCGGCTTTTGCCCCCCCCCACTGCCCTTCCCTCCACGATCCCCCCGCACAGCTCTGTGCTGCCTCACGTTTTGCATACCATTCCAGTGGGCACTCCTGCCTGTCGTGCTTGGTTAGATTCATTCATGCTCACGGACCTGTCTACGATCCCTCACAGACACCATGCCTGCTTTCACCACCTCCTCGAGCATTGCTGTTGCCACATCCCCTCAGTGGTGGCCCAGGGCAAGCAGCTTGCCCCTGGAACAACTATCCTGGAAGCCTCTCTCATGGCAGCTGTTGACACAGTGTTCTCTGTCCTTTCCACAGTGGTCCCCATGAAAGTCACTACTGATATGGACACCGGCAAGGACTCGGACACCCTGCGCAATTTGCGGGAAGAAGGTATTTATGACTCCCACCATGCCCTGGATGGTCATACTGATGGCCCTACCATCACGGTTTCAGCTGATGATACAGTCGCTGATTACTTAGATGCCCTTTCCTGCGTCCAGGTGGACATGGATGCTTGGTTCGTGCCGTCAACGGATGCTAACTTCACAGTGTCTGCTGACAATGTTACATTGCTCTGGGAACTTATCCATGAGCACTTTGCACAGGCTTGCACCTTTGTTGATGCCCCCATTAGCACTGTCACGAAGGTGAGCATTAATTCTGAGGCTTCTTCTGTCCCCTCCTTGATTGGTGGACTGGTCTGATCCACATCTTCCCTCAACACTGCCTGCAAAGTGGCTATGATTGCCTCCATTGCACTAGCTGGCCTTTCTGAGGCTGAACAAGCTAAACTTCTGGCCAATGCCCTGTGTCAACTGGCTGCCCCACCCTCTTGCTGTACATCTGCCCTGGATGCCATCCCATGAGAGGCCTGTCATCCTCGCAACCAGGGCTGCCCTGTCACTGTGCCCAGTCCCTCGGCCCCCCCCTGGTTTACTGTGCTACTAGGCCGGGTCGTCGTTCTGCTGGGCCCCCTGCCTCTTCCTTGGTGACCTCGGTTCCCACCTCTCAGGCCCCATTGAGGCTACTTTCCAAGTGGTGCATGCCATCTCAGTGGCCAATGGGATCTCATTGGAGCAAGCATTTGTCCAAGCCTCTCCCCTCATCTCTGCTGATGTGGCTTGCATTGGCCGCTCTTCTGGCTGCTCTGCCCTGCCCTGCCCTTCCTATGCTGCAGCAGCTTCTAGCAGCTCAACAACCCCCCACCCTAGGTCATCTACTGTGCATCCCCCCACCAGCACCCCCCTGCCTGATGGCAAGTGGCAAGACACTTGCAAGAAGAAGTGAACCACACAAGGCACAAAACAAAATGTATTCATCTTCTGCCCCCCTCCCAACCCAGCAGCCTCTCCTTTGATGCGCCAAGACAATGCCGACCTGCTACTTGCAATCCTTGGGTTCCTCCATGGCCAACCAGATTATGCCCCTGCCTTCCACACTACAGACTTCAATGAAGTCCTTCACACCAATTGGATGCAACGGGACTTGATCGTGGTAACCTGTTGGTGACCTCTCACCAACCTCCAAGAAAAAGCCTTGCATGGTGCCCTCACAGCCTATGCCCAAATCGAGGCTGAAGACACCCAAATATTGAATTGGCCCACCACCTTGTCCCTCAAATTCTGTGCTGTCCCCACATGTAGCCATGATGGTGTTGAATACACTCTGGATGACATCCTCCACAACCTCTGTGCTCACCCAAAGTGGGCGAATGTTGAATTTTTTGGTAAACTGCATTGGATTAAAGTGTGTACTCAAGCCTCACTGAGTGCCAGTGGTACCATACTCGTGGAGGTTGTTGACACCTGCACCAGCCACATAGCAGACTGGCTACATAACTCCATTGTCACCATCCATGGCTGCAAGGTCAGATGTATGAAGTGGATGTTTAAGGATGCAATTCCACAGTGCACTACTTGTTGTCATTGGGGCCATACTAACTTCCAGTGCATTGCCAACATGGCCACCTGTGCCAAGTGTGCAGGCTAACACCCCACAGCCCAGCATGGTCAATATTACACCATGTGCATCTCCTCTCAAGTTGACTGCCACTTGTGCCTTTGCATCAACTGTGTTGGCATGAAGAACCTGGTCCACCTTGCCACTGACAAGGCCTGCCCTTTCTATGTGGCCCACAATAGCCCTGAGGCCATCAAGAAACTCTATATTGCCATGGTGGACTGCTGAAAGGGTGGCAAGATTTTCATGGAAGTTGAAGTGTTGCAGAAACAACAAGCTAAACATGGCCCAACTGCTGCTGCCTCTTGCACTGTTGCCCTCACCCCTGGGGTTGCCCACATTGATGATGTTTTCCCTCTGGTTGCCAGCACCTCAGCCACCACAGCCCCACCTTTATGATTGAGTTTCCCCTCACATTTCGATATTTATTCTTTAATGCACAATGCTCTTTCCCTGCCATGTCTGCCCTACTTGATGCTCACCAGAACAACACTGATATTGTCTTCTTGCAAGAGACTCCCCACATGGACATATTGGAGATGCTGGCTCCCACACTGGTCACCTAATTTGGGGTGCTCCTCAACACCCTGCTTGGATAGCTATCAATGGCACCTGCAACATCCACCTGGATTCACAAGTTGCAGTCTACATACATTGTGAGTGTGTGGACACTCATTTTCACCTTTCATTAGACATTTTCATGTTTGCTGACCCTAATGTTTTGTGCTTTTCCCTTACACACCCCTCAGATGGTGCTACATACACATTTATTAACATTTACAGGAACCCGGCTTCATTTGCCTCCCTCAATGCTTTTGAATGGGCTCTACCCAATGTCCCAAACCTTGCCCTGGTCCAGGGTGACTTCAACCTCCACTCATCACTCTGGGATGACTTGGTTCTCCTTGATGATGTGCGTGCCACTGACTTCATAGGAGCCTGTTCCCAGGCTGGTCTCTGTTGTCTTAACAATGGAGCCGCCCCTACATGGTTCTGACAAGGGGCTACCTTGCATGTCCTGGACCTACTGTGGGTGGTGGCACCTTTATTGGTGGCCACTCACGAATTTTTTGATCTCTCCCTTTGGGGAGCATGTCATGATCACCACCAACTGACACTTGCCTTTACAGTTGATCACCACCCACCTCCCTTCCTGTGCCACCCTTACTTGCCAGCTGGCTCAGAAGGTGAAGGCCATTTCATTTCAGCATGTCAAGATATCTCCTTCAACATCAGTTCCACTGTGACTAGGTGTGATACTTTGTACACCACATTGCAAAGTGCCTGGATGTGTTTTGCCATTTCTCCCAAGACCAGTGGGAACCCCACACGATGGTGGAACTCCAACTGTCAACGACTCTGCTCTATTCACAATGTGGACCCCTCCCCTGAAAACTTATGGGCTTTTGCCATGCCTGCTGCTCTGCCAAACATGCCTATTTCAACAAACACATTGACAACCTCTGTGCCAAAGGTGACCTGTGGTCCTGCATCTCCTGGACAAGAGACCACCCCCTGCCCAAGTTCCCCCATATTGTTAAGAACTTGAGAGCGTAGTTTCTTTTCTTTTTCTTTTCTTTTCTTTTTAGGTAAGCAACTGTATATGGGAAGGGACATGAGGCTAGAGGTATATAAGTAGGGCTCTCTGAGCCATAGTCCTTAGCCTTACGATAGTCTGTATCGCCTATACAGCTACTAAGGTCTCTCCAATACTATTCTTCTCCAACCTTCGGTTACTGTTAAGGCTTTGTCTTGACATAATCAGTAAGGCTCTTCAACCGACCGTTGGCATCGTTACACGACGCAGCATAGTCCTGCTCGTCGTTACACGTGTTAACGAATCGTCTTACGCTCGTCAAAGCCCTATACTAGGGTTAGACGCTTTTATCTCTCTCACCACCATCGCACTCGTCAAGAGTGTTGGTGCATCTTTTATCTCATCAAGACTCGTTGTCTTCGGCGTCGCAACCGCGCGTCGAACTCTCTTAATAGCCCCTCTGAACAGAGGTCTCCCTCAAATGGGCTAGTCGACAAAGTTCTCTCGGACGAGAGTCATTGCGCGCCAGTGGTAGTTGCAGGCAGGCACACCTGGGCACTTGACACCGCGAGAATCGGAAAAACCCAAGGAACGGGTGAATAAAATCTAGATTTGAGTGTATCAAGGCGGAGATTTAAATCTTAGGATACCCTCTGTACTAGCTGTGCGAATTAAGCTGCGCACAGATAACTAGGCACAAGGACACCTGAGTGAATTGCCGGGCACTCAATCAAGGTCAACTCGTTTCTTCTCTAGGCAACGTCAGTATCTTCCTCAACTGAGGAACGTCATAGGATTTCGCGGAACAGCCGCACGAAGAAATCTATTGTCCGTGGAGGGCCGGAAATAGATTGAAGAAATTTTTTAGGTTTCATAAAGCCAGGTCCCGATGGATCTGACTTTCAAATACGTTTTACCCCATGCAGGGATGTCACTGGTGGAGATCGCCTCCACATTTGAGATCGGATGGGCACGCGGACATGCCATCACCAAGAAAGTCGCTGCCGTGGCCGTGGAAATGAAAAAGGACCACCATCACCACCATCACCGCACCCATCAGGCGTGTGCAACACGACGCACACGTCAAAGTATATTGGCAGTGTAATTAAGGAACGGCGACAACAAGAGCGGCAGGCACGCATTGAGGCGTGGAAGGTTGAACAAGCTTCCATCAGGGAGCAGGAGGAGGCCTGGAAGGCCTTACAACATGAAAAGGCGGAGAAAATCCGCAGACAACGCCAGATCGAGCGCGAGATGCGCGAAGAGGATGCGGCGTTTGAGGCATTGTTCAAGTGCCTCCAGACATTCGGTACCGGCACACCGGTACGAGAGGCGCTTCTCAGCGCCCAGAGCAACCTCCTGTTGCTCCAACAGTTCGGTGGCGGCCCGGATTTACCTTTATTAAGACACCGGGGTCTCATCTTGTCCGCGGAAGAGCGGAATCGAATCAAACATGCGGAGAATGGCAACATCAGGGCCACTGCATATGCCCGATTCCATCGGGAACAAGTACAATCAGAACGAAGGTCGGCAGTTCGATACGACCCTTACCTCACCACAAAACCAAAGAGGAAGGTTCGCGCCCCGACTCCCAATGATCCAATGCAAGGGATCTGGGAAATGCTCGATCTCAGGCTCAACATGAGCCTTGACTTGTTTTTGAAAGACGTCGGGGAAAGCTGCAATTGAGTGTGGACATGGCAGGAAGGCGGCAACAGGGCGCGCCAAGTTACCGGGTCCAATCGGGATGCCGGTTATGGGAAACAAGCCGTATAGGAAAAACGGCTACTGCTATATGGTGCTCTTCAAGGAAGAGTACTACAATGAATACGTCTGGCCTGCATGGCCCACTGTGAAGGAGGTTCTGGACTGGGAACCCGAGCTGCGAAACGAGAAGTACCGCTTCGCGCTTCAAGATAACGTCAGGAACGACATGTTCCACGTTGTCGAGAATGCCGCTATTCGCTGCGGAGAAGAGGTGTATACATGGAAACACCTCGAGCAGCTTCGGAACTCGGACCCAGAACTCTGGGAACATATTCGGTTGGGTGGAAAAGGCCGCGACAAGAAAGGTGCTCGTCCCGGGACGGTCTCTAGTAAGCACTGTACACAGTGCAACGGACAAATAGTAGTAAAAAAGACAGGTTGTCTAGGAGTCCCTACTCGGTTTTGCGTCGACTGCAACTGGGTAGAAAAATTTTGTAATTGTAATGACGATCGAGAGGAATGCAATCCTGTTCAAGCCTATGCATATGAATCGGATTACGAGGATGACATTGAGGAACTCGACTTGCAAGAAGTCGATGAAGAAACGAAAGTCCAATTAATATATTGGCCAAGGGCGCAACCTTCCCTTGCCTCTTTCATGCCACCACTTCCTAAAGAGAAAGTTAAGGCGCCTGTCGTCACAAAGCCCACGCCTAAGGTCACGGCGTGGAAACCAGTTGAAAATCCGAAACCAGTTGTTGGAATAGTAATCCAAGAACCTGTTAAAAAGATTATTCCAGTCCCGACAGAACATGATCACGGCTATTGTTGGTTAGCCATGATCAAGACGGAACACAGGTCTTGGATATGGAAAGAACTTCCAAAAAATCCAACTGCAGATCAATTACGACGAGTTTGCAATATGTTCCCGAAAGCATTAAGAAAAGATGGAATGTACACCATGGAAATGTTCATCGACGAACAAATCCACATTAAGGATGTATCCGTTCCACATGCACAGGGACAAAAGTTTACCAAACTTTGGTCAGCAGCGGGGATTAGGAATTTCTTAGCCGATCTTAGACTCCACAAAGAAGAACACCTGAAAGTGGGAAGCGACATAATCCTTATTCCAAGGACATACGCACAAGTCGCAAAGGTGGGAACCAAAGGAAAAGGAGTTAAGAAAAGCGAACAACCCAAATACTACTGGTTTCACGGATTAGGTACTCGAGCAGAAGACTGGGTGGAGGACATCAATGGTATTGAACTAACTCAAAGAATAAACATTCCACGATGGAATCGACTAGTTCAAGAATACCGAAAAGTTTCCTTACCTCCCCCAGGACATGGCAACCACACTCCAAACGATAACGGGTGGTGCTATTTGTCACTTTTCAAGCGACAGTACTGGAACTGTTACGCATGGCCAGAAAACCCTTCTTGGCATACTATTGCCCAGTATGAACCCGACATGAGAAACATGGTCTTGGGATATAAGATCAATATGAACTCCAAAACCTGCCGATATCACGTCACACACAAGAAAGACGAAGATAATGCACTACCAAAGGCGGCAGATATCTTAGAATATTACGGAGGAGATGACTCCGTAACAAGACACTTCTCAGTCGGTTTCGAAATTACTCAAGCAGTGGTACAAGGATGTATCGGTCTCATTACAGTGGGGATAACGGTATTTGCACACGAATATTTGGCAACTTGGGGGGCAGCTACACCAGCGCAAACAAATGAAAGAATTGCCCAAGGAACCAATCTGGCTCAAGCAATACAAGCCATTGACGCAGCAATACATCCTCCTCGAGAACCACATCCCACAATCCGAATGGACATGCCGGATTATTACGAAGGAGACCCAAAAGAAATAGCAGCTTGGTTGAGGCAAATGGCCTCTTATTTCGCCATAGTTGGGGTCTCTAACAACAACGTCATGATCCAGATGGTACTACAAAGGGTTCGAAAAGGTCAAGGTAACCGAGCAGGAAACTGGGCAGCGGCAAAAACAGCCGAAATTGAAGCAGCAGGAATAGAGGCACATAGAAGAGAAGAAATGATAGGCGCAGACGGAACTCCAGTGCCACAATACACTCGACAACAATGGAATGAGGGAATAAGGACTGCAGACGGACAAGGATGGATAATTACACCCCTCATCCACAAATTCCCGTTCATAAGCTTTAACGACATGATAGAAAAAATGAAAGAATATTTCCTGACTACCGAAACAAGAGATCAGGCATGTCGAACCATCCAATCAATGAAGCAGGGAAGTCTGAAAGCAGAGGACTACGTAGTCAACTTCAGAAGCGTAGCATCCCTCACTCAATACAACGAGATTGCACTGGTCACACAATTCCGTGCAGGACTACATCCACCACTCGGAAGAAGACTTGTTGAGTTACAAGTTCTTAATGGACAAAGGATGGCGGACGGGTCACAAGATGGCGACTTGCAGTGTTGGTTTGATAGGGCAATACAAGTAGAAAGAAGCTGGAGGGACGCACAACAAATTTACCCCCAAAGCTGCCCAACAACTACAAACCGACCACAACAAAATCGCCCGGTTCAAAATACAAATGCAACGGCTTCCACATCAACGGGAGGACGCACTCCTATTACATGTTTCAACTGTGGAAAACCAGGACACACTGCAAATGTATGCAGAGCCCCAAAGAAAGATCCAAATGCTATGGATGTCGATAGACAAAGACGAGTAGTGGAGTGTTACAATTGTGGCAAGAAGGGCCATTTTGCACGAGATTGCCGAGCACCGAGGAAGGACAAGGGAAAGCAGGTCGTTAGGACCTGGTCAACTGTAAAAGAGTTTGCAGAAGAAATGACAGATGAAGAGAAAAAAGAGATGGCAGGGGCGTTGGGTTTTCAGAACGACTCATGAGGAAGCATTCCCCCTCACGAGTCACGGACACTGTACAGTACGATGATTCATGTATAAATATACCAGAATTATTATATGAATTTCGTTCTATGCAAAACTGTTTGAGGAATGCACCTATAAGTGCAACGAGACCGAAGTTTAAAACATGGTCCGCTCCATGGGTGATAAGACGAATTTGGGAACAACCCATGGAAATAGCTACAAGAGATCTTCGATCCTGGGTAAAGAAAGATCGAATGGATGAAATAAATGAACAGCTAGTCAAGGACCTGAATGAAATGACGGAAACAGATGCACTATGGTATTTAAACCATCTGAAACATAAACCAAGATTTGTGCGAACAACAGGAAAACATCAGATGGATGTAGACGTAATAACGGCAACAATAGACTCAGTGGAATGGTTCAAAATCAAAGCCCTGATTGATTCAGGATGCACTGGGTCATGTGTAAATAAAGAATGGGTAGAGCGACATCGATTAAATACAAGAAAATTACCAAGACCAATACCAGTGTTTAATGCAGATGGAACCAACAATATTGCAGGACAACTAGAAGAAATGATCGAACTAAAAGTACAAATAGGCGATCACTTTGAATCCTTGGAGTTTGGAATTTCAGCCTTAGGAAAAACAGATATGTTCCTAGGACATGATTGGCTGAAATACCATAATCCTGAAATAGATTGGAGAAATCAAAAAATACGATTCTCCCGATGTCCAGGAACTTGTTGGAAAAGCTCTGAAAGTTTAGAACCAGAAGATGAAATGGACAGAGTCCAATGGGAACAAGGAGAAAGACTGCTAGCAGTCTATATAGGACCAGAAGAATTAAAAACAAGGGCATACCAATCAAAAGCTACAGAGATAGCTTCAGCAAATGTAAAAAAGAGAAAAGTAGAAGACATAGTCCCAGAACACTATTTGGGATACCGAAAAGTCTTTGAAAAAACCACATTTGATGAACTACCACCACGAAGACCGTGGGACCATGCCATTGAATTAATTCCAGGGTCAAAACCATTAGATTGTAAAATCTATCCATTAAACAGAGATGAGCAACAGGCGTTGGAAGATTTCTTAAAGGAAAACCTGGATACAGGAAGAATAAAGCCAAGCAAATCACCAATGGCTTCACCATTCTTCTTTGTCAAAAAGAAAGATGGATCACTACGCCCAGTACAGGATTATCGAAAACTCAATGAAATGACCATAAAGAATCGATACCCATTACCCTTAATCTCTGAACTGATAGATAAACTCAGCCATGCAAATATATTCTCAAAAATGGACATAAGATGGGGATATAATAACATTTGCATTAAGGAAGGTGATGAATGGAAAGCAGCATTCCGAACGAACAGAGGACTATTCGAACCATTGGTCATGTTCTTTGGATTAACAAATTCACCTGCCACTTTTCAAACTATGATGAATGATTTGTTCCAGGAGGAACTCGCTGAAGGATGGGTAGTAATCTACATGGACGATATCTTGGTGTTTTCAGAAAATAAAAAACAACATGTTGAACATGTAAACCGGATATTGGCAAAATTAGAACAGAACAAACTATCGTTGAAACCAGAAAAGTGCTACTTCGATAAGGAAGAAATTGAATTCTTAGGAGTAATCATTACCAAAGATTCAGTAAAAATGGACCCAGCCAAGGTTAAAGCAATCAAAGAATGGCCGGAACCAAAATGCAAGAGAGAAGTACAACAATTTTTGGGATTCGTAAACTTTTATCGACGATTTGTAAGAGGATTTGCCAAAGAAGCAAAACCGTTAACTGAGTTAACGGGGAAAAAGGAATGGGAATGGGGAAAGTCGCAGAGCGAAGCTATGATTAAGTTAAAAGAAAGAATAGCGGAGGAAGCGGTCTTGGCGATACCAAATGAAAATGGACAATTCCGAATCGAAACAGATGCATCGGATTTTGCTATGGGTTCAATTCTTTCTCAACAACAAGAGGGAATCTGGAGACCAGTGGCATTTATTTCAAAAGCCTTAAATGCAGCAGAACGGAATTACGAAATTTATGATAAAGAAATGTTAGCAATAATGCATTCTTTATACGAATGGTCACAATACCTAAAAGGAGCAAAAGAAACAATAGAGATTTTAACAGATCATCAAAATCTCACATACTTTAGGAAACCACAGAACCTGAATAGAAGACAAGCTCGATGGGTGATAGACCTTCAAGAATATAATTTCGTTATAAAACATCGATCCGGAAAATCCAATTCGAAAGCAGATTTACTATCGCGAAGGGCCGACTATGAAAAAGGAGAAAAGGATAATGAGGATGTACTTTTACTCAAGGAGGAACTATTTGTAAGATTAGACGACTGGACAGGAGAGTGGGTCACATTGATCAACGGGATAAAAAAGACCAACCGAAGACAATGGGACACACAAGTGCGAAAAGGAATTGAAAGTAATGAAGAAGGGTTTGAGTTTGATAAAGGAACAAACCAAGTAACCTGGAAAGGAAGAATATATGTTCCAGCAGTAATGAAATTAAGGGAAGAAGCAATATCATTACATCACAGATGGGGACATCCAGGAATAGCAAAGACCCTAGAACTCATTACCAGAGATTATTGGTGGCCAAACATGAGAGAGGATATAGAAAAGTACATCAAAGGATGCCGAACTTGTCAAACAGTAAAACCAGACAGACAAAAAAGAGCAGCACCTTTAAATCCTCATGCAATACCAAGACAACCATGGGAAGACATCGCATTAGATATTATTGGTCCCTTGCCGGAATCAAAAGGGTACAATGCGATCTTAACGGTTATTGACAAATTCACCAAGAAAGCATATTTTATTCCCACAAACACCACTCTTACGTCAAAAGGAGTAGCCATACTATTTAGAGATCATGTGTTCAGAGAACACGGAATTCCGAAAAAAGTAATAAGCGATAGAGGACCACAATTCGTTTCCAGATTCATGAAAGAATTCTTTGAACTAATGGGAATTAAAGGAAATCCCTCCACTGCATTTCATCCCCAAACTGATGGACAATCCGAAAGAGCAAATCAGGAAGTCGAAATACTATTATCCACGTTCGTAAATGAAAAACAAGATAACTGGAGTGATTGGCTAGCAGTAACTCAATTCTGCTATAATGATAGACAACACTCAGCAACGGGATATTCGCCTTTCATGATGAATTATGGATACAATCCAAATAAGGGAACAGTGGATCAACCATCTAAACCCAGGGTAGAAGCCGTAGGACAGTTCATGGAAGAACAACAAGAAGTATGGAAAAAGGCGCAGAAATCACTTAAAAAGGCACAAGACTCCATGAAGGCTCAATATGACAAAAAGACGCGAGAGTCTATTGAATACAAAAAAGGAGATCTAGTGTACCTTAACGCCGAAAACATTCCATCAGTTCGACCAACAAAGAAACTAGGAGAACGATTCATTGGACCCTACAAAGTCATTGAGAAAGTAGGAGCGTCATCATATCGACTCTTAATTCCTGCGAGCTGGAAGGTGTATAATGTTTTTAATGAAACATTATTAAAACTGTATAAGGAACCCACTTTTCCACAACAGAAACGCCGCGAATCCGATCGCAAAAACAAACAAGAGAAAGAGGACGAGACCGGCGATTATGAAGTGGAAAAAATACTAGATAGTCGCATCAACAAGCGAGGAAAAGGACGGTTGGAATATTTAGTAAAGTGGAAGAATTACCTGGTAGAAGATTCCACATGGGAACCGGCGACGAATTGTCACAATGCCAACCGGAGTATCGACGAATTCCACCGCCTCCATCCAAGTGCTCCTCGAAGAATAAGGATGAGCGACTTAATGTTCACACGGTATCAAAATTATACACAGCCACAAATACCCAAGACCCTGTTCGGATGGGAAGATGGAAAATTCGAGAAAGAATACTTAGAAAAGCTGGAACGAAATTGGAAAAAGTGGAAAAGAGACCAAAGAATCGCTGAAAAAGACAAACAAGGATTCTGTGGAACTGAATCCCTAAAGAGAGGGTTATGTTAAGAACTTGAGAGTGTAGTTTCTTTTCTTTTTCTTTTCTTTTCTTTTTAGGTAAGCAACCGTATATGGGAAGGGACATGAGGCTAGAGGTATATAAGTAGGGCTCTCTGAGCCATAGTCCTTAGCCTTACGATAGTCTGTATCGCCTATACAGCTACTAAGGTCTCTCCAATACTATTCTTCTCCAACCTTCGGTTACTGTTAAGGCTTTGTCTTGACAAAGGGGGCTTGTTAAGCCAAAGACAAGACTGTTGCTCTATAGTTGTGTCTAGCAAACACAAAACTATCTAGAGTCTTAGGGACTTGCTACCTAAGACTACAACCCTTATATACCTCTCTCTTGGTCTGTGCACAGACAGCGCGCAGCTAAAGTCCCTCACAACAGGGACAATGCACAGCAGCTAATCCTGCACCCATATGACCATACCTGGAGATACTCTCCCACATCCACACACTGTCCTTCCATCTACAGCCACGCTTATTGTTCTGCGTCTCGGCCGATTCCCACACATGCCAGTACCAAGTGGTCGGCACTCCTCGGCATTCCCATGTTGCCCCTCAGGCACCGTGTCACTCATGATTCCTTTCATAGCGTAGGCCCATCATCAGGCCACTGTCCCAGTCGGCACTTGGTATATCCCATCACCGATGCTGACCTAACCACCTTCCATATAAGGGTTGCAGTCCTAACATAGGCAGCCCCTGCAACCATAGTATCGTCTGAGTCCTGTTCCTATACATTTGAGTGCAAATGAAAAGATAAAAAGAAAAAGAAAAAATGTCCCGACTCTTCTAGTTCGTATCTTCATATATGTCATTGATGTTGTTACTGTAAAAATTGTATAGGATGAGTTATGCTCATAACAGCATGAGCCATTACAAGTTGGGTGCCACTCCTTTTAGACTCACAGTGGACATGATCACCCACGCCTACCATGCCATACTGGGATGGAGGGAGCACTGGCAAGACACACAGACCCTTGAACCTCTGGCTGCCACGCAACCAGCTGCAGCAGTAGCAGCATGAGATGACGAGATTCATTGGCAGGTGGAGGAAAGACAACAAGCCATTACCAGTGTGGGACAGGCCCTAGCAGCCATGATCAATGAGTACCAGTGGGCAAATTGTCAAGAACCAGGACCTCTCACCAAGGCAGAAATGCCTGATTTTTACCAAGGAGACCCCAGGACGGTGGATGGATGGTTGCGCCAGATGGAGACATACTTCATGCTGGCAAATGAGAAAGATCCTTGATGAAAAGTATCAATCTGCCTATATAGGATAAAAGGCAGAAAAGGAGACCAAGTGGCGGACTGGAGTGGGGTGAAACTCAAGGCCTTCCAGGAGGTGCAGCAAGAGTTTCAAGATAAAATTGATAATAACGGATGGAGTGCAGAATTAGACTGGGGGCAACTCAATGCAGGGGAGAGCACCTCTGATGATTGATCCTGGGTCAGATGACCACTGGAGAACCAATTTCCCTTCCTAGACTGGATGGATTTCAAAACTCAGATGCATGAGTTTTTCATGTCAACAGAGACAAAGGAGACGGCTATTGAGGCATTATTAAAATTACAACAGGGAACAATGATAGTAGAGGACTACATCATCAAATTCAACTCCCTCACCTCACTAACCGACTGGAATGATCAAGCCTTAATTGTGCAATTCCAGAACCATCTGAACCCCGCCTTGGGAAGAGAGTTGATCTGGTATGGAGGATTACCAGACAATGCCACTCTACACCAAATCCAGACAAGGGTGACGGCACTTGCAAGAGCTTATTGAAAGGCCAACGAGGCCTATGGATTCTCTAAAGTACAGAGAGAATACAAAGAGCAAGCCCCTGCCCTGAATGGTTGACCCCAGTGGCAGTACAGAGCACCACCCCCAGTTGCATCAGGAAGTTGATCTGATCCTAATGCAATGGATGTTGACAAACAGAAGACAATAGTTGTTTGTTCCTACTGTAAGAAGTGAGGACACTCAGAAGAAGAGTGTAGACTGAAAAGGAGGGAATGTTACAATTGTGGTGAAAAAGGGCATATGGCCTGGACATGTAAAAAGCCCAAACAGATCACAATGGGGGAGAAGGGCAAACAAGCCATGAGAAGCATAGAAAAAGGGGAAACAACCCCAGTAGGATACATTGAGGAAGTGTCGGATTTTGCGGAAAGCCAGTAGGCAAGCACTTAGTGCTGCTGGCTTCTAAACAGGTTTCAAATACTGATGTACAAAAATATACAGACTCCCAAATAAACATGCAGGATTTACTCTATGAATGCAGTGGGAATGTACACCAGATAAGAAACCTGAGGATAAGTGCAAAACAAGGAGGGAGACTAAAAATGTGGACCCTGCAGTGGGTGTTGAGAAGGATTTGGGAACAACCCAAACAGATAGCAGTGGAGTGTTTACAACAATGGGTAAACACAAAACGAGTAAATGAAGCAGATGGGCAACTGGTAGACCAGTTAAATGCTATGACCGAAGCAGAGGCAATATGGAACTTAGTACACCTTCAAGAAAAAAGAGTACAAGGAACAGGAAAAAACGAACTAGATCTGAAGGGAGTCATAACCACTATGGATATGCTGAAAACGATCCATGTAAATATGCTACTAGATTCCGGGTGTATGGGATCTTGTATTAGCAAGGACTTTGTGGAAAAACATCAGATCGCAAAATGATGTCTCATTAGACCTGTACCAGTGTACAATGCAGATGGCACCAAAAATTTGATGGGTTCCTTGGAATACATGGCAGAGGTTAAATTACGAATCGGAGAACACGAGGAGATGATAGAATGCGTGGTAATGCACATTGGAAAGACAGATCTATTCCTCAGTTTCGATTGGTTGAGGCACCACAATCCAATGATCAACTGGAAGAAACAATCATTGGAATTTAACTGATGTCCAGGCACATGCTGGAAGTCTTCCTTGGTTCAGGAACCAGAAGATGAAATAGATGCAGAACAATGCCTTGGAGAAGGAGAACAATTACTGGCAGTCCACATTGGCAAACCAGAGTTGTGCATAAGGGCATATGTGTCAACAGCTACAAAGATAGCAGTGGAGGAGGCAGAAAAAACAAAGAAACAGGCTCTGGAGGAGGCAGTCCCCAGACATTACCTAAGACATTGGAAGGTCTTTGAGAAGGAGACTTTCAACAAGTTACCACCATGGAGGCAATGGGATCATGCTATTGAGTTGATCCCTGGGTCTAACCCAGTTGACTGCAAGATATATCCATTAAATTGGGATGAGCAGGTACAACTGGATGAATTCTTAAAAGAAAACCCGGATTCTGGGAGGATTCAGTCGAGTAAATCACCTATGGCATCTCCTTTCTTCTTTGTCAAGAAAAAGGATGGAAAACTGAGGCTGGTACAGGATTACTGGCAACTTAACAAGATGATGGTCAAAAATCAATATCCACTACCATTGATAGGGGAACTGGTGGATAAATTATCACAAGCCAAAGTCTTCTCAAAGATGGACATACATTGGGGATACAACAACATGTGCATCAAGGAAGGAGACGAGTGGAAGGTGGCTTTCTGGACCAATAGAGGACTCTTTGAGCCATTGGTTGTGTTTTTTGGGCTTACAAACTCGCCAGCCACCTTTCAAATGATGATGAATGACATCTTTAGAGTTGAGATAGTGGAAGGATGGGTCATCATTTACATGGATGACATCCTTGTATTTTCAAAGAATCAGGCAGAACATATGGTACAGGTCAACCATATCCTAGCAAAACTAGAGGAACATAAATTATTGCTGAAACCCGAAAAATGTTTCTTTGACAAAAAGGAAATGGACTTTTTAGGAGTTGTCATTAGCAAGGACTCAGTATGGATGGAGTCCGCTAAAGTAAAAGTGGTGACTGACTGGCCTAAGCCGACCTGCAAGAGAGAAGTCCAACAGTTCTTGGGCTTCATAAATTTCTATTGATGTTTTGTGAAAGACTTTGCCAAGGCAGCTAAACCATTGACTTGTCTAACAGGGAAAGACAAGTGGAGATGGACAGAACTTCAGGATGTAGCTTTTGATAAGCTAAAGAAAACAATTGCAGAAGAGGTGGTGCTGCAAATCCCCAATGAAGATGGACAGTTTCGAGTAGAGGTGGATGCCTCTGACTTTGCTATCAGGGGAATCCTGTCACAGCAGGTAGAAAATGATGTTTGGAAGCCAGTGGCTTTTATTTTGAAATCTCTTAATGATGCTGAACACAACTACAAGATCTATGACAAGGAGATGCTCACAGTAATGCACACTTTTTATGAATGGTCACATTACCTAAAAGGGGCCAAACAGACAGTGGAAGTTCTGACAGATCATCAGAACTTAACATATTTCAGAAAAGCACAAAACCTAAATTGACGACAGGCATGATGGGTGATGGATTTGCAGGATTACAATTTCATCATAAAACATAGGAGTGGGAAGTCCAATACAAAGGCGGACTTATTATCTAGATGAGCAGGACATACTCACAGAGAGAATGATAATGAAGGGGTGGTTCTGTTAAAGGAACATCTCTTTGTATGAGTGTTCAATGATGATTGTGCCATAGACAACTTCATGAAAGATATCAAAAACGTGCCCAAGTGGCAGTGGGAGACACAGGTTGTCAAGGGTCTGGAAAAAATAGGAAGAGACTACAAAACAGAAAGAGGACTTGTCACCTGGAAGGGACGAGTCTACGTACCAGCAGTCATGGCATTGTGGGAAGATATAATCACAATTCATCATTCATGGGGGCACTCAGGAGTTGCAAAGACATTGGAGTCTTTGACAAGAAACTTTTGGTGGCCAAATATGCGCGAGGACATAGAGTGTTACATTCTGGGCTGTGAAACATGCCAAAAGGCAAAACCGGATCGACAAACATGCACGGCACCACTCCGACCCAATGAGGTCCCAACGGAGCCATGGGAAGTCATCTCAGTGGACTTCATGGGACCGTTACCTGAATCAAAAGGAAACAATACAATCATGGTAGTTGTGGATAGGTTCACTAAGAAGTCATACTTCTTACCTACCACGAAATAAATAACATCGCAGGGAACAGCAGTGCTGTTCAGGGATAATGTGTTCTGGGAGCATGGCCTTCCGAGGAAAGTTATAAGTGACAGAGGACCACAGTTTGCTTCAAAATTTATGGATGATTTGTATGGGATGTTGGGAATCAAGGCCAATCAATTGACGGCCTATCACCCACAAACAGATGGACAGACAGAATGAGTAAATCAGGAAGTAAAGGAATTCCTGACTATGTTCGTGAATAACCAACAGGACAACTGGAGCGATTGGTTGTCAGTGGCACAATTCTGCCACAACAATAGGGTTCACTCAGCAACAGGATTTACCCCATTCTTCATGAACTATGGACAACACCCGAACAAGGGTTTAGATCCCACCTATGTGTTATGAGCATAACTCATCCTATTCAATTTTCACAGTAATGACATTGATGACACATATGAAGACATGGACTAGAGGAGACAGAATATCTTTTTCTTTTCATTTTATCTTTTCATCTTCACTCAAATGTTTAGATACAGGACTTAGACGAAATCACGGTTGCAGGAACTGGCTATGTTAGGACTGCAACCCTTATATGGAAGGTGGTTAGGTCAGCAGCAGCTATGGGTATAGACCGAGTGCCGACAGGAATGACGGCCCGATGATGGGCCTACACCATGGAAGGATACATGAGTGGTACGGCACCTGAGGGGTGACATGGGAATGCCAAAGAGTACTGACGACTTGGTACTGGCGTATGTGGGAGTCGGCCGAGACGCAGAACAATAAGCGTGGCCAGTATACGGAAGGACAGTGTGTTGGTATGGGAGGATGTCTCCAAGGAAGGTCATATGGGTGCAGACTTGGCTGCTGCACATTGTCTCTATTGTGAGGGACTTTAGCTGTGCGCTGACTGCGCACAGACCAGGAGAGAGGTATATAAGGGTTGTCATCTTAGGTAGCAAGTCCCTAAGACTCTAGATAGTTTTGTGTTCACTAGACACAGCTATAGAGCACTGTTTGTCTTTGGCCTAACAAGCCACCCCTTCTCATAAGTCTTTGGTTGTGTTTAGGAGCAGTCCTAACATAATCTAGAGTCTTTTCTACTCTACCCTGTTGGTCTTACAGCACCGAGCACACCTTGCTCATTGTTGCTCACAGCGCCAATGGCCTAGTTTCTTTCTGAGAGGAAGTAATTGCACAGCCCACATCCTCTCCAGGTGACGTTGACTATGACACACACACTGTCAACGGGTCTTGAATGAGAGATCCTCAATATGCCTGTTGGGCCTGACAACAAACCCTACTTGGGTGGCTACACACAGTAACAGATGAGAGTACTAGCATTACTGGGAGAGCATAGGCAGGAGACCATAGACGTGCCCCAGGTGTAGTACACTGTTATTGCCGAAAAACTCAGGAATGAGTGAAGACACCTCTTTTGTGTTGCATATCAAGGCTGAACCCAAGTTCCTCACACACTCCCTGTACAAGCAACCCTACCTGATTTCGGGTTGATAACTTGGCACAAAGATAGTGAGGCGAATTGCCGGGTGCACACATTTGAGTAGCTTGCGGACCCATGTCACAGCAGACAGTAACCCTCTTGTTTCCCAAGAGGCATCATCAACAGGCATGGAATCCGAACCAGACAGCCGATAGAATGGACCAATTGTCAGTGGAGGGCCTGAAGTCGGTTGAAGATTTTTTACAGCCTTTACAGATTACACATACATTGAGTGCAATGCAGTGTGCATTCACATACATTTTACCTTATGCCCAGGCGACACTCTCGGAGATCAGGTGAATCTTCGAGGTGGACTGGGTTACCATCAGTGACATGGTCATGATAGGACTGAAGGAATTCATCGGGGATACCATCATCCACCGATACCACAATCACATCCAGTTGTATTGGAAATACTGGAAGGAGTCATGATGACTTGAGCGCAGACAAGCACAGACACTCCTCAGGCAATGAGAAGCCGAACAGGAGCTGGAACAGAAGGAAGCATGGGAGGCCCTTCTTATGGAATGAGCCACCACTTGTGCAGTCTTGTGAGCAGAGCATGCTATGCAGAAAGCGGAAAAGGAGTACCACACACTCATGGAGTTACTGGAGGTCCAATACAAAGGCAACATCTCCAACCCCATCTGGTTGGCCCTGGTTTCATCAAAATATAACCAGTGGCTCATGTTGATTAACAATGGCGACAAAGCTATCTGACATTACTGGGTGGCTGTAGAACGATTATAGTGCCAGCACCATGTACAAGAACTGTACGAGCACGAGGGCATGACTATGAATCATGAAGATTGGAATGTGTGGATGCACGCAATAAATGGAAACATATCACCAGGCTTCTGGTGGACTATTCACATGGGTCCCATCCCAGAACAACTCGCACCATCGGTACCAGGATTCTGTTACCTCAACCTCATCAAACCAAAATATTGGAATAAATATGAGTGGCCAGCATACCCTACAATCGCTGCTATCTGGGGAATGGAAACAGAATTCCGAAACGAAGGAGTCCATACACAATGGACTGCCACAGAACGAACAGATGTGGTACATGTAGGCCTAGAAAGGGCTGACGTTAACAGATGGGACATGGTGGAAGTGCTTTTCACCAGTGGTCACAAGGAGCTCTGAGTTGGGGCTGAGCAGATAATTGATCCTGAAGTAGGCAAAATCATAAGCCTAAGGGAAGATAACAGAGAAGAGCTAGAGCAACCAGTGCGATCGGACGCAGCGGCAGCTCTAGTAGAGATAGATCCATGTTTACGAAATGAGAGACCAAGACTCTCATCACAGGCACAGAACAAACTACATCCGAAATATCCTGGATACTGTTACCTCTGGTTGGTATAATGAGAATACTGGAATGAATACAAATGGCTGGCATATCCAACCATTAGAGAAATCTATGGATGGGATCCAGAACTCATGGATGAGCACCGACCCATATATTGGAGACGAACAAGGGGATGCCATTGCATGTGGCAGTGGATGAAGGCCATGATGTGACAAGGATATGGATCACACTGAGTCGGGGTTGGAACCTTCCGACTCACAGTTGACATGATCACTCATGCCTACCATGCCCTACTCGGATATAGAGAACATTGGCAGGACACTCAGATGCTAGAACCTCTACCTGTCACACAACTGGCTGCAGCAGTTGCAGGTCCATCTGTTGAGAACTGGGGCCCCTTACCAAGGCAGAAATGCCTGACTTCTATCAAGGGGATCCCCAAACGGTGGATGGATGGTTGCGCCAAATGGAAATGTACTTCATGCTGGCAAATGAAACCAAAGACCTTCGAAAGGTTTTGATCTGCCTATATAGGATCAAAGGCAGAAAAGGCAACAGAGCAGCAGACTGGAGTGGAGTAAAACTCAAAGCCTTCCAGGAGGTGCAACAGGAGTTCCAAGATAAACAGGACATTAGTGGGTGGAGCGCCAAGTTAGATTGGGCACAGCTCAATGCCAGGCAATTGACTGATGACGACCAGGCATGGGTCAGACAACCATTGGAACATCAGTTTCCATTTACAAACTGGGCAGATTTCAAAACCCAGATGCATGAATTCTTCATGTCAATGGAAACAAAGGAGAAGGCTATAGAGGCATTGTTAAAACTACAACAGGGAACGATGATAGTAGAAGATTATATCATCAAGTTCAATTCCCTCACCTCCTTAACTGACTGGAATGATCAAGTGTTGATCTTGCAGTTCCAGAACCATCTGAACCCGGCACTGGGCAGAGAATTAATCCAATATGGGGGACTGCCAGAAAATGCCACTCTTCATCAAATCCAAACACAGGTCATGGCGCTCATGAGAGCTTATTGCAAAGCTAATGAAGCTTATGGATTCTCTCCAGCACAAAGAGAATACAAGGAGCGAGCCCCAGCCCCCAGTGGTCGACCCCAGTGGCAGTTCAGAGCACTGCCCCCAGTAGCATCAGGAAGTCGATCTGATCCCAATGCAATGGATGTCAATAAACAAGGAATAATGAAAGTTTGTTCCCATCGCAAAATGAGAAACCACTCAGTGGAAGAATGTAGGCAGAAAAACAGCACTTGTTACAAATGCGGTGAGATGGGACATACAGCATGGAGATGCAAAAAAGGAATTACAACTGGCGATAAAGGGAAGCAGGTTGTCAGATATGTCGAGAGAGGGGAAACTGTTAGGGACAACCTAAACACAACCTCAAGACTTATGAGGAGGATGGCTTGTTCAGCCAAAGACAAGACAGACAGACAAGTCAAGACAAGACTAGCCTGTTGCTCAAGAAGAAGTGTCTAGGACACAAACTATCTAGAGTCTTAGGGACTTGCTACCTAAGACTACAACCCTTATAAACCTCTCTCCTGGTCTGTGCGCAGACAGTGCGCAGCTAAAGTCCCTCAAGCTGGGATCAATGCGCAGCAGCCAATCTGCGCTCATCTGACCTTTCTAGGAGACATCCTCCCACACCAACACTCTGTCCTTCCATATACAGCCATGCTTATTGTTCTGCATCTCAGCCAATTCCCACATATGCCGGTACCTAGTTGTCGGTACATCTTGGCGTTCCCATGTCGCCCCTCAGGCGCCGTGCCGCTCATGTATCCTATCATGGCATAGGCCCATCATTGGGCCGTCCTTCCTGTCAGCACTCAGTCTATACTCATAGCCGATGCTGACCTAACCACCTTCCATATAAGGGTCGCAGTCCTTAATGTAGTCTGTCCCTGCGACCAAGGTATCGTCTGAGTCCTGTATCTAAATGTTTGAGTGAAGATGAAAAGATACAAAGAAAAGAAAAATATCCCCTGACTCCCTAAGTCCGTATCTTCATATTTGTCATTAGTGTTGTTACTGTGAAAATTGAACAGGCTGAGGTATGCTCATAACATCACCCCCCCCTTAAGGCCTCGCATCCCAAGAGGCTGAACTTGCTGAGTCCACATAGTGTGGATCTCGTTTCATTCGTTCATAAAAGCGGGCAAGATGCTCTGCTCGTTCTTCAGACGTCAAGCCTGACTGTTCCGAATCGACATCTTCCACCTCCTCGATGGTGGTTTTCCATTTTACTAGTTTCTTTACGGGGCGTGCAACACCCTTGATCCTTTTCTGTTGGTCTTCCTCTGACTCACTGCTTTCTCTAGCAGTAATTAATGTATCGCCTTTCTTTAGGATTTTCTTTTTAAGACACTTGTTCGTGCGCTCGGCACTCATCCTCCAACTCTTCTTTTTCTCCCCTTGATGGGAAATCAAGCATGGGTGACCGCCCGCCACGCTCCAGATCTCTGGAGAATGTCCCATTGGTGTCAGTCTGGAGGTTCCATTATTGCCCTCCAGTCTCCCTTCCAATTACACCATCTGCGCTCCATATTTTGCAAGTATTGTGGCCTGAAATGGCCATTGTCCCATCCAAAAAGTCGTTTATCCTTCCAGTGAGTTCCACTGACTTTGTTTGTGCCTTGGTGCACTAGGGGTTGGTTGGGGAATGGTTTCCGTATACTGGATGTAGATTTTTCCATTTTTCAGGTTCCTAATGAGCTTTGGAGCCTTCGGGTTTTCCTTGTGGAATTTTTTGACTTTTGCTGGTGCATTGGCGACGTTTCCAGCCAGTTCCCAAGTAGACTCTTCTACTGGGTAATTTTTCCATTTTATGAGGTATTCCAACCTTGCCCCTCCTCGTCCGCTAATGCGGCTTTCCATTATTTCTTCAACTTCATATTTGTCCTCCTGGGACTCCTCCACCATCTGCACATCCTTGCGTGTTGCCGCTTTTGCTTTTTGTTTGGGGAACTCCGGTTCCCTGTATGGCTTTAACAAGACTTTGTTAAAGACGTTATAGACTTTCCATGCCGCCGGTATTTTTAATTTATAAGACGACTCGCTGACCTTGGCGAGGACTTCCAATGGACCAACAAATTTTCCGTCAAGCTTCTTGGTTGCTTGAATGACTGGGAGGTTTTCCATGCTGAGGTACACCTTGTCGCCTGGTTTGTACTCTTGTGCTGCTTGGCAGTGGCTATCATACCGCTCCTTCATGATTTGAGTGGCTTTTTCCAAAGCCTTTTTTGCCTTCTCATGCATGTCCTCTATTTCTTTTGCCAACTGTTCCACCGCTATCGCTTTAGGTGTGTAGGTGGGATCTAGTCCTTTATTCGGATGTCGTCCGTAATTCATGAAGAAGGGCGTAAAGCCCGTGGCAGAATGTACCTGATCATTGTGGCAGAACTGTGCCACAGACAGCCAATCGCTCCAATTATCTTGGCGATTATTGATGAACATTGTCAGGAATTCTTTTACTTCCTGATTTACTCATTCCAGTCTGTCCATCTGTTTGAGGATGGTAGGCTGTGGATCAGTTTGGTTGAATTCCCAACATTCCATACAGATCATTCATGAATTTGGAAGCGAACTGAGGTCCTCTATCACTTATAACTTTTCTTGGGAGACCATGCTCCCGGAATACGTTGTCCCTGAACAGCGCCGCTGTTCCCTGTGATGTGATGTCCTTTGTTGTGGGTAAAAAGTATGACTTCTTTGTGAATCTGTCCACAACTACCATAATCATGTCATGTCCATTTGACATGGGGAGGGGTCCCATGAAGTTGACTGAGATAACTTCCCAAGGTTCTGTTGGAACCTCGTTAGGTCTAAGTGGTGCCGTGCGCAGCTTGTCGATCTGGTTATGCCTTTTGACAGGTTTCACAACCTGGAATGTATTTTTCAATGTCCTTGTGCATGTTGGGCCACCAAAAGTTTCTTGTCAGGGACTCCAGTGTTTTTGTGACACCTGAATGTCTCCATGAATGATGGATTGTGATAATGTCTTCTTGCAATGCCACAACCGCTGGTACGTATACTCGTCCCTTCCAGGTGACAAGTCCTTTTTCAAGTTTATATTCTCCATCTGCCTTCTCGAGGCCTTCAACAACCTGTGTCTCCCATTGCTGCTTGGGCACATCTCTTATGTCCTTCATGATGTCGTCGATTGCACGATCATCATCAAAAACTCGTACAAAGAGGTGTTCTTTGAGCAGAACTACCCCTTCGTTATCATTTTCTCCATGGGTATGTCCTGCCTGTCGTGATAGCAAGTCTGCCTTTGTATTGGACTTTCTGCTTCTGTGTTTGATGACGAAATTGTACTCCTGCAAGTCCATCACCCATTGCGCCTGCCGTCGGTTTAAGTTCTGCGCCTTTCTGAAGTACGTTAAGTTCTGATGATCTGTCAGAACTTCCACTGTGTGTTTTGCCCCTTTAAGATAGTGGGACCACTCGTAGAAGGCATGCATTACTGCGAGCATCTCCTTGTCGTAGATCTCGTAGTTTTGCTCGGCGTCATTTAGGGATTTTGATATGAAAGCCACTGGCTTCCATATGTCATTGTTCACTTGTTGCGATAGGATCCCTCCAATGGCAAAGTCAGAGGTGTCCACCTCTACTCTGAATTGTCCGTCCTCATCTGGAATCCACAACACTACTTCCTCTGCTATAGTTTTCTTCAGCATCTCGAATGCTGCATCTTGGAGTTCTGTCCAGTTCCACTCATCTTTTCCGGTTAGACGAGTCAAGGGTTTGGCGGCTTTGGCGAAGTCTTTTACAAAGCGTCGGTAAAAGTTTATGAAGCCCAGGAACTGCTGAACTTCTCGCTTGCATGTCGGCTTTGGCCAATCCGTTACTGCTTTTACTTTTGCAGACTCCATCTGAACTGAGTTCTCACTAATGACGACTCCAAGGAAATCCATTTCCTTTCTGTCGAAGAAACACTTTTCTGGTTTTAGTGAGAGCTTATGCTCTTCCAGCTTTGCTAATATATGGTTAACCTGTACCGTATGTTCTTCCTGGTTTTTTGAAAATACAAGGATGTCGTCCATGTATATGATGACCCATCCTTCCGCTATCTTGACTCGGAAAATATCATTCATCATTGTTTGGAAAGTGGCCGGCGAATTTGTGAGTCCGAAGAACATGACCAAGGGCTTGAAGAGTCCTCTGTTGGTTTGGAATGCCACTTTCCACTCATCTCCTTCCTTGATGTGTACGTTGTTGTATCCCCAACGTATATCCATCTTTGAGAAGATTTTCGCTTGTGACAATTTATCCACTAGTTCTCCTATTAGTGGTAGTGGATAACTGGTTCTTGACTGTCATTTCGTTTAGTCGTTGGTAGTCCTGTACCGGTCGTAGTTTTCCATCCTTTTTCTTTACAAAGAAGAAAGGAGATGCCATAGGCGATTTGCTTGACTGAATTCTTCCAGAATCCAGGTTCTCTTTTAAAAATTCATCCAGTTGCTGCTGTTCATCCTGGTTTAATGGGTAAATTTTGCAGTCCACTGGGTTAGACCTGGGGATCAACTCAATAGTGTGATCCCATTGCTGCCATGGTGGTAGTTCATCGAAAGTCTCCTTTTCGAAGACCTTTCGATGTTCTAAATAATGTTTGGGGACTGCCTCCTCCAGAGTCCGTTTTTTGGTTTTCTCTGCCTCTTCTGCTGCTATTTTTGTGGCGGTTGATGTGTAAGCCCTAACGCTAAGTTCTGGTTCCCCAATATGAACTGCCAACAGTTTGTCCTCTGCTTCAAGGTCCTCTGTTACATCCATCTCGTCCTCTGGTTCTTGGACTGAGGAACCCTTCCAACAAGTGCCTGGACAGCGGTTGAACTCTAACATCTGCTTCTTCCAGTTGATGGTTGGGTTGTGTTTCCTCAACCAACCAAAACCTAAGAAGATGCTTGTTTTCGAGAGATGTGTTACTGTGCATTCGATGATTTCTTCGTGTTCACCAATGCATAGTTTTATTTTTGCCATGTATTCTAGGGCACCTCTCGAGTTCTTTGTTCCGTCCACATTGTATATGGGCATTGGTCGTACCAATCGTCACTTGGGTATCTGATGTTTCTCCACAAAATTGGTGCTGATACAAGTTCTGGTTGCTCCTGAATCAAGTAACATTTTAATATGGATATGCTTTGATCTGTCCATTTTTGTTATGATCTATCTCATTATAGCCAGTTCCCTGCACTGTTTTTTCTCGTAAGTGCACCAAGTTCCACATAGCGTCGGCTTCCATCATGGTGTTTAAGTCATCCACCAGGTGTCCATCCACTTCTTTTACTCTCTTATTGTCTACCCATTGTTGTAGACACTCCACTGCTGTTTGTTTGGGTTGTTCCCAAATTCTCCTTAGCATCCACTGCGGTGTCCAAGCTTTCAATTGTTGTCCTTGTTTTGCGCTCACTCTGAGGTTTCTCAAGTGATGTACATCTCCACTGCATTCATATAATAAATCATGCATGTTTATTTTGGAGTCTACTAGTACATCACTATTTGAAACCTGAGTAGCAGCCAGCAGCGCTGAGTGCTCGCCTACTGGCTTTCTGCAAAATCCGAGACCTCCTCTATGTGTCCGACTGGGGTCGTTTCCCTATTGTCGACATATCTGACAACCTGCTTTCCTTTATTGCTGGTTGTAATTTGTTTTGGTGTCCTACACTGCCATGCCAGATGTCCTATTTTTCCGCACTTTGGGCATGTAGCCTTCCACCAGCACTCTTTCTCTAGGTGCCCTTGCCCTTTACAGTAAGTGCAGATTTTGGCATTTCTTGTATCAACATCCATTGCATTAGGATCTGATCAACTTCCAGATGCAACTGGCGTGGGTGCTCTGTATTGCCACTGTGGGCGATTATTGGGAGCTGGGGTTCGTTCTCTGTATTCCTGCTGTCTTGCAGGAAATCCGTAAGCCTCGTTGGCTTTGCGATATGCCCTTGCGAGCGCAGTGACCCTTGTCTGGATCTGATGTAATGTGGCGCTCTCTGGCAATCCTCTGTATCGGATTAGTTCTCTGCCCAGTACTGGATTGAGATGATTTTGGAACTGTGAAATCAGAGCTTGATCGTTCCAATCAGTCAATGAGGTGAGGGAGTTGAACTTGATGATGTAGTCTTCTACAATCATCGTTCCCTGTTGTAGTTTTAATAGTGCCTCGATAGCCTTCTCCTTTGTTTCAGTGGTCATGAAAAACTCCTGCATCTGAGTTTTGAAATCTATCCAGTCTGTAAAAGGAAATTGATGTTCTAGGGGTCATCTGACCCAAGCTTGATCATCATCAGTTGATTGTCCAGTGTTAAGCTGTGCCCAATCCAACTCTGCACTCCATCCATTAGTATCTTGTTTGTCTTGGAATTCCTGGAGCGCCTCCTGGAAGGCTTTGAGTTTTACTCCGCTCCAGTCTGCAGCTCTATTCCCTTTTCTGCCTTTAATCCTGTATAGGCAGATTGAGACCTTCCGATGTTCTTCTTTCTCATTAGCCAACATGAAGTAGGTCTCCATCTGGCGTAGCCATCCATCCACCATTCGAGGATCTCCTTCGTAAAAAGCAGGCATTTCTGCTTTGGTAAGAGGTCCAGGTTCTTGATGGTTGGAATGCTGATACTCATTGATCATTGCAGCGAGAGCTTGTCCTGCACTGGTAATAGCTCGCTGTCTTTCCTCTGCTTGTCGATGAATCTCGTTTTCTCGTGCTGCTACTGCTGCAGCTGGTTGTGTATCAGGTAGAGATTCAATCGTTTGGGTGTCCTGCCAATGTTCCCTCCAGCCCATTACTGCGTGATAGGCATGTGTAATGATGTCGACAGTAAGTTGAAAGGTTCCGGCACCAACTCAGTGAGAACCGTATCCTTGCCACATCATGGCCTTCATCCATGGCCATCCACCAGGTTCTCCTGAGACTCGGACACAATGCCACATGCAGTTGCATCCTTTGGTCCTTCTCCAGTATATGGGTCGGTACTCGTCCATGAGTTCCGGGTCCCATCTGTATATTTCCCTGATGGTCGGGTATGCTGGCCATTTATAAGAATTCCAATATTCCCTTTTTACGAGCCAGAGATAACAATATCCAGGATGTTTCAGATGCAGTTTATTTTGTGCCTGCTCCAAGAGTCCTGGCCATTCATTTCGTAGGCAGGGATCTATTTCTACTAGAGCTGCTGCTGCGTCTGATCGCGCTGGTTGCTCCAGTACCTGTTCCCCGTTATCTTCCCTTAGGCTTATGATTTTGCCTACTTCGGGATTGTTTGTTGGCTCTGCTCCAACTTGAAGTTCCTTGTGGCCACTGGTGAACAATATCTCCACCATGTCCCATCCGTTGACATCGGCCATCTCTAGGCCTACGTGTACCACGTTGGTTCGTTTTGTAGCAGTCCACCATGTATGGACTCCCTTGTTTCGGAATTTTGCCTCCATTTCCCATATGGCTGCAATTGTAGGATAAGCAGGCCATTCGTATTCGTTCCAGTACTTTGGGTAAATAAGGTTGAGGTAACAGAATCCTGGTACCGACGGTGCAAGTTTTTCTGGTATGGGGCCCATGTGAATGGTCCACCAGAAGCCAGGTGATATGTTTCCATTTATAGCATGCATCCACACATTCCAATCTTCATGACTCATTGTCATGCCTTCATCCTCATACAGTTCCTGTACATGGTGCTGGCACTGTAATCGTTCTATAGCTATCTTGTATCATTGGATAGCTCTATCACCATTGTTTATCAACATAAGCCACTGGTTATATTTTGATGAAACCAGGGCTAGCCAAATAGGGTTGGAGGTGTCGTTGTTGTATTGGACCTCCAATAACTCCATAAGTGTGTGGTATTCTTTTTCCGCTTTACGCATAGCATGCTCTGCTCGTATAACTGCACGAGTGGCGGCTTGTTCCATAAGAAGGGCCTCCCAGGCTTCCTTCTGTTCTAACTCCTGTGCGGCTTCGTGCTGCCTGAGGAGTGATTGTGCTTGAGTGCGTTCGAGTTGTCGTGACTCTTTCCAGTGTTTCCAATACAACTGGACATGGTTATCATAGTGGCGAATGATAGTGTTGCCAATAAATTCTCTTGGTCCTGTCATGACCGTGTCGCTGATGGTAACCCAGTCCACCTCGAAGATGCACCCAATCTCCAAGAGTGTCGCCTGGGCGTAAGGTAGTATGTATGTGAATGCGCACTGCATTGCACTAAACGTATGTGTTGAATCTGTAAAAGAATCTTCAACCAATTTCAGGCCCTCCACTGACAACTGGTCCATTCTATTGGCTGTCCAGTTCGGAATCCGTGCCTGTCGATGACGTCTCTTGGGAAACAAGAGAGATAATGTCTGCTGTGTCGTGGGTCTGAAAGCTATCAATGTACATGTGCCTGGCAATTCACCTCAATGTCCTTGTGCCAAGTTATCAACCTGAAATCAGGTAGGGTTGCTTGTACAGAGGGTATGAGAGGACTTTGTATCAGCCTTGATACACAATGTATATCGAGTGTTTTCACTCGTTCCTGAGCTTTTCGGCAATAACAGTGTACTACACCTGGGGTGTGTCTGTGGTCTCCTGCCTATGCTCTCCCAGCAATGCTAGTACTCTTGTCTGTTACTGTGTGTAGACTACCCAAGTAGGGTTTGTCATCAGGCCCAATGGGGCGTATTGAGGATCTCTCGTTCAAGACCCATTGACAGTGATGTGTCAATATCGATGTCACCTGGAGAGGATGCGGGCTACGTGATTATTTCCTCTCAGAAAGAAACTAGGCCATTGGCGCTGTGAGCAACAACGAGCCAAACGTGCTCAGTGCTATAGGTCCAATGGGGTAGAGTGGTAAAGACTCTAGATTATGTTAGGGACGACCTAAACACAACCTCAAGACTTATGAGGAAGATGGCTTGTTCAGCCAAAGACAAGACAGACAGACAAGTCAAGACAAGACTAGCCTGTTGCTCAAGAAGAAGTGTCTAGGACACAAACTATCTAGAGTCTGAGGGACTCGCTACCTAAGACTACAACCCTTATAAACCTCTCTCCTGGTCTGTGCGCAGACAGCGCGCAGCTAAAGTCCCTCAAGCCAGGATCAATGCGCTCATCTGACCTTTCTAGGAGACATCCTCCCACACCAACACTCTGTCCTTCCATATATGGCCATGCTTATTGTTCTGCGTCTCAGCCAATTCCCACATATGCCAGTACCTAGTTGTCGGTATATCTTGGTGTTCCCATGTCACCCCTCAGGTGCCGTGCCGCTCATCTATCCTATCATGGTGTAGGCCCATCATTGGGCCATCCTTCCTGTCAGCACTCGGTCTATACTCATAGCCGATGCTGACCTAACCACCTTCCATATAAGGGTCGCAGTCCTTAATGTAGTCTGTCCCTGCGACCAAGGTATCGTCTGAGTCCTGTATCTAAATGTTTGAGTGAAGATGAAAAGATAAAAAGAAAAGAAAAATATCCCCTGACTCCCTAAGTCCATATCTTCATATTTGTCATTAGTGTTGTTACTGTGAAAATTGAATGGGCTGAGGTATGCTCATAACAGAAACGACCCCAGCAGCATGAATAGAAGAGGTCTCGGATTTTGCAGAAAGCCAGTAGGCGAGCACTCAGCACTGCTGGCTGCTACTCAGGTTTCGAATAGTGATGTACCAGTATACGTAGATTCCCAAATCAAATTGCATGATTTACTTTACGAATGCAGTGGGAAGGTACATCACTTGAGAAACCTAAGAGTGAGCATGAAACAAGGACAACGACTAAAGACATGGACCCCACAATGGGTACTAAGGAGGATTTGGGAACAACCCAAACAAATAGCGGTGGAGTGTTTGCAACAATGGGTAAACACCAAACGAGTAAACGAAGTGGACGAGCAATTGGTAGACCAGCTAAATGCCATGACGGAACCAGATGCTCTATGGAACCTGGGGCACTTAAGAGAAAAACAAGTGCAGGGGACTGGGATAAACAAGTTGGACCTGACAGGAGGTGTAACAAAGATGGATGGATCAAAGTCTATCTGTATAAAAATGTTACTGGACTCTGGGTGCACAGGAACGTGCATCAGCACCGACTTCGTAGAAAGACATCAGATACCAAAATGACGCTTGGTTCAGCCAGTGCCAGTATTTAACGCCAATGGAACCAAAAACTCGAGGGGTGCCTATATGGCAGAAATAAAACTGTGCATAGGGAATCACAAGGAAGTCATCAAATGTGCAGTAACGCATCTTGGAAAGACAAATCTGTTTCTGGGATTTGACTGGCTAAGGAAGCATAATCCTACCGTCAATTGGAAAAAGAAATCCCTAGAGTTCAACCAATGTCCGGGAGCATGTTGGAAAAATTCATCAGTCCAGGAACCAGAAGATGAAATGGATGTAGTACAATGCCTTGAAGAAGGCAAACGATTGCTGTTGGTCCACATAGGGGAACCGGAGTTGCACATAAGGGCATATGTGTCGACTGCTATGAAAATAGTGGCAGAAGAAGCCAAGAAAACGAAAAAACGAACTCTGGAAGAGGCAGTCCCCAGACACTATCTGGGACATTGAAAAGTCTTTGAAAAAGAGACTTTTGACAAACTACCACCATGGCAGCGATGGGATCACGCTATCAAGTTGATCCCCAGGTCCAACCCAGTTGATGGCAAGATATATCCATTAAACAGGGATGAGCAGTCGCAACTGGACAAATTTTTAAAAGAGAACCTGGATTCTGGAAGAATTCAGTCAAGTAAATCGCCTATGGTGTCTCCTTTCTTCTTTGTTAAGAAAAAGGATGGAAAACTGAGGCTGGTACAAGATTACCAACGACTTAATGAGATGATGGTCAAAAACCGATATCCACTACCCTTGATAGGAGAACTGGTGGATAAATTGTCACAAGCCAAGGTCTTCTCCAAGATGGACATACGTTGGGGATACAACAACGTACACATTAAGGAAGGAGATGAATGGAAGGTGGCATTCCGAACCAACAGAGGACTCTTCGAGCCACTGGTTATGTTCTTCGGACTCACGAACTCACCCACCACCTTTCAAACAATGATGAACGACATCTTCAGAGTCGAAATTGCAGAAGGATGGGTTGTCATCTACATGGACGACATCCTCATGTTCTCAAAAAATCAGGAAGAACATATGGTACAGGTTAACCGTATCTTAGCGAAACTGGAGGAGCATAAGTTGTCACTAAAACTGGAGAAATGCTTCTTCGACAAAACAGAGATGGACTTCCTGGGGGTAGTCATCAGTGAGAACTCAGTCCAAATGGAATCCACCAAAGTAAAAGCAGTAACCGACTGGCCTAAGCTGACATGTAAATGAGAAGTCCAACAGTTTTTGGGCTTCATAAACTTTTACCAACGCTTTGTGAAGGACTTTGCTAAAGCAGCAAAACCCCTAACTCATCTGACAGGAAAGGACAAGTGGAAATGGAGGGAGCTTCAGGATGTAGCTTTTGACAAGCTAAAGGAAACAATTGCAGAAGAGGTAGTACTGCGAATCCCCAATGAAGAAGGACAATTTCGAGTAGAGGTGGATGCCTCTGACTTTGCCATTGGGAGAATTTTGTCGCAGCAGGTGGAAAATGATGCTTGGAAGCCAGTGGCTTTCATTTCAAAATCCCTAAACAATGCCGAGCGAAACTACAAGATCTATGACAAAGAGATGCTCGCAGTCATGCACACTTTCTACAAATGGTCTCATTACCTCAAAGGGGCCAAACACACAGTCGAAGTCCTGACGGATCATCAGAACTTGACATATTTCAGAAAGGCGCAAAATCTAAATCGATGGCAAGTGAGATGGGTGACGGACTGGCAGGAATACAATTTTGTCATAAAACATAGGAGCAGGAAGTCCAACACAAAAGTGGACTTATTATCACAATGAGCAGGACATGCTCAGGGAGAAAATGACAGTGAAGGGGTGGTTCTATTGAAAGAACACCTTTTCATATGAGTATTTGATGATGATCACGCAATAGATGACATCATGAAAGATATAAAGGATGTGCCCAAGTGGCAGTGGGAGACACAGGTTGTCGACGGCCTTGAAAGGGCCGAAGGAGACTACAAACTAGAAAAGGGACTTGTTACCTGCAAGGGGAGAGTCTACGTACCAGCAGTTGTGGCATTGTGAGAAGACATTATTACAATTCACCACTCTTGGGGGCACTCAGGTGTCACAAAGACATTGGAGTCTTTAATGAGAAACTTTTGGTGGCCCAATATGCACAAAGACATAGAAAAGTACATTCCAGGATGCGAAACATGCCAGAAGGCGAAACCAGATCGACGAGCATGTGTGGCACCACTCAGGCCCAATGAAGTTCCTATGGAACCATGGGAAGTCATTTCCGTGGACTTCATGGGACCATTGCCCACATCAAAAGGAAACGATACAATAATGGTAGTTGTAGATAGGTTCACCAAGAAGTCATACTTCTTACCCACCACGAAGGAAATAACATCACAAGGAACAGCAGTGCTGTTTAGGGACAACATTTTCCAAGAGCATGGCCTCCCAAGAAAAGTAATAAGCAACAGAGGACCTCAGTTCGCTTCAAAATTCATGAATGACTTATACGGAATGTTGGGAATCAAGGCCAACTGATCAACGGCCTATCATCCCCAGACGGACAGACAGACCGAACAAGTAAATCAGGAAGTAAAGGAATTCCTGACCATGTTCGTTAACAATCGCCAAGATAACTGGAGTGATTGGCTGTCAGTGGCACAGTTCTGCCACAATGACTGAGTACACTCTGCCATGGGCTTTATGCCCTTCTTCATGAATTACAGACGACATCCAAACAAAGGATTAGACCCCACCTATGCACCAAAGGCAGTAGCAGTGGAACAACTGGCAAAGGAGATCAAGGACATACACGCAAAAGTGAAACAGGCTTTGGAGAAAGCCGCTCAGATCATGAAAGAGCAGTATGATAGCCATTGCCAGGCGGCATGAGAGTATAAACCAGGAGACAAGGTTTATCTCAGCACAGAAAATCTACCAGTAATTCGAGCAACAAAGAAGCTCAACAGGAAATTTGTTGGTCCCTTAGAAGTTCTCACCAAGGTTGGCGAGTTGTCGTATAAACTCAAAATCCCTGCAGCATGGCAGGTGTACAATGTTTTCAACGAAGTCTTGTTGAAGCCATACAGGGAACCGGAGTTCCCAAAACAAAAGCAAAAGCAACAGCGCACAAGGACATGCAGATGGTGGAAGAGTCCCAGGAGGATGAATATGAAGTGGAAGAAGTAATGGACAGTTGTGTCAGCGGACGAGGCGGAGGGAGGTTGGAATGCCTCATCAAATGGAAAAACTATCCGGTGGAAGAGTCCACTGGGAACCAGCTGAAAATGTTGCCAATGCTCTGGTGAAAGTCAAAAAGTTTCACAAGGAGAATCCAAAGGCACCTAAACTCATTAGAAACATGAATAATGGGAAGGTGTATATCCAATACACGGAAACCATTCCTTGACCAACCCCTAGTGCACCAAGGCACAAACAAAGTTGGGGAACTCATTGGAAGGATAGGCAGAGACTATTTGGATGGGAAGATGGTCGCTTCGGACCCAAATACCTAGAAAACATGGAGCGCAGATGGCGCAACTGGAAAGGAGACCGGAAGGTGATAATGGAACTTCCGGATGACACTGATGGGATGTTCTCCAGAGACCTGGAGCATGGCAGGCGGTCACCCATGCTTGATTTCCCACAGAGGGGAGAAAAGGAAGAATTGGAGGAGGAGCGCCAAGTGCACAAGAAAGACACTGAGTGTCTTAAGAAGAAAATCTTAAAAAAGGAGGAGAAACCATTGGCTGCCAAGGAAAGCAGCGAGTCAGAAGAGGACTGACAAAAAAGGATTAAGGGTGTTGCACGCCCTACAAAAAAATTAGTCCAGTGGAAAACCACTGTGGAGGAGGTGGAAGATGTGGATTCAGAATGATCAGGCTTAACACCTGAAGAACAAAGCGAGCAGCTAGCCCGCTTTTACGAACGAATGAAAAGAGATCCACACTATGTGGACTCAGCCACTTTGGCCTCTCGGGATGCGAGGCCTTAAGGGGGGGGTGATGTTATGAGCATAACTCATCCTATTCAATTTTCACAGTAATGACATTGATGACACATATGAAGACATGGACTAGAGGAGACAGAATATCGTTTTCTTTTCATTTTATCTTTTCATCTTCACTCAAACGTTTAGATACAGGACTTAGACGAAATCATGGTTGCAGGAACTGGCTATGTTAGGACTGCAACTCTTATATGGAAGGTGGTTAGTGTCAGGACTGCCCTAGACACAACCTATCTGACTCGAGCGGTGACTTGTTAAGTCTGAAACGATTCTGATTGCTCTGTAGCTATGTCTAGTGACAATAGACTATCTAGAGACTTAAGAGTCTCCTACGCTAAACTACGGCCCTTATATACCGCTCCCCTGGTCTGTGCGCAGACAGCGCGCAGCTAAAGTCCCTCATGCCGGGATCAATGCGCAGCAGCCACTCTGCGCCCATCTAACCATTCGTGGAGAGTTTCATCCCTGCCCATCTCTTGGGTTATCCGCATGCGGCCTTCCTATTGTTCAGGACTTCGGCCTGATTCCCATACACGCCGTACCACTGACTCGGTACTCCTTGGTGTTCCCATGTCGCCCCTCAGGCGCCGTGCCGCTTATGATTCCTTTCATGGCGTAGGCCCATCATCAGGGCCGCAACTCCTGCCGGCACTCGGTCTATCCTCATAGCCGATGCTGACCTAACCACCTTCCTAATAGGGACCGCAGTTCACGTAGGCCATCCTCCTCGAGTCCCGTTGCGTAGTTTTGTACATAGACGTTTGAGCTTGATAAAATAGATAAAAAGAAAAGGAAAATATCCCCCGACTCCTCGTGACCGTATCTTCATGATCGTCATTGATGTCGTTACTGTAAAGTTTAAAATAGGAGGTATGCTCATAACGTCACCCCCCCCTCAAGGCCTCGCATCCCGAGAGGCTGACGTGGCGGAGTCCACATATCTTGGGTCCTCCTTCATTCGTGCATAGAACGCGGCCAAGCGCGCTTGTTGATCGTTGGGCGACAGCCCAAATTGTTCTGAGTTGATGTCCTCGACGTCTTCAATGGTGGTCCTGTAATTGACCAATGCTTTTTTCTGGTGACTCGCGCCCTTGATTCTCCTCTGTCGGTCTTCTTCCGACTCGCTGCTCTCCTCAGCAGCCGCTACCGTCTTCTTTTTTAAGATTTTCTTGGCGAGTACCGCCATATCTTTCTCCTGAGCTCTTCGTTCCTCCGCTAGCTCCTCTTCATCTGTCTTCTGGGGGAAATTAAGCACGGGTTTAGACCGCCCGCCACACTCCAGATCTCTGGAGAACGTCCCATCGGTGTCGTCTGGCAGCTCCATGATTGCTGCCCTATCGCCTTTCCAGTTGCGCCATCGGCGTTCCATATTTGCCAGATACTTTGGCCCAAAACGGCCATCCTCCCATCCGAACAACCTTTGTCGATCTTTCCAATGTGTTCCTCGACTCTTTTTGTGCTTTGTGGCACTAGTGGGTTGTTTCAGCAGGGTGGTTTCAGTGTACTGGATGTACAAGATCCCATCTCGTATGTTTCGAACGAGTTTGGGGGCATCTGGGTTCGCCTTATGGAATTTTTTGACTATGGCAGGTGCGTTGACGACATTTTTAACTGGTTCCCATGTGGCCTCCTCCACTGGGTAGTTTTTCCATTTAACGAGGTATTCCAGCCTCGCTCCTCCTCTGCCGCTTACTCGGCTTTCTAAGATTTCTTCTACCTCGTATTCGCCTTCCTGCGATTCTTCTACCATCTGCGCGTCCTTGCGCGCCGCCGCCTTTGCCTGCTGTTTCGGGAAAACCGGTTCCTTGTACGGCTTCAAGAGGACTTCATTGAAGACGTTATAGACCTTCCATGAGGCCGGAATTTTTAGTTTATATGAGGATTCGCCCACTTTGGCGAGTACTTCTAGCGGGCCAACGAACTTCCCATCTAGTTTTTTAGTAGCCCGAATGACTGGTAAATTCTCTGTGCTGAGATAAACCTTGTCGCCCGGTTTATACTCGACAGCCTTTTTTCGGTGAGTATCATAGTGCTTTTTCATAACCTGTGCTGCTTTCTCCAGTGCCAACTTGGCTTTAGCATGTACATCCTCTAATTCTTTTGCTAGTTGTTCGACCGCTACCGCTTTTGGTGCGTAGGTAGGATCAAGACCTTTGTTTGGATGCTGTCCGTAATTCATGTAAAAGGGGGTGAATCCCGTGGCTGAGTGTACTCGATCATTGTGGCAAAATTGAGCCACAGATAGCCAATCTGACCAGTTATCTTGCCGGTTGTTAACAAAGATGGTCAGGAACTCTTTTAACTCCTGATTGACCCGTTCTGTTTGTCCATCTGTCTGTGGGTGGTAGGCCATGGATCGATTTGCCTTGATTCCCAACATTCCGTATAGATCTGTCATGAATTTCGAGGCGAATTGAGGGCCTCGGTCGCTAATAACCTTTCATGGGAGTCCGTGCTCCCTGAATACGTTGTCCCGGAACAGCACTGCTGTTCCTTGCGAAGTGATGTCTGACGTAGTGGGTATAAAGTAGGTTTTCTTGGTGAACCTATCGACGATCACTAATACCATGTTGTTTCCTTTAGACTCAGGGAGTGGTCCGACGAAGTCAACCGAGATGATCTCCCAAGGTTCCGTAGGAATTTCATTAGGTCGTAATGGCGCGGCTCTGGCAGTCCTGTCTGGTTTTGCCTTCTGACAGGTTTCGCAGCCCGCGATATATTGTTCTATATCCCTTCGCATATTAGGCCACCAGAAGTTCCTGGTGAGCGACTCCAATGTCTTGGCTATTCCAGAGTGCCCCCATGAGTGGTGGATAGCGATAATGTCTTCTCGTAGTGCTGGTACCGCCAGCACATAGATACGTCCCTGCCAAGTGACTAGTCCTTTGTCGATTTTATACTCTCCTCCAGCTGGTTTCCAATCCTTTTACTACCTGGGGTTCCCATTGCCGGAGAGGGACTTCCCTTATGTCATCCATGATGGCATCTATTGCTCTGTCGTCATCAAAGACCCTGACAAATAGATGTTCTTTGAGCAAAATGACACCTTCGTTGTCACTCTCGCCTTTACTATGTCCTGCTCGTCTAGATAATAGGTCTGCTTTGGTGTTCGATTTGCCACTCCGGTGTTTTATTATGAAATTGTAATCCTGTAGGTCTGTAACCCATCTAGCCTGCCACCGATTCAGGTTTTGAGCTTTTCGGAAATATGTTAAGTTCTGATGATCTGTCAGAACTTCGATGGTTTGTTTTGCCCCTTTGAGGTAATGCGCCCATTCATAAAAGGCGTGCATTACTGCAAGCATCTCTTTGTCGTATATTTCGTAATTTCGTTCAGCGTCATTGAGCGATTTCGAGATGAAGGCTACTGGCTTCCATAATCCATCCTCCCGCTGTTGAGACAATATCCCTCCAATAGCAAAGTCCGAGGCATCTACCTCTACTCGGAACTGCCCTTCTTCATTAGGGATCCGAAGTACAACTTCCTCCGCTATTGTTGTTTTAAGCCTATCAAAGGCTTCGTCCTGCAGCTGTGTCCACAGCCATTCTTCTTTTCCTGTGAGCCGTGTCAACGGCTTGGCTAATTTTGCGAAGTCTCGCACAAATCGTCTATAGAAGTTTACAAAGCCCAGAAATTGCTGGACTTCTTTTTTGCATTTGGGCTTCGGCCATTCCAATACCGCTTTTACTTTTGCCGGATCCATCCGAACAGTGTCCTTTCCAATGATGACTCCAAGGAAATCGATTTCGTCTCTATCGAAGAAGCATTTCTCCGGTTTGAGCGAGAGCTTATGTTTTTCTAATTTTTCCAGTATTCGATTTACATGCCGAGTGTGCTCTTCTTGGTTTTTCGAGAACACCAAGATATCGTCCATGTAGATGACCACCCATCCTTCGGCTATCTCGACACGAAAGATGTCATTCATCATAGTCTGGAAAGTTGCAGGGGAGTTCGTTAGACCGAAAAACATTACGAGCGGCTCAAACAGCCCCTGGTTTGTTCTGAACGCAGCCTTCCATTCATCTCCTTCCTTTATTCGAACATTATTGTATCCCCAGCGTATATCCATTTTTGAAAAGACCTTAGCTTGGGATAATTGGTCTACCAGTTCTCCTATCAAAGGTAGGGGGTAACGGTTCTTGACCGTCATTTCGTTTAGTTTCCTGTAGTCCTGTACAGGCCTGAGTTTTCCATCCTTTTTCTTTACAAAGAAGAAAGGAGACGCCATTGGCGATTTACTAGCTTGGATTCGTCCACTTTCCAAGTTTTCCTTTAGGAACTCGTCCAGTTGTTGCTGTTCATCTCGATTTAGGGGATAGATTTTGCAGTCGACTGGAGTTGAACCCGGTATGAGTTCTATCGCGTGATCCCACCGTCGTCTTGGTGGAAGTTCATCGAAGGTTTCTTTTTCGAAAACCTTTCTGTGCTTTAGATAGTGACGGGGTACTGCCTCCTCAAGTGTACGCTTTTTTTCTGTTTTTGCCTGTTCCGCTGCTATCTGTGTGGCGGTTGAGGCGAAAGCGCGTACTTGCAACTCGGGCTCCCCAATGTGGATGGCCAGAAGGCGTTCTCCTTCTTGTAAGTGATAGGACACGTCAATCTCGTCTTCTGGTTCCCGTACTGAGGATGGTTTCCAGCAAGTACCCGGGCATCTGTTAAAATCCAAAGACTTCTTTTTCCAATTAATGGTTGGATTGTGATGTTCCAACCAATCGTGTCCTAGGAATAGATCGGTTTTACTAAGCGCGGCCACAGCACAATCCATGATCTCCTCATGGGACCCTATGCGTAGTTTAAACTGAACAAAGTACTCGACGCTCCCCGACCCGTTTCGTGTTCTGTCCGCGTTGTAGACAGGGATTGGTTGTAGGAGTTTTTTCTTGTTCATTCTGTTTTTGGCAACGAATTCCTCGCTTATACAGGAAGCGGTGCATCCAGAATCCAACAGCATAGTTACGTCGGTGGATTGAAGTGTGTCCATAGTTGTCAGTACTCCTTTCAAATCTAGTTCTTGTTTTCCTATTCCTTGTACCACTTTTTCTCTCAAGTGGACCAGGTTCCAAAGGGCGTCAGCTTCGGACAGTGCGTTTAACTGTTTAACAAGCTTTCCATCTACTTCTTTTATTCGCTTCGGTTCTACCCATTGCCTCAGGCATTTGATTGCTGTTTGTTCTGACTGTTGCCATATGCGTCTTAGCATCCAGGGGGCAGTCCAAGCTTTTAATCTTTTTTCTGGTTTTACACTCATTTCTAAATTTCTTATACGGTGTATGTTCCCACTGCATTCGTAGAGTAAGTCATGCACATCAATTGCAGAGTCTACTGGTACTAATACACCGTTACAAGAAATGGAACTATCGGCCAGTTGAACAGAGCGTTTATTCACTGGCTGTCTCCAAAATCCGAGACCTCCTCGATTTTGGCACATCCTTCTAGGGTCATTTCCCCGTTGTCTATCATTTGTATCACTCTTTTTCCTTTATCCTTGGCGGCATCCTTTTTCCAACATCTTTCCTCCGTGTGTCCCTTCCTTCCACAGTTGCGGCATTCCGGTATGGGTTTCCTCCCTCGCGGTAGCGGGCATCGACGACTGTAGTGTCCCTCTTTTTCGCAGTTGTAGCACCATGGTTTGACGTCTCGTTTCTTGTCTACGTCCATAGCGCTTGGATCGCGTCTTCCTGATGCAAACGGGGCTGGTGCTTTATACTGGTATTGAGGACGGGGATTATTACTCGGGGTTTGCTCTCTGTACTCCTGTCGGTTTTTTGGGAAACCGTACACTTCATTGGCCTTTCTGTATGCTCGAGCTAATGCGGTTACTCGTGTTTGTATCTGCAGGAGAGTGGCATTGTCGGGAAGTCCTCCGTATCGAATTAAATCCCGTCCTAGGGCTGGGTTGAGATTACTTTGGAATTGGGATATCAGGGCCTGGTCGTTCCAATCGGTAAGTGCAGTGAGGGAGTTGAATTTGACAATGTAGTCTTCGACCAACATTGTTCCTTGTCGCAACTTTAATAAGGCTTCTATTGCCTTTTCCTTGGTTTCTGTGGACATGAAGAAATCATGCATTTGATTTTTGAAGTCGGTCCAATCCGTGAACGGGAATTGATTGACTAATGGCCTTCGTATCCATGCTCGATTGTCTTCAGTAGATTCTCCCTCATTTAGTTGCTGCCAATTGAGATGCGGGCTCCACCCGCTATTGTCCACCTTATCCTGGAACTCCTGTAATGCTTCCTGGAGCGCTTTGAGTTTGACGCCGCTCCAATCCGCTGCCCTATCTCCCTTTCCGCCCTTCATTTGGTATAGGCATATGGAAATCATTTGTTTAGGGTCTACTTCCCTTGACAACATGAAATATGTTCCCATCTGTCATAACCATGCATCAACCGTCCTGGGATCCCCCTGGTAGTAGTCGGGCATTTCCGCTTTAGTTAGGGGTCCGGGTTCAGGACGCGAACTTCTCTGGTATTCGTTTATTATGGCGACAAGGGCCTGTCCGGCGCTCGTGACTGCTCGTTGTCGTTCCTCTTCCTGGCGGTGAATTTCATTTTCCCTTGCTGCTACTGCTGCCGCAGGTTGGGTGTCCGCAAGAGGTTCCAATGTTTCGGTATCCATCCAATGGTTCCGCCATCCGAGTATCGCATGATAGGCTTGAGTGACCATGTCTACTGTGAGTCGGAAATTTCCGACGCCAACTCGATGCGATCCGTACCCTTGCCACATCATGGCTTTCATCCAGGGCCATCCATTAGGTTCTCCAGATACTCTGACGCAATGCCACATGCGATTGCACCCTTTAGTTCGTCTCCAATAAATTGGTCTGTCTTCGTCCATAAGTTCTGGGTCCCACCCATATATTTCCCGGATAGTCGGGTAAGCCGGCCATTTGTAAGCGTTCCAATATTTTCGCTTTACTAGCCAGAGATAACAATATCCTGGGTGTTTTGGGTGCAACTTGTTCTGTTGCTGTTCCGTTAGACCTGGACGACCGTTTCTTAAGCATGGATCTATTTCTACCAGAGCTGCCGCTGCGTCTGATCGCGCTGGTTGCTCTGGTGATCCTAAGTCGCTCTCCTCTCCCAGGCTTATTATTTCGCCCTCCTCTGGGTTTCCTGCTCCTATTTTATAGTGTCCCATGCCTTCTCGGTTTAGGCACTCGACGTGAAATCATCCTCTTGTGTTACTGTTATATTTTTCGACATGTAACATATTAGATTGAGAGTAGGTTTTTCGTATGATGGTGGTGACATCTTCGTCTCGAAGGCTCCTGTCCCAATTGCAAATTTCCTGCAACTGTGGGTAAGCCGGCCACAGGAATTCGTCCCAATAATCCTTTTTAATTAATACCAGGTAGCAATAGCCTGGTATGTCGGGGTGTAGGCCGCTGTCGACCCATGACATCCTGGGGTATGGGTAAGGAAGCCAAAATTCTTTTTCGACATTCCTTCTCCATTGATCGATTTGTCGTTTTTTGTGGGCATCATTTGCCCCTTGAGGATACTCTTCGGTTGATAACCAATCTGCTATTGTAGGGACCCCGCCATTCCAATGAGCTGCATCCCCTCCGGCGTTAATAACTTTGGCTTTGCTTTCTCCACCAGCTAGTGCTGCCGCTGCGTATGATCGCGCTGGTTGCACTACTGGTTCTTGTTCCTTTACTGCCAGGTATGTTCGTCCAGCAGCCTGGTTTACTGCTTCCTGTACAGTAACCAGTTGATCGTAGGTCCACCCATTTGATGGACGTGGTGGCGAGAGGTCGATTCTTTAACCGACGTTTGGACTTGGACTGTCCTCCAAAGCGTACTGTCCAGGTATAATGAGAAACCTTGTGTAGATCCACAAGTTCGTCCCATGTATATTCAATGTCATCCCGCCGTATGGCGGATTCCTCGATAATGTGACACCGTCCTGGTTGGATACTGTCTTGGATCGCAAAGAGTACGGTATCATCCCGTAGTTCCGGCTCCCAATTTATAATGTCGTAGAGGGTGGGCCAAGCAGGCCAGTTGAACTTGTCATAGTACTCGGCTTTGAACAGGTACATATAACAGTAACCATTCTGCCTCCACTGATCTGGAGCGATGGGGCTTTTTGCTGCTGGTCCTGGTAGGTATGCCCTGACGCGAGCACGCCATCCTAATAACCTGGCTTTATGGTCATTCCAGGTGTCTTCCCCTATTTCGGATAGGAAATGGTCAAGTCCGATTGGGAGTTTCAACAAGGGTTCCGTAAGCAGGCATTCTGGTGTGGTGGGAAGAATGCGTCCCTGGTGGCTTTGTGATAAGTAAGGGATCGTATCTGATTCCCTTGCAACGTTCCTCCTCCTCCTGCTCACGTTTCCACTTGGCGTAACGAGTGGCCTGTATGTTGCCATTCATGGTGTGCATCCAGGCATTCCAGTCTTCATGTGACATCGTCATGCCTTCGTGAGCGTATAGCTCTTCCACATGGTGAGCGCATTGAAGCCGCTCGACTGCTACCCAATATTTCATAATTGCTTGGTCCCCGTTGTTGATTAACATCAACCATTGATTGTATTTCGATGATACAAGAGCCAGCCAGATCGGGTTGGAGGTGTCGCCTTTGTATTGGTCCTCCAGTAATGTAATGAGAGTCTGGTACTCTCGTTCTGCCTTGCGCATAGCGCGCTCGGCTCGTAGCACAGCTTTGCTTGCTGCACGTTCTGCCAGAAGGGCCTCCCATGCTTCCTTCTGCTCGAGCTCTTGACTGAGCTCTCTTTCTCGTAATAATTTCTGTGCCTCAGCACGTTCCCTCTTCCGCTCATCTTTGTGGTGACACCAGTACAGTCTGACGTGGTTGTTGTAGCGGCGTACGATGGTGTCGCCGATAAAAGCTGGAGTCCTGGTAAGGACAGGTTCGATAGTGTCGGCCCAGTCCGCCCCAAAGATCTGACCGATCTCTGAGAGTGTCGCCTGAGCACGTGGGAGTACGTATTGGAAATGACAATTCATTTTTCGTGATGAGGGAAGGTATAAGGATGTTCCTGTAAAAAGATCTTCAACCAAGTTCAGGCCCTCCACTGACACTTGATCCGTTCGTTCGGCCGTCGAAATCCGCGCCTGTCGATGACGTTTCCTGGGAAACAGGAAAGATATTGTCTGCAGCGTTGTGGGTCCGCAAGCTACTAATTGGGCACACCCGGCACTTCACCTCACTATCTTTGTGCCTAGTTATCACCCCGAAATCAGGTAGGGGTGCTAGTACAGGGAGTGTGTGAGGAATTTGAGATCAGCCTTGATATGTGACACCAATCAGGTTTCTTCGCTCGTTCCTGAGCTTTTCCGCAACTGCAGTGTACGTTACCCCGAGCGTGTCTATGGTCTCCTGCCTACACTGCTCTCGGGCGAACTTGTACTCTCGTCTGCAACTGTTTTGTAGACAGGCCCAACGGGCGTATTGAGGATCTCTCGTTCGAGACCCGTTGACAGTATGTGTGTCGTAGTCGATGTCGCCAACGGTTCCGGGATAATTGGATTACAACCGTCAAAGTGAAACTAGGCCTCTGATCGTCAGGAGCAACTATGAGCGGCGTGCTCAGTGCTGGACGGCACAGAGGGGTAGAGAATAAAGTCTCTAGATTATGTCAGGACTGCCCTAGACACAACCTATCTGACTCGAGCGGTGACTTGTTAAGTCTGAAACGATTCTGATTGCTCTGTAGCTATGTCTAGTGACAATAGACTATCTAGAGACTTAAGAGTCTCCTACGCTAAACTACGGCCCTTATATACCGCTCCCCTGGTCTGTGCGCAGACAGCGCGCAGCTAAAGTCCCTCATGCCGGGATCAATGCGCAGCAGCCGCTCTGCGCCCATCTAACCATTCGTGGAGAGTTTCATCCCTGCCCATCTCTTGGGTTATCCGCATGCGGCCTTCCTATTGTTCAGGACTTCGGCCGATTCCCATACACGCCGTACCACTGACTCGGTACTCCTTGGTGTTCCCATGTCGCCCCTCAGGCGCCGTGCCGCTTATGATTCCTTTCATGGCGTAGGCCCATCATCGGGCCGCAACTCCTGCCGGCACTCGGTCTATCCTCATAGCCGATGCTGACCTAACCACCTTCCTAATAGGGACCGCAGTTCACGTAGGCCATCCTCCTTGAGTCCCGTTGCATAGTTTTGTACATAGACATTTGAGCTTGATAAAATAGATAAAAAGAAAAGGAAAATATCCCCCAACTCCTCGTGACCGTATCTTCATGATCGTCATTGATGTCATTACTGTAAAGTTTAAAATAGGAGGTATGCTCATAACAGTTAGGTCAGCAGCAGTTATGGGTATAGACCAAGTGCCGACAGGAATGATGGCCCGATGATGGGCCTATGCCATGGAAGGATACATGAGTGGTATGGCACCTGAGGGGCGACATGGGAACGCTGAAGAGTACTGATGACTTGGTACTGGCATATGTGGGAGTTGGCCAAGATGCAGAACAATAAGTGTGGCCATATACGGAAGGACAGTGTGTTGGTATGGGAGGATGTCTCCAAGGAAGGTCATATGGGTGCAGACTTGGCTGCTGCGCATTGTCTCTATTGTGAGGGACTTTAGCTGCACGCTGACTGCGCACAGACCAGGAGAGAGGTATATAAGGGTTGTCGTCTTAGGTAGCAAGTCCCTAAGACTCTAGATAGTTTTGTGTTCACTAGACACAGCTATAGAGCACCGTTTGTCTTTGGCCTAACAAGCCACCCCTTCTCATAAGTCTTTGGTTGTGTTTAGGAGCAGTCCTAACACTATGTGCCAAAGGCGGTAGCTGTGGAGCAGTTAGCAAAGGAGATAGAGGATGCAAAAGCAAAAAAGGCTTTGGAAAAGGCTGCTCAGATCATGAAAGAGTGGTATGATAGTCACCACCAAGCAGCATGAGAGTACAAACCTGGAGATAAGGTGTATCTTAGCACAGAGAATCTCCCAGTCATTCAAGCAACCAAGAAGCTTGATGGAAAATTTGTTGGCCCTCTAGAAGTCCTTGCCAAAGTGGGCGAGTCATCCTATCAACTCAAAATCCCAGCATCCTGGCGGGTATATAACATCTTCAACGAAGTCTTGTTGAAGCCATACAGGGAACCAGAATTTCCTGCACAAAAAGCAAAAGCAGCAGCGTGCAAGGATGTGCAGATGGTGGAAGAATCCCAGGAGGATGAATACAAGGTGGGAGAAGTCATGGACAGTCATGTCAGTGGATGCAGGGGAGGGAGGTTGGAATACCTCATAAAATGGAAAAACTATCTGGTGGAAGAGTCCACCTGGGAACCAGCAGAGAATGTCACCAATGCACAGGTGAAAGTTAAAAAATTCCATAGGGAAAACCCTTGCGCACCTAAGAGGGTCCAACATATAGTAACAGGACATCGGAACCCCTATAGGATGACTCTGCAGGAACAGAAGAAGAAAATGTTATTTGGATGGCAGGATGGACACTTTGGAAGTGACTATCTCAACAATATGGAGCACTGGTGGCACAACTGGAAAGGGACTCAGGCACACATACAGGAGCTCCCTGACAACACTGATGGGACATTCTCTAGAGACCTAGAGCATGGCAGGCGGGTTAAACCCGTGCTTAATTTCCCAGAAGACAGGAGCAAGGAACCAGAAGAGGAGCGGATTGCTTGGGAGAAAGACACAGAGTGTCTTAAAAAGAAAATCATGAAGAGGGCGGCTAAGCCAGAAGTTGTAAAGGAGAGTAGTGAGTCGGAGGAGGACCGACAACACATGATTAAAGGTGTTGCACACCCCATGAAGAAATTAATACAGTGGAGGAAGTGGAAGATGACAATTCAGAACAATTGGGCTTGATGCCTGATGAACAACGCAAGCAGTTGGACCGTTTTTATGAAAGGATGAAGAAAGACCCACACTATGTAGATGCGGAAATGTCGGCCTCTCGGGATGTGAGGCCTTAAGGGGGGGGTGATGTTATGAGCATAACTCACTCCAGATAATTTTCACAGTAACAACATCAATGGCACTAATGAAGATACGGACTCGGAGAGTACAGATATATTTTTCTTTTCTTTTTATCTATTTCTTTGGACTCAAATGGTTAGATACAGGACTTAGGCGATATCATGGTTGCAGGGACTGGCTATGTTAGGACTGCAACCCTTATAAGGAAGGAGGTTAGGTCAGCATCAGCTATAGGATTAGACCAAGTGCTGACTGGAACAATGGCCCAATGATGGGCTTAGGCTATGACGGATACATAGACCAAACGGCACCAGAGGGGTGACATGGGAAACAGCCAAGTGCAGAGACAATAAGACACCGCTGGATATGGAGAGACAGCATGTTGGTGTGGGAGGATGATCCCAGGTCATATGGGCACAGACTTGGCTGCTGCACATTGTCTCTATAGTGAGGGACTTTAGCTGCGTGCTGTCTGCGCACAGACCAGGGAGCAGGTATATAAGGGTTGTCGTCTTAGGTAGCAAGTCCCTAAGACTCTAGATAGTTTGTGTCCTAGACACTTCTTCTTGAGCAAGCATTTTTGTCTTTGGCTGAACAAGCCATCCCCTCTAAGATCTTTCGGTTGTGTTTAGGGTCATCCTAACAAATTTGTCCAGTTGCTGCTGCTCATCCTGGTTCAACAGATAGATTTTACAATCAACTGGGTTTGACCCAGGGATCAATTCGATAGCATGATCCCATCACCTTCATGGTGGTAATTTGTCAAATGTCTCCTTCTCAAAGACTTTTCAATGTTCTAAGTAGTGTGCAGGGACTGCCTCTTCTAGTGTTCGCTTCTTTGTTTTCTCTGCTTCCTCTGCTGCTATTTTCGTAGCAGTTGACACATAGGCCCTGATGTGTAACTCCAGTTCACCAATGTGAACTGCTAATAGTCATTCCCCTTCTTGGAGGCATTGTGCTGCATCTATTTCGTCTTCTGGTTCCTGGACTGACGAAGATTTCCAGCACATTCCTGGACAACGGTTGAACTCCAACGATTATTTTTTCCAATTAATTGTTGGATTATGATGTCTCAACCAATTGAACCCTAGGAACAGATCCATTTTTCCAATGTGCATTACTGCACATTCTATTATCTCCTCATGCTCCCCAATTTGTAATTTTACTTCCACCATGTATTCTAAAGAACCCATTGAGTTCTTTGTTCCATCTGCATTATATACAGGCACTGGCCATATTAAGCATCGTTTTGCTATCTGATGTTTTTCTACAAATTCCTTGCTAATACAGGATCCTGTACATCCTGAGTCTAACAACATGTCCACATGGATTGTTTTTAGCATATCCATAGTGGTTATGACTCCTTTTAGATCCAATTTGTTTTTTCCTGTTCCCTGTACTTTTTTTTCTTGTAAGTGTACCAGGTTCCACATAGCTTCCATTTCCATCATAGTGTTTAACTGATGTACCAATTGTCCATCTGCTTCCCCTATCTGTTTTGTATGCACCCATTGTTGCAGACATTCTACCGCTATCTGTTTGGGTTGCTCCCAAGTCCTTCTCAACACCCACTGTGGGGTCCATGTTTTTAATCTTCCTCCTTGTTTTGTGCTTATTCTTAGATTTCTTATCTGGTGTACATTCCCACTGCATTCATAGAGTAAATCCTGCACGTCTATTTGGGAGTCTGTATATACTTGTACACCAGTATCCAAAACCTGTTTAGTAGCCAGCAGCACTAAGCGCTCTCCTGCTGGCTTTCTGCAAAACCCTGAAGCTCTCCAAGCTCTGTGTATTCTTCCTTCGTCATCTCCCCTGCTGTAACACTCCTTACAGCTCATTTGCCTTTCTCCCTCATTGTAATTCTCTTGGGCTTTTTACAGGCCCACGCTGTATGTCCCTCTTCCCCACAGTTGAAACATGTCAGAGGTCTCTTTGGTTCCAGACATCTTCAGAAGCTGTGGCCTTTCTTTCCACAGTTATAACAAGGACCGTATTCTTTTTTGGCCTTGTCTATGTCCATTGCATTGGGATTGGTGCGACCCCCTGATGTGACTGGGGGTGGTGCCCTGAACTGCCATTGAGGTCTGCCATTAGGAGCTGGGGCTCACTCTCTGTACTCTCTCTGTACTTTAGAGAATCCATAGGCTTCATTGGCCTTGCTATAAGCTCTTGTGAGTGCCATTACCCTTGTTTGTATCTGGTGCAGAGTAGCATTATCTGGCAATCCCCTGTATCGGATCAACTCCCTTCCTAGTGCAGGATTCAGATGGTTCTGGAATTGCGCAATCAAGGCTTGGTCGTTCCAGTCAGTTAACAAGGTGAGGGAATTGAATTTGATGATGTAGTCCTCTACAATCATCGTTCCCTGTTGTAACTTTAACAGTGCCTCAATAGCCTTCTCCTTTGTCTCTGTTGACATGAAGAATTCATGCATCTGAGTTTTGAAATCCGCCCAGTCCACAAAGGGAAACTGGTTTTCCAAGGGTTGTCTGACCCGTGCCCAATCATCAGTCGTGCTTTCCCCTGCATTAAGTTGGCCCCAGTCCAATTCTGTGCTCCAGCCATTGTTATCGATTTTATCTTGAAACTCCTGTTGTGCCTCCTGGAAGGCTTTGAGTTTCACTCTGCTCCAATCTGCCACTCTGTCTCCTTTTCTGCCTTTAATCCTATATAGGCAGATTGAGACTTTTCAGTGTGTTTCCTTTTCATTTGCCAGCATGAAATATGTCTCCATCTGGCATAGCCATCCATCCACCATCCTGGGGTCTCCTTGATAAAAGTCAGGCATTTCTGCCTTTGTGAGAGGCCCTGGCTCTCGACGGTTAGACCACTGGTACTCGTTTATCATTGCTGCTAGGGCCTGTCCAGCACTGGTGATAGCTCTCTGTCATTCCTCTGCTTGTCGATGAATCTCATCATCTCGTGCTGCAACTGCTGCAGCTGGCTGTGTGGTGGCCAGAGGTTCGAGTGTTTGTGTGTCCTGCCAGTGCTCCCTCCACCCTAGTACTGCATGGTAGGCATGGGTGATCATATCCACTGTGAGTCTAGAGGGAGTGGCGCCCAATTTGTAATGACTCATGCCTTCCCTATTGAGACATTCGATGTGAAACCATCCCCTACAATTGCTGTTGTATTTTTCAATGTGCAAGGTGGTTGTTTGTGTGTATGACTTTTGAATGATAGTTGTTACTTCGTCCTCTCTAAGTTCTTTGTCCCAGGTGCAGATTTCCTGTATCTGTGGGTAGGCCGGCCATAAAAACTCATCCCAGTACTGTTTTTTAATCAGAACCAGGTACCAGTAACCTGGTATGTCTGGGTTAAAACCACTGTTGGCCCAGGACATTTTTGGGTAAGGGTATGGCAACCAAGCCTCCCTTTCAATGATCCTCCTCCACTGCTCAATCTCTCTTTTCTTATGAGCATCATTTGCTCCTTGTGGGTACTCTTCTTTTGAGAGCCAATCCGCCATCATGGCCATGCCACCATTCCAATGTGCTGCGTCACCTCCCTGAGTGATGACTCATGCTTTATTTTCCTTGCTGGCTTGTGCTGCTGCTGCATACAAACGCGCTGGTTGCACAACTGGTTTTGGTTCCATTACTGCTGGGTATGTTCGTCCAGCTGCCTCCGTGTATGCTTGTTCAACCATGACTGTCATCCTAAGGTTGACCTTTTTAATCAGTGTTTGGGCAAGCTTTCATTGTTGAGCCCTGCACTTAGATTTTGACTGTCCATGTATAGTGGGAGACCTTGTGAAGGTCCACCAATTCGTCCCAGGTGTACTTGATGTCATCTCGATGTACAGCTGATTCTTCAATAATGTGACACCACCCAGGTTGAATGCTATCCTGGATGGCAAAGACCACTGTGTCATCTCTGAGCTCTGGTTCCCAGCTGAGAATATCGTAAAGAGTAGGCCAAGCTGGCCAGTTGTACTTGTCATAGTACTCCTCTTTGAACAGGTACATATAGCAGTACCCATTCTCCCTCCACTGGTTTGCTGCAATAGGACTTCTGGCCCTTGGTCCTGGTAGGTGCACTTTGACACTTGTGCGCCATCCTAACAGTCTGGCCTTGTGGTTGCTCCATGAGTTCTCCCCAACTTCCCTAAGAAAATGATCCATCCCAATAGAGTGGAGATGGTTCCTTGGTTCCATTAGGAGTTGTTCCAGTGTCCTGGCAATTATAGCCCCAGGTGGCTTAGTGACGAGAAGGGGATCAAATCGGATTCCCCTGCAGCGTTCCTCCTCCTCCTGCTCATGCTTCCATTTAGTGTAGTGGGTTGCCTGTATGTTTCCATTCATTGCATGCATCCACACATTCCAGTCTTCATGACTCATGGTCATGCCTTCGTGCTCGTACAATTCTTGTACATGGTGTGCACACTGTAATCATTCTATAGCTACCCGGTATTGCCAGATAGCTTTGTTGCTGTTATTGATTAACATAAGCCATTGGTTATATTTTGATGAAACCAGGACTAGCCAGATTGGGTTGGATGTGTCTCCTTTGTATTGGACCTCCAACAACTCCATGAGGGTTTGATACTCCCTCTCGGCTTTTCGCATGGTGTGCTCTGCTCACAAGACTGTGTGAGTGGCTGCCCATTCCATAAGTAAAGCCTCCCAGGCTTCTTTCTGCTCCAACTCCTGATCAGCTTCTCATTGCCTAAGGAGTATCTGCACTTGTGTGCATTCAAGTTGTTGTGACTCTTTCCAGTGTTTCCACCACAGCCAGACATGGTTGTCATATTGGCAGATAACTGTATCCCTGATAAATTCTCTGGGTCCTGTTTGGACCATGTGGTTGATAGTGACCCAGTCTGCCTTGAGGATGCACCCAATCTCTGAGAGCATCTCCTGGGTGTAAGGTAGGATGTATGTAAACGAGCACTGCATTGTGTCTCATTGTTTGTTCTGCTGTAAAAAATCTTCAATCAAGTTCGGGCCTCCACCAACACTTGATCCGTTCTTCTGGCAATAAATCCGCACCAGTCGATGATGTCTCTTGGGAAACAAGAGAGTTGTTGTCTGATTATCATGGGTCCGAAAGCTATCAAGATATGTGTGCCTGGCAATTTGCCTCTCTATCTTTGTGCCAAGTTATCAGTCCCAAAACAAAATAGGGACTGCTTGTACAGGGAGTGTGAGAGGAACTTGGTATCAGCCTTGATACACAATGTAAATCAAGTGTCTTCACTTGTTCCTGAGTTTTTCAGCAATAACGGTATACTATGCTCAGGGTGTGTCTGTGGTCTCCTGCCTATGCTCTCCTGACACACTAGTATTCTTGTCCGTTACTGTTTGGTAGACAGACCCAACGGGTGAATTGGGGATGTCTTGTTTGATGCCTGTTGACAGTATGTGTGATGTAATCGAAGTCGCCTAGAGAGGTTGTGGGCTATGCAGTTACTACCTCTCAGATGTCAAACTAGGCTGTTGGTGCTGTGAGCAATGACGAGCAAGGTGTGCTCGGTGCTGTAAGACCAATGGGGTAGATAGTAAACACTCTAGATTATGTTAGGACTGCTCCTAAACACAACCCAAAGACTTAGAGGGATGGCTTGTTAGGCCAAAGGTAAGACAAATACTCTATAGCTGTGTCTAGTGAACACAAAGCTATCTAGAGTCTTAGGGACTTGCTACCTAAGATGACAACCCTTATATACCTGCTCCCTGGTCTGTGTGCAGACAGTGCACAGCTAAAGTCCCTCACAATAGAGACAATGCGCAGCAGCTAAGTCTGTGCCCATATGACCATACCTGGGATCATCCTCCCACACCAACATACTGTCTCTTCGTATACAGCAGTGTCTTATTGTCTCTGCACTTGGCTGTTTCCCATGTCACCCCTCAGGCGCTGTTTGGCCTATGTTTCCATCATAGCCTAGGCCCATCATCGGGCTGTTGTCCTAATTGGCATTTGGTCTAGTCCTATAGCCGATGCTGACCTAACCTCCTTCCTTATAAGGGTTGCAGTCCTAACATAGCCAGCCCCTGCAACCATGATATCACCTAAGTCTTGTATCTAAACGTTTCAGTGCAAAGAAATAGATAAAAAGAAAAGAAAAATGAATCCCCACTCTCTGAGTCTGTGTCTTCATAATCGTCATTGACATTGTTACTGTGAAAATTAACTGGAGTGAGTTATGCTCATAACACTTCCCTGGTCCATTGCCTAGATTCTCTCAAGTAGAAAGTGCTGTTGCCTCTTCTTCGGTAGCTTCTGTCTCCCCAGATAGCCACAGGACAATGTGGTCACAACCCTACCTGCACTTGTCTCTTCAATTTGGTCAAAGGTCCGCAAGCTCACCAATAGTGTGTCCCCTGCAGTTCACTCAGGTGTCCTTGTGCCTAGTCATCAGTCACCATGATGATGTAGTGTGGGACTGCTAGTAGAGATGGGTATCCCAAGACTTAATATCAGCACTGATAGACAACACCCAGCAAGCTCTAGTTCTCGTCTGTGATTGTTTTGTCACCACCCAAGTTAAGGGTTTGCTGGATCTCTTAAAAAGAGATTGTTGACAGTTAGTTTGTCAAAAGGTTGCCTAGCTGTCAGAGTCGCCTGGAGAGGTTGTGGGCTGCATGATTACTACCTCTCAGAAGTCAGAGTCAATATAGGCCCAATCCATGGATGATGGCAACAACCTAGTATGATGTGTACCATGGTGTATCTGACTGCCACGCAGAAAGGGGGTATAGAAGAAAGGCTCTAGGTAATGTTAGGACACACCTAAACACCACACTAAACACCCTTATAGAGTTGGGCTGTTAACCCAGAGATGAGAAGTGAAATGATTCTATACTCAGGGGCTGCATACTACAGTGTTGTAGTGTACAAACCACCTAGAGCCTTAAGGGCCCCAAGTCAAGAAATGACTCCCTACTTATATGCAGTCTCCTGGTCCATGCACAGCTAAAACCCCTCATCCATAAAGGGGCCACAGCAACAAACTCCACTGCCATCTAACCATATACTGTTAGGATGACCCTAAACACAACCCAAAACCTTAGAGGGATGGCTTGTTCAGCCAAAGATGAAAACTGTTGCTCAAGAAGAAGTGTCTAGGACACAAACTATCTAGAGTCTTAGGGACTTGCTGCCTAAGACTACAACCCTTATATACCTCTCCCCTGGTCTGTGCACAGACAGTGCGCAGCTAAAGTCCCTCACAATAGAGACAATGCACAGCAGCCAAGCCTGTGCCCATATGACCATACCTGGGATCATCTTCCCACACCAACACACTGTCTCCCCATATACAGTGGTGTCTTATTGTCTCTGCACTCGGCCGTTTCCCATGTTGCCCCTCAGGCGCCATTCGGCCTATGTATCTGTCATAGCCTAGGCCCATCATTGGGCCATTGTCCCAGTTGGCACTCGGTATGTCCTTTAGCCAATGCTGACCTAAACACCTTCCTTATAAGGGTTGCAGTCCTAACATAGCCAGTCCCTGCAACCATAGTATCACCTAAGTCCTGTATCTAATCATTTGAGTGAAATGAAATAGATAAAAAGAAAAGAAAAATATCTCCCGACTCCTCAAGTCCGTATCTTCGTAAGTGTCACTGACGTCGTTACTGTGAAAATTGACTGGAGTGAGTTATGCTCATAACATCACCCCCCCCTTAAGGCCTTGCATCCCAAGAGGCTGACATCCCCACATCCACATAGTGTGGATCTTTCTTCATCCTTTCGTAGAAGCAGTCCAACTGCTCATGTTGCTCTTCAGGCGTCAAGCCTGATCATTCTGAATCAACATCCTCAACCTCTGTTATGAGCATACCTCATGCCCCTATCATTTTACAGTAACGACGACAATACGACTTATGAAGATATGGACCAGGGGAGTCAAGATATATTTTTCTTTTCTTTTTATCTTTTTATCTGCACTCAAACATTTAGATACAAGGGCTAGGACGAGACGCCACTAGGAAGGAAAACCTATGCGAAAGCTGCAGCCCTTATATGGAAGGTGGTTAGGTCAGCATCGGCTACGAGACTAGACCGAGTACCGACTTTGGAGACGGCCCAATGATGGGCCTATGCCATGGAAGGATACATGAGCGGCATGGCACCTGAGGGGCAACATGGGAAGGCCCAGAGGTACCAAAGACTCGATACTGGTATCGGCGGGAACAGCTGATAGTGCTATACAATAAAGCGCTGCCATATATGGAAAGATTGGGCTGGGAATGGTCATATAGGCGCGGACTTGGCAGCTGCGCTTCTCCTCTTATTGTGAGGGGTTATAGCTGCGCGTGAGTAGCGCACAGACCAGGAAGAGACTTTATAAGGGCTGTAGTTTAGCATAGACATCCCTTAAGTCTCTAGATAGTTTCTGTCACCTAGACATTACTATAAGAGCAATCAGAATCGTCTTTGGCCTAGCAAGCCATCACTGTGGGATGTTGTAAGGGTTATGTTTAGGGACCTCCTAACAACCTCCTCCACAGTGGTTTTCCATTGGATTGATTTCTTTGTAGGGCATGCAACACCCTTAAGTCATTTCTGTTAGTCCTCTTCCAAGTCACTGCTCTCCCTAGCAGCTGTGGGCTTCTCTGTCCTCTTTAAAATTTTCTTTTTAAGACATGCTGTGTCTTTTTCTTGAGCAATCCACTCCTCCTCCGGCTCTTTACTCCCATCTTCTGGGAAATTAAGCATGGGTTTAACCTGCCCGCCACACTCTAGGTCTCTAGAGAACATCCCATCGGTGTCGTCAGGCAACTCTTGAATTCGTGCCTGACTTCCTTTCCAGTTGCGCCATCTGTGCTCCATGTTTTCCAAATATTCAGGCCCAAAATGCCCATCCTGCCATCCAAAGAGTTTTTTCTGTTTTCTTTCCTGTAGAGTCATCCTATAGGGATTACGCCGTCTGGTCCCTATGTTTCGTATGCGCTTTGGTGCATGAGGATTCTCCCTATGAATTTTTTTAACCTTGGCCTGAGCATTGGCCACATTTTCTGCCAGTTCCCAGGTAGACTCCTCTACCAGATAATTTTTCCATTTGATGAGGTACTCCAACCTCCCTCCTCCACGTCTGCTGACACAACTATCCATTATTTCCTCCACCTCGTATTCATCCTCTTGGGATTCCTCCACCATCTGCGCATCCTTGCATGCTGCTGCCTTTGCTTTTTGTCTTGGGAATTCCGGTTCTTTGTATGGCTTTAACAGGACTTCATTAAAGACATTGTAAACCTGCCATGATGCTGGGATTTTTAGTTTGTAAGACAACTCACCGACCTTGGCGAGTACCTCTAGTGGACCAACAAACTTGCTGTTGAGCTTCTTTGTTGCTCGAATCACTGGTAGATTCTCCATGCTGAGATAAACCTTGTCTCCTGGTTTATACTCCCATGCTGCTTGTCGATGTGTGTCATACTGCTCCTTCATTATCTGAGCAGCCTTCTCCAAAGCCTTTTTCGCTTTCGCGTGCATGTCCTCTATTCCTTTTGCCAGTTGTTCCACTGCTACCACCTTTGGCGCATAGGTGGGATCCAAACCCTTGTTTGGGTGTCGTCCGTAGTTCATGAAGAAGGGTGTGAAGCCCGTAGCTGAGTGTACCTGGTCGTTGTGGCAGAATTGTGCCATGGATAACCAATCGCTCCAGTTATCCTGGCAATTGTTTACAAACATAGTCAGGAATTCCATTACTTCCTGATTAACTCACTCTGTTTGTCCATCCGTCTGTGGGTGGTAGGCTGTCGATCGATTAGCCTTGATTCCCAACATTCCATACAAGTTGTCCATGAACTTGGAAGCAAACTGGGGTCCTCTGTTGCTTATTACTTTTCTTGGGAGGCCATGCTCCCGGAAAACATTGTCTCTGAACAGCACTGCTGTTCCCTGTGATGTAATTCCTTTTGTGGTAGGCAAGAAGTATGATTTCTTGGTGAACCTATCCACAACCATCATGATTGTGTCATTTCCTTTTGATTCAGGTAATGGTCCCATGAAGTCTACTGAAATGACTTCCCATGGTTCTGTCAGGACTTTGTTTGGTCGAAGTGGTGCCACGCATGCCTGTTGATCCAGTTTTGCCTTTTGACATGTCTCACAACCCGGAATATATTGTTCTATGTCTCTGCACATATTTGGCCACCAAAAGTTTCTAGTCAAAGACTCTAATGTCTTTGCAACCTGTGAATGCCCCCATGAATGGTGGATTGCGATGATGTCCTCTCGCAATGCCATGACTGCTGGTACGTATACTTGTCCTTTCCAAGTAACAAGTCCTTTTTCCACTTTGTAATCTCCTCCTGCCTTCTCAAGGCCTTTGACAACCTGTGTCTCCCATTGCCACTTGGGCACTCCTTTAATGTCTTTCATGATGTCATCTATAGCTTGATCATCATCAAACACTCATATGAAGAGGTGTTCTTTCAACAGAACCACCCCCTCATTGTCATTTTCTCCACAGGTGTGTCCCACCCACCTGGATAACAAGTCTGCCTTTGTGTTGGACTTCCCGCTCCTATGTTTTATGATGAAATTGTACTCCTGCAAGTTCATCACCCATCGTGCCTGTCGTTGATTTAGATTTTATGCTTTTCTGAAGTATGTCAAGTTTTGATGATCCGTTAAAACTTCGACTGTCTGTTTAGCCCCTTTGAGATAGTGGGACCATTCGTAGAAAGCGTGCATCACTGCAAGCATCTCCTTGTCATAGATCTTGTAGTTACATTTGGCATTGTTAAGGGATTTTGAAATGAAAGCCACTGGCTTCCAAATGTCATTCTCCACCTGCTGCAACAAAATTCCCCCAATAGCAAAATCAGAGGCATCCACCTCTACTCGAAATTGTCTGTCTTCATTGGGGATTCGCAGCACTACCTCCTCCGCAATAGTTTTCTTTAGCTTGTCGAAAGCTACGTCCTGAAGTTCTGTCCACTTCCACTCATCTTTCCCTGTTAGACGAGTTAACAGCTTGGCTGCCTTAGTGAAGTCTTTTACGAAGCATTGATAGAAATTTACGAAGCCCAAGAATTGTTGGACTTCTTGCTTGCAAGTTGGCTTAGGCCACTCAGTTACCACCTTTACTTTTGCTGACTCCATCTGGACTGAGTTTTCACTGATGACTATGCCTAGGAAGTCCATCTCTTTTTTGTCGAAGAAACATTTTTCTGGTTTTAGCAATAACTTGTGTTCCTCTAGCTTTGCTAAGATACAGTTAACCTGTATCATATGTTCTGCTTGGTTTTTTGAGAACACAAGGATGTCGTCCATGTAAATGATGACCCATCCTTCTGCTATTTCGACTCTAAAGATGTTGTTCATCATCATTTGGAAGGTGGCCAGCGAATTTGTAAGCCCAAAGAACATAACCAAGGGCTCGAAGAGTCCTCTATTGGTTCTGAATGCTGCCTTCCACTCGTCTCCTTCCTTGATGCATACGTTGTTGTATCCCCAACGTATGTCCATCTTAGAGAAGACCTTGGCTTGTGATAGTTTATCCACCAATTCTCCTATCAACGGTAGTGGATATCAGTTTTTGACCATCATCTTGTTAAGTCATCGGTAGTCCTGTACCAGCCTCAATTTTCCATCTTTCTTTTTAACAAAGAAGAAAGGAGATGCCATGGGCGATTTGCTCGACTGAATTTGTCCAGACTCCAGGTTTTCTTTTAGAAATTCATCCAGTTGCTGTTGTTCATCCCAGTTTAATGGATAGATTTTACAGTCAACTGGGTTGGACCCAGGGATCAACTCAATAGCGTGATCTCATTGCCTTCAGGGTGGTAATTCGTCAAAGGTCTCTTTCTCAAAGACCTTTCGATGTTTTAAGTAATGTCTGGGGATTGCCTCTTCCAGGGTTCGTTTTTTGGTTTTTTCTGCTTCCTCTGCTGCTATCTTTGTAGCAGTCGACGCATACGCCCTAATGCATAACTCCAGTTCCCCAATGTGCACTGCCAGTAATTGCTTGCCTTCTTCAAGGCACTGTGCCACATCCATCTCATCTTCCAGTTCCTGAACGGATGAGGATTTCCAGCACATTCCTGGACAACAGTTAAATTCTAGCGACTGTTTTTTCCAGTTGATGGTTGGGTTATGGCGCCTCAACCAATCAAAACCCAGAAACAGATCTGTTTTCCTGATATGTGTTACCACACATTCTATTACTTCCTCATGGTTCCCTATCTGTAATTTGACTTCAGCCATGTATTCTAGGGCACCCATTGAGTTCTTTGTCCCATCTGCATTGAATACTGGCACTGGTTGGACCAAGCATCACTTTGCTATCTGATGCTTCTCAACAAATTCCTTGCTAATGCAAGTTCCTGTACATCCAGAGTCGAGTAACATTTTTACATGGATAGTTTTTTGCATATCCATAGTGGTTATGACTCCTTTTAGGTCCAATTCATTTTGCCCCATACCCTGCACTTTCTTTTCTCGTAAGTGCACCAGGTTCCATATAGCATCTGCTTCTGACATAGCATTTAACTGGTCCACCAGTTGTCCGTCAGCCTCATTTATTCGTTTCATGTTTACCCATTGTTGTAAACACTCTACTGCTATCTGTTTGGGTTGTTCCCAAATCCTCCTCAACACCCATTGTGGGGTCCATGTTTTTAATCTCTGTCCCTGTTTTGTGCTCACTCTTAGGTTTCTCAAGTGATGTACATTCCCTCTGCATTCACAAAGTAAATCATGCAACCTAATTTGGGAGTCTACATATACATCACTATTCAAAACCTGAGTAGCAGCCAGCAGTGCTGAGTGCTCACCTACTGGCTTTCTGCAAAATCCGAGACCTCTTCTATATGTCCTATTGGGGTCGTTTCCCCTTTCTCGACATATCTGACAACCTGCTTCCCCTTATCTTCAGTTGTAATTCTTTTGGGCTTTTTACATGTCCATGTCACATGCCCTCTCTCTCTGCAATTGTGACACTCGGCTCCCGAATGTCTTTTCTTTAGTCTACACTCTTTTTCTGAGTGTCCTTGCTTTCTACAGTAGGAACAAGCATTCATTGTTCTGTTATCCACGTCCATTGCATTAGGGTCATATTGACTTCCTGATGCTACTGGGGGTGGTGCTCTAAACTGCCACTGGGGTCAGCCATTAGGGGCTGGGGCTCACTCTTTGTATTCTCTTTGTACTTTAGAGAATCCATAAGCCTCATTGGCCCTTCGATAAGCCCTTGCGAGTGCTGTTACTCTTGTTTGTATCTGGTGTAGAGTGGCATTGTCTGGCAACCCTCCATATTGGATCAACTCCTGTCCCAATGCTGGATTGAGATGATTTTGAAACTGTGAAATCAGGGCTTGGTCGTTCCAGTCGGTCAGGGAGGTGAGGGAATTGAACTTGATGATGTAGTCCTCTACAATCATCATTCCCTGCTGTAGTTTTAGCAATGCTTCAATCGCCTTTTCCTTGGTCTCAGTCGACATGAAAAACTCATGTATCTGAGTTTTGAAGTCTGCCCAATCCACAAAGGGGAATTGATTTTCCAAAGGGTGTCTGACCCATGCTCTATCATCAGTGGTGCTTTCTCCTGTGTTGAGCTGGGCCCAATCCAATTCTGTACTCCATCTGTTGTGATTGATTTTATCCTGAAACTCCTGCTGTGCCTCCTGAAAGGCCTTGAGTTTCACTCCACTCCAGTCTGCCACTCGATCTCCTTTTCCACCTTTTATCCTGTACAGGCAGATGGACACCTTCCATTTAGGATCCTTTTTGTTTGCCAGCAGGAAGTAGGTTTCCATCTGGTGCAACCATCCATCTACTGTCCGGGGGTCTCCTTGATAGAAATCAGGCATTTCTGCCTTTGTGAGAGGTCCCGGTTCCTGGCAGTTTGAGCGCTGGTACTCATTTATCATGGCTGCTAAGGCCTGTCCGGCACTAGTAATAGCTCATTGGTGCTCCTCTACCTGTCAATTAATTTTGTCTTCCCATGCTGCAACTGCTGCAGCTGGCTGTGTGACAGGTAAGGGTTCGAGTGTCTGTGTATCTTGCCAGTGTTCCCTGTATCCGAGTAAGGCGTGGTAGGCATGAGTGATCATGTCGACTGTGAGCTGGAAGGTCCCAACACCAACACAGTGTGACCCATATCCCTGCCACATCATTGCCTTCATCCATGGCCACCCACCAGGTTCTCCAGATATGCGGATGCAATGCCACATGCGATTGCATCCCTTTGTTCACCTCCAGTATATGGGTTGGTGTTCATCCATAAGTTCCGGATCCCATCCATAAATTTCTCTGATTGTTGGATATGCTGGCCATTTATAGGCATTCCAATACTGTCGTTTCACCAACCAGAGGTAGCAATACCCAGGGTGTTTTGGATGCAGTTTGTTCTGCACTTACTTTGGGGTCCTCTATATGTTCTGCTCCAACTCGGAGCTCTCTGTGACCACTGGTGAAGAGTATTTCCACCATGTCCCATCCATTAATGTCGGCCATTTCTAGCCCTACATGCACCACATCTTCCCAATCAGTGGTAGTCCACCTGGTATGGACTCCTTCATTTCGGAATTCTGTTTCCATGTCCCAAATTGCTTTAATTGTTGGGTATGCTGGCCACTCATACTTGTTCCAGTACTTTGGCTTAACAAGACTAAGGTAACAGAACCCTGGTACTGATGGTGCAAGTTGTTTGGGTATAGGACCCATGCGTATGGTCCACCAAAATCCTGGCAAGATGTTTCCATTTATTGTGTGCATCCACGCGTTCCAATCTTCATGACTCATGGTCATTCCCTTGTGCTCATACAGTTCCTGTATGTGGTGCACGCACTGTAATCATTCTACTGCTACCCAGTATCGCTGGATAGCCTTGTTGCCATTATTGATCAACATTAGCCACTGGTTATATTTCGATGAGACCAGGGCTAGCCAGATTGGGTTGGAGGTGTCGCCTTTGTATTGGACCTCTAATAACTCCATGAGGGTTTGGTATTCCCTCTCAGCCTTTCACATGGCATGCTCTGCTCACAAGACTGTGCGAGTGGCTGCCTGTTCCATTAATAAAGCCTCCCAGGCTTCCTTCTGTTCCAACTCCTGATCAGCTTCACATTGCCTAAGGAGTTTCTGTGCCTGCACACATTCGAGTCATTGTGACTCTTTCCAGTGTTTCCACCACAACCGGATGTGGTTATTGTATCGGCAGATGACTGTGTCCCCAATAAATTCTCTCAGTCCCATCTGGACCGTGTTGTCAATGGTAACCCAGTCCACCTCAAAGATGCACCTGATCTCCGAGAGTGTCGCCTGGGTGTAGGGTAAGATGTATGTAAACAAGCACTGCATGGCTCTCTCATATGTGCAATTCTGCTGTAAAAAATCTTCAATCAAGTTCGGGCCTCTACCAACACTTGATCCATTCCTCTGGCAATTAATCTGCACCAGTCAATGATGTCCCTTGGGAAACAAGGGAGTTACTGTCTGATTGTCGTGGGAACCTGATGCTTCCAACTGTGTGTGCCTGGCAATTCACCCTAGTGTCCTTGTGCCAAGTTATCAACCCCAAAACAAAATAGGGGTTGCTTGTACAGAGGGTATAGAGGGACTTTGGTTCAGCCTTGATACACACTAACAGCCAGTTTGTTTTGCTCGTTCCCTGAGCTTTTCTGCAATTATGGTATACGTTACCCCAGGCACGTCTATGGACTCCTGCCTATGCTATCACCCAAGTGAACTCGTATTCTCTTCCATAACTGTTTGGTAGACAGGCCCTAACTGGGTGTATTGAGGACATCTCGTTTGATGCCCGTTGACAGTGTGTGTGTCGTAATTGATGTTGCCTGGAGAGGTTGTGGGCTGCGCGGTTACTACCTCTCAGAATAAAACTAGGCTGTTGGTGCTGTGAGCAACGATGAGCAAGGTGTGCTCGGTGCTGTAAGACCAATGGGGTAGATAGTAAAGACTCTAGATTATGTTAGGATGACCCTAAACACAACCCAAAACCTTAGAGGGATGGCTTGTTCAGCCAAAGATGAAAACTGTTGCTCAAGAAGAAGTGTCTAGGACACAAACTATCTAGAGTCTTAGGGACTTGCTACCTAAGACTACAACCTTTATATACCTCTCCCCTGGTCTGTGCACAGACAGCGTGCAGCTAAAGTCCCTCACAATAGAGACAATGTGCAGCAGCCAAGCCTGCGCCCATATGACCATACCTGGGATCATCTTCCCACACCAACACACTGTCTCCCCATATACAGTGGTGTCTTATTGTCTCTGCACTCGGCCGTTTCCCATGTTGCCCCTCAGGCACCGTTCGGCCTATGTATCTGTCATAGCCTAGGCCCATCATTGGGCCATTGTCCCAGTTGGCACTCGGTATGTCCTTTAGCCAATGCTGACCTAACCACCTTCCTTATAAGGGTTGCAGTCCTAACATAGCCAGTCCCTGCAACCATAGTATTGCCTAAGTCCTGTATCTAATCATTTGAGTGAAATGAAATAGATAAAAAGAAAAGAAAAATATCTCCCGACTCCTCAAGTCCGTATCTTCGTAAGTGTCACTGACGTCGTTACTGTGAAAATTGACTGGAGTGAGTTATGCTCATAACAATACACGCATGCCCATATGCCATCTTTGGCTCCACAGTCTTCCTATTGTCTGGTGTCCTAACATGATACCACTAGTTTGGCACCCATCCCATGGGCGTGGCATCACCATAGATCCCTATCATGGACCCACCATCCCAGCTCAGCATCTTGCTGACCTAATCCATTCCTGTGCACATTGTATATGCTGCCATCATTGGGCCATCATATTCTGTTTATAGTGACTCCAAGTCTTGAGTGCCACTAAGTCCCAGAGCCTTCACTGCTCTCCCGTAAATCTTGATTAAATAGGGATAAATCCTGTGAACCTTCAAACTGCCTTTCCCATGCATAAACAGAGTTGAGCGCATTGTCGTTAAGTTGTCATTCCTGGTATGTCAGTTTTCCATATGCCACCTAGGGTTTCTGAGCTTTCTTAAGGTTGTCCTGTCAATGCAAATTGTTGATTCCTGTATGGTCCCTAACCCTGTCCTATGGTTGTCAATAGGGGCCCCTCTCCAGCTTGTAACACACACAAGGCCATAACTTATTGAGCAATTTCAAATATGAGACTCTATGAGACATGCTAACCAACATGCTTATGGCTTGTGAAGCCACAATTACCATATCATTGGACAAAGCAACTGGGACAATACCCATTGTTACAGAGCAGGGAGAAGAACCTCACCTTCCTGGTCAGGCACACATCAAGATTGATAAGAACTGGCTAGTGTATGCAAGTCAGGGTTTGACTTTGACAGACATTGCCAAAACAGTTGGTTGCCACCTGTGAACTGTGTGTCAGTGCCTGCTGGAACATGGTATAGCAGTACCCGCCCCTCCCATCATCCAAAATGTTCAACAACCCAATGGAACCCTTGCCAAGGAATGGCATCCAATGGGATCAACATGACCAAGTATCAGATATGAACCCAAGTGCTTAGATGAGAAGGTTAGCAGTATAATCAGCCATTTCAATAATTATAGCATGGAGTTTGTGCACACTGACCTCCATCTCCAAGGATATCAAGTTGCCACTAAATACATATGCACCTCTTTGACTAGACTGTGAGGCATTCAGCCTCACTTCATCAATAGACCCATAGAAAGGCATGTGTATTCTGTGCCAGAAGTCAATTCCCTTTGGTATCATGATGGATACCACAGTATGTGCATTACATTGGCAATGCTATTAAATCTCACATAAGAAGAGCTCATCAGGTGGAAATTCGTGATCCACAGCTTCATCAATGGAGAGTCACACTTTATAACTGGAATTTGATGCAGCACAAACAACCATGCCACCACCATCTTTCAGTTATTTCTGGATGCTGTGTTGAAGCATGGTCTCCCAAGTCATGTCTGCTGTGATCATGGAACAGAAAATGTTAGAGTAGCAGCATACATGATACAAGAACATGGTGATGGGCATGGGCATGGTTCCTATATATGGGGAAGGTATGTCTTTTTGCCTTCCCTATCTATTAACTAACAATCATATTGATCAAACACCCAAGATCCATGCACAACATTTGTATCAAACAATTATGGGTGGAAGTTGGACATATAGTTGTGTCCAAGTGGAAACCTTTTTTTGATGGTTTAGAACAAAACCATGGGTTGTGAGTGGATTCAGCTGCTCACTTGTGGTTATTGCACAATCTCTTCCTTGATATGCTCAATGACAACATTACTGAATGGTCTGAGTATTGGAATGTCCATGTCATGTGCCTCAGGGGAGAAAAGAACATGGCACTGTGAGATTTATTCATATTGGGCTTAAGAAGATGCATGATGAAGGCTCACATCATTAGAGAAGAAGAGGCAGTGGAAGATGTGGGTTGATTTGGTATAGACTGGGAAGGCCTGGAGGATGACCAACTCATGCATGAGATACAAGCATGAGGCCACAAAAATCCATTTGAAGATTATGCACCAGATAGGTTGAATGCTGTCCTGTGCAAACCCCCAGGATGCCCATTGACATGGGAGCAGGTGGAACAACTGGACTCTGCACTGGAGGCAGAATTTGTCTGGGAGATGCATGACATGTATTTGCTCACTGCCTTTTGGATACAAGCACTTACCTTATGCATGGATGATTTTAGGGTATGATGACCAAACATATGACTGAGTCTATCCATTCCCAGTGACAAAACTAATTTTATAGCATATTATACTTGTTTGCAGCATGGAGGAGGGAGGTATGGAACCATATGTTGAATTGTGATGCATGCTCATCAATCAAGTGTCCAGGTTCCAACAGCATGTTCACAATATCAGCATCCACAGTTATCTCCACTGTCTCCAGGCAAGATGCAATGCACAGAAGAGGATGCATGTGGTTGGGCTGTGAGTCTGGCATGAATTTCATGATCACCTGATGCCATATGCAGTAGCTGGTGTGATGAGCATATAGGATAAAAGTGGGTACCTCAACTGTTGTGAAAGGATTAGAAGGCAAGATGGGAATGTCTGCTATGGCCACCCAAAATAGTTCAGTGTGAGTTGTGAGTGCCTTTGTCTGGACCCACTCATACTCATCTTCTGAAACAATTGTACCAACCAGCTTGCTTGGATGTCCTTCACCCCTTGATACTTACAAATGAAGTGGATCCTGTCAATGACATCTTGAGGTGCCTGTATGCAATTGTTCCACAGTGACACTACTAATTGGAATCTGTAGAGATAATGCTGGTCAGTCTCAACATCATCTTTCAGGATTGTTGTTAACACTTCAATATCCATGTCATTGGGAATGACAACATCAGCTTTGCATTCAATCAAGTGATGCAAGGGGCAAATACAGAAGAGAGTAGTTGGCACTTGAAGGTAGCATGTTGCATTTCATTGCAGGGCTTGAAAAAAAAAGTAAACTGGAGATACATGTGTCAGATTGATCAAAGGAAGATAAAGGAGGCATGGAACTTACATCAAGGAGGGGTGTTGCCTGTAAAACTACAGGATGGTCATAGGACAGACTCTTGTCCCCCTGTTGCACCTGCTTCAATGTGGCTGTTCGCTTTAATGATAAGATTGCATGGACCACATTATGAGTTTCATGGTCCAGAATCATGGCAAGCAGATGTTCTTGCTTGAACACCTCATCAGAGTCATGGGCAAGAAAATGCATTCTGGTCCTTTGAAGAAGGCTGCATAACTGAGGAATGGATTGACCATGAAGGGCTCCAGCAGTACTTGGATCATGGTCAGAGATGTCAAGAGTCTGTCAAGTTCATATTCCTTGATGTTATCCTGATGCTCAAATCCCAATGGATTCATAAGATCTAAAGTACAGTAAAAGCCCATGATGTCCACCCATCTGTGCTTAAGTTGGATTTGGAGAGCCCCTTGGTAGACACTTACTGTCACCCCATCTCCTTCTGCAAGGTCATCAATGAAGTAATTGTCCTCACTGGGGTTGGACCTACAAGGAAAGAAATGAGCAGTGGGAAACAAAGAGAAATAAGACATACATTGAAAATTTACTGCTATACAGTTCATTTCAGCACCAGTGATAAGCATGCATAGCAATATTGACCACTTACATTTTAAAGGGGGCAAGTATTGTCAACAATGCATTGATGCATGGGATGTTACAATAAACCTGATTGGACTTGGGAGAAAAAGTCCGAATGTCTCCACTGAGCAAGTGATAACATATCAGGTTGATCAGTGTCTCCAAGGCATTGTGCAACATAGGCACCTTAAGCATGAATGTATGATTGTTTGATTTGGCATGAATTCAATTGCACCACACATTGATACTGTGCAGCTTCAGCAGTATTATTTTTGACATGTCAATATCAATATTGGTCAAGTCCTGCTGGGAGGTGGGACTCTCCATGCATTGTCAGATATGGTGACCTATGGGCTGCACAATATAATTATGTGCTTAGTTCCTCAGCTTTCAATGTTGTTGGACTCACACTATAAGACAGGGACTGCTGTAAAGGTATAGACACTGGTGTTGATGACTGAGATTTATTGGGCTGAGGACATGTATTGTAGACACAATATTCTCCATCTTGATTCAATTTTAGTTTCAACCACATTAATGGAGCCAGTATTCACCAAGACATCCAAGCATGTGCAAGGTCATGCTGCATCCCAGCTGTAATTGGACCCCAAAGATTACCAATGCTGGGTGCTAGGATAATTATGGTGAGACTTTGTCATATGCAATATGGAGATTGCACTGACCAAGTAATAATAGGGGGACATCTGTCATCATGCCCAGTAATGCTTGACTATATATGAAATCAATAGTAAAATTCTGAAGGCCCACCAAGCCAACATGGTACATGACCCTCCACCGATGAGCATAGCCCATGGGTAACAGTGGAATGGTAACCAAGTGCAGCAATGCACATGTCAGGTGCAAGGTCCATACCTGAGCCAAGGATGAGCAATGCCCTGAACCCCCACACTTGACATTGAACTGCTCCACCATGCCCATGCCAGCTCCATGACTACAGCACCTGACACCACACCCACTGTCACCTATAGCCATGACTCCACAACTGATGGCCCATGCCAACACACAGACCTCCAAAGCTATCCACACCAGCACAAACTACCCAGTCTGCTGTGTCCACTAGACACACAACATCCATCACCACATTCTGTGCCCATAACACCCATACCTGCAGCTTCTGACATTGGACTTGATAACTTGAAACTTGTGACATGTCCACACCAGGCACTACAGCACCTGAAACTGACCTAACAGCAGGAACTGAAGCTAGAGCATCAGTAGCACTAAACCCATGATTGGTCAAGGGTGATTGGAGCTAGCCTAGGAGTGCATACAGGGAGTACTAGTCATAGGTTGGGCACTATCCCAGAAAAAGGCATAAAGCGAACCATGTCAGTGGAACTAGACCAGCAATGGAAAGGTCGCTGGCACTATCAGATTTGGTCACTGTTGCATGGGAGTTCTATGAAAGGTCACCCATCATTCATACTGTACCCAAAAAAAACATATATAAAGTCTCATAGCACACTGTAAAAGTAGAGGTAGAAACCCCCACACCATATAGCACTTGATTCTCTTTCTTCATCTTAATATCATTTTTCTTGCATTCTTGTCTGCATCATGTTGTGTCCCTGCCTCTGTGCCTTGCACTATCCCTTGTTGCCCCCACATCCCCACCACAGGTCCATCAACAAACCATCTCACCCCATGCCATCCAACAATGCTGCTTCCACCTTTCCAGTCCCACACCAGTGTTTCTGCTCATGGAATTTACCATGCTACATCAGATTAATTCCCTATACATCGGACTAATGTCTGCAGCCCTCAGACTTGGTAGCTTCCACCTCAGAGTAGTCAGGAAATTCAATAATGACCTCACCCCTTGTTTTCTCTCTACTGCCAGTGCAACAGTAGAGTAGGTTCATCACTGCATTGGACCCTTGTTGTTTTTTTTCCTCACTAGGATATTCCACAAGAGCTTGTAAACGTTTGCACCATTGTCCTTCTTGTCTTTGGTGAGTTGGAACCCAAACCCTTCAAGTGTGCTCCCAGAGTGCTATTGATGGTTTTCCATGGGCAATCTGTGGCTCTGTCCAAAGTTACCCAGAAAATGAGGTTGTTTTTTTGTAAGCAGTCAATAAGCTCGCATATTTTGCACTGATTGAAAACTGGCTCTGGTGGAATGTGTCCTCTGTAGGACCATTCCTTGTCAATCACAAAGGGCCAAAACCCACACTCAAGAACAATGGTTAGGGAAGCTGCAGTAATTGCAGCAGTTGATGGCCAAGGAACCTGGCTCCAGATGTGAGAATTAGAGGGGAAGTGACACACAGCAGCCTCAGTGTGCTCCTCATTTGTGGTCACAGTCACAGAGTTGGAAACATGCAGGGATTGCCATGGTATGATGGCTGAGCCAGCCAGCACCACACTGTTCATGTAGGCAAGCCTGGGGGGACTCCTGGCTATGGTCACAGGGCTAAGAAGTGGAGTGGCAATGCCTACATGGAGTTTGGCATGTGTGTCCAGTTGTTCACCACATATGCATGTACCAGTGGTGAGTTGTGTATCCTTGAAAATAATGAGTATAATAGCACAACTCAGCATTGGTGAAGGGGACTTACTAGTGGGAAATATGCCCCACACTGACTATTGAAGCATGATCCTTGACCCAAAGAGGGAGTCCAGAGTGTCTTATGCTGCCACCAAGCATGACCACAGGTGCAATGCTCAGTAGTGTTAGTAGGCATCTTCCAAAACCCTGAACCAAACACTGATTTGGGACACTGGTAGCCCATGTGCATGCAAAGGCCTCTTTGCTCCAGAATAAACACATTGGAGCCAGACATGAAAAGAGTAGAGGGTAGGGGGAGGAAAAGACAAGAAAAAAAGATACCTATGTCATTTTAAGCCAAACTGTGAGCACAACCATCTCTTAGCATAGCAATTATCTGATATCATAGTTATTCCACAACAGACAGAAGCAAATTTGAAACAGTGAACACAAAAAGTGTACATGACATATATCATATATGGGATGATCACAAGTAGTGGTGAGGGCCTAATCTGTAAGGTATGAGGATGAATATGGTCTAATGCCTTATCATAGGTCCAAGTTTGATGGGTCCATATTGTTAGGAGCGGATCCTAGCAGGCACTTTTTATTTTTTGATCTAGTGGTCAGGGACCACTGTGGGAAGGCAGGAGACAGTTGGAGACTGTCATAGGAGACCAAGGGAACACTTCGCGCGCATCAAGGCATGGGAGTGTTCAAGAAACTACAAGACAATGGCCAGTCAAGGAGCCATCAATATACCAGGAAGGAGGGTGACACCCCTATCATTATGGGCACATTATATCAGTGTCACGAGTCACTATGAGGATATGGCATGGGTACAGCCACAAGGCCGGACAGGGCCAAGAGCACACAGGGATAGGAGGCCAAAGTCTTTAAGGACACAGCCACAGAAGCCCCTATGAGGGATTAGCTCAGCACCTGCCATACGAGGACTCGAGGGAAGGGATTAGTCAAGGAGCACAGCCACTAGGACATACATGGATAGATGCATTGTGGGACCAAGACCAAGGATTGTTTAACTATACAGAGAGTGCGCAGCAATAGCGGCTCTAGGCAACAGGTCTAGAGGAGGTCCAGATAAAGTCCAGACACAGGCACAGCCCAGACAAACCCAGGACAACAGTAGAAGGAGGAAGGTCATTAGACCAATGGCAGAAAGGCTGCACGATGATGACACAAGGCAGCGCTCATACTTAGTGCTCACGGCATATGCTGGGAAGATACACACCAGCTTAGGATATTGGACACAGATGCCGACAGGGGACTCAATAGCCATGGGAAGGCATGAGTACAGAATAGGCCAAGTGGCATATGATCCCATGTATGGACATATGCGTGCTGATGGGCACCAAGAGTCGGGATAGTCTAGGGTGGTCCACAAAGATCCAGGCTTGGCAAAAGGCAGCTGGTTAAGGATAGAGTCATCATGGGAAGATCACGCTCATATGTGCTCACATGAGATATGCGCCGGACAATAGGGATGGGCGCTGAAGCATGGTAGGAGTGTTGTTGGTCTAGGGAGGTACCAGGGGGGATTCCCTGGTGGTATATAAGGTCAGACAGTTGTAGTCTTGAGTCCTAAAGACTCAAGATGGTTTTTCTCTCACTAGGAGTTAGTTCTCTCTAGTAGGGCCATCCTTGTAGTAGTAAGGCTTGCAATACAGCCTGGTTTCATCTCTGGAGTAACACTCCACCTCTGCGGGGCTTTGGGGTTTTGTTCATGAGTGAGAGCTCATAACACATATGGTATCTCTATGTCACAACTCATTTAATGGGTGTGGGTTCCATGCGTTGCCTGAACAGAACTCTCAAGTCCAGTGGTGGTTGTAATGGTGTAGGCCTTGATAACTCCATTTCAATAAACAGATGACTATGAGTCCATGATGCTGACAAATGAAATCATACAACAATATTGAACCAATGACTGACTTGTGGATGGGAATGAGGTCAGTGACAACACAAATAACTCAATCTATTAATGATAGATAGCAATGATCAACAGGAATCTATAAATATATTCTGTCACAGCCAACTGATTGATGGGAATGAGGTCATTGATGACCCAAATAACTCCATCTATTAATAATAGTTGGCAGTGCAATGATTGACAGGAGCCTATAAATATAACTAATGATATGATCTATGTGGTGATATGCATTAGGTGCATAAACAATCATATTCAGACATATGAGACTCTGATATAAGCAAATGCATCAGCTCCAGAACAAATACAAAGCATAGGGGAGTATGATTGCCAAGAGTGGCTGTACATCTCTCTGCCCCTTACAAAAATTAACATTTGGCTTGATATAGGACAGTTGGAGACTGTCATAAGAAACTAGGAGAATGTTTCATGTGGGTCAGTGCATAGGAGCATTCAGCAGATGATGAGACAATGGCTGAACAAGGAGCCATCTGTATACAAGGAAGGAGACACCCACCCCTATCAATATGGGCATGTTACATCAGCATCATGAGTCACTACAACACACAGGCATAGGAGGCCAAAGTCTTTAAGGACACAGCCACAGGAGCCCCTATGTAGGATTAGGTCAGCACATACCAATAGACTCAAGGAGATTAGTCAGGCAGCACTGCCACTAAACAGCATATGGATGAGGATGCTGCAGGACCAGAACTATGGATCACTCAGTCATATGGAAAGCATGTAGCCACAGCACCTTGAGGCATATGATCTAGGAGAGGTCCAGAGACAGTCCAGACACAGGCAGGCCTTGACAAACCTCAGATATTGGTAGGGAGATGATCAGACACTAGTGGGAGTACTACATGTTGTTAGCATTTCATTTCCCATTACAAATTCTCATTGTTCTCCACAGTATATAAACCCATCCATGTACTGTAGTTCTCTAGTTCCAACTTAGTTGAGTATTGTCCTCACTTGAGCAATCTAAGACTCTCTCTTCATCTTCCTCATCAAGCAACCTGCCTTTGTCACCATCTAGCACAGCACCAAAGGTTGTCTTCATCCATTGACTGGGAGTAGACTGAGACTCTATTCATCATATTGACCTAGACCAAAACTGAGGGCATCAACCTTAACATAAGTTGGAAGTCACTGAATCACTTAGTGCCCCATCACTAGCCAGACAATATTGATCCAAAATGACCAGAGACCAGACTCTTGAAAGAGAGAACACTGAACAATTCCTTTCTTTATAAAGGAACATACTATCTAGAACAACAGGAGCTCTTGTTCTCAACACTACACAAGTGTTGGGAATTTCAAGGAGTAGGAAAGAAAAGAAACACCCCAGTATCCAATGAATACTTTGAGGGAGATTACACCAAAGGAAACAAACACAAATTACCCAGAAGACTCTGGGTTGATTGGAGGAATGAACAGAAAGAACCAGGCGAAGAGCCAGAACTATACTTTGAAAGACCAAAAGAAACTCTCTGGTGGGAAGAGTACTGTGATAACAAACTCAACCTTGATGGCACCTATGCATATTACACCCTCCCTGCAGAGGACATAACTGGGTGGTACACCTTTTTGGAACAGAAACAGATTGATCACAAACTAGGCAACCCAAAACAGGAAACAGAACCTGAAACCAATAGAAAACAAATGGCAACCACTTCTGAAACCACCAACACTCCAAAAGGAGACATCAAACCAGTTTCAGCACAAATCTTTACAGGAGATTGGACTGAAGCCAAATCATTCATCAATTGGTTTGATGACTTCTTCACAATAAACTCTCATAACTATGAAGGGAAACACGAAAAGAGAATCAGATATATCCTCCAGTGCCTCAGAAAGGAACTAGATGACTGGAGAGAAATAATTCATGAAGAATTAGACAATAACAAGAAAGGAAAGAAAGAAGACTTTCTTGGGAAAACTACAACACCTTCACTGCTCAATTCCTCAAGGATTGGGGAGAGTTAACACTGCAGTCAGAGTGCTGAACAAACTCACTAGATTGTGAATAGGAGGTGACATCACTGTCCCGATTTATGTCCTAAAATTCAGGATGCTCATCAGATCTTCTGGATTGACTGGAATCACCACCCAACTCCAAGCCTTCATTCAAGGATTGCCACTGCCATTGCCACAAAAATACTTGAAGGACAAAGTGACTTCAAAGCTATAACAGACACATACAGGAAAGCCAAGCAGCTCAATGCAGCATGGGAAATGATGAAGGCATTAGGGAAAGCACTGAGCCAGGATGCCAATTTAACAGGACAGGAGGATCTAAAACAGTTAATGCCATAACTACAGGACAGATGACTGAAGAACAACAAGGAGAATATATGTGCCCAGAAAATGTTTCAGATGTGGAACCATAGGACACCTATCTCAAAACTGTCCAAAGAAAGATGCTGCTAGACCTCCATTCCCTCCTCCTTCAGGAAGATTCACCAGGACAATTATGGAGGAAAGCAATGCCAAGAAAATTTGCACTATGATTGCAGCATTCAATGAAGAATAACAAAATGGCCTTCTTAATGACCTCAAGACCAAGGGTTTTTAAAGCAGAGGAACCAAAAAGTGGTTGGAACCTCCCAGAATGATTATGGACAGTTAGCACTCAACTCTGTAATAGTATGATCCAATAACAGCAAACATTTATTAATAACTGTCCAGTCACCCAAATTACCCACTGAAACATCTGCCCTTGTTGATTGTGGAGCAGAAGGAAACTTTATTGACAATGAAATAATGAAGACCATGAACAAAGAAACACTAGTCTGGCCCATATGAGTCAAAAACACTGATGGAATGGTAAATTCCAATGGGATGATCATACACAAAGTCAGAATCTGGTACCAGATCAGAGATCAATCAATTGAAACATATTTCCTGATCACCAAGCTTGGCAATCAGAAACTTATACTTGGACTTCCCTGGTTAGAGAAACATAACCTGATAAGAAATTGGAAGGAGCAAACACTCCAGTTTAACAATACCTTCCCCAAAGAAAACCACTAGGACGAATAACAGCACTTTACACTCAGCCATTGTTTCTGTAGAGTCCAGGTAAAGTCCATGCAATGTCCAGGCACTCCATGTGACATCCAGCGATTGTCCAGGTCTCTGCACAAACCAAACCTGTACTCCATGCCCAGTCCAGGTCATGCATATTATTGACACAGTTGCTCACAAATCATGTTTACCTCAATGACTAGGTGTGAAAGAGAGTTGTGTGACTCTGTAGCATTATTTAAATGTATATATGTAATATGACATCTATCCACACACTTTAGACAAGTTATATAGAAATGACATTTTTTACATACTAGATGCCATCATCACTCACATTGTCCTCATCATCCTCAGGTTCCCTGTTCCTCTTTTGCTTCCTCACAACTTGCATTGTATGATAAAACAGCATTACATGCAAGAACCAATCAAAGTTTCCTGAAGACATTCTTTTCAGGATAGTCTCAAACCCACCAAGCCAGGCATTCAACTGTTCACAAGCTTGGGTATTGAATGCATGCTATAATATAATTGTCCTTGTGAATTTCTTTCTGCAATTACAAGGTTAGGTGCAGACCCATTCAATGGTGCAGGATTACACCATTCCTGCACAGCTGGTCTGTAGCACAGTGATTGATGTAGTGATATGCATCAACTATGAATCTGCTTGTGTCCAGCCACTCATGCCATATTGGATTGACTACACAAGTGCGAAGCACCATGCAAGCTTTGTTAATACATATATAGTTTGGTTGATTCTCCTTTTCTGGATACACAGTCTGCAAAAAGTTCAGTATATTTGTAGGAGATTCTGCCTTTTGAAACTTGGACCATCCAACTACAACACCACAGGGAGCACAGATGGTTTCAATACAATATGTCCTTGGTGGTATAAAGTGGTTTCTGATCCTAGGTGCATGTTGTTGTTCCTCATCATGTGGCTGTCTCTGTTGGTGTGCTGCAGGCATCCATTCCAGACTATCATCAGGCCTTCTCAAAGCTCTTCTGTAACCACCTAACACCTGCTTCCTATGATTTACTGTGTGCCTCCTCCACTCCCATTGGTGCTGCTCACATGCAAGTGTACCTTCTACAACATTTTCTTCACAATGAGCAACATGACAGATATTTCCATATGAATTTTGATGGAATGCACAATACACTCCACCATGAGCATTGGCTAAATCAGACTGGCAACCCTCATATGCACAATGCTAATCTTGCATCAGTAAGAACATTGCACCAAGATGTAAAACTTACTGTATGTCCCATCACAATTCCATCAACTACAACCATTTTCACTGGTGCAGCTGTATCAGGTGCAGCTGCATCTCATCACTCAACTGTTCTTCTTCCCCCTCATCATCAATAGATAGTTCATCCATGCCTACAATTCCTGCTACATTTGCATCTGTGATCACATCTGCTGATCTTTTGTATTCATGTGTACACTCAGGACATGAATGTCCATCAGCACATGTAATGATTCCATTCCCACCCAAAATGGTGAAAGCCTCCTTTGTTACTTCATCTATTGGAAGACCATCCATTATAGTTAGACTTGTTGATGAAGTTGAGGCAACAAGACGAATTGATTCTTGCACAAATGCCTGCCAGACTTGCCCCCTGCTTATTTTGAGTCTCCCATCCATGTTAAATATGTTGTTCCAAAACTCTGTATATGCTGCAGCTGAGGCATGAAAAGTGTACATGCCACCTAAGTGAAAGCTCTATCAACCCAGAGCCTTTGTCCAATTTTAATGTATGTGGCAGAGTTTATGTATATTCTTTCATGATGTCCCCCATTACCATAAGGTGAGCTTTCATGATCAGCATAGTACATTGTTTTGCAACCTTTGCAGTGGCCTGCATAAAGAGGTGTCTTTTCAAAATGGAAATCTTTTATAAGTCCTACAAGTGGTATATCTCTCACTCTGGTCCATTGATGTAAGGCCCTATTGTTGCATGATGCAGTCAGACATGCAAATGCATTGGGGCATATAGTGTGAACTGGTTGAATTTGTTTATGTGAGACAACCTTCAGCTCTGATTTGAATTTATTTGACTCGTTTAGTGGGCACAGGCCCAACATTCTGGCAAGAGCATCCAGTTTCAGTCCAATGACAATATTGGTCTTTTTGTCTGATTCATCATCTATGTCAGACTCCTTCAACAGGTGAACATTCTCATCAACCAGCCTCTGTTTGACAGCATGTCCCAAGGCCCTTATCCAACCTGTAGCAATTGTACTATTCTCTCCTACATGCCCTGCTGACCTCTGACAGAAATGCAAGTTGAACAGGTTTGTGTTCTCAGTGACAGTGAATAGTACCATCAGTACTGTTGAGAGTGACACTGTTGAGATGAAATTATCCTCCACAAATTTACTGAACACTGAGAATGGCACATCAGGGAATGGCTGCTGCACCTTAGACACTGCAGCAACCACAGGCACATTTGCAAATATTACTAGCCACATCCAACTCATCCATATCCTGTTCAAACATTCAAAAAGAAGCAACATGAAACTTGCAATTTATTCAATATGCATATCAACAAAAGAAAGAAACATCATTATCACTGCTTACTTGGCCTTCTTCTTTCCAGTTCCAGTCTCTTCTGCTTTCCCTTTTCCTTTGTTCTTGCCCTGTTGCCTTCTTGCCTTTTCTTTCTCTAAATCCCCAAACCCATAAGAAGACTACATAACTCCCCAAACATCAGCATCAGCTGGCCCATCAGTGTTGTCCTCCAACCATTCCTTGAGAAGTGGGAAATTATTTATATCCTGGAAGGCTGGAGTCATGTATTTGTGCCAATATGACCTGGAGACAAACAACTCTGTGATGGTGGAGGTAGTAGGCTTCTTGACTCCTATAGGCCAAGTACCATCCCTAACCTTCTGATTCAAAGTATCCTGAGCCTTGAGACATGCCTTATACTTGGCATAGTTTGTCCCTGAGCCCAGCATTTTTTATAGGCTGAGCAAGGTGCTCTGGAATGTTAAGGAGAGCAATTAGCTCACTCCTAGACAAGTCAATATGACTGGATATTCCTTTGCTGACAGGGGCATCATGTGCATGAGAGGCAGCATGGGAAGCCATTGGGACACCAAATGAATCTTTCCCCTCAGCACAAATTGACAAAATCAACTGTTCATCTTCATCAGTCCAATTTACTTCCTCATCATCTTCCACAGCACTCTTGAAGTGACCTTTGATGCCCCAAGCACCATCTTCATGGACATAAATCCTATAATTGCTATCTGATGATACCATGGTTAAAGATAACTTTTGACATGGACTGGCACTTACTTCTGACTGGGGAATAAGCCCTACCTAGAGTTTGCAAGATAGGTCCCAGAGTGGGCTTGGCTTCAGTTTTCAAAGTGAGTGCAGGATTCACCATAGAAGGGTGATGATCTAAGGCAGAATAAAGCCTTACAGTACCCTTTGCTGGCTTAGGCTGCTCAGCAAACATATCAGGGGCATCACTGAAGTTGAGAACATTTCCCAAGGCTCTGCCTCTCAAAATACCACCAGTCATTCTTGAGGAACCTTCAAGAGGGAGAATGGGTGATTCATCCTTGGAAGGCTCCTGTGAACAGATGAAAACTAACATAGTTAACCTGATTTTCCATACCTGGTTGTCAACAGCAAAGTCCTTAGGAAAGTAATAAGTAAATTGGTAATGAATTCATCAATGTCATAATTCACCTTCTTTCTGACTTCATCCTTTTCAATCACTCCTTGTAGAACTTGGAAACATCCTGTACAAATTATTATCAACAGAAAGAATGAGCACAGAAGTGGCCAGCTTACCTGGGTTTCCACATCCACCTTTTCTTGGTCCTCCTCAATCACCACTTGACTTATAGACAAGGCATCCACAGATCCCTCTACCTCTCTACCATGCTCATGCTCATGCTCATCTTCATCTACATCCCCAGATGTCTCATGCTCACCATCAGAATCTTCTGCAGATGACTCTGATTCTCCAGATGATGGATGGTACCCCCTTGGAACTGTCACCTACTTGTCATTGAGCACAATCAACCTAAAAAAACAGTTTTGACCTACTTTCATTTGAACTAACCTTGATGTCTTCCTTATGCACATGCATTGATTGCAATGGTGCTGAAAAGCCAAAGGTAAAAATGTGATACTGTCTGAATGGGGGCGCTCAGGTGGTGCAACACTTAAATCTACTCTGTTGAGAATGTCCTCAGCCCTACTGAGTAGTGGGTGCAAATGGTTTGCAGGGCCAGGTGGGTGGTGGTTGCATGAGGCAGGGGTGGTGCAAGAGGCAAATCCAGTGGGCATGCAAGGTGAGGGAGGCAAAAGAGCCAACATGGATCATGGGTGTGAAATATTCAATGGTGGGCACAAATGGTCAGGCCAGCAAGTGGAGGGCATGCAGGGCCAGTGAGAAAATGGGGGGAGAGGAGTAGCTTAGTGGGTGGGGTGCAAGGTATAAGGGGTGGGGGACATACTGTTGTGCTTTGGAAAGGGATTTCTTGTTGCTGTGGGGGCACACAAGGTGGAGGTGGGTGCAAATGGTGGGGTGCAAGACAAGGCAGTGCCAGCAAGAATGGTGGCCATGATTGGTTGACAGAGTGGGTGTGCAAATGGTTGGTGGGTGTGCAAGATGAGGTGGCACCAGCAAGAATGGAGGTGGTGGGCATATGAGGCAAGTGGTGGGTGTACGAGGCAAGTGGTGGGGTGCAATACGAGGCAGTGCTGGTGAGAATGGTGGCTGTGATTGGTTGACAGAGTGGGGGCATGAATGGTTGGTGGGTGTGCAAGATGAGGCAGCACTGGCAAGAATGGAGGTGGTGGGCATATGAGGCAAGTGGTGGGGTGCAAGACGAGGCAGTGCTGGCAAGAATGGTGGCCATGATTGGTTGACAGAGTGGGGGTGTGAATGGTTGGTGGGTGTACAAGATGAGGCAGCACTGGCAAGAATGGAGGTGGTGGGTGTATGAGGCAAGTGGTGGGGTGCAAGATGAGGCAGTGCCAGCGAGAATGGTGGCCATGATTGGTTGACAGAGTAGGGGCATGAATGGTTGGTGGGTGTGCAAGATGAGGCAGCACTGACAAGAATGGAGGTGGTGGGCATGCAAGATGAGGTGGGTGTGCAAGATGAGGTGGCATGAGGATGGTGGCCATGATTGGTTGACAGAGTGGGGGCATGAATGGTTGGTGGGTGTGCAAGATGAGGCAGTGCCAGTGAGAATGGAGGTGGTGGGCATGCAAGATGAGGTGGGTGTGTGAGATGAGGCAGCACCAGTGAGAATGGTGGCCATGACAGAGCAGGGGCATGAATGGTTGGTGGAGTCAGGGCAGGTGGCAGGCATATGAGGCAAGTGGTGGGTGTGCAAGATGAGGCAGCGCCAGCAAGAATGGTGGCCATGATTGTGAAGTCAGGGCAGGTGGTGGGCATATGAGGCAAGTGGTGGGGTGCAAGACAAGGCAGCACCACCAAGAATAGTGGCCATGATTGGTTGACAGGGCAAGTGGTGGCAGGTGTATGAGGCAAGTGGTGGGTGTGCAGGACAAGGCAGTGCCAGCAAGAATGATGGCCATGATTGTGGAGTTGGGGCAGGTGGTGGGCATATGAGGCAAGTGGTGGGGTGCAAGACAAGGCAGTGCCACCAAGAATAGTGGCCATGATTGGTTGACAGGGCAAGTGGTGGGTGTGCAAGGTGAGATGGAGCTGGCGAGAATGGTGGCCATGATTGGTTGATTGGTTGACAAATCTGGAAAGGTGATGGGGAGCAGCTCAGTGGGCAGAGAGAAGTAGGGGGTGGGGCTGGGTACCACTTCTGGTCTTGGGAACTACTGGGGTTCAGTGGCTGTTTGATTGGACCACCAGTGCTGCCACCACCACAGTCAGTGTTGTTGTCATAGTGGGTGGAATGTGTGACACATGTCATGGTACAGCAAAAGGCTCTGATAAACGACTATAAATAGACAATTGATTTCACAGCACCTGGACTGTACCTGGACCCCATGTACAGTGACTCAAAAAACCCTTTCAATGCTGTCAGCTTTGAGAGAGAATGATTTTTATCTCATCAGGTGAAATTGGAAAAAATATAGTAAAATCAGGGTAGGTGCTCTACCATGTTAGCATTATGTCATAAATTGCATGTTACATAATCAACACTGTGACATGAGATAAAAATAGTTTAGTTGAGACACCTCATTGAAAGGGTTTTTTTGCCCAAGTGCTAGAATGCTGGATCGCATGATTTCATTGATCATATTGAACCACATCATGTGACCATGTTGATTTCCAGCAGACAACATTATTTCTGACCTCTATCAAGCCCCATAACCATTATGTGCACCCTCTCACACAGCAAACAACAGCACATCCTCTCATTGCTTGATGCTGGCCACACAGCCTCTCACATTGCTTCTACCACTGGTTATAGCCTCAGTACCATCTCCAGACTTCGCACCAAGCATCATTCTAGCCTCTCAAAATCACTTGGAGGTCATCCTGCAAAGCTTTCTCCTGCCAATCTTCACCATGCCACTCATCTCATCACCTCCAGAAAGGCAGAGACACCACAGCCATTGCACAATCCCTTTCCACCATCATCAGCCAGCCACTCTCAGCACAGACAGTAAGGAATCACCTGAAGAAGATGGGGATGAAAGCAGTGGTGAAACAGAAGAGGCCATTCTTATCCAAGAAGCACCAGCAGGCTAGGATGGACTTTGCTCTAGCCCACCAGTACTGGACTGTGGATGATTGGAAGAGGGTCATATGGTCAGATGAAACCCAGGTCAACAAGTTAGGGTCAGATGGGAGGAAATGGGCATGGAAGAAGAGTGGAGAGAACCTGAATGAGAGGCTGGTGGAAGGAACATTGAAGTATGGGGGAGGTTCAGTCATGATTTGGGGTTGTATGACTTGGGAAGGAGTGGGCTATGCAACCAAAATTGATGGGAGGATGGATGGTGACCTTTACATCTCAATCCTGGGTGATGAGCTCCAAGCTACCATGAACCTTTATGGCCTTACAACTGACAACAGCATATTCCAGCAGGACAATGACCCAAAACACACCTGCAGGAAAGCCAAAGAGTGGTTCCAAGACCATGATATGCAGGTACTCACATGGCCTGCACAATCTCCAGCCCTAAATCCTATTGAACATATGTGGAGTCACCTCTAGAGGAAGCTGGGGGAGTATGAGGAACCACCAAGGGGAATCAATGAATTGTGGGAGAGGATACAAGTTGAATGGGACAGAATACCAGTACAGGAGTGCCAGAAGTTGATTGAAGGTATGCCCAGAAGTGTTGGAGCAGTTTTGAAGGCAAAGGGTGGTTATACCAAGTACTAGAGTTGCCTGCAAAAAAACCCGTTCAATGAGGTGTCTTAACTAAACTATTTTTATCTCACATCAAAGTGTTGATTATGTAACATACAATTTATGACATAATGCTGACATGGTAGAGCACCTACTGTGATTTTACTATCTTTATTTCAATTTCATCTGATGAGATAAAAATCATTCTTCCTCAAAGCTGACAACATTGAAAGGGTTTTTTGAGTCACTGTATGTTCTGCCCAGTCTAGGTACCTGGAGTCCTTGCAAATCCACATGCTGTGCAGGCACTTTGCATGGATTTCCAGGTAGAGTCCAGGTAGAGTCCAGGTGCAATTTGGCTGGGGTTACCAGCCAAATTGATATGCCTGCATTTTGCCTGGAGTCCAGGTAACATCCACATAACATGCCTGGATGTTACATGGAGTCCACATAAAATGCATGGCTGAGTGTAAAGATTTCACAAATAATGACAAGTAATCTAAACTGGCAAAATGATGAATACTGGATCAGAGTAAAAACATCAACATCACAAAGTTTAGAATACCAACTATGCCAAGAAACCACAACTACCACTTTGCCAGAAGAATACTCAGAATGGAAATCCACTTTCAAGAAAATGGCATCAGAGCAATTCCCAGCCAGTTGAACATGGGATCATGCAATAGACCTCAAACCAGGGTTCATCCCAAAAGTTAGCAAGATCTACCCACCATCTATGAAAGAGAAATCATCTCTTGACAAATGGATCACCAAAAAACTAGCTAAAGGATACAATAAAGACAATGATTTGTTTCTTAAACTTGAAAAATGCAATTTTTGTGGTCAAGAAATCAAATTCCTAGAAATGATAGTCAGACCTGGAGAAATAACAATGGATCCAATCAAGCTAGCTGGGATAGCTGACTGGCCAGCACCAACAATGGTCAAACAAGTATAATCCTTTTTAGGATTTGGAAACTTCTATCACTAATTTATTGGAAATTTTGCAGAGTTAGCATGACCACTCACCAATCTCACAAAGAAAAACAAAGCATTCCTATGGACACCTGGCAGGCAGAGAGCATTTGACAAACTAAAACAATGATTCACTACTGCCCCTGTACTATGCATGCCAGACATCAATTGACCATTCACCTGACAAACTGATGCATCAAATAAAGCAGTAGGATTAGTCTTGAAACAAACTGATGAAGCTGGAACCCTACACCCTTGCAGATTTATTTCCCATGCACTAACCACAACAGAACAAACTACCAGATATATGATAGAGAACTATTGGCAATCATTACAGGACTCATGACCTGGCAACACTTCCTTCATGGATCACCACATATGACCATCATTCACTGTGATCACAAAAACTTATCATTCTATTGAACCTCACAACACCTTACTCTGAGACAAGCACACTGGTTCTCATTTGTAAGTGAATTTGACCTACAAATTGAGCACATCCCTGGCATCAAGATGTTTGAAGCCAATGCTCTATCCTGATGACCTGATCATGTTGGAGTTGATGATGCACAAGAAATCACCATACTACTGCCCAAATGATTCATCAGAATCATCACAGATGACCTAGCAGGGAAGCTCAGAAAAGGAACAGGCCAAAGACAATTTTGGACAAACATTAATCAAAGTAATCCAGAACCATCACACACCACCAATAAAATCCAAACTACAAGATTGGACATATGCTGACCATGTCATCCACTATCAAGGTAAAATATACATACTGGATCAAGATGGATTATGCACCCAACTAATCAGGCTTACACATGAATCACCCACATCTGGACACCCAGGATGATTTAAAATGCTAGAACTGCTTAAACAAGATGACTGGTGACCCAGAATGAACAAACACATCAAAGAATGGATTGAAGGATGCACATTTTGTCAACAGATGAAGTAAACACCCACCCAAATACCCCTGCTCTACACCCAATTAAATCCACCTCAACTCACCTGTTTCAGCAAGTAACAATCAACTTCATCACCAATTTACCAATCTCAGATGGATTTGATTCAATCATGGTCGTGGTGGACCATGGCCTTATGAAGGGGGTAACCTTTTCCCCTTGTGACAAAACAATCAATGCACTGGAAACTTCAGACTGCCAGACATTCTCAAATCTGACAGAGGACCACAATTCACATCAAAGGTATTTCAAGAAATAGGAAAAGCACTAGGAATCAATCATAAAATGAGCACAGCCTATCACTCTCAGATGGATGGTGAAACAGAATGAGTCAACCAAGAACTAGACATCTATCTCTGAATGTTCTGCACAAATGAACCACATAAATGGAAATCACTGTTGCCAATAGCAGAATCTGCCCACAATAACCAACATCATGATGCAATCAAAACATCTCCATTCCAACTGATGTACAGTGACTTCCAAAACATTTCCAATGCTTGGTGATTTTGTGTTGAGTGGCTTATAGCATGGGAAATAAAATATATAAAAATGTGGGAAAATCAGAATACATAGTCTAATATATATAGAATTATGTAATAGAACTTCATTATATAAGCAGCGCTTTTGGGAAAGATAAAAAATGCTTAAGGCAGCTTGGTCATTGGAAACCTTTTATTGCCAATGCCAGATACCCCACACCTAGTGCTTTGTATACCCTCCTTTTGCTCTTATCATAGCTTGAACTCTTCTAGGCATGCTTTCAATCAACTTCTGACACTCAGCAGCTGGTATGGCCTCCCACTCCTTCTCAATCCTCTCCCACAACTCCAGAATCCCTCTTGGTGCAGTATCATACTCCCCAAGCTTTCTCTTCAGGTAGTCCCATAGGTGCTCAATAGGATTGAGGTCTGGAGACTGTGCAGGCCACTTGAGGACATTCATATCATGTTCTTCAAACCACTCCTTGGCCTTCTTGCAAGTATGTTTGGGATCATTGTCCTGCTGAAAGATGACATGATCAGGAGACAACCCATAATACCTGATGCTGTTCTGCAGTTCCTCTTCCAAAATGCTCCTGTAGAGGTCCCCATCCATCTTTCCTTCATTTCTGGTGGCATATCCAACCCCATCCCACATCATGCAACCCCATATCATCACAGATCCTCCCCCAAATTCCACTGTCCCCTGAACCAGCCTGTCATTCAAGCTCTCCCCTGCCTTCTTCCAAGCCCATTTCCTTCCATCTGACCCAAGGTGATTTATTTTGGACTCATCAGACCATACCACCCTCCTCCAATCATCCATATAGTCCAGTATTGGTGAGCCAGGGCAAAGTCAAGGTGCTCCTTCCTGTGCCTTGCTGATAAAAGAGGTTTCTTCTTCACCACTGCCTTCATAACCCCCTCCCTCAGGCATCTGCAAACTGTCTGTACTGAAAGAGGTTTGTTGGTGATGTTCTGAAGGTCCTTGACCACATCCATTGCAGTCTCAGCCTTCCTGGAGGTGATGAGGTGGGTGGCATGATGGATGTTTGCAGGGGAAAGCTTCTTTGGACAGCCTCCAGAGGATCTTGGAAGGTTATTACAATGCTTAGAACAAAGCCTAGAGATGGCTGCAATGCCAAAACCAGTAATGGTTGCAATGTGCTTGGCAGAGTGACCGTCATTGGGGAGGGAGATGATGTGCTGCTGCTGAGTAGGAGTCAGAAATTGCATGATGATAATGGTGGCAGTGTAAGTTGATAGGAATGTTGAAAGCAACTCAAAAATCAACATAGTCACATGACTGTGTGAATGTAGTCAACAATGTCATGTGATTGGAGCCATTCATGCACCAAAAGCTGTTGGCAACACAAGGTTTCCAATGACCAAGCTGTCTTAAATATTTTTTATCTTTTCCAAAAGCGCTGCTTACATAACGAAGTTCTATTACATAATTTTATACATATTAGACTATGTATCCTGATTTTCCCACATTTTTATATATTTTATTTCCCATGCTATAAGCCACTCAACACAAAATCCCCAAACATTGGAAACATTTTGGAAGTCACTGTATGGAACAAACCCTATCACCATCCCCACAGCTGCACACCCCATGACAACCCCTGCAGCAGAAGAATGCCTACAGACACTGCAGAAAGCCAGAGAAGAAGCACTAGCAGCACATAAACTTGCCAGGCAAATGGTAGCACTCAGAACAAAGGATAGAAGTATCAGATTTGAAAAAGGAGACAAAGTTTGGCTTGAAAATAGGAACCTCTGCATACCTTATGAATCAAGAAAACTCACACCAAAACAGGAAGGACCTTTCATGGTTGAACAAGTCCTAGGCCCAGTTACATACAAACTGAAGCTCCCAAAACAATGGTGCATTCACCCTGTATTTCATACTATGTTGTTAACCCCATATAAAGAAACAACAGTGCATGGACTGAACTTTACAAAACCACCTCCAGATCTCATAAACAGACAAGAAGAGTTCAAAATAGAAGCAATCCTGACACACAGGAAATAAGGAACTGGATACCAATATTTGGTTAAATGGAAGGGGTATGGATCAAATGAGAACTCCTGGGAACCTGAAACAAACCTCAGAAATGCTGCAGACATTCTCAGAACATACAAAAGTCGTCGAAATCTACTATAGAACCCATGGCCTGGTACCACAACAGACAAATTCTCAAACAAAACATTAGATACACCAAAAACAACACCTCACCCTATGCCCACTTTACTCTGACCTGATCCACTGCAAAACTCCACCATCTGCTCATCCTACTCCCCAGTCAGACTCACCCCTATCAAGGAAGATGCTCCATAGGAACAACCTTCATAGAGTGACAAATAATCTTGCTTCATCAAGCACAAGTACAACTGCTACACCCTGCACATGAATACAGACACAACATAAACCCCCAAATGACACTGTCCAAAATAATCTTCAGAGATTACTGCACCAGAGAGGCATGAAGGGCACTGGTTTTGTGGATAATAGACTGTGCACAAGATCTCAAAGCAGCCAGTGTACCCCAACTACAACAAACACAGGTGTTATTTCCTACAAAAATCAACTTCCCATCTGGCAGATAACTGATCTTTGACCTTCCTCCCAATTACTGGCACATCCCACATGGAGGAGTACCACCTCCATAGCCTGGATCCACCACTGCTACCTCACTATCAGGACTGTTATGAGCATATCTCATGCCCCTATCATTTTGCAGTAATGATGTCGATATGACTTATGAAGATATGGACTTGGAGAGTGGAGTGTCATTTTTCTTTTCTTTTTATCTTTTTCTTTGGACTCAAACATTTAGGTACAAGGGCTAGGACAAGACGCCACTAGGATGGGAAGCCTATGCGAAAGCTGCAGCCCTTATATGGAAGGAGGTTAGGTCAGCACCAGCTATAGGACTAGACCGAGTGCCGACTTAGGAGATGGCCCGATGATGGGCCTACACCATGGAAGGATACATGAGTGGCACGGCACCTGAGGGGCAACATGGGAATGCCTGGAGGTACCAAGGACTTGGTACTGGCATCGGCGGGAACAGCTATGGGCACGGAACAATAAGCGCGGCCGTATTAGGAGAGATTGGGCTGGGTATGGTCATATGGGTGCAGACTTGGTTGCTGTGCTTCTCCTCTTATTGTGAGGGGATATAGCTGTGCACTGACTGTGCACAGACCATGGAGAGACTTTATAAGGGCTGTAGTTTAGCGTAGACACCCCTTAAGTCTCTAGATAGTTAATGTCACCTAGACATTACTAGTAGAGCAATTGGATTCATCTTTGGCCTAGCAAGCCATCTCTGTGGGATGTTGTAAGGGTTATGTTTAGGGACCTCCTAACATAATCTAGAGACTTACCATTCCTACCCTGTTGGTCATATAGCTTCGAGTACTATTTACTCGTCATTGCTCACTGCGTCAACGGCCTAGTTATGAATCTGAGAGGTAGTAATCGCATAGCCCGCAACCTCTCCAGGTGACATCAACTTTGACAGCACTACTTACTGTCGACAGGCACTGCTTAAGTGTCCTCAATACGCCCCTTTGGGCCTGACGACAAACCCTACTTGGGTAGTCTACACAAAGTAGCAGGAGAGAGTACTAGTGCACTGGGAGAGCATAGGCAGGAGACCATAGATGTGCCCCGGGTATAGTACACTGCTATTTCGGAAAAGCTCAGGAATGGGCAAAGACATTTGATTTATGTTGTGTATCAAGGCTGATACAAAGTTCCTCTCATACTCCCTGTACAAGCAACCCTACCTGACTTCGGGTTGATAACTTGGCACAAAGATAGAGAGGCGAATTGCCAGGCACATGTATTTTAATAGCTTGTGGACCCACGACACCACAGACAGTAACTCCCTTGTTTCCCAAGGGACATCATTGACAGGCGTGGACTATTTCTGGACAGCCAGAAGAACGGACCAATTGTCAGTGGAGGGCCTGAAATCGGTTGAAGATTTTTGTTTTAGGAAATACACATACAAGACGAGCCATGCGTTGCTCATTCAACTACATCTTACCTCATGCCCAGGTGACACTTTTGGAGATTGGATGCATCTTCGAGGTGGACTGGGTTACCGATAGCGACAAGGTCTCTACTAGATCTACCGAGATAACCAGCGATACTATTTACTGCCACTACGACAACCACATACAATGGTGGTGGGCATTCTTGAAGGAACGATGATGAGAGAAGCACGCAGTCGCTCAGGAGATCATCTGGCAACGTGAAGCTGAGGAATCATGTATTCAATCAGAGGCATGGGATGCCTTACTAGCACAGCAGGCAGCAAAACGAGCTGTGTTATGGGCAACCAAAGCCCTAGAAAGAGCAACGAGGGAATACCTTACCCTCACCAATTTACTAAACAACTTGTTTAAAGGGGATGCATCCAGTCCTATATGGAAGGCACTCATGGCATCAGAATATAATCAATGGCTAATGGTCATTATGGACAGAGAGAAAGCCATCCGAACCTCTGGAACTGGCACCACACACAATACATTATGAATGCCATACACAGGAGTGGTATGAGCACGAGGGCATGACAATGGAACATGCTGACTGGAACATGCTAATGCATGCGCTAAATGGAAACATTTTGCCAGAGCAACCAGCACGCAAAGTCGCAGCGGCAGCTCTGACTACACCAGAAGATGGGACCCTGTATGGATGCCCAACAATTAATGAGTGGGGGCGAAACAACCCGCACCCATGATTGGTGGGATATTGTTACCTTTGGTTGATAAAGGAACAGTATTGGAACAAATATAAATGGCCAGCATATCCTACGCTCCAAGAAGTATATGAATGAGATCCTGAACTTAGGAACAAATACCAACCAATATACTGGAGGCAGACAAAAGGGTGTCATAATATGTGGCATCTTGTTCGAGTATCAGGAGGAACTCTTGGCTGGACACGAGTAAAGGAAATGTTATGGGAGGGCAATGGATCACATTGACTAGGAGCATTCCTATTTACTGCCCAAATAGCTGAACAAGTGTACCGAGCCATGAATGGTTGGGAGCAGCACTGGAGCACTTCCAGAACCATCAGGCCATGTTCGCCGACGAGACCAGCAGCAGTCAGGGCAGCCCAAGAGGAGGCAATTAACAGACAGATAGAAAATTGACAAACAACAGTGACAGACATAGGTCTAGCCATTGCTGATATGATAAAGGAATATCAGCAGTCGAATCAGTCAGAACCAGGTCCCCTCATGAAGGCAGAAATGCCTGACTATTACAAAGGAAATCCATGAATGGTGGATGGGTGGCTATGCCAGATGGAGATGTATTTCATGCTGGCAAACAAAAAAGAGGATTGTCGAAAAATCTCAATCTGCCTATACAGGATTAAAGGTGGAAAGGGAGACAGAGCGACAGACTGGAGTGGAGTGAAACTCAAAGCATTCCAAGAAGTGCAACAAGAGTTTCAGAATGGAATTGATAACAATGGATGGAGCTCTGAGTTGGACTGGGCTCAGCTAAACATGGGAGAAACTACTGACAATGATCGGATGTGGAGGAGGTGGCCCCTAATGAACCAGTTCCCTTTCATGGACTGGACGGACTTCAAAACTCAAATGCACGAGTTCTTCATGTCAACCAAAACTAAAGAGAAGGCCATAGAGGCGCTATTAAAATTACAACAGGGAACGATGATAGTAGAAGATTATATCATCAAGTTCAATTCCCTAACCTCGTTGACTGACTGGAATGATCAAGCATTAATCTCGCAATTCCAAAATCATCTCAATCTGGAATTAGGCAGAGAGTTAATCCGATATGGGGGACTAGCAGATGATGCTACTTTACATCAAATCCAGACAAGAGTAATGGCGCTTGCACGAGCTGGGCAGAAGGCTAACGAAGCCTATGGATTCCCAAAGTCACAAAGGGAATATAAAGAGCAACCGCCAAACACTAATGGTCACCCCCTCAGGCATTGCAAAGACATTGGAGTCTTTAACATGAACCTTTTGGTGGCCAAACATGTGCGAAGATATAGAACAATACATCACAGGTTGCGAAACATGCCAAAAAGCAAAACCGGATCGACAGGCACACGCGGCACCTCTTAGACCAAACAAAGTCCCAACGGAACCATGGGAAGTCATTTCAGTAGACTTCATGGGACCATTACTTGAATCAAAAGGAATGGACACAATCATGGTGGTCGTGGATAGGTTTACCAAGAAGTTGTACTTCTTGCCTACCACGAAAGAGATTACATCGCAAGGAACAGCAGTGCTGTTCAGAGACAATATATTCCAGGAGCATGGCCTCCCCAGGAAAGTAATAAGTGACAGAGGACCTCAATTCACTTCAAAATTCATGGATGACCTATATGGGATGCTAGGGATCAAAGCCAATAGATCTATGGCTCATCACCCGCAGACAGATGGACAAACCGAACGAGTAAATAAGGAAGTGAAAGAATTCCTGACCATGTTCGTAAATAATTGACAGGACAACTGGAGTGATTGGTTGTCAGTGGCACAATTCTGCCACAATGATAGAGTCCACTCAGTAATGGGCTTTACCCTGTTCTTCATGAATTACGGACAGCACCCAAACAAAGGATTAGACCCCACCTACATGCCGAAGGCAGTAGCAGTGGAACAACTGGCAAAGGAAATAGAAGACATGCATACTAAAGCAAAAAAGGCATTGGAAAAAGCCACTCAAATCATGAAAGAGTGCTACGACAGCCATTGCCAAGCAGCACGAGAGTATAAACCTGGTGACAAGGTTTATCTCAGTACGGAAAACCTACCAGTCATCTGAGCAACTAAGAAGCTCAATGGAAAATTTGTCGGTCCCCTGGAAGTTCTCACCAAGGTCAGTGAGTTGTCTTATAAATTAAAAATCCCAGCATCATGGAGGGTGTACAATGTCTTCAACAAAGTCTTGTTGAAGCCATACAGGGAACCAGAATTCCCCAGGCAAAAAGCAAAGGCAGCGGTGTGCAAGGATGTGCAGATGGTGGAAGAGTCCCTAGAGGACGAATATGAAGTGGAAGAAGTTATGGATAGTCATGTCAGCGGATGAGGACAAGGGAGGTTGGAATACCTCATAAAATGGAAAAACTACCTGGTGGAAGAGTCCACCTGGGAACCAGCAGAAAATGTTGCCAACACAAAGGCAGCAGTAAAGAAGTTTCATAGAGAAAACCCCAATGCACCCAAGCACATCAGGAATCTAAAGGATGGAAAGGTGTATATGCAATTCACAGAGATGGTTTCCCGACAACCCCCTAGTGCACCAAGGCACAAACAAAGTCGAGGAACCCATTGGAAAGGTAAGCAGAGACTCTTTGGCTGGGAAGATGGTCGTTTTGGGCCACAATATTTAGAAAATATGGAGCGCACATGGTGCAGATGGAAAGGAACCCGGAATGCAATTATGGAGCTTCCAGACGATACCGATGGGACATTCTCCAGGGACCTGGAGCATGGCAGGTGGTCACCCAAGCTTGATTTCCCACAGAGGGGAGAAAAGGAAGAATTAGAGGAAGAGCACCGAGCGCACGAGAAAGACACCGAGTGTCTTCAAAAGAAAATCTTACAAAGGGCAGGAAAGCCAGTAGCTGCGAAGGAAAGCAGCGAGTCAGAAGAGGACTGACAGAAAAGGATTAAGGGTGTTGCATGCCCTACACAGAAAAAAGTACAGTGGAAGACCACTGTTGAGGAGGTAGAAGATGAAGATTCAGAATGAATGGGCTTGATGCCCAAAGAGCAGAGCCAGCGGCTAGCCCACTTTTATGAACGGATGAAACGAGATCCACACTATGTGGGCTCAGCCACCTCAGCCCCTCGGGACATGAGGCCTTAAGGGGGGGGTGATGTTATGAGCATATCTCATGCCCCTATCATTTTGCAGTAACGACATCGATACGACTTACAAAGATACGGACTCGGAGAGTGGAGTTTCATTTTTCTTTTCTTTTTATCTTTTTCTTTGGACTCAAACATTTAGGTACAAGGGCTAGGACGAGACGCCACTAGGATGGGAAGCCTATGCGAAAGCTGCAGCCCTTATATGGAAGGAGGTTAGGTCAGCACCAGCTATAGGACTAGACCGAGTGCCGACTTAGGAGATGACCCAATGATGGGCCTACGCCATGGAATGGCTATGGGCGCGGAACAATAAGCACAGCCATATTAGGAGAGATTGGGCTGGGTATGGTCATATGGGTGCAGACTTGGTTGCTGTGCTTCTCCTCTTATTGTGAGGGGATATAGCTGCGCATTGACTGCACATGTTAGGAGCTCCCACTCATAGACAAAAACCTCGAAGCCTCGCAGAGGTGGAGTGTTACTCCAGAGACAAAACACAGGCTATATTGCAAGCCCTACTACAAAGATGGTTCTACTAGAGAGAACTAACTCCTAGTGAGAGAGAAACCATCTTGAGTCTTAAGGACTCAAGACTATGACTGTCTGTCCTTTATATACCTCCAGGGAATTCCCCCTGGTACCTCCCATAGACCAACAACACTCCCTCCGTGTTCCAGCACCCATCCCTATTGTCCGGCACATGTTTCCAGTGAGTGCATATGAGCATGATCCTCCCACGATGACTCTATCCTTAACCGGCTGCCTGTAGCCAAACCTGGATCTTTGTGGACCACCCTAGACTGTCCCGACCTTGCGGTTCATCAGCGTGCATATATCCATGTATAGGATTATATGCTGCTGGACCTGTTTCATTACTCATGCCTTCCCCTGGCTATTGAGTCTGCTGTTGGCATCCGTGTCCGATATCCCTAAGCTGGCATGTACCTTCCCAGCATATGCCGTGAGCACTAAGTATGAGTGCTACCTCGTGTTCATTGTTATGCAGCATTTCTGCCATTGGTCTTATGACCTTCCTCCCTCTACCATTGTTTTGGGTTCGTTGGAGCTGTGCCTGTGTCTGGACTTCATCTAGACCCCTTCAAGACCTGTTGCCTAGAGCCGCCATTGCTGCGCGCTCTCTGTATGGTTATATGATTCTTGGTCCTGGTCCCACAATGCATCTATCCATGTATGTCCTAGTGGCTGTGCTCCCTGACTAATCCTTTCCCTCGAGTCCTCGTATGGCAGGTGCTGAGCTAATCCCTCATAGGGGCTTCTGTGGCTGTGTCCATAATGACTTTGGACTTCTATGCCTGTGCGCTCTCGGCCCTGTCCGGCCCTGTGGCTGTACCTATGCCATATCCTTGATGTGACTCGGGACACTGATGTAACATGCCCATATTGATAGGGGTGTCACCCTCCTTCCTGGTATACTGATGGCTCCTTGACTGGCTATCGTCTCATAGTTTCTTGAATGCTCCCATGCCTTGATGCACGCGAAGTGTTCTCCTGGTCTCCTATGACAGTCTCCGACTGTCTCCTACACTCCCATGGTGGTCCCTGACCACTAGATCGAAAAATAAAAAGTGCCTGCTAGGATCCACTCCTAACAGCGCACAGACCATGGAGAGACTTTATCAGGGCTGTAATTTAGTGTAGACACCCCTTAAGTCTCTAGATAGTTAATGTCACCTAGACATTACTAGTAGAGCAATTGGATTTGTCTTTGGCCTAGCAAGCCATCTCTGTGGGATGTTGTAAGGGTTATGTTTAGGGACCTCCTAACAAGGACTTTGAATGGGAACCCAGATATCTGATGATCACAGGTGTCATTCACCAAGTCGAATATGGACCTATTACACATCAAATCACACCCAGACCACTAAACGAGCCATATTTAATGGAAGAAATTCCCACATGACCTGGCACTCCCAGACCAGAAGCATTGGGCAATCAGTCATTACAAGAAATCCTTTCTATCAATGCAGACAATCCATTTTGGGACTTAGAATACATGGACAATCATGCTCCCACAGGAAACCCATAAGAACCTGCCTCTATCACCTGGATGTCTAACCATACCCATTTGCCCAAAAATGTCCTTCATCATTGCTTTCTTCATTGCCCTCCTCTCCATGATTTCTTCCTCAGTCATTGTCAGAGGACTCATCCTCACCACCCTCATCATTGTCCTCACCCTTGCCACCACATGACCTGACATACTCCCTGAACTACTCCCCAAACTTGCCCTCCTCATGCTGCTTAGGGATCCCAAAGTGTGGTTTGGTTCAGTTCAGGGGCATTTTTGGCTGAACCAGAACTAGAACTGACTAGAACCTGCCCAAACCAAACCTGAACCTGCACCAAACCTGCCAGAACTGGTTCTGTCAGTTCAGTTCAGGTTCAGTTCGGATTCGAACCGAAGAACCGAGTAAAATTTCCTTTTTAGGCAATTTGAGCCAAACAAAATGCTAAACACACATCAAGAGGTTCCTGTATGCCTTGCAGTGTACCACACTTCACACAGTTTGTCATAAAAGTATGTAGAGCTAACAATAAGGCAAGCAGGTGGGTGGTAAGGTGGTGGGGCAGTTGTAGGTTGCAGTGGTAGTGTTGCATGACTTGAGATCAATTCCTATTATTGCCTCATATCTCCATAAATGCATTGCATAAAAATATACACTACTTAATGCCTGAGAGATGTAAATCAGGGCTTTCTAGCAAACCAAGTATTATGTAAATTGGAGGGTTAGTTCCTGAGTGATTGACCAAATGAGCATAGTAGTTATGGTGTTGGGCAGTTGTATTGAGTCAGCAGGTCCATTGGCAGTTGATGGTGGGTGTTGACAGCAGTGACCAGGCAGGTGGAAGGTGTGGTGGGTGGTATGCAGTGGGGTGAGGATGGTGGTGGTGGGTGGTGGGCAGTGGTGGGCAGGTGACACTGGATGGGTAGTTGCTAGGGAGGCCATGGTGGGCAATGTAGGTAGGCCATTGTAAGGTTGGGAAAGGGCTGGCAGCAGGGTAGTGGCAAGCAGGCAGCAGGCAGTGGTGGGTTAGTGGCAGTGGCAGGCAGCAGGCAGTGGTGGGCAAGTGGTGGTGGTGGGCAGCAGGCAGCAGTGGGCTAGTGGCCATGGCAAAGGCAGCAGGCAGTGGTGGGTAAGTGGTGGTGGCAGGCAGCAGTGGGCAGCAGTGGGCAAGTGGTGGTGGCAGGCAGCAGGCAGCAGTGGACTAATGGCCATGGCAAAGGCAGCAGGCAGTGACAGGCAAGTGGTAGTGGCAGGCAGCAGGCAGCAATGGGCTAGTGGGCAAGGGTGAGCAGCAGTTGCAGTGGTAAATTGAGTTACAACCATGGAAAAAACCACTGTGGCAGTGGCAGTAGCAGTGAAATTTCCTTTTTGGGAAGTCGGTTTGGGCAGTTCAGTTCAGGTGCAGTTTGGGTTTGGCTGTTCTGGCAATTGCCCAAACCAGAACCAGAACCAACTGGCATTTTGCTGAACTGAACCTGGACCAAACTTTGGGATCCCTAATGCTGCTGCTCAAAATATTCATTGAAACTAACACCATCATCTTTGTCAATGACAAACTCCACATCCATCCACCTGCCCTCATTGACAAACAACCAGTCACCAAAGTAATTTCACCTGCACCTATTCCCCCATTGAACCCTCTTATTGCCTCCAACTCCCTGGAAGCCTCCTACCTCATCACCAACCTCTGAGATCTCTCATCCCCACTTGGAGCCCTCATTGGCCTTACCCACACCACTGATCTGAATGCCATGACTTATGCCGACCACAACCTCACACTTCAAGAGCTTAGACAGCTCAAAGTCACCTTTGACTCCATGCATTGGCACATCAACACTGTGCAGAAGGATGTTGAGAATGTTTTACAATGGTATGAGTCCAGGACCAATCATGCCTGGACTACCCAAGGTTGGTCCTGAGAAATCAGTGACTTCTCACATATGAAGGGGGTAATGTTACAACTTTTGTCATTACACTTACATTATTATCTCCATATTTCTTTTCTTGTGTAATTAGTAGCATGGCAAGCTTAGGGACAAGGGTATAGGACTAGACATGGATGCAGATGCTCCATGACAAGGAGACAAGACATGGCAGCCATGGGAAGGCATAAGTCCAGAATAGGTTCACAGCATATGAATGATGATAGACATCATGGTCTGGAGCAGTCTAGGGAAGTCCAGTATGAATCCAGGCTTGGCTAGAGTAGCCATATAGGGAATAGGTCATCACAGGAAGGTAGCACTCGCATGAAACATGCACAGGACACAGGGATGAGTGCTGAGGGATGGTAGGAGTGTTAGTGGTCTGAGGGAAGTACAAAGGGGGATTCCCTGAAGGTATATAGTCAGTCTTGTAGAGTCTTGCATCCCTAAGACTCAAGATGGTTTTCCTTACACCCATGTAGGATACCTCTTAGAGTAGGCTTATGATAAGCCTTTGTTTCATCTCTTGTCTCCCCTCTCCTCTACAAGGCTTAGTGGTTGTGGCTATGGGTGTGAGCTTGTAACACAATATGGCTACCATGCCTTGCAGTTGATTTGCCTCTTTGAGCACCTCCCATAGTTTTGCTGATGTAGCTGGCATGCCATCAAGTGTCCATTTTGGAACATGTATCATTTGTTCATCACTGATGCTGGTAATAACCAGGGCAGATACAGCACCATCCATTCTTTTCCAGCTCCAGGTGGCAATAGGGTTTTTAATTGCATCTGGCTGTTCAGTAAGACCTGTGACAAAGCTAAATGTGCTACAAGCACTGAGCACATATAGCATGCACTCTTTCCATGCAAGCCAATTGTTCACCTTTAATTTATCCATTTTGGTAACTGCAGACATGTGTGAGGTGACATTCTTAATTGGATATTCTTCTTCAACTTGCACATCACTGCACATGATTTGGGTGACATACCAGCTACAAAATTAGCTAATTTTCAGCTCATTTCATAGCCAGTCAAATATCTCAACACCAGCTGCACAGATCGCTTAGTGTTGGCAGAGGGCCCTTCATGCCCTCAGGCAATCCCATTCCTATTAATATAATTACTTAATTAATTAATAAAAACATCATAAATAGCATAGACCAATTACAGCCAGTGTTTATTGAGTATTTACATGTGTGTACAATCTGACTTCAATCTGGCCAGAGACACAGCCAGAATAAACTCAGAAGCTCCAACTGTGTCAGCTCTAAACCTTGCTCAAACAGTGCCATTTTCAAATGTATATATACATTAAGGAATCCTGAGTGACAATGATTATGTTCCCCTATGAGATGGTGGACACATAAAGTAAATTGAGGACAAGACTGAGGAATTTATATATTTTATGTCTACTGTCATAGATTGTTGTTGTATGTAAGACTATAAGGCTGAGATATGAAATGACAAGATAAGTAGATTATAGAGAGGTAACTCACAATAAAATGATATGTTCAATGAACAGTTTATCTGAATTGGATATACACTGTGCTTTGCCTTTCATGGATGATTTTACAACTAGAATTGGACCAAACCATAGACAGCAATAATTAGATAGGAGATTGACCTTCAATTTGGGATGGATGGACATTGACCATTGAGGAATATTCTGACATTTCTGGATAATAAATTGCCTTGAAAGCATGTGAACTGGAAGTTTATTTTATGTTTGAGTTGACTCACAGTGATGAAGGAATTGCCATGTACTCATGGAATGCTAAGCTCATGTATTGTGACTGTTATCTGCCAAGGTAGCACAATGAAGTTTGGTCATCCAACTGCTTGCCAGAGTACAGTTATGTTAGTCATTATGTGTTCATTGTTATGATGGTGGGTTGATGATCATATGTCATAGTTATTGGAAATTTGGCATGGGTTATCAACTTCAATTGGACACATGTGGTGTGGCATCAGGATGACATGTGGATGTTGATGGTTGGCAGTGACAAATATAATTTTTGTTTGTGTTCTGTATGGCCTATAATGATGGACATGTAGACTGGGACAAACATGCTATTGTTTCTGAATGGTGATGGGTCAGTTGGGGAAGTTATTGTTGTAAATATTGTGGGTCTGCCTGTCCAATTCTCTTAATCTATCATCCTCATCTTCTAATTCCAATGGAAGAGACTTATTTAATAGCATATCATCTTTGAAGTCTCTTAGTAGATGAATGGAAGCTCTCAAGGGGACTTGTCCTAGGGTGACATATATATTCAATAAGCTTAGACTGCCAGTGGCTGGCTGTCCGATATTGGCTATAGCACATGGTATTGTTTGACCCTGGGCACAATAGTCTGTTAGAGCATAGCAGGTGGTAATTGGAAATTGCTTCCAAAGGACAGTGCAATAATAAGGTGGTTGGGCACCATCACATATTTTAATCTTAATCTTTTGTGATGATGGTTGAATCAGAATGACTGAGGTTTGTAATCCTGAAAGATTTGGGAGTCTTGTTCTTGATAGATGAATTAGAATATAGATTGGTAGGAAATGAACTTTATGTATCAATTGATTGTTGGTTAATTCTTCCTTTGGATGAAGCACAATCTGGACAATCTCGCCTCTAGCACCATTTGTTATATCCAAATCTGTTTCCAGATTTTGAGTGATTAAGACTGGCATCCCCACTGCTAATGAAAGCATGTCTGATAAGTTTATATTTTGGTTGTGTTGGCCAGTGCTATGATCTTGTAGTGCCATAGCATATCTTTCTTGCAGTGTAAGGCAATTACCATTAAGAGCCTGTTTAGAACCGCCGTCAGTAGCCATCAGCCGCAGCTGTTCCAGCTTATGTGATCAGCTGCCGTTGATGGAATGCCGGCTGCTCATCGGAGATTGAACTAAACCTTCGCTTGAGTCAACATGGCGGCTCACTGGGGTGCCCACGGTCAGCGCAACAAAGTCCATCGACTGTGTCACCTTGCAATCATCCACTCTCTCACTTGTGTTTATCTCTTCCTTCATCATATTTCCATGGCCCCAAAGCCTGAGCCAAAGAAGGCCATCTGGAATGATCAGGAGACTGAACACCTGATCGCCTTTCTGAAGTCTGAGACTGAGAGAACGGGAAATACCAGCTTCACGAGCTCCACATTCACCACTGCAGCAGATCATATTAAGCATCTACATACTACTGGTGTTGCTAAGACTGCCAAACATTGTCGAGGGAAGTGGAAGACAGTAAGTGTCGAAATTCATATCATCAATCACATCTGATCCCAGCCCTGCCTAGTTAAAATCACAGTTCACTACTGCTGATAGGCTTGCCTCGAGCTCAGGTGCTGGAGCAAGCTACGATCCACGAACTGGGATCAATGCAACTACAGCTTCAGAGCAAAGTGTTATCAATGACTTTGCAGCGAAAAATTTGGTATCCATTTATTTCTCTCAATTTTACTCCTTTCTGATGATGATCAGAACTTTCAACATGCTGGTTTTCCATTTTACGAATCAATGACCTTTGTGACACCCTCGGTGGCTCGCAGTCACTCCGCATTTTGAGGTACAACATCTTACAATACAGATCCTACATTTGTCAATGAAAACGAAGAAGAAGATTTACCAAGTTTGTCTCATTTCCATTATATTCATACTTGGGCTGATATTTACTCATCGGTATTAGGCACGCTCCCTACGCCCATCATCGCCACAACCCCCAACCACAGTGATTATTTCGATCAGGCTCCACCACCATCTCAAGGAGGTTTATCAGCTCTGGCACCATCATTGTCTCACCTTCCAGTATCAACCTCGTTAGAATCTATGTCACAGTCACAATTGCACGTCACACTGCCACCAGGACCTCTGTCGTCTTTCACGCCTCCATCAGCATTGGTTTCCCAGCTGTCACCACATTCTCCACCACCGTTCTCCACCAGTTCTGCTCAATCTATAAGCAGTGGGAAAAAGCGCAAATCAGATTGTAGTGACGCTGATCACTCATCAAAAAATGCCGACCGCCCATCCAAAAGATCCAACCAGACCTCAACAGCAAAAGAGAATCTTATTCTCTTAAATGGTGTTCAAGGCTCACTTAATCGTGTCATTGATACTCTTCGCTCTGTTGGTACGAACACACCGGAATCCAACATCGACAATGCCATCAAGATTGCGCAGACTGAGACTCGTGGCCTTGACGATGTTGACAAGATTCTCATAGGCTCATTTTTTGGTACGTATCCTAACAAGGCTGCTGCATTTTGTGGATATGAACCAGGAATCAGTCATGATACATTTATTATAGTTGAATTAGCACAATACAAAGCAGCAAGTCCAGATCTTGTTGCTCTAGTTGAACAGAAGCTTGCTCAGCAGCAGAACTGTACATAGCTTGTATCATATTGTTGTATGTACCATCACTCGTCATTGTCATCACTGTTGTTTCCATCATTGTTGTCATCATCACTGGTGTCTCCAAGTAAACCAGCCTCTGTTCTCTGATGCAAAATATCTTGATACTGCCTCCACATCTCATCTACAATTCTGTCCCACCATCTGGTAGCTGCTGAGCCTTCATGCTCATCTACAACTCCTGCTCCTCCTGGTATAAATGAGTCATCACCTGCATAAAATCCTCCAGGTGCATGATCAAGATTATCATTGTTGGCAAGATAAGACTTCTCCTGTGGATCATGAATTCGAATGAAATTGTAAACTGCAGCCAATGCAGCTGGAATGTGTGACTGAATCTCCACATTGTATTCAGGTGCAAGAAGCAATATTCGGAAGCGCCGCTTGAGGACACCAAAAATACGTTCAATAACATTCCGAGCCTGTGCATGCCGGAGATTGAAAAGTTCATACTTGTCCTTGGGCCTATCTTGACTGATAAGCATGGAGGAAAAAACAACTAATTGGATTTACCGCATTCCAAGTCTTCCCCACTCAGCAAGATGATACCGTACACCATGGTATGGAACAAGAAGCTGGTCACAGTGTGGAAAACCAGCATCAGCAAGATAATACCATCCCTCTGGAATTTCCAAGTCTGAGTTAATAGCATCATGGTAAACTCGTGCATCAGCTGCAGATCCCTCCCATCCTGTAAGTGTATAGGTGAAAGATCAAAGCTACAGCAGAACAGGCAGTTTTGTGATAGAAATCCCTTTCGGTTTCGATATGCTGTCTGAACAGATACAGGTGGAGCAAAATGAATATGGCTACCATCAATGGCACCTAGAGCATTCTTGAAAAATGGATAGAGCTTCGGATTATGGCATAAGGGGTGGGTTGAATTGTTGTAGGATGTTGGTTGGCAGATATGCTTTGTATAGAATGGTTGGGATGAGAAAATCTTGACCATATGTTTGAAATACCTGACAAAATATACACAATGACATATCATGAAGAACTAATAAACTCACTTTGAAATGGTTGCATTTGACTGCTGAAATCTCTCTCCAACATGTCGGGTAGTCAAGCCAGTCACACATGTGTAGAGGAAGATTGCAAGCTGTTCCTCCAATGAGACATACTTTGACTGTGTATAGCCCATGGCATGGAGTTCATGAATTAACTGCTGAAAGGCATGCTTTGTGAGCCCCAGCTCACACTGAATGCGCTTTGGATGACCATTCAGCAGTTCCTGAACCCACCCTTCCCCTGAGAGAATTGAGGTATGATATGGCTGCTTTACATAAAGGGCTTGAACAGTTTGTAGTATGGTAGGGATAACAATGGTGATGACAAGGGAAAGGAGGTGGACAATATGTTGACAGGCCCTGGTGCTGATAGATGGCATTGCTGTGGATGCAGAGACCAGGATCAGTACATGACAATAGTGTGTAGATAGGCAGTGGGTAGAGAGACTCACATGAGTTACTGGAGCAAGGCTCAACAAGTGAAGCAGTGAATAACTGGGATAGTGATTCAGCCTACATACTATACTATTTATACATGTAAACTATATACACTAGGTAATGCTGAGTAACTAGTAAGGCAATTTGTAAAGTAATCTAGAGTAAGGCCATGCATAATGTGAATATGAATAATGATTCTGATGAATTAATGATGAATCATGCTTAGTCAGACTCCAATTCAATCTCCGACAAGCAGCCAGCATTCCATCAACGGCAGCTGATCACATAAGCTGGAACAGCTGCGGCTGATGGCTACTGACAGCAGTTCTAAACAGGCTCTAATGGAATCATCTGCATCACATATATAAAGATTTTGGTTCATATTGATGCAATGTCACAGCAGACCCTTTTTGTTCCAATGTTCTCTGACAGTGTGTTGTGGGGTTATAAGCAAAGCAGAAATCCATGGCTCAATTGTTGTGTCAGTGAAGGGACAGGGCTCATGACCTAAGACCAAGGAACAAAGCATTTTAACATGATATGGTTGTACATGACCAGATCTCAGCACAGTCAGAAATTCATGCCAAATTGGGTCATTAACTCACATCTGTTGCTTGAGTATCACAACAGTTTAGAATTCCTCATAGAGTGATCTTCCAATCTGCATGAGGTGATCATCCTTTGGGATAGAGGGATGATATAAAGCTTGTTGGAGAGATGTTGCAATGGGGGGGAACTGGTGGAAATCTCCACATATGATGACATTCATATTGCCAAATGAACAAGCATCCAATGTTTTGTCAGTAGCTTTGCCAATCGAAATGTTCCTTTCCAGTAGAGCTAAAAAGTGCTTTGATATCATGGATATTTCATCAATTATGAGGTATTTATAAGGTTTCCAAAATTCCTGTAATTTTTTTCTGGTTTCATCTGAGACATGCCTGTCATCAAGACATGATAGCATTGATATGCTGTGTGTTGTTTTTCCACCAATGAGAGAGGCAGCTACACCTGAGTCAGGTGTTATTAAAGATGGCAGACATGTATATTCTTAAGTTTTCTTACCTGTGTAAGCTGCTTTAATGAGCCAACCTGGTTGTCACAATTCTTGAAACTGTGTTGTTATCATCTCTATTACTTTAGATTTTTCTGTGCCTCCTTCTCCATAGATGATGAGATGTAAAGGTACAGGATCCATATTTGTGATAGTTTCATTTAAGTGACTAGAAATGAGGTTTTATGCTCATTTCTGCTCTTCATTTAACTGAGTTAAAGTCAATGTGGGCATTTTGTTTGTGTTTGCATGATCTGATAAATGAACAATGGAAGGAGTATGATTTATATTTGAAAGAATCAAGACTGAAGCATCACAGTTGTATGATGCAGATTTGGATGTGTTTATTAATCAAGAAGATGCTATTTGAGAACAGATGAAGGTATCCATCTCATTTCACCAAGTGCATAAATTTTGAATACCATTATCACTGGCAAAAGTATGGATATCAGGTGATATCCAATTTGTGGAATTGATCTTGAATATCCCATGTGCATATGCAATTGCAATAGTGTTGTTTGCATTTTGAGCTTCTCTCAAGGATGAATGACTTTGTAGAACAGTTTCTATGTCAGATTCTGAAATGGAAGGGAATGGAATCTGATTTGGGCTGTGTTCCTCAGTATCATCATCATCATGATTGATTTCACTGTCAAGCATAGTGTTTATGTGCATATGATCATTTTCTGAGGTGTTGGACCTATCATGATCAAAATTGTTGTCAGAAAATGTTGATGCTTCATGGAAGCATTGGATATTGGAAAGAATATGCTCTATGGTTGGAGCAGCTGTTTCTTTAAATGATTGAAATGTGACAGACCACATTTCATGTGATAACTTAAGGTATACTTGAAGATTGCACCAGGGTTTAAGCAGCATAAGCATGGATGCACAATAAAAAGGGTAGACTAGTTTGTCATCATTCCTCAGAAAATACTGTCCAATAAAATTGGGAATAGTATTGTTATTCATTGGACAGATGATTCATACATGGGTCCCTTGTTTTGGATGATTGTCCTTGTAGCAAACCCTGGTATGATGACATGTGGTTGAGGAAACATTGTCACAAAGATTGTCGTTATCTCTAATAGATTGATCATAGGTCTGACTGAAGAATGAGACAATGTTCATATTGTCTAGAAGATCTCCTTGTAAAGAATAGTCTGTTACTTGGCAAGCCATATAAATAGAGCCTTGATCATTCACTTGTAGATGAACAACACCATGTGTATCAAAGTGGTCCTATTTGTTAAAAATCTTTATTTATAAAATGTGAAATTAATGTATTTTTATACCTCATCAGCAGTATCATCTGAGTCAGTATCAGGTCTCACAATCATGGTTGAAACTGTTTCACTATTTTTAAAATTTAATTTTTAAAACTTTTGAAGATGGATATCAGATCTTCATACCTTGAGTTAACTATTTACTGATTTTCACAAATCTGGATAGTAAGATAAAAGAGCAGACACAAAGGATGACCAATAGACTTGGTTATAATGATGCAAAGTATAATTGTTGTCCCATCCCATCAAGTAAGACATAACCATTGGAGACAATAATTCTTGTTCTCGATTTATGGTGTGTATGAGTCTGAAGATCAATAATCATTGGTTTTCTAACAAATTATCAACCTATTTTTGATGTTGTTGATGTGTTTGGTATGCCTTGGCAATGATGGTGGGAAGACTGAATGTTCTGTTTTGCTTTTTCCACTGATACATAGAGACATAGGCTGATAAATTCTTGGTAGCATCACCATTTCTGAGGAGTTTACCATCATTGTTGCATCACATGTTAATGGATATGGCAGGGATCCACCCATTTACATGATCATATAGTCATTTTGAGTTCCATTGACCATTTTCCTCAACATTACTTTCCTGTGATATCTTGAAGGGTGCACCTCTTTTGCATTGTAATTTTCAGGCATGTTCTTGACAGGTACTAAGCAATGTGATTTGTTGCAGGTATGGATTTGCATCAACCTAGCAACTCATAACTCAAATTCATCCAAAGATGTTGATAATTGGGACTATTTGGATTTGGCAGTCTTGAGTATGTGATATCAGTTTCATTTGGTATCAGATTTACTGTTTCAGCAGAATCTAATCCAGAGATGTAGGCTTGAAGATTTGAATTAATGAAATCAATGACACATTTCCTAAAGTCTTCAGTCCATAACAAGTCCTTCATCTCAGGACTTGTAGGTGCATTCACAAGCCACAGGATTAAATGGGTATGAAGGCTTCCTCTGTTCTGTGATTCTACAGCTCTGACATACATGATACCCTTGTCCTGCCTGATCATTCATTCAGAGGCCTTGATTCCAAACAATGTCTCAAGTATGATCAAGATAATCATGTGGAAGAACCATGCCAATGTGTAAGGATTGTTAGCAATGTTGATAGCTTGTATGGATTTGTCAGGACTGCAAGCAGGATCAAATTGATTCATGTCTATTTCCTCATCAGCTAATATTTGTGGGATTGGATCATGGAGGTCACTGGGATTGATAGTAATCCATAGAGAAGGTGGATTTAAAAAATTCACTGTTGTTCAAATTTTGCTTCACATATGATATTGCCTCTGGTCAGTGCCCAATACTCATCCTGCAGCAGCATAAATATGCTTGTATAATAGTCAAATGCTTGGGTCATCAGTTGGAATGCCACTTTTCTCATCCACAATAGCTTTCTCAATATTAGCAATATTAATAGTGGAAAGAATTCGCACATCCTTCTGAAATGTCAATTGTTTCATCTGGATACAAGCTGCAGTCAAAGCATCATGTTTTTGCTTGATCCCAAAGGCAACAAATGGAAATGTTTCATGTTTTTGAAAATGATGATTGTGATATTGAAGGCACCATTGAATATGTTCTGAAAAGGAAAGATGGACTTTGCATTCACTCTCTATTCCTCCTTGTCCATATGGAAAAAGACATGGAAAGGCTCTTTCAAAAGGTAATGACAAGTATCATTGTTGTTGAATTTGGACATTGGCTGTGTCCCATGATGTATTCCATAAGGCTGTTCTGAATTTGCACAAGCTGTCATATTCATCATTCCCATTGATATAAGTTCAGATGCTGAAGTTGTTGTGAGGTCAGTATTGATTGCACCTGAAGTTTGAATTGGGAATACTTTGGGTGTATCTTAAGAAGTTGACTGTATTAGTACTCATTGACAATATTAGTGATGGTTTTACCATCATTCATATTGAATGGATGAATATTGTTTTTGTGCAGATAGTCCTCATCTTCATTACTGAGATATGACTCTTCACATTTAGAATTAGTTGAGATATTTAAATTTGATATTAAACACCAATGACCCAGGCACTCCTTTACTCTGCTCTCCCACCATCCTCTTGTCAGTTTTCACATCCAGCCCTTCCCCTCCATATTGGCTGATCCTGACTACTCCAGACCTTTGCCTCAGGTCATATGCTCTTTTGTCTTCCAACAGATGTTGTTTTTATGTCCCTCACTGGGACACATGTTCATCAATTCTTATTGATCTGTTGTTATACCCCACTTGCTTTCACCAACTTCGTGATTGTTTTCCCTCTGACCAGAGATTCTTCTTGGGGTATTTGTAACCAGGCTGCTGGGGGGCCCCAAGACACAATTTTGTTTTTTGTCAACTTTAGGATCAAGACAGCTTCTTGCTTGTCAGCACTCTGTGGCTGATGTCCATGATTGTCCTCCATCTGAATGATTTCTCTTGGGGTTGTGGTAACCAGGCTGTTGGGGGGCCCCCAGGACATGAATTCTTTTTTGCTATCCAGTTTTTTTTAGGTTTAGGTTGCTTAGTCAGCAATGAGCACTGGCACAATATTGGCTGTGTTTGTGGGCATTGCCTCAAATCAACCCTCCCTAGGACTCACTTCCACCATCAACTAAGCACTGGCATAGGATTCACTTCAAGAGCCATTTAAGCACTGGCAGTTTCTGTTTTCAAAATTGGACTTTAGACTGGGGTATAGCATAGGCCCTGGTCACTATTGAGCTACAGTGGATTGAACTACAAATGGAAACATGGAAAAAGGGCATATAAAATACTATAGTATGTTGGTTGGGGACTTGGTTCCCCTGTTTTACTTGGCAGCAGGTCTGACCAGTCGTATAAATAACTGGTAGCTACCTAGTTTCACAATAGTATTTTTTCTATTTGTAAAAACAAAAAAACAACAACAATGACCTGATTCATGATCAATGGTTTCATCTGTTGGAACATAAGAGTCATCTCCACTTGCAATGATGTTAACATTGTCAGTATATCTTGTGATATATTCAATCTCTTTTGGAATGTCATTGATAGGTAGTGAGGAGATTGTATGATGACAAATTTCAATATTTCCATAAAATTTTGGATTGTTTTCTTTTAACCAGAGAAGTGCATCCCATACATAAAAAGGTCAGACTTGAAAGAGTTGTAGCATCCAATTCTGTGGTAGATGGTGAAATCCAAATAAGGTAACTTGAAGAATAGAAGCTAAAATGGCCAGTGGACAAGGCATAAGCAAGCCCTGTACCATGTCTGAAATGCCAGGTGCATTTAGTTCATAGCTACAAACACTTCTGTGCATGGCTTGCTGAAATGATGCTCTGTCAGATGACTGTAAGTTGCCTTTTATTCTTTTTGGGAAAAGTTTGAAAATGTATACTCTGGGATAGATCAATGCAACCAATAGTTGTTCGGGAAAACTGAGTCAGCTAAGAACAGAAGGAATGCAACCAAACCATAGATTATTGGCCAAAGATCTGGTCAGCAGCAGTAATTCATTACCAGATTTCAATTCATTGATACAGTGTTTACAAATTGAGATGCAGTGTCAATTGTTCAACTGTAGCTTAACTGCAGATGGCTCCAACAGAATTCCATCAAAAAGAATGTGAGTGGGGTGTTTTTTAGATGGAATCAGGCAATCCTTATTTGGAATATTGTCAACACTGACTGTAGTAAATTCTTCATCTACTTGTCTTCCTTGTCATCCACAGACTCTGCAAACACCACACAAGAGGGCGTAGTTGGACATAGCATTGAAAAAATTGCAATAACAGTGATATACATCATTGGTCAATGGTAGTTGAAGGAATTTGGAAATATCTTGGCTTAGTCTTTGCTGTAGATTGTCATTCCTCTTCTTTTGTTCTTCTTTTCAGACATGGGCTTGGTGTTCTCTCCATTTTCTTGCTCTCTCATCTTTAAGTGCATCATGTTTGGCCTTTCTTTTTTTATCAATGCTCAATAAATGTTCCAGGACATCTCTGGGCACATGATCCCAAATCCAAGGAATGAGAAGTGCCTTTTGTTTTGTATGTTGTTTGGGACTGGGCAAAATTGAGAAGCCTGGTGATGCAATGTCATGAGGTGAATATAAGACAATACTTCTATAGCATCACTTTTTTGGCTGGCTACTGATAAAGATGTCTGAATGACAGAGCTGTTATGACTCATATTGAGTTTGTATGGTCAACTGTTGATTGGAAGCAGGGATGAGTAAAAGCAACAATAGTTATTGAGACATCTCACAAAAATGAATGAAGACAACAAGTGGAAAATATGTCATTCTGGGCTTCAATTCAGAGACAATAATTCCCATAAAAATATTGGATAGATTCATAACAAGTATTATCAAATATAGAATAATACTATTTCATTGGAATATACCTTGATTTAAGATACAAATTTCTACATTTTTTTTGGGAAAAATGAAAGGCATTGTCCATTAAACAAACAACACATTAATTGTTAACCACTTTGTGAAATGGAATGTACTGATCTCACTAATTTTGGTCAATGTAGTCCAAACTGGGACAATCATCATTACAATCAGTGTTCCTGAGATTGTCATTTGATAGTTCTTGGTTTTGGTTTGCAATGGAAATAGATGAATCATGGACAACATGTGTATGATCAGCAGACTCTTCCCTAAAATGCTCTATTTGAAATAGGGTTTTTAAAATTTTTGAGAACATACCATTCATTAACAACTAAGGCATTTAGATCTTGGGGACAGGAAGTAAGGGTGTTGTTTGTTTCACTGGAGAATGATGTCAGATTGAAATCAGTATCAGGAAAGGAGTTTGATCAACCAGTTAAATTTGCCTGATGATTTTTGATTACTGCATTGTCAAATGGCACCATGGGCAGGCTTCTTGGACACAGGCAAGATTTGACTTGAAGATGCTATTGAAGAAAGAGATACATGAGGAATGTCATGATAATCAGTTTGGGATTGGGGAACACTGGTGAAAGGATGAAGTATTGCATTGTTATCTAACTCTTTGTTTGGATTTTTGATTTGATGAATTTTGGGCTCTGTAGATTGAAAGGAGATAATAGAAGGCTGGGCAAGAAAATGCTGAGCTGCCTTTTTTTGTTGAGAAGGTTTGAAAGGTCCTGAATTTATAAAAATGATTGATTGATGATTCGCTTTTGGAATGACCTACCTTTTCAGATATTCTTTCTGTAGGGGCTCCTAATAGCTGGTGGTCCTTTGTGAAGGATGATGATTTGTGTGATAAGAGCCAAGAAACAATCATGATAGATATCTCCCGTTTTCATGAAATAATGATGAAGACAGAAATGTATTTCCACAAGTGTACCCTGCAAAGCCAATGGAACTAGTATTGGTTCTACATAAGTTTGATGTTCATCATAGATGGGTAGTGGAGACACTGAATGTGTACAGCTAATTTTCTCTAGTTTGTCTGTCAAAGTGTTGTCATTAACAGGCCAATTGAGAGTTAGATCATCTGCTGTAAGTTAAAGAAAGCTAAACAAAATAATATCACATTAAATCGAATGAGACCTACAATCTTCTGGAGTTTCCTGTCATTTTCAAAGATGTGAATAAAAATTCTGATTTTAAGGTCAACATAACAAACCTTTAACTCAAATAATGGTGACAAAAATCTCAAGAAGTGCAAATGATTTTCGATCTCTATTAAATAACGCCTGTCATTGGTACAGGAAATGAGGGCTTGGATGTTTTCTAACTTGTTTACTGCTGTTTTGAAATCAGGACCAAAATTAACATCTGAGGGTGGTCTGAGTAATAGCCCAAATTTTGTCAATTTGAAGTCCATGCCAAACTGAGAATTGTAATTCCCTGTTGGTGACACAAAGAGTTTTTTGGAAAGGACATTCCCTATGATGATTAACACCACATCTTCGCAGACTTCATCAGGCCTATCTCAAGAATCTGCTATGTTCTGTGCACTGACCAATATATGAGACATTCCATTATTTCTCCAACCAATCATATTATTCAGATTAGGGTTTGGCAAATACATTGCATTTTGAACTAAGTGAGTGCGATGCCAACTTGAGCTGAAATTTTCTGAAATCTATAGAAAAGAATGTCATGATCTTTGAATAACTTATAGTATTTAGATTCAGAATACCTGGTTCATGGCAACACTGGATGTGAACAGTGACCCTCACTGTATCATTTAAAAGAGTAATCAAGCCAAGGGTCATGTGTGCATTGGCCAATATAACCTGACAGGGCACAAATCATTTGGTCTATTTGTCCTCCTGATCTGTTGGGTCAACTGAGCTCAAGATGTGTAATAGACTCAATAAAGTCATACAGGTTATCTGAGATGATGAGGATTGAGGCCTGAGGGACACATCAGTTATTATGGATTATACAATGATGAGATGGTAGAAGAAGGGACACTCACCACTAGCACGAGCAGTTTGTTGACTACCTTGCTCATGAAGAGGACGTTGGCATGTCTTGGGAGCCACATGACAAAAAAAAATTATTATTGTCTTTTTCACATGACCGTTCATGGCAGAAAAACCTACCATTTTTGGTAGCTCAACAATGATTCAAGCATATCTCTGTCAGGACTGCCCTAGACACAACCTAATAGACTCGAGCAGTGACTTGTTAAGTCAAAGACGATGCGATTGCTCAGTAGCTATGTCTAGTGACAATAGACTATCTAGAGACTTAAGAATCTCCTACTGTAAACTACGGCCCTTATATACCGCTCTCCTGGTCTGTGCGCAGACAGCGCGCAGCTAAAGTCCCTCACCGGGGATCAATGTGCAGCAGCTCATTCTGCGCCCATCTAACCATTCGTGGAGAGTTCCTCCCACACCCAACTCCTGGGTTGTCCGCATGCGGCCTTGCTATTGTTCAAGCTTGTCGGCCGATTCCCATGCACGCCATACCATTGACTTGGTACTCCTCGGCGTTCCCATGTCGCCCCTCAGGTGCCGTGCCGCTCATGATTCCTTTCATGGCGTAGGCCCATCATCGGGCCACATTCCTGTCGGCACTCGGTCTATCCCCATAGCCGATGCTGACCTAACCTCCTTCCTAATAGGGACCGCAGTTCACGTAGGCCATCCTCCTAGAGTCCCGTTGCGTAGTCTTGCTCGTAGACGTTTGAGCGAAGTAAAATAGATAGAAAGATAAGAAAAATATCCTCTGACTCCTCGTGACCGTATCTTCATAACTGTCATTGATGTCGTTACTGTAAAGTTGAAAATGAGAGGTGTGCTCATAACATCACCCCCCCCTCAAGGCCTCGCGTCCCGAGAGGCTGACGTGGCGGAGTCCACATATCTTGGGTCCTCCTTCATTCTTGCATAGAATGCGGCCAAGCACGCTTGTTGGTCATCGGGCGACAGCCCGGTCTGTTCTGAGTCGATGTCCTCGACGTCTTCAACAGTGGTCCTATAGCTGACCAATGGTTTTTCCTGGCGTCTTGCGCCGTTAATCCTCCTCTGTCGGTCTTCTTCCGACTCGCTGCTTTCCTTAGCAGCCACTTCCGTCCCTTTTCTTAAGATTTTCTTGGCAAGTACTGCCATATCCTTTTCTTGAGCTCTTTTCTCCTCCGCTAGCTCCTCCGCTTCCGTCGTCTGAGGGAAATTAAGCACGGGTTTAGACCGCCTGCCGCGCTCCAGATCTCTGGAGAACGTCCCATCGGTGTTGTCTGGCAGCTCCATGATTGCTGCCCTATCACCTTTCCAATTGCGCCATCTGCGCTCCATGTTTTCCAGGTATTTTGGCCCAAAACTGTTAGGATCGATGCCCTTGGTTCGTTATCGAGTCAACAGTGACGACTAGAGTCTTGGTCTAATCCCAGTCACTGGACAAGAATGCTGTTCGACGTCGTGCTAGGCAGCGACGAAAGTAGCTCGAGCGATAGGGAGGACGAGAGCGAGAGGGTTGTTCAGTAAAGGACAATACTCGATTAAGTTGGAACTGAGGTACTACGGTACATGCGGGGGTTTATATACTGCCTAGAGAACAATGACGAAGTATAAAAGGAAGTGAAACGAAGGGCGGTCCAGGCAGATGAAACAGGTATCAGTGCATAGCGACGAAGTGAAGAAAAGCTATTGTAACAGGTAAGCAAAAGAGAAAGAAATCGTAACATTACCCCCTCCCTATGCGAGAAGTCACCGACTTCTTAAGGCCAACCTTGAGTTGTCCAGGCATGGTCTGCTCTCAATTCGTACCAGTGGACGATATTTTCGACGTCCTTTTGCGCTGTATCTACATGCCATCGTACGGAGTCGAGGGTGACTTTTAGCTGACGAAGTTCACGGAGCGCAAGGTCTCGCTCGGCGTAGGTCATGGCATTGGGGTCGGTGGTGAGGGTGAGTCCTACGAGGGCTCCAAGCGGGGCGGAGAGGTCTCGGAGATTGGCGGTGATGTACGAGGCTTCTAGAGAGGCGGCGGCGACGAGGGGGTTCGATCTGGGGATGGGTGCAGGGATGACTTCTTCTGCAATAAGTGGTTCTTCGACAAGTTCAGGTGGGTGAATGTGCAGGTTATCGTCGGCATAGATCGTCGTTTCGGTTTCGACGAGGATTTCGAGGGGCGGTGTGAAGACGTCGAACTCGGGGAGTTTTTCTGGAAAGGAATAGGCGAGGGCGAGGGTCGTGAGGAGGGTGGCGAGAACGAGCCCTCCGATGAGGACAGAGGGGAAGAGAGTGGAGACGAGGGCGACGAGGATGGCGACGAGCGAGAACATTTTCTGTGTTTGTAACGTTGGTTGGAAGGCTAGGAAGTGGGAATCTCGTCCTTTTATAGGTTGACTTCATTGAAGTATTCCACGTCCCAGAATGAGTTGTCTGCGTAAATAGAGAGAATGTTTCGTAAGAGTTGATCGGCCAATGCTTCTGGTCTGGGAGTATTAGGTCGCGTGGGAGGGTTTTCAGTCAAATATGGTTCGTGTAGTGGTCTAGGTGGGATTCGATGTGTAATCGTTCCGTGATCTGTGTGATGAATGATGCCCGTGATCATTGGGTATCCAGGTTCCCATTCAAAGTTGCGGTAGTAGGGTGGTGGCGGTGGATTTGGGTACGGAGGTGGTATCCCTCCGTGCGGGATGTATAGGTAATGCGGGGGTAAGTTAAAGTTCAGCAGTCCGCCGGATGGGAAACTGATTTTGTCTGGGAATAGTGCCTCTGTTCGGCGTAGGCAGGTCACTCCCGCCGCTTCCAGGTCTCTTGTTCGATCAATGATCCATAAGGCCAGTGCTCTTCGCGCTTGCCTGACCTGGTGGTCTCTGCTGAGGGCGTTGGCTGGTGTCTGGGAGTTGGGGCTGATCTGTGTCTTATATACTGGGTATAGTGACGGTACTTTTGTTCGGTAAAGCAGGATTTTGTGTATTTCAATGAAGGCTGTTCCTATTGCGCGTCGTCCTTGGTGAGGATGGGTTCGATTAGGGAGTTGGATGATTAGGTGTTTAAGTTTTGGGATAGATTGTCTGGGGGAGAATCGGGAGTAAGGGGAAGCGATGTTTTTGGTATGTCTAGTATTCTGTCTGAGGATCTGTTTGTTGCGATACTGGACCATGGTTTTCATAGCAGGTCTCGGCGGTTCTTATATGCTCTGAGGATATCCGCAGCGTTTTTCAGATTTGTTTCAGGTTCCCATGAGTTTTCGTTCAGTCCATACCCTTTCCATTTGACTAGGTATTGATAGCCGGTTCCTCGTTTTCTGTGTGTGATGATTGCTTCTATTTCAAACTCCTCTTGTCCGTTGATGAGATCAGGGGGTGGTTTCATGAAGTTCGGTCCGTGGACCGTTGTTTCTTTATACGGAGTTAGCAATGTAGTATGAAACACAGGGTGGATGCGCCATTGTTTGGGGAGTTTCAGTTTGTAGGTGACAGGCCCTAGTACTTGCTCAATCGTGAAGGGTCCTTCTCTTTTGGGTGCTAGCTTCCTTGACTCATAGGGTATCCGGAGGTTTCGATTTTCGAGCCAGACTTTGTCTCCTTTTTCGAACTTGATACTTTTGTCTTTTGTTCTGAGCGCTACCATTTGTCTGGCGAGTTCATGTGCGGCGAGTGCTTCTTCTCTAGCCTTTTGTAGCATTCGTAGTCGGTTTTCAGCTGCTGGGGTCGTCATGGGGAATGCAGCTGTGGGAATAGCGACAGGGTCTATTCCGTACATTAGCTGAAACGGTGATGCTTTGATGGTATCATGGTGTCGGTTATTGTGAGCGAATTCCGCAATTGGCAGTAGTGATTTCCATTTGTGTGGTTCGTTTGTGCAGAACATTCGGAGGTAGACTTCTAGTTCTTGATTGACTCGTTCTGTCTCGCCATCTGTCTGGGGGTGGTAGGCTGTGCTCATTCTATGGTTTATTCCCAGCGCTTTTCCTACTTCTCGGAATACTTTAGATGCGAACTGTGGTCCTCTGTCAGATATGAGGATATCCGGTAAACCGAATCGTTTAAAGTTTTCATTTATGTATAGGTCTGCGGTTCCTAGTGCATCGATCGTTTTGTGACAAGGGGAAAAGGTTACCCCCTTTGTAAGTCCATGGTCCACCGTGACCATGATTGAGTTGAAGCCGTCGGCAATTGGCAAGTCCGTGATGAAGTCAATTGTGACTTGCTGGAAGGGTCGGGTGGCATTAGATTTGATCGGTTGTAGGGCAGGGGTGTTGGGGTGAGTGTTTACTTTCATTTGCTGGCAGAGCGCGCATCCTTCGATCCATTCTCTGGTATGCTTGTTCATTCCGGGCCACCAGTAGTTTCGTTTGAGTAATTCTAGAGTTTTAAATCGTCCGGGGTGCCCGGATGTGGGTGATTCATGCGTTAGTTTAATGAGTTGAGTGCGCAGTCCATCTTGATCGGGTACATAGGTTTTTCCTTGGTAATGTACGATGTGGTCAATGTATGTCCAGTCTTGCAGCTTTGATTTTATTGGTGGTGCTCGATGATTTTGAATTACTTCGACTAGTATTTGTCCAAAGTCGTCTTTAATCATGCCTTTGCGCAACTTCTCTGCTAGGTCGTCTGCTATAAGCCTGATGAATCGTTCAGGTGGTAACACCGTGGTTTCTTCTGGGATGTCGTCCGTTCCAATGTGATCTGGTCGTCAAGATAGGGCATCTGCTTCAAACATCTTAGTTCCAGGGATGTGCTCTATTCGGAGATCGAATTCGCTTAAGAAGGAGGACCATCTGGCTTGTCTGGGGGTAAGGCGTTGTGGGGTTCGATAAAAGGATAGATTCTTGTGATCACAATGAACGATGGTGGTATGAGGTGATCCGTGAAGAAGGTGTCGCCATGCTGCAAGTCCTTTGACGATTGCCAGTAGTTCTCTGTCGTAAATCTGATAGTTTTGCTCTGTCATGGTTAGGGCATGTGAGATGAAGCCGCAAGGGTGCAGGAGTCCTGCTTCATCGGCTTGTTTCAGTACCGCTCCTGTTGCTTTATTTGAGGCATCGGTTTGTAGGATGAATGGTCGGGTGACATCTGGCATTCAGAGTACAGGGGCTGTTGTAAAGCGTTTCTTTAGGTTGTTGAACGCCTCCTGTCGTTCTGGTGTCCAGAGGAACGCTTCATCTTTTCTTGTGAGATCAATAAGTGGTCGAGCGAGGGTTGCGAAGTTCCCAATGAATCGCCGGTAGAAATTTCCAAATCCTAGGAAGGATCGTACTTGCTTGACTGTTGCTGGTGTCAGCCAATCTGCTATTCCTGCTAGTTTGATCGGGTCCATCGTTATCTCCCCAGGTCTAATGATCATTCCGAGGAATTCAATTTCCTGCGTGCAGAATTTGCATTTTTCGAGTTTGAGGAATAAGTCGTTCTCTCTTAGTCGTTCTAGGACGCAGTTTTGTCCGGGTTTCTAAGTCTTTGGGTGTCGTTCCACATATAAGAATGTCGTCCATGTAAATGATTAACCATCCTTCGTTGATCATGTCTTGGAAGTATTCGTTCATCATTGTCTGGAACGTAGATGGGGAATTGCATAGGCCAAAGAACATGACGGTTGGTTCGTATAGTCCTTTGTTCGTTATGAAGGCTGCTTTCCATTCATCTCCTTCTTTTATTCGAACGTTGTTGTATCCCCATCGGAGGTCTAGTTTTGTGAAATATTGAGCGCCGGATAGTTTGGTCATTAGATCAGAGATTAATGGTAATGGGTATGCATTCTTTATTGTCCATTCGTTCAGGTATCGGTAGTCTTGACATGGCCGGAGCGCTCCGCTTTCCTTTTTTGCGATGAAGAAGAATGGCGAGGCTTGTGGGGATTTGGATGGTCTAATGTATCCTTTAGCTAGCTGTTCTGTGATCCATTCGTCGAGGGATGATTGTTCTTTTATCGATAGTGGGTAGATCTTGCTGACTTTCGGGGTAAATCCGGTTTTGAGATCGATTGCATGATCCCATGTGCGTCTGACTGGGAATCGTTCTGAAGGCGCTTTCTCGAAGGTAGATTTCCATTCTTGGTACTCGTCTGGTAGCGTCGTTATGGTCTCTTTGCGTAGTGTATGTTCTAGCGCTTGTGATGCCGAAGTTTTAACCCTGATCCAGTATTCGTCGATTTCCTGATCCAGGTTTCTTTCTATCTGCTTTGTCGGTTTGTGTTGATCGAGCTCAAGGGTCCGTTCCTTCCAGTTTATCGTTGGGTTGTGTTTTTCTAACCAGGGGAGTCCGAGTATAAGTTTTTGATCTCCCAGTTTAGTGATTAGGAAGCTTGTTTCGATTTGTAGATTTCCGATGTAGTAGGGAATCTTGACTTTATGTGTGATCATCCCATTTAAGTTTACTGTTCCGTCGGCGTTCTTAACTCGTATTGGTTGAATTAGTGGTTTCTTGTTCATGTTTCTTGTTATAGCTTCGTCAATGAAGTTTCCTTCTGCTCCGCAATCAACGAGGGCAGATATCTCAGCGGGTAATTCAGGTGATTGGACAGTTATTGAGAGTCGTTGGTTATTATTCGATCTTACTATTACAGAGTCGAGTGCTAACTGTCCATAATCGTTCTTGGAGGTTCCAACCGCTTTCTGGTTCCTCCGCTTTAAAAACCCTCAGTTTCCAGGTCGGTGAGGAGAGTTTCTCGTTCCTCTGTGCTGAGCGCCGCAATCATAGTGCGAATTTTCTTAGCATCGTTATCCTCAGTGATTGTTCTGGTGAATCGTCCTGAAGGGGGTGGGTTCCTGGTAACATCTTTCTTTGGGCAGTTTCAGGGATAAGTGACCAATGGTTCCGCATCTGAAACATTTCCCAGAACGCATATATTCTTCTCGCTGCCCATCAGTAAGGCGTCCGGTTTGTATGGCATGGATCGTTTTAGGTCCCCCTGTTTTATTGAATCGACGCCCTGTATCGGTTTTTCCTAATGCTTTCATCGTTTCCCATGCTGCATTGAGTTGTTCCGCTTTTTTGTAGGCGTCTGTGATGGTTTTAAAGTCGCCTTGCCCTTCAAGGATCTTAGCAGCAATGGTGGTTGGTAGGCCTCGGACGAATGCCTGGAGTTGGGCGGTAATTCCGGTTAGTCCGGAGGATCCTATGAGCATTCTAAATTTTCGGACGTAGATCGGGACAGTGATCTCTCCTCCAACTCGCAATTTAGTGAGCTCATTTAGTGCCCTAACTGCAGTGTTGACTTCTCCCCAGTCGTCAAGGAATCGTTTGACGAAGGTGTCATAGTTTTCCCAAGTAAGTCCGTCCTTTTCATCTAGTTGGTCGCGGATTATTTCTTTCCAGTCGTCTAGTTCCTTTCCTAGGCATTGGAGGACGTATCTGATTTTCTTTTCATGTTTCCCTTCATAGTTGTGGGCGTTTATTGCAAAGAAATCGCTAAACCAGTTGATGAATGATTTAGCTTCGGTCCGATCTCCTGTAAAAATTCGTGCTGAGACTGGTTTGATGTCTCCTCTAGGGGTATCGGTGGTTTCAGTGTTAGTTGCCATTTGTTTTGTGTCGGTTTCGGCGTCTGTTTCAGGTCTCGGGTTTTCTAGTTCGTATTCGATTTGTTTTTGTTCCAAAAAGGTGTTCCACCCTACTATGGATGTTTCGGAAAGAGAGTAGTATGGATCAGTGCCGTTGAACTCGAATTCCGCGTCGCAGTACTCTTCCCACCAAAGGGTTTCCTTGGGTCTTTCGAAATATAATTCTGGTTCTTCTTCTGGTTCTTTTTGTTCGTTTCTCCACTCAACCCAAAGCTTTCCAGGTAATGAGTGTTCGTCTCCTTCGATGTAATCCCCTTCGAAGTATTCGTCAGATACTGGGGTGTTCTTGTTCTTTCCTACTCCTCGAAATTCCCAACGTTTATTTAGTGTCGAGAAAAAGAGCTCCTGTCTTTCTAGATAGTATGTTCCTTTAAAGAAAAAGGAATCGTTCGGTGGTCTCTGGTTAGAGAGTCTGGTTTCAGGTCGTTTTGGATCTATGTTGTCTAGCTAGTGACGATGCACTAAGCAGTTCAGTGAGTTCCAACTTGTGTTAGGATCGATGCCCTTGGTTCGTTATCGAGTCAACAGTGACGACTAGAGTCTTGGTCTAATCCCAGTCACTGGACAAGAATGCTGTTCGACGTCGTGCTAGGCAGCGATGAAAGTAGCTCGAGCGATAGGGAGGACGAGAGCGAGAGGGTTGTTCGGTAAAGGACAATACTCGATTAAGTTGGAACTGAGGTACTACGGTACATGCGGGGGTTTATATACTGCCTAGAGAACAATGACGAAGTATAAAAGGAAGTGAAACGAAGGGCGGTCCAGGCAGATGAAACAGGTATCAGTGCATAGCGACGAAGTGAAGAAAAGCTATTGTAACAGGTAAGCGAAAGAGAAAGAAATCGTAACAAAAATGGCCATCCTCCCATCCAAACAGTCTTTGTCTGTCCTTCCAATGAGTTCCTCGAGCCTTTTTGTGCCTTGCTGCACTAGTAGGCTGTGCAGATGTATTAGGACTCTTTTTTGACTTCGTCTCTGTGTACTGGATGTATAATATCCCATCTCGAATGTTTCTTACGAGTTTGGGAGCATCAGGATTCGTCCTGTGGAATTTCTTGACTATGGCTGGTGCATTGACAACATTTTTTACCGGTTCCCAGGTGGCCTCCTCCACCGGGTAGTTTTTCCATTTAACGAGGTACTCCAGCCTCGCTCCTCCTCTGCCACTTATTCGGCTCTCTAGGATTTCTTCTACTTCATATTCTCCTTCTTGGGATTCCTCCACCATTTGCGCGTCCTTGCGCGCCGCTGCCTTTGCTTGTTGTTTTGGGAAAACCGGTTCCCTGTACAGCTTCAAGAGGACTTCGTTGAAGACGTTATAGACCTTCCATGAGGCCGGAATTTTTAATTTGTACGAGGATTCGCCCACTTTGGTGAGTACTTCTAGTGGGCCAACGAACTTCCCATCTAGTTTTTTGGTGGCTCGAATGACCGGTAGGTTCTCTGTACTAAGATAAACCTTGTCGCCAGGTTTATATTTGACAGCTTGTTTCCGGTGAGTGTCGTAGCGCTGTTTCATGACCTGCGCTGCCTTTTCTAATGCCAATTTTGCCTTGGCGTGTACATCCTCTAGTTCTTTTGCCAGCTGTTCGACCTGCTACCGCTTTTGGTGCATAGGTAGGGTCAAGACCCTTGTTAGGATGTCGCCCATAGTTCATGTAGAAGGGGGTGAACCCCATAGCGGAATGTACCTGATCATTGTGGCAAAATTGAGCCACAGACAACCAATCTGACCAATTGTCTTGTCGGTTGTTGACAAAGATAGTTAAGAACTCCTTCAGTTCTTGATTAACTCTCTCCATTTGACCATCGGTTTGAGGGTGATAAGCCGTTGATTTGTTGGCTTTGATCCCTAGCATTCCATACAAGTCTTTCATGAATTTCGAGGCAAATTGAGGTCCTCGATCACTGATTACTTTTCTGGGGAGTCCATGCTCCCTGAATACATTGTCTCGGAACAGCACCGCTGTTCCCTGAGAGGTAATTTCCGACGTTGTTGGTAAGAAGTAGGACTTTTTTGTAAAGCGGTCCACGACAACCAGAACCATGTTGTTTCCCTTAGATTCTGGTAGTGGTCTGATGAAGTCGACCAATATGATTTCCCAAGGTTCTGAAGGTACTTCGTTCGGTCGTAGGGGTGCTGCCCTGGCAGTCCTGTCTGGCTTTGCTTTCTGGCATGTTTCACAGCCAGGGATATAACGCTCAATATCTTTCTGCATATTGGGCCACCAGAAGTTCCTGGTGAGCGATTCCAACGTCTTGGCCACTCCGGAATGCCCCCACGAGTGGTGGATAGCGATGATATCTTCTTGAAGCGCTGGTACTGCCGGTACGTATACGCGCCCTTGCCAGGTGACTAATCCTTTTTCGAGCTTATATTCTCCGCCTGCGATTTCTAGCCCTTTGAGTACCTGTGTTTCCCATTGTCAATGAGGGACTTCTCCAATGTCCTTGATGATGGCATCTATTGCTCGATCATCGTCGTAAACTCGGACAAATAGGTGTTCTTTCAACAGGATGACTCCTTCATTGTCGCTTTCCCCTTTATCATGTCCTGCCTGTCAGGACAGCAGGTCCGCTTTTGTATTTGATTTTCCGCTTCGGTGTTTTATGATAAAATTGTAGTCCTGTAGGTCAGTTACCCATCGTGCCTGTCGTCTATTGAGGTTTTGCGCTTTTCTGAAATACGTTACGTTCTGATGGTCTGTCAGAACTTCAATGGTTTGTTTTGCCCCCTTCAGGTAATGTGCCCATTCGTAGAAGGCGTGCATTACTGCGAGCATCTCTTTATTGTATATTTCATAATTACGCTCGGCATTGTTGAGCGATTTTGAAATGAAGGCCACCGGTTTCCATAACCCGTCCTCTCTTTGCTGGGATAGTATTCCTCCTATGGCAAAGTCCAAGGCATCTACCTCTACTCGGAATTGCCCATCTTCATTGGGAATTTGAAGTGCAACTTCTTCTGCTATTGTCTTTTTAAGCCTATCAAAGGCTTCATCCTGCAGCTGTGTCCACAGCCACTCTTCTTTTCCCGTGAGCTGTGTCAATGGCTTGGCCAATTTTGCGAAATCTTGCACAAATCGTCGATAAAAGTTGACGAATCCCAGAAACTGTTGAACTTCTTTTTTACATTTGGGTTTAGGCCACTCGGATACTGCTTTGACTTTAGCCGGATCCATACGAATGGTGTCCTTCCCAATGATTACTCCTAAGAAGTCTATCTTGTTTTTATTGAAGAAACACTTTTCGGGTTTTAATGACAACTTGTGTTTCTCTAGTTTCTCGAGTATTCAGTTAACGTGCTTCGTGTGTTCCTCTTGGTTTTTAGAAAATACCAATATGTCATCCATGTAGATGACAACCCATCCTTCCGCAATTTCGACTCAAATATGTCGTTCATCATAGTTTGGAAGGTGGCGGGCGAGTTAGTTAAGCCAAAGAACATGACAAGCAGTTCGAACAACCCTCGATTGGTCCAAAAAGCGGCCTTCCATTCATCCCCCTCCTTTATGCGAACATTGTTGTAGCCCCATCATATGTCCATTTTTGAGAATACTTTGGCTTGGGACAATTGATCAACTAGTTCCCCAATTAAGGGTAGAGGGTAACGGTTTTTGACCGTCATTTCATTCAATTTCCTGTAATCCTGTACAGGCCTGAGTTTTCTGTCCTTCTTCTTTACAAAGAAGAAAGGAGACGCCATTGGCGATTTGCTAGCTTGGATCCGTCCGGACTCCAAGTTTTCTTTTAGGAACTCGTCCAGTTGCTGCTGTTTGTCCCAGTTTAAAGGGTAAATTTTGCAGTCTACTGGAGTCGAACCAGGTATAAGTTCAATTGCGTGGTCCCATCGTCGTCTCGGTGGGAGTTCATCAAAGGTTTCTTTCTCGAAAACCTTTCTGTGCTTCAGATAATGACGAGGAACTGCCTCTTCAAGCGTATGCTTCTTTTCTTTTCCTGCCTGCTCTGCTGCTATTTTTGTTGCAGTTGAGGCAAAGGCTCGTACTCGTAACTTGGGTTCCCCGATATGAACAGCCAGAAGGCGATCCCCTTCTTTTAAACAATATGAGACATCGATTTCGTCCTCGGGTTCCTGAACTGAAGATGGCTTCCAACAGGTTCCAGGACAGTGGTTGAATTCTAGTGATTTCCTCTTCCAGTTAATGGTTGGGTTGTGGTGTTCCAACCAATCATGTCCTAGGAATAGGTCTGTCTTACTGAGCGTAGCGACAGCACAGTCCATTATTTCTTCATGAGATCCTATTCGTAATTTGAACTGGATGAAGTATTCCACACTGCCCGATCCGTTTCGGGTGCCATCTGCGTTATACACTGGTATAGGACGCAACAGTTTTTTCTTGTTCATCCTGTGTTTTTCAACAAATTCCTCGCTTATACACGAGGCGGTGCATCCCGAATCCAGCAACATGGTTATGTTAGCGGACTGACAAGTGTCCATGGTAGTGAGTGTTCCTTTCAGATCCAACTCTTGCTTTCTGATCCCTTGTACTACTTTTTCTCGTAAGTGTACTAAGTTCCACAAGGCATCGGTTTCTGATAGCGCATTTAATTGTTGGACAAGTTTCCCATTTACTTCATTCACTCGTTTGTTGTCTACCCATTGTCATAGACATTCAATTGCTGTTCGTTCGTCTTGTTGCCAAATCCTCCTTAATACCCATGGAGGCATCCATGTTTTTAATCATTTTTCGGGTTTTGCACTCATTTCCAAATTTCTTATACGATGTATGTTCCCACTGCATTCGTAGAGTAATTCATGCAAGTTAATTGTGGAATCTTTTGGTACTAATACATCGTTTTTTGAAACTGAACTAGAGGCCAGTGAGACAGAGCGCTTGTCTACTGGCTTTTGCCAAAATCCGAGACCTCCTCTATTTTGGCACATCCATCTGGGGTCGTTTCCCCTGAGCTGCCGCTGCGTTTTATCGCGCTGGTTGCTTGTATAATCTGTTTGCCTTTATCTCCGGCCATGATTCTTTTCCATTCCCAACATCTTTCTGTTGGGTGCCCTTTCTTGCCACAGTTGGCACATTCGGGTACTACTCTTTCTCTGAGTTGCAGACATCTCCACTTGGTATGTCCTTCCTTCTGACAGTTATAGCACCATAACTTCGTACGTGGTTTCCTGTCTACATCCATTGCGTTGGGGTCCCGACTACTGGTCGTGAATGGAGCCGGTGCTTTGTATTGGTATTGGGGATGCGGGTTGGTACTAGGAGTTTGCTCTCGGTACTCCTGACGTGTTTTGGAGAAGCCATACGTTTCATTGGCTTTTCTATATGCCCATGCAAGGGCGGTGACTCGCGCTTGTATTTGTTGAAGCATGGCATTGTCAGGAAGTCCTCCGTATCGAATTAAGTCCCTTCCCAGGGCTGGATTGAGGTTGTTTTGGAACTGCAAGATCAGAGCTGAATCGTTCCAGTCTGTTAACGAGGTGAGAGAATTGAACTTTATGATGTAGTCTTCGACTATCATCGTTCCTTGTCGCAATTTTAGTAGTGCCTCAATTGCTTTCTCCTTTGTTTCCATCGACATGAAGAAGTCGTGCATTTGGTTCTTAAAATCGGCCCAGTCCATGAACGGGAACTGATTGTTTAGCAGCCGTCGAATCCATGCTCGATTGTCGTTGGTTGACTCTCCCTCGTTCAACTGTTGCCAGTTAAGTTGGGAACTCCATCCACTGTTGTCTATTTTGTCCTGGTACTCTTGTAGTGCCTCCTGAAACGCTTTGAGTTTAACGCCGCTCCAATCTGCAGCTCTATCCCCTTTTCCACCTTTCATTCGGTAGAGGCATATGGAAATTTGTCGCTTCGGGTCTACCTCCCTTGCTAACATGAAGTATGTTTCCATTTGTCGCAGCCATCCATCAACTGTTTGTGGATCCCCTTGATAATAGTCAGGCATTTCTGCCTTAGTGAGAGGTCCCGATTCCGGACGAGAGCTCCACTGGTACTCATTTATGATGGCTACAAGAGCTTGTCCAGCGTTGGTGATTGCTCTCTGCCTATCCTCCTCCTGACAGTGAATCTCATTCTCCCGTGCTGCCACTGCTGCAGCAGGTTGTGTATCCGGAAGAGATTCCAATGTTTCGGAGTCTGCCCAATGGTTTCTCCATCCTAGTATTGCATGGTAGGCTTGCGTGACCATGTCCACAGTTAGTCGAAAAGTTCCAGCACCAACTCAGTGCGATCCGTATCCTTGCCACATCATGGCCTTCATCCACGGCCATCCTCCTGGTTCTCTGGATACTCTGACGCAATGCCACATGCGATTGCATCCCTTGGTCTGTCTCCAATATATGGGTCAGTCCTCATCCATGAGTTCCGGATCCCACCCGTAAATTTCTCTGATGGTCGGGTATGCCAGCCACTTGTATTCATTCCAGTATTTTCGTTTTACTAGCCACAGGTAACAGTACCCCGGATGCTTCAGGTGTAACTTGTTTTGCTGTTGTTCTGTTAGACCTGGGCGACCGTTTCGTAAACAAGGGTCTATCTCTACCAGAGCTGCCGCTGCGTTTGATCGCGCTGGTTGCTCTGGTGGTTCCATATCGCTTTCTTCCCCTAGGCTTATTATCTCGCCTACTTCGGGGGTTTCTGTTGACTCTGCTCCTACACAGAGCATTCGGTGACCACTGGTGAGTAATCTTTCCACCATGTCCCATCCATTGGTGTCGGCCATTTCTAGGCCTACATGTACAACATCAGGTCATTCTGTGGCGGTCCACCTTGTTCTAATTCCTTCTTCACGGAATTGTTTCTCCATTTGCCAGATGGCTTCGATGGTTGGGTACGTGGGCCACTCGTACTTGTTCCAGTACTCTGGCTTGATGAGACAGAGGTAGCAAAATCCTGGAACCGTAGGTGCGAGTTGTTCGGGAATGGGACCCATTCGAATTGTCCACCAGAAGCCTGGCAAGATGTTTCCGTTTAACGCATGCATAAATGCGTTCCAGTCGGCGTGTGCCATTGTCATGCCTTCATGCTCGTATAGTTCTTTAGCATGACGTTCGTACTGTATGGTGTGGGGTTTTATTTCCGAAGTTCGGATAGCTTTTTCCCCATCGATGATAAGCATGAGCCATTGATTGTATCCTGATGTCATCATGGCTTTCCATATGGGGCTGGATGCGTCCCCTTTGAATGATTCATTCAATAAGTTGGTGAGGGTAAGGTATTCCCTCGTTGCTCTTTCTAAGGCTTGTTTTGCCCGTAATGCAGCTCGGTTTGCTGCCCGTTGTTCCAGTAAGGTGTTCCATGCCTCTTCCTGGATCCTCGTCTCTTTGGCTTCTCGTTGCCGGATAAGTTGTTGTGCACGTGCACGTCTTTCTCATTTTTGTTCTTTCAAGAACGTCCACCATAATCGTATATGGTTGTCATATCGGCGGTAGATGACATCGCCGGTTATTTCTTTGGGTCTAGATGAGACCTTATCGTGATCGGTTACCCAGTCCGCTTCGAAGATGCATCCAATCTCCGAAAGTGTCGCCTGGGCGTAGGGTAATATGTATTTGAACGTGCAGTTCATTGTGACGAGGGATGGTGTAGGACTTTTTCCTGTAAAAGAATCTTCAAACTATTTCAGGCCCTCCACTGACAATAGTTCTGTTCAATCGGCTGTCGATTAATCCGCGCCTGTCGATGATGTCTCTTGGGAGACAAGAGAGATAGTGTCTGCAGTGTTGTGGGTCTGCAAGCTATTTATTGGGTGCACCCAGCAATTCGCCTCACTATCTTTGTGCCTAGTTATCAACCCGAAATCAGGTAGGGTTGCTAGTACAGGGAGTGTGTGAGGAACTTGGGTTCAGCCTTGATATGCAGCACCAATAAAGTTGTTTCGCTCTTTCCTGAGCTCTTCGGCAGTAAAGGTTTACTATACCCGGGGCGCGTCTGTGGTCTCCTGTTATGAGCATACCTCGTCCCCATCAATTTTCACAGTAACGACACTAATGGCAATTATGCAGATACGGTCTTGAGGAGTCGGACTATATTTTTCTCTTTATTTTACCTATTTCACTTCACTCAAACATTTAGATACAGGACTGGACGATGCCTTGGTTGCGGGGACATACTATACTAGGACGGCGACCCTTATATGGAAGGTGGTTAGGTCAGCATCGGTTAATGGACACACCGAGTGCCGATAGGAACAGCGGCCCGATGATGGGCCTACGCCATGGAAGGATACATGAGTGGCACAGCGCCTGAGGGGCGACATGGGAATGCCGAGGGGTACCGATGACTAGGTACCGGCGTAGATGGGAAGCGGCCGAGATGCACGACAATAGGCGTGGCTGTATATGGAAGGACAGTGGGAAAGAGTCTCCAAAGAAGGTCATATGGGCGCAGACTTGGCTGCTGCACATCGTCTCTATTGTGAGGGACTTTAGCTGCGCGCTGACTGTGCACAGACCAGGGGACAGGTATATAAGGGTTGTAGTCTTAGGTAGCGAGTCCCTAAGACTCTAGATAGTTTGTGTCCTAGACACTTCTTCTTGAGCAACAGGCTTAGTCTTGACCTAGTCTTGACTGATCTTGTCCGTCTTGTCTTCAGCTGAACAAGCCACACTCATAAGTCTTGAGGTTGTGTTTAGGTCGTCCCTAACATAATCTAGAGTCTTTATCACTCTACCCCGTTGGACCTTATAGCACCGAGCAAGTCCGCTCGTCGTTGCTCACAGCGCCAACGGCCTAGTTTCATTCTGAGAGGAAGTAATCGCGTAGCCCGCATCCTCTCCAGGCGACATCGACACACGACACAGTACTGTCAACGGGTCTCGAACGAGAGATCCTCAATACGCCCCATTGGGCCTGACGACAAACCCTACTTGGGTAGTCTACAAACAGTAACAGACGAGAGTACTAGCATTGCCGGGAGAGCGTAGGCAGGAGACCACAGACGCGCCCTGGGTGTAGTACACTGTTATTGCCGAAAAGCTCAGGAACGAGTGAAACAACTCGGTATACGTGTGTATCAAGGCTGAACCAAAGTCCCTTCATACCCTCTGTACTAGCAACCCCTACTTTGTTATTGGGGTTGATAACTAGGCACAAGGACATTAGGGCGAATTGCCAGGCATACGTATATTGATAGCTTACGGACCCACGACATTCAGACAGTAACCCTCTTGTTTCCCAAGAGGCATCATCGACAGGCGCGGATTCCGAACTGGACAGCCGATAGAACAGACCAGTTGTCAGTGGAGGGCCTGAAATTGGTTGAAGATTCTTTTACAGCTTCAATACATACGTTAAGCGCAATGCAGTGCGCATTCACATATATTCTACCACATGCCCAGGCGACACTATCGGAGATTGGATGCATCTTCGAAGCGGACTGGGTTACCGACAGTAACAGGGTCACTACTGGACCCGCAGAGATCACGGGCGATACCATCTATCGCCGATACGACAACCACGTACGATTGTGGTGGACGTTCTTAAAAGAAAGACGTTGAGAGCAGCGCGCACGCTGCACAAGAAATCATCCGGCAAAAAGAAGCCGAGGAATCACGAATCCAGTCAGAAGCATGGGATGCCTTACTGGAACAGAGAGCAGCAAGACGAGCTGCGTTACAGGCAAACAGAGCTCTAGAAAGAGCAACGAGGGAATACCTTACCCTCACCAATTTACTGAACGATTCGTTCAAAGGGGATGCATCCAGTCCCATCTGGAAAGCCATGATGACCTCACAATACAATCAATGGCTAATGCTTATAATCGATGGAGAAAAAGCTATTCGAACTCCGGAGATAAAACCTCACGAAATACGATATGAATGCCATACAAAAGAGTTGTATGAGCATGAAGGCATGACCATGAGTCATGAAGATTGGAATGCGTGGATGCACGCATTAAACGGAAACATATCACCCGGTTTCTGGTGGACCATTCGCATGGGCCCCATCCCAGAAAAACTTGCACCATCGGTACCAGGATTCTGCTACCTAAATCTCATTCAACCTAAGTACTGGAACAAGTACGAATGGCCTGCGTATCCTACAATCGCAGCCATATAGGAAATGGAGGCAGAATACCGAAATGAAGGAGTCCATACCAGATGGACTACCACAGAACGAACCGATGTGGTACACGTAGGCTTAGAAATGGCCGACGTTAACGGGTGGGACATGGTGGAAATGCTATTCACCAGTGGTCACAAAGAATTACGGGTCGGGGCAGAACAAAAAGAAAACGATCCCGAAGTAGGCGAAATCATCAGCTTACGAGAGGACAATGGGGAGGAATTACTAGAGCAACCAGCGCGCTCAGACGCAGCGGCAGCTCTAGTAGAAATAGATCCCTGTCTAAGAAACGAACGACCAGGACTTTCAGAGAAAGCACAAAATCAATTGCACCCGAAACATCCTGGATACTGTTACCTCTGGCTGGTAAAACGAGAATACTGGAACTCGTACAAATGGCCAGCATATCCTACTATCAGAGAAATCTACGGATGGGACCCGGAACTCATGGACGAGTACCAACCCATATACTGGAGACGCACCAAAGGATGCAACCGCATGTGGCATTGTGTCCATGTATCGGGAGAACCAGGCGGATGGCCCTGGATGAAGGCCATGATGTGGAACGGATACGGTTCTCATCGAGTCGGAGCCGAAACCTTCCGACTCACAGTCGATATGATCACACACGCCTATCATGCAGTAATGGGTTGGCGGGAACACTGGCAGGATACCCAAACCATCGAACCACTCCCAGCCACACAGCCAGCAGCAGCAGTTGCAGCCCGAGAGGATGAAATACACAGACAGGCAGAGGAAAGGCAACGGGCTATCACCAATGCGGGCCAAGCACTGGCAGCAATGATAAACGAATACCAACGATCTAATCGTCGGGAGCCCGGACCTCTCACTAAAGCAGAAATGCCTGCTTTTTATGAAGGAGATCCTCGAACAGTAGATGGGTGGTTACGCCAAATGGACACCTATTTTATGCTCGCCAGAGAAACAGACCCTAAGCGACAGGTCTCGATCTGCCTGTACCGAATAAAAGGTGGAAAAGGAAACCGAGCAGCTGACTGGAGTGGGGTGAAACTCAAAGCCTTCCAGGAGGCACTGCAGGAGTTTCAAGACAAACAAGAGACCAGTGGCTGGAGTGCTGAGTTGGATTGGGCACAGCTTAATGCCAGACAATCAACTGACGATAATCGAGCCTGGGTCAGACGACCTTTGGAACACCAGTTCCCGTTCACAGACTGGGTAGATTTCAAACAGCAAATGCACGATTTCTTTATGTCCACTGAGACCAAGGAAAAAGCAATCGAGGCATTAATGAAATTACAACAGGGAACAATGATTGTAGAAGACTACATCATTAAATTCAACTCCCTTACATCGTTAACGGATTGGAATGATCAAGCCCTGATCTCCCAATTCACAAACCATCTCAATCCAGCCCTTGGACGAGAACTTATCCAATATGGAGGATTGCTAGACAACGCTACATTGAATCAGATCCAAACACGAGTCACAGCGCTCGCCAGAGCAAATCGAAAAGCCAATGAGGCTTACAGATCCCCTGTAGGAAGACAGGAATACAAAGAGCGAGCACCAGCACCAACCAGTCGCCCACAGTGGCAATATAGAGCACCGACACCAGTGGCATCAAGAAGTTGACCGGATCCAAACACGATGGATGTCGATACACGGAAATTCTGTTCCTACTGCAAAATGAGGAACCACTCGGTGGAAGAGTGCAGACAGAAAAATAGCACTTGTTACAAGTGTGGAAAGGAAGGGCACACAGCATGGAGATGCAAAAAGGAGAATGCAACCAGCAATAAAGACAAGCAGGTTGTCAGATACATCAACAGAGGGGAAACGACCCCAGTCGGAAAAATAGAAGAAGTTTCTTCGGATTTTGCAGAAAGCCAGTAGGCGAGCGCTCAGCGCTACTGGCTGCTACTCAGGTTTCGGATAGTGATGTACTAATAGACTCAAAAATAAACATGCACGATTTACTTTACGAGTGCAGAGGAGACTGTACATCACTTAAGAAACCTAAGAGTGAGCACAAAGAAGGGAGAACGATTACAACCATGGACCCCGCCATGGATGCTAAGACGAATTTGGGAACAACCCAAACAGATAGCGGTGGAATGTCTACAACAATGGGTAGACAACAGAAGAGTTAAAGAAGTGGATGGACACTTAATAGATGACCTAAATGCAATGACAGAGGTCGACGCTATGTGGAATTTGGAACATTTACGGAGGAAAGTAGTACAAGGAACAGGATACCACGAAATAGACATAACCAGAGTAGTAACAACAATGGACGAGTCAAAAAGCGTCCGTGTCAAAATGTTATTGGACTCTGGTGCTACAGGAACCTGTATCAGTATGGACTTCGTGGAGAAACACCAAATACCTAAAAGACGTCTGGTCCGACCCATATCAGTCTATAATGCGGACGGGACAAAGAATTCAAGAGGTGCCTTAGAATATATGGCCAAAATAAAATTACGCATCGGTGAACATGAAGAAGTCATCGAATGCGCCGTAACGCATCTCTCAAAGACAAGCATCTTCCTAGGTTTCGATTGGTTGCGAAAGCACAATCCAACTGTCAACTGGAAGAAGCAAACATTGGAATTCAACCGTTGCCCGGGTACTTGTTGGAAGGGATCCTCAGTTCAAGAACCAGAGGATGAAATGGACATTGAGGAAGACCTCGAAGTGGAGGACAGATTACTGGCAGGTTCACATTGGGGAGCCAGAACTTAATGTCAGGGCCTATGCATCAACGGCCACAAAAATAGCCTGCAGAAGAAGCGGAAAAAACCAAAAAACGAACTCTGGAGGAGGCGGTCCCCAGACATTACTTAGGACATCGAAAGGTCTTTGAAAAAGAGACTTTCGATGAATTACCACCACGGTGGCAATGGGATCACACCATAGAGTTGATTCCCGGGTCTAACCCAGTTGACTGCAAAATATATCCGCTCAATCGAGACAAGCAGCAGCAACTGGATGAATTTCTAAAAGAGAATCTGGATTCAGGGCGAATCCAGTCCAGTAAATCGCCCATGGCATCACCTTTCTTCTTTGTCAAAAAGAAAGACGGAAAACTACGGCCTGTACAAGATTACAGACGACTCAATGAAATGACAGTCAAGAACAGGTATCCACTACCACTAATAGGGGAATTAGTGGATAAACTATCACAGGCAAAAGTATTCTCGAAAATGGACATACGTTGGGGATACAACAACGTACGCATTAAAGAAGGAGATGAATGGAAGGCGGCTTTCCGAACCAATAGAGGACTCTTCGAGCCCTTGGTTATGTTCTTTGGGCTCACCAATTCGCCCACCACCTTTCAAACAATGATGAACGACATTTTCAGAGTCGAAATAGCAGAAGGATGGGTCGTCATATACATGGACGACATTCTTGTATTCTCAAAAAATCAGGAGGAACATACGGTTCAGGTCAACCGTATCTTAACGAAACTGGAAGAGCATAAGCTCTCACTAAAGCCAGAAAAATGTTTCTTTGACAAAAAAGAAATGGATTTCCTCGGAGTCGTCATCAGTGAAAATTCGGTCCGGATGGAATCTGCCAAGGTCAAAGCAGTAACCGAATGGCCGATGCCTACGTGCAAAAAAGAAGTCCAACAGTTCTTGGGCTTCGTAAACTTTTACCGGCGATTCGTAAAAGATTTCGCCAAAGCAGCCAAACCCTTGACTCGTTGATGAGCATCGTTCCGATGTGACGGTGTATAGGTATCGAACGGACTAGTCTCAGCACTAGACGTTAGAAACCTTACCCTCACTAGGATTACACATGCCTGACCCCGTCGCTTAGCATCTGCACCCATCCAAAGTCTTCCGCAAGTCTTCCGCGCTAGTTACGCGCAACTCCGCCAACTCCGCGATTATCCGCTATAGGGCAAGCGTCGCCCACGCCCAACGACCAAGTCGTCTCCCGCGTACGCCATCCAAAACCCGCGCTAGTTGGTCGTTCGCATCCGATAAAGCACCCGGTCGGCCGACCCACATAAAATTGTCAGCCGGCACAGCTTAGGTCACCGGAGAAGGGACTGCCGCCATCAATACCATATCCGCGTTAGGAAGGATCTACAGTCTACGATCCAAGGGTCACCCATATACGGACGCCACGTCAGCCCTAGCGACAGCACCGACATAGCGGATCAGGCCCCTAGCGGACGAGTAAACCCATCGGCCGACGACCAACTACGGTATAGACCAGTCAGGTCCGCGGAAAATAGAGAACAGGGACGCGTCAAGCCAGATGAATCCCGGCGTTGCCGCGCGCGGCTGATCAGCAACGTCTATTTCAAGTATACGACTCTATTAGCGTCCCGCGTCGGGTCGCGATACTGGTTCTCACCGCGGCGCTCCTATACCACCATCGCGTTCCTCAGCTAGCCCCATTGCGCGAAGACTTTCAAGACGGATTTGGATATACAGTTGCAAGGTGAAAATTTGCAGAGTCACTTCGTCATTAGTAGGGTAGAAAAACGTATATAAGCTCATGTACAACACTTAGAAGATAATAATATAGTACACCCCAGCCTTCGAGTCTCGTCCTTTCAGCTACGCCCTCTTCGTCTCATTCGCGCCTCTGAGTTTTGTCGTACTCCGCGTCCCGCAGTTCACCGCTGTTACGCCTTGTGTGACCAACGTTATTATCCGCGGAGTTGCCAGTTCCGCGCAGCGTACCGTTGTCATCGAGCACACCGGAGTTGACGGGAACTCTTTCGCGACCTCACCCCTTCCTGATCCTCGCTATTTCCAATAGCGGGGTGAACTTATCATATTGGCTGCCCCAGTGAGGCATTGAAAGAATTACGCCGTCAACACCGCCCGAATCACCCCGGGACCAGCAATTCCCCTGGTCACTACGCCCCATCCCCGTCGTCCGCCAACGTTTTCGCCGACTGGTACAACTCGCTGAAACGAAGAGCCGAGAATGCGCAGCAGCTTTTGCACCAAGACCCTAGCGAGGCATTGAGCAAAATATTCAAAAGCACCAACACGTTCCAACGTCAATCCCGCCGACGACTAGGCCTCGCCCCGGAATTCCAAGCTATCGACGATATCGACAGAGCATTCCGCCAACCCTCAACATCCTCTCGTAGCCCGCCCAACCCCGATCAATCCGAGACATTCCATTCCTTCGACGTTTCCACCAGCACCCCGCCAGCCAACCCGCCAGATCCGCCCCGCTCCAACGAATCAAGCCCGCTCACCTCGTCGCCATCAGAACTTCCGCAACCTGTCGCCAAGCCCGCCGCCAGTATCCTCAAGTTCAAGCAGTTCCAGTTCCCATTCTTCAACCTCAAACCTCGATAAACTAGTACCACCACAGATAGTCAAGATGGCCGACCACGCACAAACCAAGCCCATGCCCACGCGATACGCCTCCGCCGCACCCCGCTTCGATTCAAATCAACCCCGCCGCCTTCCGCGCTACTTCGACGAGCTAGAACTATTGTTTAGTGAAGCTGGCATCACCTCCGCGCAGCAGAAAAAGGTCTACGCGCTGCGCTACCTCCACGACACGGAATACGATCTATGGGGAGGTGTAGACACCTTCGACGCCACCTCTACGTACGAGGCTTTCAAAGCATCAGTAACCGCGCTGTATACCGGAGTAATAAACGAGCGCAAGCACACGCAGGCGGATTTGGACCGCCTAATCGAAGAGACACTCCGCCTCGGAATCCAAACCGCGGAAGACCTCTGCAGCTATTACCAGCGTTTTCTGGTAATAACGAAGTATCTCATCAAAAATGGCCGGCTCTCGACGCGCCAGCAAAGCGAGTACTTCTTCAAGGGATTCCAGGTCCACGTCGGAACAGAAATGTACAGGTACATGCGCAGCCAGTACCCGAACGTACACCGCGACGACCCCTATTCCCTCGAGCAAACGTTAGCGGCTGCGCAAGAAGTGATCCAGGGTGCGTCGTTTTACGATAAACTAATCAACAAGCCCGCCGCGCCCCATACCGCTAGGCCGGAGTACCCCGCCGCTTACCCCGCTAATTCTGCGTCAACCCCGCCAGCCAAGCCCGAGCCAGTAGCAACGCCTGGCGTGAAGACTGAAGACATGTTCAGTCTAATGGAGAAGATGGTCCAGAGTTCCCTACAGACGCAAACAATGCTACAGTCCCTCACGCAGTCACTCGCGACAACCCAGACGCGCGCGCCAGCCCCGCGGAACTGGTCGCAGACGACGCCAGCTACCGGCTCCAACGCAGTTCCGCTAGGCGCTAATTCCGGTACACGCCCCGCCATCCCGGGTTGCACGTTCTGTGGCAACTTGGCCCACTTTATAGGTCGATGCCCAGACGTTGACAGCTACATAGCGAACGGGAAAATTACAAGGAACCTCGAGGGACGCATAGTGTTGCCAACTGGCAACTACGTATCAAGGTACCTTCCCGGCAACAACATGAAGGAACGCGTCGACGAGTACCACTGGCAAGTCAACGCTCAGCCAACTCAACAATCCGGGATCCGCCCCGCTATGTTTTACTCGCCCCGCGACAACCACCAAGAGCTGGCAACGTCAAGCACCGCGCCGATTTTAAGTTACGAGACAGCAGCAAACCCCGCGGACGACATCGACGAAGAGATTGAACGCGTACAAAGGACCCTGGTAGCGTTGCAAGCTGCCAAGAAAAACAAGGTAGTATTTGACGGAGTAGAGATTCCGCTGCGCGCAAAAGGAAAGGAACCGCGCCCACCAGCACCACCAGCAGCACCAGCCCCGCCACCAGAAGAAATCACCTCGCCGGGAGTCGCCAAAGCCCGCGACCAGCCGCCTACGCACCCTTTTGCCAACGCCCGCGACGCCAACTATCAGCCCCCGACTGACCAACCATTTGGAGCCACGACAAAAAGCAAGGACCCCTCGTACACCACCGCTACTCCCGCGCAAAACCCACAGGCCGTCGATCAAATATTCAAACGCGTCCTCACGAGTCCCGCCGCCAACCTTAGCTTCGAGGAGCTGCTAGCAGCCTCGCCCGACGTCCGCCACAAGATGCGCGAATTCTTGACTCCGCGTCGTGTCCCTGTCGCCAACTCCGCCAATCCCGCTACCAACCCCGCCAACCCCGCGGACATGCGCAACGTCTTTGTCCTGCCAGACATAGCCGAAGCGTACTATGCGGCAGACCCCCAATACAAGGCACGTCTCAAGGTCGGCAAGGAGTCCCACACGCTGCGGTGCATACAGGCTAGAGTCGACGACCGCGCCATAGTCGACTGCGTCGTGGACCCAGGCTGCTCCATCATATGCATGTCCGATGCCGTCAGCCACCAGCTCGGGATCGCGTACAACCCCGCCATCAAGATCGACATGGAAGCAGCAAACGGCGAGGTCGACACGTCGCTCGGATTGGCCAAGGACGTGCCATTCAAGGTGGGCAATATCGAGCTATATTTCCAAGTCCACGTCATCTGCTCCCCCGCATACGACATCCTTCTTGGCCGCCCTTTCGACGTGCTTGCCCAATCGGTGGTCAAAAATTATCAAAACGAAGAACAGACCATCACGATACACGATCCTAACAGCGACGCAGTAGTAACAATCCCGACCATACCCCGCGGACCACAGCGTTTCGTCAAAATGCGCGAGGAGAAGGAGGGTTTTCAAGTAGCCTCGAGGAACTGATTCAAAATCACGGAGAGGTAGCCTGTATCATCACGATTGACGGAGCTCAGAAACCCATAGAAATAGAAGCGTATACCCCCGTCCCCTCGATACAGCGCGCCCCCGATGTACATAGCAGTAGCACAGACAATCCAAACCTTGCTCGCTTGTACCTCGGAGCCGCGCTAAGTCTTAACGAATTCGACACGACCAAATGCGACCCGATAACCCGCGCCTACCTTCACGAAACAATACGACGCCCTAGCAAGTCCAACTCCGCGGAGCCATCCTGCCCCAAGCCCCGCAACCCTCGCCGCGATAACGTCTCACCAGTGTTTTTATCCCCACAGAAAAAGAAGTACAAGCCAGTCGACAAGAAAGTCAAGCCAGTGATTAGCCAGCTACCGCAAGAATTCAGAATCGTTCGAGAAATTAAAGGCGACCCGCTAGCCAGTCTACCGGAACTCAGCACAAACCCGCCAGACTTCGAGCCCGTTGGAAGGTATACGCAGGAACGTATGGAAAGTTTAGACCAAGAACACGACAAAGACTTCCTGTGGCCCGAGGAACGGAAGCTAATGCACCATTTCATGACCAAGCACGACCAAGCGTTCGCCTGGGACGACAGCGAATGCGGACAGTTCAAAACAGAGTATTTCCCGCCTATTGACATTCCAACAGTTCCGCATACGCCATGGGTTCAACGCAATATCCCAATTCCGCCGGGACTATACGACCAAATCTGCGAGATCATCCGTACCAAGATCGACGCCGGCGTTTACGAGCCGTCCAACTCCTCGTACCGATCCCGCTGGTTTTGCGTATTAAAGAAAAATGGCAAGTTGCGGCTAGTACATTCGCTCGAGCCCCTCAACGCCGTCACCATCCACCACTCCGGTGTCACGCCTAGTCCCGGAACACATCGCGGAGAACTTCGCTGGTAGGGCCTGCGGGGCAATGCTGGACCTCTACGTCGGATATGATGAACGCCCGCTTGCAGAAGGTTCTCGTGACTTGACGACTTTTCAGACAGCCCTTTGGAGCCATGCGCCTGACAACGCTGCCTATGGGTTGGACGAACTCCGTCCCTATATTCCACGACGACATCACCTCCATCCTGCAGCCGGAGATCCCAGACCTCACTATTCCATACATCGACGACGTTCCAGTGAAAGGCCCCCCGACCCGCTATCAACAACTCGATGGGACATATGAGACTATCCCCGCTAACCCCGGAATTCGACGATTTGTATGGGAACACTTCCAGGGGCTCAACCGCGTCGTTCAACGCATGAAGTACGCTGGCGGAACATTCTCGGGGAAGAAGCTCGTCCTCTGCGCACCAGAGATCACAGTAGTTGGTCATTTATGCACGTACGAAGGCCGCAAACCCGAGAAGGACTTGGTAGCCGCCATCACCAACTGGGGACCCTGCAAGTCGTTGTTGGAAGTCTGCGCCTTCCTTGGCACCATTGGGGTTGGCCGGATCTTCATCAAAAACTTCGCCAAGCAGCGCGCATCCACTAGTAGCGTTAACCAGGAAGGCCACGCCATTCACATTCGGTCCCGCGGAAGTAGCGGCTCAAGAGGACCTCAAGAAGGCACTCATCGCGTCACCAGCGCTGCGCCCCATCGACTACAAATCCGATGCTCCCGTTATATTATCCGTCGACACTTCCTATATTGCGGTAGGGTTTTTCTTATGTCAGTGCGACCCCGACAGGCCCGCGGTTCGCTATTACAATCGTTTTGGGTCAATCACGCTGAACGAACGAGAAGCCCGCTTTTCACAACCCAAGCTCGAGATTTATGGACTCTACCGCGCCCTGAAAGCATTGAAATTGTACCTCATTGGAGTACGGAATCTCATCGTCGAAGTGGACGCTCGTTACATCAAGGACATGCTCAAGAACCCGGATATCGCACCCTCCGCTTCCATAAACCGCTGGATCCTATCGATTCTGACTTTCCACTTCGAACTGGTTCATGTTCCCGGAAAATTGCACGCTCCCGACGGATTGTCAAGACGCCCACCACAGCCACTCAATGAGCCGCTAAACAAGGACGAGGACTGAGGAGTTTGATGATTGGATCGATAAGTTATATGGGTTCATGCATCAGATTAACGAAGTTCCTAGAGACTGTGCATTAAACTTGCCCCGCGGACGCGAAAAGATCAACCCCGACCTTCAGAAGACCCTCCCGCTCTATGAAACCAACAGGGAACACCGCGATTGTCGCCCGGCCGCCACCTTCACTTCCGACTCAGTTCCGCCCAACTCCGCTAACCCCGCGCTACTGCCCGCTGAAGATATAATAGACAGGACGTACGAAGAAGTCTTCCCGTGGCGCGTCAACACCTCCGGAAAAGACGAGGCACGACTCTTACTCGTCAAGCAGTTTTTAACGGAGTTGGAACGACCCGCGGAGGTATCGGATGAGGAGTGGCCTAGCTTCACGCGGTATTGTGTCAAGTTTTTCGTTCATGCTGAACGATTATGGTATAGGGACAAGGACGGAGCCCATAAGGTGGTAGTAGAAACGCAGAAACGACTTGGCGTGCTATTCGACTGCCACGACGGTTTGGGACATCGCGGATATTACGCCACTCGTGCAGCGATCATGGAACGATTCTGGTGGCCACAGATGCAAGACGATATCAAGTGGTACGTCAAGTCCTGCCACGCATGTCAAGAGCGGCAACTACAACAGTTCCGCATCCCGCCTGTCGTCGCCATCCCCGCTCCAATATTCGCCAAGGTGTACATGGATACGATGCACCTCCCACCGTCTAATCAGTACAAGTACCTGATTCAAGCCCGCTGCTCTCTGACGCATTACCCTGAATACCGCGCCTTACATCGAGAAACCGCCAACGCCATTGGGGATTGGATCTTTGAAAACTTGATATGTCGTTGGGGAAGCCTGGTCGAGATAGTCACGGACAACGGAGCGCCAATACTGAGGGCCACGGAGTACCTCGCCAATAAGTACCACATCCGCCACATCCGCATCTCCGGTTACAACTCCCGCGCTAATGGAATTGTCGAACGCAGTCACTACGACGTCCTGACAGGCATTGTACAAGGCAACTGAGGGTAACGAATCCCAATGGTCTACATCGTTACATTCGGTATTCTGGTCAGAACGCGTCACAGCTAGGCGTCGCATGGGGGTGTCGCCCTACTTTGCAGTTACCGGGACACAGCCGCTACTTCCGCTAGATATCACGGAGGCCACCTACCTGCTCCCGCCACCCTCTGCGTTCTTGTCCACCACGGAGTTAATAGCCCGCCGCGCCACGGAGTTGCAGAAGCGTCGCGCCCAAACAGAGGCTCTCAAAGACAACGTCTATCAAGCCCGCGTAGCCGCAGCCAAACGCTTCGAGCAAGAGCACCCGACGGTCATCAGGGACTTCGATTTCCAGCGAGGGGACTTGGTCTTAGTCCGCAACACGGCAATAGAGAAGTCGCTCAATAAGAAGATGCGCCCCCGTTACATTGGTCCATACGTTGTTCTATCCCGCAACCGCAGAGGAGCCTATATCATTTGCGAACTGGACAGTACAGTACTTGACCGACCATACGCTGCCTTCTGCGTAATTCCATACTTTGCCCGCAAGCGGTTAACCATACCAGAAAACGTTCTTGACACTCCCGAGGAGCGCGTTCAGGAAATGTCTAACTCTAGCTCATTAGGTGATGACGACCCAGCCGACACGACGCCACCAAACGGTGAAGAGGACGAAGCCGCGAATGAAGATCTTTCCGACATAGAAGAAAACGAAGATATGTATGATACTTAGATAACAACTCCTAATCCCGCGCAAACTTCGCCAACTCCGCGCTGTTTAAATTTTGAATACATACCCAGGACCACTAGTAAAGTTCTTCTTCATTCCTCGCCTACTTTTACCTACAGTTATCTCATCCGCAATTTCGATACAGATTTCCAGACCGCTATCTTTTCTGGCTTAGACTACTAACCCATTCCACAGTGAGCAAGAAATAGTTGTATTGCGTCGGTACATCAAGAAACTAAAAACGAGACGAAGAAAGCCGCGAAGAAACCACTAGCTAGAAGAAAAACGAGCAGGCGGCTCCATAGGGGAGTCGCCGGTCTCATCCATCGCCTCCTCGCCCATGACTGCCACTGACGCCCCTGCCCCCGCGCTTGCTGACGACCCTGCTCGTTCCGCCACAACCCCTTCCGGCGCCAACTCCTCGACATACTCTAGCTCCTCGCTAGAGGGAACGGGACTCCAACGCACATCCGACGTGCTATCATAATCCGCGCCACCCTCGTTATCGTATGGGGTGGGTGAGCGCCCCAGTGACCTCTCGAGAAGGTCTTCGACGCGACCGGAAGATCCACGGAGGGAGCTCAGCTCCCGGAGCATTGCTGTCTGCACGTTTGATGACCCGATGAAAGTTTGAGACAGCGCGGTAAGGAGCCGCGTCTGGTCGAAGAGCCGTTGGTTTTGCTCAAGGAGGAGTCGGTTCTGTTCTTGAAGGAGGGAGACAGCCTCCCTCGTCCAGTTCGTTGTGGGGCCGTCTGTCGTGACCCGGACCCTGTCACTTGTGTTCCACGGAACGGTCTCTTCCGCAACCTGGCTTTCGTCTTCATCATCGCTCACGACGACGGCCTTCGACTTGACTCTCTTCTTGTCCCGCCCGGATGCAGGAACGCCACCTATCACGCACTTCTGGCGGAGGCGTTGGCACTCCGCGCACACCTGGCTCCTGGGCCCTGGAGACGGGTAGCAGGTGATGCCTGCCAATGAGCACCTAGTAAAGGATCAGGAAAGACGTGGAAAGGAAAGAGAAGAAAACTCACCGGTCGCAAGGCGGCTCGTTTGGCGACCGCGACTTGGCCCGCTTAGACGGACCAGCCTCCACCCCCGCGCTCGCAGCCCGCGCCCGCTTCTGCTTCCGCTGAGCCCGCGCGGTCTCCTTTTGATTCACGGCAACCAGTGCCGCCAACGTCGCTTCATCCGCCTCCTCCATCGTCGCTTCCTCCGCCTCAACCTGCGCCCAAACGGTTGCGACGTCCAAAGAGGAGCCTGGTTGACGCTCAGGCAAGCGGAGTCGTACCCGGGGCAACGACACTTGTTGACGACGCGTCTCGGCTTCCTGTCGTCGCCGCTCGACTTCCGCGGCTTCCTCTTCGTGAGCCTTCCGCCACGCTTCTTCTTCCTCGTGAGCTCGCCGCTCCGCTGCCTCTCGTTCCTCACGTGCCTGCCGTTCTGCTGTTTCACGTTCCTCCCGAGCCCTGCGTTCAGCGGCCTCTCTCTCCTCGCGTAACTTCCGCTCCGCCTCTTCCGCAGCCCTGCGCCGTGCTTCTTCCTCCTCTTGCGCCTTTCGTTCCGCCGCCTCCCGCTCCTCGCGAGCCTTCCGCTCAGCGGCCTCCTGCAACTTCCTAGCCCTCTCAGCCTTTAGCAATGACAAGCGGGCCGCGGTTTCCTCGCGGGCTTGTCTTTCCGCCTTTTCCCGCGCGCGCCGCTCCTCCTCTTCCCGTGCCAGCTGCGCCTCCATGCGCGCGATTTCTTCGTCAGAGTTGTACTCGGGAGTTTGTCTGGAGGAAGACATGATAAGAGAAGATGAAGAGGACTAGAAGGATGAAGTTAAAGTGAATTCAACGAAGGCTGCAATCGCACGATCCCGTGACCGGAAGTCGACATACCCGAGTAGCGCGCACAATCAAGGCCCAATTCCGCGGACCCCGCTGTTCCGAATATGACGAAGACTTCTGCCCGCAGCCGGACCAAGACGTATCGCCGGTTATAGGCCCGCCAGGCATCCACGCATGTTTCATTTATATTTCAGTCTTATTCGTAGTATAGTTTCTTTTCATTTCATTTCATAGGTCATACCACACGAAGAGCACTGCAGCCGACCACCAGCAATCTACTATCCAATCCCTTCGCGCGACTGACTGAGGACAGTCAGATTTTTAAGTGGGGGGGAGATGATGAGCATCGTTCCGATGTGACGGTGTATAGGTATCGAACGGACTAGTCTCAGCACTAGACGTTAGAAACCTTACCCTCACTAGGATTACACATGCCTGACCCCGTCGCTTAGCATCTGCACCCATCCAAAGTCTTCCGCAAGTCTTCCGCGCTAGTTACGCGCAACTCCGCCAACTCCGCGATTATCCGCTATAGGGCAAGCGTCGCCCACGCCCAACGACCAAGTCGTCTCCCGCGTACGCCATCCAAAACCCGTGCTAGTCGGTCGTTCGCATCCGATAAAGCACCCGGTCGGCCGACCCACATAAAATTGTCAGCCGGCACAGCTTAGGTCACCGGAGAAGGGACTGCCGCCATCAATACCATATCCGCGTTAGGAAGGATCTACAGTCTACGATCCAAGGGTCACCCATATACGGACGCCACGTCAGCCCTAGCGACGCACCGACATAGCGGATCAGGCCCCTAGCAGATGAGTAAACCCATCGGCCGACGACCAACTACGGTATAGACCAGTCAGGTCCGTGGAAAATAGAGAACAGGGACGCGTCAAGCCAGATGAATCCCGGCGTTGCCGCGCGCGGCAATCAGCAACGTCTATTTCAAGTATACGACTCTATTAGCGTCCCGCGTCGGGTCGCGATACTGGTTCTCACCGCGGCGCTCCTATACCACCATCGCGTTCCTCAGCTAGCCCCATTGCGCGAAGACTTTCAAGACGGATTTGGATATACGGTTGCAAGGTGAAAATTTGCAGAGTCACTTCAGTCATTAGTAGGGTAGAAAAACGTATATAAGCTCATGTACAACACTTAGAAGATAATAATATAGTACACCCCAGCCTTCGAGTCTCGTCCTTTCAGCTACGCCCTCTTCGTCTCATTCGCGCCTCTGAGTTTTGTCGTACTCCGCGTCCCGCGTTCACCGCTGTTACGCCTTGTGTGACCAACGTTATTATCCGCGGAGTTGCCAGTTCCGCGCAGCGTACCGTTGTCATCGAGCGCACCGGAGTTGACGGGAACTCTTTCGCGACCTCACCCCTTCCTGATCCTCGCTATTTCCAATAGCGGGGTGAACTTATCATCGTCTTACGGGAAAAGACGAGTGGAAGTGGACAGAAATACAGGATGAAGCGTTTGATACGCTTAAAAGAACGATAGCAGAAGAAGTGGTGTTGAGGATTCCCGATGAGGATGGTCAATTTCGAGTAGAGGTCGATGCCTCTGACTTCGCCATTGGGGGAATCTTGTCACAACAAACAGAAAATGATGTATGGAAGCCTGTGGCTTTCATTTCAAAATCCCTAAACGACGCCGAACGCAACTACGAGATCTACGACAAAGAGATGCTCACAGTTATGCATGCTTTCTACGAATGGTCCCATTATCTTAAAGGGGCTAAACACACGGTCGAAGTTCTGACAGACCATCAGAACTTAACTTATTTCAGAAAAGCACAAAATCTCAACCGATGGCAGGCGAGATGGGTGACGGACTTGCAGGAGTACAACTTCGTCATAAAACACAGAAGTGGAAAGTCCAACACAAAAGCGGACTTGTTATCTAGGCGGGCAGGACATACCTGAGGAGAAAACGATAATGAAGGGGTGGTTCTGCTCAAAGAACACCTTTTCGTACGAGTATTCGATGATGATCGCGCAATCGACGACATCATGAACGATATTAAAAATGTGCCTAAACGGCAATGGGAGACCCAAGTAGTCGAAGGCCTTGGAAAGGCCGACGGCGAATATAAATACGAAAAAGGACTCGTCACCTGGAAGGGACGAGTATACGTACCAGCAGTCGTGGCATTGCGAGAAGACATCATCGCAATCCATCATTCGTGGGGACATTCTGGAGTCGCTAAAACTCTGGAATCATTGACAAGAAATTTCTGGTGGCCGAACATGCGCAAAGACATTGAAAAATACATTCCGGGATGTGAAACTTGCCAAAAGGCAAAACCGGATAGACAGGCACGCGCAGCACCACTCCAACCAAATGAGATTCCAACAGGAACCATGGGAAGTCATATCAGTCGACTTCATGGGACCCCTCCCTGTGTCAAAAGGACACGATACGATCATGGTAGTTGTGGACAGATTCACCAAGAAGTCGTACTTCTTACCCACAACAAAAGAAATCACATCACGAGGAACAGCAGAGCTGTTCAGAGACCACGTATTCCTGGGAGCATGGTCTCCCAAGAAAAGTAATAAGCGACAGAGGCCCTCAGTTCGCCTCCAAGTTCATGACAGATCTATATGGGATGTTGGGTATACAGGCCAACCGATCAACGGCCTATCACCCCCAAACAGACGGTCAAACCGAGAGAGTAAACCAGGAAGTCAAAGAATTCCTGACTATGTTTGTTAACAATTCGCCAGGATAATTGGAGCGATTGGTTGTCAGTGGCACAGTTCTGCCACAATGACAGAGTACACTCAGCCACGGGCTTCACGCCCTTCTTTATGAACTATGGACGACACCCTAATAAGGGTCTGGACCCCACCTACGCGCCCAAGGCAGTAGCGGTGGAACAACTGGCAAAGGAATTGGAAGACGTGCATGAAAAAGCAAAAAGGGCTTTGGAAAAGGCCGCTCAAATCATGAAAGAGCAGGTATGATACACATCGCCAAGCAGCACGAGAATATAAACCTGGCGACAAGGTTTATCTCAGCACAGAAAACCTGCCAGTCATTTGAGCAACCAAAAAGCTTGATGGAAAATTTGTCGGACCACTTGAAGTCCTCACCAAGGTCGGCAAGTCGTCATATAAATTAAAAATACCCGCAGCATGGAAAATATACAATGTCTTCAACGAAGTACTGTTGAAACCATATAGGGAACCGGAGTTTCCCAAACAAAAAGCAAAAGCAGCGGCGCGCAAAGACGCGCAGATGGTGGAAGAGTCCCAGGAGGACGAATACGAAGTAGAGGAAGTCATGGACAGCCGCGTCAGTGGACGCCAGGGAGGGAGGTTGGAATACCTCATTAAATGGAAAAATTACCCAGTGGAAGAATCCACTTGGGAATCGGCAGAAAATGTGGCCAACGCAATGGCCTTAGTCAAAAAATTCCACAAAGCAAATCCAAAAGCACCAAAGTACATTCGGAATCTTAAAAATGGAAAGGTGTACATCCAATATACAGAAACGGTTCCCCCGCAACCCCCTAGTGCACCAAGGCACAAACAAAGCAAGGGAACCCATTGGAAGGACAAACGATTGTTTGGATGGGATGATGGCCGGTTTGGCCCAAAATATCTAGAAAACATGGAGCGCAGATGGCGCAATTGGAAGGGAGACAGGAAGGCAATCATGGAATTGCCAGACGACACCGATGGGACGTTCTCCAGGAACCTGGAGCGTGGCGGGCGGTCACCCGTGCTTGATTTCCCACAGAGGGGCGAAAAAGAAGAATTAGAGGAGGAGCACCGAGCGCATGAACGGGACACCGAGTGTCTTAAAAAGAAAATCTTAAAAAGAAACACGCCAGTAGCTGCGAAAGAAAGCAGCGAGTCGGAAAATGACCGACAAAAAAGGATCAAGGGTGTTGCATGCCCTGCACAGAAAAAATGGAAAACCACCGTCGAGGAGGTGGAGGATGTGGATTCGGAACGATCGGGCTTGACGCCTGAAGAACAAGCAGAGCGCCTTGCCTGCTTTTATGAACGCATGAAGAGTGATCCACACTATGTGGACTCAGCAGGATCAGCCTCTCGGGACGCGAGGCCTTAAGGGGGGGGTGATGTTATGAGCATACCTCGTCCCCATCAATTTTCACAGTAACGACACTAATGGCAATTATGCAGATACGGTCTTGAGGAGTCGGACTATATTTTTCTCTTTATTTTACCTATTTCACTTCACTCAAACGTTTAGATACAGGACTGGACGATGCCTTGGTTGCGGGGACATACTATACTAGGACGGCGACCCTTATATGGAAGGTGGTTAGGTCAGCATCGGTTAATGGACACACCGAGTGCCGATAGGAACAGTGGCCCGATGATGGGCCTACGCCATGGAAGGATACATGAGCGGCATGGCACCTGAGGGGCGACATGGGAACGCCGAGGGGTACCGATGACTAGGTACCGGCTTAGATGGGAAGCGGCCGAGACGCACGACAATAGGCGTGGCTGTATATGGAAGGACAGTGGGAAAGAGTCTCCAAAGAAGGTCATATGGGCACAGACTTGGCTGCTGCGCATCGTCTCTATTGTGAGGGACTTTAGCTGCACGCTGACTGTGCACAGACCAGGGGACAGGTATATAAGGGTTGTAGTCTTAGGTAGCGAGTCCCTAAGACTCTAGATAGTTTGTGTCCTAGACACTTCTTCTTGAGCAACAGGCTTAGTCTTGACCTAGTCTTGACTGATCTTGTCCGTCTTGTCTTCGGCTGAACAAGCCACACTCATAAGTCTTGAGGTTGTGTTTAGGTCGTCCCTAACATCTCCTGCCTACGCTCTCCCGGTGAACTAGTAATCTCATCCTTTACTGTGTGTAGCCACCCAAGTTTGGGTTTGTCGTCAGGCCCCTGTGGGCGTATTGAGGACACTTAAACAGTGCCCATTGACAGTGGTCTGTCAAATTCGAAGTCGCCAATGGTTCCGGGATAATCGGATTACAACCGTCCAAGTATGTCGTGGTCGACATTGACAACGGTCCCGGGATAATCGGGTTACAACCGTCAAAGAAGAAAACTAGGCCGTTGATTGTCTTTCGCAACTACGAGTGACGTGCTCGGTGCTAGACAGGGTCAACGGGGTAGAGAGGAAAGTCTCTAGATTATGTCAGGACTGCCCTAGACACAACCTAATAGACTCAAGCGGTGACTTGTTAAGTCAAAGACAATGCAATTGCTCAGTAGCTATGTCTAGTGACAATAGACTATCTAGAGACTTAAGAGTCTCCTACTGTAAACTACAGCCCTTATATACCGCTCTCCTGGTCTGTGCACAGACAGCGCGCAGCTAAAGTCCCTCACTGGGGATCAATGCGCAGCAGCTCATTCTGTGCCCATCTAACCATTCGTGGAGAGTTCCTCCCACACCCAACTCCTGGGTTGTCCGCATGCGGCCTTGCTATTGTTCAAGCTTGTCGGCCGATTCCCATGCATGCCGTACCGTTGACTCGGTACTCCTCAGCATTCCCATGTCGCCCCTCAGGTGCCGTGCCGCTCATGATTCCTTTCATGGCATAGGCCCATCATCGGGCTGCATTCCTGTCGGCACTCGGTCTATCCCCATAGCCGATGCTGACCTAACCTCCTTCCTAATAGGGACCGCAGTTCATGTAGGCCATCCTCCTAGAGTCCCGTTGCGTAGTCTTGCTCGTAGACGTTTGAGCGAAGTAAAATAGATAGAAAGATAAGAAAAATATCCTCCGACTCCTCATGACCATATCTTCATAACTGTCATTGATGTCGTTACTGTAAAGTTGAAAATGAGAGGTGTGCTCATAACAATCTCGCACCGAACTCAACACTGCAAGAAAAGGACCATACCATTGGATTCCTAGATCTACTCAGTATTTTACTGTACATGTCCAAGGCAGAGAAACAAGTTTTTCAGAGAATTTATTTTCTGGGCCTCAGTAGCAAATTCTCCGAATGATTATTATGGCTGTATTACTCTAAGTCTAGCTATGAATCAACATTTCCCAACACAAAGACACCATTCCTGACTGACTCAGCATCCATATTTGCATATTTCAGAAGAGAGAGGGCATACCCAGCCTCCAAACCTACCCTATCCATCAATATATTTACCACATCCCTTGGCTCTAATCCCATTCCTGTGCTACACAACTGATCAAGGGTGTCAAACCTGTTGCATTCAAATGCAGAGGCAAAGTCAGCATAATTGAGTTTTGTAACCTTTCAATGCTCATGGTTGTCAAGATAGCATAGCCATTTGGTAACTAAAGGATAGTTGGCTTGGGATTCAGGGTGTGCCACATTCAGATTTGGTGGTAGTGGTCCAGGGTATCCTGGGTATTGGAACAGATATTGAGGAAGATTCATGGGTGTTGGGATGTGGTATAGTGAAGGAAAGGATGCTGGTGCAACAATGCCACTGCTACCAAAAGTGGAAAGCTGACTGTAACTGGGCTGCATGCCAGATGGTCCAGGTGCTGCATTGCTGTTTGTCAAATGTTCACCATTGCTTCAGTGTGAACAATCATGTGCTATTGTAAGTATGATGTTTTGGCAGCTTCATGTCAACTGTTATTGCCCTGTCTTGCAGTTAAGTAATACAGTAAAATACAATGGTCATTAGTTATTCAGCACCTTATCAATTGGCAGAATTAGACATACAATGACTACAGCCCACTGATAAAGGTTATTTGCTGTAAGAGCATAGCATTGCCCTTGAATCGGATAACAGTGGCAGTCTTTCCCTGCCTGCTTGGAGTGTGACTCACAAAACCACTTTGACCATAGCTGGTGCAGCACATGCAGTTCCTCTTTCTTCACAGCTGTATGACCTCTGGCATGTCCACCATTGGCATCATCAGCACTCATATGTGATAAGGTGATGTTAGCTGTGCCTAAACCCTAAAAGACATTCTCTGTCACATAACATTCAACAGTGGCTGCAATTTTCTGACCTTTTTGTTATTTGAACCAGTCCCTTTCCCTTTTCCCCCCACTGAGTTGATAGCCACACTTTCCTCCATTTCCATATCCTCAAAGATGACTGTGATCATTTTTCCTACCTTTTTGGAACCAGGCTCTGGAACTAGGAGCTGCCCCATGTCATCAAGGAACAGCTCCATGTCACCATCTGTCACTATTGCTGTCCAGGCATCTTTTCCTTTCTTTGAGTCAAGGCAGTAGTGGAGTTTGAGGCTGTCAGGGTATTTATTGAGTTTCTTGCCTACTAATGCATGCAGATTGCCTAGCAAGGTCCATTGAGTCACTGCCAGTTTGAATGGCAGGAGCGTGTTATCATGCCACTTTACTCTGCAATTCACATCAAAAGTGACAGATCCAACTATCACCAGTCCAATCAGTAAAGTCATCAGAATCAGTAGATATGTAATATTTGCACCATTATCCTTTGACGACTCATGTATTCCCTTTTCCCACATGCTCATCTTGGCCCACTTTCCACCCACTGCTCTTCTAGTCGATACTTGTTTATGGTGGGATCCAATAGTTTTGATGCCAACCTGATCCTTCCCAGCAGGTCTATCATCATCATCATCATTGGCGTAGTCATCAGCCATTTCAGCACTGTTGTTTGCATCAGGCAATGTGGGATCCTCCATGTTAAAGCCCATGCCCACTGGCAAGTCTTCATATCCACCACCAGAAACCTGTAATCCTGGCAGTATGGCAACACCCATGCCAGAAAGCTCAGTGTGATCCTGATCAATAGGTGGCATGTCTAGAATGGCAGTCTGAGTACAACTGCCAGACATATCAGCTGTCTTGGTGCTTGCAACACTTCTCTTCACTCGAGTGGATCTAGTTGGCTTCTCATTTGAGCTGTCAGTGTGCTGGAAAATGACTTGAGCCTCTGTTGAACCCATTAGCAATAGTTACAGTAAGCTTATTCAATCTCACAACTTTTTCATGCTCTCCCAGAATCACCATCTGATAATTCTAATTCCTCTAATGCACTAGCCATGCAACAACCACACTTTGTAGGTGCTGATGGTTGGCAAAGGCTACCAGATGCTTGGCAGTGTTGACATGCATCTGCACTGCTTGGATACTCACACCTTGACTTTCATTGCTGACAGTTTGTGCATGCACCCTTCTTGACAGGAGCTTCTGGCTGGCTCAGTGTAGGTTTAGATGATGTTCTGTCAGGTGTAGTAGAACCTGAAATAGCTTCAGTAACATATTCAGACTGTTTGAAATTGAAGTACCTGTATTGCCTGTCACTTCTGCAGCATCTGAGCTGTTTGTCTTCTTCTTCCTGCCTCTTGGAGGCATGAGATGAGAGCAGAATTACATATAATCAATGATTGGCACAAGAGGAATGTTACATAATTGCTAGTAGACAAAAACAATCATAGAATATGTGAATATAGCTATTAGACATATCCACAGTGTCTGTACCAGGCAAAGCTATCATGTGGTGTAATTGAGTAGAGTGCACAAAGAAGGCAGATAGCTACATCATTTTCTGTCATATCAGTCATTGCCATACACACATAATCACCATCACAGCATAAGTGATACTTCATAGCAGAGAAGGCTAGCTCAATTGGGTTGTAGTCTGGAGAGTAGGGGGATAGGAATTCATAGTGCATGCCTCTGAGATCAGAGAAGAATCACTATCAAACAGAAAATGAGTGGTAATGAATGCACCTCGCCTCAATAAGGTTTATGATGTCTGGATGCTTGTGGATGTGGCAATTGTCCATGACAATGATGGAGTTCTCAGCAGGGTATGGCTGCATCTTGTTGAGTAAACCTTCAATAAAGGTTAGGAATGTTTCAGTACAAAATGACCCTTCTATGATGTCACAGTGTATGATGCCCTTGTTCAGCAAGAGCACAGGAAGCACAGAGTACCTGGATAGAGTTGTAAGTAGATAGTGATCATTGATTACTATGTACTGCTTCCCCCTGACAAAAAAAGCTTTTCTTTGTGCTTGCATACCACAGATAGACCATGACTGCCCATGATAAGAGGTGTGGCGATCAACTGAGCTTTCATCAACAAAGATGAGCTGCAATGGCTCATACTGGCCAATCCTTGCCATGTATTCCAAGCGCTTCTCTTCTGAATGCTCCTTTGCAACACAAGATGTCTGGGAAATAAGTTATGTAAGGTCAGCTCATAATCAAAATCATATTCACATAGTATGCACACCTTTTTCAATGTAAATCCTGCCTGCTGAAGTGCTTGCCAAATCATAGAGACTGATACATTTACACCACACTGCTCTCACAGCATATTCTTCAATTTGTCAAGGTAGGTATCAGGTATTTCTTGAATGGCTGTGATCAAGAACTGGAACAGTAGAAAACATTGAATATCAGATGGGCTTTGGTTCAGGGCTTCTCTTACCTGGATGTCAAGTTCAGATAGTGACCCTCTATGTCCTGGTACAGTTTCTGACTGATCCTGTTGCTCTAAAGCCTCAATTTTTCCATGCTCACAGAAGTATTTCAAGATATTTTTGATTGTTCAGACAGAGAGTCCTACTGCCACAGATACCTCTTCCTTACTGAGTTGCACAACAGTGCAGAGCTGAATAACAATCCATTGGGTCTCGGATGAGACCTTACGACCTTGGGGCATCAATAGCAACAGGTAGTGATTGTTATGAGCATAACTCATCCTACACATTTTTCACAGTAACAATGTCAATGACGATTACAAAGATATGGGCTTGGAGAGTTGGATTCTATTTTTCTTTTCTTTTTATCTTTTTCTTTGGACTCAAACATTTAGATACAAGGGCTGGATGGCAAGTCACAAAGGGGATGCCTATGCGAACACTGCAGCCCATATATGGAAGGTGGTTAGGTCAGCATCAGTTATGGGACATACTGAGTGCCAACTGGGAAGATGGCCTGATGATGGGCCTACACTATGAAAGGAATCATGGGTGGCATGGTGCCTGAGGGGTGACTTGGGAATACCTGAAGGTACTGAGGGAACAGTACTGGTGTTCATGGGAATGGCTGAAGGTGCTACACAATAAGATGCTGCCATATAAGGGGAGATTGGGTTGGTTATGGTCATATGGGTGCAGACTTGGCTGCTGTGCATCACCTCTTATTGTGAGGGGTTTTAGCTGTGCACTGACTGCACACAGACCAGAGGGAGATGTATATAAGGGCTGTAGTTTAGTATAGGTAGCCCTTGAGTCTCTAGATAGTTTTTGTCACCTAGACATTACTAGCAGAGCAATTGCATTTGTCTTTGGCCTAACAAGCCATCACTGTGGGAGTTGAGGGTTGTGTTTAGGGACCTCCTAACAGTGATGAGTGGTTGAATGGTGGTGAAGAGACGGAGTCTGATGGACAGGTGTCACACATCATGCTCCCAATGTGGAAAATAAATTCTCCGAAAAAGGATTTTTTCCACCTTGGACATATACAGTAAAATACCAACTACATCTAGGAATGCAATGGTATGGTCTTTTTCTCGCAGTATTGAGTTCGGTGTGAGATATGCTCGAATCATTGTTGAGCCAGGCACTCCTTGAACTCCGACCACCATCATCCCCCCAGTCGTTTTTGCATCCAGCCCTTCCCATCCCCATGGCTGGTTTTTCTGCTCTCTGGCCCTTCGCCTCAGGCTGTCCGATCATTTGTCCATTGACAGCAGCCATTTTGAAGTCCCTCGTCGGGACACATGTTCTTATCGATTCTATCAATCTGTTGATTATACCACTTAAACCATCCTCTGGTTCTTTTCTGCAGTATTCTTCCTTGGTGGAGCATCCTGGCATGTAGGCCGATCATCCCAGGGGGTGTATTTGCATCCAGGAAGCAGGCCCTGCATTCTTGCATTTTCAAAGTCAAGTTGGATCAAGTCTGTGGTTTGACCGATCAACCGGGCACATGTGGTAACCTGGGACCACTCACAGCACTCGGATTTGATCCCCTCGCGGGGAGTTTTGTTTTTTAGGATTTAGCTTTTTGGTGAAGATCGCTTAGCTGGCAATGAGCTCCAGCATGTCTAGGTTGCAGTTGTGGGTTCTGCCTTGCAAAACCCTCAGCCCGTATAGCATCGCGTTAAGAGGTATAGGATTCGCTTTAGGTCCGCCTAAGCCCCAGAAAACAACAGCAGCAACGAACATTTGTATAGGCAGTTCCAGTGATATCGAATATGCATGTTAGTAGTAAGTAAGGCTTGGTTCCTTAGTTATTCCAACGGCTTGGTCTGTACGGGAGTTCGCAGTAGCTTGTAGCTACCTACATTGACAATACTAATTTCTATTCGGAAAAAAAAAAAAAAAAAAAGAATCATTGTTGAGCTACCAAAAATGGTAGGTTTTTCTGCCGCGAAAGGTCACGTGAAAAAGACAATAATGATATCATTGTTACATTTGTGTTCTACTATGCTTCGATCTTGTTCCCCAACTGACCTGCAATAAACCTTGTCAAGTAGGCCTGAAAATAGCATTTCTGTGCTATTTCGGCCTGCCTGAAATATTGGCCTGACTGTAGTGATATGACCACTCGCCACCACGAGTTCCCTTAATTGCCAGTATTTGGACTCCACTTGGATCAAAATACCGTCGATGAATCTAAAAACAGCAAGTGAAATTCAGTTTCACGTCATGACTAGATGCTGTAGCATTGACACACCATCCCATTAGACTCAGTACGATCCTCTTTGAAAGTGAAACTGTGACGCTAAAGTGGACTTTAGCTTTACATTTCGAAAAGCAACTGGAAACAGGTGTCGTGATCAACCCACCTCAGATGGTTCTTCCGGATAGGATGCCATCCACAGTCTCTTTTCGAGACTCACAAATTCCGGCTGGGGTTCATTTTTTGGGGAATAACGGTGAGCGAACTAAATACAGTGAGTGAGGCTCAGTTTCACATTTAAAATACGATTCATACCTGAGGACTCAATTCCGTTTGTGGTAACTAAAGACAGTAGTGAGATTCAGTTTCACGTTCTGGGAGCTGCAGGATTGACACACCATGCCGCGATGAATAACATCAGATTCCATGTATCTCTGTTCGAGGCGCATATATTCCGGCTGGTGTTCATGTTTTCGAGAATAATAGTCAGCGAACTAAATAGAGTGAGCAAGACTCAGTTTCACGTCTAAAATGCGATTCATACGGAAGGATCCAATTTCACTTGTGATAACAAAATTTTTCCATGTGGCCCATAGAAATCTTGAATATACTAAAGACAGTGAGTGCGGTTCAGTTTCGCGTTCTGGAAGCTGCAGTATTGACACACCGTGTCGTGAGGAATATTGTATTCCATGAAAAAGTACTCCTAAAATGGGATTTAGCTTTGCGTTTCGAAAGGCAACCGGGAATAGATGCCGTGGCATCGACATACCTGAGAGGGTTGTGCATTCGACCTATCCAATACAACGCAAAGGTCAGCACGCAGCCTACTATGACCTGAAAAAAGTTCATACATGAAAGGTCCAAATAGTATCAATCGTCCGTCATGAAACTCCACATCTGAAAGCTTTGCTCCAGACGCAAGATCATAATTTTCAATCGTCTAAAAAACACCAGGTGAGGTATAGTTCCACGTTCCGGAAGTGACATGATGCTGCCACAGCATTGACACACCGTTTTATCAAAATAATTAACCTTGCGTGTAGCGAAGGGGAGAAGTTTAGCTTTGCGTTTCGAAAGGCAACCGGAATAGGTGCTGTAAAATCTACCCACCAGAGAATCGGGTCTGTTCCCACTTTGTCTGGTATGAGGACCACCACGCCATTGCTGAGAGGCCTGTCCACTCTAAAAACAAGTAGGATTCAGCTCCAATGAAGTGACTGGAATAGATGCACACGATGATTGGCACGATATGGCCGGTTCGTCTCTAAATGGGGAAGCGTGCAGGTCAGAGGTACGTTTGGTCAGTGGAAGTGGGAACCATTACCCTAATGGAATTACTCCTTGGAATGTAACCGTCTATTGGAGAGGCGGTTGCCGACAGCACAAAGGCAGCGAAAATGATAACAGAGGAAAGACGCATAATGAATAGTGAGTGGTGAGTCAGGGCCAGCCTGGGATGATTCCGTTCAGACATGGGGTTTATAAAGACTGGGCGCCCGGACAACATCACTCGCTTGTCGTGAATGTAGCCTGATGTGGTGTGTTGTGCACTGTCGTTGTGATGTAGCCTGATGTGGTTGCAACTGGTCGTTGTGATGTAGCCTCATGTGGTGTGTTGTGCACTGGTCGTTGTGATGTAGCAGGCCCTGATGCGTAGGTCACGCGGTAGGTGGTGTCATAGAGAAACCATGCCCGACCGCGATTCGTTGTACGATCCCTCGTTTGGACGGTTCTTCGCCCGACACCCCTACCTCCGCCTCTTGTGGAACTTTAGACGATGCACTTCGCCAGACACGGTGCTCATGTCGCTTACGCCGTATTCGCTGCCCAGGCTGGGCACGTCTGTCGGGACTCGGGATATACTAGAGCTGGCGAAAATTCCCGAAGAGCATCGGCGACGGATCCACGGTAGATCTGACGTGTGAACCTGTGTATGAGATGAGGCTGGACAAGGTGTGTGAAGTGTTGGAGACGATGAGCGGGATGCGGTCGTTGAATGTGTAATACCCGCACCCGTGCCCGCTCACCGTTCCTCTCATTTCCCTATCCTTCCTTCGGATCATATTACGCATTCCTTTTACGACGTTATTTTGTTCCCATCTTTTGTTCTGTTCGTATCGTAGGTTTCGAACCACCGTTTGACCACGCATTCCCGCCCGTCAAAGATTGACGCCTCCGCTGGGGTCACCGTTAGCTCAACCGCTTCCTGGAGACCTCACAATGTGTGGGTGCATGTGGGGGATAACCGCGAGGGGCACCGTCCGTCCTTTGCGAGGTTGGTTGGTTGGTGCGCTTGGGAGGTTGGAGGAGATTCACTTTATGTGCACGACGGCCTTTGCCACTTGAAGGTGGGTCTATACTCTCGTTGTCAGGTGATAGTAGTGTTGATGCCGATGCCGATGCGGGATAAGAAAGCTCTGGACGAGCTCCTCACGTACGTCTGAAGGATGCACCGACTACGACTGTTCTCTCTCACAAAGGGTACTGGTATAGAGGGGACGAGAGCATGGTAGCGACAGCTAAGCGGATTGTGCGTGCGTGCGGGCAGATCAAGATAGTGAGCGTGAAACCATCGGAAGCAGGAGGCCCTGCGTGCACGAGCGCGGGATCCCGCTTGCTGGATCGCCCTCACCGGCGGCACCTGCAGCTGAACGGACAGTCACACAAGTCTGCCCCATCTGGACCCTAGGGCCTGCTACATCACAACGACCAGTGCACAACACACCACATGAGGCTACATCACAACGACCAGTTGCAACCACATCAGGCTACATCACAACGACAGTGCACAACACACCACATCAGGCTACATTCACGACAAGCGAGTGATGTTGTCCGGGCGCCCAGTCTTTATAAACCCCATGTCTGAACGGAATCATCCCAGGCTGGCCCTGACTCACCACTCACTATTCATTATGCGTCTTTCCTCTGTTATCATTTTCGCTGCCTTTGTGCTGTCGGCAACCGCCTCTCCAATAGACGGTTACATTCCAAGGAGTAATTCCATTAGGGTAATGGTTCCCACTTCCACTGACCAAACGTACCTCTGACCTGCACGCTTCCCCATTTAGAGACGAACCGGCCATATCGTGCCAATCATCGTGTGCATCTATTCCAGTCACTTCATTGGAGCTGAATCCTACTTGTTTTTAGAGTGGACAGGCCTCTCAGCAATGGCGTGGTGGTCCTCATACCAGACAAAGTGGGAACAGACCCGATTCTCTGGTGGGTAGATTTTACAGCACCTATTCCGGTTGCCTTTCGAAACGCAAAGCTAAACTTCTCCCCTTCGCTACACGCAAGGTTAATTATTTTGATAAAACGGTGTGTCAATGCTGTGGCAGCATCATGTCACTTCCGGAACGTGGAACTATACCTCACCTGGTGTTTTTTAGACGATTGAAAATTATGATCTTGCGTCTGGAGCAAAGCTTTCAGATGTGGAGTTTCATGACGGACGATTGATACTATTTGGACCTTTCATGTATGAACTTTTTTCAGGTCATAGTAGGCTGCGTGCTGACCTTTGCGTTGTATTGGATAGGTCGAATGCACAACCCTCTCAGGTATGTCGATGCCACGGCATCTATTCCCGGTTGCCTTTCGAAACGCAAAGCTAAATCCCATTTTAGGAGTACTTTTTCATGGAATACAATATTCCTCACGACACGGTGTGTCAATACTGCAGCTTCCAGAACGCGAAACTGAACCGCACTCACTGTCTTTAGTATATTCAAGATTTCTATGGGCCACATGGAAAAATTTTGTTATCACAAGTGAAATTGGATCCTTCCGTATGAATCGCATTTTAGACGTGAAACTGAGTCTTGCTCACTCTATTTAGTTCGCTGACTATTATTCTCGAAAACATGAACACCAGCCGGAATATATGCGCCTCGAACAGAGATACATGGAATCTGATGTTATTCATCGCGGCATGGTGTGTCAATCCTGCAGCTCCCAGAACGTGAAACTGAATCTCACTACTGTCTTTAGTTACCACAAACGGAATTGAGTCCTCAGGTATGAATCGTATTTTAAATGTGAAACTGAGCCTCACTCACTGTATTTAGTTCGCTCACCGTTATTCCCCAAAAAATGAACCCCAGCCGGAATTTGTGAGTCTCGAAAAGAGACTGTGGATGGCATCCTATCCGGAAGAACCATCTGAGGTGGGTTGATCACGACACCTGTTTCCAGTTGCTTTTCGAAATGTAAAGCTAAAGTCCACTTTAGCGTCACAGTTTCACTTTCAAAGAGGATCGTACTGAGTCTAATGGGATGGTGTGTCAATGCTACAGCATCTAGTCATGACGTGAAACTGAATTTCACTTGCTGTTTTTAGATTCATCGACGGTATTTTGATCCAAGTGGAGTCCAAATACTGGCAATTAAGGGAACTCGTGGTGGCGAGTGGTCATATCACTACAGTCAGGCCAATATTTCAGGCAGGCCGAAATAGCACAGAAATGCTATTTTCAGGCCTACTTGACAAGGTTTATTGCAGGTCAGTTGGGGAACAAGATCGAAGCATAGTAGAACACAAATGTAACAATGATATCTTTTTTTTTTTTTTTTTTTTCGAATAGAAATGTTGTATTAGATACCTAGGTAGCTACAAGCTACTGATAACTACCGTACAGACCAAGCTGTTGGATTAACTAGGGAACCAAGCCCTAACTAGACTAACAATTTCTTCTTCGTTCGGCGGGAGCCTATGCTATACCCCTGTCTATAGTCATAATAACCGATGTGTCCCTCAGGCCTCAATCCTCATCATCTCGGATAACCTGTACAACTTTATTGAGTCTATTACACATCTTGAGCTCAGTCGACCCAACAGATCGGGAGGACAAATAGACCAAATGATTTGTGCCCTGTCAGGTTATATTGGCCAATGCACACATGACCCTTGGCTTGATTACTCTTTTAAATGATACAGTGAGGGTCACTGTTCACATCCAGTGTCGCCATGAACCAGGTATTCTGAATCTCAATACTATAAGTTATTCAAAGATCATGACATCAGGCACTTCTTGAACTCCGACCATCATCATCCCTCTGTTGATTCCTGTTGAATAAATAATGATCTGGAGCATTGAGTATCGAACTCATAGCTTCATATATTATATTGTTATTTATGAATGCTCACCAAATCACAAATATAATCTGATATTTGTACACTGTTGACACTTTTATAGTGTTTGACAGATATTATAGAGTTTCATCCCAGGAACAGTATGAAATGACAGCATGTGAGACACAATGCATGAAACATGCTTCACACGTCAAGTATTGACAGATTGCTGTAAAATGCGCAGCAATATGACACCATGCACAGCAGGTATGGTGCAATGCGCAGCAGGGAGCTGCGCATTACTAGAAATAGGTATATTAGATGTAGTTACATGTGATTCCTGTAACTGTATATAAGCAGCACCCTTTGCACTGCTGAAATATATCTCCTGTTCTATTGCATAGTTGAGCCCTAGCTCCTAAGCGTTCTAAACAGTGCTCAGTAAGTCCCCTCGCTTACTAAGCCTCGCTCTGCACTGCCGTTGCTTGTTTCAACAGGTTATGGGCCCCGCATAGATGAAAACCTTGTGCTGTGCATATTACATGTGTCAGCACCCTTTTGTCATAACAAAGGTAAACAAGGGAAGTAATAGATGTGCCCATAGTACTGTTATTATAGTAGTATACATCCGATTTATGTCGCTAATGTGCTATCTCTTGAAGTATGACAGGAATACTTCTTGCTCATCCTAACAAGCCTCTAACGCTTGGGATTTGAGCAACTGCCTTGGATGGCATGACAACAATCACTAGTGTGACACACTTCACCAGTCTCCAGTTCTGCAATATCCGGGTTAATATAAAAAATGTAGTCCTGATTGGTAAATCAATAAATTACCTGGTCTGGTGAACCATTCAAATCACTTGGGTTTAGGGCTGTCCCATGACAGATAAAGGGTCTAGGCTTAATCGCTTAGATCTGGAAAGGTTTCGCACCCCCCTATTGGCCGTGAATAATTAAGTGCTTATGTAGGCCGTTTTTGTCAGCATAAAATCGTTCTCCACAATTAAAAATAGTAGTAATTCTGTATAAGGGTCGTGCTGCATGGGACATTGTTCCCTGGTACATGCAGACCAGCGATGGGCACTGATTAGCATCCCATCTACATTAGGATGCTCCTTAGTGTCATAATAATAGCTTATTACTATATCTATAAATAGTGGAGGATATTTTTATCGCTGTGGGGAACTTGATGGAGCCCCCAAGCACTCCTGAAGGGCTGGATCCCCTTCTGGCGATGAATTATAGCACATTATGACAAAAAGCAAACTACCATGTTTATGCACATGCTCAGGCATTTATTGTGGGAGAATAAAATCGAAAACTCGATGTCCATACCTTTGTTCTGAGCAACAAAAGTCTTTTCAGACTGTTGCTTACTCCCTTCTTACAGAACAAACTCAAACAATCCAACCAAACCAACACCTTTTTATAACCAAATGTCTTCCACCACCAACACCGCTTCTTCCTCTACCTCTGCTGGATCCTCCAGCAACAAATATGTCACCGCTGGTACCCCTGGCTCCAAATCCAACTCCTCTTCTCAAAAAGTCACTAAAGCTGGGTTTACCAGCTCCATTTTTATCAATACCTTGCAATCCACTAGCAAGGGTCCCACTGCTCCCATTGGGACGTCCACCAAAAAGTCTCCTTGGTACAAGGAGGTCCAGGAAGACCTGGAAAACTGCAGGAAGCACATCGCTGATGCGCAACTCTCTGTTTGGAAGCATCGTCAAGAATTAGACGATGAAGCTGCTAAATTAGCCAGTGAGGATGCTCTGGTTGATGAAATTTTCGATGACATTCGAAAATTCCGAGCAGGTCGCCTTCAAAAGGTGAATTATGGGAAGAATGTTTGTAATATCACAACTGGAGAGATGAAATCAGCCCAAAAGGCTGATAAGGGGAAAGGAAAAGAAAAATCGGTATCATATGCCAATGTGGCAAAAGCGGGCCTGTCCGCTAAAAACAAGGCAGGCACTACCTTCTCTTTGCATCCCAAAAATCAACTAAATTGGCCAACTTCTGAAGAAGTTAGGACATGGTTCTTCAATCTTGGTGGAAAGGCAGAGGACTGGACGCAGGAACAGGTGGAGATACCAGCTGCTCCAAAAAGAAATAGCAGGTCTGGAAGTGAAGTCTGGGACCACGCTAAGGAGTGGTTGAAAATTGGGAAAGTAAAAATACTGCCCAATAAATATCACAGTGATTCTGTCTTAGAGGAAAGCAGAACCACTAAAATTAATAAATATATTTCCACCATGCACCAAGCTATCCGCCAGGAAATGGAGGATAAAAAACGGGTTGAGGATCTGATTGAAAGTATCCAAGAAACCATTAAAAACTTGAATCAAGAGGAGGAGAGAGTAAAAAGCTTTAAGAAGAAAGCTAAAAAATTGCGCCAGAAAGAACATAAAGCCAAGAGAGAGTTGGCTGAATGACCAAGAATACCTCCCAAAACTCACAAGTTGTATATACTTGATGAAGAAATATACAGTTCTGATTATTCGCATCCTTCTTTGAATGATAGCAAATACTCTTCTTTAATTAAAGCTAGAAGGAATGAAGAGCTTGAACAAGGAGAGTTTATTATAGTAGAACTCAAGGGTAGGGATGGACTTATCCACCCTTGGGTTCATACTGTCAAAAGTCCTGTATGGTCGAAAATTGGTTATTGCTATCTGGCAGCAATAAAAACCTGTGCATTGGCTCAATATCAATGGCCACAGTACATTGATATCAAAGAATTGGCTTCATATTCAAAGTCAATTAGGAAGAGAGTCAACTTCCATTTACACAAAATTAATGGTGATCAGTCTAGTTGCCATTGTCACCTAGTCATCGATCCAAGAGCCCAGACAGGCTGGATGGAAATTGATAATCTTGCTAGAGTAGCAAATATCGATATAATCATTGGAGGAGAAGATGACTTATCTAAAATTCCAACGCTTACTGGAAGCAATAATTGGAATGAGTGGTCAGCAGCTATCAAAGCTGCTCTGCAGTATAAAGGTCTCTGGCAGTATGTTCTTGGCAATAGGATCAAGCCACAGCTTACAGAAGCTGAGAAGACAGCAGAGAAAGCAGAAAGTACTGCTGCAACTGAGCTTTGTTGCATTAAAGAAAAAAGAGAAGCTTGGGATGACTACTGCGACAACGATGACAAGGCATTGGGATTAATAACCATGAAAATCTCACTGTCTTTAAGACACCTTATTAAACCATGGTCAAACTCTACCTTCATTGCATTGCAGGAAGCATTTGACAAGCCAGGAGCAGCTGGCATTTTTGTTGACTTTTCAAAAGTAATACATTGGAAAATCAACACCAATAAATTGACAGAGTCAGTCAATGAGCTATTAACAACAGCTAATCGACTTTCTGTCAATGGCTTCACATTCCCCGACAATATGCTAGCAATGGTAGTGTTAGCATCTTTACCACATGGATGGGACAGCATCTCATCTAGTGTATTATTAACAACAAAAGCAAGTGATTTGAAACTTGCTGATATTCTTCCAAAAATAGAGGAAGAATCTCAAAGGTGGAGAACATCTTCTGGGGGGGTAGTTCACACTGCTAGAGTGAAGCTTCCCAAAGGCCCTAACAGGCCTAATTGGAATCAACAAAATTCTGGTCCTAGCAACCAGAATAACTACAAACCTGGTTTTAATAACCAAAATTCTTATTCTTCGAATCAAAATAAAGGGAAATGGACGACACCAGGACCATCTTCTAGACCTTCTAACACTGGCAAACCCCAGTTCTTGTCCAATCAAGAAAGGAACAAGATCAACCATGATAATAAAAAGAAAAAGAGAGCCTTTTTATTAGAACAACAAAAGAGTAATGTTGGGGACACCAGGAAAGCGAATACACCTAGATTCGCTCACTTGGTAGACAGGATAGATCCTGCTCTACCTTTGATTCAAAGAATGGCACCATTAGCGCCAAATCTACAGCAACTGAAGGCTCAAGGATACTCAGTCGCAGACAATGTAGAATTGCAAATGGTGGTTGATCCAATTGCAGAAAACCGTTTCAGAGTCCTGGATGAAAGGGCTGACATTGAAATGGAAAATACGTCAGATACAGTCTCCTTAGGTGAAGACTTCTATGACACAGCTGATGGGGAATATCAGTACGTAAATCTTTCTACTCAAAAGTTCTTCTCTGATAAAAAATCAGTGAGGACTATCAAGACGAGCCCAATTATGAGGCATCTTGATTTCAAAGGTAACAATGTAGATAGTAGTATCTGTACTACTTTAAATAGCAATCAATATATTGCTTTAGTTGCCTCCATTCCAAAAATGAGTAGTAAGATAAATGTATGTGGTTGTGACAAGTGTAAGGAATTTGAGTCCAAAGGAACTCCATGGATGATTGATTCAGGAGCATTGATCCACATAACTCCTGAAATCAAAGATTTCTCTGAATATCATCCCTTCAAAGTTTCACAGCCTGTATTTACAGCTGATAAACGATCTCAAGTAGCAATACTTGGAGAAGGAACTGTGTTCCTACAGGTAGAAACTGTGCATAAACATAAACATGTCATTAAACTTGAAAAAGTTTGCTATATGCCTGCAGCTAGTGTCAGACTTATATCATCTGGATGTTAGGACCACGCCTAAACACAACCTGAGGACTTAAGAGTGGGGCTTGTTAAGCCAAAGACAAGACTGTTTGCTCAAGTAGCTGTCTAGGTATGACAAACTATCTAGAGTCTTAGGGACTCACTACCTAAGACTACAACCCTTATAAACCTCTCTCCTGGTCTGTGCGCAGTCAGCGCGCAGCTAAAGTCCCTCACAATAGAGACAATGCACAGCAGCTAGATCTGCGCCCATATGACCTTACTTGGAGATCCTTTCCCACTGTCCTTCCATATGCAGCCACGCCTATTGTCATGCATCTCGGCTGATTCCCATATATGCCAGTACCTAGTCGTTGGTACATCTTGGCGTTCCCATGTTCGCCCCTCTGGCGCTGTGCCGCTCATGTATCCTTCCATGGCGTAGGCCCATCATTGGGCCATCCTTCCTGTTGGCACTCGGTCTATACCCATAGCCGATGCTGACCTAACCACCTTCTATATAAGGGTCACAGTCCTAATGTAGTCTGTCCCTGCGACCAAGGTATCCTCTGGGTCCTGTATCCTATCGTTTGAGCATAGTGAAATAGATAAAAAGAAAAGAAAAATAGAATCCGACTCCCGTTGTCCATATCTTCCTTAGTGTCATCGACGTCGTTACTGTGAAAATTGATGGGGACGAGGTATGCTCATAACATCACCCCCCCCTTAAGGCCTCACATCCCGAGAGGCTGATCCTGTTGAGTCCACATAGTGTGGATCTCTCTTCATTCGTTCATAGAAGCAGGCAAGGTGCTCCACTTGTTCCTCAGGTGTTAAGCCTGAGCGCTCTGAATCAACATCTTCCACCTCCTCCACGGTGGTTTTCCATATTTTCCATGCAGGGCATGCAACGCCCTTGATCCTTTTTTGTCGGTTATCTTCCGACTTGCTGCTTTCCTTAGCAGCTTCCAGTGTACCTCTTTTTAAGATTTTCTTTTTGAGACACTCAGTGTCTCTTTCGTGTGCTTGGCGCTCCTCTTCCAATTCCTCTTTTTCTCCCCTTCTTGGGAAATTAAGCACAGGTAACTGCCCGCCATGCTCCAGGTCTCTGGAGAACGTCCCATCAGTGTCGTCTGGCAATTCCATGATTGCCCTCCTATCCCCTTTCCAATTGCGCCATCTGCGCTCCATGTTTTCTAGGTATTTTGGGCCGAAATGGCCATCATCCCATCTGAAAAGTCGTTTGTCCTTCCAGTGAGTTCCCCGCCTTTGTTCGTGCTTAGATGTACTAGGGGTGGGTTGGGGAACTGTTTCGGTGTACTGAATGTACACCTTTCCATTTTTTAAGTTCCTAATGAGCTTAGGAGCTTTGGGGTTCTTTGTGGAATTTTTTGACTTTCACCGGTGCATTGGCGACGTTTCCAGCCAGTTCCCAAGTGGATTCCTCCACTGGATAGTTTTTCCATTTAACGAGGTACTCCAACCTTGTGCCTCCTCATCTGCTAATGTGGCTTTCCATAATTTCTTCAACTTCATATTCATCCTCCTGGGACTCCTCCACCATTTGCGCATCCTTTCACGCTGCTGCCTTTGCTTTTTGTTTTGGGAATTCTGGTTCCCTGTATGGTTTCAACAAGACTTCATTGAAAACATTATATACCTGCCATGCTGCTGGGATTTTAAGTTTATATGACGACTCACCGACTTTGGCGAGAACTTCGAGTGGACTGACAAATTTTCCATCGAGCTTCTTAGTTGCTCAGATGACTGGGAGGTTTTCTGTGCTGAGGTACACCTTGTCGGTGGCTATCATACTGCTCCTTCATGATCTGAGCAGCTTTCTCCAAAGCTTTCTTTTGTCAGGACTGCCCTAGACACAACCTAACAACTCAGAGTGGGGACTTGTTCAGTCCAAAGATGAAACGAGTTGCTCAAGAGCTATGTCTAGTGACAATAGACTATCTAGAGACTTAAGAGTCTCCTACGCTACACTACGGCCCTTATATACCGCTTCTCCTGGTCTGTGCGCAGACAGCGCGCAGCTAAAGTCCCTCAAGCTGGGATCAATGCGCAGCAGCCGATCTGCGCCCATCTAACCATTCGTGGAGAGTTCCTTCCACACCCAACTCCTGGGTTGTCCGCATGCGGCCTTCCTATTGTTCAGGACTTCGGCCGATTCCCATGCATGCCGTACCATTGACTCGGTACTCCTCGGCGTTCCCATGTCGCCCCTCAGGCGCCGTGCCACTCATGATTCCTTTCATGGCATAGGCCCATCATCAGGCCATATTCCCTGTCGGCACTCGGTCTATCTCCATAGCCGATGCTGACCTAACCACCTTCCTAATAGGGACCGCAGTTCACATAGGCCATCCTCCTAGAGTCCCGTTGTGTAGTCTTGTTCGTAGATGTTTGAGCGAAGTAAAATAGATAAAAAGAAAAGGAAAATATCCTCCAACTTCTTGTGATTGTATCTTCATAAGTGTCATCGATGTCATTACTGTAAAGTTGAAAATAAGAGGTGTGCTCATAACATCTTTGCTTTTTCATGCACATCCTCTAATTCTTTTGCTAATTGTTCCACAGCTACCGCCTTTGGCACGTAGGTGGGGTCCAGTCCTTTGTTGGGATGTCATCCATAATTCATGAAGAAGGGCATGAAGCCCATTGCTGAGTGTACTCGATCGTTGTGGCAGAACTGTGCCACTGACAGCCAATCGCTCCAGTTATCTTGGCAATTGTTGACAAACATAGTCAGGAATTCTTTTACTTCCTGGTTAACTCGTTCCGTCTGACCGTCGGTTTGAGGGTGATAGGCCGTTGATTGATTGGCCTGAATTCCCAACATCCCGTATAGATCCGTCATGAATTTGGAAGCGAACTGAGGTCCTTGGTCACTTATCACTTTTCTTGGGATGCCGTGCTCCCTGAAAACATTGTCCCTGAACAGCGCTGCTGTTCCTTGTGATGTAATTTCTTTGGTGGTAGGTAAGAAATACAATTTCTTAGTAAACCTATCCACCACCACCATTATCGTGTCGTGCCCTTTTGACATTGGCAGGGGTCCCATGAAGTCAACTGAAATGACTTCCCATGGTTCTGTTGGAACTTCATTGGGTCTGAGAGGTGCCGTGCATGCCTGTCAATCCGGTTTTGCCTTCTGGCATGTTTCGCAACCCGGAATGTAGTGTTCTATGTCTTTACACATATTTGGCCACCAAAAGTTCCTTGTTAATGACTCCAAAGTTTTCGCAACCCTGGAGTGTCCCCATGAATGGTGAATTGCGATAATATCTTCTCGCAATGCCACGACTGCTGGTATGTATACTCGTCCTTTTTCAAATTTGTATTCTCCACCGGCCTCTCCGAGGCCTTCAACAACCTGTGCCTCCCATTGCCACTTGGGTACTTCTTTAATATCCTTCATGATGTTGTCGATTGCACGATCATCATCATATACTTGTATGAAGAGGTGTTCTTTTAGCAAAATCACCCCTTCATTGTCGTTTTCCCCGCAAGTATGTCCTGCTTGCCTAGATAGTAAGTCCGCCTTTGTGTTGGACTTCCCACTTCTGTGTTTTATGATGAAATTGTATTCCTGCAAATCCATCACCCATTGCGCCTGTCATCGATTAAGGTTCTGCGCCTTTCTAAAGTAAGTCAAGTTCTGGTGGTCCGTCAGAACTTCCACTGTGTGTTTGGCCCCTTTGAGATAGTGGGACCATTCATAGAAAGCGTGCATAACCGCAAGCATCTCTTTGTCATAGATCTCGTAATTTCGCTCGGCGTCATTTAGGGATTTTGAAATGAAAGCCACAGGCTTCCATACATCATTTTCCACTTGCTGCGATAAAATTCCCCCAATGGCGAGGTCAGAGGTGTCTACCTCTACTCGAAATTGTCCATTTTCGTCAGGGATCCGCAACACCACTTCCTCTGCTATAGTTTTCTTTATCATGTCAAATGCCTCATCCTGTAACTCAGTCCACTTCCACTCGTCTTTTCCTGTAAGACAAGTTAATGGTTTGGCGGCCTTCGCAAAGTTTTTGACAAAGCATCGGTAAAAGTTTACGAAACCCAAGAACTGCTGGACTTCGTGTTTGCACATGGGCTTAGGCCACTCAGTTACCGCTTTTACTTTAGCAGTTTCCATTCTGACCGAGTTTTCGCTGATTACAACTCCAAGGAAATCCATTTCCTTTTTGTCGAAGAAACATTTTTCTGGTTTTAATGAGAGCTTATGCTCCTCCAGCTTTGCCAAAATACGGTTGACCTGAACTGTATGTTCTTCCTGATTTTTTGAGAATACGAGAATGTCGTCCATGTATATGATGACCCATCCTTCTGCTATCTCTACTCTGAAGATGTCGTTCATCATTGTCTGGAAGGTGGCAGGCGAATTTGTGAGCCCAAAGAACATAACCAAGGGCTCGAAGAGTCCTCTATTGGTCTGGAAAGCTGCCTTCCATTCGTCTCCTTCTTTGATACGTACGTTGTTGTAACCCCAACGTATGTCCATCTTTGAGAAGACCTTCGCCTGTGACAATTTATCCACCAGTTCCCCTATTAACGGTAGTGGATATCGATTTTTGACTGTCATTTCGTTTAGTTGCCAGTAGTCCTGTACCGGCCGTAATTTTCCGTCTTGCTTCTTAACAAAGAAGAAAGGTGATGCCATGGGCGATTTACTCGACTGGATTCGCCCAGAATCCAGGTTCTCTTTCAAGAATTTGTCCAGTTGTTGCTGCTCATCTTGATTGAGTGGATAGATTTTACAATCAACTGGGTTAGACCCTGGAATCAATTCTATGGCGTGATCCCATCGCCTCCGTGGTGGTAGTTCATCAAAAGTCTCTTTCTCAAAGACCTTTCGATGTCCTAAGTAATGTCTGGGGACTGCCTCCTCCAGAGTTCATTTTTTGGTTTTCTCCACTTCTTCTGCAGCTATTTTTGTGGCCGTTGACGCATAGGCCCTGACACTAAGTTCTGGTTCTCTGATGTGAACCACCAACAGCTTGTCCTCTGCTTCGAGGTCATCTGTTATATCCATTTCGTCCTCAGGTTCTTGAACAGAGGAACCCTTCCAACAAGTACCCGGGCAACGGTTGAACTCTAGTGTCTGCTTCTTCCAGTTGATGGTTGGATTGTGTTTCCTCAACCAATCGAAACCCAAGAAGATGCTTGTTTTAGAGAGGTGCGTTACTGTGCATTCAATAACTTCTTCATGTTCTCTGATGCGTAGTTTTATTTTCGCCATGTATTCCAAAGCGCCTCTCGAGTTCTTTGTTCCATCTGCGTTATATACTGATATGGGTCGAACCAGACGTCATTTGGGTATTTGGTGTTTTTCTACGAAATCAGTGCTAATACAGGTTCCAGTTGCACCAGAGTCTAATAACATTTTAACACGGACACTTTTTGATTCGTCCATTCTTGTTACAACCCCGGTGATGTCTATTTCATCGTATCCTGTTCCCTGTACTACTTTTTTTTGTAGGTGTTCTAAGTTCCACATAGCGTCGACTTCTGTCATAGCATTTAAGTCATCCACTAGGTGTTCATCCACCTCCTGTATTCTTTTATCGTCTACCCATTGTTGTAGACACTCCACTGCTACTTGTTTGGGTTGTTCCCAAATTCTTCTTAACATCCACTGCAGGGTCCATGGTTGTAGTCGTTGTCCCTTTTTTGTGCTCACTCTTAGGTTTCTTAGGTGATGTACCTTCCCACTGCATTCATAAAGTAAATCATGCAATTTAATTTGGGAATCTATTACTGGTACATCACTACTAGAAACCTGAGTAGCAGCCAGCAGTGCTGAGCGCTCGTCTACTGGCTTTCTGCAAAATCCGAAACCTCCTCTATATGTCCGACTGGGGTCATTTCCCTATTGTTGACATATCTGACCATCTGCTTCCCTTTATCTCCTGTCGTAGTATTTTTGGGTTTTTTACAAGTCCATGCCACATGCCCTTTCTCATTACACTTTGGACAAGTCAATTCTGATGTCGTTTCTTGGCCCAACATTCCTTTACTACATGCCCTTTCTTTCGGCAATAAGAACAAGCCTTGTCATCCTTGCCATCCACCTCCATTGCATTTGGATCGGATCGACTCCCTGATGCAACTGGTGGTGGCACTCTGAATTGCCACTGGGGGCGTCCATTGGGTGCTGGAGCTCATTCCCTATAGTCTTTTTGTGTCCTCTGGAAACTGTAAGCCTCATTGGCTTTTCAGTAAGCTCTTGCGAGCGCTGTTACTCGTGTCTGGATTTGGTGTAGTGTGGCGTTGTCAGCCAGTCCCCCGTATCAGATAAGTTCTCGACCAAGGGCGGGATTGAGATGATTTGTAAACTGGGAAATCAGGGCCTGATCATTCCAGTCTGTCAATGAGGTGAGGGAGTTGGATGTGATGATGTAGTTCTCTACGATCATCATCCCTTGTTGTAGTTTTAGCAGCATTTCGATGGCTTTCTCCTTAGTTTTGGTGGACATGAAGAAGTCATGCATCTGTTGTTTGAAGTCTGTCCAGTCCACGAAAGGGAACTGATTTTCCAATGGTTGTCTGACCCATGCGCTGTTATCATCGGTACTTTCTCCTGTATTGAGTTGGTTCCAGTCCAACTCTCTACTCCAGCCGTTGTTGTCAATCTTGTCCTGAAACTCTTGTTGTGCCTCCTGGAAGGCTTTGAGTTTCACCCCTGCTCCAATCAGCTGCCCTGTCTCCTTTCCCTCCTTTAATCCTGTATAGACAGATGGATACCTTTCATTTAGGATCTACTTCGTTGGCTAGCATGAAGTAAGTATCCATCTGTCGTAACCATCTGTCCACAGTACGAGGATCTCCTTCATAGAAGGCGGGCATTTCGGCTTTAGTAAGAGGTCCAGGCTCTTGGCGATTTGATCTTTGGTATTCATTGATCATTGCCGCCAGAGCCTGACCAGCACTGGTGATTGCCCTCTGTCTCTCCTCTGCCTGTTGATGAATTTCATCCTCTCGGGCTGCCACTGCTGCTGCTGGCTGTGTATCCGGCAGAGGCTCTATCGTTTCTGTGTCCTGCCAATGTGTCCGCCATCCCATTACTGCGTGGTACGCATGTGTGATCATATCAACTGTTAACCTGAAGGGGGTGGCGCCTAATTTGTAATGGCTCATTCCTTCTCTGTTAAGACATTCGACGTGGAACCACCCTCTGCAATTGCTGTTGTACTTCTCAATGTGCAGTGTGGTCTCCTTGTTGTAGGCTTTTTGGATGATAGTAGTCACCTCTGTTTCCCGTAGATTGTGGTCCCAGGAACAGATTTCCTGGATCTGAGGATAGGCTGGCCATAGGAATTCGTCCCAGTACTGTTTTTTAATTAGAACCAGGTAACAGTAGCCTGGTATGTCTGGGTTGAAACTGCTGTTGGCCCAGGACATTTTTGGGTAAGGGTAGGGCAACCATGCCTCCCTTTCAACGATCCTTCACCACTGCTCAATTTCCCTTTTTTTATGAGCTTTGTTTGCTTCTTGCAGGTACTCTTCATTCGAGAGCCAATCCACCATAGTGGGTACTCCACCATGCCAGTGTGCTGCATCTCCTCCTTGAGTGACAACTTGTGCTTTATTTTCCCCAATGCCTTGTGCTGCCGCTGCGTATGAACGTGCTGGTTGCACAATGGGTTTGGGTTCTATTACTGCTGGGTATGCTCGTCCAGCTGCCTCTGCGTAGGCCTGTTCAACCGTTACTGTCGTTCTGAGGTTGACTCATTTGATCGGGGTTTGGGCAAGCTTTTGCTGTGCTGCCCTTCACTTGGACTTTGATTGTCCACCGAATCGTACTGTCCATGTATAGTGAGAGACCTTATGTAGGTCCACCAACTCGTCCCAGGTGTACTCGATGTCATCTCGTCGTACAGCTGACTCTTCGACAATGTGACATCACCCAGGTCAGATGCTATCCTGGATGGCGAAGACCACTGTGTCGTCGCGAAGCTCTGGTTCCCAACTTATAATGTCGTAGAGGGTGGGCCAAGCCGGCCAATTGTATTTATCATAGTACTCTCTTTTGAATAGGTACATGTAACAGTACCCGTTCTCCCTCCACTGGTTTGGTGCAATCGGACTTCAAGCTCGTGGTCCAGGTAGGTGTGCTTTGACGTTTGCATGCCATCCCAATAACCTTGCTTTATGATCGTTCCACAAGTCTTCCCTGATGTCTCTGAGGAAATGCCCTAGTCCAATAGAGCGAAGGTGTGGGAGAGGTTCTGTGACAAGCCATTCCGGTGTCCTGGCAATGATAGCCCCAGGTGGCTTTGTGACGAGAAGGGGGTCAAATCGAATCCCCTTTTGGCATTCTTCCTCTTCCTGCTCATGCTTCCATTTAGCATAGCGGGTTGCCCGTATGTTTCTGTTCATTGCGTGCATCCACATGTTCCAATCCGCATGACTCATTGTCATGCCTTCATGCTCATATAACTCCTCTATGTGGTGCATGCATTGGAGTCGCTCAATTGCTACCCGGTAACATTGGATAGCCTTGTCGCCGTTGTTGATAAGAAGGAGCCACTGGTTGTATTTTGACGAGACCAGGGCTAGCCAGATGGGGTTGGAGGTATTCCCTTTATACTGAACCTCCAGTAGGTTGATGAGGGTTTGATATTCCCTCTCGGCTTTCTGCATTGCGCATTCAGCCCGTAAGACTGCATGAGTGGCAGCTCGTTCCATTAGAAGGGCCTCCCAGGCTTCCTTCTGTTCTAGCTCTTGTTGAGCTTCTTGTTCCCATAGGAGGATCTGCGCCTGGGTGTGTTCGAGTCGTTGTGACTCTTTCCGGTATTTCCAGTATAACCGGACATGGTTGTCATAACAGTGAATGACTGTGTCGCCGATGAATTCTCTAGGTCCCGTGTGGACCGTGTCATGAACTGTGACCCAGTCTGCATCGAAGATGCACCCGATCTCCGATAGTGACACCTGGGCGTAAGGTAAGATGTATGTAAACGAGCACTGCATTGTGTCTCGTCTGGATTCTGCTGTAATAAAGTCTTCAACCAAGTTTGGGCCTCCACCGACACTTGATCTGTTCCTCTGGCTGTTAATCCGCACCAGTTGATGATGCCTCTTGGGAAACAAGAGGGTTGTTGTCTGCTGTGTTGTGGGTCTGAAAGCTATCAATATAGGTGTGCCTGGCAATTCGCCCTAATGTCCTTGTGCCTAGTTATCAACCCCGATAACAAAGTAGGGGTTGCTAGTACAGAGGGTATGAAGGGACTTTGGTTCAGCCTTGGTACACATGTATACCGAGTTTTTTCACTCATTCCTGAGCTTTTCGGCAATAACGGTATACTAAGCTCGGGGCGCGTCTGTGGTCTCCTGCCTATGCTCTCCCGACACTCTAGTATTCTATTCCATTACTGTTTTATAGACAGACCCAAAGGGGTGTATTGAGGATGTCTCATTCGATGCCCGTTGACAGTACTGTGTTGTAGTCGCCTGGAGAGGTTGCGGGCTGCACGGTTACTACCTCTCAGAATGAAACTAGGCCATTGGCGTTCTGAGCAACGACGAGCCAAATGTGCTCGGTGCTAACCAACGGGGTAGAGTGGTATAAGACTCTAGATTATGTTAGGACCATGCCTAAACACAACCTGAGGACTTAAGAGTGGGGCTTGTTAAGCCAAAGACAAGACTGTTTGCTCAAGTAGCTGTCTAGGTATGACAAACTATCTAGAGTCTTAGGGACTCACTACCTAAGACTACAACCCTTATAAACCTCTCTCCTGGTCTGTGCACAGTCAGTGCGCAGCTAAAGTCCCTCACAATAGAGACGATGCACAGCAGCTAGATCTGCGCCCATATGACCTTACTTGGAGATCCTTTCCCACTGTCCTTCCATATGCGGCCACGCCTATTGTCGTGTGTCTCAGCCGATTCCCATATACACCAGTACCTAGTCGTTGGTACATCTTGGCGTTCCCATGTCGCCCCTCTGGCGCTGTGCCACTCATGTATCCTTCCATGGCATAGGCCCATCATCAGGCTGTCCTTCCTGTCGGCACTCGGTCTATACCCATAGCCGATGCTGACCTAACCACCTTCTATATAAGGGTCACAGTCCTAATGTAGTCTGTCCCTGTGACCAAGGTATCCTCTGGGTCCTGTATCCTATCGTTTGAGTGTAGTGAAATAGATAAAAAGAAAAGAAAAATAGAATCCGACTCCTGTTGTCCATATCTTCCTTAGTGTCATCGACGTCGTTACTGTGAAAATTGATGGGGATGAGGTATGCTCATAACACTGGACAACTAAAGCTACAAGGCTTTCATGAAAAATCGGACAAGTATAGTACTATATTTTCGCTAAAAACTGGGCGACCATTTATAATGGCATATCCTAGACATATAGGAGATCCCATTCATTGGATTTTGACTGAAATAGTCCATCCAAGTGTAAAAATGGCCAAACCTTCAGTTCATATAGTGGATTATAACACTTGGCATCGAAGATTGGGTCACCCATCTAAAAATGTATTAAAACATGTCTTCGATCATACAAAAGGGTTTGACAAATTATCTATACCATCAACAGATACAATTTGTCCTGGATGTGCACAAGGAAAGATGCATAATAAATCTTTTCCTACATCAATCAAGCGAGCTTCAAAGCCACTTGAATTGATTCATGCAGACTTATTAGAATTGCCTATGGAATCTTATCATCAAAAGAAATGGTGTCTTATGATACTAGATGATTATTCTTCCTATGCTTATATGGCACTTCTTCGATCTAAATCAGAAACATTCACTGCTTTCAAGAGTTATGTAGAACTCATGGAAAATCAATATAGCAGTAGAGTTAAACGTTTCAGATCAGATCGAGGGGGGGAATTTAAGTCGCATGAATTTAGCAAGTTTCTTGCTTCAAAAGGAATCTTTAGAGAACAAACTGCACCTCACATACACCAACAAAATGGTTGTGCTGAACGATTAAATGATACTATACTTGAAAAAGCAGAAAGCATGAGATTAGAATCTTCCTGCCCAAAATCATGGTGGGAATTTGCTTTTGAAACTGCTATTCATGTATACAATCACACACCATTACGAAGGACAAATTGGTCTACACCCTATGAAAACATGACAGGTGAAAAACCTGATGTTCACTATCTAAAAGTGTTTGGTTGTCTAGCCTGGGTTTACATACCTAAAGAAATTTGTAAAGATAAGCTGTCACCAAGATCTGAACCAATGACCTTTATTGGTTATGACATAGGATCTAAAGCTTATAAATTTATGAAAAAAGACAACACTATATTCATTGGTGTTAAAGCACTATTTAATAAATCAGTATTTCCACAAAAAAGCGAAAATTACAATAAAGATAGACTATTTGAAAGTCCACCAGGTATTAACCAAAGGGATCAAAATGGACATGAATCTGACTCCAATTCCCAAAACAACAATCATCTCAATAGTGACGACAATGATCCCAAACCATATAAACCATCATTCAATCATGATCTTACACCAGATGAAGAGCAGAATTCATCTCATGACAATGATGATATAGAGCCTCATAATAATAGTGGAGAACAGGATTTACCTGTCAGACCTGATGTTCGAGGATCAAGTGAAAACAGATCCGAAGAGAATTCCAGTAGATGGCCTGGGACACAACATCATGCACCACCAGATATCAAAAGAACACGAAAAGAGAAAAAGGTTACAGAAAGACAATCCCAAAAACAACCTGAACCTATTCCCTTCCCACTTCGCCAAAGTACTAGAGAAAGGAAACCAGTTTATAAAGAGGGTAATATTTATGGACAGAAAACTCCTCTTGAAATTGAAAAACAACTGGAAAAGAATCCTTTCAATGAGTCTGAAGACTCTGATAGTCGAAAAGACACTTCAAGCGAAATATCAGATGAATCTGATCCTGGTACTATTCAGGATAAAGGAATTTCAGATATAGATATGCTGCTTGATCAATTACAAAAAGAGGGAGGAAGGAAATTTATCAGTTTCCTACTCTCAAAAGCAGTATTACCTAAATCTGATATCCCTGTTCATTTTAGGGACGTGTTAAAAATTAAAGAATCTAATCCTAAAGCTTTTCAAGAATGGATTAAAGCTATGGAGGATGAGATTGAAGCTCTATTCAAACGAGATGTTTGGGAGTTAGTTGATGGTCCAAAAGATCATAAACCTGTGAAGTGTAGATGGGTTTACAATATTAAAAGTGATGGTCGAAAACGTGCTCGACTTGTTGCTAAAGGATTTTCACAAATACCTGGCATAGATTATGATGACACCTTTTCTCCTGTTGCACGATTTGAAACAGTGAGATTACTTCTGGCTTCAGCTGCACTCGAAAATTGGGAAATTGAGGTGCTAGATGTTAAAACAGCTTTCCTATATGGAAATCTTGATGAAGAGATTTACATGGAACAGCCAGAAGGCTTTGTCACAAAAGGACAAGAGGGAAAAGTCTATAGATTAAAAAAGGCTCTATATGGTCTTAAACAAGCATCATATGCTTGGAATAAACAAGCTGATAAAAGCTTGAAATCCTTAGGATTCAAAAGATGTCTTTCAGATACAGGAGTTTATATCCTTAACAAACAAGGATCAATAATAGTTGTCATACTATATGTTGATGACGTACTATTTCTGGGAAATGACAAAAGACTCTTATTAGACAAAAAGAGCAAGTTCATGAAAATATGGAAATGTAGAGACTTAGGACAAGTTTCTGAATATCTAGGGATGAAGATATCTTGAGATAGACCAAATCAATTACTTATAATTGATCAAATAGACTATGCTAAGAAAGTTGTTAAGCGTTTTGGTCAAGAAAATGCTAAACCTGCTAGAACACCATTACCAGAAGGGTATGTTCCTAAACCAAATGAAGGAACAGCAACTTCTGAGCAAAGAAGCTATTATCAATCCATAATTGGATCATTATTATATTTAACTCTTGGAACTCATCCAGATATTGCATTTGCAGTAATAATGATGTTGCAATTTATGGTTAATCCTTCTGAAGAGCATATCCAGAAGGCATTATACATAATCAAATATGTTGCCACCAACATTAATGGCAAAATTGTGTATAATGGAAAGAACCATGAAGGTTTCATTGCATATTGTGATGCAGACCGGGCAGGTGACCAGATTAATAGAAAATCAGTCACCAGATACATAGTAAAACTAGCTGGAGGACCAGTTAGTTGGGTTTCAAGGAAACAAAAGACAGTTGCTCTGTCATCAACAGAAGCTGAATATATGAGTCTGTCTGATACATCGAGACAGATAGTCTGGATAGAGTCTTTATTCCATGAAATTGGAAAGACTATAAAAATGATTCAATTAGGAGTAGATAATCAAGGAGCAATCTTCCTAGCTTCTAATCCTGCTCAAGAGCATAGATCTAAACACATAGATATTTGCTACCACTATGTTAGAGAATGCATAGAGGAAGGAAAAGTGGAACTTGTGTATATTCCCACAAATCAGCAACTTGCTGATATCTTGACTAAAAATTTGTCTTTTGATAAATTCACAAAGTTAAGATCTGAAATTGGATTAGTGATTTCTCAGCATGGGGGAGTGTTGAATAAATAATGATCTGGAGTGTTGAGTATCGAACTCATAGCTTGATATATTATATCGTTATTTATGAATGCTCACCAAATCACAAATATAATCTGATATTTGTACACTGTTGACACTTTTATAGTGTTTGACAGATATTATAGAGTTTCATCCCAGGAACAGTATGAAATGACAGCATGTGAGACACAATGCATGAAACATGCTTCACACGTCAAGTATTGACAGATTGCTGTAAAATGCGCAGCAATATGACACCATGCGCAGCAGGGAGCTGCACATTACTAGAAATAGGTATATTAGATGTAGTTACATGTGATTCCTGTAACTGTATATAAGCAGCGCCCTTTGCACTGCTGAAATATATCTCCTGTTCTATTGCATAGTTGAGCCCTAGCTCCTAAGCGTTCTAAACAGTACTCAGTAAGTCCCCTCGCTTACTAAGCCTCGCTCTGCGCTGCCGTTGCTTGTTTCAACAATTCCTTCATCCATCCTCCATCCCCATGGATTGACAGCACTCAGCACTCCTGTGTCATCATAGGGAGTTGTTTGTACTTCTGGCCATCGCCTCTGGCCTTTCCACTCTTTATCCATGACATCGCGCTTATCGATCGACATTCATCGATCTGTCGTTATACCACTTCAACATTGGTTTTTTTTTTCTTGTTCTTTTTTCTAGATCTAGGGTGTTTGATGATGATAGCGCCAGTGGCAAGGAGTCTTCCCTGACAATTGCATAGCAGTTGGTGTTTGATGATGATAGCACCAGTGGCGAGGAGTCTTCCCAGCATTTGATTTAGGTTTCGCTTAGCCGGCAATGAGCACCGGTTTGACATGGCCACATTTGTGGGTGTTGCCTCGAAAACCCTCAGCCTGTATAGCATCATGTCAAGAGCGTTAGGTCTTGCTTCCATCGCCGATTAAGCACCAGCCAGTTTCATTTTCTTATAGGACTTTAGACAGGGGTAAACGAATAGGCTCCTGTCGTCTTTTTCATTGAGACTAAATTCACGATATGATAGTGACATGGAGAGAAACTGAAAACATTGGGGCTTGGCACCCCTGTTTTTCCGGAGCTTTGTCATGCTTCTGGTAGTGTAGGTATTGTTGTATGATACTTTGAGCACCCAGTAGTGTGTTTCCATTCGCAAAAAAAAAAAAAACAGATCATGACATTCTTTTCTATAGATTTCAGAAAATTTCAGCTTGAGTTGGCATTGCACTCACTTAGTTCAAAACACAATGTATTTGCCAAACCCTAATCTGAATGATATGATTGGTTGGAGAAATAATGGAATGTCTCATATATTGGTCAGTGCACAGAACATAGCAGATTCTCGAGATAGGCCTGATGAAGTCTGCGAAGATGTGGTGTTAATTGTCATAGGGAATGTCCTTTCCAAAAAACTCTTTGTGTCACCAACAGGGAATTACAATTCTTGGTTTGGCATGGACTTCAAATTGACAAAATTTGGGCTATTACTCATGTTGTGATGATAGAGACGAGGTGGGAGTGCTTGAGTGGATGCAAGTTAAAGCTCTGCATTTACACTGTAAACTACACACATATATATACTTTATACAATATGAAATAGATGGGTGTCAGCAGACAACTGTGCACTGTATTTATGTCAGGCACTAATCATGTGCACTCATCTTTTTGTTTCTTTTTTCAAATTCCTTTCATCATGACCTCCTCTTCATCAGCTCATGAATCTTCATCATCTTGTGTCCAAGTCCATGACCTACTGCACCTCACACGCCTCCTTCTGCCATCAATCTGTCATTCCCAACACTCCCCCTTGGATTGACTCCAATTCCCATCATCTTTGTTAAATGCTTGTGTTGAATGTGGGGTAATCCCTTTGTAAATATATCCACTATATTCTCTTCACTTCATACATAGTGTATTTTCAGTTGTCCATTCTTCACGAGGTCACAAATGAAATGTAAAGCAATGTCAACATGTTTAGTGTGCATGTGAAATTCTGTATGGTGTGCAATAGCAATGGCCACCTGATTGTCACTAAGAATGGTGGGCGCATTTGGCGTGAATCCTATTTTGTCAAAAAGGGTATGGATCCAAAGTGCCTCTCATGCTACATGAGTAGCTGTGACATATTTGGCCTTGGCAGTTGAAAGAGCAATAATGCTCTGCTTCTTGGAACTCCACATGATAGCTCCCCCTGCAAATAATACTATATAGCTGCTAGTAGATTTTCGGCTAGCCTGGGAAGCCCAATCAGCATCGCAATAAAAGATGGGATTATTCTCATCTGATCCCCTTCCCCCATATCCAATCCTATAATCCTTCGTCCCCTTCAAATATCAAAATATCCTCTTTATGGCTGTCCAATGGTGTGGTTTAGGGTTGCGTGGAAATTGTCCAAGTCACATAGTTGCAAAGATGATATCAGCCTGAGTGATTGTAGCTAAATGGAGTAATTTCCCAATTAGGGCTGATTAAGTGTACATCACTTGATTGGAACAGCTGTCATCATCTTCTCCTTCTTCATAATTGAGATTGATGTTGGGATCAAGTGGAGTCGATATAGGGTTACATTCATGAAGGCCTAGTTCGACTAGCACTTGATCAATATAATGTGTCTGCGAAAGGAAAAGTGTATGCTCATCTCAGTTATAATTGATTTGAATCCCAAGGAGATATTTTGGGATGCCAAGACTTTTAATTTCAAACTTCCTTTTGAGGTCCGAAGCAATCTGATTGATTTCCGCTTCCACATTAGTGATGACAATGATGTCATCAACCCAAACAAGCAAAATAGAGAACTTATTGCTGTTTTGCCAAATGAAAACACAGTAGTTGGCTCTAAGTTGTTGGTATGATAAGTCAAGGAGTGCAGCTGTAAGGGTATTGTTCCACATGTTCCCAGCTTGCTTCAATCCATATAGCGATTGTTGAAGGTGACATATGCAATTACTTCCATCATCAAAACCAGGAGGTTGCCGCATATAGATTTCTTCTTGTAGTATGCCATTAAGATAAGCGTTCTTGACATCGTACTGTGTAAGGTGCCAACCATGCTATGCTGCAGCAGTGAGTAAAGTGCAGAGGCTTTCATAATGCATTACTGGTGCATAAGTGTTGAGATTGTCATAGGGATCCCAAAGTTCAGTTCTGAACCTCAGTTCGAACCCAAACCGGCCAAACTGAACTGATGGTTCGGGTTCGGTTCAGGTTCGGTTCGGCCAAATGCCAGCTGGTTCTGGTTCTGGTTCGGGCAATTGCCAGAGCACCTGAACCCGAACCGAACTGCCCAAACCAACTTCCCAAAAAGGAAATTTTACTGCTACTGCCACTGCCACAGTGGTTTTTTTTCCATGGTTGTAACTCAATTTACCACTGCAACTGCTGCTCACCCTTGCCCACTAGCCCACTGCTGCCTGCTGACTGCCACTACCACTTGCCTGTCACTGCCTGCTGCCTTTCCCATGCCCCTTAACCCACTGCTGCCTGCTGCCTGCCACCTTTTCCATGGCCACTAGCCCACTGCTGCCTGCCACCACCACTTGCCCACCACTGCCTGCTGCCTTTGCCATGGCCACTAGCCCACTAGCCCACTGCTGCCTGCTGCCCACCACCACCACTTGCCCACCACTGCCTGCTGCCTGCCACTGCCACTAGCCCACCACTGCCTGCTGCCTGTTTGCCACTACCCTGCTGCCAGCCCTTTCCCAACCTTACAATGGCCTACCTACATTGCCCACCATGGCCTCCCTAGCAACTACCCATCCAGTGTTACCTGCCCACCCACTGCCCACCACCCACCACTGCCCACTGCCCACTGCCCACTGCCACTGCCCACCCACACCATCATCCTCACCCCACTGCATACCACCCACCAAACCTTCCACCTGCCTGGTCACTGCTGTTAACACCCACCATCAACTGCCAATGGACCTGCTGACTCAATACAACTGCCCGACACCATAACTACTATGCTCATTTGGTCAATAACTCAGGAACTAACCGTCCAATTTACATAATTCTTGGTTTGCTAGAAAGCCCTGATTCACATCTCTCAGGAATTAAGTAGTTTATATTTTTATGCAATGGATTTATGGAGATATGAGGCAAAGGCCAAAACATGGGAACCAAAGGCCAGCAAGATGGCTTAGTAGTTCCTACCATTACATGCTTGTGTAGTTGTATATGCAAATCTTATTCAAGTTTTCAACAGGTGATCTTGCTGCTATTAATGTAGTGGCCTATTACCTCTGCTACCTTGACAACCACTGGACCAACCACCTGCTCACCTCACCACTTCTGCCCACCATCACCTCACCATCACCACACCACACCACACCACACCACACCACACCACTGCCACCTTTCCCACTTGCTTGCCTTGCTGGTGCACTATATGCACTGATAACAAATCCTGGAGGTGCAGGGCCACTGTGTACACATGCAAACATGTTCCAATATGTGATTATTCTTCAGTTCTGCTCAAATTTCCTATTAAAATGGCTTTTCCCACGGTTCAGGTCGGTTCGAACCCGAACCGAACCTGAACCGAACTGAACTGGAGGTTCAGGTTCGGTTCAGGCAATTTCTAGTTGGTCCAGGTTCAGGTTCAGCCAAAAATGGCCCCGAACCGAACTGAACTGAACTTTGGGAACCCTAGATGTATCCGTCAACTTCTGGGCATCGACTGATAAAGTGGGCCAAGTTGCCACAGAACATGCAACCCAGGATGGTGGGGCGTGTACCAGAACTGGAACCTAGCAGAACTGCATTGGAACCGGTAGCTGGCGTTGTCTGCGACCAATTCTGTGGGGCTGGCACACGCATCTGGGTTGTCGCAAGTGACTGTGTGAGGGATTGTAACATCATTTGCATCTGTAGGGAACTCTGGACCATTTTCTCCATGAGGCTGAACATATCTTCCATGTTTACACCAGACATTGCTACTGGCTTGGGCTTGGCTGGTGGGGTTGATGCGGGGTTGGCGGGGTAAGCAGCAGGGTACTCTTGCCTAGCGGTATGGGGCGCGGCGGGCTTGTTGATTAGCTTATCGTAAAAGGACGCACCCTGGATGACCTCTTGCACGGCCGCTAATGTTTGCTTGAGGGAATAGGGGTCGTCACAGTGCACATTTGGGTACTGGCTGTGCATATACCTGTTCATCTCCGTGCCAATGTGAACCTAGAACCCTTTGAAGAAACACTCGCTCTGTTGGCATGTCGAGAGCTGCCCATTCTTGATGAGGTCCTTCGTTATTACCAAGAAGCGCTGGTAATAGCTGCATAGGTCTTCTGCCATTTGTATTCCGAGGCAGAGCATCTCTTCGATTAGGCAGTCCAAATCTGCCTGCGTGTGTTTGTGCTCATTGATTACTCCGGTGTACAGCACAGTTACCGATGCCTTGAAAGCCTTGTACGTAGAGGCGGCATCAAAGGTATCTACTCCTCCCCATAGATCATATTCCATGTCATGGAGGTAGCATAGCGCATATACCTTTTTCTGTTGTGCAGAGGTGATGCCAGCTTCGCTAAACAGAAGTTCGAGTTCGTCAAAGTAGCACGGAAGGCAGCGGGGTTGATTTGAATCGAAACGGGGTGCAGCAGAGGCATATCATGCGGGCATGGGCTTGGTTTGTGTGTGGCTGGCCATTTTGACTGTCGAAGGTGGAACTAGGTTGTTGAGGTTTGAAGAACTGGAACTGGAACTGCTTGAGCTTGAGGAAACTGGCGGTGGGCTTGGCGACAGTTGTGGAAGTTCTGATGGTGACGAGGTGAGCGGGCTTGATTCTTCTGAACACGGTTGTCCTGGCGGGTTGGCTGGCAGGGTGCTGGTGGAAACGTCGAAGGAATGGAATGTCTCGGATTGATTGGGGTTGGGTGGGCTATGAGAGGATGTTGAGGGTTGGCAGAAGGCTCTGTCAATGTAATTGATGGCTTGGAATTCTGGGGCGAGGCCTAGTCATTGGCGGGCTTGGTGACAGTTGTGGAAGTTCTGATGGTGATGAGGTGAGTGGGCTTGATTCTTCTGAACAGGGTTGTCCTGGCAGGTTGGCTGGCGGGGTGCTGGTGGAAACGTTGAAGGAATGGAATGTCTCGGATTGATTGGGGTTGGGTGGGCTACAAGAGGATGTTGAGGGTTGGCAGAAGGCTCTGTCGATGTCATCGATGGCTTGGAATTCCGGGGTGAGGCCTAGTCGTCGGCAGGATTGATGTTGAAACATGTTGGTACCTTTGAATATCTCACTTAGCGCTTTGCTGGGATCCTGCTGCAAAAGTTGCTGCGTGTTCTTGGCTCTTCGTTTAAGCGAGTTGTACCAATCGGAGAAGATGCTGGTGGATGACAGGGATGGGGTGTAGTGGCTGGGGAATTGCTGGTCCTGGGGTGACTCGGGCGGTGTTGACAGCATAATTCTTTCAATGCCTCTCTGGGGCAGCCAATATGATAAGTTCACCCTGCTATTGGAAATAGCGAGGAATGGGAAGGTGTGAGGTTGTTGAAGAGTTCCCGTCAACTCCAGTGTGCTCAATGACAACGCTACGATGTGCGGAACTGGCAACTCTGTGGATAATAACATTAGTCACACAAGGGCGTAACAGCGATGAACACAGAATGCGGAGTATGACAAGACTCAGAGGCGTGAACAAAAGGAAGAGAGCATAGCTTAAAGGACGAGGCTCGAGAGCTGGGGTGTACTATATTGTTCTTTCTAAGTGTTGTACATGATCTTATATACATTTTTCTACCCTACTAATAATGAAGTGACTCTGCAAATTTTCACCTTGCAACTGTATATCCAAATCCGTCTTGAAAGTCTTTGTGCAATGGGGCTAGCTGAGGGACGCAACAGTGGTATAGGAGTGCCGTGGTGAGAACCAGTACCGCGACCTGATGCAGGATGCTAATAGAGTTGAATACTTGAAATAGACATGCCTGATTGCCATGTGCAGCAACTCCAGGATTCATCTGGCTTGATGTGTCCCTGTTCTCTATTTTCCATGGACCTGACTGGTCCATACCATAACTGGTCATTGGCTGATGGGTTTACTCATCCACGAGAGTCCTGACCCGCTATGTTGGTTCGTTGCTAGGGATGACGTGGTGGCTGCATAGGGGTGACCCTTGGATCGTAGACTGTAGCTCCTTCCTAACGTGGATATGATATTGATGGCGACAGTCCCTTCTCCAGTGACCTAAGCTGTGCTGGCTGACAATTTTGTGTGACTTGGCTGACATGGTGCTGACATCAGATGCAAATGACTGACTAGCACGGGTTTTGGATGGCGTATGCAGAAGACGACTTGGTTGTTGGGCGTGGGTGATGGTTGCCTTATAGTGGATAATCACGGAGTTAGTGGAGTTGCTCGTAACTAGCGTGGAAGACTTGCGGAAGACTTTGGATGAGTGCAGATGTTAAGTGACGGGGTCAGGGCAAGTATTTCTAATGTCTAGTGCTGAGACTAGTCCGTTCAATACCTATACACCATCACATTGGAATGATGCTCATCACCGGATTCTTGAGCATGTCCTTGATGTAATGAGGTTCCATACTCCAATGAGATACAACTTTAGTGCCTTCAGGGTGCGATAGAGCCCGTAGATCTCGAGCTTGGGCTGCAAAAAGTGGGCTTCTTGTTTGTTCAGCATGATTGACCCAAAATGATTTTAATAGCGAACCGAGGGCCTGTCAGGGTCGCACTGACATAAGAAAAAGCCAACCACAATATAGGAAGTGTCAACGGATAATATCATGGGAGTGTCAGATGTGTAGTCGATAGGGTGCAGCACTGGTGACGTGATGAGTGCCTTTTTGAGGTCCTCCTGTGCCACTACTTCTGCAGGGCCGAATGTGAATGGCGTGGCCTTCCTGGTTAATGTTACGAGTGGGTGTGCGCGCTTGGCGAAGTTTTTGATAAATATCTGGCCAACCCCAATGGTGCCAAGAAAGGTGTGGACTTCTGATAACAACTTGCAGGGTCCCCAGTTGGTGATGGTGGCTACCAAGTCCTTTTCGGGTTTGCAGCCCTCGTAGGTGCATAGGTGACTGACTACCATGATCTCTGGCATGCAAAGGACAAGCTTCTTCCCCGAGAATGTTCCGCCAGCATACTTCATGCATTGAACAACACAGTTGAGCCCCTGGAAGTGTTCCCATATGAAACGTCGAATTCCGGGATTGGCTGGGATAGTTTCATATGTTCTGTCAGGTTGTTGGTAGCAGGTTGGTGGGCCTTTCACTGGGACATCATTGATGTATGGGATGGTGAGATCTGGGATCTCAGGCTGCAGGATAGAGGTGATGTCATCATGGAAAATAGGGACGGAGTTCGTCCAACCCATAGGCAGTGTTGTCAGGCGCATGGCTCCAAAGGGCGTCTGAAAAGTCGTCAAGTCGCGAGAACCTTCTGCAAGCGGGCGTTCATCATATCCAATGTAGAGGTCCAGCATTGCCCCACAGGCCCTACCAGCAAAATTCTCCACGATGTGTTCTGGGATAGGCATGACACTGGAGTGGCGGATGGTGATGGCATTGAGGGGCTCGAGTGAGTGTACTAACCACAACTTGCCATTTTTCTTTAATATGCAGAACCAGTGGGATCAGTACGAGGAGTTGGATGGCTCGTAAACACCAGCGTTGATCTTGGTACGGATGATCTCACAGATTTGGTCGTATAGTCCCAGTGGAATTGGGATATTGCGTTGAACCCATGGTGTATGCGGAACTGTTGGAATGTCAATAGGCGGGAAATACTCCGTTTTAAACTGTCCGCATTCAGTGTCATCCCAGGCGAACGCTTGGTCATGCTTGGTCATGAAATGGTGCATTAGCTTCCATTCCTCAGGCCACAGGAAGTCCTTGTCATGTTCTTGGTCTAGGTTTTCCATACATTGATGAGCATCGTTCCGATGTGATGGTGTATAGGTATCAAATGGACTAGTCTCAGCACTAGACATTAGAAACCTTACCCTCACTAGGATTATACTTGCCCTGACCCCATCGCTTAGCATCTGCACTCATCCAAAGTCTTCCGCAAGTCTTCCGTGCTAGTTACGCGCAACTCCGCCAACTCTGCAATTATCCGCTATAGAGCAAGCATCGCCCATGCCCAACGACCAAGTTGTCTCCCGCGTATGCCACCCAAAACCCGTGCTAGTCGGTTGTTTGCATCTGATAAAGCACGCTGTTGGCCGACCCGCATAAAATTGTCAGCCGGCACAGCTTAGGTCACCGGAGAAGGGACTGCCGCCATCAATACCATATCCGTGTTAGGAAGGATCTACAGTCTATGATCCAAGGGTCACCCATACACGGACGCCATGTCATCCCTAGCGACGCACCGACATAGCAGATCAGGCCCCTAGTGGGCGAGTAAACCCATTGGCCGATGACCAACTATGGTATAGACCAGTCAGGTCTGCGGAGAATAGAGAACAGGGACACGTCAAGCCAGATGAAGCCCAGCATTGCTGCGTGCGGTGATCAGCAACGTCTATTTCAAGTATACAACTCTATTAGCATCCCACATCGGGTTGCGATACTGGCTCTCACCACAGTGCTCCTATACCACTGTCGCATCCCTCAGCTAGCCCCATTGCGCAAAGACTTTCAAGACGGATTTGGATATACAGTTGCAAGGTGAAAATTTGCAGAGTCACTTCGTTATTAGTAGGGTAGAAAAATGTATATAAGCTCATGTACAACACTTAGAAAAACAATATAGTACACCCCAGCCTTTGAGTCTCGTCCTTTCAGCTACACCCTCTTCATTTCGTTCGTGCCTCTAAGTTTTGTCATACTCTGCGTCCCGCGTTCATCGCTGTTACGCCTTGTGTGACCAACATTATTATCCGCGGAGTTGCCAGTTCTGCACAGCGTACCGTTGTCATCGAGCACACCGGAGTTGACAGGAACTCTTTTGCGACCTCACCCCTTCCCATTCCTTGCTATTTCCAATAGCGGGGTGAACTTATCAACATTCCTGCATATACCTTCCAACGGGTATGAAGTCCAGCGGGTTTGCACTGAGTTCCGGTAGGCTGGCTAGCAGGTTGCCTTTGATGTCTCGAACAATTCTAAATTCTTGAGGTAACTGACTAATGACAGGCTTGACTTTCTTATTGACTGGCTTGTATTTTTTCTTTTGCAGGGATAAAAACACTGGTGAAATGTTATCGCGGCGAGGGTTGTGGGACTTGGAGCAGGATGGTTCTGTGGAGTTGGACTTGCTAGGGCATCGTATGGTGTCATGAAGGAAAGCGCAGGTTATTGGGTCACATTTGGTTGTGTCGAATTCGTTAAGACTTAGCGCGGCTCCAAGGTACAAGCGAGCAAGGTGTGTATTTGTGCTACTGCTATGTACATCAGAGGGGTGCTGTATTGAGGGGACTGGGGTATATGCTTCTATTTCTATGGGGTGCTGAGCTTGGTCAATCGATATAATACAGGCTACCTCTCCGTGATTTTGAATCAGTTCCTCGAGGCTACTTGAAAACCCTCCTTCTCCTCGTGCATTTTGACAAAACGTGGTGGTCCACATGGTATGGTCAGGATTGTAACAACAGCATCACTGTTGGGGTCATGGATCATAATGGTCTGCTCTTCGTTTTGGTAGTTTTTGACTACCGACTGTGCTAACACGTCAAAGGGGCAGCTGAGGAGGATGTCATAGGCAGGGGAGCAGATGATGTGGACTTGAAAGTATAACTCAATGTTGCCCACCTTGAATGGTACGTCCTTGGCTAATCTGAGCAATGTGTCGACCTCGCCATTTGCTGCTTCCATGTCGATCTTGATGGCGGGGTTGTATGCGATTCCGAGCTGGTGGCTGACAGTGTCGGACATGCAGATTATCGAGCAGCCCAGGTCCACAATGCAGTCGACTACTGCATGGTCATCAACTCTAGCCTGTATGCACCGCAGCGCATGGGACTCCTTGCCAACCTTGAGACGAGCCTTGTATTGGGGGTCTGCCACGTAGTACACTTCGGCTATGTCTGGCAGGACAAAGACATTGCGCATGTCCGCAGGGTTGGCGGGGTTGGTAGCAGGATTGGCAGAGTTGGCGACAGGGACACAATGCAGAGTCAAGAACTCACACATCTTGTGGCAGATGTCGGGCGAGGCTGCTAGCAGCTCTTCGAAGCTAAGGTTGGCAGCAGGACTCATGAGGATGCATTTGAAGATTTGATCGATGGCCTGCGGGTTTTGCGCAGGAGTAGCGGTGGTGTACAAGGGGTCCTTGCTCTTGGGGAGTGCCCCAAATGGCTGGTCTGTCAGTGGCTAGGTAGTTGGCATCGTGAGCATTGGCAAAAGGGTGTGTAGGCGGCTGGTTGCGGGCTTTGGTGACTCCCGGCAAGGTGATTTCTTCTGGTGGCGGGGCTGGTGCTGCTGGTGGTGCTGGTGGTTGTGGTTCCTTTCCTCTTGCACATAGCAGAATTTCTACCCCATCAAATGCTACCTTGTTTTTCTTGGCAGCTTGTAATGCTACCAGAGCCCTCTTCATCCACTCAATCTCCTCATCGACATCATCCCAGGGTTTGCTGCTGTCTCGTAACTCAAAACTGGCACGGTGCTTGACATTGCCAGCTCTTGGTGGTTGTCGTGGGGCGAGTAAAACATGGCGGGATGGATTCTGGACTGCTGGGTTGGCTGGGCGTTGACTTGTCAGTGGTATTCGTCGACGCACTCCTTCATATTGTTCCCAGGTAAGTATCTTGATATGTAGTTGCCAGTTGGCAACACTATGCATCCCTCGAGGTTTCTTGTGATTTTTCCGCTCGCAATGTAACCATCGACCTCTGGGCATTGATCGATGAAGTGGGCCAAGTTGCCACAGAATGTGCAACCTCGGATGGCGGGGCGTGTACTGGAGTTGGTGCCTAGCAGAACTGCATTGGAGCCCATTGCTGGCATCGTTTGCGACCAATTCCGTGGGGCTGGTGCGTGTCTGGCTCGTGGCAAGCGATTGTGTGAGAGACTGTAGCATCGTTTGCGTCTGTAGGGAACTCTGCACCATTTTCTCCATGAGACTGAACATGTCTTCAGTCTTCATGCCAGGCATTGCTACTGGCTCGAGTTTGGCTGGTGGGGTTGACATGGGGTTGGCGGAGTTGGCGGTGGGGTACTCTGGCCTAGCAGTATGGGGTGCAGCAGGCTTGTTGATTAGCTTATCGTAAAAGGACGCACCCTGGATGACTTCTTGTGCAGCCACTAGCATTTGCTTGAGGGAATAGGGGTTGTCACAGTGCACTTTTGGGTACTGGCTGCACATGTATCTGTACATCTCTGTGCCAATGTGGACCTGGAACCCCTTGAAGAAATATTCGCTCTGCTGGTGCATCGAGAGTCGTCCATTCTTAATGAGATACTTCATTATTACCAAAAAGTGCTGATAGTAACTGCATAGGTCCTCCACTGTTTGGATTCCGAGGCGGAGAGTTTCTTCAATTAGGTGGTCCAAATCCACCTGCGTGTGTTTGCGCTCATTGATTACTCTGGTGTACAGCGCAGTTACCAATGCCTTGAAAGCCTCATACGTAGAGGCGGCATTGAAGGTATCTACTCCTCCCCATAGATCGTATTCCGTGTCGTGGAGGTAGCATAGCGTGTATACCTTTTTCTGTTGCACGGAGGTGATGCCAGCTTCGCTAAACAAAAGTTCTAGCTCATCGAAGTAGTGTGGAAGGCAGCGGGGTTGATTTGAATCGAAACGGGGTGCAGCAGAGGCATATCATGCAGGCATGGGCTTGGTTTGTGCGTGGTCAGCCATCTTGACTATCGGTGGTGGAACTAGGTTGTCAAAGTTTGAGGTTGAACTACTGGAACTGGAACTGGAACTTGAGGATACTGGAGGCAGGCTTGGCGATGGTTGTGGAAGTTCTGATGGTGATGAGGTGAGCAGGCTTGATTTGTTGGAGTGGGTTGTTCTGGCAGGTTGGCTGGTGGGGTGCTGGTGGAATTGTCGAAGGAATGGAATGTCTCAGATTGATCGGGGTTGGGCAGACTACAAGAGGATGTTGAGGGTTGGTGGAAGGCTCTGTCAATGTTGTTGATTGCTTGGAATTCCGGGGCAAGACCTAGTCATCAGTGGGATTGACATTGAAACGTGTTGGTACCTTTGAATATCTCACTTAGCACTTCACTGGGATCCTGCTGCAAAAGTTGCTGCGCGTTCTCGGCTCTTCATTTAAGTGAGTTATACCAGTCGGAGAAAACGCTGGCGGATGATGGGGATGGGGCATAGTGGCTGGGGAATTGCTGGTCCTGGGGTGACTTGGGCAGTGTTGACAGCATAATTCTTTCAATGCCTCACTGGGGCAGCCAATATGATAAGTTCACCCCACTATTGGAAATAGTGAGGAATGGGAAGGTGTGAGGTTGTTGAAGAGTTCCTGTCAACTCCGGTGTGCTCGATGACAATGCTATGACATGCAGAACTGGCAACTCCGTGGATAATAACGTTAGTCACACAAGGGCATAACAGCGATGAACACAGAATGTGGAGTATGACAAGACTCAGAGGCATGAACAAAAGGAAGAGAGCGTAGCTTAAAGGACGAGACTCGAGAGCTGGGGTGTACTATTCTCTTTTTCTAAGTGTTGTACATGAGCTTATATATGTTTTTCTACCCTACTAATAATGAAGTGACTCTGCAAATTTTCACCTTGCAACCATATATCCAAATCTGTCTTGAAAGTCTTCGTGCAATGGGGCTAGCTGAGGGATGCAATGGTGGTATAGGAGCACTGCGGTGAGAACCAGTATCGCGACCCGATGTGGGATGCTAATAGAATTGTATACTTGAAATAGACGTTGATGATCGCTGTTGGCGGCAACGCCGGGATTCATCTGGCTTGACACGTCCCTGTGCTCTATTTTCTGTGGACCTGACTGGTCTATACCATAGTTGGTTGTCGGTCAATGGGTTTACTCATCCGCTAGGGGCCTGATCTGCTATGTTGGTGCATCGCTAGGGATGACATGGCATCCGTGTATGGGTGACCCTGGCATCGCAAAAGGTAGATCTGTTCCTAATGCGGATATTGCTTTGATGGCGCCAGTCCCTTCTCCGGTGACCTAAGCTGTGCTGGCTGACAATTTTGTGTGACTCGGCCGACATGGTGCTGACATCAGATGCGAATGACTGACTAGCGTGGGTTTTGGATGGCATATGTGGGAGACAACTTGGTCGTTGGGTGTGGGCGATGCTTGCCTTATAGCAGATAATCGCGGAGTTGGCAGAGTTGCTCATAGCTAGTGTGGAAGACTTGCGGAAGACTTTGGATGAGTGCAGATGCTAAGCGATGGGGTCAGGCATGTGTAATCCTAGTGAGGGTAAGGTTTCTAATGTCTAGTGCTGAGACTAGTCTGTTTGATACCTATACACCATCACATTGGAACGATGCTCATCACCACACAGCCTGCAACCTCTCCAGGCAACATCGACAATGACACACACACTGTCAATGGGTCACAAATGAGTGATCCTCAATACACCCATTGGGTCTGTCTACCAACAGTAATGGATGAGAATACTAGTGTGTCAGGAGAGCATAGGCAGGAGACCACAGATGCACCCCAAGCATAGTATACCATTATTGCCAAAAAGCTCAGGAACAAGTGAAGAAACTCAATTTACGTTGTGTATCAAGGCTGATACCAAGTTCCTCTCACACTCCCTGTACAAGCAGTGCCTATTTGGTTTTGGCACTGATAACTTGGCACAAAGATAGAGAGGTGAATTGCTGGGGATGCGTATTTTGATAGCTTTTGGACCCACAACACAGCAGACAGTAACTCCTTTGTTTCCCAAAGGACATCATCAACTGGTGCAGATTTATTGCCAGAGGAATGGATCAAGTGTCAGTGGAGGCCCAAACTTGGTTGAAGATTTTTTACAGCAGAATGGACAATGAGACATGATGCAGTGCTCGTTCACATACATTTTACCCTATGCCCAGGTGACACTCTCGGAGATCGGGTGCATCTTCGAGGCAGACTGGGTCACCAGCAGCAATATGGTCCAGACGGGACCCAGAGAATTTATTGGGGATACCATCATCTGCTAATATGACAATCATGTCCAGTTATATTGGAAACACCAGAAGGAAGAGTGCAAGATTGAGCACACTCAAGCACAGTTGATCCTGTGGCAACATGAAGCTGAACAGGAATTGGAGCAGAAGGAAGCCTGGGAGGCTTTACTTATGGAACAAGTGGCCACTTGTGCAGTCTTGCGAGCAGAGCATGCTATGTGGAAAGCAGAAAGGGAATATCAAACCCTCATGGAGTTATTGGAGGTCCAATATAAAGGAGATACGACCCATCCAATCTGGCTAGCCCTGGTCTCGTTGAAATATAACCAGTGGCTCATGTTAATCAACAACAGCGATAAAGCTATTCAGCGATACTGGGTAGCTGTAGAACAATTACAGTGCATGCACCACATACAAGAACTGTACGAGCACGAGGGCATGACCATGAGTCATGAAGATTGGAACACATGGATGCACACAATAAATGGAAACATATGAGCAACCCGCTACACTAAATGGAAGCATGAGCAGGAAGAGGAGGAATGTCACAAGGGAATCCGATTTGATCCCCTTCTCATCACAAAGCCACCTGGGGCTATCATTGCCAGGACACTGGAATGACTTCTCATGGAACCATGAAACCATCTACACTCTATCGGGATGGACCACTTCCTTAAAGAAGTCGGGGAGGACTTGTGGAACAATCACAAGTCCAGGTTACTAGGATGGCACCCAAGTGTCAAAGCGCACCTACTGGGACCAAGGGCCAGAAGTCCCATAGCACCAAACCAGTGGAGGGAGAATGGGTACTGCTACATGTATCTGTTCAAAGAGGAGTACTATGACAAGTACAACTGGCCAGCTTGGCCTACTCTTTATGATGTCCTCAGCTGGGAACCAGAACTCAGGGATGACACAGTGGTCTTTGCCATCCAGGACAGTATTCGACCTGGCTGGTGCCACATTATTGAAGAATCAGCTATACATCGAGATGACATCGAGTATACCTGGGACGAGTTGGTAGACCTTCACAAGGTCTCCCACTACACATGGACAGTACGCTTTGGGGGACAATCAAAGTCTAAGTGTAGGGCAACACAGCAAAAGTTGGCCCAAACACCAATTAAATGAGTCAACCTCAGGACAACAGTCATGGTTGAACAAGCATATGCAGAGGCAGCTGGACAAACATACCCAGCAGTAGTAGAACCCAAGTCGGTTGTGCAACCAGTGCAGTCATATGCAGCAGCAGCACAAGCCGGTAAGGAGAATAAAGCACAGGTCATCACTCAAGGAGGTGATGCAGCACATTGGAACAGTGGCATAGCCACAGCAGCAGATTGGCTCTCTAACAAAGAGTATCTGCAAGGAGCAAATGATGCTCACAAGAAAAGAGAAATTGAGCAGTGGAGGAGAATTGTCGAAAGGGAGGCTTGGCTGCCTTACCCTTACCTGAAGATGTCATGGGCCAACAGCAGTTTCAACCCAGACATACCAGGATACTGTTACCTGGTTTTAATTAAAAAACAGTACTGGGACGAATTCCAATGGCCAGCCTACCCACAGATTCAGGAGATCTGCACCTGGGACCGAAACCTATGAGAGGACAATGTAACTACCATTATCCGGAAGTCATCACACAAATGACTACTCTGCATATTGAACGATATAACAGCAACTGCAGAGGATGGTTTCATGTTGAATGTCTCAACCGAGAAGGCATGAGTCATTACAAGCTGGGGGCCACACCTTTCTGCCTTACAGTAGATATGATCACACATGCCTACCATGCGGTCCAGGGTGGAGAGAACATTGGGCTGATACACAAACATTGGAACCTCTAGCCACTACACAACCAGCTGCAGCAGTCGCAGCACAAGATGATGAAATTCATTGACAGGCAGAGGAAAGACAGAGAGCTATCACCAGTGCTGGACAGGCCCTAGCAGCAATGATCAATGAATACCAGCAGTCTAATCGTTGAGAACTGGGACCTCTGACTAAGGTAGAAATGCCTGACTTCTATCAAGGAGACCCTCGAACTGTAGACAGATGGTTGCACCAGATGGAGATGTATTTCATGCTGGCAAATGAAAAAGAAGATTGTTGAAAGGTCTCTATCTGCCTATACAGGATCAAGGGCGGAAAGGGAGACAGGGCAGCCAACTGGAGTGGGGTGAAACTCAAAGCCTTTCAGGAGGTGTTACAGGAGTTTCAAGACAAACAAACCAATAACAGGTGGAGCACAGAACTGGATTGGGGACAACTTAATGTGGGACAATCAACTGACGACGATCAGGCATGGGTCAGATGACCATTGGATAACCAGTTCCCATTCACAGACTGGGCAGACTTTAAAAAACAAATGCATGAATTCTTCATGTCAACAGAAACAAAGGAAAAAGCCATTGAGGCTTTGTTGAAACTACAACAGGGAACGATGATAGTAGAAGATTACATCATCAAATTCAATTCCCTGACCTCATTGATGGATTGGAACGATCAAGCTCTGATCTCACAATTCCAGAATCATCTCAACCCAGCATTAGGAAGAGAATTGATCCGATATGGAGGATTGCCCAACAATGCCACTCTACACCAGATCCAGACAAGGGTAACAGCACTTGCAAGAGCTTATCGAAAGGCTAACGAAGCCTATGGATTCTCTAAAGTACAAAGAGAATACAAGGAGCAAGGCCCAGCCCCTAATGGTTGACCTCAGTGGCAATTTAGAGCACCACCTCCAGTTGCATCAGGAAGTTGATCCGACCCAAATGCCATGGACATCGATAAACAAAAAACAATAGTTGTTTGTTCTTACTGTAAGAAACAAGGACACTCAGAAAAGGAGTGTAGACTAAAGAACAAGACATGTTACAATTGTGGCAAAGAAGGACATACAGCCTGGACATGTAGAAAGCCCAAAAGGATTACAATGGGGGAGAAAGGCAAACGAGCCATGAGGGGGCTGGGACAAGGGGAAACAACCCCGGTCAGACATATAGAGGAGGTTTTGGATTTTGCAGAAAGCCAGCAGGAGAGCGCTTAGTGCTGCTGGCTACTAAACAGGTTTCGGATACTGGTGTACAAATATATACAGACTCCCAAATAAACGTGCAGGATTTACTCTATGAATGCAGTGGGAATGTACACCAGATAAGAAACCTGAGAATAAGTGCAAAACAAGGAGGGAGATTAAAGACATGGACCCCACAGTGGGTGTTAAGAAGGATTTGGGAACAGCCCAAACAAATAGCAGTGGAATGCTTGCAACAATGGGTGCACATGAAATGAATAAACGAAGCGGATGGACAACTAGTGGATCAGTTAAACACTATGACAGAAGCAGATGCTATGTGGAACCTGGTGCACTTATGAGAAAAGAAAGTGCAGGGAACGGGAAAGAACAAGTTGGACTTGAAAGGAGTCATAACCACTATGGACACGTTAAAAACAATCCATGTGGATATGTTATTGGACTCTGGATGTACAGGGTCATGCATTAACAAGGAATTCATAGAGAAACATTAGATAGCGAAGTGATGTTTGATCCGACCAGTGCCAGTGTACAATGCAGATGGAACCAAAAACTCGATGGGTTCCTTGGAATACATGGCAGAGGTCAAACTGTGAATAGGAGAGCATGAAGAAATAATAGAATGTGTGGTGATGCACATTGGAAAAACAGATCTGTTTCTAGGTTTTGACTGGTTAAGGCACCACAATCCAATGATCAATTGGAAGAAACAGTTGCTAGAGTTCAACCAATGTCCAGGAACCTGTTGGAAGTCTTCATCAGTTCAGGAGCCTGAGGACGAGATTGATGTGGCACAATGCCTAGAGGAGGGAGAACGATTACTGGCTGTTCACATTGGAGAACCAGAGTTGCGCATTAGGGCATATGCATCAACTGCTACAAAAATAGCAGCAGAGGAAGCAGAAAAACTCAAGAAACACACTCTGGAGGAGGCAGTCCCCAGACATTACCTGAAATATCCAAAGGTCTTTGAGAAGGAGACTTTTGACAAATTACCACCATGGAGGTGATGGGATTATGCTATTGAGTTGATCCCTGGGTCCAACCCAGTTGACTGCAAGATATATCTGCTTAATTGGGATTAACAGCTGCAACTGGATGAATTTTTAAAGGAAAACCTGGATTCTGGAAGGATTCAGTCAAGCAAATTGCCTATGGCGTCGCCTTTCTTCTTTGTCAAGAAGAAGGACAGAAAACTATGGCCAGTACAGGACTATTAGTGACTTAATGAGATGATAGTCAAAAATCAATATCCACTACCATTAATAGGGGAACTGGTGGATAAACTATCACAGGCCAAGGTCTTCTCCAAGATGGATATACATTGGGGATACAACAATGTACGCATCAAGGAAGGAGACGAGTGGAAGGCAGCATTCCAAACCAATAGAGGACTCTTCAAACCTCTAGTCATGTTTTTCGGTCTAACAAATTCACCAGCCACCTTTCAAACCATGATGAATGACATCTTTAGAGTCGAGATAGCAGAAGGATGGGTCATCATTTACATGGACAATATTCTTGTATTTTCAAAAAACCAGGCAGAACATATGGTACAGGTTAACCATATCCTAGCAAAATTGGAGGAACATAAGTTGTCATTGAAACCAGAGAAATGTTTCTTCAACAAAAAGGAGATGGACTTCCTGGGGATAGTCATCAGCAAGAATTTGGTTCAGATGGAGTCCACCAAAGTAAAAGTGGTAACTGATTGGCCTAAGCCAACATGCAAGCAAGAAGTCCAACAGTTTTTGGGCTTTGTAAACTTCTATTGACGCTTTGTAAAGGACTTTGCCAAAGTGGCAAAACCATTGACTCATCTAACAGGAAAGGACGAGTGGAGGTGGATGGAACTCCAAGATGTATGTAGCTTTTGATAAGCTAAAGAAAATATTGTGGAAGAGGTAATACTGCAAATCCCAAATGAAGATGGACAGTTCTGAGTGGAGGTGGATGCCTCTGACTTTGCAATTGGGGGGATCTTGTCGCAGCAGGTAGAAAATGAAGTTTGGAAGCCAGTGGCTTTCATTTCGAAATCCCTTAATGATGCCAAACAAAATTACAAGATCTATGATAAAGAAATGCTCACAGTAATGCACATGTTCTATGAATGGTCCCATTATCTCAAAGGGGCTAAACAGACAATCGAAGTTCTGACAGATCACCAGAACTTGACATATTTCAGAAAAGCGCAGAATCTGAATTGACAGCAGGCGCGGAATACACACTGGCACAGAGCCTGGGCTGAGGCTACCAGTTAGCACAGACAGGAACAGGGGAAAGATCTGTGACCAGTCCATGTAAAGACCACCCAACTACTGTAAGGGACTGCAGGCCAGGAGAGCCAATGCAGAGACCAGTAGACAGGGCACCCCTGGACCACTGATGCAGTGAAGTGGTTTGGTTAGTCTGATCCTTGGAGAAAGAGGTTGGGAGTTGTGCCCTGTAAAAGGCTAGATGTAGAGCAACTTGCTCCGTAAGGAGACTTTGCAACAGGAAGGGTACCCGAGAGGGGCCTGAGCTGTGGTGGTACAAAGCTTCAGGCAGACGTGGGAAGAGCCGTCTGAGTGCTAACCTCCTGCTGGACTGCTGTCTGTGGTGTAAGCTCCTGAGCAGTAATTACTGGAAAGCCCTCCAAGACTGGCAGATTTGTAAGCCCAGTGGAGAGGTCAGGAGGCGATACCAACCTGAGAGGACATATTCTACATTGGTGACTAGTAGGGGAAGTTAAATTACCACCAGGCTGCCCATGTGGCATAAGTCCGAGGGAGTAGTGGAATCTTTCCTGAAGCTTGCTTAAGTTGTAAACAGGATTGGTGCTACAAGTAGGCTTCACTATGCCATCGCTGGTTGAGTGCCAGCTCCCACTTTGGACATGATTGCTCTCCTCTCTAGTTTCCTTGTGTATTTCAGGCTAGAGTGACCGATTTTGGATGGGTGACAGACTTGCAGGATTACAATTTCATCATAAAACATAGAAGCAGAAAGTCCAACATGAAAGCAGACTTATTATCCAGAAGTGCGGGACATACCCACAGAGAAAACAACAATGAAGGGGTGGTTCTACTGAAAGAACACCTCTTCGTACAGGTGTTTGACGATGATCATGCAATAGATGACAGTGCTGTTCAGAGACAATGTTTTCCGGGAGCATGGCCTCCCAAGAAAAGTGGTAAGTGACAGAGGACCCCAGTTCGCTTCAAAATTTATGGATGATTTTTATGGGATGTTGGGAATCAAGGCCAATCAATCCATGGCCTACCACCCACAGATGGATGGACAAATAGAGCGAGTTAATCAGGAAGTAAAGGAATTCCTGACTATGTTCATAAACAACCACCAAGACAACTGGAGCGATTGGTTATCAGTGGCACAGTTCTGCCACAATGACCAAGTACATTCTGCAATGGGCTTCACTCCCTTTTTCATGAACTATGGGTGACACCCTAATAAGGGTTTAGATCCCACCTACACACCAAAAGTGGTAGCAGTGGAACAACTGGCAAAAGAGATAGAGGACATGCATGCAAAAGCGAAACGGGCTTTAGAGAAAGCCACTCAGATCATGAAGGAGTGATATGATAGCAACCGCCAAGCAACACAAGAATATAAACCTGGTGACAAGGTTTACCTCAGTACAGAAAACCTCCCAGTCATCCAAGCTACCAAGAAGCTTGATGGAAAATTTGTCAGCCCATTAGAAGTCCTCGCCAAAATTGGCAAGTCATCATACAAACTAAAAATCCCAGCATCATGGTGGGTTTACAACATTTTTAACAAAGTCTTGTTGAAACCATACAGGGAACTGGAATTTCCTAAACAGAAAGCAAAAGCAGCAATGTGCAAAGAAGCGCAGATGGTGGAAGAGTCCCAGGAGGATGAATATGAAGTAGAGGAAGTCATAGACAGTTGAGTCAGTGGACAAGGAGGAGGGAGGTTGGAATACCTCATAAAATGGAAAAATTATCCAGTAGAAGAATCCACTTGGGAGCCAGTGGAGAATGTGGCCAATGCACAGGCCAAAGTAAAAAAGTCTCACAGAGAAAACCCTCACACACTGAAGCGCATACAGAATATGGGGATGGAACAGCAAAACCCATACAGGATGACTCTACAGGAACAGAAGCAGAAAAAATTATTTGGATGGCAGGATGGATGCTTTGGGCAGGACTATCTTGAAAATATGGAGCACCAATGGTGCAATTGGAAAGGGAGTCAGGCAAGAATTCAGGAACTGCCTGACAACACTGATGGGACATTCTCCAGAGACCTGGAGTGTGGCAGGTGGGTTGTACCTGTGCTTAATTTCCCACAGAAGGGGAAGGATGAGGAACTGGAAGAGGAGTGCCAAGCACACAAGAAAGACACTGAGTGTCTTAAAAAGAAAATCTTGAAAAGAACAGAGAAACCAGAAGTTGCTAAGGAAAGCAGCGAGTCAGAAGAGGATTGACAAAAAAGGATTAAGGGCATTGCATGCCCCACACGAAAACAGATACAGTGGAAGACCACTGTGGAGGAGATAGAGGATGATGATTCAGAACAATCAGGCTTGACGCTGAAGAATGAAGCAAGCAGTTAGACTGCTTTTATGACAGGATGAAGAGGGATCCACACTATGTGGATGCAGAAACATCAGCCTCTCAGGACACAAGGCCTTAGAGGGGGGGTGATGTTATGAGCATAACTCACTCTACCCAATTGCAACAGTAACGACATCAATGACAATTATGAAGATATGGACTTGGAGGGTCAGGATATGTTTTTCTTTTCTTTTTATCTTTTTCTTTGGACTCAAACGTTTAGATACAAGGACAGACAACGAGACACAGTTGCAGGGATTGGCTATGTTAGGACTGCAACCCTTATATGGAAGGAGGTTAGGTCAGCATTGGCTATAGGGATAGACCGAGTGCCGATAGGAACACGGCACAATGATGGGCCTAGGCTATGACGGAAATATAGACCGAATGGTGCCTGAGGGGCGACATGGGAAATGGCCAAGCACAGAGACAATAAGACACCACTGGATATGGGGAGACAGTGTGTTGGTGTGAGAGGATGACTCCAGGAATGGTCATATGGGCACAGGCTTGGCTGCTGTGCATTGTCTCTATTGTGAGGGACTTTAGCTGCACACTGTCTGTGCACAGACCAGGGAGTGGGTATATAAGGGTTGTTGTCTTAGGTAGCAAGTCCCTAAGACTCTAGATAGTTTGTGTCCTAGACACCTCTTCTTGAGCAAGCAGTTTTCGTCTTTGGCTGAACAAGCCATCCCCTCTAAGTCTTTGGGTTGTGTTTAGGGTTGTCCTAAGTTTACATACCTAAAGAAATTCATAAAGATAAGCTGTCACCAAGATCTGAACCAATGACCTTTATTGGTTATGACATAGGATCTAAAGCTTATAAATTTATGAAAAAAGATAACACTATATTCATTGGTGTTAAAGCACTATTTAATGAATCAGTATTTCCACAAAAAAGCGAAAATTACAATAAAGATAGACTATTTGAAAGTCCACCAGGTATTAATCAAAGGGATCAAAATGGACATGAATCTGACTCCAATTCCCAAAACAACAATCATCTTGATAGTGACAATGATGATCCCAAACCATATAAACCATCATTCAATCATGACCTTACACCAGATGAAGAGCAGAATTCATCTCATGAGAATGATGATATAGAGCCTAATAATAATGGTGGAGAACAGGATTTACCTGTCAGACCTGATGTTTGAGGATCAAGTGAAAACAGATCCAAAGAGAATCCCAGCAGACAGCCTGGGACACAACATCATGCACCACCAGATATCAAAAGAACACAAAAAGAGAAAAAGGTTACAGAAAGACAATCCCAAAAACAACCTGAACCTATTCCCTTCCCACTTCGCCAAAGTACTAGAGAAAGGAAACCAGTTTATAAGGAGGGTAATATTTAACGAAAGAAAACTCCTCTTGAAATTGAAAAACAACTGGAAAAGAATCCTTTCAATGAGTCTGAAGACTCTGATAGTTGAAAAGACACTTCAAGCAAAATATCAGATGAATCTTATCCTGGTATTATTCAGGATAAAGGAATTACAGATGTAGATATGCTGCTTAATCAGTTACAAAAAGAGGGAGGAGGGAAATTTATCAATTTCCTACTCTCAAAAGCAGTATTACCTAAATCTGATATCCCTGTTCATTTTAGGGACATGTTAAAAATTAAAGAATCTGATCCTAAAGCTTTTCAAGAATGGATTAAAGCTATGGAGGATGAGATTGAAGCTCTATTCCAATGAGATGTTTGGGAGTTAGTTGATGGTCCAAGAGATCATAAACCTGTGAAGTGTAGATGGGTTTACAATATTAAAAGTGATGGTCAAAAACATGCTCGACTTGTTGCTAAAGGATTTTCACAAATACCTGGCATAGATTATGATGACACCTTTTCTCCTGTTGCATGATTTGAAACAGTGAGATTACTTCTGGCTTCAGCTGCACTCGAAAATTGGGAAATTGAGGTGCTAGATGTTAAAACAGCTTTCCTATATGGAAATCTTGATGAAGAAATTTACATGGAACAGCCAGAAGGTTTTGTCACAAAAGGACAAGAGGGAAAAGTCTATAGATTAAAAAAGGCCCTATATGGTCTTAAACAAGCATCATGTGCTTGGAATAAACAAGCTGATAAAAGCTTGAAATCCTTAGGGTTTAATAGATGTCTTTCAGATACAGGAGTTTATATCCTTAGAAAACAAGGATCAATAATAGTTGTCATACTATATGTTGATGATGTTCTATTTCTGGGAAATGACAAAAGACTCTTATTAGACAAAAAGAGCAAGTTCATGAAAATATGGGAATGTAGAGACTTAGGACAAGTTTCTGAATATCTAGGGATGAAGATATCTCAAGATAGACCAAATCAATTACTGATAATTGATCAAATAGACTATGCTAAGAAAGTTGTTAAGCATTTTGGTCAAGAAAATGCTAAACCTGCTAGAACACCATTACCAGCAGGGTATGTTCCTAAACCAAATGAGGGAACAGCAACTTCTGAGCAAAGAAGCTATTACCAATCCATAATTGGATCATTATTATATTTAACTCTTGGAACTTGTCCAGATATTGCATTTGCAGTAATAATGATGTCGCAATTTATGGTTAATCCTTCTGAAGAGCACATCCAGAAGGCATTATACATTATCAAATATGTTGCCACTAACATTAATGGCAAAATAGTGTATAATGGGAAGAATCATGAAGGTTTCATTGCATATTGTGATGCAGACTGGGCAGGTGACCAGATCAATAGAAGATCAGTCACTGGATACATAGTAAAACTAGCTGGAGGACCAGTTAGTTGGGTTTCAAGGAAACAAAAGACAGTTGCTCTGTCATCAACAGAAGCAGAATATACGAGTCTGTCTGATACATCAAGACAGATAGTCTGGATAGAGTCTTTATTCCATGAAATTGGAAAGACTATAAAAATGATTCAATTAGGAGTAGTATTGTTGGTATGGCTTGGGTGCAGGAGCAATGCGAGTTCAAGGCGTCCATTCACGAAATACATGAGTAGTATATATACATAAATATGATATGAAATAGATGAGGCCGTGCTAATGATGGTACCTCGTATTGATATCCGGCACTCTTGCATGTGAATAAACTTAATCACCCATCTTTCCAATTCTCTCTTCGTGACCTCTCTTCCATCACTCGGGTGCTGTTCCTCACAGCCTATCATCCCTCGTAACCCGTCCTCCTTGCTGCGCACACTCATGTGTCCTCATCCATCGATCTTTGAATCCATCCAGCAGTGACATGGTCGCAGATAAAATGAAGACTAATGTCGAGGTGTTTGGTTCGCGCGTGAAATTCTGGGTGATGAGCGATAGCAATCGCAGCTTGATTATCACTGTAGATGACTGGTGTCCTTGGCTCGAATTCTAATTCAGCGAATAGAGTTTGAATCCACAGTGCCTCACATGTGACATGAGCAATGGCAATATATTCGGCCTCAGCAGTTGAAAGAGCAATGACACTCTGTTTCTTGGAACTCCACGCTATGGCTCCCCCTGCAAACATAACTATATAGCCGCTAATTGATTTGCAGCTAGCCTGGGAAGCCCAATCAGTGTCACAATAAAAAATGGGAAAGTGTACATCCATCATCCTCCTCAATCCATACTCCATCCTGTATCCTTTCGTCCCTTTCAAGTAACGGAATACTCGTTTTACAGCTGCCCAGTGATGCACCTTTGGGTTGCGAGCGAATTGCCCAAGCCATGTAGTTGCAAACATTATGTTGGCTCTGGTGATCGTCACCAAACGGAGTAACTTGCCGATCAGTGCTGAATAAGCGTACATAGCTTGATCTGATTGGTCATTTTCATCTTCCCCTTCCATGTAATCGAGTTGAACATTTGGGTCAAGAGGGGTTGATAATGGGTTACAGTCCTGTAGGCTTAACTCTGTGAGGATTTGATCAATATAGTGCGTTTGTGAAAGGAATAGAGTGCGCGTGGCCTGATAGTAGTCGATTTGAATACCAAGAAGGTATTTCGGCACACCGAGATTCTTGATCTTGAATTTCCTTTTGAGGTCTGATGCGATCTGATCAATTTCCTCTTTTGAATTAGTGACAGCAATGATGTCATCAACCCAAATAAGCAAGATAGTGAAAGTACTTCTGCTCTGTCGAATAAATATGCAATAGTCGGCGTGTAGTTGTCAGAATGACAATTCGAGGAGCGCGTTAGTGAGGGTGGTGTTCCATACATTCCCTGCTTGCTTTAATCCATATAGCGATCATAGTAGGTGGCATAAATGTCCAGATCCGTTGTCGAAGCCAGGGGGCTGGCGCATGTATATTTCTTCTTCTAGTACGCTGTTCAAGTAAGCATTCTTGACGTCATATTGTGTAAGATGCCATCTGTTCCACACTGTGGTGGCTAGGATAAATCAGAGGCTTTCATAGCACATGACCAGCGCAAATGTATTGAGGTTGTCATAGTTGTATCCTGGTTGTTGCATGAACCCCTGGGTGACAAGTCAAGCCTTGAACCTGATAGTATTCCCATATTCATCCATCTTGATGGTGAATACCCATTTACTTCCGACAGCCTTTCTTCCCTCCAGCAAGTCCTCTAATCTCCATGTCCCCATCTTCTCCATCATACCCAATTCCTTGTCCATCGCCTTTATCCACTCTTCCTGATCCTCACTTTCCAACACTTCTTTGACGGTCTTAGGTAGTTTTGCCAAATTGGCCATGAATGTGATGTCCCATAGTTCATCGGCATAAACACTTTCTTCGTATTCATTGTCCGAGTTATTCTCACCATCCTGATTGATGATTAGATGTGCCTGATCGGTGAAACGATCTGCCGGCTTGCGGGCAGCTGGGTTGTTGATCATTTTGTAGTCTACCTTCACAGCAGATCGTCGTGGGCATGGGTCATCATGGGTTTCAACTTGTGGTGGCCTGGCCGGTATCTTGATAATAAGGGGTTTGTCAGTTCTGCTGAGTGGTGCTAGCAGTGGTGGTACTGCCAGTGGGTTGGGTGGAACTGCTGATGGTGGCGGTGGTATAACTGCTGGGGGGTCGTCGGTGACCAGAACACACTGATCCACCAAATTGCGAGCTGACACTGAAGAGGCCGTCCCTGTCTCCCCCTTGGTGCGCAATCCCGGTATAGTTGTGGTCAATGTAGATACGTCGCACTCAACGAACACATAGTTTCTCGAGACTTTGACCGTTCGACTGTGTGAATCATAATAGCGCACCGATTTAGAACCATTGACGAAGCCTAAAAACTTCCCTTTGACCGCCTTAGCATCCAGTTTACTCCCCTGCCTCTCATTCAATACCCATATGTCGCATCTGAACTCCTGAAAATGGGAGACATCCGGCTTGTTACCTGTCCAAGCTTCATATGGTGTTTTGTTGTGCAAGGCTCATGTGGGAGAATGGTTGCAAAGGTAGGACGCATGTGAAATAGCTTGTTCCCATAAATAGGCAGGGATATTTTTAGCATGCATCATGCTTTGTGCCATTTCCATGACCATGCGATTAAATTGTTCCATGACTCCGTTTTGGGAAGGTGAGTAAGGGGCAGAAGGTTCTATAACCATACCCTTCCCATTAATCCATTTCCGTAACTTCTCGTTCACAAGCTCTTTGCCATTGTCAAGCCAAAGCTTCTTCGGCACTTTCCCATACTGAGTTTCGATGTAATTGAAGTATGTCATGATACAATCGAATGCCTCATCCTTGGTTTTCATAAATAGAACATGCGTCATTTGTGTTGCATCATCCGTGAACGCAATAAAGTATCTGTTTATTAATGGACTGTACCGGTGCCGGTCCCCAAACATCGGTCATCATGCATTCTCCGGAGATCTCCGAGCGATGCATTGCCTCAGAAGGATAAGATTGTCGTGACATTTTCCCTTCTAAGCAGTCTTGGCAAGAAGTTGATGGAATTGAAGTTTCATTTATTTTTATCCCTGTGACCAAATTTTCCCGCACAGCGCACTGGAGTCCCGAGATGGATAGATGACCATACCGTCTATGCCATTCGTCCCAGGAGTGACCCTGCACCCTGGCAACAAAGGCTTTATCTTTCGCGTGTGTCTCCGCCCTTCCATGGAGCAGGTATAAATGATTGACCATGTGCCCTTCACCCACAATGGTCCGATCTTTGGTCCGTAAATAGCATTTCCCACCCCTCATCTCCACATGTCCTCCGCTTTTGTCAAAACGTCCAAGTGACATAAGACAGTTCAGCGCAATCGGCATGTGTGACACATTACTGAGTTGGTGAGTGAAATATTTGTCACCCACCCGAAGCTTGAGTACAATGGTTCCACGGCCTAGAACAGGGACTGGTTCAGGGCCTATGCCCTTTATGGTAATATTCTCTAAAGGGGTATAATCAATGAATGAATTGCGTGATGTACACACATGAGCTGTTGATGCGCAATCAAGGATCCAATTGGATTTCGAGAATTCTCCGGGACTTGCCATATAAGCGAAGTCAGCTAGATCGGATCCAGAAGTGTCTTCTTCTTGTGCCTGATTGGCCCGATCACGTTTGCCACCCTTCGACTTCTTTCTCGGCCCCTGTCCCTCTTTCCCACCTCCTTTTGCCCAACAATCCTTGGCTAGGTGGCCCTTCTTCTTACAGTTGTGGCAATCTTGTGTCTCCTTCGCCTGGAGTGTAGTACTGTTGCCATGTTCGCTCGATCAGTCCTTCCTTCTACAGAACTCGTTGAGTAGTACAGTGATCAGATCAGATGATGAGACCATGGGAGCATTACTTTGTGCACCTACGTATGCTGACATATATGGGTCCCACGTCTCTGGCAATGATGTAAGCAGTATCATGGCGAAGTTGTCGTCAGGTACAATACTCCCCATTAGGTGAAGTTCCTCCTGCATCCGTCATAATTTGGTAATATGATCACCCATGTCAAAATCATCAGATGCTGATGCCCAGAATAATGTGCACCATGCCGCAAGAATGCCAAGCCTCCCTCTCTTCTCTTTGACAATTTTCAATTGATCCCACATACCCTTGGTTGTCATGGCGCCTAGTAAGTGTATCATCTCGGTGTCCCCTACCACCAATTCTATTCTTGTCCATGCCCTAGCATCTTTCTTCTTCCAATCCTCGAGAGTCTTCGTTTCGGCAGTAGTTGGATGGTTATCGGTTTTCGGTTTAGGAATGTCTGATGTAAGCATATCTTCTAAATCAAGATCGTGTAGGATCGCCATGATCTTCCTTTTCCAGGCCAACCAATTCTGATTATTAAGCAGTTCTATGCGATAACTGCCAGACCCTAGTGTGACAGTGCCGGACTTGTCACCAGTCAATGATGCTGCAGCTTCTTCACCTGACATAGTGTAGGTCAATAGATGGGCTTAATGTATAAGTATAAAGAGCTTCTTGAGATAGTTAAAGGAGCGTGGGGCCCATAACCTATTGTCAGTATGGCTTGGGCGTGGGAGCGATGTGAGTTCAAGGCATCCATTCACGAAATACATGAGTAGTATATATACATAAATATAATATGAAATAGACGAGGCCGTGCTAATGATGGTACCTCATATTGATATCCGGCGCTCTTGCATTTGAATAAACTTAATCACCCATCTTTCCAATTCTCTCTTCGTGACCTCTCTTCCATCACTTGGGTGCTGTTCCTCACAGCCTATCATCCCTCGTAACCTGTCCTCCTTGCTGCATGCACTCATGTGTCCTCATCCGTCGATCCGTCATCCCCAACAAGTAAATAATCAAGGAGCAATCTTTTTAGCTTCTAATCCTGCTCAAGAGCATAGATCTAAGCACATAGACATCTGCTACCACTATGTTAGAGAATGCATAGAGGAAGGAAAAGTGGAACTTGTGTATATTCCCACAAATCAGCAACTTGCTGATATCTTGACTAAAAATTTGTCTTTTGATAAATTCACAAAGTTAAGATCTGAAATTGGATTAGTGATTTCTCAGCATGGGGGAGTGTTGAATAAATAATGATCTGGAGCTTTGAGTATTGAACTCATAGCTTGAAATATTATATCATTATTTATGAATGCTCACCAAATCACAAATATAATCTGATATTTGTACACTGTGGACACTCTTATAGAGTTTGACAGATATGATAGAGTTTCATCCCAGGAACAGTATGAAACAACAGTGTGTGAGACACAATGCATGAAACATATTTCACACGTCAAGTATTGACAGATTGCTGTAAAATGCGCAGCAATATGACACCATGCGCAGCTTCCTGCTGCGCATGACTAGATATAGGTATATTAGATGTAGTTACATGTGATTTCTGTAACTGTATATAAGCAGTGCTCTTTGCACTGCTGAAATCATCTCCTGATCTATTGCATAGTTGAGCCCTAGCTCCTAAGCATTTTATACAGTACTCAGTAAGTCCCCTTGCTTACTAAGCCTCGCTCTGTGCTGCCATTGCTTGTTTCAACAATTAGGAATAGCAAACCTGATTTCATGGAAGGTGTAGGGTTCGGGAAAGGAAAATTAGAGGGCAAACAAGTACTGATTCTGTCAGGTGAGAGTCCTGCAGCTGTCTGTGTTCACCATCAGCAGAGGACATATACAATACCTGCCCAGTTCCTCTTCCCTGCTATCCCAACTTCAAAGGGGCAAATGGTCATTGTCTTCCATGGAGATAGAGCCAGTGAAGAGTTCAAAACATTCCAGCAAAATGAAGACAGCACGTTCCCTGTGGCTCAATGAGGTAGTTCTGGAGCACCAGTGTGCAGCATTGAGGCTTGCTGGCTGGTCAAAAGTGATCTGAAGTAGGGGCTGGGCAAACTAACTACTCGCAACTAGCCACTCTGCTTTGTTCCAGTGACAATAACTTGTATCTACTCTCCTACAGCACTACATGTGCCTTTGTTTATTTACATCAAGCTATTCCAAGATGACATGTACTTTTTATTTATCATATAAGTGACAGGTGTTGAATAAATAATGATCTGGAGCGTTGTGTTATGAGCATACCTCGTCCCCATCAATTTTCACAGTAACGACACTAATGATGAACATGAAGATACGGTCGTGGAGAGTCGGACTATATTTTTCTTTTCTTTTTATCTATTTCGTTGCACTCAAACGTTTAGGAACAGACTCAGACGATACCTTGGTCGCAGGGACAGACTATACTAGGACTGCGACCCTTATATGGAAGGAGGTTAGGTCAGCATCGGCTATGGACATAGACCGAGTGCCAACAGGAACAACAGCCCGATGATGGGCCTATGCCATGATAGGATACATGAGCGGCACAGCGCCTGAGGGGCGACATGGGAATGCCAAGATGTACTGACGACTAGGTACTGGCGTATGTGGGGATCGGCCGAGACGCACAACAATAAGACGTGGCCGCATAGGGAAGGACGAAGTGTTGGTGTGGGAGGAAGTCTCCAAGTAAGGTCATATGGGCGCAGACTCAGCTGCTGCGCATCGTCCCTATTGTGAGGGACTTTAGCTGCGCGCTGACTGCGCACAGACCAGGGGACAGGTATATAAGGGTTGTAGTCTTAGGTAGCAAGTCCCTAAGACTCTAGATAGTTTGTGTCCTAGACACTTCTTCTTGAGCAACAGGTTTAGTCTTGACCTTGTCTGGGCTGATCTGTCTGTCTTGTCTTTGGCTGAACAAGCCACACTCTGAAAGTCTTAAGGTTGTGTTTAGGTCGTCCCTAACATAATCTAGAGTCTTTATCACTCTACCCCGTTGGACCTTATAGCACCGAGCATATCTAGCTTGTCGTTGCTCACAGTGCCAACGGCCTAGTTTCATTTCTGAGAGGAAGTAATCGCGAAGCCTGCATCCTCTCCAGGCGACATCGACGCACGACACAGTACTGTCAATGGGTCTCGAACAAGAGATCCTCAATATGCCCCATTGGGCCTGACGACAAACCCTACTTGGGTAGTCTACAAACAGTAACAGAAGAGAATACTAGAGTGTCGGGAGAGCGTAGGCAGGAGACCATAGACGCGCCCTGAGCTTGGTATACCGTTATTGCCAAAAAACTCAGGAATGAGTGAAGACACTCGGGTTACGTTGTGTATCAAGGCTGATACAAAGATCCTCACATACTCCCTGTACAAGCAACCCCTACTTTGTTATCGGGGTTGATAACTTGGCACAAAGATAGTGAGGCAAACTGCCAGGCACACGTAATTTGATAGCTTTCGGACCCACGACACAGCAGACAACAACTCCCTTGTTTCCCAAGGGACATCATCAACAGGCGCGGATTCCGAATTGGACAGCCAATAGAATGGACCAGTTGTCAGTGGAGGGCCTGAAATTGGTTGAAGATTCTTTTACAGCTTCAACACAAACATTTAGCGCAATGCAGTGTGCATTCACATACATACTACCACACGCCCAGGCGACACTTTCGGAGATTGGATGCATCTTTGAAGCGGACTGGGTCACTGATGATGACAAGGTCTCTACTAGACCTACCGAGATTACTGGTGAAACCATCTATCACTGTTACGATAACCACGTACGATTGTGGTGGATGTTCCTAAAAGAAAAACGTCGAGAGAAGCATGCACATGCGCAAGAGATCACCCAGCAACGAGAAGCTGAGGAGTTACGAATTCAGACAGAGGCATGGGATGCCTTACTACAACAAAGAGCAGCAAAACGAGCTGCGTTACGGGCAAACAAAGCCCTAGAAAGAGCAACAAGGGAATACCTTACCCTCACCAATTTACTGAACGACTTGTTCAAAGGGGACGCATCCAGTCCCATCTGGAAAGCCTTGATGACATCAGAATATAATCAATGGCTAATGCTTATTATCAATGGAGAAAAAGCTACACGAACTCCGGAGATAAAACCTCACACAATACAATACGAATGCCATACAAAAGAATTGTATGAGCATGAAGGCATGACCATGAGTCATGAAGATTGGAATGCGTGGATGCACGCATTAAACAGAAACATATCACCCGGCTTTTGGTGGACCATTCGCATGGGCCCCATCCCAGAAAAACTCGCACCATCGGTACCAGGATTCTGCTACCTAAATCTTATCCAACCCAAGTACTGGAACAAGTACGAATGGCCTGCTTATCCTACAATCGCAGCCATATGGGAAATGGACGCAGAATACCGAAACGAAGGAGTCTACACAAGGTGGACTGCAACAGAGCGAACCGATGTAGTGCACGTGGGCTTAGAAATGGCTGACGTTAATGGATGGGATATGGTGGAAATATTATTCACCAGTGGTCATAAAGAATTACGAGTCGGAGCAGAGTCAACAAATGATCCCGAAGTAGGCGAAATCATAAGCCTAAGGGAAGATAATGGGGAGCAACTACTGGAGCAACCAGCGCGCTCAGACACAGCGGCAGCTCTAGTAGAAATAGATCCATGTCTGCGAAACGAATGACCAAGCCTCTCGGAACAGGCACAAAACAAACTGCATCCGAAACACCCCGGTTATTGTTACCTTTGGCTGGTAAAACGAGAATACTGGAACTCGTACAAGTGGCCAGCATACCCCACGATTAGGGAAATTTATGGATGGGATCCAGAACTCATGGACGAAAACCGACCCATATACTGGAGATGAACCAAAGGATGCAACCACATGTGGCATTGCATTCGCGTCTCAGGAGAACCTGGCAGATGGCCATGGATGAAAGCCATGATGTGGAATGGATATGGCTCTCATCGAATCGGCGCTGGAACCTTCCAACTCACAGTTGACATGGTCACACATGCTTACCATGCAGTAATGGGATGGCGAGAGCACTGGCAGGATACTCAAACAATCGAATCACTACCCGCCACACAACCAGCCGCTGCAGTAGCAGCCAGAGAGGATGAAATTCACAGGCAGGCAGAGGAAAGACAACGGGCTATCACCAGTGCAGGTCAAGCACTGGCAGCAATGATAAATGAATACCAACGATCTAATCGTCGGGAGCCCGGACCCCTCACAAAAGCAGAAATGCCCGCCTTCTATGAAGGAGATCCCCGAACAGTGGATGGGTGGTTGCACCAAATGGACACCTATTTCATGCTAGCAAATGAAGTGGATCCCAAACGAATGGTGTCAATTTGCCTGTATAGAATTAAAGGCGGAAAAGGAAACCGAGCAGCAGACTGGAGCGGCGTAAAGCTCAAAGCCTTTCAGGAAGCACTGCAGGAGTTTCAGGATAAACAGGAGACTAGTGGCTGGAGTGCTGAATTGGATTGGGAACAGCTTAATGCTGGACAATCCACTGACAACAATCGAGCATGGGTCAGACGACCCTTAGAACACCAATTTCCTTTCACAGATTGGACAGATTTCAAAAATCAAATGCATGAATTCTTCATGTCCACTGAAACAAAGGAAAAGGCCATCGAGGCATTACTGAAACTACAGCAGGGAACAATGATTGTAGAAGACTACATCATTAAGTTCAATTCCCTGACCTCGCTGACCGACTGGAATGATCAGGCTCTGATCTCGCAGTTTCAAAACCATCTTAACCCAGCCCTTGGCCGGGAATTAATCTGATATGGAGGACTACCAGACAACGCCACTCTTCATCAGATCCAGACACGGGTCACAGCGCTCGCTAGAGCATACAGAAAGGCCAACAAGGCTTATGGCTTTCCTGCGCAATGGCAGGAGTATAAAGAGCGAACCCCGGCTCATAATGGTCGCCCTCAGTGGCAGTACAGAGCACCAGCACTGGTAGCATCAGGGAGTCGACCTGATCCAAATGCCATGGACGTCAACACACAGAAATTCTGCTCCCATTGCAAAATGAGGAATCACTCAGTAGAAGAGTGTAGGCAGAGAAACAGCACTTGCTACAAGTGTGGCAAGAAAGGGCACACAGCATGGAGGTGCAAAAAGGAAATAACAACCAGCGATAAGGAAAAGCAGGTTGTCAGATATGTTGACAAAAGGGAAACGACCCCAGTCAGACATATAGAGGAAGTTTCGGATTTTGCAGAAAGCCAGTAGGCAAGCACTCAGCACTGCTGGCTGCTACTCAGGTTTCGGATAGTGATGTACTAGTAGACTCAAAAATAAACATGCACGATTTACTTTACGAGTGCAGAGGAGACGTACATCACTTAAGAAACCTAAGAGTGAGTGCAAAAAAGGGACAACGATTACAACCATGGACGCCATCATGGATGCTAAGAAGGATTTGGGAACAACCCAAACAGATAGTGGTGGAATGTCTACAACAATGGGTAGACAATAAAAGAGTACAAGAAGTAGATGGACACCTAGTGGACGACTTAAATGCTATGACAGAAGGCAACGCTATGTGGAATTTAGAACACCTATGAAAGAAAGTAGTACAGGGAACGGGATATCACGAAATAGATCTGACCAGAGTCGTAACAAAAATGGATGAATCAAAAAGCATCCGTGTCAAAATGTTACTAGACTCTGGTGCAACAGGAACCTGTATTAGCACCAACTTCGTAGAAAAACACCAGATAGTGAAACGACGCTTAGTCCAACCAATTTCCGTATATAACGCAGATGGGACAAAGAACTCGAGAGGCGCCTTAGAATACATGGCGAAAATAAAACTACGCATCGGTGAACATGAAGAAGTCATTGAATGTGCGGTAACGCATCTCTCAAAAACCAGCATTTTCTTAGGTTTCGATTGGTTGAGGAAACATAATCCAACCATCAACTGGAAGAAGCAGATGTTGGAATTCAACCGCTGTCCAGGGGCTTGCTGGAAGGGTTCATCCGTTCAAGAACCCAAAGATGAAATAGATGTAGAAGAGGACCTTGAAGCGGAGGATAAACTATTGGCGGTTCACATTGGTGAACCAGAACTTAATGTCAGGGCCTATGCATCAACGGCCACAAAAATAGCAGCAGAGGAAGCTTGTCAGGACTGCCCTAGACACAACCTAATGACTCAGAGTGGGGACTTGTTCAGTCCAAAGATGAAACGAGTTGCTCAAGAAAGGGTATTTGAAAAGGAAACCTTTGATGTTTTAAGTAATGGTGAGGAACCGCTTCCTCCAGTGTTCGTTTCTTTTCGTTTTTGGCCTGTTCCACAGCTATTTTTGTGGCGGTTGAGGCAAAGGCTCGTATTTGCAGCTCAGGCTCCCCGATATGCACAGCAAGAAGGCGCTCTCCTTCTCTTAAATGATATGATATGTCAATCTCGTCTTCGGGCTCCTGTACCGAGGATGGTTTCCAGCAAGTGCCGGGACACCGGTTAAACTCCAAGGACTTCTTTTTCCAATTGATGGTTGGATTGTGATGTTCTAGCCAGTCGTGTCCTAGGAAGAGGTCGGTCTTGCTTAGTCTGGCCACAGCACAGTCCATTACTTCTTCGTGAGCTCCTATTCGTAGTTTGAACTGGACAAAGTATTCTACGCTCCCTGATCCATTGCGTGTTCCATCCGCATTATATACTGGGATTGGGCGTAGAAGCTTTTTCTTGTTCATTTTATGTTTTTCCACGAACTCTTCACTTATGCATGAAGCGGTGCACCCGGAGTCTAGCAACATAGTTACATCAGTGGACTGTAATGTGTCCATAGTGGTTAATGTTCCCTTCAGGTCTAATTCCTGTCTTCCGATTCCTTGTACTACTTTTTCCCTTAAGTGTACTAGATTCCAAAGGGCGTCGGCTTCCGATAGCTTATTTAGCTGTTTGACGAGTTCTCCATCTACTTCTTTTATTCGCTTGGGTTCTACCCATTGTCTTAGGCATTCGATAGCCGTTTGTTCTGGCTGTTGCCATATGCGCCTTAATATCCAAGGGGTAGTCCAAGCCTTTAATCTTTTTTCCGGTTTCGCGCTCATTTCTATATTTCTTATACGGTGTATGTTCCCTTCGCATTCATAAAGTAAATCATGCACGTCAATTGCAGAGTCTACTGGTACTAATACACCGTTACAAGAATTGGAACTAGAGGCCAGTTGAACAGAGCGCTTGTTCACTGGCTGTCTCCAAAATCCGAGACCTCCTCGATTTTGGCACATCCTTCCAGGGTCGTTTCCCCGTTGTCTATCATTCGCATTACTTTCTTTCCTTTATCTTTTGTTGGAACCTTCTTCCAACATCTTTCCACTGTGTGTCCTTTCCTTCCACAATTACTGCATTCCGGTATGGGTTTTCTTCCTCGTGGCAGCGGGCATTGGCGGCTGTAGTGTCCTTCCTTTTCGCAGTTGTAGCACCATGGCTTGACGTTTCGTTTTTTGTCTACATCCATGGCATTCGGATCTCGGCTTCCTGATGCAAATGGGGCGGGAGCCTTGTACTGGTACTGAGGACAGGGATTGCTACTCAGAGTTTGCTCTCTGTATTCCTGTCGGCCTTTTTGGAAGCCGTACGCTTCATTGGCCTTTCTGTATGCTCGGGCCAATGCAGTTACTCGCGTTTGTATCTGAATGAGAGTAGCGTTATCGGGGAGTCCTCCGTATCGAATTAAGTCCCGTCCTAGGGCTGGATTGAGATTACTCTGGAACTGGGATATGAGGGCCTGGTCGTTCCAGTCCGTAAGCGAAGTAAGGGAGTTGAACTTGATGATGTAGTCTTCAACCATCATCGTTCCTTGTCGCAATTTTAGTAATGCTTCGATTGCTTTCTCCTTGGTTTCCGTTGACATGAAGAAATCGTGCATTTGGTTTTTGAAGTCAGTCCAATCCGTGAACGGGAATTGATTGTCTAATGGTCTTCGTACCCATGCTCGATTATCTTCAGTTGATTCTCCCTCATTGAGTTGTTGCCAATTGAGGTGAGGACTCCAGCCGTTATTATCTATTTTGTCCTGGAACTCCTGCAATGCTTCCTGGAGTGCCTTGAGCTTGACGCCGCTCCAATCTGCTGCCCTGTCTCCTTTTCCGCCCTTCATCCGGTATAAACATATGGAAATCATTCGTTTAGGGTCTGTTTCCCTTGACAGCATGAAATAGGTTCCCATCTGCCGTAACCAACCGTCAACTGTTCTGGGATCTCCCTGGTAATAGTCGGGCATTTCGGCTTTAGTTAAGGGTCCTGGCTCAGGACGCGAGGTTCGCTGGTATTCGTTTATTATAGCAACAAGGGCTTGTCTGGCGCTGGTGACAGCCCTTTGTCGTTCTTCCTCTTGGCGGTGGATCTCGTTTTCCCTTGCTGCTACTGCTGCTGCAGGTTGGGTATCCGCAAGAGGTTCCAGTGTTTCGGTGTCCATCCAGTGGTTCCTCCATCCGAGTATCGCATGATAGGCTTGCGTGACCATGTCTACTGTGAGTCGGAAATTTCCGACGCCAACTCAATGTGATCCGTAACCTTGCCACATCATGGCCTTCATCCATGGCCAGCCATTTGGTTCTCCTGATACCCTGACACAGTGCCACATGCGATTACATCCCTTGGTTCGCCTCCAATAGATAGGTCGATCCTCGTCCATGAGTTCTGGATCCCATCCATATATTTCCTGGATAGTCGGGTATGCTGGCCATTTGTAAGCATTCCAATATTTCCGCTTTACTAGCCATAAGTAACAGTATCCTGGGTACTTTGGGTGCAACTTGTTTTGTTGTTGCTCTGTTAAGTTGGGTCGCCCATTCCGCAAGCAGGGGTCTATCTCTACCAGAGCTGCCGCTGCGTTGGATCGCGCTGGTTGCTCTGATAGTTCTAGATCGTCTTCTTCCCCTAAACTTATTATTTCGCCTGTTTCAGGACTTTCTGCCTGCTCCGCTCCTATTTTGTAATGTCCCATTCCTTCCCAGTTTAGACATTTGACGTGAAACCACCCTCTTGTGTTACTATTGTATTTTTCGATGTGTAACATGGTGGTCTGGGAATAAGACCGTCGAATGATGGTGGTGACATTTTCGTCTCGTAGGTTTTTATCCCTGTTACAGATTTCTTGCAACTGCAGATAAGCCGGCCATACAAATTCGTCCCAGAAATTTTCCTTGATTAGTACCAGGTAGCAATATCCTGGTATGTCTGGGTGAAGACCGCTATTGGTCCATGACATTTTTGGATAGGGATAAGGAAGCCAGGATTCTTTTTCGACGTTCCTTCTCCACTGGTCAATTTGTCGTTTTTTATGAGCGTTATTTGCCCCTTGAGGGTACTCCTCGGTCGATAACCAGTCTTTGGCTGTGGGAACTCCGCCATTCCAGTGCGCTGCATCCCCTCCAGCGTTGATGATTTTGGCTGTACTTTCTCCACCAGCTAGTGCTGCCGCTGCATACGAGCGCGCTGGTTGCACCACTGGTTTTGGTTCCACAACTGCCAGATACGCTCGTCCGGCTGCTTGATTTACTGCCTCCTGAACCGTTACTTGTGATCGCAAGTCAACTCGTTTGACAGACGTGGTGGCGAGGGGTCGATTCTTTAATCGTCGTTTGGACTTTGACTGTCCTCCGAAACGTACGGTCCAAGTGTAGTGGGTGACAGTGTGTAAGTCCACAAGTTCGTCCCATGTGTATTCGATGTCATCCCATCGTATGGCGGATTCCTCAATGATATGGCATCGTCCTGCCCGGATACTATCTTGGATTGCAAATACTACTGTATCGTCCTGAAGCTCTGGCTCCCAGTTTATAATATCGTAGAGGGTGGGCCAAGCAGGCCAATTGAATTTATCGTAGTACTCGGCTTTGAATAGGTACATGTAACAGTACCCATTTTGTCTCCACTGGTCCGGTACGATTGGGCTTTTTGCTGTGGGCCCGGGTAGATATGCTTTGACGCGAGCTCGCCATCCTAGCAACCTGGCTTTGTGGTCGTTCCAGGTATCTTCCCCTATTTCAGACAAGAAATGGTCCAGGCCCATGGTTCGAAGTTTTTCAATTGGTTCTGTGAGGAGCTGTTCCGGTGTCCTGGCGGTGATATGTCCAGGTGGTTTTGTGATTAAAAAGGGGTCGAATCTAACCCCTTTGTGGCGTTCCTCTTCCTCTTGTTCTCGTTTCCATTTGGCATAACGGGTGGCTCGTATATTTCCATTGATTGCGTGCATCCATGCATTCCAGTCTTCATGGCTCATAGTCATTCCTTCATGTTCATACAATTCTTGAACATGGTGAGCACACTGCAACTTTTCAATGACTATTCTGTATTTCTGGATTGCTTTTTCCCCGTTGTTGATCAACATCAACCATTGATTATATTTTGAGGACATGAGAGCGAGCCAGATGGGGTTGGAGGTGTCTCCTTGGTATTGGTCCTCCAGTAGTGTGATAAGAGTCTGGTACTCCTTCTCTGCCTTGCGCATAGCGCGTTCGGCTCGTAGCACAGCTTTGCCTGCTGCGCGTTCTGCCAGAAGGGCCTCCCATGTTTCCTTCTGTTTGAGCTCTTGACTGAGCTCCTTTTCTCGTAATAATTTCTGCGCCTCGGCGCGTTCCCTCTTCCGCTCATCTTTGTGGTATCGCCAGTACAATCTGATGTGGTTGTCATAGCGGCGTACGATGGTGTCGCCGATAAAGGTTGGAGTCCTAGTAAGGACAAGTTCGGTGGTGTCGACCCAGTCCGACTCAAAGGTTTGACCAATCTCTGAGAGTGTCGCCTGGGCGTATGGGAGTACGTATTGGAAATGGCAATTCATTGTTTGTTTATGAGGGAAGGTAGGTCGTTTCTGTAAAATAATCTTCAACCAAGTTCAGGCCCTCCACTGACACTTGATCTGTTCTTTGCAGCAGTCGAAAAATCCGCGCCTGTCGATGACGTTTCCTGGGAAACAGGAAAGATGTTGTCTGCAGTGTCGTGGGTCCGCAAGCTATCTATTGGGTGCACCCGGCAATTCGCCTCACTATCTTTGTGCCTAGTTATCACCCCGAAATCAGGTAGGGGTGCTAGTACAGGGAGTATGTGAGGAACTTGGGTTCAGCCTTGATATGCAACACCAATAGAGTTTCTTCACTCGTTCCTTGAGTTTTTCCGCAATAAAGGTATACTAAACCCAGGGCGCGTCTATGGTCTCCTGCCTACGCTTCACCCCAGCGAACTAGTATTCTCGTCCTTTACTGTTTGTAGCCTACCCAAGCTTGGGTTTGTTGCCAGGCCCCTGTGGGCGTATTGAGGACACTTAAACAGTGCCCGTTGACAGTGGTCTGTCGAATTCGAAGTCGCCGACGGTCCTGGGATAATCAGGTTACAACTGTCAAAGTATGCTGTGGTCGACGTCGACAACGGTTCCGGGATAATCGGATTACTACTGTCAAAGATAGAAACTAGGCCGTTGAATGTCTTTCGCAACTACGAGCATTGTGCTCGGTGCTAGACAGATAACAATGGGGTAGAGAGTAAAGTCTCTAGATTATGTCAGGACTGCCCTAGACACAACCTAATGACTCAGAGTGGGGACTTGTTCAGTCCAAAGATGAAACGAGTTGCTCAAGAGCTATGTCTAGTGACAATAGACTATCTAGAGACTTAAGAGTCTCCTACGCTAAACTACAGCCCTTATATACCACTCCCCTGGTCTGTGCGCAGACAGCGCGCAGCTAAAGTCCCTCAAGCCGGGATCAATGCGCAGCAGCCGATCTGTGCCCATCTAACCATCTGTGGAGAGTTCCTCCCACACCCAACTCCTGGGTTGTCCGCATGCGGCCTTCCTATTGTTCAGGTCTTCGGCCGATTCCCATGCACACCGTACCGTTGACTCGGTACTCCTCGGTGTTCCCATGTCGCCCCTCAGGCACCGTGCCACTCATGATTCCTTTCATGGCGTAGGCCCATCATCGGGCCGCAATTCCTGTCGGCACTCGGTCTATCTCCATAGCCGATGCTGACCTAACCTCCTTCTTAATAGGGACCGCAGTTCCCGTAGGCCATCCTCCTAAAGTCCCGTTGTGTAGTCTTGTACGTAGACGTTTGAGCTTGATAAAATAGATAAAAAGAAATGAAAAATAGTCCCCAACTCCTCGTGAACGTATCTTCATGATCGTCATTGATGTCGTTACTGTAAAGTTTGAAATAGGAGGTATGCTCATAACAAAGCTGAGAAAACGAAAAAACGGACTCTGGAGGAGGCAGTCCCCAGACATTATTTAGGACATCGAAAAGTCTTCAAAAAAGAGACTTTCGATGAATTACCACCATGGCGGCGATGGGATCACACCATAGAGTTGATTCCCAGGTCTAACCCAGTTGACTGCAAGATATATCCACTCAATCAAGATGAACAGCAGCAACTGGACAAATTTCTGAAAGAGCACCTGGATTCAGGGCGAATCCAGTCCAGTAAATCGCCCATGGCATCACCTTTCTTCTTTGTAAAGAAGAAGGACAGAAAACTATGGCCAGTACAGGATTACCGGTGACTCAATGAGATGACAGTAAAAAAACCGATACCCCCTGCCACTAATTGGAGAACTAGTGGATAAATTATCACAAGCTAAAGTATTCTCAAAAATGGACATATGTTGGGGATACAACAACGTATGCATCAAGGAAGGAGACGAATGGAAGGTGGCTTTCCGAACCAATAGAGGACTCTTTGAGCCATTGGTTATGTTCTTTGGGCTCACTAATTCGCCTGCCACCTTCCAAACGATGATGAATGACATCTTCCGAGTTGAAATAGCAGAAGGATGGGTCGTCATTTACATGGACAACATCCTAGTATTCTCAAAAAATCAGGAGGAACATATGGTACAGGTTAACTGTATCTTGGCAAAATTAGAAGAGCATAAGCTCTCACTAAAACCTGAAAAATGTTTCTTCGACAAAAAGGAAATGGATTTCCTTGGAGTCGTCATCAGCGAGAATTCAGTCTGGATGGAATCTGCCAAAGTCAAGGCAGTAACAGAGTGGCTGAAGCCAACTTGCAAGAAAGAAGTTCAACAATTTTTGGGCTTCATAAACTTCTACCGGCGCTTTGTAAAAGATTTCGCCAAAGCAGCCAAACCCTTGACTCGTCTTACAGGAAAAGACAAGTGGAAATGGACAGAATTACAGGATGAAGCATTTGATATGCTAAAGAAAACAATAGCGGAGGAAGTGGTGTTACAGATCCCAAACGAGGATGGACAGTTTCGAGTAGAGGTGGACGCCTCTGACTTCGCCATCAGGGGAATCTTATCACAACAAACAGAAAACGACTTATGGAGGCCTGTGGCTTTCATTTCAAAATCCCTAAATGACGCCGAGCGAAACTACGAGATCTACGACAAAGAGATGCTCGCAGTAATGCACGCTTTTTATGAATGGTCCCATTATCTAAAAGGGGCAAAGCACACAGTAGAGGTTCTGACAGACCACCAGAACCTGACTTACTTCAGAAAAGCGCAAAACTTAAATCGCCGGCAGGCAAGATGGGTGACAGATTTGCAGGAGTACAATTTCGTCATAAAACATAGGAGCGGAAAGTCCAACACAAAGGCGGACTTACTATCACGACAGGCAGGACATACCCGTGGAGAAAACGACAATGAAGGGGTGGTTCTGCTCAAAGAACACCTTTTCGTACGGGTCTTTGATGACGATCGTGCAATCGACAATATCATGAAAGATATTAAAGATGTGCCCAAACGGCAGTGGGAGACACAGGTTGTCGACGGCCTTGCGAAGGCCGATGGGGAATACAAACTAGAGAAAGGACTCGTCACCTGGAAGGGACAAGTATACGTACCAGCAGTCGAGGCATTGCGAGAGGATATCATCGCAATACATCATTCTTGGGGACACTCTGGAGTTGTGAAAACCTTGGAATCATTAACAAGGAATTTCTGGTGGCCGAATATGCGCAAGGATATTGAAAAATACATTCCGGGTTGTGAAACTTGCCAGAAGGCAAAACTGGATCGACAGGCGCGCGCGGCACCTCTCAGACCCAATGAAGTCCCAGTAGAACCATGGGAAGTCATATCAGTCGACTTCATGGGACCTCTTCCTATGTCTAAAGGAAATGATACAATCATGGTGGTGGTGGATAGGTTCACAAAGAAGTCATACTTCTTACCCACCATAAAAGAAATCACATCACAGGGAACAGCAGCGCTGTTCAGGGACAATATATTCTGGGAGCATGGCCTCCCCAGAAAAGTAATAAGCGACCGAGGACCTCAGTTCACTTCAAAATTCATGACAGACTTATATGGGATGTTGGGGATCCAGGCCAACCGATCAACGGCCTATCACCCCCAAACGGATGGGCAGATGGAACGCGTCAATCAGGAAGTAAAGGAATTCCTGACAATGTTCGTAAACAATCGACAAGACAACTGGAGCGATTGGCTGTTGGTAGCACAATTCTGCCACAACGACCAAGTACATTCGGCAACAGGCTTTACGCCATTCTTCATGAACTATGGATGACACCCAAACAAGGGTCTAGACCCCACCTATGCGCCGAAGGCGGTAGCTGTGGAACAATTGGCAAAGGAATTGGAGGACGTGCACACAAAGGCAAAAAAGGCTTTGGAGAAAGCTGCTCAGATCATGAAGGAGCGGTATGATACACATCACCAAGCAGCATGAGAGTATAAACCTGGCAACAAGGTTTATCTCAGCACAGAAAACCTCCCAGTCATTCGGGCAACCAAGAAGCTCGATGGGAAATTTGTTGGACCACTTGAAGTCCTCGCCAAAGTCGGCGAGTCGTCATATAAATTAAAAATACCAGCAGCTTGGAAAATCTATAACATCTTCAATGAAGTCTTGTTGAAACCGTACAGGGAACCGGAGTTCCCGAAACAAAAAGCAAAAGCAGCAGCAGCGCAAGGACACCCAGATGGTAGAAGAGTCCCAGGAGGACGAATACAAAGTGGAAGAAGTTATGGACAGTCGCGTCAGCAGACGCCAGGGAGGGAGGTTGGAATACCTCATTAAATGGAAAAATTACCCAGTGGAGGAGTCGACTTGGGAACCAGCAGGAAATGTGGCCAATGCAACGGCCTTAGTAAAAAAGTTCCACAAAGCAAACCCAAAGGCACCAAAGTACATTCGAAATCTTAAAAATGGAAAGGTGTATATCCAATATACAGAGACGGTTTCCCCACAACCCCCTAGTGCACCAAGGCACAAACAAAGCAAGGGAACCCATTGGAAGGACAAACGATTGTTTGGATGGGACGATGGCCGTTTTGGGCCAAAATACTTAGAAAATATGGAGCGCAGATGGTGCAACTGGAAAGGAGACAGGAGGGCAATCATGGAATTGCCAGACGACACCGATGGGACGTTCTCCAGAGATCTGGAGCACGGCAGGTGGTCACCCGTGCTTAATTTCCCAAAAAGGGGAGAGGAAGAGGAGTTGGAGGAAGAGCGCAGGGCGCACGAAAGAGACACCGAGTGTCTCAAAAAGAAAATCTTAAAAAGGGATACAACAGGAGCTGCCAAGGAAAGCAGCGAGTCAGAAGAGGACCAACAAAAAAGGATTAAAGGCGTTGCACGCCCTATACAGAAAAAATGGAAAACCACCGTCGAGGAGGTGGAAGATATCGATTCAGAACAGACAGGCTTAACGCCTGAGGAACAAACCACGCGGCTAGCCTGCTTTTATGAACGAATGAAGAGCGATCCACACTATGTGGACTCGGCAGGATCAGCCTCTTGGGACACAAGGCCTTAAGGGGGGGGTGATGTTATGAGCATACCTCGTCCCCATCAATTTTCACAGTAACGACACTAATGATGAACATGAAGATACGGTCGTGGAGAGTCGGACTATATTTTTCTTTTCTTTTTATCTATTTCAGTTGCACTCAAACATTTAGGAACAGACTCAGACGATACCTTGGTCACAGGGACGGACTATACTAGGACTGCGACCCTTATATGGAAGGAGGTTAGGTCAGCATCGGCTATGGACATAGACTGAGTGCCGACAGGAACAACGGCCCAATGATGGGCCTACGCCATGATAGGATACATGAGCGGCACAGTGCCTGAGGGGCGACATGGGAATGCCGAGATGTACCAATGACTAGGTACCGGCATATGTGGGGATCGGCCGAGATGCACAACAATAAGACGTGGCTGCATAGGGAAGGACAAAGTGTTGGTGTGGGAGGAAGTCTCCAAGTAAGGTCATATGGGCGCAGACTCAGCTGCTGCGCATCGTCCCTATTGTGAGGGACTTTAGCTGCGCGCTGACTGCGCACAGACCAGGGGACAGGTATATAAGGGTTGTAGTCTTAGGTAGCAAGTCCCTAAGACTCTAGATAGTTTGTGTCCTAGACACTTCTTCTTGAGCAACAGGTTTAGTCTTGACCTTGTCTGGGCTGATCTGTCTGTCTTGTCTTTGGCTGAACAAGCCACACTCTGAAAGTCTTAAGGTTGTGTTTAGGTCGTCCCTAACACGTTGAGTATCGAACTCATAGCTTCATATATTATATCGTTATTTATGAATGCTCACCAAATCACAAATATAATCTGATATTTGTACACTGTTGACACTTTTATAGTGTTTGACAGATATTATAGAGTTTCATCCCAGGAACAGTATGAAACGACAGCATGTGAGACACAATGCATGAAACATGCTTCACACATCAAGTATTGACAGATTGCTGTAAAATGTGCAGCAATATGACACCATGCGCAGCAGGTATGGTGCAATGCGCATTACTAGATATAGGTATATTAGATGTAGTTACATGTGATTTCTGTAACTGTATATAAGCAGCACTCTCTGCACTGCTAGAATATATCTCCTGATCTATTGCATAGTTGAGCCCTAGCTCCTAAGCATTCTAAACAGTACTCAGTAAGTCCCCTCACTTACTAAGCCTCGCTCTGCGCTGCCGTTGCTCGTTTCAACAACAGGCATTTGCAGTGATAATATAAGTGACAGGTGTTGCAGTGAGTTTGTGAACAATTGATTCATGCATGATCAGGACACAGGCAAATATCATGCATGTGGAGTATCATGCATGATCACACATGATCACGCACTTTTTGTCCAATTTGGCACAGCAAAAAGCTGTTTAATTTTCTGTTGCATACATAGTTGTACTTGCATAGAGAATGATTGATAGGTACAATGGGGGATTGGATGACTAACCATTCCGGACTGGACCTACCTTTATACCTGGGTCTGCGGAGAGGAAACGGCCTGACATATGCCCCGAATGAAGGACAAGAGGGAATTCACATCCGCCATGTTTCTACGACAATGACATCAATGCGCAAAGTAAGCATGGCAATTTCGCTTAAACTCTCTTTCCTCATTGGGATACATTGAACTTCCTGTCCGAGTCACTGGTCAGGCCTCAGGGGCCCTATAAATAAGACAGGAAAGAAAAGCCGTTTCAGTTCGAATTCATGATGTGTAACCTGTCCGACAACAAGGTTGCAGCGCTCCTACATGTGGAACAAAGTGGACATAGACTATAGATCCCGTAGAAGATCACGATCTGGGCGCGAACTTTGGGTCGTAGGAGAACTTGAAAACTGGTTTGGCGGGAAAATAACTACCCTGCAGGAGAAGACAAAGACCATCGAACTCGCGTTTCCGCGAATGCTTTCCGGCTCCCATCTTTTCCATATCGAAGTCAATAATCGTCGTCTTTCCTTCGTCGTCTACCATTAGATTCATGGGTCGGATATCATGGTGTCGAACACCCGCACTATGAACCTCGGACAGTGCTTGTTTGAACGCATTCCTGAACGGAAGAAGAAGACCTCGATCGTAAGTGAATACTAACCAGCCAGCACAGGTTGTTTTGGCCGATCTGGGCATTGTGGAAACGGATCCAAATGCGAAACGCATTTGGTGATTGTCAGAGTAACAAAAGGAAAGGCGGTCCAGAATCTGTGCGTGACATTGGTCTTGCACGTTGTTGCTAAGCCACAGACGTTCATGTGGGGAATAAACGGACATGGCAAGAGGACGATCATGTTCCCTCATCATGATTGTGCTGACCATTGTGTGCGTGACAGAGTTATTTGCTCGACACGTATCTGGGTTATAGCGCTTCCGCGTTTGCGGTAAACACTATCGTATGTTCCTTAGCAGCGGTGGCATGCCCGTTGTTCATCGACATCGTTCAGATGTTTACGAAAGTAAGCTTCTCGATTCGCTGTGCGTCCACCCAAGAGATTGAATCATTTGGAAGGTGGAGATTTACCGGCACTCCTGCCATGCATTATTTTGTATCAGAACCGTAACACATGACGCGCAACTCCCCTACCCTTGCTCCCGTCTTTACCAGCATAGCAAGCGCGCCGAGATTGCCCAAGTTTCACTGAGATCGGTGACATGGCTTCTCGCACACTGGCAGGGCACATTTTCCATTCTGGTGGATCTTGAAGATCGGCTACAGCCCCCTGCCTCCTCGGGTAGTCTTATATCAGGTGTTCCCATGAAGCCTTGGACAAGGCGTCCAGTCCACTATCGTCCTCAACTCTGGATAATACTCCACCACCAATGCATATCGACATGCTGACTTTCTTTGGGCTTTTCGGAGCTGCGGAGGCACGTCCAGCGTCACCGTCTCTGTCCATAGTTATCAACGTAACCATGGCTTCATTGAAGAGGCATCGAACGTAACGACGGATTATTGCAAGCTGTTCGGATGCTTTTGGGTGCCAGCCAGGGCGGATGCGCCATATTTTATTTGTCCAAGACTCAGAACAGAACCTCGGTGAGGCGGACGCGACGTCAACGCCATCTGCGCGCGGCTATCGGGGATGCGAAGAACTTGAATGATTCGACGCAGTTACCATCGTTCCCCGATGCATACATCACATTCTTCGACAGGACTGGAAGGGGCTGCGGGAAAAGGGAAGTTGAATTCGTGACTGGTGTTCAAGACATCCGCAAAACATAGCCGGAGGTGGCAGAGCCATTTCTGAGCGTTGGGATCCGGATCAAGCAACCGCCCCGCTGTTCATATCTCCCATTCTGATCGTGATAGTTATGTCAACACGGCTTGGTGAAAGTATGGCTTTGGTGGGCCGAAACGCACGTTGAGCGCCTAGATGAGGAAACGGCCCCGAGAAAACTTAACATTGCTGCACACAGCTTTCTGAACATTCACGACATGATTTATCAATCACTGAACGCAGTCTGGATGTATTTCACAGTACCAACTGCCACTACAAACAAGCCAAGTCGGGTCGATGCTTACTGGTCTACTTGGAGGAAGACTTGTAAACATCACCGCTCGGGGAAGTATACTGCGAGTAGCCCGAGCCGCTATTATAGTAGGTTGACCCATTCGGGTTGCTGTAATAGTAGCTACTATTCCTGTCGGCCAAGCATCAAAACATAATCCATGTTAAATATGGACGCCCTAGACTTACTGGTTGGAATAGTGGTAGCCGCTGCTGCTGCCGTAGTCACGAGAGCAATAGTGATTACCCTATCAATGCGATTGATGAGCGCGACGGGCACACGCCAGAGAAAGATTATCGACTTGCCTGGCTGTTAGTGCCGCTGCCAGTGTAGGAGTAGCTTCCGCTGTTGGAGTTCTTGCCCATGATGTTGGTGGTAAGGATGGAGGCCAGAAATGGGACAAGACGCGTTTTTATACTGCGGGGATTTGTTTGTCTTTTGTTTGGCAATATTCAATATTCAAATTATATTTTTTACGTGTCCCGCTTTGTGGAGCGTAAAGCTGTCCCGAGGCCTCAATTTACGGGACGCGTTGTGATACGCGACGCATGTGTGTCCTTCTGTGACTGTCACGAAGCGCCATGGCATCATGCACATGTCAACCCTCGCTGTAGAATCCATATCATGACGGCATTCTCACAACCTTCCAACAGTTTTTGAGGTTCAGCAATGTCCCATGGCTTCTAGCATACTCGCATCCTGCTCGAGTCGCATCCAGCGGTCAACTATTCCCGTCGTACAAAATCCTCGGCTCAAGCCTTAGCTCCTTTCACGATGAGACTTGGAAGACGGTGCTGGTTACCATTGGTATTTGCCCATCTCCCTCTCGGCTCCTCCCCATTACGAAAACCTAGGGTTGGCAGTGTCTAATACCGGCAACGGTAGGTATATGCGACTAGGTAGCGGAATCACGACAACTCTGATTGACTTGATAGCACATGCGGGGCAAGGAGATCCGAAGCCGCTGCAACTGCCGGTAGGCGCTATAACTTTATTCCTTGTCCATTCTCCAACATTCGATTTAGTTTCGTACCTCTTCCGGTCCTTGGGAGCCGTTCTTGGCATATCCGTGGGCACTACACTTGTTTAGGATAGCCTTCGGTATCTATTGCGCAAGAGATGGTCAGGAGAGAACGCACAAGAGGTGAGCTAAAGCTTTTTCGGACACCTTGAACTGCATTTTTTGACCGCATCATGTCAGATTGTAAGGCGGTCCAAGAGTCTCTAAACTACTTGAATCAGCCCCCATGACCAGAGCGACCGTCATCCAGTCCTATGAGGGAGCTATGCAAGTCGCATTTTTTCTCTTCACCGTCGCCATGGCTACTCTCGCAGCGTTCTTTTCTGTATTTATCAAAGAAAAGGTGCTTGGCGTACACCCTACCCTGTCCAGGTTTGACGATGTCATTTGGTGACCGTGGTGTTGATCTGGCGATAGTCACAAACCCACTAGAATTGTTCAGATGAATTAGTCCTAGAGAACGAGCTGATCCGCTCAATCAATAAAAATTTGGAAGCATCCCTCGAAGTTGGGATGAAAATTTATGGCTTATTCGTACACTGTCGGCGACTATTTTTATTCTTACTAGTAGCTGACACAAGTCAATGATGAGTGACGGCACTGTCGGAAAAATATACCAGTTGAACACGGGCGCGCGGGCAGTGGGCAGATCACTATCATGATTGTGTCTACCACTGTACCAAATACCAAGTTAGCTGTCCACACCCGACATGCTCAGAATCAGCGACCTCGTTGTCTATACAACACACGCAGTCTATTATGACATACGAGTCACTGGGGTTATGCTACTTCCCATGTTCCATCATGCATTTCCTTAATTGACATCATTGGTACTCCACTTGGATCAACATAATGTCGAATCTGGAAACAGCGAGTTAGGTTCAGTTTCACGTTACAACTAGACGCAGCAGCATTGACGTACCTTCCCATTAGAAGGACCATCCTCTTTGAAAGTGAAACTGCGAATCTAAAGTGGACTTTAGCTTTGCGTTTCGAAAGGCAACTGGAAATAGGTGTCGTGATCGACCCACATGAGTTGATACTTCCGGATAGGATGCCATCCATTGTCCAAATTCGAGATTCATATATGCCGGATGGTGCAATGCAAGTTTTTGAATATAAGCTTGAGCAAACTAAATACACTGAGTGAGGCCCAGTTTCACGTTGAAAATGCGATTCATACCGGAAAACTGAATTTCACTTGTGATAACAGTATCCCTCCGTGTGTATCATAGAAATCTCGAACAACCAACTAAGGACAGTGAATGAGGTTCAGTTCCGCAATCTCGAAGCTGCGGGATTGACACACTATGTTCTGATGAAGTTTACATTCCCTGTATGTGCCATCATGACCAGGATGCTAAAATGGGATTTAGCTTTGCGTTTCGAAAGGAAACTGGGAATAGATGCCGTGGCATCAACCTACCTCAGAGGGATCTGCACTTGGTCTATCCAATAGAATGCAAAGGTCAGCACGCAGCCTATTCAAATGACAAAAAAAATCATACGCAGGTATAAATCTTAACCAATGTGCACTACGAAGTCTCACACGTATAGACTTTGCTTGCAACATCGGGTTACGATTAATCGTCTAAAAAACACCGGGTGAGGCATAGTTCCACGTTCCGGAGGTGACATGATGCTGCAGCATGGACGAACCGTTCCATCAGAAAATTTAATCTTGCGTGTAGCGAAGGGGGGAGTTTAGCTTTCGAAAGGCGACTGAAATAGGTGCTGTAGAATCAACCCACCTCAGGGGGTTCGCTGTCGGTATCAGAACCATGAAGCCCTTGAGAGGCCTGTCCACCCTAAAAACAAGTCGGATTCAGCTTCAATGAAGTGACTGGAATAGATCCACACGCTCACAATATGATCGGCTCGCCTCTAAATAGAGAAGCGCGCAGGTCAGTGAGGTACACCTGGTCAGTGGAAGAAAAGGATCACCCTAATGGAATTGCTCCTTGAAATGTAACCGTCTATTGGAAAGGCAGTTGCCGACAGCACAAAGGCAGCGAAAATGATGACAAAGGAAAGACGCATAGTGGACAAAGAGTTGGATTAGTTGGTAGTGAGGGCCAGCCTGGGATGATTCCGTTGGGACATGGGGTTTATAAAGACTGGGTAGCCTGATGTGCCTGGTCGTTGTGATGTAGCCTGATGTGGTGTGTTGTGAACTGGTCGTTGTGATGTAACTTGATGTGGTGTAAAGTTATGCATGGTGGTTGTGATGTAGCAGGCCCTGATGCATGATGTGTCATAGCGTTTCCATCTTACAGCCACCTTTACCGTCACGACTCACCACCATTTGCCAGTTGCCGTGGTTCAGCAGCCGACAACCTTTCCCACTCCTCCTTCGGAGATGTCTCAACTGCGACGGCGACCATACAGCCGTCTCCCGGGATTGCCCTTCTGCCCTGCCCCTCTCGAGGCTGTGCGCCTTCCTCATGTCCAGGCCAATCGACAATATAGTGCTCGTCAGCGTGCCAACGCACGCCCTACTCACACTCAGTCCAATAACCCATTCGTGGCACGATCTTATTCGGCCGCCCTCCCCTGTCGTCTCGGCGCCACTAGAGGCGCCCCATACAACTTCCGGCCACAATGTGGCTCGGCCTTGCTTACCTACGTGTTGATAGCTGCCTGTCTTCCCCTCCCTGGCGAGGGTGTGTATCTACCATCCGCCCAATATAATGATATCTATGCTTAAAAAAAAAAAGTGTTTCCATCTTCATCTAGCAATGGCTGGTGGTCCGCCTCTTGAACCCGAACCACCACCTTTTAAGTGAAAAAGTTCTCATGGCCCCCCCAGGTCGTCGGGACCGTATCACTTCTCTCTCGCAGCGTTCGGATAATACAGGAGAGGCCGGCCGTCGTCGGGCGGCTGAGAGTTTACTCGGTGCGGCCAGAAGTCTGGTGGCCAAGGGGCATGCTGTGCCCCCAGTGCTGCTGGATGAGATGGCTCGTGCTGGGGCCTCTTGGCCAGAAGATGCGGAGGCCTCGACCTCGGGGCTCTCAGATGCTTATATTGACTCTTCGCTCTCCCCGGAGATCTCTCTTGAAGAGGCCTCCCTGCTGGACTTGCCCTATGAGGAGGGCTTGCCATCTTTCTCCGACGACCACCTTGACATTGACCCAGATGAGCTGGCAACAAACTGCTTCATGGCACTAGAATATGCTCAACAGGCCCTCCACCAGGCAGACCTCACCCCCCTAAGAGGGATGCTTCAACTACAGACACTGTGGGCCTTATTGCAGACCCACTTTGCCCCCACCATTGCACCTTCCTCCCCCTCGACTCCTCGGGCTATAGGAGTCCCCTCTGTGGTGCTCCCAGCTACCACACCACTACAGCAGATGATGATGGGGGATTATTTCCCCCCCCACCTGCCACTCCAATGACCCCAGGTGGACTCAGGGTTCCCCCCTGGCCACTCCTTCACACCTTGGCTCTCAGAACCTTCCACGCTTCCACCTGGCCACTCCAGCCACATTAGGTGGAACCAGGTGCCCTCCACACATGCCAGTCATTCCTGGGAAAACTAGGATCCCAGGTCCTTCCTATGCTGCTGTCACTGCAACCCTGCTGCCTGCACAACTGGTGGCCCCACCTGCGATCCCCCTTCACACCAAACCTACAATTTCCACCACTACGAAACGGGTGAAGTCCTGCCTTAACCAAGGTGTGAAATCCAATAAGGTAGTGTTACTGCCCTGCAGGGGATGGCACCACCCAATGCCTGCCAGCCCCAACAGTACTGGCCATCACCTCCCTAGAGACCAACCAGATGGTCTCTGCCTCTTGGACCCTACGTGGGGACTTTGAGGTCATTCTCAAAAACCCACCCTCTATGTCAGATATCAACCACTTAGCCATCACTCTATGCATGGCCACTTCTGGGGAAGTCTCAAGACTGGGCTGCCCCACAACCTTGTCGATCAAGTTCCTCCACATCCTGACCTCCCGCCCAGATGGGACTGGCTTCACCAACACAGACGCACTCACCTGCATCACTGCCCACCCAAAATGGGCCAATGTCATCTTCTTCAAGGCACCAACCTTCGTTTTTCCCAAGCAGACAGGATGGACTGTCCCTCTCTCCAGTACCATCAAGTGTGAAATCTTTGATGATCGTGTGGGTTCCAGAGCCCAACAATTACTTCAAACCAACATCTCCTTTGTTGGGACACCACATCATGCTTAACTGTGGACAATGAACAAACCCACTCCACAATGCAGAGTTTGCCTGCATTGGGGACACACCTCTCACCAGTGTGTCTCTCATGTTCCATGGTGCGCTTTTTGTGCTAGCAACCACCCTTCTGCAGCCCATGACACCACCACTGCAGAAAATGAATCCCCTCTAGTACTGAAGTGTCTGAACTGTGATGGTGGCCACTCTGCCATCTCTCGATCCTGCCCATTCTATGGGGCCTGCTTCACACCAAAACTGCTGGCTGCCTTAGAGGCCCAGCGACTTGATCGTGTCCGCCAACACCGACTCGCTAGATCTCACCAGCATGCCAACACATGCCCTACTCGTCACTTGCCCACTTCCACAGGAGCTTCTTAAAGCTCCACACTAGTTGTCCATAACATGTGCACAGGGATAGATCCTGCCCCCCTACATATAAGACTCCAGACCCCCAGACCTGGCTTTGCCTCCTATGTACAAGATAGTTATGTTTACCTTGTCCTCCCCAGTAGAAAGGGGATGCTACACATAGGTCAGCTCAACCAATATATATCCATTCAAAAAAAAAAAAAAAAAAGGCTGGTGGTCACACAGTCATGCAACCATTTTATGTATAACTGTATGACACAGCAGCACCTGCAAACCTGGGTGGGATTTACATTAACAGCAGTAGGATCTAGACCTACTCTCTGTTATGAGCATACCCCATTTATTCAAATCTGCAGTAATGACAATGATGACATCTATGGAGATATGAGCCTGGAGAGTTGGACTATGGTTTTCTTTTCTTTTTTATCTATTTTATCTCACAGAAGCGACACAATACAAGGGTTGGACAGCAGGACTTAGAGCAGGATGCCTACGCAACACTATAGCCCTTATATGGAAGGTGGTTAGGTCAGCATCAGTTATTGGACATACTGAGTGCTGACATGGAGGATGGCCCGATGATGGGCCTAGACCGCAACTTGAACCAAGGTCTAGATGTCCCGGAGGAGCAGAACAGGAATGCCTGGAGGGTACCAAGGGAATGGTACTGGTGTTGGTGGGAACAGCTGAAGGTGCAACACAATAAGACACTGCCATATGGAGATGGCGACTGTGGATTGGTCAGGCGGGCACTGCCCTTAGCTCAACGCTCAAGAGCGCCGACACAACACTAGCCAGCTATGGAAGGATGGGCAATTGGTGTGGGAGGAATATCTCCAGAGTGGTATGGTGGGTGCAGACTCGGCTGCTGTGCATTGATCCCAGCATGAGGGACTTTAGCTGTGCACTGACTGCACACAGACCAGGGGATGGAGTATATAAGGGCTGTAGTTTAGCATAGTCAGTCCTTAAGACTCTAGATAGTTTTTGTGTCCTAGACACTAGCTACAGAGCAATTGTATCATCTTAGGCCTAACAAGCCAACACTTGTGAGACTTCTGAGGTTGTGTTTAGGGTACTCCTAACATAATCTAGAGTCTTTACCATCTACTCCATTGATCTTACAGCACTGAGCATGCCTTGCTCATTGTTGCTTACAGTGTCAATGGCCTAGACTCTTTCTCTGAGAGGTAGTAATTGTGCAGCCCACAACCTCTCCAGGTGACAATTGACATCAGTACTATTACTGTCAATGGGCTATGAACGAGTAGTCCTCAATACACCCGTTGGGTCTGTCTACACAACAGTATCAGACAAGAATACTAGTTCATGGGGGTGAAGTGTAGGCAGGAGACCATAGACGCGCCCCTGGTTTAGTATACTGTTACTGCAGAAAAGCTCAAGGAATGAGTGAAGAAAACCAGTTGTTGTGGTGTATCAAGGCTGATCTAAAGTTCCTCACAAACTCCCTGTACTGGCAATGTGAAATAAGCTGCATGTTGATAACTAGGCACAAAGATAGTGAGGTGAAGTGCTGGGCATACACAACTGGGAGCATCAGGACCCACGACATTCAGACACAATCCTCCTTGTTTCCCAAGGAGTGTCATTATCGACAGGCGTGGAAGCCAAGAGAACAGATCAACTGTCAGTGGAGGGCCTGAAGTTGATTGAAAAAATTTTTGTTACAGGAATGAATAATTGAGAGAGCATGCGTTGCTCATTTAACTACGTTTTACCTTATGCCCAGGTGACACTGTCGGAGATAGGATGTATCTTCAACATGGACTGGGTTATGAGTACTGACACAGTCCAGATGGGGCCCAGGGAGTTCATTGGTGATACTATCATTCACCGCTATGATAATCACATCCAGTTTGTGGTGGAAACACCGGAAAGAGGAGTGCGCTCAAGCTCAGCAGATCCTGAGGGAACGAGAGCTCGAACAAGAGCTAGAACAAAAAGAAGCCTGGGAGGCTTTGTTAATGGAACAAGCTACAACCCGAGCAGTACTATGGGCGCAATGCGCCATGGGGAAGGCAGAAAAAGAATATCAGACCCTCATCGAGCTATTAGAAGTGCAATATAAAGGAGACACTTCGAACCCTGTCTGGTTGGCGCTGGTTGTGTCAAAATACAATCAATGGTTGATGTTGATCAACAATGGAGACAAGGCTATCCGAAGATATAGGGTAGCAATAGAACGACTGGAATGTGCACATCATGTGCAAGAGCTATATGAGCATGAAGGAATGACCATGTCTCACGAAGATTGGAATGCGTGGATGCATGCAATAAATGGCAATATAAAGGCCACCTGCTATGCTATGTGGAAGCAGGAAAAGGAGGAAGAGGAGTGTTGAAAGGGGATTCGTTATGATCCCCTACTTATCACTAAACCACCGGGAGGAATTCAGCAGTGAACACCAGAACGGCTCTTAACTGAGCTGATAATAAAACTCAGAACCATTGGGCTCGATCACTTCCTAAAAGAAATAGGGGAAGCATCTTGGAAAGAACACAAGGCATGAGTACTAGGGTGGTGGGCCAGTATCAAATTCGGTTTACTGGGACCAATGGCTAGGAGCCCCATAGTGCATGACCAATGGAGACAGAACAGGTACTGCTATATGTATCTGTTCAAAGCCCAGTACTATGATAAATTCAATTGGCTGGTGTGGCCTACACTACAGGATATCTTGAGCTGGGAAGTTGAACTACGAGATGAAAGCATTGTCTTTGCCATCCAGGACAGTATTCGACTGGGAAGATGTCACATCATCGAAGAGTCGGCGGTTCGATGAGATGATATTGAATATACCTGGGATGAACTGGTAGACTTACACCAGAATACCCACTATACAGAAGGAGTACAGTTTGGAGGGCAATCCAAATCCAAGTGGCAAGCCAACCAAAGGAAATTGGCTCAGGCACCAATTAAACGAGTCAACCTCTGAATGACAGTCTCGGTAGTGGAAGCTGTATCACAAGCTGCTGGAAGAAGTGGACTGGCAATTAGGGAACCAAAGCCAGTAGTGCAACCAGCATGATCATATGCAGTGGCAGCACTAGCTGGAAAGGAAAGCAAAGCCAGAGTTGTCCACACTGGTGGAGATGCAGCCCATTGGAATGGAGGGGTACCCACCACAGCAGATTGGCTATCGACTGAGGAAAACCCTCAAGGGGCAAACAATGCCCATAAAAAACAAGAAATTGACCAGTGGAGGAGAGTAGTTGAGAGAGAAGCATAGTTGCCATTTCCTTATCTGTGAATGTCTTGGGAAAACAGTGGACTCAACCCTGACATACCAGGGTATTGTTACTTGATATTGATCAAAAAACAATACTGGGATGAGTTTCTATGGCCAGCCTATCCACAGATCCAGGAAGTATGCACCTGGGATCCTAGTCTAAGGGACGATGATGTCACCACACTCATTAGAAGGTCATATTCACACCTGATGACCTTACATATTGAAAAGTACCATACCAATTGCTGGGGATGGTTTCATGTGGAGACCCTCAACTGGGAAGGGATGGGTCACTACAAACTTGGAGCAACGCTGTTCTGATTAACTGTAGATATGATCACACATGCATATCATGCAATACTTGGATGGAGAGAGCATTGGGCAGATACTCAAACATTGGAACCCCTGCCAGTAACTCAGCCAGCCACAGCAGTTGCAGCAAGGGAGGACGAAATAACCCGACAGCAGGAAGAAAGACAGAGAGCCATTACTAGTGCCAGACAGGCCATTGCTAGTATGATAAATGAATACCAGTGGTCCAATCAAACAATTCCTGGACCCCTTACTAAGGCAGAAATGCCAGATTATTATCAGGGGGACCCACAAATGGTAGACGGATGGCTATGGCAGATGGAAACTTATTTCATGCTGGCAAGAGAAACAGACCCAAAGCAAAAGGTCTCCATTTGTCTCTACAGAATTAAAGGAGGCAAAGGTGACAGAGCAGCAGACTGGAGTGGAGTAAAGCTCAAAGCTTTTCAGGAAGCCCTACAAGAGTACCAAGACAAAATAGATATCAGTGGATGGAGCACGGAGCTGGATTGGAACCAGCTAAATACAGGGGAAGAAACCAACAATGGATGAGCATGGAGGCAACCACTGGACAATCAATTCCCATTCATAGATTGGGCGGATTTTAAAAAGCAAATGCATGAATTCTTTATGTCCATGGAAACCAAAGAAAAGGCAATAGAAGTCTTACTGGCACTATGACAAGGGATAATGATAGTCAAGGACTACATTGTAAAATTCAACTCCCTTACATCATTAACAGACTGGAATGATCAGGCATTAATATTGCAGTTCTGGGGCAATCTTAATCCCACCCTTGGCCGAGAATTGATCTGCTATGGGGGACTACCGGATGCCACTACACTACATCAGATCCAGACCAGAGTTATGGAGTTGGCACGAGCCTTTAGGAGAGCAAATGAGGCATACAGCTTCGCAAAAATGAGAGGAGATTACAAAGAATGCACACCAGCTAACAATGGACGACCCTCCTATCAGTTTTGAGCACCATCACTGTTTGCATCAGGAAGCTGAGCTGATCCAGATGCAATGGACATGGATAAGAAGAAAAAGAAGTTCATGTGTTACAATTGCAGAAAAGAAGGGCACCTTAGCCGAAATTGTCGGGAGCCATGAAAGCCCCCTACCTGTTACAACTGTGGCGAAGAGGGACATTTGGTGAACAAATGCCCAAAACAGAAAAGGATTACGATGGGGGAGAAAGGGAAGCAAGTAGTAAGGGCGATAGAGTCAGGGGAAACGACCCCAGTAGGGCACATAGAGGAGGTTTTGGATTTTACAGAAAGCCAGTAGGTGGGTGCTCAGCGCTGCTGGCTACTAGTCAGGTTTCTTATCATGATGTACCAGTACCTAGAGACTCTGGAATAAAGTTAAACAATTTACTTTATGAATGCAGAGGGAACATACATCACATAAGGGATCTGAAGGTGGGTGCAGAACCGGAAGAGAGACTAAAGATGTGGGTGCCTCAGTGGGTATTGAGACAAATATGGGAACAGAACGAGGAAGTGGCAGTCGAATGTTTACAGCAATGGGTGAACATTAAACAAATAAAGGAGGTGGATACCAAGTTGGTTCAACAGTTAAATGCAATGACAGAAGTGGAGGTGTTGTGGAACCTTGTGCACTTATGAGAAAAAGTGGTACAAGGAACTGGTCAACAGGAACTAGATCTGAAAGGAATGGTCACTACAATGGACACATACAAAAGAATCAATGTGACCATGTTGCTAGACTCAGGATGCACAGGGTCATGCATTAGTGAAGACTTCGTAGAAAGACACCAGTTGAATAAACAACGATTGGTGTGACCAGTGCTGATGTACAATGCTGATGGATCTAGGAACTCATCAGGAAGTGTGGAGTTCATGGTACAGCTGAAGCTACAGATTGGCAACCATGAAGAAGTAATGGACTGTGCTGTCACAAAGTTAAGCAAAATGGACCTATTCCTGGGATTTGACTGTTTGAATCATCACAACCCAACAATCAATTGGAAAAAGAAGTCGTTAGAGTTTAACTGATGTCTGGGAACTTGTTGGAGGTCGTTGTCTGTACAAGAACCAGAAGACGAAATTGATGTTACACAATGATTGGAGGATGGGGACAGGTTGTTGGCTGTCCACATAGGGGAGCTGGAGTTATGCGTAAGGGCATTCGTGTCCACAGCAACTAAGATTGTGGCTGAAGAGGTGGAAAAAGCCAAGACGAGAACCTTAGAGGAAGCAGTCCCTAGACACTATCTAGGACATCGAAAAGTCTTTGAAAAAGAGACTTTTGACGAGTTACCACCACAGCAGCATTGGGATCACACCATAGAATTGATTCCTGGGTCTAACCCAGTTGACTGCAAGATCTATCCACTAAACAGGGATGAACAGCAGCAACTGGACGAGTTTTTGAAAGAAAATTTGGATTCCAGAAGGATCCAACCAAGTAAATTGCCAATGGCATCACCATTCTTCTTTGTGAAGAAGAAGGACAGGAAGTTGAGACTGGTACAGGATTACTGGAAGTTAAACGAAATGATGGTGAAAAATTGGTACCCACTTCCTGCTCATAGGGGAGTTGGTGGATAAGTTATCACAGGTGAAGGTCTTCTCAAAAATGGACATTTGCTGGGGATACAACAATGTTCGTATAAAGGAAGGAGACGAATGGAAAGCAGCTTTTCAAACTAACCAGGGGCTGTTCGAACCCTTGGTAATGTTCTTTGGTCTGATGAATTTGCCAGCTACTTTCCAAACAATGATGAATGATATCTTCTGGATGGAGATTGCAGAGGGATGGGTCATCATCTATATGGACAACATACTGGTATTTTCAAAAACCCAGGCAGAACACACGGTTCAGGTTAACTGTATATTGGCAAAGTTGGAAGAGCATAAGTTGTCACTGAAACCTGAGAAGTGTTTCTTTGACAAAAGTGAGATGGATTTTCTAGGAGTGATTATCAGAAAAGACACAGTCCAGATGGACTTGGCCAAAGTTAAGGCAGTCATTGATGTTATGAGCATACCCCATTCATTTATTTTACAGTAACGACGGTGACAACAGTATACAGGTCTGGAGAGTTGGGCAGTGGTTTTCTTTTCTTTCTTTCTATTTTACTTTAACAGGCACGAGACGATACAAGGGCATGATGGCAGGACTTAGAGCAGGATGTCTATGTGACACTATAGCCCTTATATGGAAGGTGGTTAGGTCAGCATCAGTTATGGGACATACCAAGTGCTGACAAGGAGGACAGCCTGATGATGGGCCTAGACTGCAACTCGAACCAAGGTCTAGACGACCCAGAGGGATGGTACAGGAATGGCTGAAGGTGCAGAACAATAAGATGCTGCCATATGGAGATGGTGACTGTGGATTGGTCAGGTGGGTGCTGCCCTTAGCTCAACACTCATGAGCGCCGACACAACGCTAGCCAGGAATGGAAGGATGGGTGATTGGTGTGGGAGAATTGTCTCCAAGAGTGGTATGGTGAGCGCAGATCGGCTGCTGCACATTGATCCCAGCATGAGGGACTTTAGCTGCATGCTGTCTGCGCACAGACCAGGGAGAGAGTTTATAAGGGCTGTAGTCTAGCGTAGTCAGTCCCTAAGACTCTAGATAGTTTTTGTGTCCTAGACACTAGCTATAGAGCATTGTTTCGTCTTTGGCTTAACAAGCTGACACTTGTGGGATTCTTAGGTTGTGTTTAGGGTGCTCCTAACATAATCTAGAGTCTTTACCATCTACTCTGTTGATCTCACAGCACTGAGCACGCCTTGCTCGTTGTTGCTCACAGCATCAACGGCCTAGACTTTTATCTGAGAGGTAGTAATTGCGCAGCCTGCAACCTCTCCAGGCAACATCAACATCAGTATCATTAGTGTCAACAGGCTACAAATGAGTAGTCCTCAATACACCTGTTGGGCCTGGTGACAAAACCCATCTGGGTGTCTACCAACAGTAACAGACGAGAATATTAGTTCGCTGGGGTGAAGCGTAGGCAGGAGATCATAGACGTGCCCTGGGTTTAGTATACCGTTATTGTGGAAGAGTTCATGGAACAAATGAAGAAACTTTATTGGTGTTGCATATCAAGGCTGAACCCAAGTTCCTCACATACTCCCTGTACTAGCAGTGCGAAATAAGTTGCGCACTGATAACTAGGCACAAAGATAGTGAGGCGAATTGCCAGGTGCACCCAATCATTAGCTTGTGGACCCATGACACTGCAGACACTATCCTCCTTGTTTCCCAAGGAGCATCATCAACAGGTGCAGAGGCCGAGAGAACGGATCAACTGTCAGTGGAGGGCCTGAAGTTGATTGAAGATTTTATTTTTAGGAAAAGGAATATATGAGGAGGCATGAATTGCCATTTTGAATACGTTTTACCCTATGCCCAGGTGACACTCTCGGAGATAGGTTGTATCTTCGAGGTGGACTGGGTTACTATCAGCGATGTGGTCCAGATGGGACCCAGGGAATTTATCGGTGACACTATCATTTGCCGCTATGATAACCACGTTTGGTTGTGGTGGAAACACCAAAAGGAGGAGTGCAGAATTGAGTGCGCTCAAGCCCAGCAAATCTTGCAGGAATGAGAGCTCAAACAAGAGCTGGAACAGAAGGAAGCCTGGGAGGTTTTGTTGATGGAGTGAGCTGCAACCAAAGCAGTATTATGGGTGCAATGCACCATGAAGAAGGCAGAGAGGGAATACCAAACTCTCATTGAATTACTAGAAGTGCAATACAAAGGAGACACTTCAAACCCCGTCTGGTTGGTGCTGGTAGCATCAAAGTATAATCAATGGTTGTTAATGATCAACAATGGTGACAAGGCTATCTGGAAGTATTGGGTAGCAATGGAACGACTGGAATGTGCACATCATGTGCAGGAATTATATGAGCATGAAGGGATGGTCATGACCTGCAAAGATTGGAATGCATGGATGCATGTGATAAACGGAAATATTTTGCTGGGATTCTGGTGGACAATTCGAATGGGTCCTATACCAGAACAATTAGCACCAACAGTACCGGGGTTTTGTTATCTAAATCTAATCAAACCCAAATACTGGAATCAATATGAATGGCTGGCATATCCGACGATTACTGCAGTCTGGCAGATGGACAAGAAATTCCGAAACGTAGGGATCCAAACAAGGTGCACAACCACAGAACGAAAAGATGTGGTGCATGTGGGCCTAGAATTGGCTGATACAAATGGATGGGACATGGTGGAGAAACTCCTCACCAGTGGTCACGGAACACTTCGAGTAGGAGCAGAACTTACAGAAGAAGTTGAGATAGGCGAAGCAGTAAGCCTAGGAGAAGAGGAAGTCGAAGAACCAGAGCAACCAGTGCAATCAAATGCAGTGGCAGCTCTGGTCAAAATAGATCCATGCTTAAGGATGGGATGACCGGGACTTTCAGAACAAGCAAAAAACAACCTACACCCAAAGTATCCAGGGTATTGTTACCTTTGGCTTGTAAAAAGCAAGTACTGGAACGAATACAAATGGCCAGCATACCCAACCATTCGAGAAATATACAGATGGGATCCGGAACTCATGGATGAGTATCAACCTATATACTGGAGAAGGACAAAAGGATGCAATCACATGTGGCACTGCATTAGAGTAACTGGAGAACCAAGTGGATGGCCTTGGATGAAAGCAATGATGTGGCAGGGATATGGATATCATCGAGTCAGCATTGGAACTGTCTGACTAACAGTGGATATGATCACACATGTGTATCATGCTCTACTTGGATGGAGAGAGCATTGGGCTGACACTCAAACCTTGGAACCCCTGGCGGCTACCCAACCTGCCGCAGCAGTGGTGGCCAGAGAAGACAAGATCACCCGACAACAGGAGGAATGGCAGAGGGCAATCACCAGTGCTGGGCAAGCAATTGCCAGCATGATTAATGAATATCAACGGTCCAACCGGACGATGCTGGGGCCCCTCACTAAAGCTGAAATGCCAGATTACTACCAGGGAGACCCTCGAACAGTAGATGGGTGGTTACGTCAAATGGAGACCTATTTCATGTTGGCTAGGGAAACGGATCTGAAGCGAAAAGTCTCTATTTGTCTATATAGGATTAAGGGAGGAAAAGGTGACAGAGCGGTGGATTGGAGCGGAGTAAAGCTCAAAGCCTTCCAGGAAGCTCTGCAAGAGTACCAAGACAAAATCGACATCAATGGGTGGAGTGCAGAACTGGATTGGAACCAGTTAAACACAGGGGAAGAAATGGACAATGGGCGAGTGTGGTGGAGGCGACCCCTGGACAATCAATTCCCATTTGTGGATTGGGCAGACTTCAAGAAGCAAATGCACGACTTCTTTATGTCCACAGAAACAAAGGAAAAGGCAATCAAAGCCTTGCTGGTGCTATGTCAAGGAACAATGATAGTCGAGGACTACATTGTAAAATTCAACTCTCTCACATCCCTAATGGATTGGAATGACCAGGCACTTATATTGCAATTCCAGGGTAATCTTAATCCCACTCTTGGACAAGAATTAATCCACTATGGAGGATTACCGGATGCCACTTTGTTACATCAGATCCAGACAAGGGTCACTGAGCTGGCAAGAGCTTTCAGAAGAGCAAATGAAGCATATGGCCTTGCAAGAACCCAGAGGGATCACAAGGAACAAGCACCAGTTAGTAATGGATGGCCCTCTTACCAGTTTCGAGTGCCACCACCCTTCGCATCAGGAAGCAGAGACGATCCAGATGCAATGGACATAGATAAGAAGAAAAAGAAATTTTCATGCTACAACTGTGGAAAGGAAGGACACTTGAGTCAAGATTGTCAAGAGCCACATCGAGAAAGGAAACCAATCACCTGCTACAACTGTGGAGAAGAAGGACATGTGGTGAATAGGTGCCCAAAGCAAAAGAGGATCATGATGGGAGAGAAAGGGAAGCGAGTAGTAAGGGCGATAGAATCAGGGGAAATGACCCTGATAGCCAATATTGAAGAAGTCTCGGATTTTGTAGAAAGCCAGTAGGCAGGTGCTCAGCACTGCTGGCTACAAGTCAGGTTTCTTGTCATGATGTATCAGTACTGGTAGATTCACAAATAAAGTTAGATGATTTACTTTATGAATGCAAAGGGAACATACATCACATAAGAAACTTGAAAGTGAGTGCAAAACCAAAGGAATGATTAAAAACTTGGACACCTCAATGGGTTTTGAGGCGGATATGGGAACAGAAAGAAGAAGTGGCAGTTGAATGTTTACAACAATGGGTAAACATTAAACGAATAAAGGAGGTGGACGGTAAACTGGTACAACAGTTGAACGCAATGACGGAAGCAGAGGCACTATGGAATCTGGTACACTTATGAGAAAAAGTTGTACAAGGAACCAGTCAACAGGAGCTTGATCTCAAAGGAATGATCACCACCATGGACATGTACAAAAGAATCAACGTAACTATGTTGCTAGACTCTGGATGCACAGGATCATGCATTAGTGAAGACTTTGTGGAAAGGCACCAGCTAAATAAGCGATGGCTGGTGAGGCCAGTACTGGTGTATAACGCAGACGGATCCAAGAACTCTTCAGGGAGTGTGGAATTCATGGTACAACTAAAGCTACAGATCAGAAGCCATGAGGAAGTAATGGACTGTGCTGTGACGAAATTAAGCAAAATGGATTTATTTCTGGGGTTCGACTGGTTGAACCATCATAATCCAACAGTCAACTGGAAGAAGAAGTCATTGGAATTCAACTGGTGTCCCAGAACTTGCTGGAGGTCATCATCGGTACAAGAACCAGAGGATGAGATTGACGTCACATGGCGACTAGAGGACGGGGATTGATTGTTGGCTGTTCATATAGGGGAACTGGAGTTATGTGTATGGGCCTTTGCATCTACAGCCACCAAGATTGCAGCAGAAGAGGCGAAAAAAGTTAAGAAGAGAACTTTAGAGGAAGCAGTCCCTAGGCATTACCTAGGACATTGAAAGGTCTTTGAGAAAGAGGCCTTTGATGAACTACCACCATGGCAGTGTTGGGATCACACCATAGAATTGATTCCTGGGTCTAACCCAGTTGATTGCAAGATCTATCTGTTGAATAGGGATGAGCAGCAACAACTGGACGAGTTTTTAAAGGAGAATTTGGATTCTGGAAGGATCCAGCTGAGCAAATCGCCAATGGCATTGCCTTTCTTCTTTGTAAAGAAGAAAGATGGGAAGTTAAGACTGGTACAGGATTACCGGAAGCTGAACGAAATGACAGTGAAAAATTGGTATCCACTCCCACTCATAGGGGAGTTGGTGGGCAAGTTGTCACAGGTGCGGGTCTTCTCAAAAATGGACATTCGTTGGGGATACAACAATGTTCGAATTAAGGAAGGAGACGAATGGAAAGCAGCCTTTCGAACTAATAGGGGATTGTTTGAACCCCTAGTAATGTTCTTTGGTCTTATGAACTCACCGGCTACTTTCCAAACAATGATGAACAATATTTTCCGGACAGAGATTGTGGAGGGATGGGTCGTCATATATATGGACGACATATTGGTGTTTTCGAAAACACAGGTGGAACATACGGTTCAGGTTAACCATATACTGGCAAAGCTGGAAGAGCATAAGTTGTTGTTGAAACCTGAAAAGTGTTTCTTTGACAACAGTGAAATGGACTTCTTAGGAGTCATCATCGGAAAAGACACAGTCCGAATGGACTCGGCTAAAGTTACAGCAGTCATTGATTGGCTGACCCCAACATGTAAAAAGGAAGTCCAGCAGTTCTTGGGCTTCATTAACTTCTATCAACGATTCATAAAAGATTTCGTGAAAGCAGCAAAACTGCTTACTCAACTAATGGGAAAAGAGGAATGGCAGTGGACGGAAATGCAGGATGCAGCCTTTGATAGGCTTAAAAAGACGATTGCAGAGGAGGTGGTGTTGCAAATTCCAAACAAGGAAGGACAATTCCGAGTAGAGGTAGACGCCTCTGATTTTGCCATAGGAGGAATTTTGTCACAACAATGGGAGGATGGCATGTGGAAGCCAGTGGCCTTTATTTCGAAATCACTGAATGATGCTGAAAGGAATTATGAGATATACAATAAAGAGATGCTTGCAGTGATGCACACATTCTATGAATGGTCTCATTATCTGAAAGGAGCAAAACAGACAGTGGAGGTTTTGACAGATCATCAAAACCTGACGTATTTCCAAAAGGCACAGAACCTTAACTGATGGCAGGCGAGATGGGTAACAGATTTGCAGGAGTACAACTTCATAATTAAACACAGGAGTGGCAAATCTAACACCAAGGCAGACTTATTATCAAGACATGCAGGGCACAATAAAGGCGAGAATGACAATGAGGGAGTAGTCTTGCTCAAAGAGCACCTTTTTATGGACATACGAGTTTTCGACAATGATTGGGCACTGGATGACATCATGAAAGATATCTGAGACATTCCCCAAAGGCAATGGGAAACACAAGTAATAAAAGGACTTGAGAAAGCTGGTGGAGACTATAAACAGGAAAAGGGACTTGTTACCTGGAAGGGATGAGTATATGTACCAGCGATTGCAGTGCTGAGGGAAGACATCATCTCTATACATCATTCATGGGGACACTCGGGGGTAGCAAAGACACTAGAGTCATTCACAAGGAATTTCTGGTGGCTGAACATGCACACTGATATTGAAAAATACATCCCGGGGTGCAAGGTCTGTCAAAAGGCTAAACCAGACAGGCATGCGTGGGCGGCGCCACTATGACCAAATGAGGTCCCATTGGAGCCATGGGAGATAATTTCGGTGGACTTCATAGGACTGTTGCCAGAGTCAAAAGGCAATGATATGATTCTGGTCATCATAGACAGATTCACAAAGAAGTCGTATTTCATACCCACAACTATGGAAATAACCTCGCAAGGGATGGCAGTCTTGTTTAGGGATAATGTGTTCCAGGAGCATGGACTCCCAAGGAAAGTCATTAGCGATTGGGGGCCTCAGTTTGCCTCAAAATTTATGGACGATCTTTATGGGATGCTGGGGATCAAAGCAAATAGGTCAACAGCTTATCACCCCCAAATGGATGGGCAGACGGAAAGAGTCAATCAGGAACTCAAGGAATTCCTGACAATCTTTGTAAACAACCAACAAAACAATTGGAGTGATTGGCTGTCAGTGGCACAGTTCTGCCATAATGACCAAGTACACATGGCAACGGGGTTCACCCCGTTCTATATGAACTATGGCAGACATCCTAATAAAGGGTTAGACCCGACTTACACCCCAAAAGCAGTGGCGGTTGAACAATTGGCAAAAGAACTCGAGGAGGTACATGCCAAAGCAAGAAAGGCATTAGAAAAAGCAGCTCAGGTCATGAAGGAGCACTATGACATGCATCGCTGACAGGCTGTTGAATACAAACCAGGTGATAAAGTGTACCTTAGTACTGAGAACCTACCAACCATTTGAGCAACCAAGAAACTCAATGGGAAATTTGTCGGACCACTAGAAGTTGTAGCCAAAGTAGGGGAGTCGGCCTACAAGTTAAGGATTCCAGCATCCTGGAAAGTGTATAATGTCTTTAACGAAGTCCTGTTAAAGCCATACAAGGAACCGGTGTTCCCAAAGCAAAGGGCAAAGGCAGCAGCATGCAAGGACATGCAGATGGTGGAGGAGTCCCAGGTGGATGAATATGAGGTAGAAGAGATTGTGGATAGCTGCGTTAGCAGACACGGAGGAGGATGACTGGAATACCTCATCAAATGGAAGAACTATCCAGTGGAAGAATCCACATGGGAACCAGTGGAGAACCTTGCCAATGCTCAGGCAAAGGTAAAGAAATTCCACAAAGAAAACCCAAACGCACCAAGGCATTTATGGACCACTTATGGGACTAGTCCTGTCCCTCAATGGAATTTACAAGCACAGAGTCAGAAAAAACTATTTGGATGGAATGACAGGAAGTTTGGATGAGAGTATTTAGAAAATATGGAGTGCAGATGGCGCATGTGGAAAGGAACAAGAGCGGCAATTCAGGAATTGCCTGACGATACTGATGGGACGTTCTCCAGAGATCTGGAGCGTGGCGGGTGGGTGAAACCCGTGCTTAATTTCCCAAAGAAGATAGAAACAGAGGAGCCAGAGGAAGAATGAAGGGTGAGAGAGAGAGATACAGCAGAACTCGCCAAGAAAATCTTGAAAAAACCTGTGAAGGTGATGGCTGCTAAGGAGAGCAGCAAGTTGGAACTTGACCAACAGAGGAGGATTGCAGGTGCAGTGCGCCAAAAGAAAAAAGTGGTGAAGTTTAGAACCACAGTGGAAGAAGTTGAAGAAGTTGATTCAGAAAAAACAGGGCTTATGCCCAAAGAACAACGTGAGCAGCTAGACCGCTGTTATGAATGGATGAAGAAGGATCCACACTATGTGGACTCAGCTACTTCGGCCTCTCGGGACATGAGGCCTTGAGGGGGGGGTGATGTTATGAGCATACCCCATTCATTTATTTTACAGTAACGATGGGCCTAGACCGCAACTTGAACCAAGGTCTAGATGACCCAGAGGGATGGTACAGGAACGGCTGAAGGTGCAGAACAATAAGACACTGCCGTATGGAGATGGTGACTGCAGATTGGTCAGGCAGGCACTGCCCTTAGCTCAATGCTCATGAGTGCCAACACAATGCTAGCCAGGAATGGAAGGATGGGCGATTGGTGTGGGAGAATTGTCTCCAAGAGTGGTATGGTGAGTGCAGATCAGCTGCTGTGCATTGATCCCGGCATGAGGGACTTTAGCTGCACACTGTCTGCGCACAGACCAGGGAGAGAGTTTATAAGGGCTGTAGTCTAGTGTAGTCAGTCCCTAAGACTCTAGATAATTTTTGTGTCCTAGACACTAGCTATAGAGCATTGTTTCTGTTACGACTTTTCTTTCTTTCGCTTACCTGTTACAATAGCCTTTCCTCACTTCGTCGCTATGCTCTGATACTTGTTTCGTCTGTCTGGACTGCCCCTCGTTTCACTTCCTTTTATACTTCTTTATTGTTCTCTAGGCAGTATATAAACCCTGCGCATGTACCGTAGTACTTCAGTTCCAACTTAATCGAGTATTGTCCTTTGCTGAACAACCCTCTCGCTCTCGTCCTCTCTATCGCTCGAGCTACCTTTGTCGCTGCTTAGCACGGCGTTGAACAGCATTCTTGTCCAGTGACTGGGATTAGACCGAGACTCTAGTCGCCACTGTTGACTCAGTAACGAACCAAGGGCATCGATCCTAACACAAGTTGGAACTCACTGAACTGCTTAGTGCATCGTCACTAGCTAGACAACATAGATCCGAAATGACCCGAAACCAGACTCTCTAACCAGAGACCACCGAACGACTCCTTTCTCTTTAGAGGAACATATTATCTAGAAGGACAAGAGCTCTTTTTCTCAACATTAAATAAATGTTGGGAATTTCGAGGAGTAGGAAAGAACAGGAACACCCCAGTATCTAACGAATACTTCGAAGGGGATTACATCGAAGGAAACGAACACTCTTTACCTGGAAAGCTTTGGGTTGAGTGGAGAAACGAACAAAAAGAACCAGAAGAAGAACCAGAATTATATTTCGAAAGACCCAAAGAAACCCTCTGGTGGGAAGAATACTGTGATGCGGAATTCGAATTCGACGGCACTGATCCATACTACTCTCTTTCCGAAACATCCATAGTAGGGTGGAACACCTTTTTGGAACAAAAACAAATCGAATACGAACTAGAAAACCCGAGACCTGAAACAGATGCCGAAACTGACACAAAACAAATGGCAACTAATGTTGAAACCACCGATGCCCCTAGGGGAGACATCAAACCAGTCTCAGCACGAATTTTCACAGGAGATCAGACCGAAGCTAAATCATTCATCAACTGGTTTAGCGATTTCTTTGCAATAAATGCCCACAACTATGAAGGGAAACATGAAAAGAAAATCAGATACGTCCTCCAATGTCTAGGAAAGGAACTAGACGACTGGAAAGAAATAATCCGCGATCAACTGAATGAAAAAGATGGACTTACTTGGGAAAACTATGACACCTTCGTCAACCGATTCCTTAATGACTGGGGAGAAATCAACACTGCAGTCAGGGCACTGAATGAGCTCACTAAATTACGAGTTGGAGGAGAAATCACTGTCCCGATCTACGTCCGAAAATTTAGAATGCTCATAGGATCCTCCGGACTAACCGGAATTACCGCCCAACTTCAGGCATTTGTCCGAGGCCTACCAACCACCATTGCTGCCAAATCCTCGAAGGACAAGGCGACTTTAAAACTATCACAGACGCCTACAGAAAAGCGGAGCAACTCAATGCAGCATGGGAAATGATGAAAGCATTAGGAAAGACTGATACAGGGCGCCGATTCAATAAAACAGGGGGACCTAAAACGATCCATGCCATACAAACCGGACGCCTTACTGATGGGCAACGAGAAGAATATATGCGTTTTGGGAAATGTTTCAGATGCGGAACCATTGGTCATTTATCCCGAAACTGCCCAAAGAAAGATACTACCAGGAACCTGCCCCCCTCAGGACGATTCACCAGAACAATCACTGAAGATAGCGATGCTAAGAAAATTCGCACTATGATTGCGGCTCTCAGCACGGAGGAACGAGAAACTCTCCTCACTGACCTAGAAACCGAGGGTTTTTAAAGCGGAGGAACCAGAAAGCGGTTGGAACCTCCAAGAATGATTATGGACAGTTAGCACTCGACTCTGTAATAGTAAGATCGAATAATAATCAACAACTCTCAATAACTGTCCAATCACCCGAATTACCCGCTGAGATATCTGCCCTCGTTGACTGCGGAGCAGAAGGAAACTTCATTGACGAAACGATAACAAAAAACATGAACAAAAAACCACTAATTCGACCAATACGAGTTAAAAACGCCGATGGAACAGTAAACTTAAACGGGATGATCACACATAAAGTCAAGATTCCCTACCACATCGGAAATCTACAAATCGAAACAAGCTTCCTGATCACTAAACTGGGAGATCAAAAACTTATACTCGGACTCCCCTGGTTAGAAAAACATAACCCAACAATAAACTGGAAGGAACGAACCCTCGAGCTCGATCACCAACACAAACCGACAAAGCAGATAGAAAGAAACCTAGATCAGGAAATCAACGAATACTGGATCAGGGTTAAAACTTCGGCATCACAGGCACTAGAACACACGCTACGCAAAGAAACCATAACAACGCTGCCAGACGAGTACCAAGGATGGAAATCTACCTTCGAAAAAGTGCCTTCAGAACGATTCCCAATCAGACGCACATGGGATCACGCAATCGATCTCAAAGCCGGATTTACCCCAAAAGTCAGCAAAATCTATCCACTATTGATAAAAGAGCAATCATCCCTCGACGAATGGATCACAGAGCAGCTAGCTAAAGGGTACATTAGACCATCCAAATCCCCACAAGCCTCGCCATTCTTCTTCGTCGCAAAAAAGGAAAGCGGAGCACTCCGGCCATGTCAAGACTACCGATACCTGAATGAATGGACAATAAAGAATGCATACCCACTACCATTGATCTCCGATCTAATGACCAAACTATCCGGCGCGCAATATTTCACAAAACTAGATCTCCAATGGGGATACAACAACGTTTGGATAAAAGAAGGAGATGAATGGAAAGCAGCCTTCATAACAAACAAAGGACTATATGAACCAACAGTCATGTTCTTTGGTCTATGCAATTCCCCATCCACTTTCCAGACAATGATGAACGAATACTTCCAAGACATGATCAATGAAGGATGGTTAATCATTTACATGGACGACATTCTAATATGTGGAACAACACCCAAAGACTTAGAAACTCGGACAAAACGCGTCCTAGAACTGACTAAAAGAAAACAACTTATTTCTCAAACTCGAAAAATGCAAGTTCTGCACTCAGGAAATCGAATTCCTCGGAATGATCATTAGACCTGGGGAAATAACAATGGACCCGATTAAACTGGCAGGAATAGCAGATTGGCCGACACCAACAACAGTCAAGCAAGTACGATCCTTCTTAGGATTTGGGAATTTCTACCGACGATTCATTGGAAACTTCGCAACCCTTGCTCGACCACTTATTGATCTCACAAAAAAAGATGAAGCATTCCTCTAGACACCAGAACGACAGGTGGCATTTAACAACCTAAAGAAACACTTTACAACGGCCCTGGTACTCTGAATGCCAGATATCACCCGACCATTCATCCTACAAACCGACGCCTCGAATAAAGCAACAGGAGCAGTACTAAAGCAAGCCGATGAAGCAGGACTCCTGCACCCTTGCGGCTTCATTTCACACGCCCTGACCACGACAGAGCAAAACTATCAGATTTACGACAGGGAACTACTGGCAATCGTCAAAGGACTCGCAGCATGGCGACACCTTCTCCATGGATCACCTCATACCACTATCGTCCATTGCGATCACAAGAATTTATCCTTTTATCGAACCCCACAACGCCTTACCCCCAGACAAGCCAGATGGTCCTCCTACCTAATAAGCGAATTCGACCTTCGAATAGAGCACGTCCCTGGAACTAAGATGTTTGAAGCAGACGCCCTATCTCGACGACCAGACCACATTGGAATGGACGACACCCCGGAAGAAACCACGGTGTTACCACCCGAACGATTCATCAGGCTTATAGCAGACGACCTAGCAGAGAAGTTGCGCAAAGGCATGACTAAAGACGACTTTGGACAAATCCTAGTTGAAGTAATCCAAAATCATCGAGCACCACCAATAAAATCAAAGCTGCAAGACTGGACATATGTCGACCACATCGTACATTACCAAGGAAAAACCTATGTACCCGATCAAGATGGATTGCACACTCAACTCATTAAACTGACGCATGAATCACCTACATCTGGGCACCCCGGACGATTTAAAACTCTAGAATTACTCAAACGAAACTACTGGTGGCCTGGAATGAACAAGCATACCAGAGAATGGATCGAAGGATGTGCGCTTTGCCAGCAAATGAAAGTAAACACTCACCCCAACACCCCTGCCCTACAACCGATCAAATCTAATGCCACCCGACCCTTCCAACAAGTCACAATTGACTTCATCACCGACCTACCAATCGCCGATGGCTTCAACTCAATCATGGTCACGGTGGACCATGGACTTACAAAGGGGGTAACCTTTTCCCCTTGTCACAAAACAATCGACGCACTAGGAACCGCGGATCTATACATAAACGAAAACTTGAAACGATTCGGTTTACCGGATATCCTCATATCTGACAGGGGACCACAGTTCGCATCTAAAGTATTCTGAGAAATAGGAAAAGCGCTGGGAATAAACCATAGAATGAGCACAGCCTACCACCCCCAGACAGATGGCGAGACAGAACGAGTCAATCAAGAACTAGAAGTCTACCTCCGAATGTTCTGCACAAACGAACCGCACAGATGGAAATCACTACTGCCAATTGCGGAATTCGCTCACAATAACCGATACCATGATACCATCAAAGCATCACCGTTTCAGCTAATGTACGGAATAGACCCTGTCGCTATTCCCACAGCTGCATCCCCCATGATGACCCCAGCAGCTGAGAACCGACTACGAATGTTACAAAAGGCTAGAGAAGAAGCACTCACTGCACACGAACTCGCTAGACAAATGGTAGCGCTCAGAACAAAAGACAAGAGTATCAGGTTCGAGAAAGGAGACAAAGTCTGGCTCGAAAATCGAAACCTCCGAATACCCTATGAGTCAAGGAAGCTAGTGCCCAAAAGAGAAGGACCCTTCACGATTGAGCAAGTGCTAGGACCCGTCACCTACAAACTGAAACTCCCCAAACAATGGCGCATCCACCCGTGTTTCATACTACGTTGTTAACTCCATATAAAGAAACAACGGTGCACGGACCGAACTTCATGAAACCACCCCCTGATCTCATCGATGGACAAGAAGAGTTTGAAATAGAAGCAATCATCACACACAGAAAACGAGGAACCGGCTATCAATACCTAGTCAAATGGAAAGGGTATGGACCAAACGAAAACTCATGGGAACCTGAAACAAATCTGAAAAATGCTGCGGACATCCTTAGAGCATATAAGAACCGCCGAAACCTGCTATGAAAACCATGGTCCAGTATCGCAACAAACAGATCCTCAGACAGAACGCTAGACATACCAAAAACATCGCCTCCCCCTATTCCCGATTCTCTCCCAGACAATCTATCCCAAAACTTAGACACCTAATCATCCAACTCCCTAGTCGAACCCATCCTTACCAAGGACGACGTGCAATAGGAACAGCCTTCATTGAAATACGCAAAATCCTGCTCTACCGAACAAAAGTACCATCACTATACCCAGTATATAAGACACAGATCAGCCCCGACTCCCAGACACCAACTAACGCCCTCAGCAGAGATCACCATGTCAGGCAAGTGTGAAGAGCACTGGCCTTATGGATCATTGATCGAACAAGAGACCTGGAAATGGCGGGAGTGACCTGCCTACGCCGGACAGAGGCACTATTCCCAGACAAAATCAATTTCCCATCCAGTGGACCGCTGAACTTTAACTTACCCCCGCACTACCTATACATCCCACACGGAGGGATACCACCTCCATATCCGAATCCACCGCCACCGCCCCACTACCGCAACTTTGAATGGGAACCTGGATACCCAATGATCACAGGCATCATTCATCACACAGATCACGGAACGATTACTCATCGAATTCCACCTAGACCACTACACGAACCATATTTGGCTGAAGGACCTCTCACGCGACCTAACACTCCCACACCAGAAGCATCGGCCGATCAACTGTTACGAGACATCCTCTCTATGGACGCAGACGATTCATTCTGGGATGTGGAATATTTCGACGAAGTCAACCTATAAAAGAACGAGATTCCCACTTCCTAGCCTTCCAACCAACGTCACAAACAATGTTCTCGCTCGTCGCCATCCTCGTTGCCCTCGTCTCTGCTCTCATCCCCTCTGCCCTCATCGGAGGACTCATTCTCGCCACCCTCCTCGCCACCCTCGCCCTCACCTATTCTTTTCCCGAAAAAATCCCTGAGTTCGATGTCTTCACACCACCCCTCGAAATCTTCATTGAAACCGAAACTGGCGATCTATGCCGACGATGACCTACACATTCACCCGCCCAAACTCGTCGAGGAGCCACCCATCGAAGAAGAAGTCACCCCCACACCTATCCCCAGATCGAACCCCCTTGTCGCCGCCGCCTCTCTGGAAGCCTCATACATCACGGCCAATCTCCGAGACCTCTCCACCCCACTTGGAGCCCTCGTAGGACTCACCCTCACCACCGACCCCAACGCCATGACCTACGCCGAACGAGATCTAGCACTCCGAGAACTTCGTCAATTGAAAGTCACCCTTGACTCCGTGTGATGGCACATAGACACTGCACAAAAAGACGTTGAAAACATCGTCCACTGGTACGAGTCTAGAGCAGACCATGCCTGGACAACTCAAGGGTGGCCTTAAGAAGTCGGTGACTTCTCACATAGGGAGGGGGTAATGTTACGACTTTTCTTTCTTTCGCTTACCTGTTACAATAGCCTTTCCTCACTTCGTCGCTACACTCTGATACTTGTTTCGTCTGTCTGGACTGCCCCTCGTTTCACTTCCTTTTATACTTCTTTATTGTTCTCTAGGCAGTATATAAACCCTGCGCATGTACCGTAGTACTTCAGTTCCAACTTAATCGAGTATTGTCCTTTGCTGAGCGGCCCTCTTGCTCTCGTCCTCTCTATCGCTCGAGCTACCTTCGTTGCTGCTTAGCACGGCGTCGAACAGCATTCTTGTCCAGTGACTGGGATTAGACCGAGACTCTAGTCGCCACTGTTGACTCAGTAACGAACCAAGGGCATCGATCCTAACAGTTTCATCTTTGGCTTAACAAGCTGACACTTGTGGGATTCTTAGGTTGTGTTTAGGGTGCTCCTAACAATTGAGTGGCCAACACCTATGTGCAAAAAGGAAGTCCAACAGTTCTTGGGCTTTGTTAACTTCTATTGAAGATTTGTAAAAGATTTTGCAAGGGTGGCAAAGCCGCTTACTCGACTAACAGGCAAGGAAGAGTGGCAGTGGACAGAACTGCAGGATGCAGCTTTTGATAAGCTCAAGAGAACTATCACGGAAGAAGTGGTATTGCGAATCCCGAACAAGGAAGGACAGTTTCGAGTAGAGGTAGACACCTCTGACTTTGCCATAGGAGGGATTCTGTCTCAACAACGAGAGGATGGAATGTGGAAGCCAGTCGCTTTTATCTCAAAGTCATTAAATGATGCCAAAAGGAATTATGAGATCTACAACAAAGAAATGCTTGCAGTCATGCACGCCTTCTACAAATGGTCTCATTATTTGAAAGGAGCAAAGAAAACAGTGGAGGTCTTGACAGATCATCAGAACCTAACATACTTTTGAAAGGCACAGAACCTCAACTGGTGACAGGCAAGATGGGTGATGGATTTGCAAGAGTACAACTTCGTGATAAAGCATCGAAGTGGCAAGTCCAATACCAAGGCGGATTTATTATCATGGCATGCAGGACATGACAAAGGGGAAAACAATAATGAGGGAGTAGTCTTGCTCAAGGAGCACCTTTTCATGGACATATGGGTCTTTGATGATGATTGAGCACTGGATGACATCATGAAAGACATCCGAGAGGTTCCCCAGAGACAGTGGGAAACACAAGTGATAAAAGGACTTGAAAAAGCTGGAGGAGATTACAAGCAGGAAAAGGGACTCGTCACCTGGAAGGGATGAGTATATGTACCAGTGGTGGTGGCATTAAGAGAGGGTATCATCACCATACACCATTCATGGGGACATTTGGGGGTAGCAAAAACGCTTGAATCGTTGACAAGGAATTTCTGGTGGCCAAACATGCGTACCAACATCGAAAAATATATTCCAGGGTGCGAGGTCTGTCAAAAAGCCAAACCTGATAGACACATGTGAGCAGCACCATTACAACCAAATGAGGTTCCATTGGAACCATGGGAGATAATATCAGTAGATTTCATTGGACCATTACCAGAATCAAAGGGCAATGATATGATCCTGGTCATAGTAGACAGATTCATGAAGAAGTCATACTTCCTACCCATGACTATGGACATTACCTTGCAAGGGACGGCAGTTTTATTTAGGGACAATGTGTTCCAGGAGCACGGACTCCCTGTTATGAGCATACCTCATCCTATTTAATTTTCACAGTAACGATGTCAATGACACTTATGAAGATATGAACTGTGGGAGTCGGGATATATTTTCTTTTTCTTTCTATCTTTTCATTTGCACTCAAATGTATAGAAACAAGACTTAGACGATACTATGGTTGAAGGGGCTGGCTATGTTAGGACTGCAACCCTTATATGGAAGGTGGTTAGGTCAGCATCGGCTAGGGGACATACCGAGTGCCAACAGGAACAGCGGCCCAATGACGGACCTACACCATGATAAGATACATGGGTGGCATGGCGCCTGAGGGGCAACATGGGAATGCTGAGGAGTACCGATGACTAGGTACTGGCATATGTGGGAATCGGCCGAGATGCAGAACAATAAGCATGGCCACATATGGAAGGACAGTGTGTGGGTGTGGGAGAATAGCTCCAGGTATGGTCATATGGGTGCAGATTCAGCTGCTGCACATCGTCTCTATTGTGAGGGACTTTAGCTGCGTGCTGACTGCGCACAGACCAGGAGAGAGGTGTATAAGGGTTGTCGTCTTAGGTAGCAAGTCCCTAAGACTCTAGATAGTTTGTCATACCTAGACAGCTACTTGAGCAATTGTCTTGTCTTTGGCTGAACAAGCCACTTCTCATAAAGTCTTCAGGTTGTGTTTAGGCGTGGTCCTAACACTCCCAAGGAAAGTTATTAGTGACCGAGGACCTCAGTTTGCCTCGAAATTCATGAATGATCTTTATGGGATGTTGGGGATTAAAGCCAATAGGTCAACAGCATATCATCCCCAAACAGATGGGCAGACAGAGCAGGTAAATCAAGAACTGAAGGAGTTCTTGACAATCTTTGTAAACAACAGACAGGACAACTGGAGTGATTGGCTGTTGGTGGCACAATTCTGCCACAATGATCGAGTCCATGTGGCAACAGGGTTTACCCCATTCTATATGGACTACGGAAGGCATCCCAACAAGGGATTGGACCCAACTTATGCTCCAAAAGCGGTGGCAGTCGAACGATTAGTGAAGGAACTCAAGGAGGTGCATGCAAAGGCAAAGAAGGTGTTAGAGAAAGTGGCTCAAGTAATGAAGGAGTGCTATGACACACATCGTTGACAGGCAGTCGAATACAAGCCAGGCAACAAGGTGTACCTTAGTACTGAGAATCTACCAACCATCCGAGCAACCAAGAAGCTTGATGGGAAGTTCATGGGGCCACTTGAAGTAATAGCCAAAGTAGGGGAGTCAGCCTACAAGTTAAAAATTCCAGCATCCTGGAAAGTGTATAATGTCTTCAACGAAGTCCTCTTGATGCCGTACAAGGAACCGGTGTTCCCCAAACAGAAGGCAAAGGCAGCGGCATGCAAGGACGTGCAAATGGTGGAAGAATCCCAGGAGGACAAATACGAGGTGGAGGAAATTGTAGACAGTCACATCAGTGGACACAGAGGAGGACAACTAGAGTACCTCATCAAATGGAAAAACTATCTGGTGGAGGAGTCCACATGGGAACTGGCAGAGAACCTTGCCAATGCTCAAGCAAAGGTAAAGAAATTCCACAGAGAAAACCCAAACACACCAAGGTGTTTATGAACTACATATGGGACTAGTCCTGTCCCTCAACGGAATTTACAGGCCTGGAGCCAGAAAAAATTATTCAGATGGAACGATGGGAAATTTGGTCAGGAATACCTGGAAAACATGGAGCACAGATGGCACAGGTGGAAGGGGAGCTGGGCAGCAATTCAGGAACTGCCTGATGATACTGATGGGATGTTCTCCAGAGATCTGGAGCATGGTCGGGCGGGTGAAACCTATGCTTAATTTCCCAAAGAAGATGGATATGGAGGAGCCAGAGGAGGAACAAAGGGCTCGAGAGCATGATATGGTGGAACTCGCCAAGAAAATCTTAAGGAAACCAGTAAAGGCAGTGGCTGCAAAGGAGAGCAGTGAGTTGGAACTTGACTGACAGCGGAGAATAGTGGGCACTGTGCACCAAAAGAAAAAGGTGGTAAAGTTTAGAACCACAGTGGAGGAAGTCGACTCAGAATGCATGGGGCTTATGCCCAAGGAACAACATGAGTGGCTAGACTGCTTCTATGAACAGATGAAGAAGGATCCACACTATGTGGACTCAGCTACTTCGGCCTTGAGGGGGGGGTGATGTTATGAGCATACCCCATTTATTCAAATCTGCAGTAACGACAATGATGACATCTATGGAGATACAAGCCTGGAGAGTTGGACTATGGTTTTCTTTTCTTTTTTATCTATTTTATCTCACAGAAGCGACATGATACAAGGGTTGGACAGCAGGACTTAGAGCAGGATGCCTATGCGACACTATAGCCCTTATATGGAAGGTGGTTAGGTCAGCATCGGTTATTGGACATACTGAGTGCTGACATGGAGGATGGCCCGATGATGGGCCTAGACCACAACTCAAACCAAGGTCTAGATGTCCCAGAGGAGTGGAACAGGAACGCCTGGAAGGTACCAAGGGAATGGTACTGGCGTTGGTGGGAATGGCTGAAGGCACAACACAATAAGATGCTGCCGTATGGAGATGGTGACTGCAGATTGGTCAGGCAGGCGCTGCCCTTAGCTCAATGCTCAAGAGTGCTGACACAACACTAGCAAGCTATGGAAGGATGGGTGATTGGTGTGGGAGGAATATCTCCAAAGTGGTATGGTGGGCGCAGACTTGGCTGCTGCACATTGATCCTGGCATGAGGGACTTTAGCTGCACACTGACTGCACACAGACCAGGGGATGGAGTATATAAGGGCTGTAGTTTAGCATAGTCAGTCCTTAAGACTCTAGATAGTTTTTGTGTCCTAGACACTAGCTACAGAGCAATTGTATCATCTTAGGCCTAACAAGCTGACACTTGTGAGACTTCTGAGGTTGTGTTTAGGGTACTCCTAACACTCTCATACTACAGACAACCAGTGTGAAGTGTTTATGACACTTCCATGTGAGAGGGCATACAATGGGTAAGGCATGCATTGGCACACTGACAAGTTTTAGCTAGTGTTGCCAATGGCTTGGCTCTAAGCTGCAAGCCAGCTGAGCCAAGCTGAACCAGAGCCGAGCCAAAGCCAGCCATTTGGCTTCAGCTAAGCATGGCTTAGTTCTAATTTTAGAGTGGCTGGGAGCTAGTGTGGGGTGGCTAAGCCACCTTATCCCTGCACTCCCACATTGAGTCTCTACCTCCTCTCCTGTCCTCCTCCACCACCAGCTTGGTCCTCTCACCCTGTCTGCTCCCACCACTAGCTCAGTCCCCAGGCTCTCTGCTCACCACCATCAACAGCATCCTCAACCACCATCCTTACCCTTGCTCACACCCCAAGTAGCCCTTGCCCTGCCCCTGCCTCCACCCATGCTCTGTGTGAGCACTGACGAAATCTCAGATGTGCATAGGGCAAATGACTATGTTGTAAATACCTGACGAAATCTATGGTACAGTAAGTACACTGTGTCATGGTATAGGAAATATCTCACCTCAGATGTGCATAGGGCAAACAACTGAGGTATGTGCTACATCAATGGCATATTTATATGTACATAGTGCTATGGGATATACAAAATAGCTGGGCATGGGCCCAGTGATGGACAATGGCTCAACAACAAGGAAACATAGTGAGTATGGTATAAAAATGTAGTGACGTATCTGAAACACCTACAGGTACAATAGAACAACATGCACATGATGATGTGTGTGATGGCAGACCCTGGTGAGCAGTCCAGTGACAAGGGAGCAGCTGCACTAGTGTTGGGTGACTCGGATTCCCTGCACACTTGCTCCAAAACTCTGGCCACTTGCACCTGGCCACTCACACTCTGGCTGCTCACACTCTGGCTGCTCACACTCTGGCTGCTTGTTAGGAGTACCCTAAACACAACCTCAGAAGTCTCACAAGTGTCGGCTTGTTAGGCCTAAGATGATACAATTGCTCTGTAGCTAGTGTCTAGGACACAAAAACTATCTAGAGTCTTAAGGACTGACTATGCTAAGCTACAGCCCTTATATACTCCATCCCCTGGTCTGTGTGCAGACAGTGCGCAGCTAAAGTCCCTCATGCCAGGATCAATGCGCAGCAGCCAGTTCTGTGCCCACCATACCATTCTGGAGATATTCCTCCCACACCAATTGCCCATCCTTCCATAGCTGGCTAGCATTGTGTTGGCACTCTTGAGCATTGAGCTAAGGGCAGCGCCCACCTGACCAATCTGCAGTTGCCATCTCCATACGGCAGCATCTTATTGTGTTGTGCCTTCAGCCATTCCCACCAACGCCAGTACCATTCCCTTGGTACCTTCCAGGCGTTCCTGTTCCACCCCTCCAGGTCATCTAGACCTTGGTTCGAGTTGCGGTCTAGGCCCATCATCAGGCTGTCCTCCATGTCAGCACTCGGTATGTCCAATAACCGATGCTGACCTAACCACCTTCCATATAAGGGCTATAGTGTCACGTAGGCATCCTGCTCTAAGTCCTGCTGTCCAACCCTTGTATCATGTCGCTTCTGTGAGATAAAATAGATAAAAAAGAAAAGAAAACCATAGTCCAACTCTCCAGGCTTGTATCTCCATAGATGTCATCATTGTCGTTACTGCAGATTTGAATAAATGGGGTATGCTCATAACATCACCCCCCCCTCAAGGCCGAAGTAGCTGAGTCCACATAGTGTGGATCCTTCTTCATCCATTCATAGAAGTGGTCTAGCCACTCGCGTTGTTCCTCAGGCATAAGCCCTGTGCATTCTGAGTCAACTTCCTCAACTTCCTCTACCGTGGTTCTAAACTTTACCACCTTTTTCTTTTGGCACGCTGATGAGCATTGTTCCGAGCTAGGAGTGTAGAGGAGTCTTCTGCAGGTCTTCTGCAGGTCATACGAGCAATTCCGTGCAACTCTGCATTTTTCTGCAGTAAGGAAAGCATCGCCCATGACCAACGATCGAGTTGTATCCTGCATATGCCATCCAGACCCAGTGCCAGTTGGTCATTTGCACCCAATATCATCACTCTATCAGCCGAATTGCAGGAAAATTGTCAGCCAGCATAGCTTAGTTCACCGGAGAAGGGACCACACCATCAAGCCATATCTGCATTAGGAAGATCTACAGTCCAAGATCCAAGAGCCATGTCATCCATAGCAATGCACCAACAGAGTGGAATAGGACCCTAGTGGACGAATAAAGCCATTGGCCAACAATCAGATACAGTATAGACTAGTCAGGTCTGCAGAATATCGAGAACAGGGCCACATCAAGTCAGATGAACCCTGGAGTTGCCGTGCATGGCAATCAGGCAAGTCTATTTCAATCTGACGAGTCTATTAGCATCCTGCGCAGGATTGCAATATTGGTTCTCACTGCGGCACTCGTATTCCACCATTGTGTCCCTCAGCTAGCCCCATCACGTGAAGACCTTCAAGATGGATTTGGATATACGGTTGCGAGGTGAAAATTTCACAAGTATTACTTCATTATTTAGAGTAGGAAAAAGTATATAAAGTCCCTGTACAGTATGATAGAAAAATTAAGAAACCACAGTCCAGAATACAGTATCCCTTCAAGCCTCCTCCTTTAGTCTCACCCTCCTTGTCTCACTCACATCTTGAGTCACGTTGCACTCTGCATCCCATGTTTGCCATTGTTATGCACTTGCATGCTTAAGTGTGATTATCTGTGAACTCCACAATTCTGTGCATAGTAGCATTGTCACGGAGTGCCCCGGAGTTGATGGGAATCCTTTCACGACCTCACACCTTTCCTTTCCTCCCTATTTCCAATAGCGGAGCAAACCTATCAGCACAGTGCCCACTATCCTCTGCTGTCAGTCAAGTTCTGACTCGCTGCTCTCCTTCGCAGCCACTACCTTCACTGGTTTCTTTAAGATTTTCTTGGCGAGTTCCACTGTATCATGCTCTTGAGCCCTTTGTTCCTCCTCTGGCTCCTCCATATCCATCTTCTTTGGGAAATTAAGCATGGGTTTCACCTGCCTGCCATGCTCCAGATCTCTGGAGAACGTCCCATTGGTATCATCATGCAGTTCCTGAATTGCTGCCCAGCTCCCCTTCCACCTGCGCCATCTGTGCTCCATGTTTTCCAGGTATTCCTGACCAAATTTCCCATTGTTCCATCCAAATAATTTTTTCTGGCTCCAGGCCTGTAAATTCTGTTGAGGGACAGGACTAGTCCCATATGTAGTTTGTAAATGCCTTGGTGCATTTGGGTTTTCTCTGTGGAATTTCTTTACCTTTGCCTGAGCATTGGCAAGGTTCTCCGCTGGTTCCCATATGGACTCCTCCACCAGATAGTTTTTCCATTTAACGAGGTACTCTAGTCATCCTCCTCCACGTCCACTGATGTGACTGTCTACAATTTCCTCCACCTCATATTTGTCCTCCTGGGATTCTTCCACCATTTGCATGTCCTTGCATGCCACTGCCTTTGCCTTCTGTTTGGGGAACACTGGTTCCTTGCATGGCTTCAAGAGGACTTCGTTGAAGACATTATACACTTTCCAGGATGCTGGAATTTTTAACTTGTAGGCTGACTCCCCTACTTTGGCTATTACTTCAAGTGGCCCCATGAACTTCCCATCAAGCTTCTTGGTTGCTCGGATGGTTGGTAGATTCTCAGCACTAAGGTACACCTTGTTGCCTGGCTTGTATTCGACTGCCTGTCGACAATGCGTGTCATAGCGCTCCTTCATTACTTGAGCCGCTTTCTCTAACACCTTTTTTGCCTTTGCATGTACTTCTTTGAGTTCTTTTGCTAATTGTTCAACTGCCACCACCTTTGGGGCATAAGTTGGATCCAACCCCTTATTGGGGTGCCTGCCATAGTTCATAAAGAAGGGAGTAAATCCCGTTGCCGAATGTACTTGGCCGTTGTGGCAAAATTGCACCACCAACAACCAGTCACTCCAGTTGTCCTGTCTATTATTGATGAAGATTGTCACGAATTCCTTGAGTTCCTGGTTTAACCGCTCTGTCTGTCTGTCTGTTTGGGGGTGGTATGCTGTCAACCTGTTGGCTTTGATCCCCAACATCCCATAAAGATCGTCTATAAATTTTGAGGCAAACTGAGGTCCTTGATCACTAATAACTTTCCTCAGGAGTCCATGCTCCCAGAACACATTATCCCTAAATAAGACTGCCATCCCCTGTGAGGTAATATCCATAGTTGTGGGTATGAAGTACAACTTCTTCGTGAATCTGTCCACAATGACTAGAATCATGTCGTTGCCCTTTGATTCTGGCAACAGTCCACTAAAGTCTACTGACATTATCTCCCACGGCTCTGATGGAACTTCATTCGGTCATAGTGGTGCTGTGCGCACATGTCTGTCAGGTTTGGCCTTTTGACAGACTTCACATCCTGGAATATACTTTTCAATATTGATGCGCATGTTCGGCCACCAGAAATTCCTTGTTAGCAACTCAAGAGTTTTTGCTACTCCAGAGTGTCCCCATGAATGATGTATGGTGATAATGTCTTCTCTTAGCGCCACAACCGCTGGTACATATATCCATCCCTTCCAAGTGATAAGTCCTTTTTCCCGTTTGTAGTCCCCTCCAGCCTTTTCAAGTCCTTTTATCACTTGTGTTTCCCACTGTTGTTGGGGAACATCCCAGATGTCTTTCATGATGTCGTCTAGTGCTTGATCATCATCAAAAACCTGTATTTTCATGAAAAGGTGTTCTTGTTGAAATGAGCAACAGCAGCGCAGAGCGAGGCTTAGTAAGCAAGGGAACTTACTGAGTACTGTTTAGAACGCTTAGGAGCTAGGGCTCAACCATGCAATAGATCAGGAGATGTATTTCAGCAGTGCAAAGTGCACTGCTTATATACAGTTACATAAATCACATGTAACTACATCTAATATACCTATATCTAGTAATGCGCAGCTCCTTGCTGCGCATTGCACCATACCTGCTGCGCATGGTGTCATATTGCTGCGCATTTTACAGCAATCTGTCAATACTTGACATGTGAAGCACGTTTCATGCATTGTGTCTCACATGCTGTCATTTCGTACTGTTCCTGGGATGAAACTCTATAATATCTGTCAAACTCTATAAAAGTATCAACAGTGTACAAATATCAGATTATATTTGTGATTTGGTGAGCATTCATAAATAATGATATAATATATCAAGCTATGAGTTCGATACTCAAAGCTCCAGATCATTATTTATTCAACAGTTCTTTGAGTAGGACTACTCCCTCGTTGTCATTCTCCCCTTTTTCATGCCCTGCACGCCATGATAATACATCCACCTTGGTATTGGACTTGCCACTTTGATGTTTTATCATGAAGTTGTACTCCTGCAAGTCTGTCACCCATCTTGCCTGTCGTTGGTTAAGATTTTGCACCTTCCGAAACTATGTTAGGTTTTGATGATCCATCAAAACCTCCACAGTCTGTTTAGCCCCTTTAAGGTAATGGGACCATTCGTAAAAGGCATGCATGACTGCGAGCATCTCCTTATCATAGATCTTGTAATTCCTTTCCGCATCATTTAATGACTTTGAAATACAGGCCACTGGTTTCCATATTCCATCTTCCCTTTGCTGAGACAAAATCCCTCCTATGGTGAAGTCAGAGGCATCTACCTCCACTTGGAACTGTCCTTCCTCATTTGGGATTCATAATACCACTTCCTCTGCAATGGTCCTCTTGAGCCTATCAAAGGCTGCATCTTGCAGTTCTGTCCACTGCCATCCTTCCTTTCCTGTTAGTTGAGTAAGTGGCTTCGCTGCTTTTGCAAAATCCTTTACAAATCATTGGTAGAAATTTATGAAGCCCAAGAACTGCTGGACTTCCTTTTTACACATTGGTGTCAGCCATTCGATTACTGCTTTAACCTTGGCCGAATCCATCCATACTGTATCCTTTCCGATAATTACTCCTAAGAAGTCCATTTCGCTTTTGTCAAAGAAACACTTCTCCAGTTTCAATGACAACTTGTGCTCTTCTAACTTTGCCAATATACGGTTAACCTGAACCATATGTTCTGCCTGAGTTTTCGAAAATACCAGTATGTTGTCCATGTATATGATGACCCACCCTTCTGCAATCTCCGTTCGGAAGATATCATTCATCATCATTTGAAAAGTGGCCAGCGAGTTTGTTAAGCCAAAGAACATTACCAGAGGTTTGAATAATCCTCTGTTGGTCTGGAAAGCTGCTTTCCATTTATCTCCTTCCTTGATTTGAACATTGTTATAGCCCCAATGAATGTCCATTTTTGAGAAGACCTGCACTTGTGACAACTTGTCCACTAACTCCCCTATGGGTGGGAGTGGGTATCAATTCTTCACCGTCATTTCGTTCAACTTCTGGTAGTCCTGCACCAGCCTCAACTTCCCATCATTCTTTTTTACAAAAAAGAATGGTGACACCATTGGCAATTTACTCAGCTGGATTCTTCCAGAATCCAAGTTCTCTTTTAAAAACTCATCCAGTTGTTGCTGCTCATCCCTGTTTAGCAGATAGATTTTGCAATCAACTGGGTTAGACCCAGGAATCAATTCTATGGCATGATCCCAATGCTGCCATGGTGGCAACTCATCGAAAGTCTCTTTCTCAAAGACCTTTCAATGTCCCAAATAATGCCTAGGGACTGCTTCTTCCAACATTCTCTTTTTGGCCTTCTCTGCCTCCTCTGCTGCAATTTTGGTTGCCATAGACACAAATGCTCTTACACACAATTCTGGTTCACCTATGTGAATAGCCAACAGTCTGTCCCTGTCTTCCAAACGTCATGTGACGTCAATCTCATCCTCTGGTTCCTGTAGAGATGATGACCTCCAGCAAGTTCCCAGACACCAGTTGAATTCCAGCAACTTCTTTTTCCAATTGATTGTTGGGTTATGATGATTCAACCAATCGAACCCCAAGAACAAATCCGTCTTGCTCAATCATGTGACTGCACAGTCCATGACTTCCTCATGATTGCCAATTTGTAATTTTAACTGCACCATGAACTCTACACTTCCTGACAAGTTCCTAGATCCATCACCATTATACACCAGCACTGGTTGCACCAGTCATCGCTTATTTAGCTGGTGTCTTTCCACAAAGTCTTCACTAATGCACAACCCTGTGCATCCTGAATCCAACAACATGGTCACGTTGATTCTTTTGTATGTGTCCATGGTAGTGACTGTTCCTTTTAGGTCCAGTTCCTGTTGACCAGTTCCTTGTACCACTTTTTCTCCTAAGTGCACAAGGTTCCATAGTGCCTCTGCTTCTGTCATTGCATTTAGCTGCTGTACCAGTTTGCTGTCTACTTCCTTTATTCGTTTGATGTTTACCCATTGCTGTAAACATTCGACCGCCACTTCTTCCTTCTGTTCCCATATGCGCCTCAACACCCACTGAGGTGTCCATGTTTTTAGTCATTCCTTCAGTTTAGCACTCACTTTCAGATTTCTTATGTGATGTACATTCCCTCTGCATTCATAAAGCAAATCTTTTAACTTTATTCCTGAGTCTACAGGTACTGGTACATCACGATGAGAAACCTGACTAGTAGCCAGCAGAGCTGAGCGTCTGCCTACTGGCTTTCTGTAAAATCTGAAACCTCTTCAATATGCACTACCAGGGTCGTTTCCCCTGATTCTATCGCCCTTACTACTCGCTTCCCTTTCTCTCCCATCGTAATCCTTTTCTGTTTTGGACATCTATTTGCCAAATGCCCTTCTTTGCTGCAGTTGTAACAGGTAGGGGGCTTCCATGGCTCTCGACAATTTCGACTAAGGTGCCCCTCTTTTCCACAGTTGTAGCACATGAATTTCTTTTTCTTCTTATCTATGTCCATTGCATCCAGATCGGCTCGACTTCCTGATGCGAATGGTGGTGGTGCTCGAAACTGATAGGAGGGTCATCCATTGTTAGCTGGTGCGCATTCTTTGTAATCTCCTTTTGCTCTTGCGAAGCCATATGCCTCATTTGCTCTTCTAAAGGCTCATGCCAACTCCATGACTCTGGTCTGGATCTGATGTAGCATAGCAGCATCCAGCAGTCCCCCATAACAGATTAGTTCTCGACCAAGGGCGGGGTTAAGATTGCCCTGGAACTGCGATATTAATGCTTGGTCATTCCAGTCTGTTAACAATGTGAGGGAGTTAAATTTCACAATGTAGTCCTCGACTATCATTGTCCCTTGTTGTAGTGCCAGTAAGGCTTCTATTGCCTTTTCTTTAGTCTCTGTAGACATATAGAACTTGTGCATCTGCTTCTTACAATCTGCCCAATCCATGAATGGAAACTGATTGTCTAGCAGTTGCCTCCTCCATGCTCGTCCATCATCAGTTTCTTCCCCTGTGTTTAGCTGGTTCCAATCCAGCTCTGTGCTCCACCCACTGATGTCTATTTTGTCCTGGTACTCCTGTAGAGCTTCCTGGAAGGCTTTGAGCTTTACTCCACTCCAGTCTGCTGCCCTGTCACCCTTGCCGCCTTTGATTCTGTAAGGCAAATTGAGACTTTTTGCTTTGGGTCTGTCTCCCTAGCCAACATGAAGTAGATCTCCATTTGGCATAGCCATCCATCCACTGTTTGTGGATCTCCTTGGTAATAGTCCAGCATTTCCGCTTTAGTGAGAGGTCTGGGTTCCACTCAATTAGATTGCTGGTACTCATTAATCATGCTGGCAATTGCTTGTCCAGCATTAGTTATAGCCCTCTGCCGCTCTTCTTGTTGTCGAGTGATTTCATCCTCCCTGGCTGCAACTGCTGTGGCTGGTTGAGTAGCGGCCACAGATTCCAATGTCTGGGTATCGGCCCAATGTTCTCTCAAACCCAGGACTGCATGGTACACATGCGTGATCATATCAACTGTAAGTCAGAACATTCCAACACTGACTCGGTGTGATCCATATCCCTGCCACATCATTGCCTTCATCCAAGGCCATCCACTTGGTTCTCCTGTTACTCTGATGCAATGCCACATGCGATTGCAACCCTTTGTCCTTCTCCAATATATGGGTTGATACTCATCCATGAGCTCTGGATCCCATCCATATATTTCTCGAATGGTCAGGTATGCCAGCCATCTGTACTCATTCCAGAATTGCTTCTTTACAAGCCAGAGGTAACAGTATCCAGGGTATTTCAGATGCAGGTTGTTTCATGCCTGTTCCAAAATTGCTGGTCATCCCATTCTGAGGCATGGATCAATCTCTACCAGAGCTGCTGCTGCATTTGATTGTGCTGGTTGCTCTAGTCCTTCGATCTCTTCGTTCCTTTTGTCATCCCCTTCCTCTAGGCTTATTACTTCACTTATCTCAAGATCATTCATTTCTTCCACCCCAACTCAAAGCGCTCCATGACCACTGGTGAGAAGTTTCTCTACCATGTCCCACCCATTCATATCGGCCTGTTCCAGGCCCACATGCACCACGTCTTTTCGATCCATGGTGGTCCACCTTGTTTGAATTCCTTTGTTATGGAATTTCTCCTCCATCTGCCAGATTGCAGTAATTGTAGGGTATGCCGGCCACTCATACTCGTTCCAGTACTTTGGTTTGATTAAATTCAAATAGCAGAACCCTGGTACTGTTGGGGCTAACTGTTCTGGTATAGGACCCATTCGAATTGTCCACCAGAACCCTGGTAAAATGTTTCCATTCATCGCATGCATCCATGTGTTCCAATCTTCATGAGACATGACCATCCCTTCATGCTCATATAACTCCTGCACATGATGTGCACACTCTAGTCATTCTACTGCTATCCGGTATCTTCTGATAGCCTTGTCTCCATTGTTAATCAACATCAACCATTGATTGTATTTTGACATGATTAGCACCAACCAGACAGGGTTTGAAGTGTCTCCTTTATACTGCACTTCCAATAATCCTATGAGGGTCTGATATTCCCTCTCAGCCTTCTTCATGGCTCATTCTGCTCGTATTACTGCACACATTGCAGCACGTTCCATCAATAAAGTGTTAGGAGTACCCTAAACACAACCTTAGATGTCTCACAAGTGTGGCTTGTTAGGCCGAATACGAATCTAATTGCTCTGTAGCTAGAGTCTAGGACACAAAAACTATCTAGAGTCTTAAGGACTGACTATGCTAAGCTACAGCCCTTATATACTCCATCCCCTGGTCTGTGCACAGACAGCGTGCAGCTAAAGTCCCTCATGCCAGGATCAATGCACAGCAGCTGAGTCTGCGCCCACCATACCACTCTGGAGATATTCCTCCCACACCAATCACCCGCCCTTCCATAGCTGGCTAGCATTGTGTCAGCACTCTTGAGCGTTGAGCTAAGGGCAGTGCCCGCCTGACAAATCTGCAGTTGCCATCTCCATATGGCAGTGTCTTATTGTGTTGCACCTTCAGCCATTCCCACCAATGCCAGTACCATTCCCTTGGTACCTTCCAGGCATTCCTGTTCCACCCCTCCGGGCTGTCTAGACCTTGGTTCGAGTTGCGGTCTAGGCCCATCATCAGGCCATCCTCCATGTTGGCACTCAGTATGTTCTATGACTGATGCTGACCTAACCACCTTCCATATAAGGGCTATAGTGTCATGTAGGCATCCTGCTCTAAGTCCTGCTGTCCAGCCCTTGTATCATATCGTTCCTGTAAAGTAAAATAGAGAAAAAGAAAAGAAAAAACATAGTCTGTCTCTCCAGACCCATATCCGCATAGTTGCCATTGAGATCATTACTGTAAAATGGAATTTCCGGGGTATGCTCATAACATCACCCCCCCCTCAAGGCCTTGTGTCCCGAGAGGCCAAAGTAGCTGAGTCCACATAGTGTGGATCCTTTTTCATTCATTCATAAAAGCAGTCTAGCTGCTCTCATTGCTCCTCAGGCATCAGCCCCATTTTTTCTGAGTCAACGTCCTTGACTTCTTCCACTGTGGTCCTAAACTTTACCACTTTTTTCTTTTGGCACGCCATGCCTGTAATCCTCCTCCATTGGTCAAGTTCTGACTCGCTGCTCTCCTTAGCAGCTGCCACCTTCACCGGTTTTTTCAGAATTTTCTTGGCAAGTTCTGCCATATCATGCTCTTGAGCCCTTTGTTCTTCCACTGGCTCCTCCATATCTATCTTTGGGAAAGTAAGCACCGGTTTCACCCACCCACCACACTCCAAATCTCTGGAGAATGTCCCATCGGTGTCATCAGGCAGCTCCTGAATTGCTGCCTGGCTCCCCTTCCACCTGCGCCATCTGCACTCCATATTCTCCAGGTATTCTTGACCAAATTTCCTGTCATTCCATCTGAATAGTTTTTTCTGGCTCTGTGCCTGTAAATTCTGTTGAGGGACAGGACTAGTCCCATATGTAGTTCATAAACGCCTTGGTGCATTTGGGTTTTCCTTGTGGAATTTCTTTACCTTCACCTGGGCATTGGCGAGGTTCTCAGCTGGTTCCCATGTGGATTCCTCCACCAGATAGTTCTTCCATTTGACAAGGTACTCCAGTTGTCCTCCTCTGCATCCACTGACGCGACTGTCAACAATCTCTTCTACTTCATACTTGTCCTCCTGGGATTCTTCCACCATTTGCATGTCCTTATGTGCTGCTGCCTTTGCCTTTTGTTTAGGAAATACCAGTTCCTTGTACAGCTTCAACAGGACTTTGTTGAAGACGTTATACACCTTCCAGGATGCTGGAATTTTCAATTTGTATGCTGACTCCCCTACTTTGGCTATTACTTCAAGTGGACTGATGAACTTCCCATTGAGCTTCTTAGTTGCTTGGATTGTTGGTAGGTTTTCTGTACTGAGGTAGACCTTATTGCCTGTTGGCGATGTGTATCATAGTGCTCCTTCATTACTTGAGCTGCTCTTTCTAATGCCTTCTTTGCTTTGGCGTGTACCTCTTCAAGTTCCTTTGCTAGTTGTTCAACCACTACTGCCTTCGGGGTGTAAGTCAGATCCAACCCCTTGTTGGGGTGCCTGCCATAGTTCATGTAAAATGGAGTAAATCCCATTGCTGCATGTACCCGATCATTGTGGCAGAATTGTGCCACTGACAACCAATCACTCCAGTTGTCCTGTCTATTATTGATGAAGATTGTCAGGAATTCCTTGAGTTCCTGGTTTACTTGCTCTGTCTGTCCATCCATTTTGGGGTGGTAAGCCATTGACCTGTTGGCTTTGATTCCCAACATCCCGTAAAGATCATCCATGAATTTTGAGGCAAATTGAGGTCCTCAATCGCTAATTACTTTCCTCAGAAGTCCATGCTCCCGGAACACATTATCTCTAAACAAGACCACCATCCCTTGCGAGGTTATTTCCATGGTTGTGGGTATGAAATATGACTTTTTCATGAATCTGTCTACGATGACCAGAATCATGTCGTTGCCCTTTGATTCTGGCAACGGTCCTATGAAGTCGACTGATATTATCTCCCATGGTTCCGATGGAACCTCATTTGGTCGCAATGGTGCCACTTGTGCGTGTCTGTCGGGTTTCGCCTTTTGGCAGACCTCGCATCCCAGGATATACTTTTCAATATCAATGCGCATGTTTGGCCACCAGAAATTCCTTGTCAGCGACTCAAGTGTTTTTGCCACTCCTGAGTGCCCCCACAAATGATGTATGGCAATAATGTCTTCTCTTAATGCCACAACTGCTGGTACATATACTCATCCCTTCCAGGTGACAAGTCCCTTCTCTCGCTTGTAGTCTCCCCTGACCTTCTCAAGTCCTTTTATTACTTGTGTTTCCCACTGTCTCTGGGGAATGTCCCGAATGTCCTTCATAATGTCGTCCAGTGCACAATCATCATCAAAGACTCATATATTCATAAAAAGGTGCTCCTTGAGCAAGACTACTCCCTCATTGTCATTTTCTCCTTTATTGTGTCCTGCACATCATGATAGTAGGTCTGCCTTGGTATTGGATTTGCCACTTTGATGTTTTATTATGAAATTGTACTCTTGCAAATCTGTCACCCATCTTGCCTGCCACCAGTTGAGATTTTGCACCTTTCGAAAGTATGTTAGGTTTTGATGATCTGTCAAAACCTCCACTGTTTGCTTTGCTCCTTTCAAATAATGAGACCACTCATAGAAGGTGTGCATAACTGCAAGCATTTCCTTGTCATAGATCTCATAATTCCTTTCAGCATCGTTCAATGATTTTGAGATAAAAGCAACTGGCTTCCACATTCCATCCTCTCATTGTTGAGACAGAATCCCTCCTATGGCGAAATCTGAGGCATCCACCTCAACCCGGAATTGTCCCTCTTCATTTGGGATTCACAACACCACTTCTTCTGCAATAGTTCTCTTGAGCTTATCAAAAGCTGCATCCTGCAGTTCCATCCACTGCCACTCTTCCTTGCCTGTTAGTCAAGTAAGCGGGTTTGCCACCCTTGTGAAATCTTTTACAAATCTTCAATAGAAGTTAACAAAGCCCAAGAACTGTTGGACTTCCTTTTTGCATGTAGGTGTCAGCCACTCAATGACTGCTTTAACTTTGGCCGAGTCCATCCAGACTGTGTCTTTTGCAATAATCACTCCTAGAAAATCCATCTTGCTTTTGTTGAAGAAACACTTCTCCCCAATGAATGTCCATTTTTGAGAAGACCCATGCCTGTGATAACTTATCCACCAGCTCCCCTATTAGCGGGAGTCGGTATTGATTCTTCACTGTCATTTGTTTAACTTCCGGTAGTCCTGTACCGGCCTTAGCTTCCCATCTTTCTTCTTTAAAAAGAAGAATGGCAATGCCATTGGCAATTTACTCAGCTGGATTCTTCCAGAATCCAGGTTCTCTTTTAAAAACTCGTCCAGTTGTTGCTGCTCATCCCTGTTTAATGGATACATTTTGCAATCAACTGGGTTAGACCCAGGAATCAATTCTATGGTGTGATCCCAATGCCGCCATGGTGGTAACTCATTGAAAGTCTCTTTTTCAAAGACTTTTTGATGTCCCAAATAGTGCCTAGGGACTGCTTCCTCTAAAGTTCTCTTTTTGGCCTTTTCCACCTCTTCTGCTGCTATCTTGGTTGCCATAGATGTGAATGCTCTCACATGCAACTCTGGTTCACCTATGTGGATTGCCAACAATCTCTCTCCATCCTCCAGTTGCCATGTGACATCGATTTCGTCTTCTGGTTCTTGCACAGACGACAACCTCCAGCAGGTTCCAGGACATTGGTTAAATTCTAATGACTTCTTTTTCCAATTGATCGTTGGATTGTGGTGATTTAACCAATCGAACCCTAAGAACAAGTCCATTTTGCTTAACTTGGTGACAGCACAGTCCATTACTTCTTCATGGTTACCAATTTGTAACTTTAGCTGTACCATGAATTCCACACTTCCTGATGAGTTCCTAGATCCATCAGCATTGTACACCAGTACTGGTTGCACCAGTTGTCGCTTATTTAACTGATGTCTTTCTACAAAGTCCTCACTAATGCAGGACCCTGTGCATCCTGAATCCAACAGCATGGTCACATTAATCCTTTTGTACATGTCCATTGTAGTGACTGTTCCTTTCAAATCCAGTTCTTGTTGACCGGTTCCTTGTACCATTTTTTCTTGTAAATGTACAAGGTTCCACAACACCTCTGCTTCCGTCATTGCATTTCACTGCTGTACCAGTTTTCCATCTACTTCTTTTATCCGTTTGATGTTTACCCATTGCTGTAAACATTCAACTGCCACCTCCTCCTTCTGTTCCCATATTCACCTCAACACCCATTGAGGTGTCCATGTCTTTAATTGTTTCCTTGATTTCACACTCACTTTCAGATTCCTTATGTGATGTATGTTCCCTCTGCATTCATAGAGTAAGTCATTTAACTTTATTCCAGAGTCTCTAGGTACTGGTACATCACAATAAGAAACCTGACTAGTAGCCAGCAGAGCTGAGCACCTGCCTACTGGCTTTCTGTAAAATCCGAAACCTCTTCAATATGCACTACTGGGGTCGTTTCCCCTGATTCTATCACCCTTACTACTCGCTTCCCTTTTTCTCCCATCGTAATCCTTTTCTGTTTTGGACATCTATTCGCCAAATGCCCTTCTTTGCCGCAGTTGTAACAGGTAGGGGGCTTCCATGGCTCTTGACAATTTCGACTAAGGTGCCCTTCCTTTCCACAGTTGTAACATGTGAATTTCTTTTTCTTTTTATCTACATCCATTGCATCCGGATCAGCTCAACTCCCTGATGCGAATGGTGGTGGTGCTTGAAACTGATAGGAGGGTTGTCCATTGTTAGCTGGCGCACATTCTTTGTAATCTCCTCTTGCTCTTGCGAAGCCGTATGCCTCATTTGCTTTTCTAAAGGCTCATGCCAACTCCATGACTCTGGTCTGGATCTGATGTAGTGTAGTGGCATCTGGCAGTCCCCCATAATGGACTAGTTCTTGACCGAGGGCAGGGTTAAGATTGCCCTGGAACTGCGATATTAATGCTTGGTCATTCCAGTCTGTTAACAATGTGAGGGAGTTAAATTTCACAATGTAGTCCTCAACTATCATTGTCCCTTGTCATGGCACCAGTGAGGCTTCTATTGCCTTTTCTTTAGTCTCTGTAGACATAAAGAACTTGTGCATCTGCTTCTTACAATCTGCCCAATCCATGAACAGAAACTGATTGTCTAGTGATTGCCTCCTCCATGCTTGTCTGTCATCAGTTTCTTCCCCTGTGTTTAGCTGGTTCCAATCCAGCTCTGTGCTCCACCCACTGATGTCTATTTTGTCCTGGTACTCCTGTAGAGCTTCCTGGAATGCCTTGAGCTTTACTCCGCTCCAATCCACTGCTCTATCGCCTTTTCCTCCTTTGATCCTGTAGAGACAAATGGAGACTTTTTGTTTTGGGTCCGTTTCTCTAACCAACATGAAGTAAGTCTCCATCTGGTGTAACCATCTGTCAACTGTTCGAGGATCTCCTTTATAATAATCCAGCATTTTGGCTTTAGTGAGAGGTCCAGGTACTGTTCAATTGGACTGTTGGTACTCATTAATCATGCTGGCAATTGCTTGTCCAACACTGGTGATAGCCTGTTGCCTTTCCTCCTGTTGTCAAGTAATTTCGTCCTCTCTGGCTGCAACTGCTGTGGCGGGTTGCGTGCTGGCTAAGGGCTCCAGTGTCTGAGTGTCAGCCCAATGCTCTCTCCATCTGAGTACTGCATGATATGCGTGTGTGATCATATCCACGGTTAATCAGAAAGGCATTGCTCCAAGTTTGTAGTGGCCCATCCCTTCTCGGTTGAGGGTTTCTACATGAAACCATCCCCTACAATTGGTATGGTATTTTTCAACATGTAGGGTCATTGGGTGTGAATATGACCTTCTTATGAGCATGGTGACATCGTCATCCCTTAGACAAGGATCCCAGGTGCATACTTCCTGGATTTGCGGATAGGCTGGCCATAGAAACTCGTCCCAGTATTGTTTCTTGATTAGTACCAGGTAACAATACCCTGGTACATCCAGATTGAGTCCACTATTCTCCCAAGACATTCACAGGTACAGGAAAGGCAACCAAGCCTCTCTTTCGACTACTCTTCTCCATTGATCAATTTCTCTCTTTTTATGGGCGTTGTTTGCTCCTTGAGGGTATTCCTCAGTGGACAACCAATCTGCTGTGATGGCCACTCCCCCATTCCAGTGAGCTACGTCTCCACCAGTATGGACGACTTGTGCCCTGCTTTCCCTTCCAGCTAGTGCTGCTGCTGCATATGATTGCGCTGGTTGCGCTACCAGTTTTGGTTCTTTGACTGCTGGACCACTTTTTCCCACTGCTTGTGATACTGCCTCTGCCACCGACACTGTTGTTCGGAGGTCTACTCACTTTATGGGTGTTTGAGCCAATTTTCTTTGGTTAGCCCTCCTTTTAGACTTTGACTGTCCCCCAAACTGCATGTTCTCTGTGTAATGAGTGTTCTGATGTAAGTCTACCAGCTCATCCCACGTATATTCAATATTGTCTCGTCGAACCACCAATTCTTCAATGATGTGGCAATGTCCTGGTCAAATACTGTCTTGGATGGCAAAGATGACACTTTTGTCTCATAGTTCAATTTCCCAGCTGAGGATGTCTCATAGCATAGGCCATGCTGGCCAGTTGAATTTGTCATAGTACTGAGCTTTGAACAGGTACATATAACAGTACCCATTCTGTCTCCATTGGTCATGTGCTATTTGACTCCTAGCTGTTGGTCCTAGTAGATTGATTTTTAAATTGGCCTGCCATCCCAGTAGTTGTGCCTTGTGTTCATTCCAAGATGCCTCTCCTATTTCTTTTATGAAGTAATCGAGTCCAATGGTTCTGAGTTTAATTATTGGCTCGGTTAAGAGCCGTTCCAGCATCCACTGCTGGATTCCTCCTGGCAGTTTAGTGATGAGTAAGGGATCATAGCGAATCCCTTTTCGACATTCTTCCTCCTCTTTTTCTCGCTTCCACGTAGCATAACGAGTGGCTTTTATGTTGCCATTCATCATGTGCATCCACACATTCCAATCTTCATGAGTCATGACCATCCCTTCATGCTCATATAACTCCTGCACATAATGTGCGCACTCCAATTGCTCCAGTGCTATCCAATATCACCAGATAGCTTTGTTGCCATTGTTGATTAAGAGCAACCACTGATTGTATTTTGACGCCACCAATGCCAACCAGACCAGATTCAATGTATCCCCTTTGTACTGAACCTCCAGTAACTTAATGAGGGTTTGGTATTCCCTTTCCACCTTCTTCATGGCTCATTCCGCTCGCAATACTGCACATGTTGCAGCACATTCCATTAACAAAGCCTCCCAGGCTTCTTTTTGTTCCAGCTCCTGTTCGAGCTCTCGTTCTCACAAGATCTGCTGGGCTTGAGCATGTTCCACTTTGCACTCCTCTTTCCAGTGTTTCCACCACAACTGGACGTGATTATCATAGTGGCGAATGATAGTATCACCAATGAACTCCCTGGGCCCTGTCTGGACCATGTCAGTACTCATAACCCAGTCCACGTCGAAGATACATCCTATCTCCGACAGTGTTGCCTGGGCATAAGGTAAAATGTAGTTAAATGAGCAACGCATGCTCTCTCGATTATTCGTTCCTGTAACAAAAATTTCTTCAATCAACTTCAGGCCCTCCACTGACAGTTGATCCATTCTCTTGGCTTCCGTGCCTATTGATAATGATGCTCCTTGGGAAACAAGGAGGATTGTGTCTGAGTGTCATGGGTCCTGATGCTCCCAGTTGTGTATGCCCAGCACTTTGCCTCACTATCTTTGTGCCTAGTTATCAACATGCAGCTTATTTCACATTGCCAGTACAGGGAGTTTGTGAGGAACTTTAGATCAGCCTTGATACACCACAACAACTGGTTTTCTTTGCTCATTCCTTGAGCTTTTCTGCAGTAACAGTATACTAAACCAGGGGCACATCTATGGTCTCCTGCCTATGCTTCACCCCCATGAACTAGTATTCTTGTCTGATACTGTTGTGTAGACAGACCCAATGGGTGTATTGAGGACTACTCATTTGTAGCCCATTGACAGTAATATACTGATGTTGATGTCGCCTAGAGAGGTTGTGGGCTTTGTGATTACTACCTCTCAGAAAAGAGTCTAGGCCATTGACACTGTTAGCAACAATGAGCAAGGTGTGCTTGGTGCTGTAAGATCAATGGAGTAGATGGTAAAGACTCTAGATTATGTTAGGAGTACCCTAAACACAACCTTAGACATCTCACAAGTGTGGCTTGTTAGGCCGAATACGAATCCAATTGCTCTGTAGCTAGTGTCTAGGACACAAAAACTATCTAGAGTCTTAAGGACTGACTACGCTAAACTACAGCCCTTATATACTCCATCCCCTGGTCTGTGCGCAGACAGTGCACAGCTAAAGTCCCTCATGCCAGGATCAATACGCAGCAGCCAAGTCTGTGCCCACCATACCACTCTGGAGATATTCCTCCCACACCAATCGCCTGTCCTTCCATAGCTGGCTAGTGTTGTGTTGGCACTCATGAGCATTGAGCTAAGGGCAGCGCCCACCTGACCAATCTGCAGTCGCCATCTCCATATGGCAGCATCTTATTGTGTTGTGCCTTCAGCCATTCCCACCAATGCCAGTACCATTCCCTTGGTACCTTCCAGGCATTCCTGTTCTGCCCCTCTGGGCTGTCTAGACCTTGATTCAAGTTGTGGTCTAGGCCCATCATCGGGCTGTCCTCCATGTCGGCACTCAGTATGTTCTATGACCGATGCTGACCTAACCACCTTCCAAATAAGGGCTATAGTGTCACATAGGCATCCTGCTCTAAGTCCTGTCATCCAGCCCTTGTATCATATCATTCCTGTAAAGTAAAATAGAGAAAAAGAAAAGAAAAAACATAGTCCATCTCTCCAGACCCATATCCACATAGTTGCCATTGAGATCATTACTGTAAAATGGAATTTCCGGGGTATGCTCATAACATAAAGCCTCCCAGGCTTCTTTCTGTTCCAGCTCTTGTTCGAGCTCTCATTCCTGCAAGATTTGCTGGGCTTGAGCGCATTCATTTCTGCACTCCTCCTTTTGGTGTTTCCACCACAACTGGACATGGTTATTGTAATGGCGAATGGCAGTGTCGCCGATAAACTCTCTGGGCCCCATCTGGACTGTGTTGCTGATGGTAACCCAGTCTGCATCGAAGATACATCCTATCTCCGACAGTGTCGCCTGGGCGTAGGGCAAAACATAGTTAAAGGAGCAATTCATGCTCTCTCGATCTGTTCCTCTGTAAACAAAAATTTCTTCAATCAACTTCAGGCCCTCCACTGACAGTTGATCCATTCTCTCAGCCTCTGTGCCTGTCAATGGCGCTCCTTGGGAAACAAGGAGGATAGTGTCTGCAGTGTCATTGGTCTGCAAGCTACTTATTGGGTGCACCCAGCAATTTGCCTCACTATCTTTGTGCCTAGTTATCAATGCGCAGCTTATTTCGCATTGCTAGTACAGGGAGTGTGTGAGGAACTTGAGTTCAGCCTTGATATGCAACACCAACAAGGTTTCTTCGTTCATTCCATGAACTCTTCCACAATCACAGTATACTAAACCCAGGGCACGTCTATGGTCTCCTGCCTACACTTCACCCCAGCAAACTAGTATTCTTGTCTGTTACTGTTTTGTAGCCAGGCCCAATGGGCATATTGAGGATCTCTTGTTTGAGACCCATTGACAGTATGTGTACTGATGTTGATGTTGCCTGGAGAGGTTGCAGGCTTCGCAATTACTACCTCTCAGAAAAAGAGTCTAGGCTGTTGATGCTGTTAGCAATGACGAGCAAGGCATGCTCAGTGCTGTAAGATCAATGGAGTAGATGGTAAAGACTCTAGCTTATGTTAGGAGTACCCTAAACACAACCTCAGAAGTCTCACAAGTGTTGGCTTGTTAGGCCTAAGATGATACAATTGCTCTGTAGCTAGTGTCTAGGACACAAAAACTATCTAGAGTCTTAAGGACTGACTATGCTAAGCTACAGCCCTTATATACTCCATCCCCTGTAGCTAAAGTCCCTCATGCCGGGATCAATGCACAGCAGCTGATTCTGCACCCACCATACCATTCTGGAGATATTCCTCCCACACTAATCACCCATCCTTCCATAGCTGGCTAGCATTGTGTCAGCGCTCTTGAGCATTGAGCTAAGGGCAGTGCCTGCCTGACCAATCTGCAGTTGCCATCTCCATACAGCAGCGTCTTATTGTGTTGTGCCTTCAGCCATTCCCACCAATGCCAGTACCATTCCCTTGGTACCTTCCAGGCATTCCTGTTCCGCCCCTCCAGGCCATCTAGACCTTGGTTTGAGTTGCAGTCTAGGCCCATCATCGGGCCATCCTCCATGTCAGCACTTGGTATGTCCAATAACTGATGCTGACCTAACCACCTTCCATATAAGGGCTATAGTGTCGCATAGGCATCCTGCTCTAAGTCCCACTGTCCAACCCTTGTATTGTGTCACTTCTGTGAGATAAAATAGATAAAAAAGAAAAGAAAACCATAGTCCAACTCTCCAGGCTTGTATCTCCATAGATGTCATCATTGTCATTACTGCAGATTTGAATAAATGGGGTATGCTCATAACACTGCTTGTGCTCTGGCTGCTTGTGCTCTGGCTGCTTGTGCTCTGGCTGCTCATGCTCTGGCTGCTCCCACTCTGGCTGCTTGTGCTCTGGCTGCTTGTGCTCTGGCTGCTTGTGCTCTGGCTGCTTGTGCTCTGGCTGCTCCCACTCTGGCTGCTTGTGCTCTGGCTGCTTGTGCTCTGGCTGCTCCCACTCTGGCTGCTCATGCTCTGGCTGCTCCCACTCTGGCTGCTCATGCTCTGGCTGCTCACCACCACCACCATCCTCAGCTTGGTTGTGCTGCCCATCTGCTTCTGCCACCCATTGCCTTATTTGTTCATCTCAGGCAAAGTGCCATTGCCATATTTAGCTGTCTCAGACAATGTAGCACCATTTAATTTAGATGCATGTACCATAACAGCTTAAGAGTAGGGCTGGTGTACAGCTCTGTTCCAGTCCTTTTCCTTACTTACTGTCACTATGCCCCCTTGTTGGGCTCCAAGAAAGGCTGGAAAATCAGTGGCAAAAGATACTACTGGTACCGGTTCAATCTATAAGGCTCTGTACTCTGTAATCAATGTCACATTGTGATATATCTAGAGCAATTTAATGCCCATGCATCCTCTGCACCCTCTGCAGTGCAAAACACACCTACTACTCCAGGTGAATATTGTTACTGTTCCTTGTTTTGCATATTTCTGATATGGTGCACACAGATAAGCTGCCTGCTTCTCAGCAGGCTCCTTTTGTTGAATTCAATGGTAAGCAGTATCTCAAGCTGGGGATCACAATGCTACTTACCACCAATTACTGATAAATTTGACTTTCAAATCCAATTAATTGCAACAGAAGAAGTTGAGGTATTTGATGGTAGGGAACAGGGCAATGATGGAGATGGAATAGTCCACAGTAAGTGCCACTGGACAGTTTACAGAGCAACTAAAAGTCAAGTTAAAAGGGAGAATTCCTAAACCATCAAAGCATGCTCTTGGAGTAAGTGTTTGGTGCAAAACTTAAATTGATTCTATCAAACTGAAATTTTCAGGTTGACCCCTTGGAACCAATGACTCCCATTCCTGCCAGGAAGAGAAAAGCTGTTCCAACAACACCTGCTCAGGTGTTGTCTACACCATGTAGACCAGATGAACCAGATGGATCTGAATCTGGGGATGAGGATATTTCACCATCTAAGAGTGGAGCAAGCTATGTGATGATAAGAATATCCCCATCACTAATCCTGCAGCATTGCAGGAAATTAGGAAGTTTAAGGGACAAGATGATGATGATAAGGAGGGTAGTCAGCTTCTTTCATATTCTAAGGAGGCATTTTCCAATGCCTTGGTTGAATTTGTTGTTGCTGATGATGTGGTAAGTAATACTGTTTATAATGCCTTGCAGCCTTTCTGATTGTGAAAGGCCATGAACATTGTGGAATCTCCAAGGCTCAAGAAGATATTTTTGCTCCTTAGGAAGGAGCTGAGGGAGTCTGATATCCCTGGAAGAAGTACTATTCAAAACCATATCATGAACAACTTTCAGATCACCTTAAAACTCTAGAAGATGATATGAGGGCAAGTTTGGAATTGTTAACACCTTAATTTTGTTATGAGCATACCCCATTTTATTCATTTTACAGTAACGACATGAACGACGACTATGCAGATACGGACAGAGGCAGATGGACTATGGTTTTTCTTTTCTTTTTCTTTGTTTACAGGAGACAATATGATACAGGGGCTGGATGGTGGGACTTAGAGCAGGATGCCTATGCAACACTATAGCCCTTATTTGGAAGGTGGTTAGGTCAGCATCGGTTATGGGATATACTGAGTGCCAACATGGGAGACGGCCCGATGATGGGCCTAGACTGCAACCCGAACCAAGGTCTAGATGACCCAGAGGGATGGAACAGGAATGCCTGGAAGGTACCAAGGGAATGGTACTGGTGTTGGTGAGAACGGCTAAAGGCGCAACACAATAAGACGCTGCCATATGGAGATGGCGACTGTGGATTGGTCAGGCGGGCGCTGCCCTTAGCTCAATGCTCATGAGTGCTGACACAACACTAGCTGACTATGGAGGGACGGGTGATTGGTGTGGGAGGATTATCTCCAAGAGTGGTATGGTGGGTGCAGATCGGCTGCTGCGCATTGATCCTGGCATGAGGGACTTTAGCTGCACACTGTCTGCACACAGACCAGGGAAGGAGTTTATAAGGGCTGTAGTTTAGCGTAGTCAGTCCCTAAGACTCTAGATAGTTTTGTGTTCGCTAGACACAACTACAGAGCAATAGTATTGTCTTTGGCCTAACAAGCCATACTTGTGGGACTTCTAAGGTTGTGTTTAGGGCACTCCTAACATAATCTAGAGTCTTTACAATCTACTCCATTGATCTTACAGCACCAAGCACACCTTGCTTGTCATTGCTCACAGTGTCAATGGCCTAGACTTTTTATCTGAGAGGTAGTAATTGCATAGCCCACAACCTCTCTAGGCAACACCAACATCAGTACACATACTGTCAATGGGCTATGAATGAGTAGTCCTCATTATGACCAGATTAGGGCCTGTCTACACAACAGTTACAGACAAGAGTACGAGTTTGCTTGGGAGCAGTGTAGGCAGGAGACCACAGATGCGCCCAGGGTAATGTACACTGTAATTGCGGAAAAGCTCAAGGAACGAGTGAAACAAACCAGTTGTTGTGTTGTATCAAGGCTGATCTAAAGTTCCTCACAAACTCCCTGTACTAGCAATGTGAAATAAGCTGCATGTTGATAACTAGGCACAAAGATAGTGAGGCAAAGTGCCAGGCATACACAACTGGGAGCATCAGGACCCATGACATTCAGACACAATCCTCCTTGTTTCCCAAGGAGTGTCATTATCAACAGGCACGGAGGCCGAATGAACAGATCAACTGTCAGTGGAGGGCCTGAGGTTGATTGAAGATATTGTTTTTTAGGAAAAATCGAGAGGAGCTATGCAGTGCTCATTTAACTACATCTTACCATATGCCCAGGCGACACTATCAGAGATAGGATGTATCTTCGATGCAGACTGGGTTATGATTAGCGACACAGTCCAGACAGGACCAAGAGAGTTTTTCGGCGACACTATCATTCGCTGCTATGATAACCACATCTGGTTATGGTGGAAACACCAAAAAGAGGAGCACAGGATCAAACGTGCTCGAGCCCAGCAAATCTTGTGGGAATGGGAGCTCAAACAGGAGCTAGAACAGAAGGAAGCCTGGGAGGCTTTGTTGATGGAATGAGCTGCAATGAAAGCAGTACTATGGGCGCAATGCGCCATGAGGAAGGCAGAGAGGGAGTACCAAACCCTCATCAAATTACTGGAGGTCCAGTACAAGGGCGACACTTCAAATCCTGTCTGGTTGGCACTAGTTGCATAGAAATATAATCAATGGTTGTTGCTGATCAATAATGGTGATGAAGCAATCCGAAAATACCGGGTAGCTGTGGAGAGACTGGAATGCGCACACCATGTGCAAGAATTATATGAGCATGAAGGGATGGTCATGTCTCATGAAGACTGGAATGCATGGATGCATGCAATAAATGGCAACATAAAAGCCACCTGTTACACTATGTGGAAAAGGGAGAAAGAGGAAGAGGAGCGTCGCAAGGGAATTCGTTATGATCCCTTGCTTGTCACCAAACCGCCGGGAGGAATCCAACAGCAAACACCGGAACAACTCCTGACTGAGCCAATAAACAAACTCAGAATGATAGGACTCAACCACTTCCTAAAAGAGATTGGGGAGGCATCTGTTATAAGCATAACTCACTCCTATCAATTTTCACAGTAACATCGTCAATGACATTTACAAGGAGATGGACTTGGGGAAGCAGGATATATTTTTCTTTTCTTTTTATCTATTTCACTTCACTCAAACAATAGGACACAGGACTTAGGTGATGCTACAGTTGCAGGAGCTGGCTACATTAGGACTGCAACCCTTATATGGAAGGTGGTTAGGTCAGCATTGGCTATGGGAATAGGCTGAGTGCCGACTGGGATAATGGCCCGATGATGGGCCTACGCCATGAAGGGATATATGAGCAGCACGGTGCCTGAGGGTCGACATGGGAATGCCGAGGAGTACTGACAACTTGGTACTGGCATCGGCCGAGACACAGAACAATAGTGTGGCCACATATGGAGAGACAGTGTGTTGGTGTGGGAGGATGATCTCAGGTATGGTCATATGGGTGCAGGTTGGCTGCTGTGCACTGATCCCAGCTTGAGGGACTTTAGCTGTGTGCTGACTGCACACAGACCAGGGGAGTAGTATATAAGGGTTGTCGTCTTAGGTAGCAAGTCCCTAAGACTCTAGATAGTTTTGTGTTCACTAGACACAGCTATAGAGCACTGTTGTCTTCGGCCTAACAAGCTGCCCCTTCTCATAAGTCTTTGGTTGTGTTTAGGAGCAGTCCTAACATAATCTAGAGTCTTACATCTCTACCCCATTGGTCTTACAGCACCAAGCACGCCTTGCTTGTTGTTGCTCACAGTGCCAACAGCCTAGTTTTTATCTGAGAGGTAGTAACTGTGCAGCCTGCGACCTCTCCAGGCAACATTGATTACACCACACACACTGTCAATGGGCGTCAAACAAGACGTCCTCAATACACCCATTTTGGGTCTGTCTACCCAACAGTTATGGACGAGAATATGAGATCGCTCAGGTGATAGCATAGGCAGGAGCCCATAGATGTGCCTGGGGTAACATATACCATAATTGCAGAAGAGCTCAGGGAATGAGCGAAACAAACCAACTGTTAGTATGTAGCAAGGCTGAACCAAAGTCCCTTCATACCCTCTGTACAAGCAACCCTTACTTTGTTATTGGGGTTGATAACTTGGCACAAGGACATTAGGGCAAATTGCCAGGGACGTGCAGTTGGAAGCATCAGGTTCCCACGACAAGCAGACAGTAACTCCCTTGTTTCCCAAGGGATATCATTGGCTGGCACAGATTTATTGCCAGAAGAATGGATCAAGTGTCAGTGGAGGCCCAAACTTGGTTGAAGATTTTTTACAGCAAGACAGACAGTGAGACACAATGCAGTGCTCATTCACATACATCTTACCCTACGCCCAGGTGACACTCTCGGAGATCGGGTGCATCTTCGAGGTGGACTGGGTTACCATCAGTGACACAGTCCAGATGGGACCTAGGGAATTTATCGGCGATACAGTTATTTGCCAATATGACAATCATATCCAGCTATGGTGGAAATACCGGAAAGAGTCCCGACGACTCAAGCATGCTCAGGCACAGACACTCCTCAGGCAATGCGAAGCCGAACAGGAGCTGGAACAGAAAGAGGCTTGGGAAGCCTTACTTATGGAAAGAGGCGACACCTCCAACCCAATCTGGCTAGCCCTGGTCTCGTCGAAGGATAACCAGTGGCTTATGTTGATAAATAATGGCGATAAAGCTATCTGGCAGTACTGGGTAGCTGTGGAATGGTTGCAATGCACGCACCACATACAGGAGCTGTATGAGCACAAAGGAATGACCATGAGTCATGAGGACTGGAATGCGTGGATGCACACGATAAACAGCAATATACAAGCAACCTGCTACACTAAATGGAAGCATGAGCAGGAAGAGGAAGAATGCCACAGGGGAATCAGATTCAATCCCCTTCTCATTACAAAACCACCTGGGACTATCATTGCCAGGACACCAGAATGACTACTCACAGAACCATGGCACCATCTCCATTCTATCAGACTAGATCACTTCCTTAAAGAGGTCAGAGAGGACTCATGGAATGACCACAAAGCCAGACTATTGGGATGGCACGCAAGTATTAAAGCACACCTACCTGGACCAAAGGCTAGAAGTCCCATAGCACCAAATCAGTGGAGGGAGAATGGGTACTGTTACATGTACCTGTTCAAAGAGGAGTACTATGACAAGTACAACTGGCCAGCCTGGCCTACTCTTTATGATGTCCTCAGCTGGGAACCGGAACTCTGGGACGACACAGTGGTCTTCACAATCCAGGACAGTATTTGACCTGGCCGGTGTCATATCATTGAAGAATTGGCTATACAGCAAGATGACATCAAATATACCTAGGATGAATTGGTAGACTTACACAAAGTCTCCCACTATATGTGGATGGTGCACTTCGGAGGACAGTCAAAGTCCAAGTGCAGGGCAGCACAAAGGAAACTTGCCCAAACACCAGTTAAAAGAGTCAACCTTAGAATCACAGTCACGGTTGAACAAGCATATGCAGAGGCAGCTGGATGAACATACCCAGCAGTAGTGGAACCAAAACTGGTTGTACAACCAGCACAGTCATACGCAGCAGCAGTACAAGCTGGCAAGGAGAACAAGGCATGAGTCATCACTCAGGGAGGTGATGCAGCACATTGGAATGGTGGCATGGCCACAACCGCAGATTGGCTCTCAACAGAGGAGTACCCACAAGGAGCCAATAATGCTCACAAAAAAAGAGAGATTGAGCAGTGGAGGTGGATTGTAGAAAGGGAGGCATGGTTGCCTTACCCTTACCCAAAAATGTCCTGGGCCAACAGCGGTTTTAACCCGGACATTCCAGGTTACTGTTACATGGTTTTAATCAAAAAACAGTACTGGGATGAATTTTTATGGCCGGCCTATCTGCAGATTCAAGAAATTGTTACGAGCTCTCACTCATAAACAAACCCTGGAAGCCTCGCAGAGTGGACTGTTAGTCCGGAGATGAAACGCAGGCTATATTGCAAGCCCTATGATACTACAAAGATGTTTCTACTAGAGAGAACTAACTCCTAGTGAGAGAGAAACCATCTTGAGTCTTAAGGACTCAAGACTACAACCATCCGTCCTTATATACTACTAAGGGAAACCCCCTGGTACCTCCCTTTGACCAATAACACTCCTACCATGTCTCAGCGCCCATCCTTATTGTCTGGCGCATGTTTCATAAGAGCACATATGAGTGCAATCCTCCCGCGATGACTCTATCCTTTATCGGCTGCCTTTAGCCAAGCCTGGATCTTTGTGGACTCTCCTAGACTATCCCGACTCTCGGTGCCCATCAGCATGCATTTATCCTTCTATGCCGCTTGGCCTATTCTGTACTCATGCCATCTCATGGCTTATTGAGTTTATTGTCAGTGTCTGTGTCCGATGTCCTGTTGGTTGACTGTTCCTTCTTGACATATGCTGTGAGCACTAAGTATGAGCACTGCCTCGTGTTGTCACTATGTGGCATTTCCGCTATTGGTCTGATGACCTTCTCCCTGTACCATTGTCTTGGGTTTGTCTGAGCTGTGTCTTTGTCTGGACTCCTCTGGACCCTTCATAGACCTGTCACCTAGAGCCGCCATTGCTGTGTGCTCCTTGTATAACTAAATGATCCTTGGTCTCGGTCCTGCGATGGCTTTATCCATATATGTCCTGGTGGCTATGCTCCTTGACTAATACCTTCCCTCGAGTCCTTGTATGGCAGGTGCTGAGCTAATCCTTCATAGGGGCTCCTGTGGCTGTGTCCATAATGACTTTGGCCTCCTATGCCTGTGCACTCTCGGCCTTGTCCAGCCCTATAGCTATTCCCACACCATATCCTGATAGTGACTTGTGACGCTGACATAATGCGCCCATAACGATAGGGGTGTCACCCTCCTTCCTAGTATACTGATGGCTCCTTGCCTGGCCATCGTCTTGTAATCTTGTAAATGCTCCCATGCCTTGATGCACGCAAAGTGTTGTCCTGATCTCCTATGACAGTCTTCTACTGTCGTATATCTTTCCATGGTGGTCTCTGGCTACCAGAATAAAAATTTAAAAAGTGTCCGTTAGGATCCATTCCTAACAGAAATCTGCACTTGGGACAGGGAACTCAGAGATCATGATGTGACTACCATCATCAGAAAGTCATACACAGAGGATATCACTCTACATATCGAAAAATACAACAGCAACTGTAGAGGATGGTTCCACGTCAAGTGTCTCAACAGGGAAGGAAGGGGCCACTACAAGATAGGGGCCACACCATTCCAACTCACAGTCGATATGATCACCCATGCCTACCATGCTGTATTAGGATGGAGGCAGCACTGGCAGGACACAGAAACACTAGAACCTCTGCCCAGTACACAGCCCGCTGCAGCAGTTGCAGCATGAGATGATGAAATTCATCAGCAACAAGAGGAGAGACAAAGAGCCATCACCAGTGTGGGGCAGGCCCTAGCGGCCATGATAAATGAATACCAGCAGTCCAACCGGCGAGAACCAGGACCTCTCACCAAGGCAGAAATGCCCAACTTTTATCAAGGAGACCCAAGGATGGTGGATGGATGGCTACACCAAATGGAAATGTACTTCATGTTGGCCAATGAGAAGGAGGCCCACCGAAAAGTCTCAATCTGCCTATATAGGATTAAAGGCAGAAAAGGGGAAAGGGCCGCAGATTGGAGTGGTGTGAAACTCAAAGCCTTCCAGGAGGCGCAGCAGGAGTTTCAGGACAAGATCAACAATAATGGGTGGAGTGCCAAGTTGGACTGGGCGCAACTTAATACAGGAGAGAGTACCGCTGATGATCAGGCATGGGTCAGATGACCATTGGAGAACCAATTTCCCTTTGTGGACTGGGCGGATTTTAAAACCCAAATGCATGAGTTCTTCATGTCAACAGAAACCAAGGAGAAGGCCATCGAGGCACTATTAAAACTACAACAGGGAACAATGATCATAGAAGACTACATCATCAAGTTCAATTCCCTCACCTCATTGACCAACTGGAATGATCAGGCCCTGATCTCACAGTTCCAGAATCACCTCAACCCAGCTCTGGGCAGAGAACTAATCCGTCACAGGGGCTTGCCCAACAATGCCATGCTACATCAAATTCAGACAAGGGTTACAGTGCTCGCAAGAGCTTATCACAAAGCCAACGAAGCTTATGGATTCTCTAAGGAACAGAGAGAATACAGAGAGCGAGCCCCAGCCCCTAATGGTCAATCAGAGTGGCAGTATAGAGCACCCACTCCAGTTGCATCTGGGAGTTGAATTGATCCCAATGCAATGGATGTAGACAAAAGAGACATGAAAGTCTGTCCCTATTGTAAGAGGAAAGGGCACTCAGAAAGGGAGTGTAGAATAACAAAGGGGCATGCAGATAAAGAATGCTATAATTGTGGTGATAAAGGGCATATGTCATGGACCTGTAAAAAACCCAAGAAAGTCGCAGCCAGAGATAAAGGAAAGCAGGTCATAAGATACATCGAGAAAGGGGAAATGACCCCAGTCAGACAAATAGAGGAAGTTTCGGATTTTGCAGAAAGCCAGTAGGCAAGCGCTCAGCACTGCTGGCTGCTACTCAGGTTTCAAATAGTGATGTATACGTAGATTCCCAAATTAAAATGCATGATTTACTTTACAAGTGCAGTGGGAATATACATCACTTAAGAAACCTCAGAGTGAGTGCAAAACGAGGACAGAGACTAAAGACATGGACCCCACAGTGGGTATTAAGAAGAATTTGGGAGCAGCCCAAACAAATAGTGGTGGAATGTTTACAACAATGGGTAAACACCAAACGAATAAAAGAGGCAGACACACAACTGGTGGACCAATTAAATGCCATGTCCAAGGTAGATGCCCTATGAAACCTAGGACACTTAAGAGAAAAACAAGTGCAAGGGACTGGAATAAATGAGTTGGACTTAACAGGAGTCATAACCACCATGGACAGATCAAAGTCTATCCATATAAAAATGTTACTAGACTCCGGATGCACAGGAACTTGCATTAGCATGGATTTTGTGGAAAGACACCAGATACCAAAGCAACACTTGGTTCAACCAGTGCTGGTGTTTAATGCTGATGGAACCAAAAATTAGAGAGGTGCCTTGGAATATATGGCAAAGATAAAATTGCGAATTGGGAAACACGAAGAAGTCATCGAATGTGCAGTAATGCATCTTGGGAAGACAAATCTGTTTTTAGGATTTGATTGGTTAAGAAAACACAATCCTACCATCAATTGGAAAACGAAGTCCCTAGAGTTTAATGGAAGTCCTCTTTTGTTCATGAGCTGGAGGATGAAATGGATACAGCACAACTCCTCGAAGAAGGAGAGCGATTATTGGCTGTTCACATTGGAGAGCTGGAACTACACATCAGAGCATACACATCAACCACCACAAAGATAGCAGTGGAGGAGGCAGAAAGAACCAAAAAACGAACTCTGGAGGAGGCAGTCCCCAGACATTACTTGAAACACCAAAAGGTCTTTGAAAAGGAGACCTTCGATGAGTTACCACCACAGAGGCGATGGGATCACACTATCGAGTTGATCCCCGGGTCTAACCTGGTTGACTGTAAAATCTATCTGTTGAACCGAGATGAACAACAGCAACTGGACAAGTTCTTAAAAGAAAATCTGGATTCTGGGAGAATTCCGTCTAGCAAATCACCCATGGCGTCTCCTTTCTTCTTTGTAAAGAAAAAGGATGGAAAATTGAGGCCAGTACAGGACTACCAACAACTTAACGAAATGACAGTCAAAAACCAATATCCACTACCGTTAATAGGAGAACTAGTGGATAAATTGTCACAAGCCAAGGTCTTCTCCAAAATGGATATACATTGGGGATATAACAACATATGCATCAAGGAAGGAGACAAGTGGAAGGCGGCCTTCCAAACCAATAGAGGACTCTTTGAGCCATTGGTCATGTTCTTTGGGCTTACGAATTCACTGGCCACATTCCAGACAATGATGAACAACATTTTTAGAGTTGAAATAGTGGAAGGATGGGTTGTCATATACATGGATGACATCCTTGTATTCTCGAAAAACCAAGAGGAGCATATGGTACAGGTCAACCATATCTTAGCAAAATTGGAAGAACATAAGCTGTCACTAAAGCCAGAGAAATGTTTCTTCGACAAGAGAGAGATGGACTTCCTGGGGGTAGTCATCAGTGAAAATTCGGTCCAGATGGAGTCTGCTGAAGTAAAAGCAGTAACCAATTGGCCTAAGCCAACATGCAAGCGAGAAGTCCAACAGTTCCTGGGCTTCGTGAACTTTTATCAATGCTTCGTGAAGGACTTTGCCAAAGCAGTCAAGCCATTAACCCATCTGACAGGAAAAGACAAGTGGAGATGGACAGAACTTCAGGACATAGCTTTTGATAAGCTAAAGAAAACAATTGCAGAAGAGGTGGTGCTGCGAATTCCCAATGAGGATGGACAGTTTCAAGTAGAGGTGGATGCCTCTGACTTTGCTATTGGGGGAATTTTGTCACAAAAAGTGGAGGAGGATGTTTGGAAGCCAGTGGCTTTCATTTCAAAATCCCTTAATGATGCCAAGTGGAATTATGAGACCTACAACAAGGAGATGCTCGCAGTAATGCATGCCTTTTACGAATGGTCCCATTATCTGAAAGGGGCAAAACACACAGTTGAAGTTCTAATGGATCACCAGAACTTAACATATTTCAGAAAGGTGCAAAATCTGAACCGACAGCAAGCACGATGGGTGATGGACTTGCAGGAATACAATTTTGTCATAAAGCACAGGAGTGGGAAATCTAACACCAAAGCAGACCTATTATCAAGAAGGGTGGGACATGCCTGTGGGGAAAATGACAATGAAGGGGTGGTTCTGCTAAAAGAACACCTCTTCATACAGGTATTCAATGATGATCGAGCAATAGACGACATCATAAAGGACATTAGAGAAGTGCCCAAGTGGCAATGGGAGACACAGGTTGTTGAAGGCCTTGTAAAGGCAGGAGGAGAATATAAATTGGAAAGAGGACTCGTCACTTGGAAAGGATGAGTATATGTACCAGCAGTCATGGCATTGCGAGAGGACATTATTGCAATCCATCATTCATGGGGGCATTCAGGGGTTGCAAAAACATTGGAATTTTTGACAAGGAACTTTTGGTGGCCAAACATGCACAAAGATATTGAACAATACATTCCAGGTTGTGAGACATGTCAAAAGCAAAACCAGATCAACAGGCGTGCACGGCACCACTTTGACCCAACAAAGTCCCAACAGAACCATGGGAGGTCATCTCAGTAGACTTCATGGGACTGTTACCAGAATCAAAAGGCAATGACACGATCATGGTAGTCGTAGACAGGTTCACCAAGAAGTCATACTTCTTGCCCACAAAAAAGGAGATAACCTCACAGGGAACAGCAGCGCTGTTCAGAGACAACATATTCTGGGAGCATGGTCTTCCAAGAAAAGTAATAAGTGACAGAGGACCTCAGTTCGCTTCAAAATTCATGAACGACTTATATGGGATGTTGGGGATTAAGGCCAATTGATCAACAGCCTATCACCCACAAACGGATGGACAGACAGAGCGAGTTAATCAGGAAGTAAAGGAATTCCTGGCTATGTTTGTAAACAATCACCAATCTAATTGGAGCAATTGGTTATCAGTGGCACAGTTCTGCCACAATGACCGAGTACACTCAGCAACAGGTTTTACCCCATTCTTCATGAACTATGGATGACACCCTAATAAGGGTTTGGACCCCACCTATGTGCCAAAAGCGATAGCCATGGAGCAGCTGGCAAAGGAGATAGAGGACATACATGAAAAAGCCAAAAAAGCTTTGGAGAAAGCTGCTCAAATCATGAAGGAGTTGTATAACGTTCATCGACAAGCGGCACAAGAGTACAAACCCAGCGACAAGGTGTACCTTAGCACAGAAAACCTCCCCATCATCCGAGCAACTAAGAAGCTTGATGGAAAATTTGTTGGTCCATTAGAAGTCCTCGCTAAGGTTGGCGAGTCGTCGTATAAACTGAAAATCCCAGCATCATGGTGGGTATATAATGTTTTCAATGAAGTCTTGTTGAAACCATATAGGGAACCAGAATTCCCCAAGCAAAAAGAAAAGGCAGCAGCACACAAGGATGCACAGATGGTGGAGGAGTCCCAAGAGGACAAATACGAAGTCAAGGAGATTATGGACAGCCACATCAGTGGATGAAGCAGTGGGAGGCTGGAATACCTCATTAAATGGAAAAACTATCTGGTAAAGGAATCCACTTGGGAACCAGCAACCAATGTCACCAATGCACCAGCAAAGGTCAAAAAGTTCCACAAGGAAAACCCAAATGCACCTAAACGAATCTGGAACCTTAAGGATGGAAAGGTGTATATCCAGTTCACAATGACAATTCCCCAACAAACCCCTAGTGCACCAAAGCACAAACAAAGTCAGGGAACCCATTGGAAGGATCGGAAACTATTTGGCTGGGACGATGGTTGATTTGGACCCACTTACCTGGAAAACATGGAGTGCAGATGGCGCAATTGGAAGGGAGACCAGAAGGCAATAATGGAACTTCCAGACGATACCAATGGGACATTCTCCAGAGATCTGGAGTGTGGCGGGCAGTCACCCATGCTTAATTTCCCAAAAAGGGGAGAAAAGGAAGAATTGGAGGAGGAGCACCGAGCACATGAGAAGGATACCAAGTATCTTCCAAAGAAAATCCTGAGAAAGGAGGCGAGACCAGAGGCTGCTAAGGAGAGCAGCGAGTTGGAAGAGGACCGACAGAAAAGGATTAAGGGTGTTGCATGCCCTGAATGGAAATTAGTCCAGTGGAAAACTGTGGAAGAAATCAAAGATGACGAGTCAGAACAATCAGGCTTGACACCTGAAGAACAAAGTGAGCAGTTGAACTGCTTTTATGACAGAATGAAGAGAAATCCACATTATGTGGATGTGGAGATGTCAGCCTCTCGGGATGTGAGGCCTTAAGGGGGGGGTGATGTTATAAGCATAACTCACTCCTATCAATTTTCACAGTAATGTCGTCAATGACATTTACAAGGAGACGGACTTGGGGAAGCAGGATATATTTTTCTTTTCTTTTTATCTATTTCACTTCACTCAAACGATAGGACACAGGACTTAGGTGATGCTATGGTTGCAGGAGCTGGCTACATTAGGACTGCAACCCTTATATGGAAGGTGGTTAGGTCAGCATCGGCTATGGGAATAGACCGAGTGCCGACTGGGATAATGGCCTGATGATGGGCCTATGCCATGAAGGGATATATGAGTGGCATGGCGCCTGAGGGTCAACATGGGAACACTGAGACGCAGAACAATAGCGTGGTCACATATGGAGAGACAGTGTGTTGGTGTGGGAGGATGATCCCAGGTATGGTCATATGGGTGCAGGTTGGCTGCTGCACACTGATCCTGGCTTGAGGGACTTTAGCTGTGCGCTGACTGTGCACAGACCAGGGGAGTAGTATATAAGGGTTGTCATCTTAGGTAGCAAGTCCCTAAGACTCTAGATAGTTTTGTGTTCGCTAGACACAGCTATAGAGCACTGTTGTCTTTGGCCTAACAAGCCGCCCCTTCTCATAAGTCTTTGGTTGTGTTTAGGAGCAGTCCTAACAGCATCTTGGAATGAGCACAAGGCACAAGTGCTGGGATGGCGAGCCAGTGTCAAATTCGGATTACCCAGGCCAGCGGCTAGAAGCCCAATAGCACATGATCAATGGAGACAGAACAGGTACTGCTATATGTATCTGTTCAAAGCCCAGTACTATGACAAATTTAATTGGCTGGCATGGCCTACGCTATGGGACATTCTTAGCTGGGAAATAGAGCTACGAGATGAAAGTGTTGTCTTTGCCATTCAGGATAGCATTTGACCAGGGCGCTGCCATATCATAGAGGAATCTGCGGTTCAACAAGATGATATCAAATACACATGGGATGAACTGGTGGATCTACATCAGAACACTCATTATACAGAGGGAATCCGGTTTGGAGGGCAGTCTAAATCCAAATGAGCTAAACAAAGAAAGTTAGCTCAAGCACCAATCAAACGAGTGGATCTCCGAACAACAGTCTCGGTAGTGGAGGCAGTATCACAAGCTGCTGGAAGAAGTGGCCTGGCAATTAGAGAACCGAAACCTGTAGTGCAACCAGTGCAATCATACACAGTGGCAGCACTAGCTGGAAAAGAAAGCAAGGCACGAGTTGTTCACACTGGTGGAGATGTGGCTCATTGGAATGGAGGGGTAGCAACCACAGCAGATTGGTTGTCTACAGAAGAGTACCCACAGGGGGCAAATAATGCCCATAAGAAAAGAGAAATTGACCAGTGGAGGAGAGTGGTCGAAAGGGAGGCATGGTTGCCATTTCCCTACCCACGAATGTCTTGGGAGAATAGTGGACTCAACCCTGACATACCCAGATATTGCTACCTGGTGCTAATCAAAAAACAATACTGGGACAAGTTCTTGTGGCCAACTTACCCACAAATCCAAGAAGTATGCACCTGGGATCCAAGTCTAAGGGATGATGATGTTACCACACTCATTAGAAAGTCATATTCGCATCCAATGACTTTACACATTGAAAGATACCATACCAATTGTCAGGGATGGTTCCATGTGGAGACCCTCAATCAGGTCACTACAAACTCGGAGCAATGCCTTTTAGACTAACCGTAGATATGATCACACATGCATATCACACAGTACTTGGATGGAGAGAGCATTGGGCTAACACTCAGACCCTGGAACCCCTGGCAGCTACACAGCCCACCACAGCAGTCATGGCCAGGGAAGACAAGATTACCCGGAAACAGGAGGAATGGCAAAGGGCAATCACTAGTGCTGGGCAAGCAATTGCCAGCATGATAAATGAGTACCAATGATCCAACCAGGTGGTACCAGGGCCCCTCACTAAAGCAGAAATGCCAGACTACTATCAAGGGGATCCGCGAACAGTGGATGGCTGGTTACGACAGATGGAAACCTATTTTATGTTAGCAAGGGAAACAGACCCAAAAAGAAAGGTTTTGATCTGTCTCTACAGGATCAAAGGAGGAAAAGGTGACAGAGTGGCAGATTGGAGCAGGGTAAAACTTAAGGCTTTCCAAGAAGCTCTGCAGGAGTATCAGGACAAGATTGACATCAGCAGATGGAGTATGGAGCTGGATTGGAACCAGCTGAATGCGGGAGAAGAAACTGATGATGGACGAGCATGGCGGAGGCAACCACTAGACAACCAATTCCCATTTGTGGACTGGACAGACTTCAAAAAGCAGATGCACAAGTTCTTTATGTCCACAGAGACAAAAGAAAAGGCAATCGAAGCCTTGCTGGCACTATGACAGGGAACAATGATAGTCAAAGACTACATTGTAAAATTCAACTCCCTTACATCCCTAACCAATTGGAATGACCAGGCATTAATATCCCAGTTCAGGGGAAACCTCAATCCTGCTCTCAGACAAGAATTAATCTGCTATGGAGGATTACCAGATGCCGCTTCATTACATCAGATCCAGACCAGAGTCACTGAGCTGGCGCGAGCCTTTAGGAGAGCAAACGAGGCATATGGCTTCGCAAAAGCAAGAGGGGACTATAAGGAATGTGCACCAACCACCAATGGATGACCTTCTTACCAGTTTCAAGCACCACCACCATTTGTGTCAGTAAGCCAGTCTGATCCGAATGCAATGGACATAGACAAAAAGAAAAAGAAATTTACGTGCTACAACTGTGGTAAAGAAGGGCACCTTAGCCGAAACTGTCAAGAGCTGTGGAAACCTCTCACCTGTTACAATTGTGGAGAAGAAGGACATATGGCAAATAGATGCCCAAGGCAAAAGAGGATTACAATGGGGGAGAAAGGGAAACAAGTAGTAAGGGCGATAGAGTCAGGGGAAACAACCCCAGTAGCCCACATTGAAGAAGTCTCGGATTTTGTAGAAAGCCAGTAGGTGAGCGCTCAGTGCTGCTGGCTACTAGTCAGGTTTCTTATTGTGATGTATCAGTACCAGTAGATTCGCAAATAAAGTTAAACAATTTACTTTATGAATGCAGAGGGAACATACATCACATAAGGAATCTGAAAGTGAGTGCAAAACCAAAAGAATGGTTGAAGACATGGACACCTCAGTGGGTGCTAAGGTGAATTTGGGAACAGAAGGAGGAAGTAGTGGTAGAATGTTTACAGCAATGGGTAAACATTAAACAAATAAAAGAGGTAGATGGAAAACTGGTACAGCAGTTAAACACAATGATGGAAGCAGAAGCACTGTGGAACCTTGTGCACTTATGCGAAAAAGTTGTACAAGGAACTGGTCAACAGGAGCTAGATCTGAAAGGAATGGTCACCACCATGGATACATATAAAAGGATTAACATAACCATGTTGTTGGACTCCAGATGCACAGGGTCGTGCATTAGCGAAGACTTCATGGAAAGACACCAGTTAAACAAACAACAACTGGTACAACCGGTACCGGTATATAACACCAATGGATCTAGGAACTCCTCAGGAAGCATAGAATTCATGGTACAGCTAAAGCTACAAATCAGTAACCATGAAGAAGTAATGGACTGTGCTGTTACAAAACTGAGCAAGACAGATTTGTTCTTAGGGTTCGACTGGTTGAACCATCATAACCCAACGATCAATTGGAAAAAGAAGTCATTGGAGTTCAACCAATGTCCAAGAACTTGTTGGAGGTCATCATCTGTACAGGAACCAGAAGACGAGATCATTGTAACAAGAAGGTTGGAAGATGGTGATAGACTGTTGGCTGTTCACATAGGTGAACCAGAGTTGCGCATGAGGGCATTTGCATCCACAGCAACCAAAATCGCAGTGGAAGAGGTGGAGAAGGCCAAAAAGAGAACATTAGAGGAAGCGGTCCCTAGGCACTATTTGGGACATTGGAAGGTCTTTGAGAAAGAGACTTTCAACAAGTTGCCACCACAGTGGCGTTGGGATCATGCCATAGAACTGATTCCAGGGTCTAACCCAGTTGATTGCAAAATATATCTGTTGAATAGAGACAAACAGCAACAACTGGATGAATTTTTGAAAAAAAACTTGGATTCTGGACGAATCCAACCGAGTAAATCACCAATGGCGTTGCCATTCTTCTTTGTAAAGAAAAAGGACGGGAAGTTGAGACTGGTACAAGATTACCAGAAGCTGAATGAAATGACAATGAAAAATCGGTACCCACTCCCACTCATAGGGGAGTTGGTGGACAAGTTGTTGCAGGCACAGGTCTTCTCAAAAATGGACATTCGTTGGGGATACAACAATGTCCGTATCAAAGAAGGAGACGAATGGAAGGTGGCCTTTCGAACTAACAGGGGATTGTTTGAGCCCCTAGTAATGTTCTTTGGTCTTACAAACTCACCGGCTACTTTCCAAACAATGATGAACAATATCTTCCAAGCGGAGATTGCTGAAGGATGGGTCGTCATATACATGGACAACATCTTGGTGTTTTCAAAAACCCAGGCGGAACATATGGTTCAGGTTAACCATATATTGGCAAAGTTGGAAGAGCATAAGTTGTCATTGAAACTGGAAAAATGTTTCTTTGACAAAAGTGAAATGGACTTCTTAGGAGTAATAATCGGGAAGGATATGGCATGAATGGATTTGGCCAAGGTCAAGGCAGTTATTGATTGGCCAACACCAATGTGTAAAAAGGAAGTCCAACAGTTCTTGGGCTTTGTCAACTTTTACCAATGATTTGTGAAGGATTTTGCAAAAGCGGCAAAGCCACTTACTTGACTAACAGGAAAGGAGGAATGGCAGTGGATGGAACTGCAGGATGCGGCTTTTGATAAGCTCAAAAGAACTATTGAAGAGGAAGTGGTACTGCGAATTCCGAGTAGAGGTGGATGCCTCCAATTTTGCCATAGGAGGAATTTTGTCGCAGCAAAGGGAAGATGGGATATGGAAGCCAGTGGCGTTTATCTCAAAGTCGCTAAATGACACTGAAAGAAACTATGAGATATATGATAAGGAGATGCTCGCAGTCATGCATGCCTTTTATGAGTGGTCTCATTATCTAAAAGGAGCAAAGCAGACAGTGGAGGTTTTAATGGATCATCAAAACCTAACATACTTCCAAAAGGCACAAAATCTCAACCAATGACAGGCGAGATGGGTAACAGATTTGCAAGAATACAACTTCATAATAAAACATTGAAGTGGCAAATCTAATACCAAGGCGGACTTACTATTGAGATGTGCAGGGCACGACAGGGGATAAAATGACAATGAGGGTGTAGTTTTACTCAAGGAGCACCTTTTCATGGACATACGGGTCTTCGACAATGATCAAGCACTAGACAACATTATGAAAGACATCCGAGATGTTCCCAAAAGACAGTGGGAAATGCAAGTGGTAAAAGGGCTCGAAAAAACTGATGGAGACTACAAACGGGAGAAAGGGCTGATTACCTGGAAGGGACGTGTATATGTACGAGCAGTAGTGGCATTAAGAGAAGATATTATTGCCATACATCATTCATGGGGACATTTGGGAGTTGCAAAAATGCTCGAGTCACTAACAAGGAACTTCTGGTGGCCAAACATGCACACCAATATTGAAAAGTACATTCCAGGATGTGAGGTCTGCTGGAAGGCCAATGTTATGAGCATACCTCATCCCGTTCAATTTTCACAGTAATGACACTAATGACGAACATGCAGATACAATCTTAGGGAGTCGGAATCTATTTTTCTTTTCTTTTTATCTATTTCACTTTGCTCAAACATTTAGATACAGGACTTAGATGATACCTTGGTTGCAGGGACGGACTACATTAGGACTGCGACCCTTATATGGAAGGAGGTTAGGTCAGCATCGGCTAGGGGTATAGACCAAGTGCCGACAGGAGGAACGGCCCAATGATGGGCCTACGCCATGGAAGGATACATGAGCGGCATGGTGCCTGAGGGGCAACATGGGAATGCCGAGATGTACTGATGACTAGGTACTGGCGTGGATGGGAATCGGCCAAGACGCACGACAATAGGCATGGCCATATATGGAAGGATGTCTCCAAGTAAGGTCATATGGGCGCAGACTTAGCTGCTGTGCATCATCTCTATTGTGAGGGACTTTAGCTGCACGCTGACTGCGCACAGACCAGGAGAGAGGTTTATAAGGGTTGTAGTCTTAGGTAGCGAGTCCCTAAGACTCTAGATAGTTTGTCATACCTAGACAGCTACTTGAGCAAACATTCTTGTCTTTGGCTCAACAAGCCCCACTCTTAAGTCTTCAGGTTGTGTTTAGGCATGGTCCTAACAGCCAAACCCAACAGACACGTGCGAGCGGTGCCATTACAACCAAATGAGGTTCCATCAGAACCATGGGAGATAATATCAGTGGACTTTATTGGACCATTGCCAGAATCAAAAGGCAATGACATGATTCTGGTCATTGTGGACAGATTCACGAAGAAGTTGTATTTCATACCCACAACCACAGAGATAACCTTGCAAGGGACAGCAGTCTTATTCAGGGATAATGTGTTCTGGGAGCATGGACTCCCAAGGAAAGTTATTAGTGATCAGGGACTGCAATTTGCCTCGAAATTTATGGATGATCTATATGGAATGCTGGGAATTAAAGCCAACAGGTCAACGGCTTATCACCCCCAAACAGACAGGCAGATGGAGCGAGTCAACCAGGAACTTAAGGAATTCCTGATGATCTTCGTAAACAATAGGCAGGACAACTGGAGTGATTGGCTGTCAGTGGCACAATTCTGCCACAACTGATCAAGTACACACAGCAATGGGGTTCACCCCGTTTTACATGAACTATGGCAGGCACCCAAATAAGGGATTGGACCCGACTTACACCCCAAAGGCAGTGGCAGTCAAACAGTTGGCAAAAGAACTAGAGGAGGTACACACCAAAGCCAAGAAGGCATTGGAAAAAGCAGCTCAGGTAATGAAGGAGCGCTATGATACGCATCGCTGACAGGCAGTCGAATACAAGCCAGGTGATAAAGTCTACCTCAGTACAGAAAACCTGCCAACAATCTGAGCAACCAAAAAGCTTGACAGAAAATTTGTGGGACCACTTACAGTACCTAGCCAAAGTAGGGGAATCAGCCTATAAACTAAAAATTCCAGCATCCTGGAAGGTCTATAACGTTTTCAATGAAGTCCTACTGAAGCCATATAAGGAACTGGTGTTTCCAAAGCAAAGGGCAAAAGCAGCAGCATGCAAGGATGTGCAGATGGTGGAAGAGTCCCAGGAGGATGAATATCAGGTAGAAGAGATTGTCGACAGTCATGTCAGTGGACATGGAGGGGGAAGATTGGAGTACCTCGTAAAATGGAAGAACTATCTGGTGGAGGAGTCCACATGGGAACCAGCTGAGAACCTTGCCAATGCTCAGGCAAAGGTAAAGAAATTCCATAAAGAGAATCTGAATGCACCAAGGCATTTACAAACCACTTATGGGATGAGTCCTGTCCCTCAACGGAATTTACCAGCATGGGGCCAGAAAAAGTTATTCGGATGGAACGATGGAAAGTTCGGACAAGAGTACTTGGAGAATATGGAGTGCAGATGGCACACATGGAAGGGAACACAGGCAGCAATACAGGAACTGCCTGATGATACTGATGGGATGTTCTCCAGAGACCTGGAGCATGGCGGGCAGGTGAAACCCATGCTTAATTTCCCAAAGAAGACAGATATGGAGGAGCCAGAGGAGGAACATAGGGCTCAAGAAAGAGATATGGCAGAACTCACCAAGAAAATATTGAAAAAACTGGTGAAGGTGGTGGCTGCTAAGGAGAGCAGCGAGTCAGAACTTGACTGACAGAAGAGGATCGCAGGCACAGCATGCCAAAGGAAAAAAGTGGTGAAATTTAAAACAACAGTTGAGGATGTCGAGGATGTCGACTCTGAAAAAACAGGGCTTATGCCCAAAGAACAGTGTGTGTGGCTAGACTGCTTTTACAAATGAATGAAGAAGGATCCACGCTATGTGGACTCAGCTACTTTGGCCTCTCGGGATGCGAGGCCTTGAGGGGGGGGGGGGTGATGTTATGAGCATACCCCATTTTATTCATTTTACAGTAATGACATGAACGACGACTATGCAGATATGGACAGAGGCAGATGGACTATGGTTTTTCTTTTCTTTTTCTTTATTTACAGGAGACAATACGATACAGGGGCTGGACTGCAGGACTTAGAGCAGGATGCCTACGCAACACTATAGCCCTTATTTGGAAGGTGGTTAGGTCAGCATTGGTTATGGGATATACCAAGTGCTGACATGGGAGACAGCCCGATGATGGGCCTAGACCACAACTCGAACCAAGGTCTAGACAACCCAGAGGGATGGAACAGGAATGCCTGCAAGGTACCAAGGGAATGGTACTGGCATTGGTGAGAACGGCTAAAGGTGCAACACAATAAGACGCTGCCATATGGAGATGGCAACTGCAGATTGGTTAGGTAGGCGCTGCCCTTAGCTCAACACTCATGAGCACCGACACAATGCTAGCCGACTATGGAGGGACAGGCGATTGGTGTGGGAGGATTATCTCCAAGAGTGGTATGGTGGGTGCAGATTGGCTGCTGTGCATTGATCCTGGCATGAGGGACTTTAGCTGCACGCTGTCTGCGCACAGACCAGGGAAGGAGTTTATAAGGGCTGTAGTTTAGTGTAGTCAGTCCCTAAGACTCTAGATAATTTTGTGTTCACTAGACACAACTACAGAGCAATAGTATTGTCTTTGGCCTAACAAGCCACACTTGTGGGACTTCTAAGGTTGTGTTTAGGGCACTCCTAACAAATTTGGCTAACTATTTAGAAGAGATCAGTGGGAAAAGTCTCCTTCACCACTGATACATGGTCAGATCCAAACTTGACCTCCTTTATGGCCATAACTGCACATTGGGTTGAGGGTATTGAAGTTAAGACAATGGCAGGGACCCAGAGGAAGTTGGAATTGAGGGCTGACCTTATTGGTTTCTGCAGAATCCCAGGTAGACACACTGGCAAGCTCCTTGCCCAGTGTTTTCTCTTTATCCTTGACAGATTGAAGATAACCCAAAAGGTATGGACTTCAAGTTCAAATTGTACTTCTTGCTCATTCATATGTTGATAGATTGGTTGGGTAACTTGTGATAATGCAAGCAATAATGATACTATGATGACTTCACTCCAGTATACACTTCACAGGAGGGGGATTAAATTTGATGCTATTAAAAACAAGATTAGGTATGATTTTTCACTGTGCTGATGCTCTGATTTAAAATTTTCTAAATGTTTCCCTCACATTGTCAACTTGGCCTGCAAGTCAGCTTTGGGTGCCATAACTGACATGAAATATATTGAGGGAGAGGCAGAATATGTACCAGGGTTTGGTTCAAGGGACTGTATTGCAACAGTCCACTCACTCATCAATGCAGTAATTCATCCCTATTGAATTTACACCTATTACTGATTGGACCATTCAGATTCATAACAGCAATGTGAAAAAGCAGAGATTTTCACAATATGTGCTGGAATCCTTCAAACAGGACTATCAGCTTATTCAAGATGTCTCAACAAGATGGTCTTCAACCCTCCTGATGATTGAGAGGGTCTTGAAATTGAAAGAGGTAGGTCTGAGAATAATATAACTAAGCTTTCATTAAGATTGCATAGGCAGTTATTGAAATAACATATGACAATGACTTCCCTGACTTAGAGAAGTTCCAAATGAATGAATATGAGTGGGAATTACTAGAGGACTACCAGAAAATTCTTGAGGTATCAGTTTGTGTGTTCAGAAGAATATGTGGCTAATGCAGAATAAAGATCCCTCATGCCTTCCAAGATATACTTGGGACTGTAAAGACTCCTACTCTTCCATACACTATCACATCTTTTTCAGCATTGATTGAGAGATGGACAGAACTGGCAGAAGGGAACTACTCTTGGAAGAATATCATCACCCCAGGCTTGGACAAGTTGGAGAAGTATGAAGGAGAGCTGACAAAAACACCAGCTTATGTCCTTGCAATGGGTAATCTGCACATTTTTGTTATGAGCATACCCCATTTTATTCTTTTACAGTAACGACAGAGATGACAAGTATGCGGATATGGGTCTGGAGAGTGGGACAATGATTTTCTTTTTCTTTCTTTCTATTTTACTTTACAGGACAATACAATACAAGGACTGGATGGCAGGACTTAGAGCAGGATACCTACGTGACACTATAGCCCTTATTTGGAAGGTGGTTAGGTCAGCATCAGTTATAGGACATACCAAGTGCCAACAGGAAGGACAGCCCGATGATGGGCCTAGACCGCAACTTGAACCAAGGTCTAGATGACCCGGAGGGATGGTACAGGAATGGCTTGTTAGGGATGACCTAAACACAACCTCAAGACTTATGAGAAGGGTGGCTTGTTCAGCTGAAGACAAGACAGACAAAACAAGTCTAGACAAGACAAGCTTTGTTGCTCAAGTAGAAGTGTCTAGGACACAAACTATCTAGAGTCTTAGGGACTCACTACCTAAGACTACAACCCTTATAAACCTCTCTCCTGGTCTGTGCGCAGTCAGCACGCAGCTAAAGTCCCTCACAATAGAGACAATGCGCAGCAGCTGAGTCTGCGCCCATATGACCTTACTTGGAGATATCCTCCCACTCTGTCCTTCCCCATATGGCCACGCTATTGTCTTGCATCTCGGCCGACTCTCACATACGCCGGTACCTAGTTGTCGGTACACCTCGGTGTTCCCATGTCATCCCTCAGGCGCCGTGCCGCTCATGTATCCTATCATGGCGTAGGCCCGTCATCGGGCCATTGTTCCTGTCAGCACTTGGTCTATGTCCATAGCTGATGCTGACCTAACCTCCTTCCATATAAGGGTCGCAGTCCTAGCATAGTCTGTCCCTGCGACCAAGGTACCGTCTGAGTCCTGTATCTGAATGTTTGAGTGAAGATAAAAAGATAAAAAGAAAAGAAAAATAGATCCCGACTCCCCAAGACCATATCTTCATAATCGTCATTAGTGTTGTTACTGGGGGTGGGCAATTCCGCATATGCGTGACCTGTGTGACAGGTGTGTGACAGGTGTGTGACGCACTGAATCCTTGACCCAGCGGCTTGCCTCTTGCCACAACTCATTTGTGACTTGTTCTTGGCCACAGACTGGACATATTATGTAGTATCTATGAATATATGAAAGTAATTATACATATGGGGTGGCAGAAATGTGTCAACTGGCATATTGCCTGCCAAATATCACCATATCACAGGGGTCAAACTTGCAAGAAGTGTACAGCACTCCAGACACATTGTATCAATCTGGTGTAAGGGAGAACATTTCTCAGTTTCATATTCTCTACAACTTGTATAGCGCAGATCTTTGAATTTCTTGATGTAATGCCCAGAACCATGCATCTGCAATGCCTGTTTGGGTGGTTAGACCAAGTATTTCAAAAATCTGCTTTGTAGACATTTTAGAGCATGGGAAACTGTAAAACTTTCTCACTTACACCAAGTGAATACAATGAGTCTAGAATGCAGTACACCCCTTGCAAGTGATGGAGAAATTGCAAGGGGTGTACTGCATTCTAGACTCATTGTGTTCACTTGTGGTAAGCAAGAAAGTTTTACAGTTTCCCATGCTCTAAAATGTCTACAAAGCAGATTTTTGAAATACTTGGTCTAACCACCCAAACAGGCATTGCAGATGCATGGTTCTGGGCATTACATCAGGAAATTCAAAGATCTGCTCTATACAAGTTGTAGATAATATGAAACTGAGAAATGTTCCCCCTTACACCAAATTGATGCAATGTGTCTGGAGTGCTGTACACTTCTTGCAATGTCTTGTGGTGTTGTGACAGAGACGTCACACCATGTCACAGTCCATTGGCCATGAGGTTGCTGCATGTCAAACCACTCTTCCTTCCTCCCACCATCATCCACAGTCTTATTCTTCATTGTATGCATACTTTTAACTCACATACACATAAACTAATGCTATAATAGAACACAGCTACTTTAAATGACACTAAAAGGTGGAAAAGCAGCAAGACAGCAGAATGCAGCTAATGCCAGGGCAAAAGCTGCAATTCAACATGATATAAACAAGTCAGAGAGGACTCCTGGAGAGTTAGAGTCCAGCTATGATGAGGCATTGGAGACAATACAATGTCTGGAGTGCAAGCTAGCTGATGAGAAGAGTCAATCAGCTGCTCTTGAAATTGCTTTGCAAAATGAGAGGGATAGAGTCTCTCAACTGAAAGAGGACCTGGAGAGCAAGTTAGCTGATGAGAAGAGTCAATCAGCTGCTCTTGAAATAGCTCTGCAAAATGAGAGGGAGAAGGTCTCTCAGCTGAAAGATGATCTGGACATGGAAAGGTTGAAGTATCAGGAGCTCTACAGGACACTCCATGTTGAAAGACGAGCTAAACAGTGTGGTATCAAGAAAAAGGAGATGTTAGAGGACCAAATCAATCTCCTGAAGTCAGCAGCATTAGAAAATTCTAAAAATCAAAAGGAGATTTTATCTAGTGCCAATCATGCTATAGATTCACTCCTCAGGTTGGAGAAGGAGAATGCAGGGTTGAGGAGTGATCTTTCCTTATGCCTGGAGCGAATAACAAGACATGCTAAGTCATGTTCTCTGGAGCTGAATACTCTAAGAAAAGAGCTCAGAAAAAGTAAAAAGCAAGTGCATAGGCTTAAAGGACACTTTCAACTTGCAGCTGCAAGAAAGGAGCTTGCAATGACAAAAACTAGAGAAAAAGTCCTTAAAGAGAAATCTGTTCATAATCTAATGTGTAAAGGAGTTTATACAGAGGACACAAGGAACTTAATACGATTGCTAGTCAAAGCTGGCTGCTCAAAAGATTACATTGGTCATGTGATATGTGCTGTTCTCAAATCTGCAGGCATCACAACAGCTGGATATGTCAGTAGGAGAACAGTCTCCAGGGTGCTTTTGGAAGGATGGGTTGCTTCCCAAATCCAACTAGGATATGAGATGCAGAAGGCAGAAAGTCAGTTTCTTTAATTAACTTATGATTGATTACATTTAACCATATTTTATTTAGCTATGACATACAGTGCTGATGGCACCAGCCATCGTAATATTAACTATATCTCTCGTCATGTGAATTATAAGGCTGAAGATTACAATGGTGATGGTGCCAATAAGCAAGCTACATGCTTTCTTGGAGTCATGGCATCACTTGATGGCACAAGTGAGCAGTCACTGAATGACTGGGACAAAACTTTGGAGACAATCACAGACTTATTCAATAGATCTCCTATGGGACAACATAATGGAAGTATTATCTGCACAGTTGACTTATTTGCCAAACTTGCTGGCATGCTTACAGACCATTGTGCAAAGGAAAAAAAGGATGTTGCAGCATTGGAAAGGAAGAAGATAGAAGCAATGTACCAGAAACTTGGAGAAGACACTCTTGTTGGTTCAACAAATGCAGAGTTATTGCCAAAGTTCTTAGAGGCATATGATCAGATGGTTAAGGACCAGGGTGGTCAAGATAAATGGAAAGCTTTGCATGAACAGGAACAGAAAGAGAGAATAGCTAGGATGACTGAAAAAGCCATCATTGAACTTGGAAAAGATGCATATGAAATGCTTTCAGATGCTGAGAAAAAGACCCTCAGGCTTTTTATTTGGGCTGGGTGTGGGTGCCACAAAGACCTGAATACAGTCGAGGCTGGCTACACTGAGATGGCTATGTGGTGGGATGAAAATGATATTACACCACCAATCCTATTGGCAAACAGGGACAATGCAGCTGTGTTGAAGGAGATCTCTCATAACCAGGATGCTGTAACTCCAGCACAAGAACGTGCATTTGAAATGACTGCAAAGGGTGGCATAAAAACTGCACAGATAGCTGGTGCAATACTCAATCACAAAGATGATAAGAAAGGACATCATAATCAGTTTCGTTTTTGGTGGGAAAAGGAAACCAAAGTTGAGTTCACTTTCCCTGACACCTCCAACACACGTTATCAGTCATACTGTGAGGCTGCTGGTGTTTTACTGGTGCACAAGGAATTAATCCTGAAATATCTGGAATTTTCTGTCAATAAAAAGCAGGCAAAGCAGTTTAGTCACATGGAAAAAAATCTATGGGATGCCTTACACTGCCAAGCAACATTGACAGAACTTGCAGTATTAGCCATTTATGCCCAATCTGTTAGTCATCCATATATGAATGAAATTTGTGGAAAGCAGAGTAACATGCTGGACATGGGCCCATTTCATCATAAAGTCTATGCTCATATAAACAGTATTGCCAGAAACCCTACATTTCTGATTGGTCCTGATGTATCTCATGAAAAGGGTACAGTGAATGGCTTACCTTGGAAGTCACCTGAAGTTATAAATGCCATACAGAAGATGAAACCAGAATTACCTTACTTACAGCCACTCCTTGTGAGGTTCTTTAAAGGGGCTGCTAGGGGATGGAAGCACTTCACATCAGAATTTGCACCAGGTGGTTTAATTGATGAAGCAACTACAGTTGAAAAAGACATGGCATGGCTCCCAACCACAAATGATGTTAATGAAGGAGCCCTTGGTTCATTTAGGGTTTTGATGAGGAGGCAACCACAGCTAACTGGTCTTCAATATAATGCACAAGCAATGTTTCATCACAATGAAACCCAGGCATTCATGGAAGCAAAGTTTACTGCACCTGAGGATTTCAAATTTATACACCAGGAAGCCCGAGGGCTTAAAGGTGTTGACAGACAAAGAAAATTTGAGATAATCAACTTTGCAGAGGAAAAAATAGCTAGGAAGCAGCAAGCAGCACAAGAACGACAGGAGAAAGTTGCAAAGAATGCTGCTAAGATTGCAAGTATCACACTCCTTTTAGACAGAGATGCAGTGGTAAAACTTGCTGGAGAGAATCTCAGGAATCAATTTAATGCCTTCAAGGCTGCAGGTGCCCCAAACATGCAAGATTTGACCAAAAGAAACAAAGTTGCAGATCTCAAGAAGGCATTGCAGGATGCTGTTGATATGTATCATGCAGGTAAATGGGACCCTTATAAAGGTCAGGAGGAGGTAAATGAGGAAGGAGAAGAGATTTTTGACTTTATGGGAATTGAGGACAATGGTGATGATGAATGGGAAGATTTACCTGGGATGTGATACAATAATGTCATCATGGCAGGCTCCTCAATCCATATCTCAGCACCAGACTTTGGATATATGCAGTATATACATTATAATAATTGTATAGTACCATGTGGAACCTGAATTGACACTTCAGGGACTATGCTTTTCTCAAATGTCGAGTGGGTCAAGATTTGACACATTTTGTCACATGCGTGACGTCACGCTCCCGCGTATATTACAGAGCATTGCCCACCCCCATTGTTACTGTGAAAATTGAACTGGATGAGGTGTGCTCATAACATCACCCCCCCCTTAAGGCCTTGCGTCCCAAGAGGCTGAACTTGCTGAGTCCACATAGTGTGGATCTCGTTTCATTCGTTCATAAAAGTGGGCTAGCTGCTGGGTTTGTTCTTCAGGCGTCAAGCCTGATCGTTCTGAATCGACATCTTCGACCTCTTCAACTGTGGTCTTCCATTTAACTGTTTTCTTTGTGGGGTGTGCAACACCCTTGATTCTTTTTTGTTGGTCCTCTTCTGACTCGCTACTTTCTTTAGCAGCTACTGATTTCTCTTTCTTCAAGATTTTCTTTTGGAGACACTTGGTGTCTCTTTCATGTGCTCAGCGCTCCTCTTCCAACTCCTCTTTTTCTCCCCTTTTTGGGAAATCAAGCACAGGTGACTGCCCGCCACGCTCCAGGTCTCTGGAGAACGTCCCATTGGTGTTGTCTGGCAATTCCATGATTGCCCTTCTATCTCCTTTCCAATTGCGCCATCTGCGCTCCATGTTTTCTAAATATTTTGGGCCGAACTGGCCATCATCCCATCCAAAAAGTTGTTTATCCTTCCAGTGAGTTCCCTGACTTTGTTTGTGCCTTGATGCACTAGGGGTTGGTCGAGGAACTGTCTCGGTGTACTGAATGTACACCTTTCCATTTTTCAGGTTCCTAATGAGCTTAGGAGCCTTAGGGTTCTCTCTGTGGAATTTTTTGACTTTTGCCAGTGCATTGGCAATGTTTCCGGCCGGTTCCCAGGTGGATTCCTCCACCAGATAATTTTTCCATTTTACGAGGTATTCCAACCTCGCTCCTCCTCGTCCGCTGATGCGGCCTTCCATAATTTCTTCCACTTCATATTCGTCCTCCTGGGACTCTTCCACCATCTGCATGTCCTTGCGCGCTGCTGCCTTCGCTTCTGTTTTGGGAACTCCAGTTCCCTGTATGGCTTCAACAAGACTTCATTGAAGACATTGTAAACTTTCCACACTGCTGGTATTTTTAGTTTATAAGATGACTCACCGACCTTGGCGAGGACTTTGAGTGGGCCAACAAATTTTCCATTGAGCTTTTTGGTTGCTCGAATTACCGGGAGGTTCTCTGTACTGAGATAAACCTTGTTGCCAGTTTCATATTCCTTTGCTGCCTGTCGATGGCTATCATACCGCTCTTTCATGACTTGAGCAGCTTTTTCTAATGCCTTCTTTGCAGTCCTGTGTACCTGCTCCAGGTCTTTTGCCAGTTGTTCCACTGCTACTGCTTTAGGTGCATAGGTGGGGTCTAGTCCTTTGTTTGGATGTCATCCATAGTTCATGAAGAAGGGCGTGAAGCCTGTTGCTGAGTGCACCCGATCATTGTGGCAGAATTGTGCCACTGACAGCCAATCGCTCCAGTTATCTTGGCGATTATTGACGAACATGGTCAAGAATTCCTTTACTTCTTGATTTACTCATTCCATCTGTCCATCCGTTTGTGGGTGATAGGCTGTTGATCGGTTGGCCTTGATTCCCAACATTCCATACAAGTCGTTCATGAACTTTGAAGCAAACTGAGGTCCTCTGTTGCTTATTACTTTTCTGGGGAGTCCATGCTCCTGGAATACGTTGTCCCTGAACAGCTCTGCTGTTCCCTGCGATGTGATTTCTTTTATGGTGGGCAAGAAGTACGACTTCTTTGTAAATCTGTCCACCACTACCATTATTGTGTCATTTCCTTTTGACGTAGGTAAGGGTCCCATGAAGTCGACTGAAATGACTTCCCATGGTTCTGTTGGGACCTCATTAGGTCTGAGTGGTGCCACGCATGCTTGTCAATCCGGCTTTGCTTTTTGACAGGTTTTGCAACCTGGAATGTATTGTTCAATATCCTTGCGCATATTTGGCCACCAGAAATTCCTTGTCAAAGACTCCAGTGTCTTTGCAATTCCAGAATGTCCCCACAAATGATGAATTGCGATGATGTCTTCTCGCAATGCTATGACTGCTGGTACATAAACTCGTCCTTTCCAAGTGACGAGTCCTTGTTTAAGTTGGTATTCTCCATCGGCCTTTCCAAGGCCTTCGACAACCTGTGTCTCCCATTGCCGCTTGGGCACATCTCTTATATCTTTCATGATGTCATCGATTGCACGATCATCATCGAATACTTGTATGAAGACGTGTTCTTTGAGCAGAACTACCCCTTCATTGTCGTTTTCTCCATGGGTATGTCCTGCCCATCTAGATAGTAAGTCTGCCTTTGTGTTGGACTTCCCATTTCTGTGTTTTATGATGAAGTTGTATTCCTGCAAGTCCATCACCCATTGCGCCTGTCGTCAATTTAGGTTTTGTGCTTTTCTGAAATAGGTCAAGTTCTGATGGTCCGTCAGAACTTCCACTGTGTGTTTGGCCCCTTTAAGGTAGTGGGACCATTCATAGAAAGCGTGCATAACTGCAAGCATCTCTTTGTCATAGATCTCGTAGTTTCACTCGGCATCGTTTAGGGATTTTGAAATGAAAGCCACAGGCTTCCATACATCATTTTCTGTTTGTTGCAATAGAATTCCTCCTATGGCGAAGTCAGAGGCGTCCACCTCTACTCAAAACTGCCCATCTTCACTAGGAATTCGCAACACCACCTCCTCTGCTATAGTTTCTTTTATTTTCTTGAAGGCTACGTCCTGTAGCTCCGTCCATTTCCACTCGTCTTTTCCAGTAAGGCGAGTCAAGGGTTTTGCCGCTTTAGCGAAGTCTTTTACAAAGCGCCTGTAGAAGTTAACGAAGCCCAAGAATTGCTGGACTTCTTTTTTGCACATAGGCGTTGGCCACTCGGTTACTGCTTTTACTTTAGCAGATTCCATCCGTACCGAGTTTTCGCTGATGATGACTCCAAGAAAGTCCATCTCCTTTTTGTCAAAGAAACATTTTTCTGGTTTCAGTGACAGCTTATGTTCCTCTAGCTTTGCTAGGATACGGTTGACCTGTACCATATGTTCCTCTTGGTTTTTTGAAAATACAAGAATGTTGTCCATGTATATGACGACCCATCCCTCCACTATCTTGACTCTAAAAATGTCGTTCATCATTGTCTGAAAGGTGGCAGGCGAATTAGTGAGCCCAAAGAACATAACCAAGGGCTTGAAGAGTCCTCTATTGGTTCGGAAAGCCACCTTCCATTGATCTCCCTCTTTGATTCGTACATTGTTATATCCCCAACGTATATCCATTTTAGAGAAGACTTTTGCTTGTGACAATTTATCCACCAGCTCTCCTATTAGCAGTAGTGGATAGCAGTTTTTGACCGTCATTTCGTTGAGTTGCTGGTAGTCCTGTACCAGTCGTAACTTTCCATCTTTCTTCTTTACAAAGAAGAAAGGTGATGCCATGGGCAATTTACTCGACTGGATTCGCCCAGAATCCAGGTTCTCTTTTAAGAATTCATCCAGTTGCTGCTGTTCATCCCGGTTTAATGGGTAAATTTTGCAATCAACTGGGTTAGACCCAGGGATCAACTCAATAGCGTGATCCCATCACCGCCGTGGTGGTAGTTCATCAAAGGTCTCTTTTTCGAAGACCTTTCTATGCCCTAAATAATGTCTGGGGACCACTTCCTCCAGAGTTCGTTTTTTTGTTTTCTCCGCTTCTTCTGTGGCTATTTTTGTGACCATAGACGCGTAGGCCCTAACGTTAAGTTCTGGTTCACCAATGTGAACAGCCAACAATTTGTCCTCCACCTCGAGGCCTTCTGCTATGTCCATCTCATCCTCTGGTTCTTGGACTGAGGAACCCTTCCAACACGTGCCCTGGACATCGGTTAAACTCCAGTGTCTGCTTCTTCCAGTTGATGGTTGGATTGTGTTTCCTCAACCAATCGAAACCTAAGAAGATGCTCGTTTTCGATAGATGCGTTACTGTGCATTCGATAACTTCCTTGTGTTCACCAATGCATAGTTTTATTTTTGCCATGTATTCCAGGGCACCTCTCGAGTTCTTGGTTCCGTCTACATTGTATATGGGCATTGGTTGTACCAGGTGTTGTTTAGGGATTTGGTGCTTTTCTACAAAGTCGGTGCTGATACATGTTCCTGTAGCTCCGGAATCCAGTAGCATTTTGATACGGACACTCTTTGATCCATCCATCTTCGTAACAACTCCTGTTAGGTCAATTTCATTATAACCAGTTCCTTGCACAGTTTTTTCTCGCAGGTGTACTAAATTCCATAATGCATCTGTTTCTGTCATGGCATTTAAGTCATCCACCAAATGGCCGTCCACCTCTTTCACTCTTTTATTGTCTACCCATTGTTGTAGACATTCCACTGCTGTTTGTTTGGGTTGTTCCCAAATTCTCCTTAGCATCCACTGCAGGTGTCCAGGCTTTTAATCATTGTCCTTGTTTTGCAGCTCACTCTTAGGTTCCTTAAGTGATGTACCTTCCCACTGCATTTGTAAAGTAAATCATGCAATTTGATTTGGGAATCTACTATTGGTACATCACTACTAGAACACTGAGTAGCAGCCAGCAGCGCTGAGCGCTCACCTACTGGTTTTCCGCAAAATCCGAAACTTCTTCTATATGTTCGACTGGGGTCGTTTCCCTATTGTTGACATATCTGACTACCTGCTTCCCCTTATCTCCTGCTGTAATGGTTTTGGGTTTCTTACAGGTCCATGCCACATGACCTTTCTCGCCACACTTGGGACAGGTCAGTTCTGCGTGTTGTTTCTTTGCCCAGCATTCCTTTACTAGGTGTCCTTTTTTCCGGCAATAAGAGCAAGTTTTTGCATTTTTGCTGTCCACATCCATTGCATTAGGATCGGACCGACTTCCTGTCACAATCGGTGGTGGTGCTCTGAACTGCCACTGAGGGCGACTGTTTGGTGCGGGGGCTTGCTCTTTGTATTCTCTTTGTACTTTAGAGAATCCATAGGCTTCATTAGCTTTTCGATAAGCTCTTGTGAGCGCTGTTACTCTAGCCTGGATTTGGTGGAGTGTAGCTTTCTCTGCCAATCCTCGAAATCGGGTTAGGTCTCGACCTAGTGCTGGGTTAAGATGGTTTGTAAACTGGGAGATCAGGGCCTGATCGTTCCAGTCAGTTAACGAGGTACGGGAATTGAACTTGATGATATAGTCTTCTATGATCATTGTCCCTTGCTGTAGTTTTAATAGCGCCTCGATGGCTTTCTCCTTGGTCTCAGTGGACATGAAGAAGTCATGCATCTGTTGCTTGAAATCTGCCCAGTCTATAAAAGGGAATTGATTGTCCAGTGGTCATCTGACCCATGCGCTATTGTCGTCTGTACTCTCTCCTGCATTAAGCTGGGCCCAATCCAATTCCGTACTCCAGCCATGATTGTCGATTTTATCCTGAAACTCCTGTTGCGCCTCCTGGAAGGCCTTGAGTTTCACCCCACTCCAATCAGCCACTCTTTCTCCTTTCCTGCCTTTGATCCTGTATAGGCAGATTGACACCTTTCGTTTCGGATCCTTTTTGTTCACCAGCATGAAATAGGTCTCCATCTGCCGTAACCATCCATCTACTGTCCGAGGATCTCCTTCATAGAAGGCAGGCATTTCTGCTTTGGTGAGAGGTCTGGGTTCTTGATGGTTAGACCGTTGGTATTTGTTAATCATGGCTGCCAATGCTTGTCCAGCACTGGTGATGGCTCATTGTCTCTCTTCTGCCTGACGATGGATGTCATCTGTTACAACTTCTCCTTCTTACACTTACTTGCTACAATAACCTTTCTTCACTTCATCGCTATGCTTTGATACTTGTTTCATCTACCTGGACTGCCCCTCGTTTCACTTCCTTTTATACTTCTTCATTGTTCTCTAGGCAGTATATAAACCCCCGCATGTACTGTAGTACTTCAGTTCCAACTTAATCGAGTATTGTCCTTTACTGAACAAGCCTCTCGCTCTCGTCCCCTCATCGCTCGAACCATCTTCGTCGTCGTCTAGCATAACGATGACAAGCACCTCTGTCCATTGACTGGGATTAGACCGAGACTCTAGTCGTCATTGTTGACTCAGTAGCGAACCAAGGGCATCGATCCTAACACAAGTTGGAACTCACTGAACCGCTTAGTGCATCGTCACTAGCTAGACAATATAGATCCGAAACAACCCGAAACCAGACTCTCTAACCAGAGACCACCGAACGATTCCTTTCTCTTTAAAGGGACATATTATCTAGAAAGACAAGAGCTCTTTTTCTTGACACTAAATAAACGTTGGGAATTTCGAGGAGTAGGAAAGAACAAGAACACCCCAGTACCCGACGAATACTTTGAAGGGGATTACATTGAAGGAGACGAACACTCGCTACCTGGAAAACTTTGGGTTGAGTGGAGAAACGAACAAAAAGAACCAGAAGAAGAACCAGAACTATATTTCGAGAGACCCGAAGAAACCCTTTGGTGGGAAGAGTACTGTAACGTGGAATTTGATTTCGACGGTACTGATCCATACTACTCTCTCTCTGAAACATCCATAACAGGGTGGAACACCTTTTTGGAACAAAAACAAATCGAATATGAACTAGAAAACCTGAGACCTGAAACAGACTGCCGAAACCGACACAAAACAAATGGCAACTAACGTTGAAACCACCGATGCCCCCAGGGGAGACATCAAACCAGTCTCAGCACGAATTTTCACAGGAGATCGGACCGAAGCTAAATCATTCATCAACTGGTTTAGCGATTTCTTTGCAATAAACACCCACAACTATGAAGGGAAACATGAAAAGAAAATCAGATATGTCCTCCAATGCCTAGGAAAGGAACTAGACAACTGGAAAGAAATAATCCGCGATCAACTGGATGAAAAAGATGGACTTACTTGGGAAAACTACGACACCTTTGTCAAACGATTCCTTGATGATTGGGGAGAAGTCAACACTGCAGTCAGGGCGCTGAATGAGCTCACTAAATTACGAGTTGGAGGAGAGATCACTGTCCCAATCTACGTCCGAAAATTTAGAATGCTCATAGGATCTTCCAGACTAACCGGAATTACCGCCCAACTCCAGGCATTCGTCCGAGGCCTCCCAACCACCATTGCTGCCAAGATCCTCGAAGGACAAGGCAACTTTAAAGCTATCACAGACGCCTACAGAAAAGCAGAACAACTCAATGCAGCATGGGAAATGATGAAAGCGTTAGGAAAAACTGATACAGGGCATCGATTCAATAAAACAGGGGTACCTAAAACAATCCACACCATACCAACCGGATGCCTTACTGATGGGCAACGAGAAGAATACATGCGTTCTGGGAAATGTTTCAGATGCGGAACCATTGGTCACCTATCCTGAAATTGCCCAAAGAAAGATACCACCAAGAACCTGCCCCCCTCAGGACGATTCACCAGAACAATCACCGAAGATAACGATGCTAAGAAAATTCGCACTATGATTGCGGCTCTCAGCACAGAGGAGCAGAGAGACTCTCCTCACTGACCTTGAAACTGAGGGTTTTTAAAGCGGAGGAACCAGAAAGCAGTTGGAACCTCCAAGAACAATTATGGACAGTTAGCACTCGACTCTGTAATAGTAAGATCAAATAATAATCAACAACTCTCAATAACTGTCCAATCACCCGAATTACCCGCTGAGATATCTGCCCTCGTTGACTGCGGAGCAGAAGGAAACTTCATTGACGAAACTATAACAAAAAACATGAACAAGAAACCACTTGTTACGATTCCTTTTCTTTTTCCTTACCTGTTACAATAGCCTTTCTTCACTTCGTCGCTACGCTTTGATACTCATTTCGTCTGTCCGGATTGCCCCTCATTTCACTTCCTTTTATACTTCTTTATTGTTCTCTAGGCAGTATATAAACCCTGTGCATGTACCGTAGTACCTCAGTTCCAACTTAATCGAGTATTGTCCTTTACTGAACAACCCTCTCGCTCTCGTCCTCTCTATCGCTCGAGCTATCCTCGTCGCTGCCTAGCACGACGTCGAACAGCATTCTTGTCCAGTGACTGGGATTAGACCGAGACTCTAGTCATTGTCGACTCGATAACGAACCAAGGGCATCGATCCTAACACCACTAATCTGACCAATACGAGTTAAAAACGCTGACAGAACAGTAAACTTAAATGGAATGATCACACATAAAGTCAAGATTCCCTACCACATCAGAAATCTACAAATTGAAACAAGCTTCCTAGTCACTAAACTGGGAGATCAAAAGCTTATACTCGGACTCCCCTGGTTAGAAAAACACAACCCAACAATAAACTGGAAGGAACGGACCCTTGAGCTCGATCACCAACCGACAAAGCAGATAGAAAGAAACCTGGATCAGGAAATCAACGAATACTGGATCAGGGTTAAAACTTCGGCATCACAGGCACTAGAACACACGCTACGCAAAGAAACCATAACAACGCTGCCAGACGAGTACCAAGGATGGAAATCTACCTTCGAAAAGGCGCCTTCAGAACGATTCCCAGTCAGACGCACATGGGATCACGCAATCGATCTCAAAACCGGATTTACCCCAAAAGTCAGCAAAATCTATCCACCATCAATAAAAGAGCAATCATCCCTCGACGAATGGATCACAGAACAGCTAGCTAAAGGATACATTAGACCATCCAAATCCCCACAAGCCTCGCCATTCTTCTTCGTCGCAAAAAAGGAAAGCGGAGCACTCCGGCCATGTCAAGACTACTGATACCTGAATGAATGGACAATAAAGAATGCATACCCACTACCATTAATCTCTGATCTAATGACCAAACTATCTGGTGCGCAATATTTCACAAAACTTGATCTCCGATGGGGATACAACAACGTTCGGATAAGAGAAGGAGATGAATGGAAAGCAGCCTTCATAACAAACAAAGGACTATACGAACCAACAGTCATGTTCTTTGGCCTATGCAATTCCCCATCCACTTTCCAGACAATGATGAACGAATACTTCCAAGACATGATCAACGAAGGATGGTTAATCATTTATATGGACGACATTTTAATATGTGGAACAACACCCAAAGACTTAGAAACTCGGACAAAATGCGTCCTAGAACGACTAAAAGAAAACGACTTATTTCTCAAACTCGAAAAATGCAAGTTCTGTACTCAGGAAATTGAATTCCTCGGAATGATCATTAGACCCGGGGAGATAACCATGGACCCGATCAAACTGGCAGGAATAGCAGATTGGCCGACACCAACAACGGTCAAGCAAGTACGATCCTTCCTAGGATTTGGGAATTTCTACCGACGATTCATTGGAAACTTTGCAACCCTTGCTCGACCACTTATTGATCTCACAAAAAAAGATGAAGCGTTCCTCTGGACACCAGAACGACAGGTGGCATTTAACAACCTAAAAAAACGCTTTACAACAGCCCCTGTGCTCCGAATGCCAGATGTCACCCGACCATTCATCCTGCAAACTGACACCTCGAATAAAGCAACAGGAGCAGTACTGAGACAAGCTGATGAAGCAGGACTCCTGCACCCTTGCGGCTTCATTTCACATGCCCTGACCATGACAGAGCAAAACTATCAGATTTATGACAGGGAACTACTGGCAATTGTCAAAGGACTTGCAGCATGGCGACACCTTCTTCATGGATCACCTCACACTACTATCGTCCATTGCAATCACAAGAATTTATCCTTTTATCGAACCCCACAATGCCTTACCCCCAGACAAGCCAGATGGTCCTCCTTCTTAAGCGAATTTGACCTTTGAATAGAGCACGTCCCTGGAACTAAGATGTTTGAAGCAGACGCCCTATCTCGATGACCAGACCACATTGGAATGGACAACACCCCAGAAGAAACCACGGTGTTACCACCTGAACGATTCATCAGGCTTATAGCAGACGACCTAGCAGAGAAGTTGCGCAAAGGCATGATTAAAGATGACTTTGGACAGATACTAGTCGAAGTAATCCAAAATCATCAAGCACCACCAATAAAATCAAAGCTGCAAGACTGGACATATGTCGACCACATCGTACATTACCAAGGAAAAACCTATGTACCTGATCAAGATGGATTGCGCACTCAACTCATTAAACTAATGCATGAATCACCTACATCTGGGCACCCCGGACGATTTAAAACTCTAGAATTACTCAAACGGAACTACTGGTGGCCCGGAATGAACAAGCATACCAGAGAATGGATCGAAGGATGCGTGCTCTGCCAGCAAATGAAAGTAAACATGCATCCCAACACCCCTGCCCTACAACCGATCAAATCTAATGCCACCCGACCCTTCCAACAAGTCACAATTGACTTCATCACAGACCTACCAATTGCTGATGGTTTCGACTCAATCATGGTCACGGTGGACCATGGACTTACAAAGGGGGTAACCTTTTCCCCTTGTCACAAAACGATCGACGCACTAGGGACTGCGGATCTATACATAAATGAAAACTTCAAACGATTCGGTTTACCGGACATCCTCATATCTGACAGGGGACCGCAGTTCGCATCTAAAGTATTCCAAGAAATAGGAAAAGCGCTGGGAATAAACCATAGAATGAGCACAGCCTACCATCCCCAGACAGATGGCGAGACAGAACGAGTCAATCAAGAACTAGAAGTCTACCTCCGAATGTTCTGCACAAACGAACCACACAGATGGAAATCGCTACTGCCAATTGCGGAATTCGCTCACAATAACCGACACCATGATACCATCAAAGCATCACCGTTTCAGCTAATGTACGGAATAGACCCTGTCGCTATTCCCACAGCCGCATCCCCCATGATGACCCCAGCAGCTGAAAACCGACTACGAATGCTACAAAAAGCTAGAGAAGAAGCACTCGCCGCACACGAACTCGCTAGACAAATGGTAGCGCTCAGAACAAGAGACAAAAGTATCAGATTCGAGAAAGGAGACAAAGTCTGGCTCGAAAATCGAAACCTCCAAATACCCTATGAGTCAAGGAAGCTAGCGCCCAAAAGAGAAGGACCCTTCATGATTGAGCAAGTACTAGGACCTGTCACCTACAAACTGAAACTCCCCAAACAATGGCGCATCCATCCTGTATTTCATACTACATTGTTAACCCCATATAAAGAAACAATGGCGCATGGACCAAACTTCATGAAACCACCCCCTGACCTCATCAACGGACAAGAAGAGTTCGAAATAGAAGCAATCATCACACACAGAAAACGAGGAACCGGCTATCAATACCTAGTCAAATGGAAAGGGTATGGACCGAACGAAAACTCATGGGAACCTGAAACAAATCTAAAAAATGCTGCGGACATCCTTAGAGCATATAAGAACCGCCGAGACCTGCTATGAAAACCATGGTCCAGTATTGCAACAAACAGATCCTCAGACAGAACGCTAGACATACCAAAAACATCGCTTCCCCCTACTCCCGATTCTCTCCCAGACAATCTATCCCAAAACTTAGACACCTAATCATCCAACTCCCTAATCGAACCCATCCTCACCAAGGACGACGTGCAATAGGAACAGCCTTCATTGAAATATGCAAAATCCTGCTCTATCGAACAAAAGTACCGTCACTACACCCAGTATACAAAACACAGATCAGCTCCAACTCCCAGACACCAACCGACGCCATCAGCAGAAATCGCCATGTCAGGGAAGCGTGAAGAGCACTGACCTTATGGATCATGGACTGAACAAGAGACCTGGAAGTGGCGGGAGTGACCTGCCTACACCAGACAGAGGCACTATTCCCAGATAAGATCGATTTCCCATCCGGTGGACCGCTGAACTTTAACCTACCCCCGAACTACCTATACATCCCACACGGAGGGATACCACCTCCATACCTGAATCCGCTGCCACCACCCCACTACCGCGACTTTGAATGGGAACCTGGATACCCAATGATCACGGGCATCATTCATCATATGAACCAGGGGACGATTACGCATCAAATTCCACCTAGACCACTACACGAACCATATTTGGCTGAAAGACCTCCCACACGACCTAATACTCCCAGACCAGAAGCATTGGCCGATCAACTCTTACGAAACATCCTCTCTATTGACGCAGATGATTCATTCTGGGACATGGAATACTTCGACGAAGTCAACCTATAAAAGAACGAGATTCCCACTTCCTAGCCTTCCAACCAACATCACAAACACAAAGATGTTCTCGCTCGTCGCCATCCTCGTCACCCTCGTCTCCACCCTCTTCCCTTCTGTCCTTATTGGAGGACTCGTTCTCGCTACCCTCCTCACTACCCTCGCCCTCGCCTATTCTTTTCCCGAAAAACTCCCAGAGCTCGACGTCTTCACACCACCCCTCGAAATCTTCGTTGAGACCGAAACGACGACCCATACCGACAACGATCTACACATTCACCCACCTGAACTTGTCAAGGAACCACCCATCGCAGAAGAAATCATTCCTGCACCTATCCCCAGATCGAACCCCCTCATCGCCGCTGCCTCTCTAGAAGCCTCGTATATCACAGCCAATCTCTGAGACCTCTCTGCCCCACTTGGAGCCCTCGTAGGACTCACCCTCACCACCGACCCTAATGCCATGACCTACGCCAAACGAGATCTAGTGCTCCGTGAACTCCGTCAATTAAAAGTCACCCTCGACTCCATACGATGGCACATAGACACGGCACAGAAGGATGTCGAAAACATCGTCCACTGGTACGAGTCTAGAGCAGACCATGCCTGGACAACCCAAGGGTGGCCTTAAGAAGTCGGTGACTTCTCGCATAGGGAGGGGGTAATGTTACAACTTCTCCTTCTTACGCTTACTTGCTACAATAACCTTTCTTCACTTCATCGCTATGCTTTGATACTTGTTTCATCTACCTGGACTGCCCCTCGTTTCACTTCCTTTTATACTTCTTCATTGTTCTCTAGGCAGTATATAAACCCCCGCATGTACCATAGTACTTCAGTTCCAACTTAATCGAGTATTGTCCTTTACTGAACAAGCCTCTCGCTCTCGTCCTCCTCATCGCTCGAACCATCTTCGTCATCGTCTAGCATAACGACGACAAGCACCTCTGTCCATTGACTGGGATTAGACCGAGACTCTAGTCGTCATTGTTGACTCAGTAGCGAACCAAGGGCATCGATCCTAACATCATCTTCCCGGGCTGCTACTGCTGCTGCTGGTTGTGTAGCAGGTAAAGGTTCCAGCGTTTCAGTGTCCTGCCAATGTGCCCACCATCCCATTACTGCATGGTAGGCGTGCGTGATCATATTGACTGTGAGTCGGAAGGTTCCAATGCCGACTTGATGAGAACCGTATCCTTGCCACATCATGGCCTTCATCCACGGCCATCCACCAGGTTCTCCTGAGACTTGGACGCAATGCCACATGCGGTTGCATCCTTTGGTCCTTCTCCAGTATATGGGTCAGTACTCGTCCATGAGTTCTGGGTCCCATCCATAAATCTCCCTGATGGTCGGGTATGCCGGCCATTTATAAGAATTCCAATATTCCCATTTTACGAGCCAGAGATAACAATATCCAGGATGTTTCGGATGTAGTTTATTTTGTGCCTGTTCCAAGAGTCCTGGCCGTTCATTTCGTAGACAGGGATCTATCTCTACTAGAGCTGCTGCTGCGTCTGAGCACACTGGTTGCTCTAGTACCTGTTCCCTGTTATCTTCCCTTAGGCTTATGATTTCGCCTACTTCGGGATCGTTTGTTGGTTCTGCTCCGACTCGAAGTTCCTTGTGGCCACTAGTGAACAGTACTTCCACCATGTCCCAACCATTAACGTCGGCCATTTCTAAGCCTACGTGTACCACATCGGTTCATTCTGTGGTAGTCCACCTTGTATGGACTCCTTCATTTCGGTATTCTGCTCCCATTTCCCATATGGCTGCAATTGTAGGATAAGCAGGCCATTCGTACTTGTTCCAGTACTTTGGTTGGATGAGGTTGAGGTAACAGAATCCTGGTACCGATGGTGCAAGTTTTTCAGGTATGGGGCCCATGCGAATGGTCCACCAGAAGCCTGGTGATATGTTTCCATTTATTGCGTGCATCCACACATTCCAATCTTCATGACTCATGGTCATTCCCTCATGCTCGTACAGTTCTTGTACGTGGTGCTGGCACTGCAGTTTTTCTATTGCTATCTTATAACGTTGGATAGCTTTGTTGCTGTTGTTTATTAACATGAGCCACTGGTTGTATTTCGACGAGACCAGGGCTAGCCAAATAGGGTTGGAGGTGTTGTTGTTGTATTGGACCTCCAATAACTCCATGAGTGTGCGGTATTCTTTTTCTGCTTTCCACATAGTGCGCTCCACTCGCAGGACTGCACGAGCGGCGGCTCTTTCCACAAGAAGGGCCTCCCAAGCTTCCTTCTGTTCCAATTCCTGTGCGGCTTCGCGTTGCCTGAGGAGTAACTGTGCTTGAGCGCATTCAAGTCGTCGTGACTCCTTCCAGTGTTTCCAATACAACCGGACATGATTGTCGTATCGGTGAATGATAGTGTTGCCAATAAATTCTTTTGGTCCTGTCATGACCGTGTCACTGATGGTAACCCAGTCCACCTCGAAGATGCACCCAATCTCCAAGAGTGTCGCCTGGGCATATGGTAAAATGTATGTGAATGCGCACTGCATTGTGCTAAACGTATGGGTTGGATCTGTAAAAGAATCTTCAACCAATTTCAGGCCCTCCACTGACAACTGGTCCGTTCTATCGGCTGTCCAGTTCGGAATCCGTGCCTGTCGATGATGTCTCTTGGGAAACAAGAGAGATAATGTCTGAATGTCGTGGGAACCACAAGCTGTTCAAGTGTGTGCACCCAGCAATTTGCCTCACTATCTTTGTGCCTAGTTATCAACCCGAAATCAGGTAGGGTTGCTAGTACAGGGAGTGTGTGAGGAACTTGGGTTCAGCCTTGATATGCAACACAAAAGAAGTGTCTTCACTCATTCCTGAGTTTTTCAGCAATAACAGTGTACTACACCCAGGGCGTGTCTGTGGTCTCCTGCCTACGCTCTCCCGGCAATGCTAGTACTCTTGTCTGTTACTGTGTGTAGACTCCCCAAGTAGGTTTTGTCGTCAGGCCCAATGGGGCGTATTGAGGATCTCTCATTCGAGACCTGTTGACAGTGATGTGTTGATATCGATGTCGCCTGGAGAGGATGCAGGCTACGTGATTACTTCCTCTCAGAAGAAACTAGGCCGTTGGCGTTCTGAGCAATGACGAGCCAAACATGTTCGGTGCTAACCAACAGGGTAGAGTGGTAAAGACTCTAGATTATGTTAGGGACGACCTAAACACAACCTCAAGACTTATGAGAAGGGTGGCTTGTTCAGCCAAAGACAAGACAGACAAAACAAGTCTAGACAAGACAAGCTTTGTTGCTCAAGTAGAAGTGTCTAGGACACAAACTATCTAGAGTCTTAGGGACTTGCTACCTAAGACTACAACCCTTATAAACCTCTCTCCTGGTCTGTGCGCAGTCAGCGTGCAGCTAAAGTCCCTCACAATAGAGACAATGCACAGCAGCTGAGTCTGCGCCCATATGACCTTACTTGGAGATATCCTCCCACTCTGTCCTTCCCCATATGGCCACGCTATTGTCTTGCATCTCGGCCGACTCTCACATACACCGGTACCTAGTCATTGGTACACCTCGGTGTTCCCATGTCATCCCTCAGGCACCATGCCGCTCATGTATCCTATCATGGCATAGGCCTGTCATCAGGCCATTGTTCCTGTCGGCACTTGGTCTATGTCCATAGCCGATGCTGACCTAACCTCCTTCCATATAAGGGTCGCAGTCCTAGCATAGTCTGTCCCTGCGACCAAGGTACCGTCTGAGTCCTGTATCTGAATGTTTGAGTGAAGATAAAAAGATAAAAAGAAAAGAAAAATAGATCCCGACTCCCCAAGACCATATCTTCATAATCGTCATTAGTGTTGTTACTGTGAAAATTGAACTGGATGAGGTGTGCTCATAACATGGCTGAAGGTGCAGAACAATCAGATGCTGCCATATGGAGATGGCAACTGTGGATTGGTCAGGTGGGTGCTGCCCTTAGCTCAATGCTCATGAGTGCCGACACAACGCTAGCCAGGAATGGAAGGATGGGTGATTGGTGTGGGAGAATTGTCTCCAAGAGTGGAATGGTGAGTGCAGATCAGCTGCTGTGCATTGATCCCAGCATGAGGGACTTTAGCTGTGTGCTGTCTGTGCACAGACCAGGGAGAGAGTTTATAAGGGCTGTAGTTTAGCATAGTCAGTCCCTAAGACTCTAGATAGTTTTTGTGTCCTAGACACTAGCTATAGAGCATTGTTTCATCTTTGGCTTAACAAGCCAACACTTGTGGGATTCTTAGGTTGTGTTTAGGGTGCTCCTAACATAATCTAGAGTCTTTACCATCTACTCCATTGATCTTACAGCACCAAGCATGCCTTGCTCATCATTGCTCACAGCGTCAACAGCCTAGACTCTTTTTTCTGAGAGGTAGTAATCATGTAGCCCACAACCTCTCCAGGCAACATCGATGCCAACACACATACTGTCAACGGGTCTCGAACGAGAGATCCTCAATACACCCATTGGGCCTGGCAACAAACCCATCTGGGTGTCTACCAACAGTAACGGACGAGAATACTAGTTCACTGGGGTGAAGCGTAGGCAGGAGACCATAGACACGCCCTGGGTTTAGTATACCGTTATTGCGGAAGAGTTCACGGAACAAACAAAGAAACTTTATTGGTGTTGCATATCAAGGCTGAACCCAAGTTCCTCACACACTCCCTGTACTAGCAGTGCAAAATAAGTTGCGCACTGATAACTAGGCACAAAGATAGTGAGGTGAATTGCCGGGTGCACCCAATAAATAGCTTGCAGACCCACGACACTGCAGACACTATCCTCCCTGTTTCCCAAGGAGCGTCATCGACAGGTGTGGAGGCTGAGAGAATGGATCAACTGTCAGTGGAGGGCCTGAAGTTGATTGAAGATTTTATTTTTAGGAAAAGGAATATATGAGGAGGCATGAATTGCCATTTTGAATATGTTTTACCCTATGCCCAGGCGACACTCTCAGAGATAGGTTGTATCTTTGAGGTGGACTGGGTTACTATCAGTGACGCGGTCCAGACGGGACCCAGGGAATTTATCGGCAACACTGTCATTCGCCGTTACGATAACCACATTCGGTTGTGGTGGAAACACCGAAAGGAGGAGCGCAGAATTGAGTGTGCTCAAGCCCAGCAAATCTTGCAGGAACAAGAGCTTGAACAAGAGCTAGAACAAAAGGAAGCCTGGGAGGCTTTGTTGATGGAACAAGCTGCAATGAAGGCAGTACTATGGGCGCAACGTGCTATGAGGAAGGCAGAGAGGGAATATCAGACCCTCATCAAATTATTAGAAGTGCAGTACAAGGGAGACACTTTGAACCCCGTCTGGTTGGCACTAGTCACGTCAAAATATAATCAATGGTTGTTACTGATCAACAATGGAGAAAAGGCTATCAGAAAATACAGGACAGCAGTGGAAAGATTGGAATGCGCACATCATGTGCAGGAGCTGTATGAGCATGAAGGAATGGTCATGTCTCATGAAGATTGGAATGCATGGATGCATGCGATAAACGGAAATATTTTACTGGGATTCTGGTGGACTATTTGGATGGGGCCCATACCAGAGCAGCTAGCACCAACAGTACCAGGGTTCTGCTACTTAAACCTGATCAAACCTGAGTACTGGAACAAGTACGAGTGGCCGGCGTATCCCACAATCGCTGCAATCTGGCAGATGGAAGAAAGGTTCCGAAACGAAGGAATCCAAACAAGATGGACTACCACAGAACGAAAAGATGTGGTACACGTAGGCCTGGGATTGGCTGATACAAATGGATGGGACATGGTGGAGAAACTTCTCACCAGTGGTCATGGAATGCTTCGGGTAGGAGTGGAACCTATAGAAGAAGTTGAGCTAGGCGAAACAATAAGCCTAGGCGAAGAGAAAGTTGAGGAACCAGAGCAACCAGTGTGATCAGATGCAGCGGCAGCTCTGGTCAAAATAGATCCATGTTTAAGGATGGGGCAACCGGGCCTTACAGAGCAAGCAAGAAATAACCTACACCCAAAGTATCCTGGGTACTGTTATCTTTGGCTCATAAAAAGGAAATACTGGAACAAATATAAATGGCCAGCATACCCAACTATTAGAGAAATTTATGGATGGGACCCAGAACTTATGGATGAGTACAGACCCATATACTGGAGGAGGACAAAAGGGTGCAATTGCATGTGGCATTGCATTCGGGTAACTGGAGAATCAAGCGGATGGCCTTGGATGAAGGCAATGATGTGGCAGGGATATGGATCTCATCGAGTTGGCATTGGAACATTCCAATTAACAGTTGATATGGTCGCTCAAGCCTACCATGCCATACTTGGATGGAGGAACCACTGGGCGGACTCCGAAACATTAGAACCCCTTCCAGACACTCAACCGGCTGCAGCAGTAGCAGCGCGAGAAAACGAAATTCACCGTCAGGAGGAGGTTAGGCAACAAGCCATCACCAATGCTGGACAAGCCCTAGTAGCCATCATAAACGAATACCAGCGGAGTTCTCGACCGGAACCGGGACCTCTTACCAAGGCAGAAATGCCTGATTACTATCAAGGGGATCCACGAACGGTAGACGGATGGCTGCGGCAAATGGAAACGTATTTCATGTTGGCAAGAGAAGTAGACCCAAAGCGACAAATTCCAATATGTCTCTACCGAATGAAAGGTGGGAAAGGAGACAGAGCTGCAGACTGGAGTGGCGTTAAACTCAAGGCGTTTCAGGAAGCGCTACAGGAGTATCAAGACAAAATAGACAACAGCGGATGGAGTTCCCAGCTTAACTGGCAACAGTTAAATGAGGGAGAGTCAACCGACAACAATCGAGCATGGATTCGATGGCCATTGAACAATCAGTTCCCATTTACGGACTGGGCCGACTTTAAAAACCAGATGCACGAGTTTTTCATGTCGACAGAAACAAAGGAGAAAGCAATTGAAGCATTATTAAAACTGCGACAAGGAACGATGATAGTCGAGGACTACATCATAAAGTTCAACTCCCTCACTTCGCTAACAGACTGGAACGATGCAGCCTTACTCTCGCAATTCCAGAACAATCTTAACCCAGCTCTAGGACGAGATTTGATTCGATATGGAGGACTCCCTGACAATGCCACATTGCAACAAATACAAACGCGAGTCACTGCCCTTGCACGGGCATATAGGAAAGCCAACGAAACTTATGGCTTCGCAAAGACACGTCAGGAGTACCGAGAACAGAACCCAAGTACGAATCCTCATCCTCAGTACCAATATAAAGCGCCAGCTCCCTTCGCATCTGGCAGTAGAGATCCAAACGCAATGGATGTTGACAGGAAACCACAAACAAAGTTGTGGTGTTATAACTGTCAAAAGGAAGGACATACTAAGTGGAGATGTCCGCAACTCAGGGAAAGAATAGTACCCGAATGTGCCAATTGTGGCAGGAAAGGACACCAAACAGAAAGGTGTCGGGAAAGGAAAAGAATCACGGCCGGGGATAAAGGCAAACAAATCATACGAGCAACCAGCGCGATGAAACGCAGCGGCAGCTCAGGGGAAACGACCCCAGAAGGATGTGCCAAAATAGAGGAGATCTCGGATTTTGGCGAAAGCCAGTAGACAAGCGCTCTGTCTCACTGGCCTCTAGTTCAAGTTCTCTTAGTGGTGTACCAGTACCTATAGATTCCCAAATAAATATGCATGCTTTACTTTATGAATGCAAAGGGAACGTACATCACATAAGAAACTTAGAAATGAGTGCAAAACCCGAGAAAAGATTAAAAACATGGACGCCGCCATGGGTGCTGAAACGCATCTGGCAGCAAGACGAACAGACGGCAATCGAATGTCTACGCCACTGGGTAGACAATAAACGAGTAAACGAAGTAAACGGGAAACTGGTTCAACAGTTGAATGCCTTGTCAGAAACCGATGCCCTATGGAACCTTGTACACTTGAGGGAAAAAGTAGTGCAAGGAGTTGGGAAGCAGGAGTTAGACCTGAAGGGAACACTTACGACTATGGACACTTTCCAGTCTGCCAATATCACTATGTTACTAGACTCCGGATGTACCTCCTCATGTATAAGCGAGGAGTTCGTTGAAAAGCACAGAATGAACAAAAAGAAATTGCTACGTCCTATACCGGTATATAATGCAGACGGTACCCGCAATGGATCAGGAAGTGTGGAATACTTTGTCCAGTTCAAATTACAAATAGGATCCCACAAGGAAATAATGGACTGTGCTGTCGCGACGCTTAGCAAAACAGACCTATTCCTGGGACACGATTGGTTGGAGCATCACAATCCAACTATCAACTGGAAGAAGAAATCCTTAGAGTTCAACTGTTGTCCGGGAACTTGCTGGAAACCATCTTCAGTACAAGAACCTGAAGACGAGATTGACGTTTCATATTGCCTGCACGAAGGGGATCGCCTTCTAGCTGTTCATATCGGAGAGCCTGAGTTACAAGTATGAGCTTTTGCATCGACCGCGACAAAGATAGCAGCAGAACAGGCGAAAACGGAGAAGAAACAAACATTGGAGGAGGCAGTCCCCTACCACTACTTAAAACACAGAAAGGTCTTCGAGAAAGAAACCTTTGATGAACTCCCACCGAGACGACGATGGGACCACGCAATTGAATTGATACCTGGTTCGACTCCAGTAGACTGCAAAATTTACCCTTTAAACCGGGACGAGCAGCAACAACTGGATGAGTTCCTGAAGGAGAATTTGGATTCTGGACGAATCCAACCTAGCAAATCGCCAATGGCATCTCCCTTCTTCTTTGTCAAGAAAAAGGACGGAAAACTCAGGCCTGTACAGGATTACAGGAAGTTGAACGAAATGACGGTTAAAAACCGTTATCCCCTACCTCTCATAGGAGAACTTGTAGACCAATTATCGCAAGCCAAGGTCTTCTCTAAAATGGATATACGATGGGGATACAATAATGTTCGGATCAAAGAGGGCGATGAGTGGAAAGCCGCTTTCAGAACTAATAGAGGATTGTTCAAACCATTGGTCATGTTCTTCGGTCTCACCAATTCACCAGCCACCTTCCAAACCATGATGAACGACATATTTCGAGTCGAAATAGCAGAAGGATGGGTGGTGATCTACATGGACGACATCTTAGTGTTCTCAAAAAACCAAGAAGAGCATACGAAACATGTTAACCGAATACTTGAAAAATTAGAGAAACACAAGTTATCGCTGAAACCTGAGAAGTGCTTCTTTGACAAAAAAGAAATCGATTTCTTAGGAGTTATCATTGGGAAGGACACAGTACGAATGGATCCTGCAAAAGTTAAAGCAGTATCCGAGTGGCCGACGCCCAAGTGTAAAAAGGAAGTCCAACAGTTTCTGGGCTTCGTTAACTTCTATCGGAGATTCGTAAAGGACTTCGCCAAACTAGCAAAGCCGTTGACACGGCTCACGGGGAAAGAAGAATGGCTGTGGACACAGCTACAAGATGAAGCCTTTGAAAGGCTTAAGGAAACCATAGCGGAGGAGGTGGTCCTTCGAATTCCAAACAAAGAGGGACAATTCCGAGTAGAGGTAGATGCCTCAGATTTCGCCATAGGAGGAATCCTATCCCAACAAAGGGAAGATGGGTTATGGAAACCGGTGGCTTTTATTTCGAAATCGCTCAACGATGCCGAACGAAATTATGAAATATACGATAAAGAAATGCTTGCAGTAATGCACGCCTTTTATGAATGGGCGCATTACCTTAAAGGAGCAAAGCAGACTATCGAGGTTCTGACAGATCATCAGAACTTGACATATTTCCGAAAGGCACAGAACCTTAACAGACGCCAGGCGAGATGGGTAACCGATTTGCAGGATTATAACTTCATAATCAAGCACAGAAGCGGCAAGTCTAACACCAAGGCCGACCTACTGTCCAGACAAGCAGGACATGCTAGAGGAGAAAATGACAACGAGGGAGTAATCCTACTTAAAGAACATCTCTTCGTCAGAGTATTCGATGATGACCGAGCAATAGACGACATCATCAAAGATATTAAGGATGTACCTCGCCGTCAATGGGAGACTTAAGTAGTCAAAGGATTGGAAATCGCTGGCGGAGAATACAAATTGGAAAAAGGATTAGTCACTTGGCAGGGACGCATTTATGTACCAGCTGTGCCCGCCTTACGGGAAGACATCATTGCCATTCACCACTCATGGGGACACTTGGGAGTTGCCAAAACATTGGAGTCACTTACACAAAATTTTTGGTGGCCCAATATGCGCAAGGATATAGAACGTTACATCCCTGGCTGCGAAACATGCCAGAAAGCCAAACCCGATAGGACTGCCCAAGCCGCACCTTTACGACCAAATGAGGTTCCTTCAGAACCTTGGGAAATCATATCCGTCGACTTCGTCGGACCGCTGCCAGAGTCAAAGGGAAATAACATGGTTCTGGTCATCGTAGATCGTTTTACAAAGAAGACATATTTCATACCAACCACTTCAGAAATCACCTCACAAGGGACAGCAGTGCTGTTCCGAGACAACATATTCAGGGAGCATGGGCTCCCCAGAAAAGTAATTAGTGATCGAGGACCTCAATTCGCCTCGAAATTTATGACAGATCTTTATGGAATGTTGGGGATCAAAGCCAACAGATCTACTGCCTATCATCCTCAAACAGATGGACAAACCGAACGAGTAAATCAGGAACTGAAGGAGTTCCTAACGATTTTTGTAAACAACCGACAGGATAACTGGTCAGATTGGTTGTCAGTGGCCCAGTTCTGCCACAATGATCGCGTACATTCCGCCACAGGTTTTACCCCGTTCTACATGAATTACAGTAGACATCCAAACAAGGGACTCGACCCTACCTACGCACCAAAGGCAGTAGCGGTCGAACAATTAGCAAAGGAACTAGAGGACGTTCATGCCAAGGCAAAAATGGCATTGGAAAAAGCAGCACGAATCATGAAAGAGCGCTACGATGCTCACCGGAAACAAGCTGTCAAATATAAACCTGGAGACAAGGTTTATCTTAGTACAGAAAATCTACCGGTCATTCGGGCCACCAAAAAACTAGATGGGAAGTTCGTTGGCCCACTAGAAGTACTCGCCAAAGTGGGCGAATCCTCGTATAAATTGAAAATTCCGGCCTCGTGGAAGGTCTATAACGTCTTCAACGAAGTCCTGTTGAAGCCATACAGGGAACCGGTCTTCCCGAAACAACAAGCTAAGGCAGCAGCGTGCAAGGACGCGCAGATGGTGGAAGAATCGCAAGAAGGCGAATATGAGGTTGAAGAAATTCTAGAAAGCCGAGTTAGCGGCAGGGGAGGAGCAAGGCTGGAGTACCTCGTTAAATGGAAGAACTACCCAGTGGAGGAAGCCACTTGGGAACCAGTGAAAAATGTCGTCAATGCACCCGCCATTGTTAAAAAATTCCATAAAGCAAACCCGGATGCTCCCAAACTCGTCAGAAACATTTGAGATGGGATTCTATACATCCAGTACACCGAGACAGAGCCAAAGAGGGGGTCCCAGGTACCCAAAAAACCCATCAGTGCATCACGGCACAACAAGGGTCGGGGAACTCACTGGAAGGATCGGCAGAGATTATTTGGATGGGAAGATGGCCGTTTTGGGCCAAAATATCTGGAAAACATGGAGCGCCGATGGCGCAATTGGAAAGGCGAAAGGGCAGCAATCATGGAGCTGCCAGACAACACCGATGGGACGTTCTCCAGAGACCTGGAGCGCGGCGGGCGGTCTGTACCCGTGCTTAATTTCCCTCAGACGACGGAAGCAGAAGAGCTAGCAGAGGAGAAAAGAGCTCAAGAAAAAGACATGGCGGTACTCGCCAAGAAAATATTAAAAAAGGAGACGAAAGCGGCTGCTAAGGAAAGCAGCGAGTCGGAAGAAGACCGACAGAGGAGGATTGAGGGCGCAAGTCGCCAGAGAAAACCATTGGTCAGTTACAGGACCACCATTGAAGACGTCGAAGACGTCGATTCAGAACAATTTGGGCTGTCGCCCAACGAACAACAAGTGCGCTTGGCCGCATTTTATGCAAGAATGCGGAAGGATCCTAGATATGTGGACTCCGCCACGTCAGCCTCTCGGGACGCGAGGCCTTGAGGGGGGGGGTGATGTTATGAGCACACCTCTTATTTTCAAAAACATTACAGTAACGACATAACAATAACTATGAAGACACGCAATTGGAAGCAACGTTATCAATAGAAGATCAGAGGATACGGACTTGGAGAATCGGGGGATATTTTCCTTTTCTTTTTATCTATTTTATCAAGCTCAAACGTCTATGTACAAGACTACGCAACGGGACTCTAAGAGGATGGCCTATGTGAACTGTGGTCCCTATTAGGAAAGAGGTTAGGTCAGCATCGGCTATGGAAATAGACCGAGTGCCGACAGGAGTTGCGGCCCGATGATGGGCCTACGCCATGAAAGGAATCATGAGCGGCACGGCGCCTGAGGGGCGACATGGGAACGCCGAGAAGAACCAAGTCAACGGTACGGCGTGCATGGGAATTGGCTGAAGTCCTGAACAATAGGAAGGCCGCATGCGGATAACCCAAGAGATGGGAATGGATGAAACTCTCCACGAATGGTTAGATGGGCGCAGAGCGGCTGCTGCGCATTGATCCCGGCATGAGGGACTTTAGCTGCGCGCTGTCTGCGCACAGACCAGGGGAGCAGTATATAAGGGCCGTAGTTTAGCGTAGGAGACTCTTAAGTCTCTAGATAGTCTATTGTCACTAGACATAGCTACAGAGCAATTGAATCGTCTTTGACTTAACAAGTCACTGCTCTAAGTCGTTTAGGTTGTGTCTAGGGCAGTCCTGACACAGAGTCACTTCATTATTAGTAGGGTAGAAAAACGTATATAGGCCCATGTACAACACTTAGAAAAACAATATAGTACACCCCAGCTTTCGAGTCTTGTCCTTTCAGCTACGCCCTCTTCGTTTCATTCATGCCTCTGAGTTTTGTCGTACTCTGTGTCCCACATTCATTGCTGTTATGCCTTGTGTGACGAACATTATTATCCACGGAGTTGCCAGTTCCACGCAGCGTACCGTTGTCATCAAGTGCACCGGAGTTGACGGGAACTCTTTCGCGAGCTCACACCTTCTCCTTCCTCCCTATTTCTAATAGCGGAGTGAACCTATCATATTGGCTGCCCCAGTGAGGCCTTTGAAAGAATTACACTGTCAACACTGCCCGAGTCACCCCAGGACCAGCAATTCCCCAGCCACTATGCCCCATCCCCATCATCCACCAGCGTCTTCTCCGAATGGTACAACTCGCTTAAACAAAGAGCCGAGAATGCACAGCAACTTTTGCAGCAGGATCCCAGCGAAGCACTAAGTGAGATATTCAAAGGTACCAACACGTTTCAACATCAATCCCACCAATGACTAGGTCTCGCCCCAGAATTCCAAGCAATCAACAACATTGACAGAGCCTTCTGCCAACCCTCAACATCCTCTCGTAGTCCGCCCAACCCCGATCAATCTGAGACATTCCATTCCTTTGATGATTCCACCAGCACCCCACCAGCCAACCCACCAGAACAACCCCGCTCCAACGAATCAAGCCCACTCACCTCATCACCATCAGAACTTCCGCAACCGTCACCAAGCCCACCTCCAGTATCCTCAAGTTCAAGTTCCAGTTCCAGTAGTTCAAACTCAAACTTCGACAACCTAGTTCCACCACCGATAGTCAAGATGGCCGACCATGCACAAACCAAACCCATGCCCGCTAGATACGCCTCTGCCACACCCTGCTTCGATTCAAATCAACCCCGCCACCTTCTGCGCTACTTTGACAAGCTCGAACTATTATTTAGTGAAGCTGGTGTCACCTCCGCGCAGCAGAAAAAGGTCTACGCACTGTGCTACCTCCACGACATGGAGTACGACTTATGGGGAGGAGTAGATACCTTCGACGCTGCCTCTACGTACAAGGCTTTCAAGGCATCGGTAACCGTGCTGTACACCGGAGTAATCAATGAGCACGAACACATGCAGGCGGATTTGGACTGCCTAATCGAAGAAACTCTCTGCCTCGGAATCCAAACCACAGAGGATCTATGCAGTTACTATCAGCATTTTTTGGTAATAACAAAATACCTCATTAAGAACAGGCAGTTCTCGATGCGCCAGCAAAGCAAGTACTTCTTCAAGGGATTCCAGGTCCACGTCGGAACAGAAATGTACAGGTATATGTGCAGCCAGTACCCAAATGTACACCACGACGACCCCTACTCTCTCGAACAAACATTAGTGGCTGCGCAAGAAGTTATCCAGGGTGCATCATTTTATGATAAACTAATCAACAAGCCTGCCGTGCCCCATACTGCTAGACCAGAGTACCCCGTTGCCAACTCTGCCAACCCCGTGTCAACCCCGCCAGCCAAACTTGAGCCAGTAGCAATGCCTGGTGTGAAGACTGAAGACATGTTCAGTCTCATGGAGAAAATGCTGCAGAGTTCCCTACAGATGCAAACGATGCTACAGTCTCTCACACAATCACTTGCCACGAGCCAGACGTGCGTGCCAGCCCTGCGGAATTGGTCGCAAACGATGCCAGCTACTGGCTCCAATGCAGTTCTGGTACACACCCCGCTATCCCGGGTTGCATGTTCTGTGGCAACTTGGCCCACTTCATCGGTCGATGCCCAGAAGTAGAAGGCTACATCGCAAACGGGAAAATTACGAAGAACCTTGAAGGGCGCATAGTGTTGCCAACTGGCAACTACGTGTCAAGGTACCTACCTGGCAACAATATGAAGGAGCGTGTTGATGAGTACCACCAGCAAGTCAATGCCCAGCCGACCCAGCAATCCGGGATCTGCCCTGCCATGTTTTACTTGCCCCACAACAACCACCAAGAGCTAGCTTCATCAAGCACCATGCCAATCATGAGTTACGAAACAGCAGCAAACCCCGTGGATGATGTTGACGAAGAGATTGAATGTGTACAAAGGACCCTGGTAGCGTTGCAAGCTGCCAAGAAAAACAAGGTAGTATTTGACACGGTAGAAATTCCGCTACACACAAGAGGAAAGGAACCACAACCACCAGCACCACCAGCAGCACCAGCCCCGCCACCAGAAGAAATCACCTCGCCGGGAGTCACTAAAGCCTGCGACCAGCCGCCTACGCACCCTTTTGCCAATGCTTGTGACGCCAACTACCAGCCGCCAACAGACCAGCCATTTGGGGCACTACCCAAGAGTAAGGACCCCTCGTACACCACCGCTACTCCTGCACAAAACCCGCAGGCCATCGATCAAATCTTCAAACACGTCCTCACGAGTCCCGCCGCCAACCTTAGCTTCGAAGAGCTGCTAGCAGCCTCGCCCGATGTCCACCACAAGATGCGTGAGTTCTTGACTCCGCATTGTGTCCCTGTCGCCAACTCTGCCAATCCCGCTACCAACCCCACCAACCCTGTGGACATGTGCAATGTCTTTGTCCTGCCAGACATAGCCGAAGCATACTACACAGCAGACCCCCAATACAAGGCTTGTCTCAAGGTTGGTAAGGAGTCCCATGCGCTGTGCTGCATTCAGGCAAGAGTCGACAACCGCGCCATAGTCGACTGCATCATGGACCCAGGCTGCTCCATCATATGCATGTCCAACACTGTCAGCCACCAGCTCGGGATTGTGTACAACCCCGCGATAAAAATCAACATGGAAGCAGCCAATGGTGAGGTCGACATGTCGCTCAGTTTGGCCAAGGATGTACCATTCAAGGTGGGTAACATCGAGTTATACTTTCAAGTCCACATCACCTGCTCCCCTGCCTACAACATCCTCCTTGGCCGCCCCTTCAATGTGCTAGTGCAATCAGTGGTCAATAACTATCAAAACAAAGAATAGACTATTATGATCCACGACCCCAACAGCGACGCTGTTGTTACAATCCCGACCATACCCCACGGACCACCATGTTTCATCAAAATGCACAAGGAGAAGGAGGGTTTTCAAGTAGCCTCGAGGAACTGATTCAAAATCACGGAGAGGTAGCCTGTATCATATCAATTGACGAAGCTCAGAAACCCATAGAGATAGAAGCGTATACCCCAGTCCCCTTGATACAGCGCGCCCCTGATGTACATAGCAGTAGCACAGACAATCCAAACCTTGCTTGCTTGTACCTCGGAGCCACGCTAAGTCTTAATGAATTCAACATGACCAAATGTGATCCGACCACCCACGCCTTCCTTCATGACACCATACGATGCCCTAGCAAGCCCAACTCTGCGGAACCATCCTACCCCAAGTCCCGCAACCCTTGCCATGATAATGTCTCACCTGTTAGGGACGACCTAAACACAACCTCAAGACTTCAGAGAAATGGTGGCTTGTTCAGCCAGAGACAAGACAGACAAAACAAGTCAAGATAAGACAAGCTTTGTTGCTCAAGTAGAAGTGTCTAGGACACAAACTATCTAGAGTCTTAGGGACTCGCTACCTAAGACTACAACCCTTATATACTGCTCCCCTGGTCTGTGTGCAGACAGTGCGCAGCTAAAGTCCCTCAAGTGGGGATCAATGCACAGCAGCCAATCTGCGCCCATCTGACCTTATCTGGAGCTTCTCTCCCATACCAACACTCTGTCCTTCTATATGCGGCCACACTTATTGTTATGCGTCTCGGCTGATTCCCACATATGCCAGTACCTAGTCATCAGTACTCCTCGGCATTCCCATGTCACCCCTCAGGCGCCATGCCGCTCATGTATCCTATCATGGCGTAGGCCCATCATTGGGCCATCATTCCTGTCAGCACTCGGTCTATACTCATAGCCGATGCTGACCTAACCTCCTTCCATATAAGGGTCGCAGTCCTAATGTAATCTGTCCCTGCAACCAAGGTATCGTCTGAGTCTTGTATCTAAACGTTTGAGTGAAGATAGAAAGATAAAATAAAAGGAAAAATAGAGTCCAACTCCCCAAGACCGTATCTTCATAATCGTCATTAGTGTCGTTACTGTGAAAATTAAGTAGGATGAGGTATGCTCATAACATCACCAGTATTCTTATCCCCACAAAAGAAAAGTACAAGCCAGTCAACAAGAAAGTCAAGCCCGTTATTAGCCAGCTACCGCAAGAATTCAGAATCGTTCGAGAAATTAAAGGCGACCCACTAGCCAGTCTACCAGAACTCAGCACAAACCCGCTGGACTTCATACCCATTGGAAGGTATATGCAGGAACATATGGAAAACTTAGACCAAGAACATGACAAGGACTTCCTGTGGCCCGAGGAACGGAAGCTAATGCACCATTTTATGACCAAGCACAACCAAGCGTTCGCCTGGGATGACAGCGAACACAGACAGTTTAAAACAGAGTATTTCCTGCCTATTGACATTCCGACGGTTCCGCATACACCATGGGTTCAATGCAATATCCCAATTCTGCCAGGACTCTAGGACCAAATCTGTGAGATTATCCGCACCAAGATCGACGCCAGTGTTTACGAGCCGTCCAACTCCTCGTACCGATCCCGCTGGTTCTGCATATTAAAGAAAAATGGCAAGTTGCAGCTAGTACACTTGCTCGAGCCCCTCAATGCTGTCACCATCTGCCACTCTGGTGTCACGCCTATCCTGGAACACATCATGGAGAATTTCGCTGGTAGGGCTTGCGGCGCGATGCTAGATCTCTATGTCAGATATGATGAGCGCCCGCTTGCAGAAGGATCTCATGACTTGACAACATTCCAGATGCCCTTTGGAGCCATGTGCCTGACAATGCTGCCTATGGGTTGGACGAACTCCATCCCTATTTTCCATGACAACTGTCACCTCTATCCTACAGCCTGAGATACTGGATCTCACCATTCCATACATCGACAATGTCCCAGTGAAAGGCCCCCCAACCCACTACCAACAACCCGATGGAACATACAAGACTATCCCCGCTAATCCCAGAATTCGATGTTTCGTATGGGAACACTTCCAGGGGCTCAACCACGTCGTTCAACACATGAAGTACACTGGCGGAACATTCTCGGGGAAGAAGCTCGTCCTTTGCACACCAGAGATCACGGTAGTCGGTCACCTATGCACCTACAAGGGCCACAAACCCAAAAAGGACTTGGTAGCTGCCATCACCAACTGGGGACCCTGCAAGTCATTATCAGAAGTCCGCGCCTTTCTTGGCACCATTGGGGTTGGCCAGATATTTATCAAAAACTTCGCCAAGTGCACGCACCCACTCATAACGTTAACCAGGAAGGCCACACCATTCACATTTGGCCCTGCAGAAGTAGCGGCACAGGAGGACCTCAAAAAGGCACTCATCACGTCACCAGCGCTGCACCCTATCGACTACAAATCCGACGCTCCTGTGATATTATCCGTCAACACTTCCTATATCGCAGTTGGCTTTTTCTTATGTCAGTGCAACCCCAACAGGCCCTCGGTTTGCTATTACAATTGTTTTGGGTCAATCACGCTGAACAAACAAGAAGCCCGCTTTTCGCAGCCCAAGCTCAAGATCTACGGGCTCTATCGCACCCTGAAGGCACTAAAGTTGTATCTCATTGGAGTACAGAACCTCATCATTGAAGTGGATGCTCATTACATCAAGGACATGCTCAAGAATCTGGATATTGCACCCTCAGCTTCTATCAACCATTGGATCCTCTCAATTCTCACTTTTTGCTTCAAGCTGGTCCATGTTCCCAGAAAATTGCACGCCCCTGATGGATTGTCAAGACGCCCACCACAGCCACTCGATGAGCCGCTAAACAAGGATGAGGACGAGGAGTTTGATGATTGGATCAATAAGTTATATGGGTTCATGCATCAGATTAACGAAGTTCCTAGAGACTGTGCATTAAACTTGCCCGCGGAAGCGAAAAGATCAACCCCGACCTTCAGAAGACCCTCCCGCACCATGAAACCAACAGGGAACACTGCAATTGTCGCCCAGCCACCACCTTCACTTCCGACTCAGTTCCGCCCAACTCCAGTAACCCCGCACTACTGCCCGCTGAAGATATAATAGACAGGACGTACAAAGAAGTTTTCCCGTGGCGCGTCAACACCTCCGGAAAAGACGAGGCATGACTGTTACTAGTAAAGTGATTCTTAATGGAGTTGGAGAGACCCGCAGAGGTATCAGATGAGGAGTGGCCTAGTTTCACATGGTATTGTGTTAAGTTTTTCGTCCACACTGAACAATTATGGTATAGGGACAAGGACAGAGCTCACAAAGTGGTGGTAGAAACACAGAAATGGCTTAGAGTGCTATTCGACTGCCACAACGGTTTGGGACATCACGGATATTACACTACTCATGCGGCAATCATGGAACGGTTCTGGTGGCCACAGATGCAGGACGATATCAAGTGGTACATCAAGTCCTGCCATGCATGTCAAGAACGACAACTACAACAGTTCCGCATTCCACCAGTTGTCACCATCCCCGCACCAATATTTGCTAAGGTGTACATGGATACGATGCACCTCCCGCCATCTAATCAGTACAAGTACCTGATTCAAGCCCACTGCTCTCTGACACATTACCCAGAATACCATGCTTTACATCGAGAGGCCACCAATGCCATTGGGGACTGGATCTTCGAAAATTTGATATGTCGTTGGGGAAGCTTGGTCAAGATCGTCACGGACAACGGAGCACCAATACTGAGAGCTGTGGAGTACCTCGCCAACAAATACCACATCCACCACATCCGCATCTCCGGTTACAACTCCCACACAAATGGAATTGTCGAACGCAGTCACTATGATGTCTGACAGGCACTATACAAAGCAACTGACAGCAACAAATCCCAATGGTCCACAGCGTTACACTCGGTATTCTGGTCAGAACGTGTCACAGCTAGGTGTCACATGGGAGTATCGCCTTACTTTGCAGTTACCAGGACACAGCCGCTACTCCTGCTGGATATCACGGAGGCTACCTACCTGCTCCCGCCACCCTCTGCATTCTTGTCAACCACGGAGTTAATAGCCCGCCACGCCACAGAGTTGCAGAAGCATCGCGCCCAAATGGAGGCTCTTAAGGACAAAGTCTATCAAGCCCGCATAGCCGCAGCAAACAGTTTGAGCAAGAGCACCCGACAGTCATTAGAGATTCTGATTTCCAGCGAGGGGACTTGGTCCTGGTCCGCAACACGGCAATAGAGAAATCACTCAATAAAAAGATGTGCCCCTGGTACATTGGTCCCTACGTGGTTCTATCCCGCAACTGCGGAGGAGCCTATATCATTTGTGAACTTGACGGTACAGTACTTGACCGACCATATGCCGCTTTCCGTGTAATTCCATACTTTGCCTGCAAGCGATTAACCATACCAGAAAACGTTCTTGACACTCCCAAGGAGCACGTCCGGGGCATGTCCAACTCCGCTTCTTTAGGCGACAACGACCCAACCGACATGACGCCAGCAAACAGTGAAGGTAATGAAGACTCGAACGACGATCTTTCTGACATAGAAGATAATGAAGATGAAATGTACTATACTTAGATAACTACAACGTTCAATTCCGCTAGAAGTCTGCCAATTCCGCCAATTCCACACTGCTTAAAAATTTAAAAACATATCCCAGTTCACTAGTAAAGTGTTTCACCTTCTTTTGCCTACTTTTACCTACCTTTACTTCACCTGTAACTTCGATAGACTCCTCGACCATTATACTTTCTAATTGAAGACTACTAAATTCACCCCACAGTGAGCAAGGAAAAAACATATATTGGTAAATAAAAATAAAAAAAGAGACAAAAGTACACAAGGAAGCAAAACAGATACAGAGCAACAAAGGCCCATGGAGAGATACTAGCCAGGAGCAAAACAAGCAGGAGGCTCCATAGCCAAGTCACCAGTCTCATCCGTGGACACTGTTCGTTCTGCTACCACTTGATCTGGCTCCGATTCCTCGACGTACTCCAGCTCTTCACTAGGCAGCATGGGACTCCAACTCACCTCGGACGGGCTAGCATTGCTCACCCCACCCTCGTTATCATATGGAGTGGATGAGTGCCCCAGAGACCTGTCGAGCAAGTCCTCAATGTGACCAGAGGACCCATGGAGAGAGCCCAACTCCTGCAGTATTGCGGTTTGTACATTGGAGGAACCAATAAACGTTTGTGAAAGGGCAGTGAGGAGTCACGTCTGATCGTGCAGCTGCTGGTTCTGCTCGCGGAGGAGCCGGTTTTGTTCTTGAAGTAGGGAGATAGCCTCCCTCCTCGAGCCTGAGGTTAAGCCACTTTCCGAAGCCAGGACCTTAGCACTTGTGTCCTGCGGAACGGCCTCTTCAGCAGCCCGGATGTCGTCTTCAGTGTCGCTCACCACGACAACCCTCAATTTCTTCTTCTTCTTCTCCCACCCAGACACGGGAACGCCGCTGATGAAACATTTCTGGTGGAGGCGCTGGCACTCCGCACAGACTCGGCTCTTGGGCCCAGGGGCTGGGTAACAGGCTATGCCTGCCAGCTTGCACCTAACAAGACGATCAGGAAGATGTTTTAAAGGGAAAGAAAGAAACTCACCAGTCGCACAGCAGCTCGTTTGGCGATGCTGATTTGGCCCGCTTGGACGGACCAGCCTCCAACCCCGTGCTCGCTGTGCATGCCCGCTTCTGCTTCCGTTGCGCCCATGTGGTCTCCCTTTGATTCGTGGCGACCAGTGCCGCCAATGTTGCTTCATCTTGGTCCTCCATTGTCGCTTCGTCCGCCTCTACCTGTGCCCAAACCGTCGCAACGTCCAAAGAAGAGCCCGGCCAGCGATCAGGCAGGAGCAGGTGCACTCAAGGACAGGCAGCTTGTTGGCGGCATGTCTCGACCTCCTGTTGTCTCCACTCCAATTCTGCAGCTTCCTCTTCTGTGGCCAGCCTCTGTGCCTCTTCTTCTTCGTGAGCCTTTCGTCGCGCTTCCTCTTCCACTCGAGCCCTCTTTTCTGCGGCCTCTTTCTCCTCTCGCCACACCCGCTCCGCCTCCTCTGCAGCCCTTCGCCGCACTTCTTCCTCTTCTCGGGCCCTTCGCTCCACGGCCTCCCGCTCTTCACAAGCCTTCCGCTCAGCCACCTCTTGCTGCTTGCAGGCCCACTCAGCCTTTAATACAGCCAAACGAGCCGCGGCCTTGTCGCAGGCCTTCTTCTCTGCCTCCTCCTGCATTTGGTGCTCCTCTTCCTCCCATTCCAGTTGTGCCTCCATGCGCACGATCTCTTCATCGGAGTTGGATTCCAAGAGTTGGTGAGGAGAAGACATGATGGTGGGGATGAAGGGGAGTAGGAGAATGAACTTTAAGCTAATTCGACAGAGGCCTCAATTGCACGATCCCGTGACTGGAAGTCAACATACCCGGGTAGCACACACAGTCAAGGCCCAATTCCGTGGACCCCACTATTCCAAGTATAAAGAAGACTTCTGCCCACAGCTGGACCAAGACGTATAAAGCCCAGGAAGCTTCCACGCATGTTTCATTTTATTTTTATTTCAGTTTCATTCATAGTATAGTTCTCTTTTCATTTATAGGTCGCACACCACACGAAAAAGCACTGCAGTTGAACCACCAACAATCGGCTATCCAATCCCTTTGCGCGACTGACTGAGGACAGTCAGATTTTTAAGTGGGGGGGAGATGATGAGCATTGTTCCGATGTGATGGTGTATAGGTATTGAACAGACTAGTCTCAGCACTAGACGTTAGAAACCTTACCCTCACTAGGATTACACATGCCTGACCCTGTCGCTTAGCATCTGTACTCATCCAAAGTCTTCCGCAAGTCTTCCGCACTAGCTACGAGCAACTCCGCCAACTCTGCGATTATCTGCTATAAGGTTAGCATCACCCACGCCCAACGACCAAGTCATCTCCCATGTACACCATCCAAAACCTGCACTAGTCGGTCATGCGCATCCAATGTCAGCACCATGTTGGCTGAGTCCCACAAAATTGTCAGCCAGCACAGCTTAGGTCACCAGAGAAGGGACTGTTGCCATCAATATCATATCCGCGTTAGGAAGGATCTACAGTCTATGATCCAAGGGTCACCCTTATGCAGCCGCCACATCATCCCTAGCAACGCACCAACATAGTGGGTCAGGACTCTAGTGGACAAGTAAACCCATCGGCTGACGAACCAACTATGGTATAGACCAGTCAGGTCCACGGAAAATAGAGCACAGGGACGCGTCAAGCCAGATGAATCCCGGTGTTGCCACCAACGGCGATCATCAACGTCTATTTCAAGTATACGATTCTATTAGCATCCTGCATCAGGTCACGATACTGGTTCTCACCGGGGCACTCCTATACCACCATCGTGTCCCTCAGCTAGCCCCATTGTGCAAAGACTTTCAAGACGGATTTGGATATATGGTTGCAAGGTGAAAATTTGCAGAGTCACTTCGTTATTAGTAGGGTAGAAAAATGTATATAAGCCCATGTACAACACTTATAAAAACAATATAGTACACCCCAGCTTTCGAGTCTCATCCTTTCAGCTACACCCTCTTCGTTTTGTTTGCACCTCTGAGTTTTGTCATACTCCGCATCCCGCGTTCATTGCTGTTACGCCTTGTGTGACGAACGTTATTATCCACAGAGTTGCCAGTTCTGCGCAGCATACCATTATCATCAAGTGCACTGGAGTTGACGGGAACTCTTTTGCGAGCTCACACCTTCTCCTTCCTCCCTATTTCTAATAGCAGAGTGAACCTATCACTGGGACAAGCAGTCACAACTGGATGAATTTCTAAAGGAGATTCTGGATTCTGGAAGAATTCAGTCAAGCAAATTGCCTATGGCATCCCGTTTCTTCTTTGTAAAGAAAAAGGATGGAAAGTTATGGCTGGTACAAGACTACTGACAGCTTAACAAGATGACAGTCAAAAATTGATACCCCTTACCATTGATAGGAGAACTAGTGGACAAATTATTGCAAGCTAAAGTGTTCTCAAAGATGGATATACGTTGGGGATACAACAACGTACGAATCAAGGAGGGAGATGAGTGGAAGGCAGCCTTTCGAACCAATAGAGGACTCTTCGAACCATTGGTTATGTTCTTCGGACTTATGAATTCACCAGCCACCTTTCAAACTATGATGAATGACATCTTCAGGGTCAAAATAGCGGAAGGATGGGTTGTCATTTACATGGATGACATCCTAGTATTTTCAAAAAATTAAGAGGAGCATATGGTACAGGTTAACCATATCTTGGCAAAATTGGAAGAACATAAGCTGTCGTTGAAACCAGAGAAATGTTTCTTCGACAAAAAGGAAATGGACTTTCTGGGAGTAGTCATCAGTGAAAACTCAGTCTGGATGGAATCCACCAAAGTAAAGGCAGTAACAGATTGGCCCAAGCCAACATGCAAGTGTGAAGTCCAACAGTTCTTGGGCTTCGTAAATTTCTATCAACGCTTTGTAAAGGACTTTGCCAAAGCGGCCAAACCATTGACTCATCTTACAGGAAAGGACGATTGGAAGTGGACAGAGTTACAGGACGAAGCATTTGACATGCTAAAGAAAACTATAGCAGAGGAGGTGGTGCTGCGAATCCCAAATGAAGACAGGCAATTCTGAGTAGAGGTGGATGCCTCTGACTTCGCTATTGGAGGGATCTTGTCACAGCAGGTGGAAAATGACATTTGGAAGCCAGTGGCTTTCATTTCAAAATCCTTAAATGACACCAAACGGAACTATGAGATCTATGACAAAGAGATGCTCGCAGTAATGCATGTGTTAGGATCGATGCCCTTGGTTTGTTATCGAGTCAACAATGACGACTAGAGTCTCGGTCTAATCCCAGTCACTGGACAAGGATGCCGTTCGACGTTGTGCTAGGCAGTGACAAAGGTAGCTCGAGCGACAGAGAGGACGAGAGCGAGAGGGTTGTTCAGTAAAGGACAATACTCGATTAAGTTGGAACTAAAGAACTACAGTACATGCAGAGGTTTATATACTGCCTGGAGAACAATGAAGAAATATAAAAGGAAGTAAAACGAGGGGTAGTTCGGGCAGACAAAACAGGTATCAAAGCATAGCAACGAAGTGAAGAAAGGTTACTGTAATGAGTAAGCATAAGAAAAAGAAGTCGTAACATTACCCCCTCCCTATGCGAGAAGTCACCGACTTCTTAAGGCCACCCTTGAGTTGTCCAGGCATGGTCTGCTCTAGACTCGTACCAGTGGACGATGTTTTCGACGTCCTTTTGTGCCATGTCTATGTGCCATCATACGGAGTTGAGGGTGACTTTCAATTGACGAAGTTCATGGAGCGCTAGATCTCGTTCAGCGTAGGTCATGGCGTTGGGGTCGGTGGTGAGGGTGAGTCCTACGAGGGCTCCAAGTGGGGCAGAGAGGTCTCGGAGATTGGCTGTAACATACGAGGCTTCTAGAGAGGCAGCGGCGACGAGGGGGTTCGATCTGGGGATAGGTGCAGGAATGATTTCTTCTGCGATAGGTGGTTCCTTGACAAGTTCGGGCGGGTGAATGTGCAGATCATCATCGGTATGGGTCGTTGTTTCGGTCTTGACAAAGATTTCGAGGGGTGGTGTGAAGGCGTTGAGCTCAGGGAGCTTTTCGGGAAAAGAATAGGCGAGGGCAAGGGTAGTGAGGAGGGTGGCGAGAATGAGTCCTCCAATGAAGACAGAAGGGAAGAGGGTGGAGATGAGGGCGACGAGGATGGCGATGAGCGAGAACATCTTTGTGTTTGTGATGCTGGTTGGAGGGTTAGGAAGTGGGAATCTTGTTCTTTTATAGGTTGACTTCGTCGAAGTATTCCACGTCCCAGAATGAATTGTCTGCGTCAATAGAGAGGATGTTTCGTAAGAGTTGATCGGCCAATGCTTCTGGTCTGGGAGTATTAGGTCGCGTGGGAGGTCTTTCAGCCAAATACGGTTCGTGTAGTGGTCTAGGCAGAATTCGATGCGTAATCGTCCCCTGGTTCATGTGATGAATGATGCCCGTGATCATTGGGTATCCAGGCTCCCATTCAAAGTTGTGGTAGTGGGGCGGTGGCAGTGGGTTCGGGTATGGAGGTGGTATTCCTCCGTGTGGGATGTATAGGTAGTGCGGGGGTAAGTTAAAGTTCAGTGGTCCACTGGATGGGAAATTGATTTTGTCTGGGAATAGCGCCTCTGTCCGGTGTAGGCAGGTCACTCCTGCTGCTTCCAGGTCTCTTGTTCAGTCAATGATCCATAAGGCCAGTGCTCTTCGCGCTTGCCTGACACGGCGATCTCTGCTGAGGGCGTTGGTTGGTGTCTGGGAGTCAGGGCTGGTCTGTGTCCTGTATACTGGGTGTAGTGATGGTACTTTTGTTCGATAGAGCAGGATTTTGCATAGTTCAATGAAGGCTGTTCCTATTGCGCGTCATCCTTGGTGAGGATGGGTTCGATTAGGGAGTTGGATGATTAGGTGTCTAAGTTTTGGGATAGATTGTCTGGGAGAGAATCAGGAGTAGGGGGAAGTGATGTTTTTGGTATGTCTAGTATTCTGTCTGAGGATCTGTTTGTTGCGATACTGGACCATGGTTTTCATAGCAGGTCTCAGCAGTTCTTATATGCTTTAAGGATGTCCGCAGCGTTTTTCAGATTTGTTTCAGGTTCCCATGAGTTTTCGTTTGGTCCATACCCTTTCCATTTGACTAGGTATTGATAGCCGGTTCCTCAGTTTTCTATGTGTGATGATTGCTTCTATTTCAAACTCTTCTTGTCCATTGATGAGATCAGGGGGTGGTTTCGTGAAGTTTGGTCCATGCGCCATTGTTTCTTTATATGGAGTTAACAATGTAGTATGAAACATGGGATGGATGCGCCATTGTTTGGGGAGTTTCAGTTTGTAGGTGACAGGTCCTAGCACTTGCTCAATCGTGAAGGGTCCTTCTCTTTTGGGTGCTAGCTTCCTTGACTCATAGGGTATTCAGAGGTTTCGATTTTCGAGCCAGACTTTGTCTCCTTTCTCGAATCTGATACTCTTGTCTTTTGTTCTGAGCACTACCATTTGTCTAGCGAGTTCATGCGTGGCGAGTGCTTCTTCTCTAGCTTTTTGTAGCATTCGTAGTCGGTTTTCAGCTGCTGGGGTCGTCATGGGGAATGCGGCTGTAGGAATAGCGACAGGGTCTATTCCGTACATTAGCTGAAACGGTGATGCTTTGATGGTATCGTGGTGTCGGTTATTGTGAGCGAATTCCGCAATTGGCAGTAGCGATTTCCATCTGTGCGGTTCGTTTGTGCAGAACATTCGGAGGTAGACTTCTAGTTCTTGATTGACTCGTTCTGTCTCGCCATCTGTCTGGGGGTGGTAGGCTGTGCTCATTCTATGGTTTATTCCCAGCGCTTTTCCTATTTCTCGGAATACTTTAGATGTGAACTGCGGTCCTCTGTCAGATATGAGGATATCGGGTAAACCGAATCGTTTGAAGTTTTCATTTATGTATAGATCCGCAGTCCCTAGTGCATCGATCGTTTTGTGACAAGGGGAAAAGGTTACCCCCTTTGTAAGTCCATGGTCCACCATGACCATGATTGAGTCGAAGCCATCGGCGATCGGTAGGTCTGTGATGAAGTCGATCGTGACTTGTTGGAAGGGTCGAGTGGCATTAGATTTGATTGGTTGTAGGGCGGGGGTGTTAGGGTGAGTGTTTACTTTCATTTGCTGGCAGAGCGCGCATCCTTTGATCCATTCTCTGGTATGCTTGTTCATTCCGGGCCACCAGTAGTTACGTTTGAGTAATTCTAGAGTTTTAAATCGTCTGGGGTGCCCAGATGTAGGTGATTCATGCGTCAATTTAATGAGTTGAGTGCGCAGTCCATCTTGATTGGGTACATAGGTTTTTCCTTGGTAGTGTACAATGTGGTTGACATATGTCCAGTCTTGCAGCTTTGATTTTATTGGTGGTGCTCAATGATTTTGGATTACTTCGACTAGTATTTGTCCAAAGTCGTCTTTAATCATGCCTTTGCGCAACTTCTCTGCTAGGTCGTCTGCTATAAGCCTGATGAATCGTTCAGGTGGTAACACTGTGATTTCTTCTGGGGTGTCATCCATTCCAATATGGTCTGGTCGTCGAGATAGGGCATCTGCTTCAAACATCTTAGTTCCAGGGACATGCTCTATTTGGAGGTTGAATTCGCTTAAGAAGGAGGACCATCTGGCCTGTCTGGGGGTAAGGCATTGTGGGGTTCGATAGAAGGATAGATTCTTGTGATCACAATGCACAATAGTAGTATGAGGTGATCCATGAAGAAAGTGTCGCCATGCCGTGAGTCCTTTGACGATTGCCAGTAGTTATCTGTCGCATCTTTTCTTGTGAGATCAATAAGTGGTCGAGCAAGGGTTGCAAAGTTTCCAATGAATCGTCGGTAGAAATTCCCACATCCTAGGAAGGATCGTACTTGCTTGACCGTTTTTGGTGTTGGCCAATCTGCTATCCCTGCCAGTTTGATCGGGTCCATTGTTATCTCCCCAGGTTTAATGATCATTCCGAGGAATTCGATTTCCTGAGTGCAGAACTTGCATTTCTCGAGTTTGAGAAATAAGTCATTTTCTTTCAGCCATTCTAGGACGCATTTTGTCCGAGTTTCTAAGTCTTTGGGTGTTGTTCCACATATTAAAATGTCGTCCATGTAAATGATTAACCATCCTTCGTTGATCATGTCTTGGAAGTATTTGTTCATCATTGTCTGGAAAGTGGATGGGGAATTGCATAGGCCAAAGAACATGACGGTTGGTTTGTATAGTCCCTTGTTCGTTATGAAGGCTGCTTTCCATTCATCTCCTTCTTTTATCCGAACGTTGTTGTATCCCCATTGGAGATCTAGTTTTGTGAAATATTGAGCGCTGGATAGTTTGGTCATTAGATCGGAGATCAATGGTAGTGGGTATGCATTCTTTATTGTCCATTCATTCAGGTATCAGTAGTCTTGACATGGCCGGAGCGCTCCACTTTCCTTTTTTGCGACAAAGAAGAATGGCGAGGCTTGTGGGGATTTGGATGGTCTAATATATCCTTTAGCTAGCTGTTCTTTGATCCATTTGTCGAGGGATGATTGTTCTTTTATTGATAGTGGATAGATTTTGCTGACTTTTGGGGTAAATCCGGCTTTGAGATTGATTGCATGATCCCATGTGCGTCTGACTGGGAATCGTTCTGAAGGTGCCTTTTCGAAGGTAGATTTCCATCCTTGGTACTCGTCTGGCAGCGTCGTTATGGTTTCTTTGCGTAGCGTGTGTTCTAGTGCCTGTGATGCCGAAGTTTTAACCCTGATCCAGTATTCGTCGATTTCCTGATCCAGGTTTCTTTCTATCTGCTTTGTCGGTTTGTGTTGGTGATCGAGCTCAAGGGTCCGTTCCTTCCAGTTTATTGTTGGGTTGTGTTTCTCTAACCAGGGGAGTCCGAGTATAAGTTTTTGATCTCCCAGTTTAGTGATTAGGAAGCTTGTTTCAATTTGTAGATTTCCGATGTGGTAGGGAATCTTGACTTTATGTGTGATCATTCCGTTTAAGTTTACTGTTCCGTCGGCATTTTTAACTCGTATTGGTCGAATTAGTGGTTTCTTGTTCATGTTTTTTGTTATAGTTTTGTCAATGAAGTTTCCTTCTGCTCCGCAGTCAACGAGGGCAGATATCTCAGCAGGTAATTCGGGTGATTGGACAGTTATTGAGAGTTGTTGATTATTATTCGATCTTACTATTACAGAGTCGAGTGCTAACTGTCCATAATCGTTCTTGGAGGTTCCAACTGCTTTCTGGTTCCTCCACTTTAAAAACCCTCGGTTTCAAGGTTAGTGAGGAGAGTCTCTCGCTCCTCTGTGCTGAGAGCCGCAATCATAGTGCGAATTTTCTTAGCATCGTTATCCTCGGTGATTGTTCTGGTGAATCGTCCTGAAGGGGGCAGGTTCTTGGTGGTATCTTTCTTTGGGCAATTTTGGGATAAGTGACTGATGGTTCCGCATCTGAAACACTTCCCAGAACGCATATATTCTTCTCGTTGCCCATCAGTAAGGCATCCAGTCGGTATGGTATGGATTGTTTTAGGTCCCCCTGTTTTATTGAATTGGCGCCCTGTATCAGTTTTCCCTAATGCTTTCATCATTTCCCATGCTGCGTTGAGTTGTTCTGCTTTTTGTAGGCATCTGTGATAGTTTTAAAGTCGCTTTGTCCTTCAAGGATTTTGGCAGCAATGGTGGTTGGTAGGCCTTGGACGAATGCCTGAAGTTGGGTGGTAATTCCGGTTAGTCTGGAGGATCCTATGAGCATTCTAAATTTTCGGACATAGATCGGGACAGTGATCTCTCCTCCAACTCGTAATTTAGTGAGCTCATTCAGTGCCCTGACTGCAGTGTTGACTTCTCCCCAGTCGTCAAGGAATCGTTTGACAAAGGTGTCATAATTTTCCCAAGTAAGTCCATCTTTTTCATCCAGTTGGTCGCGGATTATTTCTCTGTAGTCGTCTAGTTCCTTTCCTAGGCATTGGAGGATGTATCTGATTTTCTTTTCATGTTTCCCTTCATAGTTGTGGGCATTGATTGCAAAGAAATTGCTAAACCAGTTGATGAATGATCTAGCTTCGGTCCGATCTCCTGTGAAAATTCGTGCTGAGACTGGTTTGATGTCTCCCCTAGGGGCATCGGTGGTTTCAACATTAGTTGCCATTTGTTTTGTGTCGGTTTCGGCGTCTGTTTCAGGTCTCGGGTTTTCTAGTTCGTATTCAATTTGTTTTTGTTCCAAAAGGTGTTCCACCCTGTTATGGATGTTTCGGAGAGAGAGTAGTATGGATCAGTACCGTCGAAATCGAATTCCGCATCACAGTACTCTTCCCACCAAAGGGTTTCTTTGGGTCTTTCGAAATATAGTTCTGGTTCTTCTTCTGGTTCTTTTTGCTTGTTTCTCCACTCAACCCAAAGCTTTCCAGGTAGTGAGTGTTCGTCTCCTTCAATGTAATCTCCTTCAAAGTATTCGTTGTGTACTGGGGTGTTCCTGTTCTTTCCTACTCCTCAAAATTCCCAACGTTTATTTAGTGTCGAGAAAAAGAGCTCTTGTCTTTCTAGATAATATGTTCCTTTAAAGAAAAAGGAGTCGTTCGGTGGTCTCTGGTTAGAGAGTCTGGTTTCGGGTCGTTTCGGATCTATGTTGTCTAGCTAGTGACGATGCACTAAGCAGTTCAGTGAGTTCCAACTTGTGTTAGGATCGATGCCCTTGGTTTGTTATCGAGTCAACAATGACGACTAGAGTCTCGGTCTAATCCCAGTCACTGGACAAGGATGCCGTTTGATGTTGTGCTAGGCAGCGACGAAGGTAGCTCGAGCGACAGAGAGGATGAGAGCGAGAGGGTTGTTCAGTAAAGGACAATACTCGATTAAGTTGGAACTAAAGAACTACAGTACATGCAGAGGTTTATATACTGCCTGGAGAACAATGAAGAAATATAAAAGGAAGTAAAACAAGGGGTAGTTCGGGCAGACAAAACAGGTATCAAAGCATAGTGACGAAGTGAAGAAAGGTTACTGTAATGAGTAAGCGTAAGAAAAAGAAGTCGTAACAGCATGCTTTTTACAAATGGTCCCATTATCTCAAAGGGGCTAAACAGACAGTTGAGGTTCTGACGGATCACCAGAACCTGACGTACTTCAGAAAGGCACAGAATCTAAATCGATGGCAGGTGCAATGGGTGACGGACTTGCAGGATTACAACTTCGTCATAAAACACAGAAGCAGAAAGTCCAATACAAAAGCGGACTTGTTATCTAGATGGGTGGGGCATGCCCGAGGAGAAAATGATAATGAAGGGGTGATTCTGCTCAAAGAACATCTCTTCATATGGGTATTTGATGATGATTGTGCCATAGACGACATCATGAAGGATATTAAGGATGTGCCCAAGCGGCAATGGGAGACACAGGTTGTCAAGGGCCTCGAGAAGGCCGGAGAAGAGTACAGATTGGAAAAAGGACTCGTCACCTGGAAAGGACGAGTATACGTACCAGCAGTCATGGCATTGTGAGAAGATATCATCGCAATTCATCATTTGTGGGGACACTCAGGAGTTGCAAAGACATTGGAGTCTTTGACAAGGAACTTTTGGTGGCCAAACATGTGCAAAGACATAGAAAAGTACATTCCGGGTTGCAAAACATGTCAAAAGGCAAAACCAGATCAACAAGTGCGCACGGCACCACTCCGACCAAACAAAGTCCCGACAGAACCATGGGAAGTCATTTCAGTAGACTTCATGGGGCCATTACCCGCATCAAAAGGAATGGACACAATCATGGTGGTCGTGGATAGGTTCACTAAGAAGTCATATTTCTTACCTACCACGAAGGAAATTACATTACAAGGAACAGCAGTGCTGTTCAGGGATAACATTTTTAGGGAGCACAGTCTCCCAAGAAAAGTGATTAGCAACAGAGGACCCCAGTTTGCATTGAAATTCATGGACAACTTGTATGGGATGCTAGGCATCAAGGCCAACCGATCAATGGCCTATCACCCACAAACGGAACACATAAATCAGGAAGTAAAAGAATTCCTGACTATGTTCATAAACAATCGCCAAGATAACTGGAGCAATTGGTTATCAGTGGCACAATTCTGCCACAACAACTGCGTACACTCAGCCATGGGCTTCACGCCCTTCTTTATGAATTATGGACAACATCCAAACAAGGGATTAGATCCCACCTATGCACCCAAGGCAGTAATGGTGGAACAGCTGGCAAAACAGATAGAAGATGTGCATGCTAAAGCCAAAAGGGCATTGGAAAAAGCCACTCAGATCATGAAGGAGTGCTACAATAGCAATCGTCAAGCAGCACGAGAGTATAAACCTGGTGACAAGGTTTATCTCAGTACAGAAAACCTCCCAGTCATTCGAGCAACCAAGAAGCTCAATGGAAAATTTGTTGGTCCTTTGGAAGTCCTCGCCAAGGTCAGCAAGTCATCATATAAATTACAAATACCAGCATCATGGTGGGTCTATAATGTGTTCAACAAAGTCTTGTTGAAACCATACAGGGAACTGGAGTTCCCCAGACAAAAAGCAAAGGCAGCAGCATGCAAGGATGCACAGATGGTGGAAGAGTCCCAGGAGGACGAATATGAAGTGGAGGAAATCATGGATAGCTGCGTTAGTGGCCGAAGCGGTGGGAGGTTGGAATACCTCGTAAAATGGAAACATTATCCGGTGGAGGAATCCACCTGGGAACCAGCGGACAACATTGCCAATGCACAGGCAAAGGTCAAAAAGTTTCATAGAGAAAATCCAGATGCACCGAAGCGTGTTAGAAACCTTAGAGATGGAAAGGTTTACATCCAATTTACAAAGACAATCCCTCAACAAACCCCTAGTACACCAAGGTACAAACAAAGTCAGGGAACACACTGGAAAGACAGGCAGAAACTATTCGGCTGGGAGGATGGTCAGTTCGGACCAAAATACCTCAAAAACATGGAGCACAGATGGCACACTTGGAAAGGAGACTGGAAGGCAATAATGGAGCTTCTGGATGATACTGATGGGACGTTCTCCAGAGATCTGGAGCATGGTGGGCAGTCACCCATGCTTAATTTCCCACAGAGGGGAGAAAAGGAAGAATTGGAGGAGGAGCACTGAGTGCATGAGAAAGACACCAAGTGTCTTCAAAAGAAAATCCTAAAAAAGGTGGTGAAACCAATAGCTGCAAAGGAGAGCAGTGAGTCCAAGGAAGAACATCAGAAAAGAGTCAAGGGTGTTGCACACCCTGAAAAGAAATTTGTAAAATGGAAAACCACTGTGGAGGAGGTAGAGGATGAAGAGTTGGAACAATCAGGCTTGACATCTGAAGAACAGACCCAGCGGTTGGACCGCTTTTATGAAAAAATGAAGAAAGATCCACATTATGTGGATGTGGGAATGTCAGCCTCTTGGGACACGAGGCCTTAAGGGGGGGGGTGATGTTATGAGCATAACTCATCCTATACAATTTTCACAGTAATGATGTCAATGACATATATGAAGATACAGGCTAGAGGAGTCGAGACATATTTTCTTTTTCTTTTTATCTTTTCATTTGTACTCAAACATATAGGAACAGGACTTAGACAATACCGCAGTTGCAGGGGCTGGCTATGTTAGGACTGTAACCCTTATATGGAAGGTGGTTAGGTCAGCATCAGCTATGGGATAGACTGAGTGCCGACTAGGACAATGGCCCGATGATGGGCCTATGCTATTGACATGGGAACACCGAGGAGTACTGATGACTAGGTACTGGCATATGTGGGAATCGGCCGGGATGCAGAACAATAAGCATGGCCATATACAGAAGGACAGTGTGTGGGTGTGGGAGGATAGCTCCAGGTATGGTCATATGGGCGCAGACTCAGCTGCTGCACATTGTCTCTATTGTGAGGGACTTTAGCTGCACGCTGACTGCGCACAGACCAGGGGAGTAGTATATAAGGGTTGTCATCTTAGGTAGCAAGTCCCTAAGACTCTAGATAGTTTGTGTCCTAGACACTTCTTCTTGAGCAACAGTCTTTGTCTCTGGCTTAACAAGCCATCTTCTCATAAGTCTTTTGGGTTGTGTCCAGGGTCATCCTAACAACCACCCTCTTGCAACTGCAACCACACTGTGCCTGCCCGCCACCTTTACGAACCCTCCACAACCATGCTGCTGCCTGCCACCTCATGCCCACCTATCAACTTCCTTGCAACCACAACCACACATCACCCTGCCTGTCTCCCTTCACAATCACAACTGCTGCCACCATCACCCATCCTCACAACCACAACTGCACCCACACCCGCACCTGCAATGGCAACTGCAACTGCAACTGCACCCACCATTGTCCGCTGTCTTTGCGAACCCCTCCACAACCATGCCACTGCCTGTCACCTCATGCCCACCCAACGACTTCCTTGCAACCACAACCACATGCCACCCCGCCCATCTCCCTTCAGAATCACAACTGTGACCACCACCACCCATCACCCACACCTCATGCTACCCATAACCATCATGCCCACCGCCACCTACCACCTTGCCCTACCCATGACTGTCACACCCACTGCCTCCACCACCCTCTTGCAACCACAACCACACCCGCACCTGCAACCACAACCGCAACCACACCCACCATTGCCCCACATGCCACCCCACCCGTCTCCCTTCATGATTGCAACTGCCACCACCATCACCCATCCTTGCAACCACAACCACAACTGCAACTGCAACCACACCCACCATTGCCTGCCACCTTTGCGAACCCCCCCACAACCATGCCGCCGCCTGCCACCCCATCCCCACCCAACAACCTCCCTGCAACCGCAACCACATGCCACCCTGCCCATCTCCCTTCACGATTGCTACTACGACCACCACCACCCATCACCCATCCTCGCAACCACACCCGCAACCACACCCACCATTGCCGCCCCACTCATATCCCTTCAAAATCGCAACTGCCACCACCCATCACCCCTCCTCGAAACCACAATCACACACCACCACTGCCCATATCTCTTCACCATCACAACTGCCTCTTGGTGCTGCTATAACCCTACCTACTATCTTCTGTTCTTGTATCTTGTATCAATTAATATTTATATTCATATGTATAGAATTGAGAAAGTATTAGAGGATAGTGGAATATCTGTTCACCCACCTAAACAACCTATGCCTGCTGCTACTAGCAAGGACATGCCCACCCCCAGCCAAACTCAACTTGATTCCTCCAATGATAGCAATGAGGGAGAAAGTGGAGGAGAGAAGGTATGTACACAGGCACAACTGGATGTGGGTGCTGATCTGCACATAAGGAAGAGGAGGATGACAGTGACAAGGGTAAAGATAGTGACCATGAGCATGACAGTAAGGATGCTGAAGCAGAGAGTGGGGATAAGGATGATGAGGGTTGCAATGGCAATGGTGAGCATGAGAGTAAGAGTGAAACATCAGAAAAGGTATTTGATCATCATTATCTTGTATTGTAAGATCTAATTGTGTTGTAGACTGAGGGAAGTAAGAATGGTAGTGAGGTTGCAGTCAGCGAAAATTTCAATTTTCTTCTCTTGCTCATAGTGGATTCAGGAAGGGAAAAATCAAGAAAAATTGAAGGAAGGAAATGTTTTTGACATTGCTGGTATATTCTACCCAATATTCTAAGTGCTCTTTTACATATTTTATCAGAGGAAGGAATTGATCTCCCTTCTGAGGGTGCATCCAGGACTACTGGAGGGTCTATTAGGGGGCAGGCAACTGGCAATATCTTCAGTCTTGCAGATGCCCAGGATCTCTTGCCAGACAGCATCCAAGTTCAGGGCTTAGTGAAAGTTTACAAGTCTTGCATTGAGGCCCTTGATCAGGTTAAGCCCACTATGGTTGTAAAAACTGATATCACTCCCACTCTTGCACCTGTCCTCGATAAGTTATCCAGAAGGTATTCTCCTGTAAGCAGTAAGTAATTGAACACTTCTCATTCTTTGGTTATGCTTTAATATCATATAGAGCTCAATCAAAGGATATACATTTCTGAGGATGGAGAATGGGTTATCAAAGGAAGATACAGTCATGCCCTAGCTGAGGATGAGGGTATAGAGTGGTCAGCTGTGGAGGGCAAATCTGTGCTCTATCTATGTGCTGTAAGTTCTTGCCAATATATATCTACATGTAACTTAAATGTAATGCAGGAAGATGAACAAATTTTATCCCTGGCAGGTGGCATTAATACTCCCACTTTCAATCCATCCAGTTCTGGTATCTCTACAGCTCTTAGTGCTTCTGCTTCAGGCCATTCTGAGCTTTCCACTGCTGATCTGGTGGCACTGCTTAGCATTCCTGCACATTTGACTGACAAAGAAGACAAATCCTTGAAGTCTTACTACCAGAAATACAAGTCCTGCATTCAGGCCCAGCACAAATTAGATGATATGTTTTCAAAGGGTCAATGGCCTGCTCAGAAGAGGCCCAATATGACTGAGATTGTCAAACTGTTTGTATCTCCATCAATGTGGCATTCTCATGTGAAGAGAATGTCAAAAGTCTCTGATTATCCACAAATGCAAGAATGGTTAGAGGGTGGGCCCAATGCTCCTGAGGACCAGGAAGTTTGGGGCACTGTTAAAATCACCTATACCTTTGCAGATTGACAGAATACTTTCATAAACAAGATAAGCTCAGGGCTAGAAAGGGCAAAGGCAAGCAGAAAGTGATGGTACATGAGGATGGATGCTCCAAGAAGAATAGCAAGAAGAAGGTTCAGATGGTTGGGTCTTATAAAGGCAAGACATCCATGAAGTAAGCTCCTGTTTTGTGATATATCTGGTTTTCATATGCAAATTCCTGTATCATCTCTGGTTGTAGTCTCATGTGTACTATGTTATGGTTTCTGAATGTGATGACAAATTATGTGGTGTGGATATTTGTGCTTCAAATCGTTCCTTTGGTTGCAGCAAGACCTGAGCAACCATTCCCAGACATACCATTCCATGAATTTTGCAAGTTTGTTAGAGACAACTTCCACTCAACAGTATCACTGTCTACAGTGTTAATGATTCTATTTTCTATCACAGAAAATACAATGCTTCTTGGACTACATGGCTGTCAACAAAACCCAAGATATAAGGGGGAGAGATTCAATTTAACTACTGGCTGGATGAATTGCTTATCAAGGGCAATATTACAAAGAGTGAAGAGCAAGAATGCCACCAACATTCTGCCTGTAGGTGAAGCAAATGATGACACTCAGGATGGAAACAGTGATCAAGTCATCACAAATGTTAGCTCAAAGCTTGATGCATTAGCTAAGTTGTTGAAGCTATACCCATATAATAAAAAGGGGAAATTCACTGGGAGACTTAAGACAGTTTCACATGATGAGATTGTGCCAGTGCATGTCATTTGCCCAGACTCAATTGTGTGTGAATCTCCCAATTGTTATCCAAGGTCATTGATTCAGAATACCAAACCAAGAGATATCCCTTGGGTGTGCCTTATCAACAATTTTACCCACTATGACAATGTGCCTGTTCTCAGTGGTCAATGTCCAGATTGCAAGACAGTTTACTATGCTGACCATGAATCAGTACACAATCAATTGAACAACAGGCATGACAGAAAATATCTAAACTCTGCTAGATACATTAAACTGGGACAGAGTTTATGGGTTGATAGGCCTTTCACTTCAGCTGTAATGAGTGGCATTTATACTTTTCATGCATCATCTGCAACCTATGCACAGTTTTGGAACATATCATTTACACCTGCAAAAAAAATAACAAGAAGGCAAATATGGCATGCATTTGTACAAGAGTCACTGCGCATGCAGGCTGCAGAGTCAGAGATAGAGTTCACAATACAAGATGGGTTGCCAATAGATGAAGTTACAAGAGAGGCTTTCCAATTACTGGGCAACAATGGTATCATTCAAGGGTCACTGCAACACAGCTGTGATGAGTGTACACAGAAGTACAGGGAGCAGTCAGGTACTGACACAGTTGGAATAGATCCATCAGCTGTTGTTGGCATGGAAGATACAATAAATACATCACAATCTCAGAGTAACATCATTGAGGACTGTGCACCTGTGAAGATGGTTGTGGTAGATGGAATTGTCACAGGATATACAGTAAGTTTTTGCATGGCCTGGTTGAGCTGAACTTCATACTGGTTGTAGTATTGTGGATACCAAGGCTGCACTTCTGACTTGTTGAATGCACATGGGGGAGTATACTGTGCTTTTCATGAGAACTCACTTGGAAGATTGTGCCATGTTAATGAATGCACCAATGTAAAAATGCCCCAAACTCAAGTTTGTGTACAACATCAGGACAGGTGGCAAAGGCATGTCACCAATCATAAGGCCAATGCACTAGGAGGATACAGAAGGGCAATGAGGAGAGCAGATGAATCATTGCCTTGGATGCCAGCTTTGTTTCTTCACAACAACCACATGATATAGAGGTTAGTGATCAGACAACACCCACTGAACTCTTCACACCTCCAAGGACATATTGTATTGAAACCATTTGTGCACCATGTGGAGTTGTTATAGCATGGGCAAAGTTCATAAATTCAGAATCACCCACAAACATACTGAGCTTCCTTGAGCATGTATATCCTATTGATGAAAGCAAACCTGCATATATATGCATTGACAAAGCTTGCATGGTGCTTCAAAGGAGTGTTACAAATGGCTCATGGCAGAGCTGGCAAAGAACAAGCAGGTTCATAGTTGATTCCTATCATTATATCAATCATCATGCAAGTGATCACTTATGTCACACATGGTGTAATCCAGCACCATTGGATGGGTCAGCTCCCAACTTGGTAATTGTGGAGACAGATGAAAATGGGAGATCTTACTACAAGCGTGCATTTAATACACAAGCTTGTGAACAATTGAATGCCTGGTTAGGTGGCTATGATCATATCTTGAGGAGAATGACATCCTGGAACTTTAACTGGTTTTTACACAGCATCCTGTATTATCACACAAAACAAGTGATCAAAAAGCAGGGTACAGTAGATGAAGATAGCTCAGATGAAGATAGCTCAGATGAAGATATGTAGCATACATTTACCTATATCACATATCACATGTGATAAGAAGACAATAGATGAGGACTGGTATGGATGAGGAAAACTTATGTAGATGAATATGTAGTAATACATCTTACCCTGTAACTAACTTAACATTTTAAATCCTGTTAAGCAGTTATTTTACACAACTGGGAATGGGCTCAGTCCGAGTTCAGCTTGGATTCAATGGTGAAAGTTCCCAACTCAGAATGAGCTCGGACTGAACTCAGAGTCAACACAGATTCCTTGTACCTTTTTACCCTACTCGGAGTCAACTCGGATTCTACTCAGATTCTGCTCGGAATACTTAGAATGAGCTCGGATTCTACTCGTAAGGGGGGGGAGTGTAAAGTGCTCAAGAGTTGGGACTACTATAAACAGAAAGACTATGGCCCAATGATGGCAGCCTGTATGTGTGTGGGAAGAGATTAGGTCAGCAAGATGCTGAGCCAGGATGGTGGGTCCATGATAGGGATCTATGGCAATGCCACACCCATGGGATTGGCACTGGACTAGTGGTGTTATGTTAGGACACCAAACAATAAGAAGACTGTGGAGCTGAAGATGGCATATGGGCATGCACATATATGGTTAGATGGGAAGGGAGCCTGTTGCTGCACCCCCTTTATGGATGAGGGGTTTTAGCTGTGCACAGACCAGGATCTTCCATATAAGTAGGGAGTACTTCCTTGACTTAGGGCTCTTAAGGCTCTAGGTGGTTTATATGCTACAACACTCTTGTGTAGGCTATAGCCCCTGAGTATACACTTGGTTTCATCTCTGGACTAACTAGTCCACACTTTAAGGTTTTTTGGTGGTATTTAGGCATGTCCTAACACCCTTGGGTATATAAGGGGAGTAGTTTAGTGTAGAGAGCCCCTAAGGCTCTAGGTGGTTTTGTACCTACACAAACCTCTGAGCAATATAGTTGCTTCATCTTTGTTCTATTCCACTCACTAAGGTCTTGAGGTTATTGTTGGGTAGTCCTAACACAAAGCACCCTACTTGCTCCACCTGTCCATGGCCCATGATGCTGCTGCTGCTGCTGCTGCTGTGGACAGCAAATCACCTCTCATGTTGAAGTGCCTCAACTGTGATGGCAATCATTCCACCATCTCCCATACCTGCCTGTTCTATAGGGCCCAATTCAAAGCCAAGCTGCTGGCTGCTCTAGAGGCCCAGTGCATCTCTCATGTCAAGGATCATTGACTTGCTAAAACTTGTCAGTGTGCCAATGCATGCCTTACCCATTGTATGCCCTCTCACATGGAAGTGTCATAAACACTCACACTGGTTGTCTGTAGTATGAGAGTAGGTCTAGATCCTACTGCTGTTAATGTAAATCCCACCCAGGTTTGCAGGTGCTGCCTTGTCATACAGAATAGTTATATTTTGCCCCTCCTTACTGGAGGTGTGCCTCACATAGTTTGCCATGAACAATACATTTCTATACATAAAGTGGTTGTGTGACCATGTGACCACCAGCCATTTTTTATTTTATTATTAATAGAAATGAATTGGTCATGTCAACCTATGAAAGACATAAACCCCAGTCATGAGGGGAGGACAAAATAAATGTAACTACTTTGTACATTCATGGCAAAACCCAATGCGAGGGTGGGATCTATACCTGCACACATCATACAGACAACCAGTAGGGGGATCAGGCAAGCAACAAGTAGGGCATGTGTTGGCACACTGGTGAGACCTAACAATACAATGTTGATGGACATGGGTAAGGCACTGGGCTTCAAGGGTGGCCAGCAGCTTGGGGGTAAAGTGGGCCCCATAGAAAGGGCAGGGTCGAGAGATGGCAGAGTGGCTGCCATCGCAGTTGAGACACTTCAGGGCGAGAGGTGATTTGCTGTCCGCAGCAGCTGCAGATGGGTGGAGCAAGTAGGGTACTTTGGGGAAATGGCCACAAGGAGGGTTGCAGTCATTGCCAGTAAAACACTTCGGGCAAGAAGTGGGGAGAGTTGTCAGCTGCTGAACCAGGGCAGTTGGTGACAGGTGGTGACGGATTCATTCCGGGTAAAGGTGGCTGTGGACTGAACCACTGCCACGGCGTAAACGTCCTCATTTGAGGAAAGCATCCTCGCAGAAGATGCGGAAGAAGTGACGGAGGTAGGCGTGCTGGGGTCGAAGCCCAAGCCCGGGCCCAGGGCAAGGGTAGCACGAAAGAAAGCCGAAAAAGGAAGGTGGTGGTACGGGTTCAAGGAGTGGGCCGGACCACCAGCCATTGCTAGATGAAGATGGAAACACTTTTTTTTTAAGCATAGATATCATTATATTGGGCGGATGGTAGATACACACCCTCGCCAGGGAGGGGAAGACAGGCAGCTATCAACACGTAGGTAAGCAAGGTCGAGCCACATTGTGGCCGGAAGTTGTATGGGGCGCCTCTAGTGGCGCCGAGACGACAGGGGAGGGCGGCCGAATAAGATCGCGCCACGAATGGGTTATTGGACTGAATGTGAGTAGGGCGTGCGTTGGCACGCTGACGAGCACTATATTGTCGATTGGCCTGGACATGAGGAAGGCACACAGCCTCGAGAGGGGCTAGGGCCTGGATTTGAAGCAAGCCCAGTAGAGGGCGGTCCCGGGAGACGGCTGTATGGTCGCCGTCGCAGTTGAGACATCTCCGAAGGAGGAGTGGGAAAGGTTGTCGGCTGCTGAACCACGGCAACTGGCAAATGGTGGTGAGTCGTGACGGTAAAGGTGGCTGTAAGATGGAAACGCTATGACACATCATGCATCAGGGCCTGCTACATCACAACCACCATGCATAACTTTACACCACATCAAGTTACATCACAACGACCAGTTCACAACACACCACATCAGGCTACATCACAACGACCAGGCACATCAGGCTACCCAGTCTTTATAAACCCCATGTCCCAACGGAATCATCCCAGGCTGGCCCTCACTACCAACTAATCCAACTCTTTGTCCACTATGCGTCTTTCCTTTGTCATCATTTTCGCTGCCTTTGTGCTGTCGGCAACTGCCTTTCCAATAGACGGTTACATTTCAAGGAGCAATTCCATTAGGGTGATCCTTTTCTTCCACTGACCAGGCGTACCTCACTGACCTGCGCGCTTCTCTATTTAGAGGCGAGCCGATCATATTGTGAGCGTGTGGATCTATTCCAGTCACTTCATTGAAGCTGAATCCGACTTGTTTTTAGGGTGGACAGGCCTCTCAAGGGCTTCATGGTTCTGATACCGACAGCGAACCCCTTGAGGTGGGTTGATTCTACAGCACCTATTTCAGTCGCCTTTCGAAAGCTAAACTCCCCCCTTCGCTACACGCAAGCTTTCTTTTCCTGATGGAACGGTTCGTTAATGCTGCAGCATCATGTCACCTCCAGAACGTGGAACTATGCCTCATCCGGTGTTTTTTAGACGATTAATCGTAAACTGATGTCGCAAGCAAAGTCTATACGTGTGGGACTTCGTAGTGCACGTTGGTTAACATTTATACCTGCGTATGATTTTTTTTGTCATTTGAATAGGCTGCGTGCTGACCTTTGCATTGGATTGGATAGACCAAGTGCAGATCCCTCTGAGGTAGGTTGATGCCACGGCATCTATTCCCAGTTTCCTTTCGAAACGCAAAGCTGAATCCCATTTTAGCATCCTGGTCATGGTGGCACATACAGGGAATGTAAACTTCATCAGGACATAGTGTGTCAATCCCGCAGCTTCGAGATTGCGGAACTGAACCTCATTCACTGTCCTCAGTTGGTTGTTCGAGATTTCTATAATACACATGGAGAGATACTGTTATCACAAGTGAAATTCAGTTTTCCGGTATGAATCGCATTTTCAACGTGAAACTGGGCCTCACTCAGTGTATTTAGTTTGCTCACGCTTATATTCGAAAACATGCATGGCACCAGCCGGCATATATGAATCTCGAACTTGGACAATGGATGGCATCCTATCCGGAAGAATCAACTCAGGTGGGACGATCACGACACCTATTTCCAGTTGCCTTTCGAAACGCAAAGCTAAAGTCCACTTTAGATTCGCAGTTTCACGTTCAAAGAGGATGGTACTTCTAATGGGAAGGTGCGTCAATGCTACTGCATCTAGTTGTGACGTGAAGCTGAACCTAACTCGCTGTTTCCAGATTCGACATTATGTTGATCCAAGTGGAGTACCAATGATGTCAATTAAGGAAATGCATGGTGGAACATGGGAAGTAGCATAACCCTAGTGACTCGTATGTCATAATAGACTGCGTGTGTTGTATAGATAACGAGGTCGCTGATTCTGAGCATGTCGGGTGTGGACAGCTAACTTGGTATTTGGTACAGTGGTAGTAACGGTTGACTAAGCCCGGCTTCGGCTACTTAGCTTTGCCTAAACCGATTGTTCGGCTAATGCTAGGAGCCGAAGCCGATCTGATCGGCTTGCGAGAGGCTCAGAGCCGGCTCCAGGCGGCTAAGCCGACCCAGTATGGCAGCTATGTCACACCCTCCCATCCAACCTTCACCACTTGCTCGCCCTGCCTTCTCTTCGTCCACCATTCGCTCTCCCTGCCTTCTCTGCATCTGTGCTCGCTGGCTTTGCCTTTTCTGCCTTCACCACGAAAACTGTGCCCACGTCTACTGTTGATTGCACTCCCCACCCTCAAAACATGTCATGATATCATATCTCAATCGTTTCTCAGCCGTTTCCCTTCATTCCAGGTGCGTTAGAAAGCCATTTAGGTTTTACCCTTGGGTGCATCAACAGTTCGATGCGCGATTTTGTCGTTCTCTGAGAATCTACCCGGTGGTTGTTAGGCTATGGGTGAGTAAGATGATATCATATCTCAATCATTTCTCAACTGTTTCCCTTCATTCCAGGTGCGTTAGAAAGCCATTTAAGTCTTACCCTTGGGCACATCGACCGTCCGATGCGCGATCTTGTCGTTCTCTGAGAATCTACCTGGTGGTTGTTAGGTTAGGGGTGAGTAAGATGATATCATATCTCAATCATATCTCAACTGTTTCCCTTCATTCCAGGTGCGTTAGAAAGCCATTTAAGTCTTACCCTTGGGCGCGTCAACCATTCAATGCGCGATCTTGTCGTTCTCTCGAAATCTGGCTGATGGTTGTTAGGCTGCAAGGTAAATAAGATAATATCATATCTCCTTCATATCTCAACCGTTTCTCTTGATTCCAGGTGCGTTTTAAAGCTATTTGATCACTCTATTTGGGAGCAATAACCATTTGACAGGATACATTGTTGTTCTCGGGTGATCAGTGGTTTTCAACCTAGTAGTAGTGGTAAATTTGTGTTGTGACCCATGACCTGTACCTGTAACCACTGACCTGTAGGCCTTTAACCCATGGGTTCACGGGTATGGGTATGGGTAAGCACTGGGGAACCTGTGGGTTACCTGTGCACATCCCTACCCTCAAGGGTCAACCATTGCCATGCACCTGCCTTCTGCCTGTGCCCACCATCTGTCAACCAATGCCACTGTCTACTGTTGACCTGTGCCCACTCATGCCCCTGCCAAATGTGCCCACTGCCTATCCTCCATCTGTGCTACTGCCTTCACTACCATGCCCATGTCCTCATCAAATGTGCCTGCTGCTATCTTCCACCTGCACTACACTCCACCCATGCTACTGTGCAGCTCCACTACCAGTCCCAATCCTGACCCCATGCTGCTCATGGACCCAGCCATGTGACAAGGTGAGTGTGCCTGCTTCCACCCTTCCATCTGATCACCAGTCCACCCACACCACATCAACCAGCCCTCTGCAGACATGCTTGTTTGCATTATCCTTTGTATTGACTCTGTTGTACTGTAGTCTGTGACTAAGTGTAGTAGGGTTGATAGTACATGTATTGGCATCAGCGACCTGAATGAAAAACTATTTCACTATTTTACAATTTATGCTTCAACAGGGATACAATTACAAGTTATATCATCAATCCTCCATATTATCCTTAACTTCTTTGGACTCATTCTCCATTGCTTTCATATCTTCCTCAATGAGCCTATCAAGCCCATCTTCATCCAGCTCTTCCACATGTAAATCCCTGCCATATGTCTCAGCATCTTCAGATGGTGCCACCCTACCCATGTACTCAAATTCCCTTAGCTCATCATCCCAAGCCATTCCTTCTGTGAAGCTCAGGGCAGGGCCTTTGCGAATTGAGAACTTAAGGACTTGAAGTGCCTCCATCAGACAATTGGAAATCCTACTTCTCCTAGGTGCCATGGTTTCTTTCCCAGATGAGAAAGCTCTCTCACATGGCACACTTGTAGCCTGGATAGGTATGATATCCATGGCAAGCTGGAAGATATGTGGATATTGTCCTTGATGAGTCTATATGCAAGTCAGATAATATAACACAGGTGTAGAGTTTAGGCACCTGCCAAAATTGCAAGATATCTTTGGTCTCACCACCAAAAGCACTTAGGTATTGCTCCACTTCCATTTTCAAACTCACTTCCTTAGGTGTGGAGTGCTGTTTCTTTCTATGCAATATTTGAGCTGCAGTTGGCTTGGATTGTTTAGCTGCAGGCTTGGGCTGAGGCTCAGTCTGTGGGGTCCCTGAACTTTTGTATTCCTTTAACTGTCATGAAATGAGATGGAGTTTAAAATGGGATAAAATGACCAGCTTACTGCTTCCAAAAATAATTCCTTGGCTGACCTGTACTCATTCTCTGATAATGCTAAAAAATAATCCAGTTTGTTTGCAGGATCAATGACTAGGACTTATGTCAATTCAATGATAAACACAAAATTGTTAGGAGCACCCTAAACACAACCTAAGAATCCCACAAGTGTCGGCTTGTTAAGCCAAAGACAAAACAATGCTCTATAGCTAGTGTCTAGGACACAAAAACTATCTAGAGTCTTAGGGACTGACTACACTAAACTACAGCCCTTATAAACTCTCTCCCTGGTCTGTGCACAGACAGCACGCAGCTAAAGTCCCTCATGCCGGGATCAATGCGCAGCAGCTGATCTGTGCTCACCATTCCACTCTTGGAGACAATTCTCCCACACCAATCACCTGTCCTTCCATTCCTGGCTAGCATTGTGTCGGCACTCATGAGCATTGAGCTAAGGGCAGTGCCTGCCTGACCAATCCACAGTCGCCATCTCCATACTGGCAGTGTCTTATTGTTCTGTGCCTTCAGCCATTCCTGTACCATCCCTCTGGGTCGTCTAGACCTTGGTTCGAGTTGCAGTCTAGGCCCATCATCAGGCCGTCCTTCCTGTTGGCACTTGGTATGTCCTATAACCAATGCTGACCTAACCACCTTCCAAATAAGGGCTATAGTGTCGCGTAGGTATCCTGCTCTAAGTCCCACTGTCCAGCCCTTGTATCGTATTGTCCTGTAAAGTAAAATAGAAAGAAAGAAAAAGAAAATCATTGTCCCACTCTCCAGACCCATATCTGCATACTTGTCATCTCTGTCGTTACTGTAAAAGAATAAAATGGGGTATGCTCATAACATCACCCCCCCCTCAAGGCCTTGTGTCCTGAGAGGCTGAAGTTGCTGAGTCCACATAGCATGGATCCTTCTTCATTTGTTCATAAAAGTGGTCTAGCCACTCGTGCTGTTCCTCGGGCATAAGCCCCATTCACTCTGAGTCAACATCCTCAACCTCTTTGACTGTGGTTCTGAACTTCACCACCTTTTTCTTTTGGCACGTTGTGCCCGCGATCCACCTCTGTCGTCAAGTTCCGACTCACTGCTCTCCTTAGCAGCCACCACCTTCACTGGTTTCATCAAAATTTTCTTGGCAAGTTCCACCATGTCTTTCTCTTGAGCCCTTCATTCCTCCTCCAGCTCCTCCGTATCCATCTTCTTTGGGAAATTAAGCACAGATTTCACCCATCTGCCGCGCTCCAGATCTCTGGAGAATGTCCCATCAGTATCAGTCAGGCAATTCCTGAATTGCTGTGCACGTCCCCTTCCATGTGTGCCATCTGCGCTCCATATTCTCCAGATATTCTTGTCCGAACTTTCTGTCGTTCCATCCGAATAACTTTTTCTGGCTCTGTGCCTGCAAATTCTGTTGAGGGACAGAACTAGCCCCATAAGTGGTTTGTAAATGCTTTGGTGCATTTGGATTTTCCCTATGGAATTTCTTTACCTTTGCCTGAGCATTGGCAAGGTTCTCAGCCGGTTCCCATGTGGACTCCTCTACTGGATAGTTCTTCCACTTGACAAGGTACTCCAACTGTCCTCCTCCTCGTCTGCTGACTCAACTGTCAACAATCTCCTCAACCTCATACTTGTCCTCTTGGGACTCTTCCACCATTTGCACATCCTTGCATGCCACTGCCTTTGCCTTTTGTTTAGGGAACACCGGTTCCTTATACGGCTTCAAGAGGACTTCTGTTAGGATCGATGCCCTTGGTTTGTTATCGAGTCAACAATGACGACTAGAGTCTCGGTCTAATCCCAGTCAATGGGCAGGTATGCTTGTCGGCATTATGCTAGACAACGACGAGGGTGGTTCGAGCGATGAGGGGACGAGAGCGAGAGGACTGTTCAGTAAAGGACAATACTCGATTAAGTTGGAACTAAAGAACTACAGTACATGCGGAGGTTTATATACTGCCTGGAGAACAATGAAGAAGTATAAAAGGAAGTAAAACGAGGGGTAGTTCAGGCAGACGAAACAGGTATCAAAGCATAGTGACGAAGTGAAGACAGGTTACTGTAATAAGTAAGCATAAGAAAGAGAAGTCGTAACATTACCCCCTCTCTATGCGAGAAGTCACCGACTTCTTAAGGCCACCCTTGAGTTGTCCAGGCATGGTCTGCTCTAGACTCATACCAGTGGACGATGTTTTCGATGTCCTTTTGTGCTGTGTCTATGTGCCATTGTACAGGAGTCGAGGGTGACTTTCAATTGACGAAGTTCATGGAGCGCTAGATCTCGTTTGGCATAGGTCATGGCGTTGGGGTCAGTAGTGAGGGTGAGTCCTACGAGGGCTCCAAGTGGGGCAGAGAGGTCTTGAAGATTGGCTGTAATATACGAGGCTTCTAGAGAGGCGGCGGCGATGAGGGGGTTCGATCTGGGGATAAGTGCAGGAATGATTTCTTCTGCGATAGGTGGTTCCTCGACAAGTTTGGGCGGGTGAATGTGCAGATCGTCGTCGGTATGGATCGTCATTTTGGTCTCGACAAAGATTTCGAGGGGTGGTGTGAAGACATCAAGCTCAGGGAGCTTTTCGGGAAAAGAATAGGCAAGGGCGAGGGTAGTGAGGAGGGTAGCGAGAACGAGTCCTCCAATGAGGACAGAGGAGAAGAGGGTGGAGACAAGGGCGACGAGGACGGCGATGAGTGAGAACATCTTTGCGATTGTGACATTGGTTGGAAGGCTAGGAAGTGGGAATCTCGCCTTTTTATAGGTTGGCTTCATCGAAGTATTCCACATCCCAGAATGAATTGTCTGTGTCAATAGAGAGGATGTTTCGTAAGAGTTGATCAGCCAATGCTTCTGGTCTGGGAGTGTTAGGTCGCGTGGGAGGTCTTTCAGTCAAATATGGTTCGTGTAGTGGTCTAGGCGGAATTCGATGTGTAATCGTTCCTTGATTTGTGTGATGAATGATGCCTGTGATCATTGGGTATCCAGGTTCCCATTCAAAGTTGCGGTAGTGGGGCGGTGGCAGCAGATTCGGGTATGGAGGTGGTATCCCTCTGTGTGGGATGTATAGGTAGTTTGGGGGTAAGTTGAAGTTCAGCAGTCCACCAGATGGGAAATCGATTTTGTCTGGGAATAGTGCCTCTGTCCGGTGTAGGCAGGTCACTCCCGCCGCTTCCAGGTCTCTTGTTCGGTCAATGATCCATAAGGTCAGTGCTCTTCGTGCTTGCCTGACATGGCGATCTCTGCTGATGGTGTCGGTTGGTGTCTGGGAGTCAGGGCTGATCTGTGTCTTATATACTGGGTGTAGTGATGGTACTTTTGTTCGATAGAGCAGGATTTTGCATAGTTCAATGAAGGCTGTTCCTATTGCACATCGTCCTTGGTGAGGATGGGTTCGATTAGGGAGTTGGATGATTAGGTGTCTAAGTTTTGGAATAGATTGTCTGGGAGAGAATTGGGAGTAGGGGGAAGCAATGTTTTTGGTATGTCTAGTATTCTGTCTGAGGATCTGTTTGTTGCGATACTGGACCATGATTTTCATAGTAGGTCTCGGCGGTTTTTATATGCTCTGAGGATGTCTGCAGCGTTCTTCAGATTTGTTTCAGGTTCCCATGAGTTTTTGTTCAGGTCCATACCCTTTCCATTTGACAAGGTATTGATAGCCGGTCCCTCGTTTTCTGTGTGTGATGATTGCTTCTACTTCAAACTCTTCTTGTCCATTGATGAGATCAGGGGGTGGTTTCATGAAGTTTGGTCCATGCGCCATTGTTTCCTTATATGGAGTTAACAATGTAGTATGAAACACGGGATGGATGCGCCATTGTTTGGGGAGTTTCAGTTTGTAGGTGACAGGTCCTAGTACTTGCTCAATCATGAAGGGTCCTTCTCTTTTGGGCGCTAGCTTCCTTGACTCATAGGGTATTCGAAGGTTTTGATTTTCGAGCCAGACTTTGTCTCCTTTCTCAAATCTGATACTTTTGTCTTTTGTTCTGAGCGCTACCATTTGTCTAGCGAGTTCGTGTGCAGCGAGTGCTTCTTCTCTAGCTTTTTGTAGCATTCATAGTCGGTTTTCAGCTGCTGGGGTCGTCATAGGGGATGCGGCTGTGGGAATAGCGACAGGGTCTATCCCATACATTAGCTGAAATGGTGATGCTTTGATGGTATTGTGGTGTCGGTTATTGTGAGCGAATTCTGCAATTGGCAGTAGCGATTTCCATCTGTGCAGTTCATTTGTGCAGAACATTCGGAGGTAGACTTCTAGTTCTTGATTGACTTGTTCTGTCTCACTGTCTGTCTGGGGGTGGTAGGCTGTGCTCATTCTATGGTTTATTCCCAGCGCTTTTCCTATTTCTTGGAATACTTTAGATGCGAACTGCAGTCCTCTGTCAGATATGAGGATATCCGGTAAACCAAATCGTTTGAAGTTTTCATTTATGTATAGATCTGTGGTTCCTAGTGCGTTGATCATTTTGTGACAAGGGGAAAAGGTTACCCCCTTTGTAAGTCCATGGTCCACCATGACCATGATTGAGTCAAAGCCGTTGGTGATTGGTAGGTCTGTGATGAAGTCGATTGTGACTTGTTGGAAGGGTCGGGTGGCATTAGATTTGATCGGTTGTAGGGCAGGGGTGTTGGGGTGAGTGTTTACTTTCATTTGCTGGCAGAGCGCGCATCCTTCGATCCATTCTCTGGTATGCTTGTTCATTCCGGGCCACCAGTAGTTCCGTTTGAGTAATTCTAGAGTTTTAAATCATCCGGGGTGCCCAGATGTAGGTGATTCATGCGTCAGTTTAATGAGTTGAGTGCGCAGTCCATCTTGATCGGGTACATAGGTTTTTCCTTGGTAATGTACAATGTGGTTGACATATGTCCAGTCTTGTAGCTTTGATTTTATTGGTGGTGCTCGATGATTTTGGATTACTTCGACTAGTATTTGTCCAAAGTCGTCTTTAATCATGCCTTTGCACAACTTCTCTGCTAGGTCATCTGCTATAAGCCTGATGAATCGTTCAGGTGGTAACACCGTGGTTTCTTCTGGGGTGTTCGTCCATTCCAATGTGGTCTGGTCATCGAGATAGGGCGTCTGCTTCAAACATCTTAGTTCCAGGGACATGCTCTATTTGGAGATCAAATTCACTTAAGAAGGAGGACCATCTGGCTTGTCTGGGGGTAAGGCGTTGTGGAGTTCGATAAAAGGATAAATTCTTGTGATCACAATGAACGATAGTGGTATGAGGTGATCCATGAAGAAGGTGTCGCCATGCCGCAAGTCCTTTGACGATCGCTAGTAGCTCCCTGTCGTAGATCCGATAGTTTTGCTCAGTTGTGGTCAGGGTGTGTGAGATGAAGCCGCAAGGGTGCAGGAGTCCCGCTTCATCGGCTTGTTTTAGTACTGCTCCTGTTGCTTTATTCGAGGCGTCGGTTTGCAGGATGAATGGTCGGGTGACATCTGGCATTCGGAGTACAGGGGCTGTTGTAAATCGGTTTTTTAGGTTGTTAAATGCCACCTGCCGTTTGGGTGTCCAGAGGGGTGCTTCGTCTTTTCTGGTGAGGTCAATGAGTGGTCGAGCAAGGGTTGCAAAATTTCCAATGAATCGTCAGTAGAAGTTCCCAAACCCTAGGAAGGATCGTACTTGCTTGACCGTTGTTGGTGTTGGCCAATCTGCTATTCCTGCCAGTTTGATCAGGTCCATAGTTATCTCCCCGGGTCTAATGATCATTCCAAGGAATTTGATTTCCTGAGTGCAGAACTTGCACTTTTCGAGTTTGAGAAATAAGTCGTTTTCTTTTAGCCGTTCTAGAATGCGTTTTGTTCGAGTTTCTAAGTTGTTGGGTGTTGTTCCACATATTAAAATGTCGTCCATGTAAATGATTAACCATCCTTCGTTGATCATGTCTTGGAAGTATTTGTTCATCATTGTCTGGAAAGTGGATGGGGAATTGCATAGGCCAAAGAACATGACTGTTGGTTCGTATAGTCCCTTGTTGGTTATGAAGGCTGCTTTCCATTCATCTCCTTCTTTTATCCGAACGTTGTTGTATCCCCATCAGAGATCTAGTTTTGTGAAATATTGAGCACTGGATAGTTTGGTCATTAGATCTGAGATCAATGGTAGTGGGTATGCATTCTTTATTGTCCATTCATTCAGGTATCGGTAGTCTTGACATGGCCAGAGTGCTCCGCTTTCCTTTTTTGCGACGAAGAAGAATGTTCGAGGCTTGTGGGGATTTGGATGGTCTAATATATCCTTTAGCTAGCTGTTCTGTGATCCATTTGTCGAGGGATGATTGCTCTTTTATTGATAGTGGATAGATTTTGCTGACTTTTGGGGTAAATCCGGTTTTGAGATCAATTGCATGATCCCATGTGTGTCTGACTGGGAATCGTTCTGAAGGTGCCTTTTCGAAGGTAGATTTCCATCCTTGGTACTCATCTGGCAGCGTCGTTATGGTTTCTTTGCATAGCGTGTGTTCTAGCGCTTGTGATGCCGAAGTTTTAACCCTGATCCAGTATTCATCAATTTCCTGATCTAGGTTCCTTTCTATCTGCTTTGTCAGTTTGTATAGGGGTTGGTGATCGAGCTCAAGGGTCCGTTCCTTCCAGTTTATTGCTGGGTTGTATTTTTCTAACCAGGGGAGTCCAAGTATAAGTTTTTGATCTCCCAGTTTAGTGATTAGGAAGCTTGTTTCGATTTGTAGATTTCCGATGTGGTAGGGAATCTTGACTTTATGTGTGATCATTCCATTTAAGTTTACTGTTCCGTCAGCGTTCTTAACTCGTATTGGTCGAATTAGTGGTTTCTTGTTCATGTTTTTTGTTATAGTTTCGTCAATGAAGTTTCCTTCTGCTCTGCAGTCAACAAGGGCAGATATCTCAGCAGGTAATTCGGGTGATTGGACAGTTATTGAGAGTCGTTGATTATTATTTGATCTTACTATTACAGAGTCAAGTGCTAACTGTCCATAATCATTCTTGGAGGTTCCAACCGCTTTCTGGTTCCTCCGCTTTAAAAACCCTTGGTTTCAAGGTCGGTGAGGAGAGTTTCTTGTTCCTCTGTGCTGAGAGCCACAATCATAGTGCAAATTTTCTTAGCATCGTTATCCTCAGTGATTGTTCTGGTGAATTGTCCTGAAGGGGGCAGGTTCTTGGTAGTATCTTTCTTTGGGCAGTTTCGGGATAAGTGACCAATGGTTCCGCATCTGAAACATTTCCCAGAACGCATATATTCTTCTTGTTGCCCATCAGTAAGGCATCTGGTCTGTATGGTGTGGATTGTTTTAGGTCCCCCTGTTTTATTGAATCGACGCCCTGTATCAGTTTTTCCTAATGCTTTCATCATTTCCCATGCTGCATTGAGTTGTTCCACTTTTCTGTAGGCATCTGTGATAGTTTTAAAGTCGCCTTGTCCTTCGAGGATCTTGGCAGCAATGGTGGTTGGTAGGCCTCGGATGAATGCCTGAAGTTGGGCGGTAATTCCAGTTAGTCCAGAGGATCCTATGAGCATTCTAAATTTTCGGACATAGATCGGGACAGTGATCTCTCCTCCAACTCGTAATTTAGTGAGCTCATTCAGTGCCCTGACTGCAGTGTTGACTTCTCCCCAGTCGTCAAGGAATCGTTTGACAAAGGTGTCATAGTTTTCCCAAGTAAGTCCATCTTTTTCATCCAGTTGGTCGTGGATTATTTCTTTCCAGTCGTCTAGTTCCTTTCCTAGGCATTGGAGGACGTATCTGATTTTCTTTTCATGTTTCCCTTCATAGTTGTGGGCGTTTATTGCAAAGAAATTGCTAAACCAGTTGATGAATGATTTAGCTTCGGTCCGATCTCCTGTGAAAATTCGTGCTGAGACTGGTTTGATGTCTCCCCTAGGGGCATCGGTGGTTTCAACATTAGTTGCCATTTGTTTTGTGTCGGTTTCGGCAGTCTGTTTCAGGTCTCGGGTTTTCTAGTTCGTATTCAATTTGTTTTTGTTCCAAAAAGGTGTTCCACCCTGTTATGGATGTTTCAGAGAGAGAGTAGTATGGATCAGTACCGTCGAAATCAAATTCCGCATCACAGTACTCTTCCCACCAAAGGGTTTCTTTGGGTCTCTCAAAATATAGTTCTGGTTCTTCTTCTGGTTCTTTTTGTTCGTTTCTCCACTCAACCCAAAGTTTTCCAGGTAGTGAGTGTTCGTCTCCTTCAATGTAATCCCCTTCAAAGTATTCGTCAGGTACCGGGGTGTTCTTGTTCTTTCCTACTCCTCGAAATTCCCAACATTTATTTAGTGTCGAGAAAAAGAGCTCCTGTCTTTCTAGATAATATGTTCCTTTAAAGAGAAAGGAATCGTTCGGTGGTCTCTGGGTAGAGAGTCTGGTTTCGGGTCGTTTCGGATCTATATTGTCTAGCTAGTGACGATGCACTAAGCGGTTCAGTGAGTTCCAACTTGTGTTAGGATCGATGCCCTTGGTTCGTTATCGAGTCAACAATGACGACTAGAGTCTCGGTCTAATCCCAGTCAATGGACAGGTATGCTTGTCGGCGTTATGCTAGACAACGACGAGGGTGGTTTGAGCGATGAGGGGACAAGAGCGAGAGGACTGTTCAGTAAAGGACAATACTCGATTAAGTTGGAACTAAAGAACTACAGTACATGCAGAGGTTTATATACTGCCTGGAGAACAATGAAGAAGTATAAAAGGAAGTAAAACGAGGGGTAGTTCAGGCAGACGAAACAGGTATCAAAGCATAGTGACGAAGTGAAGACAGGTTACTGTAATAAGTAAGCATAAGAAAGAGAAGTCGTAACAACTTCATTGAAGATGTTATACACTTTCCAGGATGCTGGAATTTTTAATTTGTAGGCTGACTCCCCTACTTTGGCTATTACTTCTAACAGTCCAACAAACTTTCCGTCGAGCTTCTTAGTTGTCCAAATTGTTGGTAGGTTTTCTGTGCTGAGGTAGACTTTGTCACCTGGCTTATATTCAATGGTGTGCCGACGATGTGTGTCGTAGTGCTCTTTCATGACCTGAGCTGCTTTTTCCAATGCCTTTTTTGCTTTCGCGTGTACCTCTTCAAGTTTCTTTGCTAGTTGTTTGACTGCTACTGCCTTTGGGGCATAAGTCGGGTCCAACCCCTTATTGGGGTGCCTGCCATAGTTCATGTAAAAAGGAGTGAATCCTGTTGCTGTGTGTACTCGATTGTTGTGGCAGAACTGTGCCACTGACAACCAATCACTCCAGTTGTCCTGCCTATTATTGACGAAGATTGTCAGGAATTCCTTTAATTCCTGATTTACCCGCTCTGTCTGTCCATCCATTTGGGGGTGATAAGCCGTTGACCTGTTGGCTTTGATCCCCAGCATTCCATACAAATTGTCCATAAATTTGGAGGCGAATTGCAGCCCCCGATCACTAATGACTTTTCTCAGGAGTCCATGCTCCTGGAACACATTATCCCTAAATAAGACCGCCATTCCTTGCAAGGTGATATCCATGGTTGTGGGTATGAAGTACGACTTTTTTGTGAATCAGTCTACTATGACCAGAATCATGTCATTCCCTTTTGATTCTGGCAACGGTCCAATAAAGTCCACTGAAATTATCTCCCATGGTTCCGTTGGAACCTCATTCAGTCGCAATGGTGCTGCTTGTGCATGCCTATCAGGTTTGGCCTTTTGACAGACCTCACATCCCGGGATATACTTTTCGATATTGGTGCGCATGTTCAGCCACCAGAAGTTCCTTGTTAATGACTCGAGGGTCTTGGCAACTCCCAAGTGTCCCCACAAATGATGTATAGCAATAATGTCTTCTCTTAGCACCACCACTGCTGGTATGTATACTTGTCCCTTCCAGGTAATGAGTCCCTTTTCTTGTTTATAGTCTCCACCAACTTTCTCAAGTCCTTTTATTACTTGCATTTCCCACTGCCTTTGGGGAACATCCCAGATGTCTTTCATGATGTCGTCCAATGCATGATCATTGTCAAAAACCCGTATGTCCATAAAAAGGTGTTCTTTCAGCAGGACTACTCCTTTGTTATCGTTTTCTCCTCTATCGTGCCCTGCACACCATGATAGTAAATCTGCCTTGGTATTGGATTTGCCACTTCGATGTTTAATTACGAAGTTATATTCTTGTAAATCCGTTACCCATCTCGCCTGTTGCTGATTAAGATTTTGCGCCTTTCGGAAGTATGTGAGGTTTTGGTGATCCATCAAGACCTCCACTGTCTGTTTGGCTCCTTTTAAGTAATGAGACCATTTGTAGAATGCATGCATTACTGCAAGCATCTCCTTGTCATATATCTCATAATTCCTTTCTGCATTGTTTAGCGATTTTGAAATGAAGGCTACTGGTTTCCATATGCCATCTTCCCACTGTTGTGATAGAATCCCTCCTATAGTGAAATCTGAAGCATCCACTTCTACTCGGAACTGTCCCTCTTCATGTGGGATTCTCAAGACTACTTCCTCAGCGATGGTCCTTTTAAGCCTATCAAAGGCTGTATCCTGCATTTCCGTCCACTTCCACTCCTCCTTTCCTGTTAACTGAGTGAGCAGCTTTGCCGCTTTTGCGAAATCTTTTACAAATCTCTGGTAGAAGTTAACAAAGCCCAAGAACTGTTGGACTTCCTTTTTGCACTTTGGTGTTGGCCATTCAACAACCACTTTGACTTTGGCTGAGTCCATTTGTACAGTATCTTTCCCAATGATTACTCCTAGGAAATCCATTTCGTTTTTATCAAAGAAGCGTTTCTTGGGTTTCAGCAACAACTTGTGCTCCTCCAATTTTGCCAATATATGGTTAACCTGAACCATATGTTCCGCCTGTGTTTTTGAAAACACTAATATGTCATCCATATATATGATGACCCATCCCTCCGCAATCTCTGTCCGGAAAATATCATTCATCATTGTTTGGAAAGTAGCCGGCAAGTTCATAAGGCCAAAGAACATTACTAGAGGTTCAAACAATCCCCTATTAGTTTGAAAAGCCACTTTCCATTTGTCTCCTTCCTTAATTTGAACATTGTTGTATCCCCAACAAATGTCCATTTTTGAGAAGACCTGTGCCTGCGACAACTTGTCCACCAACTCCCCTATTAGCAGGAGTGGATACTGATTCTTCACCATCATTTCGTTCAGCTTCTGGTAATCCTGTACCAGTCTTAACTTCCCATCTTTCTTCTTTACAAAGAAGAAAGGTGACACCATTGGCGATTTGCTCAGCTGGATCCTTCCAGAATCCAAATTCTCCTTTAAAAACTCGTCCAGTTGTTGCTGCTCATCCCTATTTAATGGATAGATCTTGCAATCAACTGGGTTAGACCCAGGAATCAGTTCTATGGCATGATCCCAATGCCTCCATGGTGGTAATTTGTCAAAAGTCTCTTTTTCAAAGACTTTTCAGTGCCCCAAGTAATGTCTAGGAACTGCCTCCTCCAATGTCCTTTTCTTAGCTTTTTCTGCCTCTTCTGCCACAATCTTTGTTGCCATAGATGCAAACGCTCACACTTGTAGTTCAGGTTCCCCAATATGAACCACCAACAATCTATCCCCATCCTCCAGCCATTGGGTGATGTCAATCTCATCCTCGGGTTCTTGCACCGAGGACGACTTCCAACAAGTCCTGGGACACCAGTTAAATTCCAACAACTTCTTTTTCCAGTTAATTGTTGGGTTGTCATGATTTAGCCAATTGAACCCTAGGAACAAGTCCATCTTGCTTAACTTGGTGACAGCACAGTCCATTACTTCTTCATGGTTTCCAATTTGCAACTTTAGTTGTACCATGAATTCCACACTTCCTGATGAGTTTCTAGATCCATCGGCATTATATACCAGTACCAGTCACACCAGTCGTCTTTTGTTTTACTGATCTCATTCCACAAAGTCTTCACTAGTGCACAACCCTGTGCACCCGGAATCCAACAACATGGTTACATTAATTCTTTTATATGTGTCCATGGTGGTGACTGTCCCCTTTAGATCTAGTTCCTGTTGACTGGTCCCTTGCACCACCTTTTCTCTTAAGTGCACAAGGTTCCATAATGCGTCTGCTTCTGTCATAGTGTTTAACTGCTGTACCAATTTTCCATCCACCTCTTTGATTCATTTAATGTTTACCCATTGCTGTAAACATTCCACTGCTACTTCTTCCTTCTGTTCCCATATCCACCTCAACACCCATTGCAGTGTCCATGTTTTTAGACATTCTTTTGGTTTTGCACTCACTTTCAGGTTCCTTATGTGATGTACATTCCCTCTGCATTCATAAAGTAAATTGTTTAACTTTATTCCAGAGTCTCTAGGAATTGATACATCACAAGAAGAAACCTGACTAGAAGCCAGCAGCACTGAGCACTTGCCTACTGGCTTTCTGCAAAATCTGAGACCTCCTCGATGTGGGCTGCTGGGGTCATTTCCCCTGACTCTATCACCCTTACTACTTGCTTCCCTTTCTCTCCCAACGTTATTCTTTTTTGTTTTGGACATCTGTTTGTCCAATGCCCTTCCTCTCCACAGTTTTCGCAGGTGGGCATTTTTGTAGTATTTCCCCTCTTGGGCTCCCAACATCTCCAAGTTATGTGTCCCTCCTTTCCGCAATTTTGACATATAGGTCTCCTCCTCCTTCTGTCGACGTCCTATTGCATTTGGATCTACTTGACTCCCTGACATGAATGGAGGTGGTGCTTGAAATTGATAGGAAGGTCATCTGTTGTTAACGGGTGTTTGTTCTTTGTAGTCCCCTCGAGACTTTGCGAAGCCATATGCCTCATTTGCCCTTCTAAAGGCTCATGCCAACTCAGTGACTCTGTTCTGGATTTGGTGCAGTGTAGCGGCATCTGACAATCCTCTGTATTGTATTAACTCTTGACCCAGGGCAGGATTGAGATTTCCCCTGAACTGGGATATCAATGCTTGGTCATTCCAATCTGTCAAGGATGTGAGGGAGTTGAATTTTACAATGTAATCTTCGACTATCATTGTGCCTTGTCATAATGCTAGTAAGGCTTCAATTGCCTTCTCCTTTGTCTCTGTAGACATAAAGAACTCATGCATTTGTTTTTTGAAATCCACCCAATCTATAAACGGGAATTGATTCTCCAGTGGTCGCCTCCGCCATGCTTGTCCATCATCGGTTTCTTCTCCTGCATTCAGCTGGTTCCAATCCAGCTCAGTGCTCCACCCACTGACATCGATTTTGTCCTGGTACTCCTGTAGAGCCTCCTGGAAAGCTTTGAGCTTTACTCCACTCCAGTCTGCTGCTCTGTCCCCCTTGCCACCTTTGATTCTATAAAGGCAGATTGAGACCTTTCGTTTTGGGTCTGTCTCCCTTGCCAACATGAAATAGGTCTCCATTTGGCGTAGCCATCCATCAACCATCTGAGGGTCCCCTTGATAGTAATCTGGCATCTCTGCTTTAGTGAGAGGCCCTGGTTCTGCTCTGTTGGATTGTTGATATTCATTAATCATGCTGGCAATTGCTTGCCCAGCACTGGTGATGGCTCTTTGCCTCTCCTCCTGTTGTCTGGTGATTTTATCTTCCCTGGCAGCGACTGCTGTGGCTGGTTGTGTAACTGGCAGTGGCTCCAATGTTTGAGTATCTCCCCAATGTTCTCTCCATCCCAATAGAGCATGATATGCATGTGTGATCATGTCAACTGTTAGTCGGAAGGGTCCTGCTCCCAATCGTTTCTCTCCAAAGCCGTTGTTGTGTAACTGTTCCAAGTATTCCCATCCGGGGAATCCTTTCTTTGCTACTTCTACATGCCATATTTTTGGAGCGATTGTAGACTTCCTTATGTGAATTTTTACTCCCGCTCACCCCCTTTGGGATTTCCATTGACATACTTCTTTTATGGTTGGATAGGCAGGCCATTTTCTTGCTGTCCAGTATTTCTTTTTTATCAACCATAAGTAGCAATAACCGGGTAATGTTGGATTTGGGAAAGTAGCTTTCTTTCCAGGCCTCGGTCTTCTGGCCATCTCTATTTGTCTTTGTAACCATGCATTGGTTTCTTCCAGAGCTGCCGCTGTGTCTGATCGCGCTGGTTGCTCTGGTTCAGTGGTTGGCTTCGCTCCAACTCGTAGTTCTTTGTGACCACTGGTGAAAAGCATCTCCACCATGTCCCATCCATTTACGTCGGCCATTTCTAAGCCCACATGCAATTCATCCGTTTGTTCGGTGGTTGTCCCACCTTGTGTGAATTCCTTCATTTCGATATTCTGCTTCCATTCCCCATATTGCTGTGATCGTAGGATATGCAGGCCACTCGTACTTGTTCCAGTACTCTGGCTTGATGAGGTTAAGATAGCAGAAACCCGGAACTGTGGGTGCGAGCTTTTCGGGAATAGGGCCCATTCGTATTGTCCACCAGAAGCCGGGTGATATATTTCCTGTTTAGCGCATGCATTAATGCGTTCCAATCAGAATGTTCCAACATCATGCCTTCATGCTCGTATAGTTCTTTAGCATGACGTTCGTATTGTGTAGTGTGGGGTTGTATTCCTGAAGTTTGGATAGCTTTTTCACCATCGATAATAAGCATGAGCCATTGATTGTATCCTGATGTCATCATGGCTTTCCATATGGGACTGGATGCGTCCCCTTTGAATGATTTGTTTAACAAGTTAGTGAGGGTAAGATATTCCCTCATTGCTCTTTCCAGGGCTCTTTTTGCCTGTAATGCAGCTCGGTTTGCTGCCCTTTGTTCCAGTAAGGCGTTCCATGCCTCTTCTTGGATCCTCGTCTCTTCGGCTTCATGCTGCCGGATAAGTTGTTGTACATGCGCACGTCTTTCTCGTTTTTGTTCTTTCAAGAACTTCCACCATAATCGTATGTGGTTGTCGTATCGGCGGTAGATGACAGCGCCGGTTATTTCTGTTGGTCTAGCTGAGACCTTGTTGTGATCGGCTACCCAGTCCGCTTCGAAGATGCATCCAATCTCCGAAAGTGTCGCCTGGGCGTGTGGTAATATGTAATTGAACGTGCAGTTCATTGTGACGAGGGATAGATGTAGGATTTTCCTGTAAAAGAATCTTCAAACTATTTCAGGCCCTCCACTGACAATAGTTCTGTTCGTTCGGCAATCCGCGCCTGTCGATGACGTCTCTTGGGAAACAAGAGAGATGTTGTCTGCAGTGTCGTGGGTCCGCAAGCTATCTGTTGGGTGCACCCGGCAATTCGCCTCACTATCTTTGTGCCTAGTTATCACCCCGAAATCAGGTAGGGGTGCTAGTACAGGGAGTGTGTGAGGAACTTGGGTTCAGCCTTGATATGCAACACCAACAGAGTTGTTTCGCTCGTTCCTGAGCTCTTCCGCAATAAAGGTATACTGAACCCAGGGTGCGTCTATGGTCTCCTGCCTACGCTTCACCCCAGTGAACCAGTATTCTCGTCCTTTACTGTTTGTAGCCTACCCAAGCTTGGGTTTGTTGCCAGGCCCCTGTGGGCGTATTGAGGACACTTAAACAGTGCCCGTTGACAGTGGTTTGTCGAAGTCGAAGTCGCCGACGGTTCCGGGATAATCGGATTACAACCGCCAAAGTATAGTCATGGTCGACGTCGCCAACAGTTCCGGGATAATCGGATTACAACCGTCAAAGATGAAACTAGGCCGTTGAATGTCTTTTTGCAGCTACGAGCGGCGTGCTCGGTGCTAGACAGCTAACAACGGGGTAGAGAGTAAAGTCTCTAGATTATGTCAGGACTGCCCTAGACACAACCTAAACGACTTAGAGCGGTGACTTGTTAAGTCAAAGACGATTCAATTGCTCTGTAGCTATGTCTAGTGACAATAGACTATCTAGAGACTTAAGAGTCTCCTACGCTAAACTACGGCCCTTATATACTGCTCCCCTGGTCTGTGCGCAGACAGCGCGCAGCTAAAGTCCCTCATGCCGGGATCAATGCGCAGCAGCCGCTCTGCGCCCATCTAACCATTCGTGGAGAGTTTCATCCATTCCCATCTCTTGGGTTATCCGCATGCGGCCTTCCTATTGTTCAGGACTTCAGCCAATTCCCATGCACGCCGTACCGTTGACTTGGTTCTTCTCGGCGTTCCCATGTCGCCCCTCAGGCACTGTGCCGCTCATGATTCCTTTCATGGCGTAGGCCCATCATCGGGCTGCAACTCCTGTCGGCACTCAGTCTATTTCCATAGCCGATGCTGACCTAACCTCTTTCCTAATAGGGACCGCAGTTCACATAGGCCATCCTCTTAGAGTCCCGTTGCGTAGTCTTGTACATAGACGTTTGAGCTTGATAAAATAGATAAAAAGAAAAGGAAAATATCCCCCGATTCTCCAAGTCCGTATCCTCTGATCTTCTATTGATAACGTTGCTTCCAATTGCGTGTCTTCATAGTTATCAGTTATGTCGTTACTGTAATGTTTTTGAAAATAAGAGGTGTGCTCATAACACTCTGCAAATTTTCACCTTGCAACCATATATCCAAATCCATCTTGAAAGTCTTTGCGCAATGGGGCTAGCTGAGGGACGTTGATGAGCATCGTTCTAATGTGACGGTGTATAGGTATCAAACGGACTAGTCTCAGCACTAGACGTTAGAAACCTTACCCTCACTAGGATTATACATGCCTGACCCCGTCGCTTAGCATCTGCACTCAGCCAAAGTCTTCCGCAAGTCTTCCGCGCTAGTTACGCACAACTCCGCCAACTCCATGATTATCCGCTATAGGGCAAGCGTCGCCCACGCCCAACGACCAAGCTGTCTCCCGCGTACGCCATCCAAAACCCACGCTAGTCGGTCATTCACATCCAATAAAGCACCCTGTCGGCCGACCCACATAAAATTGTCAGCCGGCACAGCTTAGGTCACCGGAGAAGGGACTGCCGCCATCAATACCATATCCGCATTAGGAAGGATCTACAGTCTACGATCCAAGGGTCACCCATACATGGATGCCACGTCATCCCTAGCAACGAACTGACATAGCGGGTCGGGACTCTCGCAGACGAATAAACCCATCAGCCGACGACCAGTTACGGTATGGACCAGTCAGGTCCGTGGAAAATAGAGCACAGGGACGCGTCAAGCCAGATGAATCCCAGAGTTGCCGCGCATGGCAATCAGGCACGTCTATTTCAAGTATTCGACTCTATTAGCATCCCGCGTCGGGTCGTGATACTGGTTCTCACCGCGGCGCTCCTATATCACCATCACGTCCCTCAGCTAGCCCCATTGCGTGAAGACTTTCAAGACGGATTTGGATATACGGTTGCAAGGTGAAAATTTGCAGAGTCACCTCGTTATTAGTAGGGTAGAAAAACGTATATAAAGCTCCTGTACAACACTTAGAAAAATATAAGATAGTACACCCCAGCCTTCGAGTCTCATCCTTTCAGCTACGTCCTCCTCGTTTCGTTCGCGCCTCTGAGCTTTTGTCGTACTCCGCGTCCCGCATTCATTGCTGTTACGCCTTGTGTGACAAACGTTATTATCCACGGGGTTGCCAGTTCCTGCGCATCGTAGCGTTGTCATCGCACACACCGGAGTTGACGGGAATCCTTTCGCGACCTCACCCCTTCCTGATCCTTGCTATTTCCAATAGCGGGGTGAACTTATCATATTGGCTGCCCCAGTGAGGCTTCTGAAAGAATTACGCCATCAACACCGCCCGAGTCACCCCGGGACCAGCAATTCCCCAGGTCATTACGCCCCATCCCCGTCGTCCGCCAGCGTCTTCTCCGATTGGTACAACTTGCTTAAACGAAGAGCCGAGAACACGCAGCAGCTTTTGCACCAAGACCCTAGTGAGGCATTGAGCGAAATATTCAAAAGCACCAACACGTTCCAACGTCAATCCCGCCAACGACTAGGCCTCGCCCCGGAATTCCAAGCTATCGACGATATCGACAGAGCATTCCGCCAACCCTCAACATCCTCTCGTAGCCTGCCAGATCAATCCAAGACATTCCATTCCTTCGACGTTTCCACCAGCACCCCGCCAGCCAACCCGCCAGGACAACCCCGCTCAGAAGAAACAAGCCCGCTCACCTCGTCGCCATTGGAACTCCCGCAACCATTGCCAAGTCCGCCTCCAGTTTCCTCAAGCTCAAGTTCAAGTTCCAGTTCCAGCAGTTCAACCTCAAACCTCGACAACTCAGTTCCACCACCGATAGTCAAGATGGCTGACCATGCACAACAAACCAAGCCCATGCCCGCTCGTTACGCCTCTGCTGCACCCTGCTTTGATTCAAACCAACCCCGCCGCCTTCTGCGCTACTTCAACGAGCTCGAACTATTATTTAGTGAAGCTGGCGTCACCTCCGCACAGCAGAAAAAGGTCTACGCGCTGCGCTACCTCCACGACACGGAGTACGACTTATGGGGAGGAGTAGACACCTTCGACGCCACCTCAATGTATGAGGCTTTCAAGGCATCGGTAACCGCGCTGTACACCGGAGTAATAAACGAGCGTGAACACACGCAGGCAGATTTGGACCGCCTAATCGAAGAGACGCTCCGCCTCGGAATCCAAACCGCGGAAGACCTATGCAGTTACTACCAGCGCTTTCTGGTAATCACGAAGTATCTCATCAAAAATGGATGGCTCTCGACGCGCCAACAGAGCGAATACTTCTTCAAAGGGTTCCAGGTCCACGTCGGAACAGAAATGTACAGGTATATGCACAGCCAGTACCCAAATGTACACCGCGACGACCCCTACTCTCTCGAACAAACGTTAGCGGCTGTGCAAGAGGTCATCCAGGGTGCATCGTTTTATGATAAACTAATCAACAAGCCCGCCACGCCCCATACCACTAGGCCAGAGTACCCCGCTGCCTACCCCGCCAACCCCGCGTCAACCCCGCCAACCAAAACCGAGCCAGTAGCAACGCCTGGCGTGAAGACTGAAGACATGTTCAGTCTTATGGAGAAGATGGTGCAAAGTTCGCTACAGACGCAAACAATGCTGCAATCCCTCACGCAATCGCTCGCAACCACCCAGACGCGTGCGCCAGCTCCACGGAATTGGTCGCAAACAACGCCAGCAATGGGTTCCAACGCAGTTCCGCTAGGATCCAACTCTGGTACACGCCCCGCTATTCTGGGTTGCACGTTCTGTGGCAACTTGGCCCACTTCATTGGTCGGTGCCCAGAAGTCGACGGCTACATCGCGAGCGGAAAAATCACGAGAAACCTCGAGGGACGCATAGTGTTGCCAACTGGCAACTACGTATCAAGATACTTACCCGGCAACAACATGAAGGAACACATCGATGAGTACCACCAGCAAGTCAACGCCCAGCCAACTCAACAGTCCGGAATCCGCCCCGCTATGTTTTACTCGCCCTGCGACAACCACCAAGAGCTGGCAACGTCAAGCACCGCGCCGATTTTAAGTTACGAGACAGCAGCAAACCCCGCGGACGACGTCGACGAGGAGATTGAACGGATGCAGAGGGCTCTTATAGCGTTGCAAGCAGCCAAAAAGAGCAAGGTAGTATTTGACGGGGTAGAAATTCCGCTACGCGCAAAAGGAAAGGAACCGCGCCCACCAGCAGCACCAGCAGCACCAGCCCTGCCACCCGAAGAAATCACCTCGCCAGGAGTCGCCAAAGCCTGCGACCAGCCGCCTACGCACCCTTTTGCCAACGCTCGCGATGCCAATTACCAGCTGCTGACAGATCAGCCAGTTTGGGGCACTACCCAAGAGCAAGGACCCCTCGTACACCACCGCTACTCCTGCGCAAAACCCGCAGGCCATCAATCAAATCTTCAAACGCGTCCTCACGAGTCCCGCCGCCAACCTTAGCTTCGAGGAGCTGCTAGCAGCTTCGCCCGATGTCCGCCACAAGATGCGCGAGTTCTTGACTCCGCGTCGAGTCCCTGTCGCCAACTCCGCCAATCCTGCTACCAACCCCGCCAACCCCGCGGACATGTGCAACGTCTTCGTCCTGCCAGACATAGCCGAAGCATACTACGTGGCAGACCCCCAATACAAGGCTCGTCTCAAGGTCGGCAAGGAGTCCCACGCGCTGCAGTGCATACAGGCTAGAGTCGACGACTGCGCCATAGTCGACTGCGTCGTGGACCCGGGCTGCTCCATCATATGCATGTCCGACACCGTCAGCCACCAGCTCGGGATCGCGTACAACCCCGCCATTAAGATCGACATGGAAGCAGCAAACGGCGAGGTCGACACATCGCTCGGATTGGCCAAGGACGTGCCATTCAAGGTGGGCAACATTGAATTATACTTCCAGGTCCACGTCATCCGCTCCCCCGCCTACGACATCCTTCTCGGCCACCCCTTCGACGTGCTTGCCCAATCGGTGGTCAAAAATTACCAAAACGAAGAACAAACCATCACGATACACGACCCCAACAGCGACGCCGTTGTTACAATCCCGACTATACCCCGCGGACCACCGCGTTTCGTCAAAATGCGCGAGGAGAAGGAGGGTTTTCAAGTAGCCTCGAGGAACTGATTCAAAATCACAGAGAGGTAGCCTGTATCATCACAATTGACGGAGCTCAGAAACCTATAGAAATAGAAGCCTATACCCCCGTCCCCTCGATACAGCGTGCCCCCGATGTACATAGCAGTAGAACAAATAATCACAATCTTGCTCGCTTGTACCTCGGAGCCGCACTAAGTCTTAACGAATTCGACATGACCAAATGCGACCTGATAACCCGCGCCTACCTTCACGAAACAATACGACGCCCTAGCAAGTCCAACTCCACGGAACCATCCTGCCCCAAGCCCCGCAACCCTCGCCGCGATAACGTCTCACCAGTGTTTTTATCCCCACAGAAAAAGAAGTACAAGCCAGTCGACAAGAAAGTCAAGCCAGTTATTAGCCAGCTACCGCAAGAATTCAGAATCGTTCGAGAAATTAAAGGCAACCCGCTAGCCAGTCTACCAGAACTCAGCGCAAACCCGCCGGACTTCGTACCCATTGGAAGGTATACACAGGAACGTATGGAAAACCTAGACCAAGAACACGACCCGAACTTCCTGTGGCCTGAGGAACGGAAGCTAATGCACCATTTCATGACCAAGCACGACCAAGCGTTCGCCTGGGACGACAGTGAACGCGGACAGTTTAAAACGGAGTATTTCCCGCCTATTGACATTCCAACAGTTCCACATACGCCATGGGTACAACGCAATATCCCAATTCCGCCGGGACTGTACGACCAAATCTGCGAGATCATCCGTACCAAGATCGACACCGGTGTTTACGAGCCGTCCAACTCCTCGTACCGATCCCGCTGGTTCTGCGTGCTGAAGAAAAATGGTAAGCTGCGCCTAGTACACTCGCTCGAGCCCCTCAACGCCGTCACCATCCGCCACTCCGGTGTCACGCCTATCCCGGAACACATCGCGGAGAATTTCGCTGGAAGGGCTTGTGGCGCAATGCTAGATCTCTACGTCGGATATGATGAGTGCCCGCTTGCAGAAGGATCTCGCAACTTGACGACATTCCAGACGCCCTTTGGAGCCATGTGCCTGACAACGCTGCCTATGGGTTGGACAAACTCCGTCCCTATTTTCCACGATGACGTCATCTCCATCCTGCAGCCGGAGATCCCAGACCTCACTATTCCGTACATCGACAATGTTCCAGTGAAAGGCCCCCTGACCCGCTATCAACAACTCGACAGGACATATGAGACTATCCCCGCTAATCCCGGAATTCGACGTTTCATATGGGAACACTTCCAGGGGCTCAACCGCGTCGTTCAACGCATGAAGTACGCCGGCGGAACATTCTCGGGGAAGAAGCTCGTCCTTTGCGCGCCAGAAATCACGGTAGTCGGTCACCTATGCACCTATGAAGGCCGCAAACCCAAGAAGGACTTGGTAGCCACTATTACCAACTGGGGACCCTGCAAGTTGTTGTCGGAAGTCCGCACCTTCCTTGGCACCATTGGGGTTGGCCGGATCTTCATCAAAAACTTCGCCAAGCACGCGCATCCACTAGTAGCATTAACCAGGAAGGCCACGCCATTCACATTCGGCCCCGCGGAAGTAGCGGCTCAAGAGGACCTCAAGAAGGCACTCATCGCATCACCAGCTCTACGTCCTATCAACTACAAATCCAATGCTCCCGTGATATTATCCGTCGACACTTCCTATATCGCGGTAGGGTTTTTCTTATGTCAGTGCAACCCCGACACGCCCTCAGTCCGCTACTACAACCACTTTGGATCAATTACACTCAACGAACGAGAGGCCTGCTTCTCGCAGCCGAAATTAGAAATCTACGGACTCTATCGCACCCTGAAGGCATTAAAACTATATCTTATCGGGGTACGGAATCTCATCGTCGAGGTGGATGCCCGCTACATTAAAGACATGCTCAAGAACCTGGATATTGCACCCTCCGCTTCCATAAACTGCTGGATCCTATCGATTCTGACTTTCCACTTCGAACTGGTTCATGTTCCCGGAAAATTGCACGCTCCCGACGGATTGTCAAGATGCCCACCACAGCCACTTGATGAGCTGCTAAACAAGGACGAGGACTGAGGAGTTTGATGATTGGATCAATAAGTTATATGGGTTCATGCATCAGATTAACGAAGTTCCTAGAGACTGTGCATTAAACTTGCCCCGCGGAAGAGAAAAGATCAAACCCGACCTTCAGAAGACCCTCCCGCTCTATGAAACCAACAGGGAACACTGCGATTGTCACCCAGCTGCCACCTTCACTTCCAACTCAGTTCCGCCCAACTCCGCTAACCCCGCGCTACTGCCCGCAGAAGATATAATAGACAGGACATACAAAGAAGTCTTCCCGTGGCGCATCAACACCTCTGGGAAAGACAAGGCATGACTCTTACTCGTCAAGCAGTTTTTAACAGAGTTGGAGCGACCCGCGGAGGTATTGGATGAGGAGTGGCCTAGCTTCACGTGGTATTGTGTCAAGTTTTTCGTCCACACTGAACGATTGTGGTATAGGGACAAGGACGGAGCCCATAAGGTGGTAGTAGAAACGCAGAAACGACTTGGCGTGCTATTCAACTGCCACGACAGTTTGGGACATCGCGGATATTACGCCACTTGTGCAGCAATCATGGAACGGTTCTGGTGGCCGCAGATGCAGGACAACATCAAATGGTACATCAAGTCCTGTCACGCATGTCAAGAGCAGCAACTACAACAGTTCCGCATCCTGCCTGTCGTCACCATCCCCGCTCCAATATTTGCCAAGGTGTACATGGATACGATGCACCTTCCGCCGTCTAATCAGTACAAGTACCTGATTCAAGCCCGCTGCTCTCTGACACATTACCCAGAATACCGCACTTTACGTCGAGAGACCGCCAACGCAATTGGGGACTGGATCTTCGCAAATTTGATATGTTGTTGGGGAAGCTTGGTCGAGATCATCACGGACAACGGAGTGCCAATACTGAGAGCCGCGGAGTACCTTGCTAACAAGTACCATATCTGCCACATCCGCATCTCAGGTTACAACTCCCGTGCTAACGGAATTGTCGAACGCAGTCACTACGACGTCCGACAGGCGCTATACAAAGCAACTGACGGCAACGAATCCCAATGGTCTGCAGCATTACACTCGGTATTCTGGTCAGAACGCGTCACAGCTAGGCGTCGCATGGGAGTATCACCTTACTTTGCAGTTACCGGGACACAGCCGCTACTCCCGCTAGATATCACTGAGGCCACCTACCTGCTCCCGCCGCCCTCTGCGTTCTTGTCCACCATGGAGTTAATAGCCCACCGCGCCATGGAGTTGCAGAAGCATCGCGCCCAAACAGAGGCTCTCAAAGACAAAGTCTATCAAGCCCGCATAGCCGCAGCAAAATGGTTCAAGCAAGAGCACCCGACAGTCATCAGGGACTTCTATTTCCAGCGAGGGGACTTGATCTTAGTCCGCAACACGGCAATAGAGAAGTCGCTCAATAAGAAGATGCGCCCCCGTTACATTGGTCCATACGTTGTTCTATCCCGCAACCGCGGAGGAGCCTATATCATTTGCGAACTGGACGGTACAGTACTTGACCGACCATACACTGCCTTCCGCATAATTCCATACTTTGCCCGCAAGCGGTTAACCATACCAGAAAACGTTCTTGACACTCCTGAGGAGCGCGTTCAGGAAATGTCTAACTCCAGCTCATTAGGTGATGACGACCCAGTCGACACGACGCCACCAAACGGTGAAGAGGATGAAGACTCGAATGAAGATCTTTCCGACATAGAAGAAAACGAAGACATGTATGATACTTAGATAACAACTCCTAGTTCCGTGCAAGTTCCGCCAACTCCGTGCTGTTTAATTTTTGAATACATACCCCGGGACCACTAGTAAAGTTCTTCTTCATTCCTCGCCTACTTTTACCTACAGTTGTCTCATCCATAATTTCTATACAGACTCCCAGACAGCTATAGATTCCAACTAACGATTATTAATCCATTTCATCACAGTGCAAGAAAAGGTGGTATTAGGCCAAGATACAAGATACTCAAGTACAAAGAGGCCCGCGGAGCACCAAGACTAGTTGAAACGAGCTGGCGGCTCCATAGCAGAGTCACCAGCCTTGTCCGTCACCTCCACCTCCGCTACTGCCACTGTCACCCCTGCCCCCGTGCTTGAGGAAGACCCTGCTCGTTCCGCTACCTCCTGTTCCTCGTCGACATACTCTAGCTCCTCGCTAGGCGGCACAGGACTCCAGCACACATCCGAAGTGCTATCGTAATCCACGCCACCCATGTTATCATACGGCATGGGCGAGCACCCCAGCGACCTCTCGAGAAGATCTTCGACACGCCCAGACGACCCACGGAGGGAGCTCAACTCCCGGAGTATTTCGGTCTGTATGTTGGAAGACCTGATGAAGGTTTGCGAAAGGACAGCGAGAAGGCGAGTCTGGTCATGCAACCATTGATTTTGCTCGCGGAGGAGCCGATTTTGTTCTTGGAGTAGGGAGATGGTCTCCCTCGTCGAACCCGTTGTTGGGCCATCTTCAGAGGTGGAGGCCCTGGCGCTCGTGTCCTGCGGAATGGCCTCTTCCACGACCCGGATGTCATCTTCCTTGTCGCTTACCATGATAGCCTTCGACTTGATGATCTTCTTGTCCCGCCTGAATACGGGAACACCGCTCACGACACACCTTTGGCGGAGGCACTGGCACTCTGCGCAGACCTTGCTTCTAGGCCCTGGGGATGGGTAGCAGGTTATACCTGCCAATGAGCACCTAGTAGAGGATCAGGAAAGACGTGGAAAGGAAAGAGAAGAAAACGCACCGGTCAGCAAGGCGGCTCGTTTGGCGACCTCGACTTGGCCCACTTGGATGGACCAGCTTCCACCCCCGCGCTCGCAGCGCGCGCCCACTTCTGCTTCCGCTGAGCCCACGCGGCCTCCTTTTTATTCACGGCAACCAGTGCCGCCAACGTCACTTCATCCACCTCCACCATCATCACTTCCTCCGCCTCGACCTGCGCCCAAACCGTAGCGACGTCCCAAGAGGAGCCTGGTTGACGCTCAGGCAAGCGGAGTCGTACTCGAGGCAACGACACTTGTTGACTACACGTCTCGGTTTCCTGTTGTCGCCGCTCGACTTCCGTGGCTTCTTCCTCATGAGCTCGCCTCTCCGCTTCCTCCCGTTCCTCACACGCCTGCCTGCTCTGCTGTTTCACGTTCCTCCCGAGCCCTCTCCTCTGCAGCCTCTCTCTCTTTGCGTAACTTCTGCTCCACCTCTTCCGCAGCCCTGCGCCGTGCTTCTTCCTCTTCTCGAGCTTTTCGTTCCGCGGCCTCCCGCTCTTCTTGAGCCTTCCGCTCAGCTGCTTCTTGTCGCTTGCGGGCCCGCTCAGCCTTCAATAAGGTCAATCGGGCCATGGTCTCCTCGCGGGCTATTCTCTCCGCCTCCTCTCGCGCACGCCGCTCCTCCTCCTCTCGTGCCAATTGCGCCTCCATGCACTGCGATTTCGTCGTCAGAAGCATAATCGGAAGTAGGTTGAGGAGAGGACATGATGGCAAAAGATGAGAAGAAATGGAGGGATGAAGTTTAAAGGTTAATTCAACGAAGGCCGCAATCACACGATCCCGTGACCGGAAGTCGACATACCCGAGTAGCGTGCACAGTCAAGGCCCAATCCCGTGGACCCCACTTTTCCGCATATGAAGAAGACGTTTGCACGCAGCCGGACCAAGATGTATCGCAGGTTATAAGCCCAGCAGGCGCTCACGCATGTTTCATTTATATCTCAGTTTCATTCGTAGTATAGTTTCTTTTCATTTCATTTCATAGGTCATACCACACGAAGAGCACTGCAGTCGAAAACCCAGCCATCTACTATTCAATCCTTTCGCGCGACTGACTGAGGACAGTCAGATTTTTAAGTGGGGGGGAGATGATGAGCATTGTTCTAATGTGATGGTGTATAGGTATCAAACGGACTAGTCTCAGCACTAGACGTTAGAAACCTTACCCTCACTAGGATTATACATGCCTGACCCCATCGCTTAGCATCTGCACTCAGCCAAAGTCTTCCGCAAGTCTTCCGCGCTAGTTACGTGCAACTCCGCCAACTCCGCGATTATCCGCTATAGGGCAAGCGTCGCCCACGCCCAATGACCAAGCCAGTCTCCCACGTACGCCATCCAAAACCCGCGCTAGTCGGTCATTCGCATCCAATAAAGCACCCTGTCGGCCGACCCACATAAAATTGTCAGCCAGCACAGCTTAGGTCACCAGAGAAGGGACTGCCGCCATCAATACCATATCCGCATTAGGAAGGATCTACAGTCTACGATCCAAGGGTCACCCATACATGGACACCATGTCATCCCTAGCAACGAACTGACATAGTGGGTCGGGACTCTTGCGGACGAATAAACCCATCAGCCTGACGACCAGTTACGGTATGGACCAGTCAGGTCCACGGAAAATAGAGCACAGGGACGCGTCAAGCCAGATGAATCCCGGAGTTGCCACGCACGGCAATCAGGCGCATCTATTTCAAGTATTCGACTCTATTAGCGTCCCGCGTCGGGTCGCGATACTGGTTCTCACCACGGCGCTCCTATATCACCATCGCGTCCCTCAGCTAGCCCCATTGCGCAAAGACTTTCAAGATGGATTTGGATATACGGTTGCAAGGTGAAAATTTGCAGAGTCACCTCGTTATTAGTAGGGTAGAAAAACATATATAAAGCTCCTGTACAACACTTAGAAAAATATAAGATAGTACACCCCAGCCTTCGAGTCTCATCCTTTCAGCTACGTCCTCCTTGTTTCGTTCGCGCCTCTGAGCTTTTGTCGTACTCCGCGTCCCGCATTCATCGCTGTTACGCCTTGTGTGACAAATGTTATTATCCGCGGGGTTGCCAGTTCTGCGCGTCATAGCGTTGTCATCGCGCACACCGGAGTTGACGGGAATCCTTTCGCAACCTCACCCCTTCCTGATCCTCACTATTTCCAATAGCGGGGTGAACTTATCAACATGATGGTGGTATAGGAGTGCTGTGGTGAGAACCAGTATCGTGACCCGACGTGGGACGCTAATAGAATTGTATACTTGAAATAGATGTTGATGATCGCCATTGGCAGCAATGCTGGGATTCATCTGGCTTGACGCATCCCTGTGCTCTATTTTCCATGGACCTGACTGGTCTATACCATAGTTGGTCGTCGGCCGATGGGTTTACTCATCCGCTAGAGTCCTGACCCGCTATGTCGGTGCATTGCTAGGGATGACATGGCAGCTGCATAAGGGTGACCCTTGGATCATAGACTGTAGATCCTTCCTAATGCGGATATGATATTGATGGCGACAGTCCCTTCTCCAGTGACCTAAGCTGTGCCAGCTGACAATTTTGTGGGACTCGGCCGACATGGTGCTGACATCGGATGTGCATGACTGACTAGCGCAGGTTTTGGATGGCGTATGCGGGAGATGACTTGGTCGTTGGGCATGGGCGACACTAACCTTATAGCAGATAATCATGGAGTTGGCGGAGTTGCTTGTAGCTAGTGTGGAAGACTTGTGGAAGACTTTGGATGAGTACAGATGCTAAGCAACGGGGTCAGGCATGTGTAATCCTAGTGAGGGTAAGGTTTCTAATGTCTAGTGCTGAGACTAGTCCGTTCAATACCTATACACCATCACATCGGAACAATGCTCATCACCGGTTCAACAGGTATATTTTACAGTCGACTGGGTTAGACCCTGGGGATCAACTCTATAGCATGATCCCATCGCCTCCGTGGTGGTAACTCGTCAAAAGTCTCCTTCTCAAAGACTTTTTGATGTTTCAAATAGTGTCTGGGGACCACCTCCTCCAGAGTTCACTTCTTAGTTTTCTCCACCTCCTCTGCAGCTATCTTTGTAGCAGTTGATGCATAGGCTCTGATGCGTAACTCTGGTTCACCTCTGTGAACAGCCAGCAATCATTCTCCTTCTCCAAGGAGTTGTGCTATGTCAATTTCATCTTCTGGCTCCTGAACTGATGAAGATCTCCAACATGTGCCAGGACACCAATTAAACTCCAGGGATTGCTTTTTCCAATTGATGGTTGGGTTATGCAGTCGCAACCAATCAAATCCCAAAAATAAATTGGTTTTTCCAATGTTTGTCACTGCACATTCTATGATCTCTTCATGATCTCCTATCTGAAGTTTCACTTCTGCCATGTACTCCAATGAGCCCATCAAGTTGGTAGTTCCGTCTGCATTATATACTGGGACTGGTCATATCAATCGCCATTTGGCTATCTGATGTTGCTCTATGAATTCCCTGCTAATGCAAGACCCTGTACATCCAGAATCCAATAACATTTTGATTGGAATGGTTGTCAACATGTCTAAGGTAGTTATGGTTCCTTTTAAGTCTAACTTGTTTTTTCCTGTCCCCTGTACTTTCTTTTCTCATAAGTGTACTAGGTTCCATAGTGCGTTGGTTTCTGTCATAGCATTCAACTGGTCTACCAGTTGTCCATTCGCTTTGTTTATTCTTTTGGTGTTTACCCATTGTTGTAAACACTCCACCACTATTTGTTTGGGCTGTTCCCAAATCCTTCTCAACACCCACTGTGGAGTCCATGTTTTCAGTCTCCCTCCTTGTTTTGCACTCACTCTTAGGTTTCTTAAGTGATGTATGTTCCCTCTGCACTTGTAAAGTAAATCATGCATTTTAATTTGAGAGTCTACATATGGTACATCACTATCTGAAACCTGAGTAGCAGCCAGCAGCACTGAGTGCTCGCCTACTGGCTTTCTGCAAAATCCGAGACTTCCTCTATATGTGCTATAGGGGTCGTTTCCCCTTTCTCGACATATCGGACCACCTGCTTCCCTTTATCTCCTGTCATAACCTTTTTTGGTTCCCTACATCTCCACGCTATGTGCCCTTCTTTGCCACAGTTATAGCATACAGGGGGCGGCCTTGGTTTCCGTGGTTCTGGACAATCCCTTCCTGCATGTCCCGACTTTCCACAATTGTAACACCTTCTTGTGGGTTTTTTCTCTTTGTCCACATCCATAGCATTTGGATCAGACCGACTCCCTGATGCGACTGGAGGTGGTGCTCTAAACTGCCACTGGGGTCGACCAGAGGTAGTTGGTGTTTGTTCTTTGTATCCCCTTTGTGATTTAGGGAATCCATAGGCTTCATTTGCCTTTTGCCACGCCCACACTAGTGCTGTAACTCTTGTCTGGATTTGGTGCAACATTGCATTGTCTGCCAGGCCTCCATATCGAATCAATTCTCTCCCTAATGCTGGGTTAAGATTATTTTGGAATTGTGAAATTAAGGCTTGGTCATTCCAGTCAGTCAAGGAGGTAAGGGAATTAAACTTGACGATGTAATCCTGTTTTAATAAAGCTTTGATAGCCTTCTCCTTTGTTTCTGTTGACATGAAGAATTCATGCATCTGTGTTTTGAAATCCATCCAGTCCACAAAGGGAAATTGGTTTTCCAAAGGTCATCTGACCCACGCCCGATTGTCATCAGTTGCTTGTCCTGTGTTGAGCTGAGCCCAATCTAACTCCATGCTCCAACCACTAGTGGCTTGTTTATCTTGGAACTCCTGTTGCGCCTCCTGAAAGGCTTTGAGTTTAACCCCACTCCAGTCTGCTGCTCTATTGCCTTTTCCGCCTTTTATCCTGTACAGGCAGATTGAGACTTTTCAAAGATCTTTTGTTTCATTTGCAAGCATGAAGTATGTTTCCATCTGGCGTAACCACCCATCTACTGTTCAGGGGTCTCCCTGATAGAAGTCGGGCATTTCTGCCTTGGTGAGAGGTCCTGGTTCTCGGTGGTTGGATCTTTGGTACTCATTGATCATGGCTGCAAGGGCTTGCCCAGCATTCGTAATGGCTCTTTGCCTTTCCTCTTGTTGACGATTTATTTCAGTCTTCTTGGGCTGCTACTGCTGCAGTGGGTTGTGTGACTGGTAGAGGTTCCAATGTTTGAGTGTCCTGCCAGTGCTCCCAGTATCCAAGTAGAGCATGGTAGGCATGTGTGATCATGTCAACTGTGAGTCAGAATGTTCCAACACTGACTTGGTGTGAACCATATCCTTGCCACATCATGGCCTTCATCCATGGCCATCCACCCAGTTCTCCTGACACTCAGACACAGTGCCACATGCGGTTACATCCCTTTGTTCGCCTCCAGTATATGGGTTGGTGCTCATCCATGAGTTCCAGATCCCATCTGTAAATCTCTCTGATGGTTGGATATGCCGGCCATTTATAGGCATTCCAGTATTCTCTTTTTACTAGCCAAAGGTAACAGTACCCAGGATGCTTTGGGTGTAGTTTGTTCTGTTGCTGTTCTGTAAGTCCTGGCCATTCGTTCCGTAAGCACAGATCTATTTCTATCAGAGCTGCCACTGCGTCTGAGTGTGCTGGTTGCTCTAGTATCTCTTCCCCATTATCTTCTTTTAGGCTTATGATTTTGCCTACTTCTGGGTCCTCCATTCACTCTGCTCCCACTCGTAGCTCTTTGTGGCCACTGGTGAAAAGTATTTCCACCATGTCCCATCCATTTACATTGGCCATTTCTAGGCCTACATGCACTACATCTTTTCTGTTGGTGGTAGTCCATCGTGTATGAACTCCTTTGTTCCGAAACCTTGTTTCCATGTCCCAAATTGCTTTGACTGTGGGATATGCCAGCCATTCGTATTTATTCCAATACTCTGGCTTTATGAGGTTAAGGTAACAGAACCCTGGTACAGATGGTGCAAGTTGCTCTGGTATAGGACCCATGTGTATGGTCCACCAGAAGCCTGGTGATATGTGTTAGGATCGATGCCCTTGGTTCGTTATCGAGTCGACAATGACGACTAGAGTCTCGGTCTAATCCCAGTCACTGGACAAGAATGCTGTTCGACGTCGTGCTAGGCAGCGACGAGGATAGCTCGAGCGATAGAGAGGACGAGAACGAGAGGGTTGTTCAGTAAAGGACAATACTTGATTAAGTTGGAACTGAAGTACTACGGTACATGCGCAGGGTTTATATACTGCCTAGAGAACAATAAAGAAGTATAAAAGGAAGTGAAACGAGGGGCAGTCCAGACAGACGAAACAAGTATCAGAGCGTAGCGACGAAGTGAGGAAAGGCTATTGTAACAGGTAAGCGAAAGAAAGAAAAGTCGTAACAATATGTTTCTGTTTATTGCATGCATCCATGCATTCCAATCTTCATGACTCATAGTCATGCCCTCATGTTCGTACAACTCTTGTACATGGTGTGCACACTGAAGTCGTTCTACCGCTACCTGGTAATGCCGGATAGCCTTGTTGCCATTGTTGATCATCATTAGCCACCGGTTGTATTTCGATGAAACCAGGGCTAGCCAGATAGGGTTGGAGGTGTTGCCTTTGTATTGGACCTCCAATAATTGTATAAGGGTTTGATATTCCCTTTCTGCTTTTCACATAGCATGCTCTGTCTGCAAGACTGCGCGGGTGGCGGCTCTTTCCATAAGTAAAGCCTCCCAGGCTTCCTTCTGCTCTAACTCCTGTGCAGCTTCGCATTGCCTGAGGAGTAACTGCGCCTGAGTGCGTTCAAGTCGTCATGACTCCTTCCAGTGTTTCCAATATAACCGGACGTGATTGTCATATTGGCAGATGATGGTATCCCCAATAAATTCCCTCAGTCCTGTCATGACCATATCACTGATGGTGACCCAGTCCACCTCGAAGATGCACCCTGTTATGAGCATACCTCATGCCCCTATCATTTTACAGTAACGACATCAATATGACTTATGAAGATATAGACTAGAGGAGTCAGGATATGTTTTTCTTTTCTTTTTATCTTTTTATCTGCACTCAAACGTTTAGAGATGAGGGCTAGGATGAGATGCCACTAGGATCGGAAGCCTATGCGAAAGCTGCAGCCCTTATATGGAAGGAGGTTATGTCAGCATTGGCTATGGGACTAGACCAAGTGCCGACTTAGGAGATGGCCTGATGACGGGCCTACGCCATGATAGGATACATGAGCAGCATGGCGCCTGAGGGGCGACATAGGAATGCCTAGAGGTACCAAGGACTCGGTACTGGCATCAGCGGGAACGGCTGATAGCGCTATACAATAAAGCACTGCCATATATGGAGAAATTGGGCGGGGTATGGTCATATGGGTGCAGACTCGGCAGCTGCGCTTCTCCTCTTATTGTGAGGGATTATAGCTGCGCACAAGTGGTGCACAGACCAGGAAGAGACTTTATAAGGGCTGTAGTTTAGCGTAGACATCCCTTAAGTCTCTAGATAGTTTCTGTCACCTAGACATTACTATTAGAGCAATCAGAATCGTCTTTGGCCTAGCAAGCCATCACTGTGGGATGTTGTAAGGGTTATGTTTAGGGACCTCCTAACATAATCTAGAGACTTACCATTCTACCCTGTTGTTCATATAGCACCAAGTACTATTTACTCGTTGTTGCTCACTGTGTCAACAGCCTAGTTTCTTTCTGAGAGGAAGTAATTGCATAGCCCGCATCCTCTCCAGGGGACTTTGACTTCAACAGCACTACTTACTGTCGACAGGCACTGTTTAAGTGTCCTCAATACGCCCCATTGGGCCTGACGATAAACCCTACTTGGGTAGTCTACACACAGTAACAGACGAGAGTACTAGCATTGCTGGGAGAGCATAGGTCATGGAGACCACAGACGCGCCCTGGGTGTAGTACACTGTTATTGCCGAAAAACTCAGGAACAAGTGAAGACATTTGATTTACGTTGTGTATCAAGGCTGATACAAAGTTCCTCACATACTCCCTGTACAAGCAACCCTACCTGATTTCGGGTTGATAACTTGGCACAAAGATAGTGAGGCGAATTGCTGGGCACACGTATTTTGATAGCTTGTGGACCCACAATGCTGCAGACAGTAACCCTCTTGTTTCCCAAGAGGCATCATCAACAGGTGCAGACTATTTCTGGACAGCCTGAAATCGGTTGAAGATTTTATTTTAGGAACACAAGGTCTTTACCAGGCCCACAGAGATTACTGGTGATACTATTTACCGCCATTACGAACAACCACGTACGACTGTGGTGGACTTTCTTAAAAGAGAAACGTCGAAAGCAGCGTGCACTTGTGCAAGAAATCATCCAGCAATGAGAGGCCAAGGAGTTTCGAGTTCAGGCAGAGGCATGGGATGCCTTACTAGAACAACGAACAGCAAAACGAGATGCATTACGGGCAACCAAAGCCCTAGAAAGAGCAATGAGGGAATACCTTACCCTCACCAATTTATTGAACAACTCATTCAAAGGGGACGCATCCAGTCCCATATGGAAGGCCATGATGGCGTCGAAATATAACCAGTGGCTTATGATTATTATCGACGGAGAAAAGGCTATCTGAACTTCTGGAATAGCACCACACACGATACAATATGAGTGCCATGCAAAGGAACTGTATGAGCATGAAGGCATGACAATGGAACATGCTGATTGGAATGCGTTAATGCACGCATTAAATGGAAACATACAAGACGAGCAACCAGCATGCAGAGTCGCAGTGGCAGCTCAGTCAGAATCGGAGGATGGAACCCTATATGGATGTCCAACGATTAACGAGTGGGGACAAAACAATCTACACCCACGAATGGCAGGATACTGTTACCTTTGGTTAATAAAGGAACGGTATTGGAACAAATACAAATGGCCAGCATATCCTACACTCCAAGAAGTATATGAATGGGCTCCTGAATTAAGGAACAGATACCAACCGATATACTGGAGACAAATGAAGAGGTGTCACAACATGTGGCATCTTGTTCATGTATCAGGAGGGACTCTAGGCTGGTCACAAGTAAAAGAAATGTTGCAGGAAGGCAACGGGTCGCACTGACTCGGAGCTTTCAGGTTTACAGCTCAGATGGCTGAACAGGTGTATAGAGCAATGAATGGATGGGAACAGCACTGGGGTACCTCCAGAACCATCAGACCTTGTTCCCCAATGAGACCAGCAGCAGTCAGGGCCGCCCAAGAAGAGGCAATTAACAGGCAGATAGAGAATCAACAACAAGCTGTCACAGACATAGGTCTAGCTATTGCTGATATGATAAAAGAATATCAACGATCAAATCAAACAGAGCGTAGCCCACTCACAAAGGCAGAAATGCCTGATTTCTATGAAGGAGACCCACGAACAGTGGATGGATGGTTGCACCAGATGGAAACATATTTCATGCTGGCAAAAGAGAAAGAGGATCGCCAAAAGGTCCCAATCTGCCTAAACAGAATCAAAGGTGGAAAAGGGGACAGAGTGACAGACTGGAGTGGAGTAAAACTCAAAGCCTTCCAGGAGGCACAACAAGAGTTTCAGGACAAACAAAATATTAGTAGATGGAGTCCAGAGTTGGATTGGGCCCAACTAAATACAGGAGAAACCACAGATGATGGAAACTGGAGGAGACAACCTTTAAAAAACCAATTCCCATTCATGGATTGGGTAGACTTTAAAGCTCAAATGCACGAGTTCTTCATGTCAACCGAGACAAAAGAAAAGGCAATTGAGGCATTATTAAAACTACAACAGGGAACGATGATAGTAGAGGATTACATCATCTAGTTCAATTCCCTCACATCACTGACCGACTGGAATGATCAGGTGCTGATCTCACAGTTTCGAAATCACCTAAATCCAGTGTTGGGCAGAGTGTTAGGGACGACCTAAACACAACCTAAAAGACTTAGAGTGTGGCTTGTTCAGCCGAAGACAAGACAGACAAGACAATCCGACTAAGACTATCCTGTTGCTCAAGTAGAAGTGTCTAGGACACAAACTATCTAGAGTCTTAGGGACTCGCTACCTAAGACTACAACCCTTATATACCTTTCTCCTGGTCTGTGCACAGACAGCGCACAGCTAAAGTCCCTCACAATAGAGACGATGCGCAGCAGCTGAGTCTGCACCCATATGACCTTACTTGGAGATATCCTTCCACACCAACACTCTGTCCTTCCATATACGGCCACGCCTATTGTCGTGCGTCTCAGGCTGATTCCCATCTATGCCGGTACCTAGTCGTCGGTACATCTTGGCGTTCCCATGTCGCCCCTCTGGCGCTGTGCCACTCATGTATCCTTCCATGGTGTAGGCCCATCATCAGGCCATCCTTCCTGTCAGCACTCAGTCTATTCCCATAGCCGATGCTGACCTAACCACCTTCCATATAAGGGTCGCAGTCCTAATGTAGTCTGTCCCTGCGACCAAAGTATCGTCTGAGTCCTGTTTCCTATCGTTTGAGTGAAATGAAATAGATAAAAAGAAAAGAAAAATATATCCTGCTTCTCTAAGTCCGTATCTTCATGAATGTCATTGACGTTGTTACTGTGAAAATTGAATGGGATGAGGTATGCTCATAACATCACCCCCCCCTTAAGGCCTCATGTCCTGAGAGGCTGAACTGGCTGAGTCCACATAGTGTGGATCTCTTTTCATTTGTTCGTAAAAGCGGGCAAGGCACTCTGCTTGTTCCTCAGGCGTCAAGCCTGATCATTCTGAATCAATATCCTCCACCTCCTCTACAGTGGTTTTCCATTTTTTCTGTGTAGAGCATGCAATGCCCTTGATCCTTTTTTGTTGGTCATCTTCCAACTCACTGCTTTCCTTTGCAGCTACTGGTGGTCCTGTTTGTTTTAAGATTTTCTTTTTGAGACATTCGGTGTCTCTTTCGTGCACTCAGCGCTCCTCCTCCAATTCCTCTTTTTTGCCCCTTCTTGGGAAATTAAGCATGGGTGACCACCCGCCACGCTCCAGATCCCTGGAGAACATCCCATCGGTATCATCTGGCAATTCCATAATCGCCCTTCTGTCTCCCTTCCAGTTGCGCCATCTGTGCTCCATATTTTCTAAGTATTTTGGGCCAAAATGGCCATTGTCCCATCTGAAAAGTCTTTTGTCTTTCCAATGAGTTCCTCAACTTTGTTTGTGCTTTGATACACTAGGGGGCTGTCGTGGAACTGTCTCAGTGTATTGGATATACACCTTTCCATTCTTCAGGTTCCTGATAAGTTTAGGAGCCTTCGGGTTTTCTTTGTGGAATTTTTTGACTTTTGCCGGTGCAGTTGGCGACATTTCCGGCTGGTTCCCAGGTAGACTCTTCTACCAGATAGTTTTTCCATTTTACAAGGTATTCCAGCCTCGCTCCTCCTCATCTGCTAATGTGGCTCTCCATAATTTCCTCCACTTCATATTCGTCCTCCTGGGACTCTTCTACCATCTGCACTTCCTTTCGCGCTGCTGCCTTTGCTTTTTGTTTAGGAAACTCCGGTTCCTTGTATGGTTTCAACAGGACTTCGTTGAAAACGTTATACACTTTCCATGCTGCTGGTATTTTTAGTTTATAAGACAATTCGCCGACTTTGGCGAGGACTTCGAGTGGGCCAACAAACTTTCCGTCGAGTTTTTTTGTTGCTCGAATGACCGGGAGGTTTTCTGTGCTGAGATAAACCTTGTCACCAGGTTTATACTCTCATGCTGCTTGGCGATGACTATCGTACCACTCCTTCATGATCTGAGCAGCTTTTTCTAAAGCCTTTTTTGCTTTTTCATGCACGTCCTCCAATTCTTTTGCCAGTTGCTCCACTGCTACTGCCTTAGGTGCATAGGTGGGATCTAGTCCCTTGTTCAGATGCCATCAGTAATTCATGAAGAAGGGCATGAAGCCCGTTGCTGAGTGTACCCAGTCATTGTGGCAGAACTGTGCCACCGACAGCCAATCGCTCCAATTGTCCTGGTGATTGTTTACGAACATGGTCAGGAATTCTTTTACTTCCTGATTGACTCGTTCTGTCTGTCCGTCTGTTTGTGGGTGATAGGCCATTGATCGATTGGCCTGAATTCCCAACATCCCGTATAGGTCATTCATGAATTTAGAAGCGAACTGTGGTCCTCTGTTGCTTATTACTTTTCTTGGGAGTCCATGCTCCCGGAATACATTGTCTCTGAACAGCTCTGCTGTTCCTCATGATGTGATTTCTTTTGTTGTGGGCAAGAAGTATGATTTCTTGGTGAATCTGTCCACAATGACCATGATGGTGTTGTTCCCTTTTGACATGGGTAGGGGTCCCATGAAATCGACTGAGATGACTTCCCATGGTTCCGTTGGAACCTCATTTGGTCTGAGAGGTGCCACATGCGCCTGCCAATCCGGTTTCGCTTTCTGGCATGTTTCACAACTGGGGATATAGTGTTCTATGTCCTTGCGCATATTCGGCCACCAAAAGTTCCTTGTCAAAGACTCCAAGGTCTTTGTGACTCCCAAATGTCCCCATGAATGGTGGATTGCGATGATGTCTTCTTGCAATGCCACAACTGCTGGTATGTATACTCATCCTTTCCAAGTGACGAGTCCCTTTTCGAATTTGTATTCTCCCTCGGCCTTTTCAAGGCCGTCAACAACCTGTGTCTCCCACTGCCGCTTGGGCACATCTTTAATATCCTTCATGATGTTGTCTATTGCCCAATCATCATCAAAGACCCGTACAAAGAGGTGTTCTTTGAGCAGAACTACCCCTTCATTGTCGTTTTCTCCGTGAGTGTGTCCTGCTTGCCGTGATAGTAAGTCCGCTTTTGTATTGGACTTCCCACTTCTGTGTTTTATGACGAAATTGTATTCCTGCAAATCCGTCACCCATCTCACCTGCCGTCGATTTAGGTTCTGTGCTTTTCTAAAATAGGTCAAGTTCTGGTGGTCTGTCAGAACTTCAACTGTGTGTTTGGCCCCTTTAAGATAATGGGACCATTCGTAGAAAGCATGCATAACTGCGAGCATCTCCTTGTCGTAGATCTCATAGTTGCGCTCGGCATCGTTAAGGGATTTTGAAATGAAAGCCATGGGCTTCCATATATTGTTTTCTACCTGCTGTGACAGGATTCCCCCAATGGCGAAGTCAGAGGCGTCCACCTCTACTCGGAATTGTCCATCCTCATTTGGGATTCGCAGCACCACTTCTTCTGCAATAGTTTTCTTTAGCATCTCAAATGCCTCATCCTGTATATCTGTCCACTTCCACTCGTCTTTTCCTGTGAGATGAGTTAGGGGTTTGGCTGATTTGGCAAAGTCCTTTACAAAGCGTCGATAGAAGTTAACTGAAGCCCAAAAATTGCTGGACTTCCTGCTTGCATGTTGGCTTCGGCCACTCAGTGACTGCTTTTACTTTAGCGGATTCCATCCATACTGAGTTTTCGCTGATGACTACCCCTAGGAAGTCCATCTCCTTTTTGTCAAAGAAACATTTTTCTGGTTTCAGTGACAGCTTATGTTCCTCTAGCTTTGCTAGGATACGGTTGACCTGCACCGTATGTTCTGCCTGGTTTTTAGAGAATACGAGTATGTCGTCCATGTAAATGATGACCCATCCTTCCACTATCTCGACTCTGAAGATGTCGTTCATCATAGTTTGGAAAGTGGCTGGGCAAGTTTGTGAGCCCAAAGAACATGACCAAGGGCTCAAAGAGTCCTCTGTTGGTTCGGAACGCCGCTTTCCACTCATCCCCTTCTTTGATGCGTACATTGTTGTATCCCCAACGTATGTCCATTTTTGAGAAGACCTTGGCTTGTGATAATTTGTCCACTAACTCTCCTATCAAAGGTAGTGGATACCGGTTTTTGACCATCATTTCATTCAGTTGTCAGTAGTCCTGTACTGGTCGTAATTTTCCATCTTTCTTCTTTACAAAGAAGAAAGGTGATGCCATGGGCGATTTGCTTGACTGGATTCGCCCAGAATCCAGGTTCTCTTTTAGAAATTCATCCAGTTGCTGCTGTTCATCCCTGTTAAGTGGATATATTTTGCAGTCAACCAGGTTAGACCCGGGGATCAACTCGATAGTGTGATCCCATCGCCACCATGGTGGTAGTTCATCAAAAGTTTCTTTCTCGAAGACTTTTCGATGTCCTAAGTAGTGTCTGGGGACTGCCTCCTCCAGAGTTCGTTTCCTAGTTTTCCCTGCTTCCTCTGCAGCTATTTTCATGGCTGTTGACACATAGGCCCTAATGTTTAGCTCTGGTTCGCCAATGTGGACTGCCAACAGTCTGTCCTCAGCTTCGAGGTCCTCCGTTATATCCATTTCGTCCTCAGGTTCTGAAACAGAGGAACCCCTCCAACAAGTGCCTGGACAGCAGTTAAACTCTAACGTTTGCTTCTTCCAGTTAATGGTTGGATTGTGTTTCCTCAACCAATCAAACCCTAAGAAGATGCTTGTTTTTGAGAGATGCATTACTGCACATTCATAGCAGCCAGCAGCGCTGAGCGCTTGCCTACTGGCTTTCTGCAAAATCTGAGACCTCCTCTATGTGGCCGACTGGGGTCGTTTCCCTATTGTCAACGTATCTGACAACCTGCTTTCCGTTATCGCCAGTTGTTATTTGTTTAGGGTTTCGACAGTCCCTTGCTGTATGTCCTTTCTTTCCACACTTTAAACATATGGCTTCCTTTTGCCAACATGTTTTTTCTAAGTGTCCTTGTCTTTTGCAGTATGTGCAAACAATTGACTTCCTTTGGTTATCTACATCCATTGCATTGGGATCGGTTTGACTGCCCGATGCAACTGGTGCGGGTGCTCTGTACTGTCACTGGGGGCGACCATTATGAGCTGGAGCTCGCTCTTTGTACTCCTGTCATTGTGCAGGGAACCTGTAAGCCTCGTTAGCTTTGCGATACACTCTAGCGAGCACTGTGACCTGTGTTTGGATCTGATGAAGGGTGGCACTTTCTGGTAGTCCTCCATATCGGATTAATTCCCGACCAAGTACTGGATTGAGATGGTTTTGGAACTGCGAGATCAGAGCTTGATCGTTCCAGTCAGTCAACGAGGTTAGGGAATTGAACTTGATGATGTAGTCTTCTACAATCATCGTTCCCTGTTGTAGTTTTAGTAGTGCCTCGATGGCCTTTTCCTTTGTTTCAGTGGACATGAAGAATTCATGCATTTGATTTTTGAAATCTGTCCAGTCTGTGAAAGGAAATTGGTGTTCCAAGGGTCGTCTGACCCATGCTCGGTCATCGTCGGTTGACTGTCCAGTGTTGAGCTGTGCCCAATCTAATTCCGCACTCCATCCTGCTAGTGTCCTGTTTGTCCTGGAATTCCTGGAGCACCTCCTGGAAGGCTTTGAGTTTCACTCTGCTCCAGTCTGCGGCCCGATTCCCTTTTCTGCCCTTAATTCTGTACAGGCAGATCGAGACCTTTCGACGTTCCTCTTTTTCATTGGCCAACATGAAGTAGGTCTCCATCTGGTGTAACCATCCATCTACTGTTCGAGGATCTCCTTCATAGAAGGCAGGCATTTCTGCCTTGGTGAGAGGTCCGGGTTCTCGATTGTTGGATTGTTGGTATTCATTAATCATGGCAGCAAGAGCTTGTCCCGCACTGGTGATAGCTCGTTGTCTTTCCTCTGCCTGTCGATGAATCTCGTCCTCTCGTGCTGCTACTGCTGCAGCTGGTTGAGTGTCAGGTAGAGATTCAATTGTCTGGGTGTCTTGCCAATGCTCCCTCCAGCCCATTACTGCATGATAGGCGTGTGTAATCATGTCGACAGTAAGTTGAAAGGTTCCAGCACCAACTTGGTGAGAACCATATCCCTGCCACATCATAGCCTTCATCCATGGCCATCCGCCAGGCTCTCCTGAGACTCGGACACAATGCCACATGCGATTGCATCCTTTGGTTCTTCTCCAGTATATAGGTCAGTACTTGTCCATGAGTTCCGGGTCCCATCCGTAAATTTCCCTGATGGTTGGGTATGCTGGCCATTTATAAGAGTTCCAATATTCCTGTTTTACGAGCCAGAGATAACAATATCCAGGATGTTTCGGATGTAGTTTATTTTGTGCCTGTTCCGAGAGTCCTGGCCATTCATTTCATAGACAGGGATCTATTTCTACTAGAGCTGCCACTGCGTCTGAGCGCACTGGTTGCTCTAATAGCTGTCCCCCATTATCTTCCCTTAGGCTTATGATTTCGCCTACTTCGGGATCGTTTGTTGGCTCTGTTACAACTTCTTTCTCTTATGCTTGCTTGTTACAATAACCTTTCTTCACTCCATCGCTATGCTTTGATACTTGTTTCATCTGCCCGAACTACCCCTCATTTCACTTCCTTTTATACTTCTTCATTGTTCTCCAGGCAGTATATAAACCTCCGCATGTACCGTAGTACTTCAGTTCCAACTTAATCGAGTATTGTCCTTTACTGAACGACCCTCTCGCTCTTGTCCTCTTTATCGCTCGAGCTACCTTCGTCGCTGCCTAGCACAATGTCAAACGGCATTCTTGTCCAGTGACTGGGATTAGACCGAGACTCTAGTCATCATTGTTGACTCGATAGCGAACCAAGGGCATCGATCCTAACACAAGTTGGAACTGGCTCTGCTCCGACTTGTAGCTCTTTGTGACCACTGGTGAACAAGATTTCCACCATGTCCCATCCATTGACATCAGCCATTTCTAAGCCTACATGTACCACATCGGTTCATTCTGTGGCAGTCCACCTTGTATGGACTCCTTCATTTCTGTATTCCACCTCCATCTCCCATATGGCTGCAACTGTAGGATAAGCAGGCCATTCGTACTTGTTCCAGTACTTGGGTTTAATAAGATTGAGGTAGCAGAATCCTGGTATCGATGGTGCAAGTTTTTCTGGTATGGGGCCCATGCGAATGGTCCACCAGAAGCTGGGTGATATGTTTCCGTTTATGGCATGCATCCACACATTCCAATCTTCATGACTCATAGTCATGCCCTCATGCTCGTACAGTTCCTGTACGTGGTGCTGGCACTGTAGTTTTTCCAAGGCTATCTTATATCAGTGGATAGCTTTGTCACCGTTGTTTATCAATATGAGCCACTGGTTATATTTCGATGAGGCCAGGGCAAGCCAGATGGGGTTGGAGGTATCATTGTTGTATTGGACCTCCAATAACTCCATGAGTGTGCGGTATTCTTTTTCCGCTTTCCGCATAGCGCGCTCTGCTCGCAAGACTGCGCGAGCGGCGGCTCGTTCCATAAGAAGGGCCTCCCAGGCTTCCTTCTGTTCCCTCTCCTGTTTGGCTTCTTGTTGCCTGAGGAGGGTCTGCACTTGAGCGTGTTCAAGTCATTGTGACTCCTTCCAGTGTTTCCAATATAACCAGACATGATTGTCATAGCAGCAAATGATAGTGTCGCCGATAAATTCTTTAGGTCCTGTCTGGACCATATCGTGAGCTGTGACCCAGTCCACCTTGAAGATGCACCTGATCTCCGAGAGTGTCGCCTGGGCGTAAGGTAATATGTATGTAAACATGCACTGCATTGCGCTAAACATGTGTGTTGAAGCTGTAAAAGAATCTTCAACCAATTTCAGGCCCTCCACTGACAACTGGTCCGTTCTATCGGCTGTCCAGTTCGGAATCCACGCCTGTCAATGATGCCTCTTGGGAAACAAGAGGGTTACTGTCTGAATGTCGTGGGTCCGAAAGCTATCAATTTACGTGTGCCTGGCAATTCGCCTCAATGTCCTTGTGCCAAGTTATCAACCCGAAATCAGGTAGGGTTGCTTGTACAGAGGGTATGAGAGGACTTTGTATCAGCCTTGATACACAATGTATATCAAGTGTTTTCACTCGTTCCTGAGCTTTTTGGCAATAACAGTGTACTACACCCGGGGCATGTCTGTGGTCTCCTGCCTACGCTCTCCCAGCAATGCTAGTACTCTTGTCTGTTACTGTGTGTAGACTACCCAAGTAGGGTTTGTCATCAGGCCCAATGGGGCATATTGAGGATCTCTCGTTCAAGACCCGTTGACAGTGATGTGTCAATATTGATGTCGCCTGGAGAGGATGCGGGCTATGCAATTACTTCCTCTCAGAAGAAACTAGGCTGTTGGTGCTGTGAGCAATGACAAGCCAAATGTGCTCGGTGCTATTAGGTCCAACGGGGTAGAGTGGTAAAGACTCTAGATTATGTTAGGGACGACCTAAACACAACCTAAAAGACTTAGAGTGTGGCTTGTTCAGCTGAAGACAAGACAGACAAGACAATCCGACTAAGACTAACCTGTTGCTCAAGTAGAAGTGTCTAGGACACAAACTATCTAGAGTCTTAGGGACTCACTACCTAAGACTACAACCCTTATATACCTTTCTCCTGGTCTGTGCGCAGCAGCTGAGTCTGTGCCCATATGACCTTACTTGGAGATATCCTTCCACACCAACACTCTGTCCTTCCATATACGGCCACGCCTATTGTCATGCGTCTCGGCCAATTCCCATCTACACCGGTACCTAGTCATCGGTACATCTTGGCATTCCCATGTCGCCCCTCTGGCGCCGTGCCACTCATGTATCCTTCCATGGTGTAGGCCCATCATCAGGCTATCCTTCCTGTCGGCACTCAGTCTATTCCCATAGCCGATGCTGACCTAACCACCTTCCATATAAGGGTCGCAGTCCTAATGTAGTCTGTCCCTGCGACCAAAGTATTGTCTGAGTCCTGTTTCCTATTGTTTGAGTGAAATGAAATAGATAAAAAGAAAAGAAAAATATATCCTGCTTCTCTAAGTCTGTATCTTCATGAATGTCATTGACGTCGTTACTGTGAAAATTGAATGGGACGAGGTATGCTCATAACACAGAGAGTTAATTCGACATGGAGGCTTAGCAGATGATGCCACATTACACCAAATCCAAAAAAGGGTGACAGTGCTTGCACAGGCTTGGAGAAAGGCTAATGAAGCCTATAAATTCCCTGAAATGCAAAGGGAATATAAGGAACAAATGCCAGTCATTAATAAACAGCCTCAGCAGCAATTTCACACACAATCCCCTACAGGACCCTCAAAAAAGGATCCTGATGCTATGGACATTGACAAAACGGTCTTTTGTTTTAATTGTAAAAAGAGAGGACACTCCAGAAAAGAGTGTAGGGCACCCGAAAGGATGGTGACATGTTATAATTGTGGAGAAGACGGCCACACAGTATTAGCTTGTACAATAAAAAAAAACAGTATGGAAGGCCAATGAGCTGTACAAACTATCGCTGCCAAAAATACAACAGCAACATTGGAAGCTAAGAAAGCTCAAAAACCTTGTGAAAAATCAACTGAAGAGCATACTACACAACTGGATGCTACCCCAGTTTCAGAAAGCGATGTACCTAAATACAAAGACTCTCAGATCAAACTGCAGACTCTATTATACGAATGCAGTGAGAGTGTACATCACCTAAGGAACTTACGAGCAAGCGCAAAGCAGGGGGAATGCCTAAAGGCATGGTCCCCACAATGGATGTTGAGAAGAATTTGGGAACAGCCCAAACAAACAGCAGTGGAATGTCTACAACAATGGGTAGACAATAAAAGAGTAGAAGAGGTGGATGGACACCTGGTGGATGACTTAAACGCCATGACAGAAGCTGACGCTATGTGGAACTTAGTTCACTTACGGGAAAAAACAGTGCAGGGGACAGGATACAATGAAATAGACCTGACCGGGGTTGTAACAAAAATGGACGGATCAAAAAGCGTCTGTATTAAAATGTTATTAGACTCCAGCGCAACTGGAACCTGTATCAGCACCGACTTCGTAGAAAAACACCAAATACCCAAATGATGTCTGGTTCAACCTATGCCAATATATAATGCAGACAGAACAAAAAACTCGAGAGGTGCCCTGGAGTACATGGCAAAAATAAAACTACACATCGGTGAACATGAAGAAGTCATCGAATGCGCAGTAACGCATCTCTCAAAAACAAGCATCTTCTTAGGTTTCGATTGGTTGAGGAAACACAACCCAACCATTAACTGGAAGAAGCAGACGCTAGAGTTTAACCGTTGTCTGGGCACTTGTTGGAAGGGTTCCTCGGTTCAGGAACCAGAGGATGAAATGGACATAACAGAAGACCTCGAGGCGAAGGATAAACTGTTGGCAGTCCACATTGGGGAACCAGAACTTAACGTTAGGGCCTACACGTCAACGGCCACAAAAATAGCAGCAGAAGAAGCTGAAAAAACAAAGAAATGAACTCTGGAGGAGGCGGTCCCCAGACATTATTTAGGACATCGAAAGGTCTTCGAGAAAGAGACCTTTGATGAACTACCACCATGACGGCGATGGGATCATGCTATTGAGTTGATCCCTGGGTCTAACCCAGTTGACTGCAAAATTTACCCACTAAACTGGGATGAGCAGCAGCAACTGGATGAATTCTTAAAGGAGAACCTGGATTCTGGGCGAATCCAGTCAAGCAAGTTGCCCATGGCATCACCCTTTTTCTTTGTAAAGAAGAAGGATGGAAAGTTACGACCGGTACAGGACTACTGACAACTGAACGAGATGACAGTTGGGAACCGATATCCACTGCTGCTGATAGGAGAGCTGGTGGATAAATTGTCACAAGCAAAGGTCTTCTCAAAGATGGATATATGTTGGGGATACAACAACGTACGCATCAAAGAAGGGGATGAATGGAAGGCGGCCTTTCGAACCAATAGAGGACTCTTTGAGCCCTTGGTCATGTTCTTTCAGCTCACAAATTCGCCAGCCACCTTTCAGACAATGATGAACAACATCTTCAGAGTCAAAATAGCTGAAGGATGTGTCGTCATATACATGGATGACATTCTGGTATTTTCAAAAAACCAAGAAGAGCATACGGTACAGGTTAACTGTATATTGGCAAAATTAGAAGAGCATAAGCTCTCACTAAAACCAGAAAAGTGTTTCTTCGACTCCAAGGAAATGGATTTCCTTGGAGTCGTTATTAGCGAGAATTCAGTCCGGATGGAGTCCGCCAAAGTTAAAGCAGTAATGGATTGGCCAAAGCCAACTTGCAAACAAGAGGTCCAACAGTTCTTGGGCTTCATAAACTTCTATCGACGATTTGTGAAAGACTTTGCAAAGGTGGCCAAACCCCTGACTCGTCTCACAGGAAAAGACAAGTGGAAGTGGACAGAACTTCAGGATGCAGCATTTGACATGCTGAAAAAGACGATTGCAGATCCCAGATGAGGATGGTCAATTCAGAGTAGAGGTGGATGCCTCTGACTTTGCCATTGGAGGGATCCTGTCACAACACACAGAAAATGACATATGGAAGCCTGTGGCTTTCATTTCAAAATCCCTAAATGACGCTGAGCAAAACTACGAGATCTATGACAAAGAGATGCTCGCAGTAATGCACACTTTCTACAAATGGTCCCATTATCTCAAGGGGGCTAAACATACAGTTGAAGTTCTGATGGATCATCAGAACTTAACATATTTCAGGAAGGCGCAAAATCTAAATCGATGACAGGCGTGATGGGTGACAGACTTGCAGGAGTACAACTTCATCATAAAACACAGGAGTGGAAAGTCCAACACAAAGGCGGACTTGCTATCTAGATGGGCTGGACATACCCGTGGAGAAAACGACAATGAAGGGGTAGTTCTATTAAAAGAACACCTCTTCATACAAGTATTCGATGATGATCATGCAATAGATGACATCATGAAGGATATCAGGGATGTACCCAAGCAGCAATGGGAAACCCAGGTTGTCAAAGGCCTTGGAAAGGCCGACGGAGAATATAAATTCGAAAAAGGTCTCGTCACTTGGAAGGGACGAGTTTATGTACCAGCAGTCATGGTGTTGCGAGAGGACATCATCGCAATACATCATTCATGGGAACATTTGGGAGTTGCAAAAACCTTGGAATCATTAACAAGGAATTTTTGGTGGCCCAACATGCACAAAGACATTGAAAAATATATTCCGGGATGTGAAACATGCCAAAAAGCAAAACTGGATCAACAAGCACGTGCAGCACCACTTTGACCCAACAAGGTTCCAACAGAACCATGGGAAGTCATTTCAGTTGACTTCATGGGACCCCTACCCATGTCAAAAGGGAACGACATGATCATGGTAGTAGTGGATAGGTTTACAAAGAAGTCATACTTCTTGCCCACTACAAAAGACATTACATCACAGGGAACAGCAGTGCTGTTCAGAGACAACGTATTCCGGGAGCATGGGATCCCAAGAAAAGTAATAAGTGATAGAGGCCCTCAGTTTGCCTCCAAATTTATGAACAATTTATATGGAATGCTGGGAATCAAGGCAAACCAATCCACAGCTTATCATCCCCAGACAGATGGACAGACGGAACGAGTTAATCAGGAAGTAAAAGAATTCCTGACCATGTTCGTCAACAATCACCAAGATAACTGGAGCGATTGGCTGTCAGTGGCACAGTTCTGCCACAATGATCGGGTGCACTCAGCAATGGGCTTCATGCCCTTCTTCATGAACTATGGATGGCATCCAAACAAAGGATTAGACCCCACCTACACACCCAAGGCGGTAGCAGTGGAACAACTGGCAAAAGAACTGGAACAGGTGCACGAGACTGCAAAGAAGGCATTGGAAAAGGCCACTCAAGTCATGAAAGAGTGGTATGATAGCCATCAACAGGCAGCAAAGGAATATAAACCTGGCGACAAGGTTTATCTTAGCACAGAAAACCTCCCAGTTATTCGAGCAACCAAAAAGCTTGACGGAAAATTTGTTGGTCTGCTTGAAGTCCTTGCCAAAGTCAGCAAGTCGTCTTATAAACTAAAAATACCAGCAGCATGGAAAGTTTACAACATCTTCAACGAAGTCTTGTTGAAGCCATACAGGGAACCGGAATTCCCCAAACAAAAAGCAAAAGCAGTGGCACACAGGGATGCGCAAATGGTAGAAGAGTCCCAGGAGGGCGAATACGAAGTGGAAGAAATCATGGAGAGCCGTATCAGCGGACAAGGAGGAGCGAGGCTGGAATACCTTGTAAAATGGAAAAATTACCCAGTAGAGGAATCTACCTGGGAACCAGCTGGAAACGTCGCAAACGCACCAGCCAAAGTCAAAAAATTCCATAGAGAAAACCCTAAGGCTCCTAAGCTCATAAGGAACCTAAGGAATGGAAAGGTGTACATTCAGTACACCGAAACAGTCCCTTGACAAACCCCTAGTGCACCAAAGCACAAACAAAGTCAAGGAACCCATTGGAAGGATAAACGACTTTTCAGATGGGACAATGGCCACTTTGGGCAGAAATATCTAGAAAATATGGAGCACAGATGGCGCGCTTGGAAAGGGACCCGGAAGGCAATCATGGAGCTACCGGACAACACTGATGGGATGTTCTCCAGAGACCTGGAGTGTGGCGGGTGGTCACCCATGCTTGATTTCCCAAAAAGGGGAGAAAAGGAAGAGTTGGAGGAGGAATGCAAAGCACACGAGAAAGACACTGAGTGTCTCCAAAAGAAAATCCTAAAAAAGACAGAAAAACAAGAGGCTGCTAAGGAAAGCAGCGAGTCAGAAGAGGACTGACAGAAAAGAATTGAAGGCATTGCATGCCCTATGAAGAAATTAGTACAGTGGAAAACCACTGTCACAGAGGAGGAGGACGTTGATTCAGAATGGATGAACTTGATGCCTGAAGAGCAGAATGAGCAGCTAGCCCGCTTTTATGAAAGAATGAAACGAGATCCACACTATGTGGACTCAGCAACTTCAGCCTCTCGGGATGCGAGGCCTTAAGGGGGGGGTGATGTTATGAGCATACCTCATGCCCCTATCATTTTACAGTAATGACGTCAATATGACTTATGAAGATATAGACTAGAGGAGTCGGGATATGTTTTTCTTTTCTTTTTATCTTTTTATCTGCACTCAAACATTTAGAGACGAGGGCTAGGACGAGACGCCACTAGGATCGGAAGCCTATGCGAAAGCTGCAGCCCTTATATTGAAGGAGGTTAGGTCAGCATCGGCTATGGGACTAGACCGAGTGCCGACTTAGGAGATGGCCCGATGACGGGCCTATGCCATGATAGGATACATGAGCGGCACAGTGCCTGAGGGGTGACATAGGAATGCCTAGAGGTACCAAGGACTCGGTACTGGCATCAGCAGGAACAGCTGATAGCGCTATACAATAAAGTGCTGCCATATATGGAGAAATTGGGCAGGGTATGGTCATATGGGCACAGACTCAGCGGCTGCGCTTCTCCTCTTATTGTGATGGATTATAGCTGCACGCGAGTGGCACACAGACCAGGAAGAGACTTTATAAGGGCTGTAGTTTAGCGTAGACATCCCTTAAGTCTCTAGATAGTTTCTGTCACCTAGACATTACTATTAGAGCAATCAGAATCGTCTTTGGCCTAGCAAGCCATCACTGTGGGACGTTGTAAGGGTTATGTTTAGGGACCTCCTAACACACCCGATCTCCAAGAGTGTCGCCTGGGCATAAGGTAAGATGTATGTGAATGAGCACTGCATTGTGTCTTGTTGATGATTCTGCTGTAATAAATCTTCAATCAAGTTTGGGCCTCCACCGACACTTGATCTGTTCTTCTGGCTGTCCGGTTCGGAATCTGCGCCTGTTGATGATGCCTCTTGGGAAACAAGAGGGTTACTGTCTGATTGTCGTGGGAACCTGATGCTCCCAACTGTGTGTGCCTGGCAATTCACCTCAATGTCCTTGTGCCAAGTTATCAACCCAAAGTCAGGTAGGGTTGCTTGTACAGAGGGTATGAGAGGACTTTGGTTCAGCCTTGATACACACTAACAGCTGGTTTGTTTTGTTTGTTCCCTGAACTCTTCCGCAGTTACAGTGTACATTACCCTGGGTGCGTCTGTGGTCTCCTGCCTACACTATCACCCAAGCAATCTCGTACTCTCGTCCATAACTGTTGGTAGACTACCCAAGTAGGGTTTGTCATCAGGCCCAATGGGGCATATTGAGGATCTCTCGTTCGAGACCCGTTGACAGTGTGTGTGTCGTAATTGATGTTGCCTGGAGAGGATGCAGGCTATGCAATTACTTCCTCTCAGAAAGAAACTAGGCTGTTGGCACTGTGAGCAATGACGAGCAAGGCGTGCTTGGTGCTGTAAGACCAACAGGGTAGAGTAGAAAAGACTCTAGATTATGTTAGGATGACCCTAGACACAACCCAAAAGACTTATGAGAAGATGGCTTGTTAAGCCAGAGACAAAGACTGTTGCTCAAGAAGAAGTGTCTAGGACACAAACTATCTAGAGTCTTAGGGACTTGCTACCTAAGATGACAACCCTTATATACTACTCCCCTGGTCTGTGCGCAGTCAGCGTGCAGCTAAAGTCCCTCACAATAGAGACAATGTGCAGCAGCTGAGTCTGCGCCCATATGACCATACCTGGAGCTATCCTCCCACACCCACACACTGTCCTTCTGTATATGGCCATGCTTATTGTTCTGTGTCTTGGCCGATTCCCACATATGCCGGTACCTGGTTGTCAGTACTCCTCGGTGTTCCCATGCCGCTCATGATTCCTTTCATAGCATAGGTGTTAAGAGGTGACCTCAACACAACCTAAGGTTTGAGAGAGAGAGCAAGCACAGAGTAGATTGTGTAGGCAACACAAACTATCTTAAGGCTAAGGACTATGGCTCTGAAGGCCCTACTTATATACCTCTAGCCTCATGTCCCTTTCCATATACGGCTGCTTATGTAACTACCAAAAAGAAAAGAAATAAAAATCGTACATTCTTAACATAACCCTCTCTTTAGGGATTCAGTTCCACAGAATCCTTGTTTATCCTTGTCTGCGATTTTTCGATCCCTTTCCCACTTTTTCCAATTTCATTCCAACTTTTTCAAGTACTCTCTTTCGAATTTTCCATCTTCCCAACCAAATAGTGTTTTTGGTATTTGTGGCTGTGTGAAATTTTTATATCGTGTGAACATTAAGTCATTCATCCTCACCCTCCTAGGTGCACTAGGATGGAGGCAGTGGAATTCGTCGATACACTGGTTGGCATTGTGACAATTCATCGCAGGTTCCCATGTGGAATCTTCTACTGATAATTCTTCCATTTAACTAAATATTCCAACTGTCCTTTTCCTTTTTTATTGATGCGACTGTCTAGTATTTTTTCCACTTCATAATTGCCAGTCTCTTCCTCCTTCTTTTGGCTGTCTTTGTGATTGGTTTCGCGGCGTTTTTGTTGTGGAAAAGTAGGTTCACGATATGGTTTCAATAGTGCTTCATTGAACACATTATACACTTTCCAGCTCACAGGGATTAAGAGTCAATATGAGGATGCCCCTACTTTCTCAATGATTTTGTAGGGTCCTACAAATCGTTCTCCGAGTTTTTTTGTTGGTCATATAGAGGGTAGATTTTTGGCATTAAGATAGACTTGATCTCCTTTTTTATATTCAATAGGCTCTTGTTTCTTTTTGTCATATTGAGCCTTCATGGAATCTTGTGCTTTCTTTAGTGATGCCTGTGCCTTTTCCCATACTTCTCTTTGTTCTTCAACAAATTGCCCTACGGCCTCTACTCGTGGTTGGGATGGTTGTTCTACTGTTCCTTTATTGGGATTATATCCATAATTCATCATAAAGGGCGAATATCCTGTTGCGGAGTGTTTTCTATCATTATAGCAGAACTGTGTCACTGCTAACCAGTCACTCCAATTATCCTGTTTCTCATTCACAAACGTGGATAATAAGATTTCTACTTCTTGATTTGCCCTTTCTGATTGTCCGTCCATTTGTGGATGGAATGCAGTAGATGGGTTTCCTTTTATTCCCATTAATTCAAAGAATTCTTTCATAAATTTTGAAATGAATTGGGGTCCTCTATCACTTATTACTGTTTTCGGAATTCCATGTTCCCTGAACACATGGTCTCTAAATAATGTTGCTACTCCTTTCGACGTGAGGGTAGTGTTGGTAGGAATGAAGTATGCCTTTTTTGTGAATTTATCGATGACTGTAAGGATTGCATTGTATCCTTTCGATTCTGGTAAAGGTCCTATTATGTCCAATGAAATGTCTTCCCAAGGTTGTTTTGGAATAGCGTGAGGTACTAAAGGTGCTGCTCATTTCTGTCTGTCTGGTTTGACTGTCTGACAAGTCCTACATCCTTTTATGTATTTCTCAATATCCTCTCGCATATTTGGCCACCAATAATCCCTAGTAATGAGTTCCAATGTTTTTGCTATTCCTGGATGTCCCCATCTGTGATGTAAAGCGATTGCTTCTTCTCTTAATTTCATCATGGCTGGGACATATATTCTTCCTTTCCAGGTTACTTGATTAGCATCTTTATCAAACTCATATCCTTCTTCATTACTCTCTACTCCTTTTCATACTTGGGTATCCCATTGTCTCTTATTGGTTTTCTTGATTCCATTAATCAATGTGACCCACTCCCCTGTCCAGTCGTCCAACCATACAAATATTTCTTCTTTTAGTAGAAGTACGTCCTCATTATCTTTCAGTCCCTTATCATAATCCGCTCTTCGCGATAATAAATCCACCTTAGAATTGGACTTTCCCGATCGATGTTTAATTACGAAGTTGTATTCTTGTAGGTCTATAACCCAACGAGCTTGTCTTCTATTCAGGTTTTGTGGTTTCCTGAAGTATGTGAGATTTTGATGATCCGTTAAAATCTCAATTGTTTCCTTTGCTCCTTTTAGGTATTGTGACCATTCGTACAATGAATGCATTATTGCTAGCATTTCTTTGTCATATATTTCGTAATTTCATTCCGCTGCGTTTAGGGCTTTTGAAATAAATGCTACTGGCCTCCAAACCCCTTCTTGTTGTTGTGATAGAATTGACCCCATAGCAAAGTCCGACGCATCTGTTTCAATTCAAAATTGTCCATTCTCATTTGGAATAGCTAGTACTGCTTCTTCTGCTATTCTCTCTTTCAACTTAATCATTGCCTCACTCTGCGGCTTTCCCCATTCCCATTCCTTATTTCCCATTAACTCTGTTAAGGGTTTGGCTTCTTTGGCAAATCCTTTCACGAATCGTTGATAAAAGTTGATAAATCCCAGAAATTGCTGTATTTCTCATTTGCATTTCGGTTCCGGCCACTCTTTAATTGCTTTTACTTTGGCTGGATCCATTTTTATCGAATCTTTGGTAATGATTACTCCCAAAAACTCAATTTCCTCCTTGGCAAAGTAACACTTTTCTGGTTTCAAAGACAACTTGTTTTGTTCAAGTTTAGCCAAAATTCAATTAACATGTTCTACATGTTGTTTCTTATTATTGGAGAATACTAAAATGTCATCCATATAGATTACTACCCATCCCTCAGCAAGTTCCTCCTGGAACAAATCATTCATCATGGTTTGAAAGGTGGCTGGTGAATTTGTCAATCCAAAGAACATGACTAATGGTTCAAATAGTCCTCTGTTTGTTCAGAATGCTGCTTTCCACTCATCCCCTTCTTTTATACAAATGTTATTATATCCCCATCAGATGTCCATTTTGGAGAATATATTTGCATGGCTGAGTTTATCGATTAATTCAGAGATCAAGGGTAATGGATATCGATTCTTTATTGTCATTTCATTTAACTTTCGATAATCCTGCACTGGGCGTAATGATCCATCTTTTTTCTTGACAAAGAAGAATGGTGAAGCCATTGGTGATTTACTTGGCTTTATTCTTCCTGTATCCAGATTTTCTTTTAGGAAATCTTCCAATGCCTGTTGTTCATCTCTGTTTAAAGGGTAGATTTTACAATCTAATGGTTTTGATCCTGGTACTAATTCAATAGCATGATCCCATGGCCTTCTTGGTGGTAATTCATCAAACGTTGTTTTTTCAAAGACTTTCCGGTATCCCAAGTAGTGTTCCGGTACTATGTCTTCTACTTTCCTCTTTTTTACATTTGCTGATGCAATTTCCGTGGCCTTTGACTGGTATGCCCTTGTTTTTAGTTCCTCTGGTCCTATATAGACTGCCAGCAGTCTTTCTCCTTCCTCCCATTGAACTCTATCTATTTCTTCTTCTGGTTCTAAACTTTCTGAACCCTTCCAACATGTGCCAGGACATCAAGAAAATCGTATTTTTTGATTTCTCCAATCAATTTCTGGATTATGATATTTCAGCCAATCATGTCCCAGGAACATGTCCGTTTTTCCTAGTGCTGAAATTCCGAATTCCAAAGATTCATAATGATCGCCTATTTGTATTTTTAGTTCAATCATTTCTTCCCATTGTCCTGCTATGTTTTGAGTTCCATCTGCATTAAATACTGGTATTGGTCTTGGTAATTTCCTAGTATTTAATTGATGATATTCCACCCATTCTTTATTTACACAAAACCCTGTGCACCCTGAATCTATCAAGGCTTTGATCTTAAAGCATTCAACTGAATCTACAGTTGCTGTTATTACATCCACATCCATCTGATTTTTCCCAGTTGTTCGTACAAATCTTGGTTTGTTTCTTAAGTGATTTAAATACCATAACGCTTCTGTTTCTGTCATTTTGTTCAAGTCTTTTATCAACTGTTCATTTACTTCTTCCATTCAATCTTTTCTTATCCAAGATCGAAGATCTCTTACAGCGATTTCCATGGATTGATCCCATATTCTTCTTATTATCCATGGAGCAGACCAAGTTTTGAACTTTGGTTTTGTTGCGCTTATGGGTGCATTCCTCAAACAATTTTGCATAGAACGACATTCATATAATAGTTCTGGTACTTTTACATGAGAATTATCGTACTGTACATTGTCCATGACTCGTGAGGGGGAATGCTTCCTCATGAGTTGTTCTGAAAACCCAACGCTCCTGCCATTTCTTTTTTCTCTTCTTCCATCATTTCTTCTGCAAACTCCTTGACAGTTGACCAGGTCCTAATGACCTGTTTTCCTTTATCCTTTTTTGGGGCTTGGCAATCTCTTGCAAAGTGGCCTTTCTTGCCACAGTTATAGCACTCCACCACTTGTTTTTGTCAATCAACATCCATCACGTTTGGATCTTTCTTTGGAGCTCTGCATACATTTGCAGTATGTCCTTGCTTCCCACAATTGAAACATGTAATAGAGGTTTGTCCTCCTGTCGATGTGGAAGCAGTTGCATTTGTATTCTGAACTGGACGATTTTGTTGAGGCTGGTTAGTAGTTGGGCGGGTTTGTGGATAAATTTGTTGTGCATCCCTCCAGCTTCTTTCAACTTGTATTGCCCTATCGAACCAGCATTGTAAATCGCCTTCTTGTGACCCATCTGCTATCCTTCCTCCGTTGAGGACTTGTAATTCGACCAAACGTCTTCCTAGTGGTGGATGTAATCCTGCTCGGAACTGTGTGACCAGTGCTATCTCGTTGTAACCAGTTAAGGATGCTACACTTCGAAAATTGACTGTGTAGTCTTCTGCCTTTAAAGTTCCTTGTTTCATACTCTGAATTGTACGACATGCTTGATCTCTTGTTTCGGTTGTCAAGAAATACTCTTTCATTTTTTCCATCATGTTGTCAAAAGTAGTGAAAGGAAATTTGTGGATTACAGGTGTTAATGTCCATGTTGTTCCATCGGCACTTCTTATCCCCTCGTTCCATTGGTGTCGAGTATAATTTGGCATGGGTGTTCTGTCTGCTGTAATTGCTGTTACCCTCCTATGTACCTCTGATCCTGCTGCTTCTATTTCCGCCATCTTGGCTGCTGCCCAATTTCCTGCACGATTTCCTTGACCTTTTCGTACTCTTTGCAACACCATTTGAATCATGACATCATGGCTCATGACTCCTACTATTGCGAAATAAGAGGACATCTGCCTTAACCAGGCTGCTATCTCTTTTGGGTCCCCTTCATAATAATCAGGCATGTCCATTCTGATGGTTGGATGCAGTTCTCTTCGTGGGTGTATTGCTGCATCTATGGCCTGTATTGCTTGAGCTAAGTTGGTTCCCTGAGCAATGCAAGCATTTCTTTGTGCATCTGATTCTGCTCCCCAAGTTGCCAAATATTCGTGCGCAAATACTGTCACTCCCACTGTTATGAGTCCAATACATCCTTGTACTATTGCTGGTGTAATCTCGAACCCGACTGAGAAATGTCTTGTGATGGAGTCGTCTCCTCCATAATATTCCAAAATGTCTGCTGCCTTTGGTAAGGCATTATCCTCATCTTTCTTATGCGTGACGTGGTATCAACAATTTTTTGAATTCATTTTTACTTTAAATCCTAAGACAGTATTTCTCATGTCCGGTTTGTATTGTGCAATAGTGTGCCAGGAAGGGTTTTCAGGCCAAGCATGGCAGTTCCAATACTGTCATTTAAAAAGTGCTAAATAGCACCAGCCATTGTCGTTCGGGGTGTGGTTGCCATGACCAGGGGGAGGTAAAATGACTTTTCTATATTGTTGAACTAAATGATTCCATCGTGGAATGTTTATTTTCTGCATTAGTTTGATTCTGTTTATATCCTTGACCCAGTCTTCAACTCTTGTCCCTAGTCCGTGAAACCAGTAATATTTTGGCTGTTCAGATTGAACAACTCCTGTCCTTTGAACTCCTGTTCGAGCAACTTGAGCATAAGTCCTTGGTATCAGGACTATGTCACTTCCTACTCATAGGTGTTCTTCTTTGTGGAGTCATAAATCTGCCAAAAAGTTCCTTATTCCCGCCGCTGACCAAAGTTTTGCAAATTTCTGTCCCTGAGCATGTTGTATTGACACATCTTTAATATGGATTTGTTCATCAATGAACATTTCCATCATGTACATTCTGTCCTTTCTTAATGCCTCAGGAAACATGTTGCAAACTTGTTGTAATTGATCTGCTGTTGGGTTTTTTGGAAGCTCTTTCCACATCCATGACCTGTGTTCCATTTTTATCATTGCCAACCAACAGTAACCATGATCTTGTTCTGTTGGGATTGGAACGACTTTCTTAACAGGTTCTTGAATTTTTATCCCTGCAACTGGTTTTGGACTTTCAACTGGTTTCCATGCAGTTGAAGGCTTGGTGACGATGGGTTTTTTAACTTCCTTTGGTACTTCAGGAAGTTTTGGCATGAAAGTGGCAAGGGAGGGTTGAGCCCTTGGCATATACATTAACTGTATCCTGGTTTTCTCGTCGACTTCTTGTAAGTTGAGTTCTTCAATATCATCCTCGCAGTCAGACTCATAGGCATAGGCAGTAACCCTGATAGATTCCTCTCTATCATCATTACAATTACAAAATTTCTTGACTTGATTGCAGTCCGTGCAAAAACAAGTCAGCGTTCCAAATGTTCCGGTCTTTTTTACTACTACTGGTCCATTGCACTGAGTACAGTGCCTACTAGAGGCTGTCGCGGAACGAGCACCCTTCTTATCCTGTCCTATCTTTCCTCCTAACCTAATATGCTCCCAGAGACTGGGATCTGAGTTCCTGAGTTGTTCGAGGTGTTTCCAGGTATACACCTCTTCTCCGCAGCGAATAGCAGCATTCTCGACAACGTGGAACATGTCATTCCTGATGTTGTCTTGAAGCACAAAGCAGTAATTTTCATTTCTCAACTCTGGTTCCCAGTCTAGAACTTCTTTGACCGTGGGCCACGCTGGCCAGACATATTCATTGTGAAATTCCTCTTTGAAGAGGACCATGTAACAGTAACTGTTTTTTCGATATGGTTGATTTCCCATAACTGGCATCCCGATTGGACCCGGTAACTTAGCGTGGCCAGTAGCCAACTTCCTCCATGTGTGCACCTGATTGCGACTTTCCCCTACATCCTTCAGGAACAGATTGAGACTCATGTTGAGCCTCAGGTCCAGCATCTCCCAGATCCCTTGCGTTGGATCATTAGGAGTTGGCATGCATACCTTCCTCTTTGGCTTTGTGGTGAGGTAAGGGTTGTACCAGATTGCCGACTGTTAGGATTGATGCCCTTGGTTCGCTACTGAGTCAACAATGACAACTAGAGTCTTGGTCTAATCCCAGTCAATGGACAGAGGTGCTTGTCGTTGTTATGCTAGACGACGACAAAGATGGTTCGAGCGATGAGGAGGACGAGAGCGAGAGGCTTGTTCAGTAAAGGACAATACTCGATTAAGTTGGAACTGAAGTACTATGGTACATGCGGGGGTTTATATACTGCCTAGAGAACAATGAAGAAGTATAAAAGGAAGTGAAACGAGGGGCAGTCCAGGTAGATGAAACAAGTATCAAAGCATAGCGATGAAGTGAAGAAAGGTTATTGTAGCAAGTAAGCGTAAGAAGGAGAAGTTGTAACATTACCCCCTCCCTATGCGAGAAGTCACCGACTTCTTAAGGCCACCCTTGGGTTGTCCAGGCATGGTCTGCTCTAGACTGGTACCAGTGGACGATGTTTTCGACGTCCTTCTGTGCCATGTCTATGTGCCATTGTACGGAGTCGAGGGTGACTTTTAATTGACGGAGTTCACGGAGCGCTAGATCTCGTTCGGCGTAGGTCATGGCATTAGGGTCGGTGGTGAGGGTGAGTCCTACGAGGGCTCCAAGTGGGGCAGAGAGGTCTCGGAGATTGGCTGTGATATACGAGGCTTCTAGAGAGGCGGCGGCGACGAGGGGGGTCGATCTGGGGATAGGTGCAGGAATGATTTCTTCTGTGATGGGTGGTTCCTCGACAAGTTCAGGTGGGTGAATGTGTAGATCGTTGTCGGTATGGGTCGTCGTTTCGGTCTCGACGAAGATTTCGAGGGGTGGTGTGAAGATGTCGAGCTCTGGGAGTTTTTCGGGAAAAGAATAGGCAAGGGCGAGGGTAGCGAGGAGGGTAGCGAGAACGAGTCCTCCAATAAGGACAGAAGGGAAGAGGGTGGAGACGAGGGCGACGAGGATGGCGATGAGCGAGAACATCTTTGTGTTTGTGACGTTGGTTGGAAGGCTAGGAAGTGGGAATCTCGTTCTTTTATAGGTTGACTTCGTCGAAGTATTCCACGTCCCAGAATGAATCGTCTGCATCAATAGAGAGGATGTTTTGTAAGAGTTGATCAGCCAATGCTTCTGGTCTGGGAGTATTAGGTCGCATGGGAGGTCTTTCAGCCAAATATGGTTTGTGTAGTGGTCTAGGCGGAATTCAATGCATAATCGTCCCCTGGTTCATATGATGAATGATGCCCGTGATCATTGGGTATCCAGGTTCCCATTCAAAGTTGCGGTAGTGGGGTGGTGGCGGCGGATTCAGGTATGGAGGTGGTATCCCTCCGTGTGGGATGTATAGGTAGTTCAGGGGTAGGTTAAAGTTCAGCAGTCCACCGGATGGGAAATCGATCTTATCTGGGAACAGTGCCTCTGTCTGGTGTAGGCAGGTCACTCCCGCCGCTTCCAGGTCTCTTGTTCGGTCAATGATCTATAAGGTCAGTGCTCTTCGCGCTTCCCTGACATGGCAATTTCTGCTGATGGCGTCAGTTGGTGTCTGGGAGTCGGAGCTGATCTGTGTTTTGTATACTGGGTGTAGTGACGGTACTTTTGTTCAATAGAGCAGGATTTTGCATATTTCAATGAAGGCTGTTCCTATTGTGCGTCGTCCTTGGCAAGGATGGGTTCGATTAGGGAGTTGGATGATTAGGTGTCTAAGTTTTGGGATAGATTGTCTGGGAGAGAATCGGGAGTAGGGGGAAGTGATGTTTTTGGTATGTCTAGCGTTCTGTCTGAGGATCTGTTTGTTGCGATACTGGACCATGGTTTTCATAGCAGGTCTCGGCGGTTCTTATATGCTCTAAAGATGTCCGCAGCATTTTTTAGATTTGTTTCAGGTTCCCATGAGTTTTCGTTCAGTCCATACCCTTTCCATTTGACTAGGTATTGATAGCCGGTTCCTCGTTTTCTGTGTGTGATGATTGCTTCTATTTCGAACTCTTCTTGTCCATTGATGAGGTCAGGGGGTGGTTTCATGAAGTTTGGTCCATGCGCCATTGTTTCTTTATATGGGGTTAACAATGTAGTATGAAATACAGGATGGATGTGCCATTGTTTTGGGGAGTTTCAGTTTGTAGGTGACAGGTCCTAGTACTTGCTCAATCATGAAGGGTCCTTCTCTTTTGGGCGCTAGCTTCCTTGACTCATAGGGTATTCGGAGGTTTCGATTTTCGAGCCAGACTTTGTCTCCTTTCTCGAATCTGATACTTTTGTCTTTTGTTCTGAGCGCTACCATTTGTCTAGCGAGTTCGTGTGCGGCGAGTGCTTCTTCTCTAGCTTTTTGTAGCATTCGTAGTCGGTTTTCAGCTGCTGGGGTTGTCATGGGGGATGCGGCTGTGGGAATAGCGACAGGGTCTATTCCGTACATTAGCTGAAATGGTGATGCTTTGATGGTATCATGGTGTCGGTTATTGTGAGCGAATTCCACAATTGGCAGTAGCGATTTCCATCTGTGTGGTTTGTTTGTGCAGAACATTCAGAGGTAGACTTCTAGTTCTTGATTGACTCGTTCTGTCTCGCCATCTGTCTGGGGATGGTAGGCTGTGCTCATTCTATGGTTTATTCCCAGCGCTTTTCCTATTTCTCGGAATACTTTAGATGCGAACTGCAGTCCCCTGTCAGATATGAGGATGTCCAGTAAACCGAATCGTTTGAAGTTTTCATTTATGTATAGATCCGCGGTCCCTAGTGCGTCAATCGTTTTGTGACAAGGGGAAAAGGTTACCCCCTTTGTAAGTCCATGGTCCACCGTGACCATGATTGAGTCGAAACCATCGGCGATTGGTAGGTCTGTGATGAAGTCAATTGTGACTTGTTGGAAGGGTCGGGTGGCATTAGATTTGATCGGTTGTAGGGCAGGGGTGTTGGGATGCGTGTTTACTTTCATTTGCTGGCAGAGCACGCATCCTTCGATCCATTCTCTGGTATGCTTGTTCATTCCGGGCCACCAGTAGTTCCGTTTGAGTAATTCTAGAGTTTTAAATCATCCGGGGTGCCCAGATGTAGGTGATTCATGCGTTAGTTTAATGAGTTGAGTGCGCAATCCATCTTGATCGGGTACATAGGTTTTTTCTTGGTAATGTACGATGTGGTCGACATATGTCCAGTCTTGCAGCTTTGATTTTATTGGTGGTGCTCGATGATTTTGGATTACTTCGACTAGTATCTGTCCAAAGTCGTCTTTAATCATGCCTTTGCGCAACTTCTCTGCTAGGTCGTCTGCTATAAGCCTGATGAATCGTTCAGGTGGTAACACCGTGGTTTCTTCTGGGGTGTTGTCCATTCTGATGTGGTCTGGTCGTCGAGATAGGGCATCTGCTTCAAACATCTTAGTTCCAGGGACGTGCTCTATTCGAAGGTCGAATTCACTTAAGAAGGAGGACCATCTGGCTTGTCTGGGGGTAAGGCGTTGTGGGGTTCGATAAAAGGATAAATTCTTGTGATCGCAATGGACGATAGTAGTGTGAGGTGATCCATGAAGAAGGTGTCGCCATGCTGCAAGTCCTTTGACAATTGCCAGTAGTTCCCTGTCATAAATCTGATAGTTTTGCTCTGTCGTGGTCAGGGCATGTGAAATGAAGCCGCAAGGGTGCAGGAGTCCTGCTTCATCAGCTTGTTTCAGTACTGCTCCTGTTGCTTTATTCGAGGCGTCAGTTTGCAGGATGAATGGTTGGGTGACATCTGGCATTCGGAGCACAGGGGCTGTTGTAAAGCGTTTTTTTAGGTTGTTAAATGCCACCTGTCGTTCTGGTGTCCAGAGGAACACTTCATCTTTTTTTGTGAGATCAATAAGTGGTCGAGCAAGGGTTGCGAAGTTTCCAATGAATCGTCGGTAGAAATTCCCAAATCCTAGGAAGGATTGTACTTGCTTGACTGTTGTTGGTGTCGGCCAATCTGCTATTCCTGCCAGTTTGATCGGGTCCATGGTTATCTCCCCGGGTCTAATGATCATTCCGAGGAATTCAATTTCCTGAGTACAGAACTTGCATTTTTCGAGTTTGAGAAATAAGTCGTTTTCTTTTAGTCGTTCTAGGACGCGTTTTGTCCGAGTTTCTAAGTCTTTGGGTGTTGTTCCACATATTAAAATGTCATCCATATAAATGATTAACCATCCTTCGTTGATCATGTCTTGGAAGTATTCGTTCATCATTGTCTGGAAAGTGGATGGGGAATTGCATAGGCCAAAGAACATGACTGTTGGTTCGTATAGTCCTGTGTTCATTATGAAGGCAGCTTTCCATTCATCTCCTTCTCTTATCCAAACGTTGTTGTACCCCCATCGGAGATCAAGTTTTGTGAAATATTGCGCGCCGGATAGTTTGGTCATTAGATCAGAGATCAATGGTAGTGGGTATGCATTCTTTATTGTCCATTTGTTCAGGTATCGGTAGTCTTGACATGGCTGGAGCGCTCCGCTTTCCTTTTTTGCGACAAAGAAGAATGGCGAGGCTTGTGGGGATTTGGATGGTCTAATGTATCCTTTAGCTAGCTGTTCTGTGATCCATTCATCGAGGGATGATTGCTCTTTTATTGATAGTGGATAGATTTTGCTGACTTTTGGGGTAAATCCGGTTTTGAGATCGATTGTGTGATCCCATGTGTGTCTGACTGGGAATTGTTCTGAAGGTGCCTTTTCGAAGGTAGATTTCCATCCTTGGTACTCGTCTGGCAGCATTGTTGTGGTTTCTTTGCATAGTGTGTGTTCTAGTGCCTGTGATGCCGAAGTTTTAACCCTGATCCAGTATTCGTTGATTTCCTGATCCAGGTTTCTTTCTATCTGCTTTGTCGGTTGGTGATCGAGCTCAAGGGTCCGTTCCTTCCAGTTTATTGTTGGGTTGTGTTTTTCTAACCAGGGGAGTCCGAGTATAAGCTTTTGATCTCCCAGTTTAGTGACTAGGAAGCTTGTTTCAATTTGTAGATTTCTGATGTGGTAGGGAATCTTGACTTTATGTGTGATCATTCCGTTTAAGTTTACTGTTCCATCGGCGTTTTTAACTTGTATTGGTCAGATTAGTGGTTTCTTGTTCATGTTTTTTGTTATAGTTTTGTCAATGAAGTTTCCTTCTGCTCTGCAGTCAACGAGGGCAGATATCTCAGTGGGTAATTCGGGTGATTGGACAGTTATTGAGAGTCGTTGATTATTATTTGATCTTACTATTACAGAGTCAAGTGCTAACTGTCCATAATCGTTCTTGGAGGTTCCAACCGCTTTCTGGTTCCTCCGCTTTAAAAACCCTCGGTTTCAAGGTCAGTGAGGAGAGTCTCTCGCTCCTCTGTGCTGAGAGCCGCAATCATAGTGCGAATTTTCTTAGCATCGTTATCTTCGGTGATTGTTCTGGTGAATCGTCCTGAGGGGGGCGGGTTCTTGGTGGTATCTTTCTTTGGGCAATTTCGGGATAGGTGACCAATGGTTCCGCATCTGAAACATTTCCCAGAACGCATGTATTCTTCTCGTTGCCCATCAGTAAGGCATCCGGTTGGTATGGTGTGGATTGTTTTAGGTACCCCTGTTTTATTGAATCGATGCCCTGTATCAGTTTTTCCTAACGCTTTCATCATTTCCCATGCTGCATTGAGTTGTTCTGCTTTTCTGTAGGCATCTGTGATAGCTTTAAAGTCGCCTTGTCCTTCGAGGATCTTGGCAGCAATGGTGGTTGGGAGGCCTCGGACGAATGCCTGGAGTTGGGCGGTAATTCCGGTTAGTCCGGAAGATCCTATGAGCATTCTAAATTTTTGGACGTAGATCAGGACAGTGATCTCTCCTCCAACTCGTAATTTAGTGAGCTCATTCAGCGCCCTGACTGCAGTGTTGACTTCTCCCCAATCATCAAGGAATTGTTTGACAAAGGTGTCATAGTTTTCCCAAGTAAGTCCATCTTTTTCGTCCAGTTGATCGCGGATTATTTCTTTCCAGTCGTCTAGTTCCTTTCCTAGGCATTGGAGGACATATCTGATTTTCTTTTCATGTTTCCCTTCATAGTTGTGGGCATTTATTGCAAAGAAATCGCTAAACCAGTTGATGAATGATTTAGCTTCGGTCCGATCTCCTGTGAAAATTCGTGCTGAGACTGGTTTGATGTCTCCCCTGGGGGCATCGGTGGTTTCAACGTTAGTTGCCATTTGTTTTGTGTCGGTTTCGGCATCTGTTTCAGGTCTCGGGTTTTCTAGTTCGTATTCGATTTGTTTTTGTTCCAAAAAGGTGTTCCACCCTGTTATGGATGTTTCAGAGAGAGAGTAGTATGGATCAATACCGTCGAAATCAAATTCCGCGTTACAGTACTCTTCCCACCAAAGGGTTTCTTTGGGTCTCTCGAAATATAGTTCTGGTTCTTCTTCTGGTTCTTTTTGTTCGTTTCTCCACTCAACCCAAAGTTTTCCAGGTAGCGAGTGTTCGTCTCCTTCAATGTAATCCCCTTCAAAGTATTCGTTGGGTACTGGGGTGTTCTTGTTCTTTCCTACTCCTCGAAATTCCCAATGTTTATTTAGTGTCGAGAAAAAGAGCTCTTGTCTTTCTAGATAATATGTCCCTTTAAAGAGAAAGGAATCGTTCGGTGGTCTCTGGTTAGAGAGTCTGGTTTCGGGTTGTTTCGGATCTATATTGTCTAGCTAGTGACGATGCACTAAGCGGTTCAGTGAGTTCCAACTTGTGTTAGGATTGATGCCCTTGGTTCGCTACTGAGTCAACAATGACGACTAGAGTCTTGGTCTAATCCCAGTCAATGGACAGAGGTGCTTGTCGTCGTTATGCTAGATGACGACAAAGATGGTTCGAGCGATGAGGAGGACGAGAGCGAGAGGCTTGTTCAGTAAAGGACAATACTCGATTAAGTTGGAACTGAAGTACTATGGTACATGTGGGGGTTTATATACTGCCTAGAGAACAATGAAGAAGTATAAAAGGAAGTGAAATGAGGGGCAGTCCAGGTAGATGAAACAAGTATCAAAGCATAGCGATGAAGTGAAGAAAGGTTATTGTAGCAAGTAAGCGTAAGAAGGAGAAGTTGTAACACCGACCTTCGTTCCGTCTGGACTTGTTCCTGATGGAATCGGGCATATGCAGTGGCTCTGATGTTGCCATTCTCCGCATGTTTCAAACGGTTCTGCTCCTCTGCAGACAAGATGAGACCCCGGTGTCTCAACAATGGTAGTTCCAGGCCGCCGCCAAACTGCTGGAGCAACAAGATGTTGCTCTTGATGCTAAGAAGTGCCTCTCGTACTGGAGTGCCAGTACCAAATGTCTGGAGGCACTTGAGTAGTGCCTTGAATGCCATATCCTCTTTGAGCATCTGCTGCTCAATCTCTCGTTGTCTGCGGATCTTCTCTGCCTTTTCATGCTGTAGGGCCTTCCAGGCCTCTTCTTGTTCCTTGATCGAGATCTGCTCGATCTTCCACGCCTCAATGTGTAGACGCCATTCTCGCTGCTGCTGCTCCTTAATCATGCGCCAATAAGCTTTGATGTGTGCATCGTGTTGCACACGCCTAATGGGCACGGTGATGGTGGTGATAGTGGCCTTTTTAATTTCCGCGGCCTTGGCAGCAACCTTCTTAGTGATGGCACATCCCCATGCCCAACTGATCTCGAACATGGAGGCGATCTCCACCAAAGACATCCCCGCATGGGGCAAAATGTATTTGAAAGTCAGATCCATCGGGACCTGGCTTTGTGAATCCTGTAAAATTTTTTCAATTAACTTCCGGCCCTCCATGGACAGTTAATCTCTTCATGCAGCTGTTCTGCGAAAACCAATGACATTTCCCAGTTGGGAAAGATGCTGACGTTGCCTTAGTGAGAAACAGAAAGCGACCTAGAGAGAGTGCCCAGCAATTCACTCAGGTGTCCTTGTGCCTAGTTATCTGTGCACAGCTTAATTCACACAGCTAGTACAGAGGGTATCCCAAGATTTAGATCTCCGCCTTGATACACTCAATCTAGATTATCTTCACCCTTTCCATGGATTTTTCCGATCCTCGAGGTATTGCCTGCCTGGGTGTGCCTGCCTGCAACTACCACCAGTGCCCAACGATTCTCGTCCAAGAGGACTGTGTCGACTAGCCCACTTGAGGGAGACCTCTGTTGAGAGGGGCTATTCAGAGAGTCAGACATGTGGATACAATGCCTGAGACAACGAGTCTTGATGAGAAAAAGATGTACTAACACCCTTGACAAGGATGATAGTAGTGAGAGAGTAAGATATGTCTAACCCTAATGTAGGGCTTTGACAGAGATATGTTCAACACGTGTGATGACGAGCAAGGGTATTGCAGTGTCGTGTAATGATGTCAAACGGTAGGTTGTATGAGCCTTAAGATTATGTTAAGAGGTGACCTCAACACAACCTAAGGTTTGAGAGAGAGAGCGAGCACAGAGTAGATTGTGTAGGCAACACAAACTATTTTAAGGCTAAGGACTATGGCTCTGAAGGCCCTACTTATATACCTCTAGCCTCATGTCCCTTTCCATATACGGCTGCTTATGTAACTACCAAAAAGAAAAGAAATAAAAATCATATGTTCTTAACAATAGGCCCATCATCGGGCCGTTGTCCTAGTTGGCACTTGGTCTATCCCATAGCCAATGCTGACCTAACCACCTTCCATATAAGGGTTACAGTCCTAACATAGCCAGCCCCTGCAACTGCAGTATTGTCTAAGTCCTGTTCCTATACGTTTGAGTACAAATGAAAAGATAAAAAGAAAAAGAAAATATGTCTCGACTCCTCTAGCCCGTATCTTCATATATGTCATCGATGTCATTACTGTGAAAATTGTATAGGATGAGTTATGCTCATAACAGTGGTGGAGGTGGTGGGTGTGACAGTTGTGGGTAGTGCAATGTGGTAGGTGGCAGTGGACATGATGGTTATGGGTAGCATGAGGTAGTAGGTGGCAGTGGGCGTGATGGTTATGGGTAGTGTGAGGTGGTAGGTGGTGGTGGGTGTGATGGTCATGGGTAGCATGAAGTGGTAGGTGGGAGTTGGGGTGGATGGTTCATTGATCAGAAAACAAAAAATAGTGAAAAGTTTTAAAAAATGTATGGTTTGAGTTGTGCTGGATCCTCTGCAGCTTTGTCTTCATGAGCACAGGCAGCCAAGCTTCTCCTGCACAACAGAGTGTGTGGTGAGGGTAAAATCACATCATAAGGCTGGGACTTACCTGCATTCCTTCCTTGCTCTTTTCTTCTCCTTGATGGACACGGAAGACTGGGCTTGACTATGCTTAGTCGAAGCAGGGAGCAAGGTGGTGGCTGGCAGGCCAGGATGATTGGTGGAGCGAGTATTGGTGGGCATCATTATCGATGAGGTGATGAGGGAGTGACAAGTGACCTGTCACACTCAATGAACCAAATGCCAAATATGCTTCATCATGTGATGTTCAACAATGTGCAACACATGTATATACTATACTTTGTCACGTATAACACATCACAACTGCTATATATAGTGGGTGGCAAGCATTCAGTCTTGCCCACACAGCTTGGACAACTGATATTCCACTCGTAGTCTGAGTCCATTCTGAGCATTGTCAATCCTAAGACAAATCAGCTCAATCCTAGCTGAGCTCGGATTTGACTCGGATCCAACTCATACTGAGCTCAGACTACAAGTTCCAATTTGAGTGAGTTGCCTGCCAATTTTTTTGCACTCGGAATTGACTCGGATTCTGAGTAGCCTACTCAGAATACTCGGAATGGGCTCGGAATCTTGGAATAAGGGGGGGGGGGGGGAGTGTAAAGTGCTTGACAATGACGAAGGTAGTTTGAGCGGTTGTGGAAGGTGAGAGTGAGAGGATCGTCCAGATGAGAGCAGTACTTGACTAAGTTGGAACTAAAGAACTATGGTACATGTGTGGGTTTATATACTGTCTAAAGGACAATGAAGAGGTATAAAAGGAAGTAAAACAAGGGGTGAAACAGGCAGGTGAAACAAGTAACAAAGTATAGTGATGAAGTGAAGAGGAGCTATTGTAACAAGTAAGCATTAGAGAAAGAAATTGTAACATTACCCCCCTTCTATGCAAGAAGTCACCGACTTTGCAAGGCCAACCCTGGGTTGTCCAGGCATGATCTGCCCTAGACTTGTACCAGTGGAGGATATTTTCGATGTCCCTTTGCACTGTATCTACATGCCATTGCATGGAGTCAAGGGTGACTTTCAGTTGCCAGAGTTCTTGAAGTGCAAGGTCTTGTTCTGTGTATGTCATGGCATTTGGGTCAGTGGTGAGAGTAAGTCCCATAAGGGCTCCAAGCAGGGCTGAAAGGTCATGGAGATTGGCTATGATATATGAGGCTTCTAGCAAGGCGGTGGCAACAAGGGGGTTGGATCGGGGAATGGGAGCAGGGGCGATTTCTTCTTCAATGGGTGGTTCTTCAACAAGTTCAGGTGGGTGAATGTGCAAGTCATCATTGGTGTAAGCTATTGTTTTGGTCTCAACAAAGATTTCAAGGGGAGGTGTGAGGATGTCGAGCTTGGGAAGTTTGGCAGGGAATGAATAGGTGAGGGCGAGTATGGCAAGCAGGGTGGTGAGGACAAGCCCCCCAACGATAATGGAGGGGAAGAAAGTGAGGGTGAGGGTGATGAGGATGGCAACAAGAGAGAACATCTCTGTGTATGCAACATTGGTTGGAAGGCTAGGAAGTGGGAGTCTCATCTTTTTATGGGTTGTGTATGGGAGTACTTCTGTCAAAAATATTCCATGTCCCAAAATGAGCCATCTGTGTTGGTAGAGAGGATTTCTCATAAGAGTTGATTGGCTGATGCTTCTGGTCTGAGAGTGTTAGGTCATGTGGGAGTTCCCTCAGCTAAATAAGGTTCATGTAGCAGCCTAGGTGGGATTTGGTGCATAATTGTTCCCTGGTTTGTATGATGAATGATGCCCATGATCATTGGGTATCCAGGTTCCCATTTGAAGTTTCGGTAGTGAGGTGGTAGTGGTGGGTTTGGATATGGAGGTGGTATTCCCCCATGTGGGATGTACAGGTAGTTTGGGGGAAGGTTAAAATCTAGCAATCTGCTGGATGGGAAATTGATCTTGTCTGGGAATAGCGCTACTGTGTGGTGTAGGCAGGTCACTCCCACTGCTTCCAGGTCTCTTGTTCGGTCAATGATCCATAAGTTCAGTGCTCTTCATGCTTCTCTGACATGGCAATTTCTGATGATAGCTTCAGCTGCTGTTTGAAAGTTGGAGCTGGCCTGCAGTCTGTATACTGGGTGTAACGATGGTACTTTCATTCAGTAGAGCAAGATCTTGCATAATTCAAGGAAGGCCATTCCTATAGCATGTTGTCCTTGGTAGGGGTGAGTTCAATTAGGGAGTTGGATGATTAGATGTCTGAGTTTTGGGATAGATTGTCTAGGGGAGAATCGAGAGTAGGGGGAAGCGATGTTTTTGGTGTGTCTGATATTTTGTTTGAGAATCTGCTTGTTGTGATATTGAACCATGGTATTCATAGCAAGTTTCAACAGTTCTTATATGCTTTGAGGATGTCTGCAGCGTTTCTGAGATTTGTTTTGGGTTCCCATGAGTTCTCATTTGGTCTGTACCCCTTCCATTTGACTAGGTATTGATAGCTGGTTCCTCACTTCCTGTGCATAACAATTGCTTCTATTTCAAATTCTTCTTGTCCATTTACAAGATCAGGGGGTGGTTTCATAAAGTTTGGTCCATGTGCCACCATTTCTTTGTATGGGGTTAATAATGCAGCGTGAAACACAGGATGGATGCACCATTGTTTGTGGAGTTTCAGTTTGTATGTAACAGGTCCTAGTACTTGTTCAATTGTGAAGGGTCCTTCCCTTTTTGGTGCTAGTTTCCTTGATTTGTAGGGTATTTGGAGGTTTCGGTTTTCGAGCCAGACTTTGTTTCCCTTTTCAAATCTAATGCTTCTGTCTTTTGTTCTGAGTGCTACCATCTGCCTGGCAAGCTCATGTGCAGTGAGTGCTTCTTCTCTGGCCTTCTGCAGCATTCGCAGTTGATCTTCAGCCACAGGGGTTGTCATGGGGTGTGTGGCTGTGGGAATGGCGACAGGGTTTGTTCCATACATTAGCTGAAACGGTGATGCTTTGATGGTGTCATGTGTTACGATTTCTTTCTCTTTCGCTTACCTGTTACAATAGCTTTTCTTCACTTCGTCGCTATGCACTGATACTTGTTTCATCCGCCTGGACCGCCCCCCGTTTCACTTCCTTTTATACTTCTTCATTGTTCTCTAGGCAGTACATAAACCCCCGCATGTACCGTAGTACCTCAGTTCCAACTTAATCGAGTATTGTCCTTTACTGAACAACCCTCTCGCTCTCGTCCTCTCTATCGCTCGAGCTACCTTCGTCGCTGCCTAGCACAACGTCGAACAGCATTCTTGTCCAGTAACTGGGATTAGACCGAGACTCTAGTCATCATTGTTGACTCGATAACGAACCAAGGGCATCGATCCTAACACAAGTTGGAACTCACTGAACCGCTTAGTGCATCGTCACTAGCTAGACAATATAGATCCGAAACGACCCGAAACCAGACTCTCTAACCAGAGGCCACCGAACGATTCCTTTCTCTTTAAAGGAACATATTATCTAGAAGGACAAGAGCTCTTTTTCTCGACATTAAATAAACGTTGGGAATTTCGAGGAGTAGGAAAGAATAGGAACACCCCAGTATCTGACGAATACTTCGAAGGGGATTACATCGAAGGAAACGAACACTCTTTACCTGGAAAGCTTTGGGTTGAGTGGAGAAACAAACAAAAAGAACCAGAAGAAGAACCAGAATTATATTTCGAAAGACCCAAAGAAACCCTTTGGTGGGAAGAGTACTGCGACGCGGAATTCGAGTTCGACGGCACTGATCCATACTACTCTCTTTCCGAAACATCCATAGTAGGGTGGAACACCTTTTTGGAACAAAAACAAATCGAATACGAACTAGAAAACCCGAGACCTGAAACAGATGCCGAAACCGACACAAAACAAATGGCAACTAACACTGAAACCACCGATGCCCCTAGAGGAGACATCAAACCAGTCTCAGCACGAATTTTTACAGGAGATCGGACCGAAGCTAAATCATTCATCAACTGGTTTAGCGATTTCTTTGCAATAAACGCCCACAACTATGAAGGGAAACACGAAAAGAAAATCAGATACGTCCTCCAATGTCTAGGAAAGGAACTAGATGACTGGAAAGAAATAATCCGCGACCAACTGGATGAAAAAGACGGACTGACTTGGGAAAACTATGACACCTTCATCAAACGATTCCTTGACGACTGGGGAGAAGTCAACACCGCAGTCAGGGCACTGAATGAGCTCACTAAATTACGAGTTGGAGGAGAGATCACTGTCCCGATCTACGTCCGAAAATTTAGAATGCTCATAGGATCCTCCAGACTAACCGGAATTACTGCCCAACTCCAGGCATTCGTCCGAGGACTACCAACCACCATTGCTGCCAAGATCCTCGAAGGACAAGGCGACTTCAAAACCATCACAGACGCCTACAGAAAAGCAGAACAACTCAATGCAGCATGGGAAATGATGAAAGCATTAGGAAAAACTGATACAGGGCGACGATTCAATAAAACAGGGGGACCCAAAACAATCCATACCATACAGACCGGACGCCTTACTGATGGGCAACGAGAAGAATATATGCGTTCTGGGAAATGTTTCAGATGTGGAACCATCGGTCACTTATCCCGAAACTGCCCAAAGAAAGATACTACCAGGAACCCGCCCCCTTCAGGACGATTCACCAGAACAATCACTGAGGATAACGATGCTAAGAAAATTCGCACTATGATTGCGGCGCTCAGCACAGAAGAACGAGAAACTCTCCTCACTGACCTGGAAACTGAGGGTTTTTAAAGCGGAGGAACCAGAAAGCGGTTGGAACCTCCAAGAACGATTATGGACAGTTAGCACTCAACTCTGTAATAGTAAGATCGAATAATAATCAACGACTCTCAATAACTGTCCAATCACCCGAATTACCCGCTGAGATATCTGCCCTCGTTGACTGCGGAGCAGAAGGAAACTTCATTGACGAAACTATAACAAGAAACATGACCAAGAAACCACTAATTCAACCAATACGAGTTAAAAACGCCGACGGAACAGTAAACTTAAATGGGATGATCACACATAAAGTCAAGATTCCCTACCGCATCGGAAATCTACAAATCGAAACAAGCTTCCTAATCACTAAACTAGGAGATCAAAAACTTATACTCGGACTCCCCTGGTTAGAAAAACACAACCCAACAATAAACTGGAAGGAATGGACCCTTGAGCTTGATCAACACAAACCGACAAAGCAGATAGAAAGAAACCTGGATCAGGAAATCGACGAATATTGGATCAGGGTTAAAACTTCGGCATCACAGGCACTAGAGCACACACTACGTAAAGAAACCATAACCACGCTGCCAGACGAGTATCAAGGATGGAAATCTACCTTCGAAAAGGCGCCGTCAGAACGATTCCCAATCAGACGCACATGGGACCACGCAATCGATCTCAAAGCCGGATTTACCCCAAAAGTCAGCAAAATCTATCCGTTATCGATAAAAGAGCAATCATCCCTCGACGAATGGATCACAGAGCAACTAGCTAAAGGATACATTAGACCATCCAAATCCCCACAAGCCTCACCATTCTTCTTTGTCGCAAAAAAGGAAAGCGGAGCGCTCCTGGCCATGTCAAGACTACCGATACCTGAACGAATGGACAATAAAGAATGCATACCCACTACCGTTGATCTCCGATCTAATGACCAAACTATCCGGCGCGCAATATTTCACAAAACTAGATCTCCGATGGGGATACAACAACGTTCGGATAAAAGAAGGAGATGAATGGAAAGCAGCCTTCATAACAAACAAAGGACTATACGAACCAACAGTCATGTTTTTTGGTCTATGCAATTCCCCATCCACTTTCCAGACAATGATGAATGAATACTTCCAAGACATGATCAATGAAGGATGGTTAATCATTTACATGGACGACATTTTAATATGTGGAACAACACCCAAAGACCTAGAAACTCGGACAAAACGTGTCCTAGAACGACTAAAAGAAAACGACTTATTTCTCAAACTCGAAAAATGCAAGTTCTGCACTCAGGAAATCGAATTCCTCGGAATGATCATTAGACCTGGGGAAATAACAATGGACCCGATTAAACTGGCAGGAATAGCAGATTGGCCGACACCAACAACGGTCAAGCAAGTACGATCCTTCTTAGGATTTGGGAATTTCTACCGACGATTCATTGGAAACTTCGCAACCCTTGCTCGACCACTTATCGATCTCACGAAAAAAGATGAAGCATTCCTCTGGACACCAGAACGACAGGTGGCATTTAACAACCTAAAAAAACGCTTTACAACAGCCCCCGTACTCCGAATGCCAGATATCACCCGACCATTCATCCTGCAAACCGACGCCTCAAATAAAGCAACAGGAGCAGTACTGAAACAAGCCGATGAAGCAGGACTCCTGCACCCTTGTGGCTTCATTTCACACGCCCTGACCACGACAGAGCAAAACTATCAGATCTATGACAGGGAACTACTGGCAATCATCAAAGGACTCGCAGCATGGCGACACCTTCTTCATGGATCACGTCATACCACTATCGTCCATTGCGATCACAAGAATTTATCCTTTTATTGAACCCCACAACGCCTTACCCCCAGACAAGCCAGATGGTCCTCCTTCTTAAGCGAATTCGACCTTCGAATAGAGCACGTCCCTGGAACTAAGATGTTTGAAGCAGACGCCCTATCTCGACGACCAGACCACATCGGAATGGACGACACCCCGGAAGAGACCACGGTGTTACCACCTGAACGATTCATCAGGCTTATAGCAGACGACCTAGCAGAGAAGTTGCGCAAAGGCATGATCAAAGACGACTTTGGACAAATACTAGTCGAAGTAATCCAAAATCATCGAGCACCACCAATAAAATCGAAGCTGCAAGACTGGACATATGTCGACCACATCGTACATTACCAAGGAAAAACCTATGTACCCGATCAAGATGGATTGCGCACTCAACTCATTAAACTAACGCATGAATCACCTACATCTGGGCACCCCGGACGATTTAAAACTCTAGAATTACTCAAACGAAACTACTGGTGGCCCGGAATGAACAAGCATACCAGAGAATGGATCGAAGGATGTGCGCTCTGCCAGCAAATGAAAGTAAACACTCACCCCAACACCCCTGCCCTACAACCGATCAAATCTAATGCCACCCGACCCTTCCAGCAAGTCACAATTGACTTCATCACGGACTTGCCAATTGCCGACGGCTTCGACTCAATCATGGTCACGGTGGACCATGGACTTACAAAGGGGGTAACCTTTTCCCCTTGTCACAAAACGATCGATGCACTAGGAACCGCAGACCTATACATAAATGAAAACTTCAAACGATTCGGTTTACCGGACATCCTCATATCTGACAGAGGACCACAGTTCGCATCTAAAGTATTCCGAGAAATAGGAAAAGCGCTGGGAATAAACCATAGAATGAGCACAGCCTACCACCCCCAGACAGATGGCGAGACAGAACGAGTCAATCAAGAACTAGAAGTCTACCTCCGAATGTTCTGCACAAACGAACCACACAGATGGAAATCACTACTGCCAATTGCGGAATTCGCTCACAATAACCGACACCATGATACCATCAAAGCATCACCGTTTCAGCTAATGTACGGAATAGACCCTGTCGCTATTCCCACAGCTGCATCCCCCATGACGACCCCAGCAGCTGAGAACCGACTACGAATGCTACAAAAGGCTAGAGAAGAAGCACTTGCTGCACATGAACTCGCTAGACAAATGGTAGCGCTCAGAACAAAAGACAAAAGTATCAGGTTCGAGAAAGGAGACAAAGTCTGGCTCGAAAATCGAAACCTCTGGATACCCTATGAGTCAAGGAAGCTAGCGCCCAAAAGAGAAGGACCCTTCACGATTGAGCAAGTGTTAGGACCTGTCACCTACAAACTGAAACTCCCCAAACAATGGCGCATCCACCCCGTGTTTCATACTATGTTGTTAACTCCATATAAAGAAACAATGGTACACGGACCGAACTTCATGAAACCACCCCCTGATCTCATCAACGGACAAGAGGAGTTTGAAATAGAAGCAATCATCACGCATAGAAAACGAGGAACCGGCTATCAATACCTAGTCAAATGGAAAGGGTATGGACCGAACGAAAACTCATGGGAACCTGAAACAAATCTGAAGAACGCTGTGGACATCCTTAGAGCATATAAGAACCGCCGAAACCTGCTATGAAAACCATGGCCCAGTATCGCAACAAACAGATCCTCAGACAGAATGCTAGACACACCAAAAACATCGCTTCCCCCTACTCCCGATTCTCTCCCAGACAATCTATCCCAAAACTTAGACACCTAATCATCCAACTCCCTAATCGAACCCACCCTCACCAAGGACGACGAGCAATAGGAACAGCCTTCATTGAAATACGCAAAATCCTGCTTTATCGAACAAAAGTACCGTCACTGCACCCAGTATATAAAACACAGATCAGCCCCAACTCCCAGACACCAACCTGACGCCATCAGCAGAGATCGCCATATCAGACAAGCGCAAAGAGCACTGGCCTTATGGATCATTGACCGAACAAGAGACCTGGAAGCGGCGGGAGTGACCTGCCTATGCCGGACAGAGGCACTATTCCCAGACAAAATCAATTTCCCATCCAGCGGACCGCTGAACTTTAACTTACCCCCACACTACCTATACATCCCACACGGAGGGATACCACCGCCATACCCGAATCCACTACCACCACCCCACTACCGCAACTTTGAATGGGAACCTGGATACCCAATGATCACAGGCATCATTCATCACACAAACCAGGGGACGATTACGCATCGAATTCCGCCTAGACCACTACACGAACCATATTTGACTGAAAACCCTCCCACGCGACCTAATACTCCCAGACCAGAAGCATTGGCCGATCAACTCTTACGAAACATCCTCTCTATTGACGCGGACAACTCATTCTGGGACGTGGAATACTTCGATGAAGTCAACCTATAAAAGGATGAGATTCCCACTTCCTAGCCTTCCAACCAACGTTACAAACACAAAAGATGTTCTCGCTCGTCGCCATCCTCGTCGCCCTCATCTCCACTCTCTTCCCCTCTGTCCTCATCGGAGGACTTGTTCTCGCCACCCTCCTCACGACCCTCGCCCTTGCCTATTCCTTTCCAGAAAAACTCCCCGAGTTCGACGTCTTCATACCGCCCCTCGAAATCCCCGTCGAAACCGAAACGATGATCCATGCCGCTCGTCGAAGAATTACTTATTGCAGAAGAAGTCATCCCTGCACCTATCCCCAGATCGAACCCCCTCGTCGCCGCCGCCTCTCTAGAGGCCTCGTACATCACCGCCAATCTCCGAGACCTCTCCGCCCCGCTTGGAGCCCTCGTAGGACTCACCCTCACCACCGACCCCAATGCCATGACTTACGCCGAGCGAGACCTTGCGCTCCGAGAACTTCGTCAGCTAAAAGTCACCCTCGACTCCATACAATGGCATGTAGATACAGCGCAAAAGGACGTCGAAAACATCGTCCACTGGTACGAATCGAGAGCAGACCATGCCTGGACAACTCAAGGTTGGCCTTAAGAAGTCGGTGACTTCTCGCATAGGGAGGGGGTAATGTTACAATTTCTTTCTCTTTCGCTTACCTGTTACAATAGCTTTTCTTCACTTCGTCGCTATGCACTGATACTTGTTTCATCCGCCTGGACCGCCCCCCGTTTCACTTCCTTTTATACTTCTTCATTGTTCTCTAGGCAGTACATAAACCCCCGCATGTACCGTAGTACCTCAGTTCCAACTTAATCGAGTATTGTCCTTTACTGAACAACCCTCTCGCTCTCGTCCTCTCTATCGCTCGAGCTACCTTCGTCACTGCCTAGCACAACGTCGAACAGCATTCTTGTCCAGTAACTGGGATTAGACCGAGACTCTAGTCGTCATTGTTGACTCTGATAACGAACCAAGGGCATCGATCCTAACATCATGGTGCTGGTTATTGTGAGCAAATTCTGCGATTGGTAGTAGCAATTTCCATTTGTGTGGTTCATTTGTACAGAACATTTGGAGGTAGACTTCTAGTGTTATGAGCATATCTCATGCCCCTATCATTTTACAGTAATGATGTCGATGAGACTTATGAAGATACAGACTCAGAGAGTGGAGTTTCATTTTTCCTTTCATTTTATCTTTTTCTTTGGACTCAAACATTTAGATACAAGGGCCAGACAAGATGCCACTAGGATGGGAAGCCTATGCGAAAGCTGCAGCCCTTATTAGGAAGGAGGTTAGGTCAGCACCGGCTATGGGACTAGACCAAATGCCAACTAGGATGATGGCCTGATGATGGGCCTATGCCATGGAAGGATACATGGGTGGCATGGCACCTGAGGGGTGATGTAGGAATACTGGAAGGTACCAAGGGAATGGTACTGGAGTTCATGGGAACAGCCGAGAGTGCTACACAATAAGACACTGCCGTATAAGGGGAGATTGGGCTGAGTATGGTCATATGGGTGCAGGTTGGCAGCTGCGCATTGCCCTCTTATTGTGAGGGGCTTTAGCTGCATGCCGAATGTGCACAGACCAGGGAGAGACTATATAAGGGCTGTAGTTTAGTGTAGTCAGTCCCTTAAGTCTCTAGATAGTTTTTGTCACCTAGACATTACTAGACAGAGCAATCAGAATCATCTTTGGCTTAACATGCCATCACTGTGGGACATCTTGGGGTTGTGTTTAGGGACCTCCTAACATAATCTAGAGACTTTCCATTCTACCCCATTGGTTGTATAGCACCGAGTACTATTTACTCGTTGTTGCTCACTGTGTCAGTGGCCTAGTTTTGGATCTGAGAGGTAGTAACTGTGCAGCCCATGACCTCTCCAGGTGACATCGACTTCAACAGCACTACTTACTGTCAACAGGCACTGTTTAAGTGTCCTCAATATGCCCCATTGGGCCTGGCGATAAACCCTACTTGGGTAGTCTACACACAGTAGCAGGAGAGAGTACTAGTGCACTGGGAGAGTGTAGGCAGGAGACCATAGATGCACCCCAGGTATAGTACACTGTTATTGTGGAATAGCTCAGGAACGAGCAAAGACATTTGATTTACATTGTGTATCAAGGCTGATACAAAGTTCCTCTCACACTCCCTGTACAAGCAACCCCTACCTGATTTCGGGGTTGATAACTTGGCACAAAGATAGAGAGGCGAATTGCTGGGCACAGGTATTTTGATAGCTTGCGGACCCACAATGCAGCAGACAGTAACCCTCTTGTTTCCCAAGAGGCATCATCAACAGGTGCAGATTGCTTTTTCCGGACAGCCAGAAGAACGGACTGATTGTCAGTGGAGGGCCTGAAGTCAGTTGAAGATTTTTATTTTAGGAACACACATACAAGAGAGCATGCAGTGCTCATTCAATTACATTTTACCTCACGCCCAGGCGACACTTTTGGAGATTGGATGCATCTTCGAAGCGGACTGGGTTACCAATTGCGACAAAGTCTCTATTAGACCTACAGAGATAACCGGCAATACTATTTACCACCACTATGACAACCACATACAACTGTGGTGGGCGTTCTTGAAAGAACAATGACAAGAGAAATGCGCACTTGCACAAGAGATCATCCAGTGATGAGCATCATTCTGATGTGATGGTGTATAGGTATCAAATGGACTAGTCTCAGCACTAGACATTAGAAACCTTACCCTCACTAGGATTATACATGCCTGACCCCGTCGCTTAGCTTCTGCACTCATCCAAAAGTCTTCCACAAGTCTTCCACACTAGCTATGAGCAACTCCGCCAACTCCACGATTATCTGCTATAAGGCAAGCGTTGCTGCGCCCAACAACCGGGTCGTCTCCCATGTATGCTGTCCAAACCCTGCACCAGTTGGTCGTTCACCCCCAATAAAGCACACAGTCGGCCGATCCACATCAAACTGCTAGATGGCACAGCTTAGTTCACCGGAGAAGGGACAGGTGCCATCAAAGCAATATCCGTGTTAGGAACAGATCTACCTTCTGCGATGCCAGGGTCACCCATACACGGACGCCATGTCATCCCTAGCAACGCACCAACATAGCAGATCAGGCCCCTAGCAGACGAGTAAACCCATTGGCTGATGACCAACTACAGTATAGACCAGTCAGGTCTGTGGAAAATAGAGCACAGGGATGTGTCAAGCCAGATGAATCCCGGCGTTGCCACCAACGGCAATCATCAACATCTATTTCAAGTATACGATTCTATTAGTGTCCCGCATTGGGTCGTGATACTGGTTCTCACCGCAGCGCTCCTATACCACCATCACATCCCTCAGCTAGCCCCATTGCGCGAAGACTTTCAAGACGGATTTGGATATATGGTTGCAAGGTGAAAATTTGCAGAGTCACTTCGTTATTAGTAGGGTAGAAAAACGTATATAAGCTCATGTACAACACTTAGAAAAATGGAATATAGTACTCCCCAGCTCCCTTCGAGTCTCAGCTTCCAGTCACATCCTCTTAGTCTCATTTGTGTTCTCTGTCTCAATATACTCCATGTCTTGCACTCTTGCTGCTACACACCACATGCACCGCATATAACATTATTATCCACGAACTCTGCCAGTTCCACAGGACGTAACATTGTCATCGAGTGCACCAGAGTTGACAGGAACTCTTTCGTGACCTCACACCTTCTCTTTCCTCCCTATTTCCAATAGCGGAGTGAACCTATCATATTGGCTGCCCCAGTGAGGCATTTGAAAGAATTACGCCGTCAACACCACCCGAGTCACCCCAGGACCAGCAATTCCCTGGCCACTACACCCCATCCCCATCGTCCACCAACGTTTTCTCCAACTGGTACAACTCGCTGAAACGAAGAGCTGAGAACATGCAGCAACTTTTGCACCAAGACCCTAGTGAGGCATTGAGCGAAATATTCAAAAGCACCAACATGTTCCAACATCAATCCTGCCGATGACTAGGCCTTGCCCCAGAATTCCAAGCCATCGACGACATTGACAGAGCCTTCCACCAACCCTCAACATCCTCTTGTAGCCCACCAGATCAATCCGAGACATTCCATTCCTTTGACATTTCCACCAGCACCCTGCCAGCCAACCTGCCAGATCCGCCCCACTCCAATGAATCAAGCCTGCTCACCTTGTCACCATCAGAACTTCCGCAACCATCGCCAAGCCCGCCACCAGTTTCCTCAAGCTCAAGCAGTTCCAGTTCCAATTCTTCAACCTCAAATCCCGACAACCTAGTTCCACCAACAGTCAAGATGGCCAACCACGCACAACAAACCAAGCCCATGCCCACTCGTTACGCCACTGCCGCACCTTGCTTCGATTCAAATCAACCCCACCACCTTCCATGCTACTTTGATGAACTTGAGCTTTTGTTTAGTGAAGCTGGTGTCACCTCCATGCAGCAGAAAAAGGTCTATGCACTGCGCTACCTCCACAACACGGAGTATGACTTATGGGGAGGAGTAGACACCTTCGATGCTGCCTCTACGTACAAGGCTTTCAAAGCATCAGTAACCGCACTGTACACCAGAGTGATCAACAAGCGCGAGCACATGCAGGCGGATTTGGACCGCCTAATTGAAGAGACACTCCACTTTGGAATACAAACGGCGGAAGACCTATGCAGCTATTACCAGCACTTCTTGGTAATAACAAAGTACCTCATCAAGAATGGGCGGCTCTCGACGCACCAACAGAGTGAGTGTTTCTTCAAAGGGTTCCAGGTTCACATTGGCATGGAGATGTACAGGTATATGCACAGCCAGTACCTGAACGTACACCACAACAACCTGTATTCCCTCGAGCAAATGTTAGTGGCCGCGCAAGAAGTTATCCAGGGTGTGTCGTTTTACAATAAACTAATCAACAAGCCTGCTGCGCCCCATACTGCTAGGCCAGAATACCCCACTGCCTACCCTGCCAACCCCACATCAACCCCGCCAGCCAACCCCGAGCCAGTAGCCATGTCTGGTGTGAAGACAGAAGATATGTTCAGCCTCATGGAGAAAATGGTACAGAGTTCATTGCGAACGCAGACAATGTTACAGTCCCTCACAGCAGTCGCTTGCCATGAACCAGACGCGCATGCCAGCCCCACGGAATTGGTCGCAAATGACGCCAGCAATGGGCTCCAATGCAGTTCCACTAGGCACCAACTCTGGTACACACCCCGCCATCCCAGGTTGCACGTTCTGTGGCAACTTGGCCCACTTTATCGGTTGATGCCCAGACGTTGACAGCTACATTGCGAACGGGAAAATTACAAGGAACCTCGAGGGACAAATAGTGTTGCCAACTGGCAACTATGTATCAAGGTACCTACCCAGCAACAATATGAAGGAGCGTGTCGACAAATACCACTGGCAAGTCAATGCCCAGCCAACCCAGCAGTCCGGGATCTGCCCCGCTATGTTCTACTCACCCTGCAACAATCACCAGGAACTAACAACTTTGAGCACTGCACCAGTATTGAGTTATGAGACAGCAGCAAACCCCACAGATGACGTTGACGAGGAGATTGAATGGATGCAGAGGGCTCTTATAGCGTTGCAAGCAGCCAAAAAGAGCAAGGTAGTGTTTGATGGAGTAGAGATTCCACTACGCACAAAAGGAAGGGAACCGCGACCACCAGCACCACCAGCAGCACCAGCACCACCACCCGAAGAAATCACCTTGCCAGGAGTCACCAAAGCCTGCAACCAGCCGCCTATGCACCCTTTTGCCAATGCTCGCGACGCCAACTACCAGCTGCTGACAGACCAGCCATTTGGGGCACCACCCAAGAACCAGGACCCCTCGTACACTACCGCTACTCCCACGCAAAACCCGCAGGTTGTCGAGCAAATCTTCAAACACATCCTCACAAGCCCTGCTGCAAACCTTAGCTTCGAGGAGCTGCTAGCTGCCTCACCCGACATCCGCCACAAGATGCGCAAGTTTTTGACTCCACATCACATCCCAGTCGCCAACACTGCCAACCCCACTACCAACCCCGCCAACCCTGTGGACATGTGCAACGTCTTTGTCCTGCCAGACATAGCTGAAGCATACTACACTGGCAGACCCCCAATACAAGGCTTGTCTCAAGGTTGGCAAGGAGTCCCACACTGCTGTGGTGCATACAGGCTAGAGTTGTGGACCCAGGCTGCTCAATAATCTGCATGTCCGACACTGTCAGCCACCAGCTCAGAATCATGTACAACCCCGCCATCAAGATCGACATGGAAGGAGCAAATGGCAAGGTCGACATGTCGCTTGGTTTGGCCAAGGACGTACCATTCAGGGTAGGGAACATCAAGCTATACTTCCAGGTCCACGTCATCCGCTCCCCCGCCTACAACATCCTCCTCGGCCACCCCTTCAACGTGCTAGCGCAATCAGTGGTCAAAAATTATCAAAACAAAGAACAGACCATCATGATCCACAATCCCAACAGCAACGCTGTTGTTACCATCCTGACCATACCCCATGGACCACCACATTTCATCAAAATGCGTGAGGAGAAGGAGGGTTTTCAAGTAGCCTCGAGGAACTGATTCAAAATCACGGAGAGGTAGCCTGTATCATATTGATTGACTGAAGCTCAGAACCCCATAGAAATAGAAGCGTATACCCCAGTCCTATCGATACAGCGCTCCTCCAATGTACATAGCAGTAGCACAAACAAACCCACCTTGCTCACTTGTACCTCGGAGCTGCACTAAGTCTTAATGAATTCAACACGACCAAATGCAACCCAATAACCCACACCTTCCTTCATGACACCATACAATGCCCTAGCAAGTCCGACTCTGTGGAACCATCCTGCTCCAAGTCCCGCACCCTCGCCACGATAACGTTTCACCAGTGTTTTTATCCCTGCAAAAGAAGAAGTACAAGCCAGTCAATAAGAAAGTCAAGCCTGTCATCAGTCAGTTACCTCAAGAATTTAGAATCATTTGAGACATCAAAGGCGACCCGCTAGCCAGCTTACTGGAACTCAGCCCAAACCCACCGGACTTCATGCCTGTTGGACGGTATACACAGGAATGCATGGAAAGTTTAGACCAAGAACACAGCAAGGACTTCCTGTGGCCTGAGGAATGGAAGCTAATGCACCACTTCATGACTAAGCATGACCAAGCGTTCACCTGGGACAACAGTGAATGCGGACAGTTTAAGACGGAGTATTTCCTGCCTATTGACATTCCAACAGTTCTGCATATGCCATGGGTTCAACGCAATATCCCAATTCCACCAGGACTGTATGACCAAATCTGTGAGATCATCCCTACCAAGATCGACACCAGTGTTTACAAGCCGTCCAACTCCTCATACCGATCCTGCTGGTTTTGCATATTAAAGAAAAATGGCAAGTTGCGGCTATGTCAGGACTGCCCTAGACAATAACCTAAGCGACTCAAGTGGGACTTGTTAAGTCAAAGACGATTCTGGTTGCTCAGTAGCTATGTCTAGTGACAATAGACTATCTAGAGACTTAAGAGTCTCCTACGCTAAACTACGGCCCTTATATACCGCTTCTCCTGGTCTGTGCGCAGACAGCGCGCAGCTAAAGTCCCTCATGCCGGGATCAATGCGCAGCAGCCGATCTGCGCCCATCTAACCATTCGTGGAGAGTTTCATCCCTTCCCATCCCTTGGGTTATCCGCATGCGGCCTTCCTATTGTTCAGGACTTCGGCCGATTCCCATGCTCGCCATACCGTTGACTTGGTTCTCCTCGGCATTCCCATGTTGCCCCTCAGGCACCATACCGCTCATGATTCCTTTCCTGGCAGTAGGCCCATCATCGGGCCGCAACTCCTGTCGGCACTCGGTCTATCTCCATAGCTGATGCTGACCTAACCACCTTCCTACTAGGGACCGCAGTTCACGTAGGCCATCCTCCTAGAGTCCCGTTGCGTAGTCTTGTTCATAGACATTTGAGCTTGATAAAATAGATAAAAAGAAAAGGAAAATATCCCCCGACTCTCCAAGTCCGTATCCTCTGATCTTCTGTTGATAACGTTGTCTCTAAGTGCGTGTCTTCATAGTTATCGTTATGTCGTTACTGTAATGGTTTGAAAATAAGAGGTGTGCTCATAACATCACCCCCCCCTCAAGGCCTCGCATCCCGAGAGGCTGACGTGGCGGAGTCCACATATCTTGGATCCTCCCGCATTCTTGCATAAAACGCGGCCAAGTGCACTTGTTGTTCATTGGGCGACAGCCCGAATTGCTCTGAGTCGACGTCCTCAACGTTTTCAATGGTGGTCCTGTAACTGACCAATGGTTTTTTCTGGCGACTTGCGCCCTTGATCCTCCTCTGTCGGTCTTCTTCCGACTCACTGCTTTCCTTAGCAGCCGCTTCTGTCTCCTTTTTTAATATTTTCTTGGCCAGTACTGCCATGTCTTTCTCTTGAGCTTTTCGTTCCTCCGCTAGCTCCTCCTCTTCCGTCTTCTGAGGGAAATCAAGCATGGGTTTGGACCGCCCGCCGCGCTCCAGATCTCTGGAGAACGTCCCATCGGTGTCGTCTGGCAGCTCCATGATTGCTGCCCTTTCGCCTTTCCAGTTGCACCATCGGCGCTCCATGTTCTCCAGGTATTTTGGCCCAAAACGGCCATCTTCCCACCCAAACAATCTCTGCCGATCTTTCCAATGAGTCCCCCGACCCTTGTTGTGCCTTGATGCACTAGTGGGCTGTTTGGGTGCTTTGGGACCCTTTTTTGGCTCTGTTTCGGTGTATTGGATATACAGAATCCCATCTCGAATGTTTCTGACGAGTTTGGGAGCGTCGGGATTCGCCTTATGGAATTTCTTTACTATGGCGGGTGCATTGACAACGTTCTTGACCGGTTCCCAGGTGGCTTCTTCCACTGGGTAGTTTTTCCACTTAACGAGGTACTCCAGCCTCACTCCTCCTCTGCCGCTTACTCGGCTTTCTAAAATTTCTTCTACTTCATACTCATCCTCCTGCGATTCTTCCACCATTTGCGCATCCTTGCACGCTGCTGCCTTTGCCTGTTGTTTTGGGAAAACCGGTTCCCTGTACGGCTTCAAGAGGACTTCGTTGAAGACAGTTATAGACCTTCCATGAGGTCAGAATTTTCAATTTATACGAGGATTCGCCTACTTTGGCGAGTACTTCCAGCGGTCCGACAAACTTTCCATCCAGCTTCTTTGTTGCCCGAATTACTGGTAAATTCTCCGTGCTGAGATAAACCTTGTCTCCAGGGCTTATATTCTCGAGCTTCTCGGCGATGGGCATTGTATCGTTCTTTCATTATCTGCGCAGCCTTTTCTAATGCTAATTTCGCTTTAGCGTGAACATCCTCTAGTTCCTTTGCTAACTGTTCAACAGCAATTGCTTTTGGCGCATAAGTTGGGTCCAGTCCTTTGTTCGGATGGCAGTCCATAATTCATATAGAACGGAGTGAAGCCTGTTGCTGAATGGACTCTGTCATTGTGACAGAATTGCACTACCGACAGCCAATCGGACCAGTTGTCCTGTCGATTGTTTACGAAGATAGTTAGGAATTCTTTTAATTCCTGGTTGACCCGCTCCGTTTGTCCATCTGTCTGCGGGTGATAGGCCGTGGATTGGTTGGCCTTGATTCCCAACATTCCGTATAGATCCGTCATGAATTTTGAGGCAAATTGAGGGCCCCTGTCACTAATAACCTTTCTGGGGAGTCCGTGCTCCCTGAATACGTTGTCCCTGAACAGCACTGCTGTTCCTTGCGAAGTGATGTCCGATGTGGTGGGGAGGAAATAAGTTTTCTTTGTGAACCTATCCATGATTACCAGAACCATGTTATTCCCTTTTGATTCTGGCAGTGGTCCGACGAAATCGACCAAGATGATTTCCCATGGTTCCGTAGGAACCTCATTTGGTTGTAATGGTGCTGTGCAGGCAGTCCTGTCCGGCTTAGCTTTCTGGCATGTTTCGCAGCCAGGGATGTATCGTTCGATATCCTTTCTCATATTAGGCCACCAGAAATTTCTGGTGAGTGACTCTAGTGTTTTAGCCACCCCTGAATGCCCCCATGAGTGGTGAATGGCAATGATATCCTCTTGTAATGCTGGTACTGCTGGCACGTAAACTCGTCCTTGCCAAGTGATTAGTCCTTTGTCTATTTTGTATTCTCCTCCGGTGACTTCCAATCCTTTTACTACCTGGGTTTCCCATTGTCGGCGAGGGACTTCTTTAATGTCTTGGATGATGTCGTCTATTGCTCGATCATCATCAAGGACGTTGATGAAAAGATGTTCTTTAAGAAGAATGACGCCTTCATTGTCACTTTCTCCTTTATCATGTCCCGCCCGTCGGGATAAGAGGTCGGCCTTGGTGTTGGATTTGCCGCTTCTGTGCTTGATTACAAAGTTGTAATCTTGCAAATCAGTTACCCATCTCGCCTGACGTCTATTGAGATTCTGAGCTTTTCGGAAATATGTTAAGTTCTGATGATCGGTCAGAACTTCAATGATCTGTTTTGCCCCTTTGAGGTAATGCACCCATTCATAAAAGGCATGCATTACCGCAAGCATTTCTTTGTCATATATCTCGTAATTGCGTTCAGCGTCATTGAGAGATTTGGAAATAAAGGCCACTGGCTTCCATAACTTATCCTCGCATTGCTGTGACAGTATGCCTCCGATGGCGAAATCTGAGGCGTCTACCTCCACCCGGAATTGCCCTTCTTCATTGGGAATGCGAAGTACAACTTCTTTCGCTATTGTTTCCTTAAGCCTGTCAAAGGCTTCATCCTGTAGTTGTGTCCACAACCATTCCTCCTTTCCAGTGAGCCGTGTCAACGGCTTTGCCAATTTTGCAAAATCTCATACAAATCTCCTATAGAAGTTGATGAAGCCCAGGAATTGTTGGACTTCCTTTTTACATGTTGGCCTTGGCCACTCGGATACTGCTTTGACCTTTGCAGGATCCATATGGACCGTGTCCTTTCCAATGATGACTCCGAGGAAATCGATTTCACTTTTATCAAAGAAGCACTTTTCTGGTTTAAGTGAGAGTTTGTGCCTCTCTAATTTTTCCAGTATCCGATTGACGTGTCGGGTGTGTTCCTCCTGGTTCCTCGAGAACACCAAAATATCATCCATGTAGATTACCACCCATCCTTCCGCTGTTTCGACTCGAAAGATGTCGTTCATCATAGTTTGGAAGGTGGCAGGCGAGTTGGTTAGGCCGAAGAACATGACTAATGGTTCAAACAATCCCCTATTGGTTCGGAAGGCAGCTTTCCACTCGTCTCCTTCTTTAATTCGGACATTGTTATATCCCCAGCGGATGTCCATCTTTGAAAAGACTTTTGCTTTGGACAGCTGGTCCACGAGTTCTCCTATAAGTGGTAGGGGGGTAGCGATTTTTGACCGTCATTTCATTCAACTTCCTGTAATCCTGTACAGGCCTGAGTTTCCCATCCTTTTTCTTGACAAAGAAGAAGGGGGACGCCATTGGCGATTTGCTAGGTTGGATTCGTCCAGAATCCAAATTCTCTTTCAGGAACTCGTCCAGTTGTTGCTGCTCATCCCGGTTCAACAGATAAATTTTGCAGTCTACTGGAGTCGAACCAGGTATAAGTTCAATCGCGTGATCCCATCGTCGTCTCGGTGGGAGTTCATCAAAGGTTTCTTTCTCGAAAACCTTTCTGTGCTTTAAGTAATGATGGGGGACTGCCTCCTCTAGTGTTCGTTTCTTTTCCGTTTTCGCCTTCTCTGCTGCTATCTTTGTGGCAGTTGAGGCGAAGGTTCGTATTCTTAACTCGGGCTCTCCAATATGAACAGCTAGAAGACGATCCCCTTCATGCAGGCAATATGAAATGTCGATTTCATCTTCAGGTTCCTGAGCTGATGATGGTTTCCAGCAGGTTCCCGGACAACGGTTAAATTCCAAGGATTTCTTCTTCCAGTTAATAGTTGGATTATGGTGCTCCAACCAGTCGTGTCCTAGGAACAAGTCTGTCTTGCTGAGTGTGGCTACAGCGCAATCCATGACCTCCTCATGAGATCCTATGCGCAATTTAAATTGGACAAAATACTCGACGCTTCCTGACCCGTTCCTTGTTCCATCTGCATTATATACCGGGATGGGTCGCAAGAGTTTCTTTTTGTTCATTTTGTGCTTCTCCACGAATTCCTCGCTTATGCATGAAGCAGTGCATCCGGAATCCAGTAGCATGGTGATGTTGGCGGACTGATAAGTGTCCATGGTGGTGAGTGTGCCTTTAAGGTCTAACTCCTGCTTCCCAATTCCTTGTACTACTTTTTCCCTCAAGTGTACAAGGTTCCATAGGGCATCGGTTTCCGATAAGGCATTTAGCTGCTGGACTAATTTTCCGTTTACTTCGTTTACTCGTTTGTCGTCTACCCATTGGCGTAGACACTCAATTGCCGTTTGTTCATCCTGTTGCCAGATACGTCTTAGTACCCATGGCGGCGTCCATGTTTTTAATCTTTTTTCGGGTTTTGCGCTCATTTCTAAGTTTCTTATGTGATGTACATTCCCTTTGCATTCATATAGTAAGGCATGCATGTTTATTTGGGAATCTACTGGTACTGGTACACCACTAAGAGAACTGGAGCTAGAGGCCAGTGAGACAGAGCGCTTGTCTACTGGCTTTCGCCAAAATCCGAGACCTCCTCTATTTTGGCACATCCATCTGGGGTCGTTTCCCCTGAGCTGCCGCTGCGTTTTCTCGCGCTGGTTGCTCGTATAATCTGTTTGCTTTTGTCTCCGGCCATGATTCTTTTCCGTTCCCAACATCTTTCTGTTGGGTGCCCTTTCTGGCCACAGTTGGCGCATTCGGGTATTATTCTTTCTCTGAGTTGTGGACATCTCCACTTGGTATGTCCTTCTTTCTGACAGTTATAACACCACAGCTTAGCTCGTGGCTTCCTGTCAACGTCCATCGCGTTTGGATCTCGACTTCCAGATGCGAAGGGAGCTGGTGCTTTATATTGATACTGGGGGTGAGGATTTGTACTTGGTGTTTGTTCTCGATACTCCTGACGTGTTTTTGCGAAGCCGTAAGTTTCATTGGCTTTTCTGTATGCCCATGCAAGGGCAGTGACTCGTGTCTGTATCTGTTGCAATGTGGCATTGTCTGGGAGTCCTCCATATCGAATCAAATCCCGTCCTAGAGCTGGATTGAGATTGTTCTGGAACTGCGAAATTAGAGCTGCATCGTTCCAGTCCGTCAATGAAGTGAGAGAGTTGAACTTTATGATGTAGTCCTCAACTATCATCGTTCCTTGTCGCAATTTTAGTAGTGCCTCAATTGCTTTTTCTTTTGTTTCCGTCAACATGAAGAACTTGTGCATTTGGTTTTTAAAGTCGGTCCAATCCGTGAATGGAAATTGGTTGACTAATGGCCTTCGTATCCATGCTCGATTATCTTCAGTTGACTCCCCCTCATTCAGCTGCTGCCAGTTGAGTTGTGAATCCCATCCACTGTTGTCCATTTTATCTTGGAACTCTTGCAACGCTTCCTGGAGTGCTTTGAGTTTGACACCGCTCCAATCGGCTGCTCTATCCCCTTTCCTGCCTTTCATCCGGTATAGGCATATGGAAATCATTCGTTTGGGATCTGTTTCCCTTGACAACATAAAGTAGGTTCCCATTTGCCATAACCAGCCGTCGACTGTCCTAGGATCCCCTTGGTAGTAATCAGGCATCTCTGCCTTTGTGAGGGGTCCTGGTTCAGGACGTGAACTCCTCTGGTATTCGTTAATGATGGCAACAAGGGCCTGTCCTGCACTGGTAATGGCTTGTTGCCTTGCCTCTTCCTGACGATGTATTTCGTTTTCCCATGCTGCTACTGCAGCGGCCGATTGCGTGTCTGGAAGAGACTCCAGTGTTTCTGAGTCTGCCCAGTGATTTCTCCATCCTAGTAGCGCATGGTATGCTTGGGTGACCATGTCAACTGTTAGTCTGAAAGGTCCTGCTCCTAATCGTTTCTTCCCGAATCCTTTATTCCGTAATTGCTCCAAATATTCCCATCCAGGGAATCCTTCCTTTGCCACTTCCACATGCCATATTTTGTGAACGATTTGGGACTTCCTTATTTGAATCTTGGTTCCAGCTCGTCCCCATTGCGGTTTCATTTGACATACTATTTCTATGGTTGGGTAGGCAGGCCATTTCTGTGTTGCCCAATATTTCTTTTCTATTAACCATAGATAACAGTAACCAGGGTATGTCGGGTTTGGGAAACTAGTTCTTTTTCCATGACCAGGTCTTCTGGCCCATTCCCTTCGATTTTTCAACCATAGATTGGTTTCCACCAGAGCTGCCGCTGCGTTCGATCGCGCTGGTTGCTCTGGTTGCCCCATATCACTTTCTTCTCCTAGGCTTATTATCTCGCCTCCTTCGGAGGTTTCCACTAGTTCTGCTCCAACACGGAGCGTTCGGTGACCACTGGTGAGTAACTTTTCCACCATGTCCCATCCGTTTGTATCAGCCATTTCTAGGCCTACATGTATGACGTTGGGTCGTTCTGTGGCGGTCCACCTGGTCATAACTCTTTCTTCTCGAAATTGTTTCTCCATCTGCCAGATAGCTTCGATGGTCGGGTACGCGGGCCACTCGTACTTGTTCCAATGCTCTGGCTTGATGAGACAGAGGTAGCAAAATCCTGGAACCGTAGGTGTGAGTTGTTCCGGAATGGGACCCATTCGAATTGTCCACCAGAAGCCTGGCAGAATGTTTCCATTTAGTGCATGCATTAGTGCATTCCAGTCAGGATGTTCCAACGTCATGCCTTCATGTTCGTATAGCTCCTTGACATGACGTTCGTACTGTATAGTATGGGGTTTTATTCCTGAAGTTCGGATAGCTTTTTCCCCATCGATAATAAGCATGAGCCATTGATTGTACTCTGATGTCATCATGGCTTTCCATATGGGACTGGATGCGTCCCCTTTGAATGATTCATTTAACAAGTTAGTGAGGGTAAGATATTCCCTCGTTGCTCTTTCCAGGGCCCGTTTTGCCCGTAATGCAGCTCGGTTTGCTGCCCTTTGTTCCAGTAAGGCATTCCATGCCTCCTCCTGGATCCTCGTCTCTTTGGCTTCATGCTGCCGGATAAGCTGTTGTGCATGCGCACATTTTTCTTGCTTTTGTTCTTTCAAGAACTTCCACCATAATCGTATGTGGTTATCATATCGGTGGTAAATGACATTGCCGGTTATTTCTTTTGGTCCAGATGAGACCTTGTCGCAATCGGCTACCCAGTCCGCTTCGAAGATGCATCCAATCTTCGAAAGTGTCGCCTGAGCGTGTGGTAATATGTAGTTGAATGTGCAGTTCATTGTGACGAGGGATAAATGTAGGTTTTTCCTGTAAAACAATCTTCAATCAAGTTCAGGCCCTCCACTGACACTTGATCTGTTCGTGCAGCAACCGAAAATCCGCGCCTGTCGATGACGTTTCCTGGGAAACAGGAAAGATGTTGTCTGCAGCGTCGTGGGTCCGCAAGCTATCTATTGGGTGCACCCGGCAATTCGCCTCACTATCTTTGTGCCTAGTTATCACCCCGAAGTCAGGTAGGGGTGCTAGTACAGGGAGTATGTGAGGAACTTGGGTTCAGCCTTGATATGCAACACCAATAGAGTTTCTTCGCTCGTTCCTTGAGCTCTTCCGCAATAAAGGTATACTATACCCAGGGCACGTCTATGGTCTCCTGCCTACGCTTCACCCCGGCGCACTAGTATTCTCGTCCTTTACTGTTTGTAGCCTACCCAAGCTTGGGTTTGTCGCCAGGCCCCTGTGGGCATATTGAGGACACTTAAACAGTGCCCGTTGACAGTGTTTTTGTCGAAAATCGAAGTCGCCGATGGTCCTGGGATAATCAGGTTACAACCGCCAAAGTATGTCGTGGTCGACGTCGCCAACGGTTCCGGGATAATCGGATTACAACCATCAAAGATAGAAACTAGGCCGTTGAATGTCTTTCGCAGCTACGAGCGGCGTGCTCGGTGCTAGACAGATAGCAACGGGGTAGAGAGTAAAGTCTCTAGATTATGTCAGGACTGCCCTAGACAATAACCTAAGCGACTCAAGTGGGACTTGTTAAGTCAAAGACGATTCTGGTTGCTCAGTAGCTATGTCTAGTGACAATAGACTATCTAGAGACTTAAGAGTCTCCTACGCTAAACTACGGCCCTTATATACCGCTTCTCCTGGTCTGTGCGCAGACAGCGCGCAGCTAAAGTCCCTCATGCCAGGATCAATGCGCAGCAGCCGATCTGCGCCCATCTAACCATTCATGGAGAGTTTCATCCCTTCCCATCCCTTGGGTTATCCGCATGCGGCCTTCCTATTGTTCAGGACTTCGGCCGATTCCCATGCTCGCCGTACCGTTGACTTGGTTCTCCTCGGCGTTCCCATGTTGCCCCTCAGGCGCCATACCGCTCATGATTCCTTTCCTGGCGTAGGCCCATCATCGGGCCGCAACTCCTGTCGGCACTCGGTCTATCTCCATAGCCGATGCTGACCTAACCACCTTCCTACTAGGGACCGCAGTTCACGTAGGCCATCCTCCTAGAGTCCCGTTGCGTAGTCTTGTTCATAGACGTTTGAGCTTGATAAAATAGATAAAAAGAAAAGGAAAATATCCCCCGACTCTCCAAGTCCGTATCCTCTGATCTTCTGTTGATAACGTTGTCTCTAAGTGCGTGTCTTCATAGTTATCGTTATGTCGTTACTGTAATGGTTTGAAAATAAGAGGTGTGCTCATAACAGGCTAGTACATTCACTTGAGCCCCTCAACGCCATCACCATCCGCCACTCCGGTGTCATGCCTATCCTGGAACACATCACGGAGAATTTTGCTGGTAGGGCCTGTGGGGCAATGCTGGACCTCTACATCGGATATGATGAACACCCACTTGTGGAAGGTTCTTGAGACTTGATGACTTTTCAGATGCCCTTTGGAGCTATGCACTTAACAACCCTGCCCATGGGGTGGACTAATTCTGTCCCTATTTTCCACGACAACATCACCTCTATCCTACAGCCTGAGATACCGGATCTCACCATTCCATACATCGACGACATCCCAGTGAAAGGCCCCCCAACCCGCTACCAACAACCTGATGGAACATATGAGACTATCCCCACCAATCCCGGAATTCGACATTTTGTATGGGAACACTTCCAGGGGCTGAACCATGTCGTTCAATGCATGAAGTATGCCGGTGGAACATTCTCAGGGAAGAAGCTCATCCTCATGCACGTACGAAGGTTGCAAACCAGAGAAGGACTTAGTAGCTGCTATTACCAATTGGGGACCCTGCAAGTCATTGTCAGAGGTCTGCACCTTCCTTGGAACCATTGGGGTTGGATGGAGATTTATCAAGAACTTCGCCAAGCACGCGCACCCACTCGTAACATTAACCAGGAAGGCCACGCTGTTCACATTTGGCCCTGCAGAAGTAGCGGCACAAGAGGACCTCAAAAAGGCACTCATTGTGTCACCAGTGCTGTGCCCTATTGACTACAAATCCGACACTCCCATGATATTATCTGTCAACACATCCTATATCACGGTTGGCTTTTTCTTATGTCAGTGCGACCCCAACAGGCCCTCGGTTTGCTATTACAATCGTTTTGGATCAATCACGCTGAATGAACGAGAAGCCCACTTTTCGCAGCCCAAGCTCAAGATCTACGGGCTCTATCGCACCCTGAAGGCACTAAAGTTGTATCTCATTGGAGTATGGAACCTCATTGTCGAAGTGGATGCTCGTTACATCAAGGACATGCTCAAGAATCCGGATATTGCACCCTCAGCTTCTATCAACTGTTGGATCCTCTCAATCCTCACTTTCCACTTCGAGCTGGTCCACATTCCCGGAAAATTGCACGCCCCCAATGGATTGTCAAGGCGCCCACCACAGCCACTCGATGAGCCACCAAGCCAGGATGAGGACAAGGAGTTTGATGATTGGATCAATAAGTTATATGGGTTCATGCATCAGATTAACAAAGTTTCTAGAGGTTGTGCATTAAACTTGCCCCACGGATGAGAAAGGATCAACCCCAACCCTCAGAAGACCCTCTCACACTACGAGACAGACAGGGAACACCGTGATTGTCGCCCACCTTCACCTCCGACTCAGTTCCACCCAACTCTGGCAACCATGCACTACTGCCCACTGGAGATATAATAGACAGGATGTATGAAGAAGTTTTTCCATGGCACATCAACACCTCCGGAAAAGATGAGGCATGACTCCTACTCATCAAGCAGTTTTTAACAGAGTTGGAGAGACCTGTGGAGGTATCAGATGAGGAGTGGCCTAGTTTCACGCAGTATTGTGTTAAGTTTTTCGTCCACGCTGAACAATTATGGTATAGGGACAAGGATGGAGCTCACAAAGTGGTGGTAGAAACACAGAAACGGCTTAGAGTGCTATTCAACTGCCACAACAGTTTGGGACATCACGGATATTATGCTACTCGTGCAGCAATCATGGAACGGTTCTGGTGGCCACAGATGCAGGACGATATCAAGTGGTACATCAAGTCCTGCCATGCATGTCAAGAACGACAACTACAACAGTTCCGCATTCCGCCAGTCGTTGCTGTCCCTGCACCAATATTTGCTAAGGTGTACATGGATACAATGCACCTCCCGCCATCTAATCAGTACAAGTACTTGATTCAAGCCCACTGCTCGCTGACGCATTACCCTGAATACTGCGCCCTACATCGAGAAACCACCAATGCTATCGGAGATTGGATCTTCGAGAGCTTGATCTGCCATTGGGGAAGCCTAGTCAAGATTGTTATGGACAATGGCGCACCAATACTGAGAGCCACAGAATACCTCGCCAACAAATACCACATCCACCACATCCACATCTCCAGTTACAACTCTCGTGCTAATGGAATTGTCGAACACAGTCACTATGACGTCCGGCAGGTGCTGTACAAGGCAACCGACAGCAATGAATCCCAATGGTCTACAGCATTACATTCGGTATTCTGGTCAGAACACATCACAGCTAGGTGTCACATGGGAGTATCGCCTTACTTTGCAGTTACCGGGACACAGCCGCTACTCCCGCTGGACATCACTGAAGCCACCTACCTGCTTCCTCCACCCTCTGCATTCTTGTCCACCACAGAGTTAATAGCCCACTGCGCCATGGAGTTGCAGAAGCGTCACACCCAAACGGAGGCTCTTAAAGACAAAGTCTATCAAGCCCACGTAGCCGCAGCAAAACGGTTCGAGCAAGAGCACCCGACGATCATCAGGGACTTTGACTTCCAGTGAGGGGACTTAGTTTTGGTCCACAACACAGCCATAGAGAAGTTGCTCAACAAGAAGATGCGCCCCTGCTATATTGGCCCCTATGTTGTTCTATCCCATAACCATGGAGGAGCTTACATCATTTGCAAACTGGATGGTACAGTACTTGACCAACCATACACAGCATTCTGCATAATCCCCTACTTTGCCCGCAAAAAACTAACTATACCAGAGAATGTGCTCAACACCCCCGAGGAACACGTCTGGCAGATGTCCAACTCCAGCTCATTAGGTGACGATGACCCAACCAAAATGATGCCAGCAAACAATGAAGATGAGGAAGATTTGACTGGCCATCTTTCTGACATAGAAGAAGACAAAGATATGTACTATACCTAGATAGCCACAACTCCCAATTCTGCTACAATTCCACCAACTCCGCACTATTTAATTTTTGAAAACACACCCCGGACCACTAGTAACATTTTTCTTCATCTTTTGCCCACTTTCACCTACCTTTGTTTCATCCATAATTTTGATACAGACTCCTCGACCATTATACTTTCTGACTGAAGGCTACTAATTCACCCCAGAGCATGCAAGAAAAACGTGTATTGATAAAATGACAGGAAACGAAAAATATACAATATGACAAAGGCCACAGAGAAATACTAGCTAGGAGCAAAATGAGAAGGTGGCTCCATAGCCGAGTCACCAGTCTCATCCGTGGACACTGTTCATTCCACTACCACTCGATCTGGCTCTGATTCCTTGACATACTCCAGCTCCTCACTAGGTGGTACAGGACTCCAACTCACCTCGGATGGGCTAGCATTGCTCACCCTGCCCTCGTTATCGTATGGAGTGGACGAGTGCCCCAGCGACCTTTCGAGCAAGTCCTTGATGCGACCAGAGGACCCATGGAGAGAGCCCAATTCCTGCAGTATTGTGGTTTGCATGTTGGAGGAACCGATAAACATTTGGGAAAGGGTGGCAAGGAGTCGCATCTGATTGTGCAGCCGCTGATTTTGCTCGCAGAGGAGCCAGTTTTGTTCTTGAAGCAGGGAGATAGCCTCCCTCCTTGAGCCTGAGGTTAAGCCACTTTCCGAGACCAGGGCCCTAGTGCTGGTGTCCTGCAGAACGGCCTCTTCAGTGGCCTGGATGTCCTCTTCAGCGTCGCTCACCACGATGACCCTTGATTTCTTCTTCTTCTTCTCCCACCCAGACACAGGAACGCCGCTTACAAAACATCTCTGGCAGAGGCACTGGCACTCCACACAGACTCTGCTCTTGGGCCCAGGGGCCGGGTAACAGGCTACGCCTGCCAGCTTGCACCTAAACAAGATGATCGGGAAGATGTTTTAAAGGGAAAGAAAGAAATTCACCAGTCGCATGTTAGGGATGACCTAAACACAACCTAAGAACCTCAGAGTGTGGCTTGTTCAGCCGAAGACAAGACAGACAAGACAATCCAACTAAGACTATCCTGTTGCTCAAGTAGAAGTGTCTAGGACACAAACTATCTAGAGTCTTAGGGACTCACTACCTAAGACTACAACCCTTATATACTTCTCTCCTGGTCTGTGCACAGTCAGCGCACAGCTAAAGTCCCTCATAATAGAGACAATGCGCAGCAGCTGAGTCTGCACCCACATGACCTTACTTGGAGACTTCCTCCCACACCAACACTCTGTCCTTCCATATACGGCCATGCCTATTGTCATGCGTCTCAGCTGATTCCCATCTACACTGGTACCTAGTCATCGGTACATCTCGGTGTTCCCATGTCACCCCTCAGGCGCCATGCCGCTCATGTATCCTATCATGGCGTAGGCCCATCATTGGGTTGTTCTTCCTGTCGGCACTCGGTCTATACCCATAGCCAATGCTGACCTAACCACCTTCCATATAAGGGTCGCAGTCCTAATGTAGCCTGTCCCTGCGACCAAGGTATCATCTGAGTCCTGTATCTAAACGTTTGAGTGCAATGAAATAGATAAAAAGAAAAGAAAAATAGATTCCGACTCCTCCAGACCATATCTGCATATTTGTCATTAGTGTCGTTACTGTGAAAATTGAATGGGATGAGGTATGCTCATAACATCACCCCCCCCTTAAGGCCTCATGTCCCGAGAGGCTGATCCTGTTGAGTCCACATAGTGTGGATCGCTTTTCATTCATTCATAAAAATGGGCAAGGCACTCTGCTTGCTCCTCAGGCGTCAAGCCTGATCGTTCTGAGTCAATATCTTCCACCTCTTCAACAGTGGTTTTCCATGTTTTTTGTGCAGGGCGTGCAACACCCTTAATTCTTTTCTGTCAGTCATCTTCCAACTTGCTGCTTTCTCTTGCAGCTCCTAGTGTATCTCTTTTTAAGATTTTTCTTTTAAGACACTCAGTGTCTCGTTCGTGCACTCGGCGCTCTTCATCTATTTCCTTTTTTTCACCCCTCTGTGGGAAATCAAGCATGGGTGACCACCCGCCACGCTCCAGGTCTCTGGAGAACATCCCATCAGTGTCATCTGGCAATTCCATAATTGCCCTCCTGTCTCCTTTCCAGTTGCGCCATCTGCGCTCCATATTTTCTAAGTATTTTGGCCCAAAACGGCCATCGTCCCACCCAAACAGTCGTTTATCCTTCCAATGGGTTCCCTTACTTTGTTTGTGCCTTGGTGCACTAGGGGGTTGTGGGGAAACCGTTTCTGTATATTGGATGTACACCTTTCCATTTTTAAGATTTTGAATGTACTTTGGTGTCTTTGGGTTTGCTTTGTGGAATTTTTTAACTAAGGCCATTGCATTGGCCACATTTCCTGCTGGTTCCCAAGTGGACTCTTCCAATGGGTAGTTTTTCCATTTGATGAGGTATTCCAACCTCCCTCCCTGGCGTCCACTGACGCGGCTGTCCATAACTTCCTCTACTTCGTATTCGTCCTCCTGGGACTCCTCGACCATCTGTGCGTCCTTGCGCGCTGCTGCCTTTGCTTTTTGTTTCAGGAATTCCGGTTCCCTATATGGTTTCAACAAGACTTCATTGAAAACATTGTAGATTTTCCATGCTGCGGGTATTTTCAGTTTATAAGACAACTCGCCAACTTTGGTGAGGACTTCCAGTGGGCCAACAAATTTTCCATTGAGCTTCTTAGTTGCTCAAATGACTGGGAGATTCTCCATACTGAGGTACACCTTTTCGCCAGGTTTGTACTCTCGTGCCGCTTGGCAATGGCTATCATACCGCTCTTTCATGATCTGAGCAGCTTTCTCCAAATGTTAGGAGGTCCCTAAACATAACCCTTACAACGTCCCACAGTGATGGCTTGCTAGGCCAAAGACGAATCTGATTGCTCTGCTAGTAATGTCTAGGTGACAGAAACTATCTAGAGACTTAAGGGATGTCTATGCTAAACTACAGCCCTTATAAAGTCTCTCCCTGGTCTGTGCACCACTCGCATGCAGCTATAACCCCTCACAATAAGAGAAGAAGCGCAGCCGCCGAGTCTGCGCCCATATGTCCATACCAAGTCCAATCTCCCCATATATGGCAGCACTTTATTGTATAGCGCTATCAGCCATTCCTGCCATGCCAGTACCGAGTCTTTGGTACTTCTAGGCATTCCCATGTCGCCCCTCAGGTGCCATGCCACTCATGTATCCTATCATGGCATAGGCCCATCATCGGGCTGTCTCCTAAGTCAGCATTCAGTCTAGTCCCATAGCCGATGCTGACCTAACCACTTTCCATATAAGGGCTGCAGCTTTCCCATAGACTTCCCATCCTAGTGGCGTCTCGTCCTAGTCCTCGTATCTAAACGTTTGAGTGCAAATAAAAAGATAAAAAGAAAAGAAAAACATATCCCGACTCCTCTAGTCTGTATCTTCATAAGTCGTATCGACGTCGTTACTGTAAAATGATAGGGGCATGAGGTATGCTCATAACATCACCCCCCCCTTAAGGCCTCGTGTCCCGAGAGGCAGAAGTTGCTGAGTCCACATAGTGTGGATCTCATTTCATCCTTTCATAAAAGCAGGCTAGCTGCTCATTCTGTTCTTCAGGTGTTAAGCCCAACCGCTCTGAATCGTCATCCTCCACCTCCTCAACAGTGGTTTTCCATGTCTTTTTCTGTACAGGGTGTGCAACACCCTTGATTCTTTTCTGTCTTTCATCCTCTGATTTGCTGCTTTCCTTGGCAGCTGCTGAGTTATCTGTTCTTTGCAAGATTTTCTTTTGGAGACACTCAGTGTCTCTTTCATGCGCCTTGCACTCTTCATCTAATTCTTCTTTTTCTCCCCTCTGTGGGAAATCAAGCATGGGTGACCACCCGCCACACTCCAGGTCTCTGGAGAACGTCCCATTGTTATCGTCCAGAAGCTCCATTATTGCGTTCTGGGTTCCTTTCCATCTGCGCCATCTGCACTCCATATTTTCTAAGTATTGTGGTCCGAAACGACCATCTTCCCAGCCAAAGAGTCTCTGTCTATCCTTCCAGTGGGTTCCCCAGCTTTGTTTGTGCCTTGGTGCATTAGGGGTTTGCTGGGGAACTGTTTCCGTGAATTGAATGTACACCTTTCTGTTCTTCATATTCCAGATGTACTTGGGTGCTTTGGGGTTTTCTTTGTGAAACTTTTTGACTAAGGCCGTTGCGTTAGCCACATTTCCTGCTGGTTCCCAAGTGGACTCTTCCACTGGATAATTTTTCCATTTGATGAGGTATTCTAACCTCCCTCCTTGGCGTCTGCTGACGCGACTGTCCATTACTTCCTCGACCTCGTATTCGTCCTCCTGGGACTCTTCCACCATCTGCGCATCCTTGTGCACTGCTGCCTTTGCTTTTTGTTTTGGGAATTCTGGTTCCCTGTATGGCTTCAACAAGACTTCGTTGAAGACATTATAGACTTTCCAGGATGCTGGGATTTTTAACTTGTAAGACAATTCGCCGACTTTGGCGAGAACTTCTAATGGACCAACAAATTTTCCATCAAGCTTCTTAGTTGCTCGAATGACAGGTAAATTCTCTGTACTGAGGTAAACCATGTTGCCAGGTTTATACTCGTGCGCTTTTTGGCAATGCATGTCATAGCGCTCTTTCATAATTTGAGCAGCTTTTTCTAAGGCTTTCTTTGCCTTTGCATGTACATCCTCTAGCTCCTTGGCGAGCTGTTCCACTGCTACTGCTTTTGGTGCGTAAGTAGGGTCCAACCCCTTGTTAGGGTGTTGTCCATAATTCATAAAGAATGGGGTGAATCCCATTGCTGAGTGAACACGATCGTTGTGGCAAAATTGTGCCACTGACAACCAATCACTCCAGTTGTCTTGTCAGTTGTTCACAAAGATGGTTAGGAATTCTTTAACTTCCTGGTTTACCTGTTCTGTCTGTCTGTCCATCTGAGGATGGTAGGCAGTTGACCTATTAGCTTTTATCCCCAACATTCTGTAAAGGTCATCCATAAACTTTGAGGCAAACTGAGGCCCCCTGTCACTGATTACTTTCCTCGGGAGGCCATGCTCCCGGAACACATTATCTCTGAAGAGTATCGCTGTCCCTTGCGATGTGGTTTCCTTTTTTGTTGGCAAGAAGTATGATTTCTTGGTGAACCTGTCCACCACTACCATTATTGTGTCGTTGCCTTTTGACTCTGGCAACGGTCCCATGAAGTCAACTGATATGACTTCCCATGGTTCTGAGGGAACTTCATTTGGTCGGAGTGGCACTGCACGTGCGGTCCTGTCTGGCTTTGCTTTCTGGCAAGTCTCACAGCCAGGAATGTAGCGTTCAATGTCTTTATGCATGTTGGGCCACCAGAAATTCCGCGTTAAAGACTCCAGCATTTTCACGACACTTGAGTGTCCCCAAGAATGATGTATTGCGATGATGTCTTCTCGCAAAGCTTCCACTGCTGGTACGTATACTCGTCCCTTCCAGATGACGAGTCCATTTTCTAGTTTGTAATTTTCCCCTTCCTTCTCGAGGCCTTCAACAACCTGTGTCTCCCACTGCCACCTGGGCACATCTTTAAGGTCTTTTATGATATCATCTATAGCACGATCATCATCAAACACCCATACAAAGAGGTGTTCTTTGAGTAAAACCACCCCTTCATTATCGTTTTCTCCTCGGGCGTGTCCTGCCCACCATGATAACAAGTCCGCTTTTGTATTGGACTTTCCACTTCTGTGCCTGATCATGAAATTGTATTCCTGCAAATCCGTGACCCACTGAGCCTGCCATCGGTTTAAGTTCTGCGCTTTCTGAAATACATAAGGTTTTGGTGATCTGTTAAAACCTCTACTGTCTGTTTGGCTCCCTGCAAGTAATGGGACCATTCATAGAATGCGTGCATTACTGTGAGCATCTCTTTATCATAGATCTCATTGATAAGTTCACCCCGCTATTGGAAATAGCGAGGATCAGGAAGGGGTGAGGTCGCGAAAGGATTCCCGTCAACTCCGGTGTGCACGATGACAACACTACGACACGCGGAACTGGCAACCCTGTGGATAATAACGTTTGTCACACAAGGCGTAACAGCGATGAACACGGGATGCGGAGTACGACAAAAGCTCAGAGGCGCAAACGAAACGAGGAGGACGTAGCTGAAAGGATGAGACTCGAAGGCTGGGGTGTACTATCTTTTTTTTCTAAGTGTTGTACAGGAGCTTATATACGTTTTTCTACCCTACTAATAATGAGGTGACTCTGCAAATTTTCACCTTGCAACCGTATATCCAAATCCGTCTTGAAAGTCTTCGCGCAATGGGGCTAGCTGAGGGACGCGATGGTGATATAGGAGCGCCGCAGTGAGAACCAGTATCGCGACCTGACACGGGACGCTAATAGAGTCGAATACTTGAAATAGACGCGCCTGATTGCTGTGCGGGGCAACTCTGGGATTCATCTGCCTTGACGCGTCCCTGTGCTCTATTTTCCACAGACCTGACTGGTCCATACTGTAACTGGTCGTCGGCCGATGGGTTTATTCGTCCGCGAGAGTCCTGACCCGCTATGTCGGTTCGTTGCTAGGGATGACGTGGCGGCTGCATAGGGGTGACCCTTGGATCGTAGACTGTAGCTCCTTCCTAATGCGGATATGATATTGATGGTGACAGTCCCTTCTCCGGTGACCTAAGCTGTGCCGGCTTGACAATTTTGTGTGGCTCGGCTGACATGGTGCTGACATTGGATGCGCATGACCGACTAGCGTGGGTTTTGGATGGCTTCACGGGAGGGCGACTTGGTCGGTAGGTGTGGGCGACGCTTTCCTTATAGCGTATAATCACGGAGTGGTGGAGTGCTTGTAGCTAGCGCGGAAAGACTTGTGGAAGACTTTGGACTGGGTGCAGATGCTAAGCGACAGGGTCGGCATGTGTAATCCTAGTGAGGGTAAGGTTCTAATGTCTAGTGGCTGAGACTAAATTACCGTTTGATACCTCGAGTACTAGTCTTAGCTCTGTACTTCCTCCTCAGCTACATCGCTCCTAGCCTAGGGTTGAACCTTAGAGCTCTGGCTATCGACCTTAACAGAAGGTCAAGATAACGATCGCGCTGGACGCCCCCTACCTTTGTATCACCTCTGGTAGGACCAGTGCACCACGAACCAACCCCGATTAACGAACAATCCATTTCCTGACACTCCATTCGACAATCACTCTGACACCAATAACGGAATCGCTATACAACTACTGGATAGATTTGCTGGCTAGGTTTGCCAAGCACGAACGAACCCTCTATCGACCCAACTAGCTAAGGGATGCTAGCTGGAATAGAGAGACAGAACACAGGATGAAGGGAAAGGTATAGCATGAAGGAAAAGATGACAGAAAGATGATGACGAACAGGAAACCACGGTAATCACCCCCACGTCCACATGACAACCATGATACCCGCTTTTGAAGTCGGTGACTTCAAGCATAGCCCGAGGGTAAATGTTACAAACTAGACCCTAATTTTTACCCCTGTTTCACCCCTTGTTTCACCCTTGTTTCACTCCTTGTTTCACCCCTTGTTTCACCCCTTGTTTCACCCCTTGTTTCACCCCTTGTTTCACTCCTGGTTTCACCCCTGGTTTCACCCCTGGTTTCACCCCTGGTTTCCCCCTTGTCTCATCCTTGAACCCCTTGATACTTGTTTCACTTACCTGGGTCCTTAGGTATATAAGTAGCTAGTTATCACTGTAGCTACCCATCTTGACCTTAGTCGAGAGTAGTCTTAGCTCTGTACTTCCTCCTCAGCTACATCGCTCCTAGCCTAGGGTTGAACCTTAGAGCTCTGGCTATCGACCTTAACAATACCTATACCCCATCACATCAGAACGATGCTCATCATCTCCCCCCACTTAAAAATCGACTGTCCTCAGTCAGTCGCGCAAAGGGATTGGATAGCCGGTTGTTGGAGGTTCAACTGCAGTGCTTTTCGTGTGGTATGCGACCTATAAATCAAAAGAGAACTATACTACGAATGAAACTGAAATAAAAATAAAATGAAACATGTGTGGAAGCTTCCTGGGCTGTATGCGTCTTGGTCCGGCTGTGGGCAGAAGTCTTCTTATTACTCGGAATAGCGGGGTCCGCGGAATTGGGCCTTGACAGTGCGCTCTACTCGGGTATGTCGCCTTCCGGTCACGGGATCGTGCGATTGAGGCCTCTGTCGAATTAGCTTAAAGTTCATTCTCCTACTCCCCTTCATCCCCACCATCATGTCTTCTCCTCACCAACTCTCTGAATCCAACTCCGATGAAGAGATTGCGCACATGGAGGCGCAACTGGAATGGGAGGAAGAGGAGTGCCGAATGCAGGAAGAGGTGGAGAAGAAGGCCCGCGACGAGGCCGCGGCTCGTTTGGCTGTATTGAAGGCTGAGCGGCCGCAAGCAGCAAGAGGCAGCTGAGCGGAAGGCTCGTGAAGAACGGGAGGCCGCGGAGCGAAGGGCCCGAGAAGAGGAAGAAGCGCTGCAGAGGAGGCAGAGTGGGTGTGGCGAGAGGAGAAAGAGGCCGCAGAAAAGAGGGCTCGAGCGGAAGAGGAAGCGTGACGAAAGGCTTACGAAGAAGAAGAGGCACGGAGGCTGGCTGCGGAAGAGGAAGCTGCAGAATTGGAGCGGAGATGACAGGAGGTCGAGACATGTCGCCAACAAGCTGCCCGTCCTCGAGTGCACCTGCTCCTGCCTGATCGCCAGCCGGGCTCTTCTTTGGACGTTGCGATGGTTCGGGCGCAGGTAGAGGCGGATGAAGTGACGATGGAGGACCAAGATGAAGCGACATTGGCGGCACTGGTCACCGCGAATCAAAGGGAGACCGCGCGGGGCGCAACGGAAGCAGAAGCGGGCGCACACAGCGAGCGCGGGATTGGAGGCTGGTCTGTCCAAGTGGGCCAAATCGGCGTCGCCAAATGAGCTGCCGTGCGACCGGTGAGTTTCTTTCTTTCCCTTTAAAACACCTTCCTGATCGTCTTGTTAGGTGCAAGCTGGCAGGCATAGCCTGTTACCCAGCCCCTGGGCCCAAGAGCCGAGTCTGCGCGGAGTGCCAGCGCCTCTGCCAGAAATGTTTCGTCAGCGGCGTTCCTGTGTCTGGGTGGGAGAAGAAGAAGAAATCGAGGGTTGTCATGGTGAGCGACGCTGAAGACAACATCCGGGCCGCTGAAGAGGCCATTCCGCAGGACACAAGCACTAAGGTCCTGGCTTCGGAAAGCAGCTTAACCTCAGGCTCAAGGAGGGAGGCTATCTCCCTACTTCAAGAACAAAACCGGCTCCTCTGCGAGCAGAACCAGCGGCTGCACGATCAGACGCGACTCCTCGCCGCCCTTTCACAAATGTTTATTGGTTCCTCCAACGTACAAACCGCGATACTGCAGGAGTTGGGCTCTCTCCGCGGGTCCTCTGGTCGCGTTGAAGACTTGCTCGAAAGGTCTCTGGGGCACTCGTCCACTCCATATGATAACGAGGGTGGGGTGAGCAATGCTAGCCCGTCCGAGGTGAGTTGGAGTCCCGTGCCGCCTAGTGAAGAGCTGGAGTACGTTGAGGAATCGGAGCTGGATCGAGTGGTAGCAGAACGAACGGCATCCACGGATGAGACTGGTGACTCGGCTATGGAGCCTCCTGCTCGTTTTGCTCCTGGCTAGCATCTCTCCGCAGGCCTTCGTTGTACCATATCTGCTTCGCTGCCTTGTGTACTTTTGTTTTTTTATTTATTTATCAATATACGTGTTTTCTTGCTCGCTGTGGGGTGAATTTAGTAGGCTTCAATCAGAAAGTGTAATGGTCGAGGCGTCTATCGAAGTTACGGGTGAAGAAAAGGTAGGTAAAAGTAGGCGAAAGAAGGCGAAACACTTTACTAGTGAATCGGGGTATGTTTTTAAATTTTTAAGCAGTGCGGAATTGGCGGAATTGGCGGACTCCTAGCGGAATTGAACGTTGTAGTTATCTAAGTATAGTACATTTCATCTTCGTTATCTTCTATGTCAGAAAGATCGTTGTTCAAGTCTTCATTACCTTCACCGCTTGCTGGCGTCGTGTCAGTTGGGTCGTCGTCGCCTAAAGAAGCGGAGTTGGACATGTCCTGGACGTGTTCCTCAGAGGTGTCGAGCACATTCTCTGGTATAGTTAGCTTTTTGCAGGCAAAGTAAGGGATTACGCGGAACGCCGCGTATGGCCTGTCCAGTACTGTACCGTCAAGCTCGCAAATGATATAGGCTCCTCCATGGTTGCAGGATAGAACCACGTAGGGACCAATGTACCGCGGGCGCATCTTTTTATTGAGCGATTTCTCTATTGCCGTGTTGCGGACCAAAACTAAATCCCCTCACTGGAAGTCGAAGTCTCTGATGACCGTCGGGTGCTCTTGCTCGAACCATTTTGCTGCGGCTACGCGGGCTTGATAGACTTTGTCTTTGAGAGCCTCTGTTTGGGCACGATGCTTCTGCAACTCCGTGGCGCGGCGGGCTATTAACTCCGTGGTGGACAAGAACGCAGAGGGTGGCGGGAGCAGGTAGGTGGCCTCAGTGATATCTAGCAGAAGTAGCAGCTGTGTCCCGGTAACTGCAAAGTAGGGCGACACCCCCATGCGATGTCTAGCTGTAACGCACTCTGACCAGAATACTGAATGCAGCGCTGTGGACCATTGCGACTCGTTGCCTTCCGTTGCTTTGTACAGTGCCTGTCGGATGTCATAGTGACTGCGTTCGACAATTCCATTAGCGCGGGAGTTGTAACCTGAGATGCGGATGTGGCGGATATGGTACTTGTTAGCGAGGTACTCCGCGGCTCTCAGTATTGGCGCCCCGTTGTCCGTGACGATCTCGACCAAGCTTCCCCAACGGCAGATCAAGTGCTCAAAGATCCAGTCTCCAATGGCATTGGCAGTTTCTCGATGTAAGGCGCGGTATTTGATTAGACGGCGGGAGGTGCATGGTATCCATGTACACCTTGGCGAATATTGGAGCGGGGATGGTGACAACAGGCGGGATGCAGAACTGTTGTAGTTGCCGCTCTTGACATGCGTGACAGGACTTGATGTACCATTTGATGTCGTCCTGCATCTGTGGCCACCAGAATCGTTCCATGATCGCTGCACGAGTGGCGTAATATCCGCGATGTCCCAAACCGTCGTGGCAGTCGAATAGCACGCCAAGTCGTTTCTGCGTTTCTACTACCACCTTATGGGCTCCGTCCTTGTCCCTATACCATAATCGTTCAGCGTGGACAAAAAACTTGACACAATACCGCGTGAAGCTAGGCCACTCCTCATCCGATACCTCCGCGGGTCGTTCCAACTCCATTAAAAACTGCTTGACGAGTAAGAGTCGTGCCTCGTCTTTTCTGGAGGTGTTGACGCGCCACGGGAAGACTTCTTCGTACAGTCCTGTCTATTATATCTTCAGCGGGCAGTAGTGTGGGGTTAGCGGTGTTGGGCGGAACTGAGTCGGAAGTGAAGGTGGCAGCTGGGCGACAATCACGGCGTTCCCTGTTGGTTTCATAGAGCGGGAGAGTCTTCTGAAGGTCGGGGTTGATCTTTTCTCATCTGCGGGGCAAGTTCGATGAGCAATCTCTAGAAACCTCGTTAATCTGATGCATGAACCCATACAAATTATCGATCCAGTCGTCAAACTCCTCATCCTCGTCCCTGCTTGGCGGCTCATCGAGTGGCTGTTGCGGGCATCTTGATAATCCGTCGGGGGCGTGCAGTTTTCCGGGAACATGAACCAGTTCGAAGTGGAAAGTCAGAATCGATAGGATCCAGTGGTTTATGGAAGTGGAGGGTGCGATATCCGGGTTCTTGAGCATGTCTTTAATGTAACGAGCATCCACTTCGACGATGAGGTTCCGTACTCCAATGAGATACAACTTTAGTGCCTTCAGGGCGCGATAGAGCCTGTAGATCTCGAGCTTGGGCTGCGAAAGCGGGCTTCTCGTTCATTCAGTGTGATCGAGCCAAAGCGGTTGTAGTAGCGGACCGAGGGCCTGTCGGGGTCGCACTGACATGAGAAAAACCCTACCACAATATAGGAAGTGTCGACGGATAATATAACGGGAGCATCGGATTTGTAGTCAATAGGGCGCAGCGCTGGTGACGCGATGAGTGCCTTCTTGAGGTCCTCTTGAGCCGCTACTTCCGCGGGGCCGAATGTGAATGGCGTGGCCTTCCTGGTTAATGCTACTAGTGGATGCGCGCGCTTGGCGAAGTTTTTGATGAAGATCCGGCCAACCCCAATGGTGCCGAGGAAGGCGCGGACTTCCGACAATGACTTGCAGGGTCCCCAGTTGGTGATGGCGGCTACCAAGTCCTTCTCAGGTTTGCGGCCTTCATAGGTGCATAGGTGACCGAACTACCGTGATTTCTGGCGCGCAAAGGATGAGCTTCTTCCCCGAGAATGTTCCGCCGGCATACTTCATGCGTTGAACGACGCGGTTGAGTCCCTGGAAGTGTTCCCATATGAAACGTCGAATTCCGGGATTAGTGGGGATAGTCTCGTATGTCCCGTCAAGTTGTTGGTAGCGGGTTGGAGGGCCTTTCACTGGGACGTCGTCAATGTACGGAATGGTGAGATCCGGGATCTCAGGCTGTAGGATAGAGGTGACGTCGTCGTGGAAAATAGGGATGGAGTTCGTCCAACCCATGGGCAGGGTCGTCAAGCGCATAGCTCCAAAGGGCGTCTGAAAAGTTGTCAAATCGCGAGAACCTTCTGCAAGCGGGCATTCATCATATCCGACGTAGAGGTCCAGCATTGCCCCGCAAGCCCTTCCAGCGAAATTCTCCGCGATGTGTTCCGGGATAGGTGTGACACCGGAGTGGCGGATGGTGACAGCGTTGAGGGGCTCGAGCGAGTGTACTAGGTGCAGCTTACCATTTTTCTTCAGCACGCAGAACCAGTGGGATCGGTACGAGGAGTTGGACGGCTCGTAAACACCAGCGTCGATCTTGGTACGGATGATCTTGCAGATTTGGTCGTACAGTCCCAGCGGAATTGGGATATTGCATTGTACCCATGGCGTATGCAGAACTGTCGGAATGTCAATAGGCGGGAAATACTCCGTTTTAAACTGTCCGCGTTCACTGTCGTCCCAGGCGAACGCTTGGTCGTGCTTGGTCATGAAATGGTGCATTAGCTTCCGTTCCTCGGGCCACAGGAAGTCCTTGTCGTGTTCTTGGTCTAGGTTTTCCATACGTTCCTGCGTATACCTCCCAACGGGCGCGAAGACCGGCAGGTTTGCGCTGAGTTCCGGTAGGCTGGCTAGCGGGTCGCCTTTGATGTCTCGGACAATTCTAAATTCTTGAGGTAACTGACTAATGACGGGCTTGACTTTCTTATCGACTAGCTTGTACTTTTTCTTTTGCGGGGATAAAAACACTGGTGAAACGTTATCGCGGCGAGGGTTGCGGGACTTGGAGCGGGATGGTTCCGTGGAGTTGGACTTGCTAGGGGATCGTATGGTTTTGTGAAGGAAGGCGCGGGTGGTCGGATCACATTTGGTCGTGTCGAATTCATTAAGACTTAGCGCGGCTCCGAGGTACAAGCGAGCAAGATTGTGATTATTCGTTCTACTGCTATGTACATTGGGGGTGCGCTGTATCGAGGGGACGGGGGTATAGGCTTCTATTTCTATAGGTTTCTGAGCTCCGTCAATCGTGATGATACAGGCTACCTCTCCATGATTTTGAATCAGTTCCTCGAGGCTACTTGAAAACCCTCCTTCTCCTCGCGCATTTTGACGAAACGCGGTGGTCCGCGGGGTATGGTCGGGATTGTTACTACTGCGTCGCTGTTAGGATCGTGTATCGTGATGGTCTGTTCTTCGTTTTGATAATTTTTGACCACCGATTGGGCAAGCACATCGAAAGGGCGGCCGAGAAGGATGTCGTATGCGGGGGAGCAGGATGACGTGGACTTGGAAATATAGCTCGATATTGCCCACCTTGAATGGTACGTCCTTGGCTAATCCTGAGCGATGTGTCGACTTCGCCGTTCGCTGCTTCCATGTCGATTTTTATCGCAGGGTTGTAGGCGATCCCTAGCTGGTGGCTGACGGCGTCGGACATGCATATGATGGAGCACCCAGGGTCCACAACGCAGTTGACTATTGCGCGGTCGTCGACTCTAGCCTGTATGCACCGCAGTGCGTGGGACTCCTTGCCGACCTTGAGACGAGCCTTGTATTGGGGGTCTGCCACGTAGTACGCTTTGGCTATGTCTGGCAGGACGAAGACGTTGCGCATGTCCGCGGGGTTGGCGGGGTTGGTAGCGGGATTGGCGGAGTTGGCGACAGGGACTCGACGCGGAGTCAAGAACTCGCGCATCTTGTGGCAGACGTCGGGCGAAGCTGCTAGCAGCTCCTCGAAGCTAAGGTTGGCGGCAGGACTCGTGAGGACGCGTTTGAAGATTTGATCGATGGCCTGCGGGTTTTGCGCGGGAGTAGCAGTGGTGTACGAGGGGTCCTTGCTCTTGGGTAGTGCCCCAAACGGCTGATCTGTTGGCAGCTGGTAATTGGCGTCGCAAGCATTGGCAAAAGGGTGCATAGGCGGCTGGTCACGGGCTTTGGCGACTCCTGGCGAGGTGATTTCTTCGGGTGGCGGGGCTGGTGCTGCTGGTGGTGCTGGTGGGCGCGGTTCCTTTCCTTTTGCGTGTAGCGGAATTTCTACCCTGTCAAATACTACCTTGCTCTTTTTGGCTGCTTGCAACACTATAAGAGCCCTCTGCATCCGTTCAATCTCCTCATCGACGTCGTCCGCGGGGTTTGCTGCTGTCTCGTAACTTAAAATTGGCGCGGTGCTTGACATTGCCAGCTCTTGGTGGTTGTCGCGGGGCGAGTAAAACATAGCGGGGCAGATTCCGGACTGTTGAGTTGGCTGGGCGTTGACTTGCCGGTGGTACTCGTTGACGTGTTCCTTCATGTTGTTGCCGGGTAAGTATCTTGATACATAGTTGCTGGTTGGCAACACTATGCGTCCCTCGAGGTTTCTCGTGATTTTTCTGCTCGCGATGTAGCTGTCGACTTCTGGGCACCAACCGATGAAGTGGGCCAAGTTGCCACAGAACGTGCAACCCAGAATAGCGGGGCATGTACTGGAGTTGGATCCTAGCGGAACTGCGTTGGAACCCGTTGCTGGCGTTGTTTGCGACCAATTCCGCGGAGCTGGCGCACACATCTGGGTGGTTGCGAGCGATTGCGTGAGGGATTGCAGCATTGTTTGCGTCTGTAGCGAACTTTGCACCATCTTCTCCATAAGACTGAACATGTCTTCAGTCTTCACGCCAGGCGTTGCTACTGGCTCGGTTTTGGTTGGCGGGGTTGACGCGGGGTTGGCGGGGTAGGCAGTGGGGTACTCTGGCCTAGCGGTATGGGGCGCGGTGATAAGTTCACCCCGCTATTGGAAATAGTGAGGATCAGGAAGGGGTGAGGTCGCGAAAGGATTCCCGTCAACTCCGGTGTGCGCGATGACAACGTTACGACATGCGGAACTGGCAACTCCGCAGATAATGTTTGTCACAAGGCGTAACAGCGATGAATGCAGGACACGGAGTATGACAAAAGCTCAGAGGCGCGAATGAAACGAGGAGGCCGTAGCTGAAAGGATGAGACTCGAAGGCTGGGGTGTACTATCTTTTTTTTCTAAGTGTCGTACATGAGCTTATATACGTTTTTCTACCCTACTAATGACGAAGTGACTCTGCAAATTTTCACCTTGCAACCGTATATCCAAATCTGTCTTGAAAGTCTTTGCTGCAATGGGGCTAGCTGAGGAACACGATGGTGGTATAGGAGCGCCACGGTGAGAACCAGTATCGCAACCCGACGCGGGACACTAATAGAATCGTATACTTTGAAATAGACGTTGATGATCGCCGTTGGCGGCAACGCCGGGATTCATCTGGCTTGACGCGTCCCTGTGCTCTATTTTCCGCTGGACCTGACTGGTCTATACCGTAGTTGGTCGTCGGCCGATGGGTTTACTCGTCCGCTAGGGGCCTGATCCGCTATGTCGGTGCGTCGCTAGGGATGACGTGGTGTCCGTGTATGGGTGACCCTGGCATTGCAGAAGGTAGATCTGTTCCTAACGCGGATATCGCTTTGATGGCACCTGTCCCTTCTCCGGTGAACTAAGCTGGGCCGGCTAGCAATTTTTACGTGGATCGGCTGACAGTGTGCTTTGTCGGGGTGAATGACCGACTGGCGCGGGGTTTGGACAGGGTACGCGGAAGACGAACTTGGCCATTGAGCGTGGGCGACACTTGCCTTATGGCGGATAATCGCAGAGTTGGCAGAGTTGCTCTTGGCTAGCGCGGAAGACTTGCGGAAGACCTTGGGTGAGTGCAAATGCTAAGCAACGGGGTCAGGCATGTATAATCCTAGTGAGGGTAAGGTTTCTAACGTCTAGTGCTGAGACTAGTCGTTTGATACCTATACACCTTCACATCAGAACGATGCTCATCATCTCCCCCCCACTTAAAAATCTGACTGTCCTCAGTCAGTCACGCGAAGGGATTGGATAGTAGATTGCTGGGTTTTCGGCTGCAGTGCTCTCTGTGTGGTATGACCTATGAAATGAAATGAAAGGAACTATACTACGAATGAGACTGAAATATAATGAACTGAACATGCGTGGAAGCTTTCTGGGTTTGTTAACTGGTGATACGTCCTGGTCCGGCTGCTGGCAGAAGTCTTCATATTCGGAAAAGCGGGGTCCGCGGAATTGGGCCTTGACTGTGCGCGCTACTCGGGTATGTCGACTTCCGGTCACGGGATCATGCGATTGCGGCCTTTGTTGAATTAACTCTAACTTCATCCTTCCACTTCTCTGCATACCCTACTATCATGTCTTCCAGACAAACGCCCGAATACAACTCTGATGAGGAAATCGCGCGCATGGAGGCGCAGCTGGAACGGGAAGAGGAGGAGCTGGCGCGCGCGGGAGGAGGCGGAGGAGAAAGCCCGCGAAGAGGCCGCGGCTCGCTTGGCATCCCTAAAGGCTGAGAGGGCAAGGAAGTTGCAAGAGGCCGCTGAGCGAAAGGCTTGCGAGGAAAGAGAAGTGGCAGAGAGGAAGGCTCGGGACGAGGAGGAGGCACGGCGAAGAGCCGCTGAAGAGGCGGCACGGAAGTTACGAGACGAGAGAGAAGCCGACAGAGCAGAGGGCTCGAGAGGAAGAGGCAGCACGGCGAAAGGCTCACGAAGTGGAAGAAGCACAGAGGAAGGTTGTGGAAGCAGCCATGGAACTTGAGCAAAGACAGCAAGAGGCTGAAACCCGCCTCCAGCAAGTTTTGTTGCCCCGGGTACAACTCCGCCTGCCTGAGCGTCGCCCGGCTTCTCCTTTGGACGTCGTGACGGTTCGGGCGCGGGTGGAGGCAGAAGAAGCAATGATGGAGGAGGCGGATGAAGCGATGCTGGCAGCACTAGTTGCCGTAAATTGAAAGGAGACCGTGCAGGGCTCAGCGGAAACAGAAGCAGGGCGCGCACCGCTAGCGCGGGGGTAGAAGCTGGTCTGTCCAAGCGGGCCAAGGAGGTGTTGCCCAACGAGCCGCCTTGTGACCGGTGAGTTTCTTTCATTTTCGTATAACGCCTTTCTGATCTTTTGATAGGTGCAAGCTGGCAGGCATAGCCTGCTACCCGGCTCCTGGGCCAAAGAGCAAGGTCTGCACGGAGTGCCAACGCCTCCGCCAGAAGTGCTTCGTGGGCGGCGTTCCCGTATCTGGGCAGGACAAGAAGAAAGCCCGATCGAGGGCTATTGTGGTGAGCGGCGACGAAGATGACCTCCAGGTTGCAGAAGAAAGCATTCCGCGGGACACGAATGATGGGGTGCAGGCCAGGGAAGATGGCCCCTCTGCGAGTTCGACGAGGGAGGCCGTTTCCCTTCTTCAAGAACAAAATCGGCTCCTCCACGAGCAAAACCAACAATTGTACGACCAGACTCGGCTCCTCACCGCCCTGTCCCAGACCTTCATAGGCACATCCAACGTGCAAACGGAGATACTCCGGGAGCTGGGCTCCCTCCGCAGATCGTCAAGTCGCATCGAGGACCTTCTCGAGAGGTCGCTGGGGCGCCCGCCTACTCCGTACTGACAATGGGGGCTGGTCGGGCTATACGAGCCCATCCGAGGTGAACTGGAGTCCCATGCCACCCAGCGAGGAGCTGGAATATGTCGATGAGGAATGAGTGGTAGCGGGACGAGCGGGGTCTTCCTCAAGCGCGGGGGCAGGGGCAACGGTGGCAGTAGCGGGAGAGAGGGCGATGGACGAGGCTGGTGACTCTGCTATGGAGCCGCCAACTCATCTTTCACCTGTATAGTCGGTTTCTCCGCGGGCCTCCTTGTATATTTTTCTTTGCTTGTCTCTTGTCGCAATATAACCCCCCTTGCGTTCTTGTGAAATGAATTAGTAGTCTAAGTCAGAAAGTATAATGGTCGAGGAGTCTGTATCGAAATTACGGATGAGACAACAGTAGGTGAAAGTGGACAAAAGATAAAGAAAAACGTTACTAGTGGTCTGGGGTGTGTTTTCAAAAATTAAATAGTGCGGAGTTGGCAGAATTGTAGCGGAATTGTAGCGAAATTGGGAGTTGTGGCTATCTAGGTATAGTACATATCTTTGTCTTCTTCTATGTCGGAAAGATGGCCAGTCGAATCTCCATCGTCTTCATCGTTTGCTGGCGTCGTTTTGGTTGGGTCGTCATCACCTAATGAGCTGGAGTTGGACATCTGCCGGACGTGTTCCTCGGGGGTGTCGAGCACATTCTCTGGTATAATTAGTTTTTTGTGGGCAAAGTAGGGTATTACGCGGAATGCTGCATATGGTCTGTCAAGTACTGTACCGTCTAGTTCGCAAATGATGTAAGCTCCTCCGCGGTTACGGGATAGAACAATGTAGGGGCCAATATAGTGGGGGCACATCTTCTTGTTGAGCGACTTCTCTATGGCTGTGTTGCGGACCAAAACTAAGTCCCCTCGCTGGAAGTCAAAGTCCCTGATGATCGTCGGGTGCTCTTGCTTGAACCGTTTTGCTGTGGCTACGCGGGCTTGATAGACTTTGTCTTTAAGAGCCTCCGTTTGGGTGCGACGCTTCTGCAACTCCATGGCACGGCGGGCTATTAACTCCGTGGTGGACAAGAACGCAGAGGGTGGAGGAAGCAGGTAGGTGGCTTCAGTGATGTCCAGCAGGAGTAGCGGCTGTGTCCCGGTAACTGAAAAGTAAGGCGATACTCCCATGCGACGCCTAGCTGTGACACATTCTGACCAGAATACCGAATGTAACGCTGTAGACCATTGCGACTCGTTGCCTTCAGTGGCTTTGTACAGTGCCTGTCGGACGTCATAGTGACTGCGTTCGACAATTCCATTAGCGCGGGAGTTGTAGCCTGAAATGCGGATGTGGCAGATGTGGTATTTATTGGTGAGGTACTCCGCGGCTCTCAGAATTGGTGCTCCGTTGTCCGTGACTATCTCGACCAAGCTTCCCCAACAACATATCAAGTTTTCAAAGATCCAGTCCCCAATGGCGTTGGCAGTTTCTCGACATAAGGCGCGGTATTCAGGGTAATGCATCAGAGAGCAGCGGGCTTGAATCAAGTACTTGTACTGATTAGACGGCGGGAGGTGCATCGTATCCATGTACACCTTAGCGAATATTGGCATGGGGACAGCGATGACTGGTGGAATGCAGAACTGCTGTAATTGTCGCTCCTGAGGACTTGATGTACCACTTGATATCGTCTTGCATCTGTGGCCACCAAAACCGTTCCATGATTGCTGCACGAGTCGCGTAATATCCGCGATGTCCCAAACTGTCGTGGCAGTTGACTAGCACTCTAAGCCGTTTCTGTGTTTCTACCACCACTTTGTGAGCTCCGTCCTTGTCCCTATACCATAATCGTTCAGCGTGGACGAAAAACTTAACACAATACCGTGTGAAACTAGGCCATTCTTCATCCGATACCTCTGCGGGTCTCTCCAACTCCGTTAAGAATCGCTTTACTAGTAACAGTCGTGCCTCGTCTTTTCCGGAGGTGTTGACGTGCCACGGAAACACTTCTTCGTACGTCCTGTCCATTATCTCTTCAGTGGGCCGTAGCGCGGGGTCACCGGAGTTGGGCAGAACTGAGTCGGAAGTGAAGGTGGCGGCTGGGCAACAATCGCGGTGTTCCCTGTTGGTTTCGTAGTGTGAGAGGTTCTTCTGAAGGTCGGGGTTGATCTTTTCTTGTCCGTGGGGCAAGTTCGATGTGCAATCTCTAGAAACCTCGTTAATCTGATGCATGAACCCATACAAATTATCGATCCAGTCGTCAAACTCCTCGTCCTCGTCCTTACTTGGCGGCTCATCAAGTGGCTGTTGTGGGCGTCTTGATAATCCGTCGGGGGCATGCAATTTTCTGGGAACGTGGACCAGCTCGAAGTGGAAAGTGAGAATCGAGAGGATCCAATGGTTGATGGAAGCTGAGGGTGCGATATCCGGATTCTTGAGCATGTCCTTGATGTAGCGGGTGTCCACTTCGACGATGAGGTTCTGTACTCCAATGAGATACAACTTTAGTGCCTTCAGGGTGCGATAGAGCCCGTAGATCTCGAGCTTGGGTTGCGAAAAGTGGGCTTCTCGTTCGTTCAGTGTGATTGATCCAAAACGATTGTAATAGCGAACCGAGGGCCTGTCGGGGTCACACTGACATAAGAAAAACCCTACCGCGATATAGGAAGTGTCGACGGATAATATAACAGGAGCGTTGGATTTGTAGTTGATAGGGCGCAGCGCTGGTGATGCAATGAGTGCCTTTTTGAGGTCTTCCTGTGCCGCGACTTCCGCGGGGCCGAATGTGAACGGCGTGGCCTTCCTGGTTAACGTTACGAGTGGGTGCACGCTGCTTGGCGAAGTTGTTAGCTCCTGGTGATTGTCGCGGGGTGAGTAGAACATGGCGGGGCAGGATCCCGGATTGTTGAGTTGGCTGAGCGTTGACTTGCCGGTGGTACTCGTCGACGTGTTCCTTCATGTTGTTGCTGGGAAGGTACCTTGATATGTAGTTGCCAGTTGGCAACACTATGCGTCCCTCAAGGTTCCTCGTGATTTTTCCACTTGCGATGTAGCCGTCGACTTCTGGGCATCGACCAATGAAGTGGGCCAAGTTGCCACAGAACATGCAACCCAGGATAGCGGGGCGTGTACCGGAACTAGCGCCTAGCGGAACTGCGTTGGAACCTGTTGCTGGCGTTGTTTGCGACCAATTCCGTGGAGCTGGCGCATGCGTCTGGGTGGTTGCGAGCGATTGCGTGAGGGATTGCAGCATTGTTTGTGTCTGTAGCGAACTTTGCACCATCTTCTCCATAAGACTGAACATGTCCTCAGTCTTCACACCAGGCGTTGCTGCTGGCTCGAGTTTGGTTGGCGGGGTTGACGCGGGGTTGGCGGGGTAGGCAGCGGGGTACTCTGGCCTGGCGGTATGGGGCGCAGTGGGCTTGTTGATTAGTTTATCGTAAAACGACGCACCCTGGATAACTTCTTGCGCGGCCGCTAACGTTTGTTTGAGCGAGTAGGGGTCGTCGCGGTGTACGTTCAGGTACTGGCTGTGCATGTACCTGTACATCTCCATGCCGACGTGGACCTGGAACCCTTTGAAGAAGTATTCGCTCTGTTGGCGCGTCGAGAGCCGGCCATTTTTGATGAGATACTTCATGATTACCAGAAAGCACTGGTAATAACTGCATAGATCCTCTGCGGTTTGGATTCCGAGGCAGAGAGTTTCCTCGATTAGGCGGTCCAAATCCGCCTGCATGTGCTCGCGCTCATTTATTACTCCGGTATACAGCGCTGGTTACCGATGCCTTGAAAGCCTCGTACGTTGAGGCGGCGTCGAAGGTGTCTACACCTCCCCATAGATCGTATTCCGTGTCGTGGAGGTAGCGCAGCGCGTATACCTTTTTCTGTTGCGTGGAAGTGACACCAGCTTCGCTAAACAGCAGTTCGAGTTCATTGAAGTAGCGCGGAAGGCGGCAGGGTTGATTTGAATCGAAGCGGGGTGCGGCGGAGGCGTATCGAGCGGGCATGGGCTTGGTTTGTGCATGGTCGGCCATCTTGACTGTTGGTGGAACTAGGTCGTCGGGATTTGAAGTTGAAATACTGGAACTGGAACTTGAACTTGAGGATGCTGGAGGCAGGCTTGGCAATGGTTGCGGGAGTTCTGATGGCGATGAGGTGAGTGGGCTTGATTCGTTGGAGCAGGGCGGATCTGGTGGGTTGGCTGGCGGGGTGCTGGTGGAAACGTCGAAGGAATGGAATGTCTCGGATTGATCTGGCGGGCTACTGAGAGGATGTTGAGGGTTGGCGGAAGGCTCTGTCGATATCGTTGATGGCTTGGAATTCCGGGGCGAGGCCTAGGTGTCTGCGGGATTGACGTTGGAATGTGTTGGTGTTTTTGAATATTTCGCTCAATGCCTCACTAGGGTCCTGCTGTAAAAGTTGCTGCGCGTTCTTGGCTCTTCGTTTAAGCGAGTTGTACCAATCAGAGAAGACGCTGGTGGACGACGGGGATGGGGCGTAATGACCGGGGAATTGCTGGTCCCGGGGTGATTCAGGCGGTGTTGACGGCATAATTCTTTCAATGCCTCACTGGGGCAGCCAATATGATAAGTTCACCCTGCTATTGGAAATAGCGAGGATCAGGAAGGGGTGAGGTCACGAAAGGATTCCTGTCAACTCCGGTGTGCGCGATGACAACGTTACGACGCGCTGGAACTGGCAACTCCGCAGATAATGTTTGTCACAAGGCGTAACAGCGATGAACGCGGGATGCGGAGTACGACAAAAGCTCAGAGGCGCGGACGAAACGAGGAGGCCGTAGCTGAAAGGATGAGACTCGAAGGCTGGGGTGTACTATCTTTTTTTTCTAAGTGTCGTACATGAGCTTATATACGTTTTTCTACCCTACTAATGACGAAGTGACTCTGCAAATTTTCACCTTGCAACCGTATATCCAAATCTGTCTTGAAAGTCTTCGCGCAATGGGGCTAGCTGAGGAACACGATGGTGGTATAGGAGCGCCACGGTGAGAACCAGTATCGCGACCCGACGCGGGACACTAATAGAATTGTATACTTTGAAATAGACGTTGATGATCGCCGTTGGCAGCAACGCCAGGATTCATCTGGCTTGACGCGTCCCTGTGCTCTATTTTCCGCGGACCTGACTGGTCTATACCATAGTTGGTCATCGGCCGATGGGTTTACTCGTCCGCTAGGGGCCTGATCCGCTATGTTGGTGCGTCGCTAGGGATGACGTGGCGTCCATGTATGGGTGACCCTGGCATTGCAGAAGGTAGATCTGTTCCTAACGCGGATATCGCTTTGATGGTGCCTGTCCCTTCTCTGGTGAACTAAGCTGGGCTGGCTAGCAATTTTTACGTGGATCAGCCGACAGTGTGCTTTGTCGGGGCGAATGACTGGCTGGCGTGGGGTTTGGACAGGGTACGCGGAAGACGACTTGGCCATTGAGCGTGGGCGATGCTTGCCTTATGGTGGATAATTCGCGGAGTTGGCGGAGTTGCTCTTGGCTAGCGCAGGAAGACTTGCGGAAGACCTTGGGTGAGTGCAAATGCTAAGCAACGGGGTCAGGCATGTATAATCCTAGTGAGGGTAAGGTTTCTAACGTCTAGTGCTGAGACTAGTCGTTTGATACCTATACACCTTCACATCGGAACGATGCTCATCAGCGGCGGGCTTGTTGATTAGTTTATCGTAAAACGACGCACCCTGGATGACCTCTTGCGCGGCCGCTAACGTTTGTTCGAGAGAGTAGGGGTCGTCGCAGTGTACGTTCGGGTACTGGCTGCGCATATACCTGTACATTTCTGTTCCGACGTGGACCTGGAACCCTTTGAAGAAGTATTCGCTCTGTTGGCGCGTCGAGAGCCATCCATTTTTGATGAGATACTTCGTGATTACCAGAAAGCGCTGGTAGTAACTGCATAGGTCTTCCGCGGTTTGGATTCCGAGGCAGAGCGTCTCTTCGATTAGGCGGTCCAAATCTGCCTGCGTGTGTTTGCGCTCGTTTATTACTCCGGTGTACAGCGCGGTTACCGATGCCTTGAAAGCCTCATACGTTGAGGCGGCGTCGAAGGTGTCTACTCCTCCCCATAAGTCGTACTCCGTGTTGTGGAGGTAGCGCAGCGCGTAGACCTTTTTCTGCTGTGCAGAGGTGACGCCAGCTTCACTAAATAATAGTTCGAGCTCGTCGAAGTAGCGCAGAAGGCGGCGGGGTTGGTTTGAATCAAAGCGGGGTGCAGCGGAGGCGTAACGAGCAGGCATGGGCTTGGTTTGTTGTGCGTGGTCGGCCATCTTGACTATCGGTGGTTGAACTGAGTTGTCGAGGTTTGAGGTTGAACTGCTGGAACTGGAACTTGAACTTGAGCTTGAGGAAACTGGAGGCGGACTTGGCGATGGTTGCGGGAGTTCCGATGGCGACGAGGTGAGCGGGCTTGTTTCTTCTGAGCGGGGTTGTCCTGGCGGGTTGGCTGGCGGGGTGCTGGTGGAAACGTCGAAGGAATGGAATGTCTTGGATTGATCTGGCAGGCTACAAGAGGATGTTGAGGGTTGGCGGAATGCTCTGTCGATATCGTCGATAGCTTGGAATTCCGGGGCGAGGCCTAGTCGTCGGCGGGATTGACTGTTGGAACGTGTTGGTGCTTTTGAATATTTCACTCAACACCTCGCTAGGGTCTTGGTGCAAAAGCTGCTGCGCGTTCTCGGCTCTTTGTTTAAGCGAGTTGTACCAATCGGAGAAGACGCTGGCAGACGACGGGGATGGGGTGTAATGACCAGGGAATTGCTGGTCCCGGGGTGACTCGGGTGGTGTTGACGGCGTAATTCTTTCAGAAGCCTCACTGGGGCAGCCAATATGATAAGTTCACCCCGCTATTGGAAATAGCGAGGATCAGGAAGGGGTGAGGTCGCGAAAGGATTCCCGTCAACTCTGGTGTGCGCGATGACAATGCTACGATGTGCGGAACTGGCAACCCCGCGGATAATAACGTTTGTCACACAAGGCGTAACAGCGATGAATGCGGGATGCGGAGTACAACAAAAGCTCAGAGGCGCGAACGAAACGAGGAGGACGTAGCTGAAAGGATGAGACTCGAAGGCTGGGGTGTACTATCTTTTTTTTCTAAGTGTTGTACAGGAGCTTATATACATTTTTCTACCCTACTAATAACGAGGTGACTCTGCAAATTTTCACCTTGCAACCAGTATATCCAAATCCGTCTTGAAAGTCTTCACGCAATGGGGCTAGCTGAGGGACGCGATGGTGATATAGGAGTGCCGCAGTGAGAACCAGTATCGCAACCCGACGCGGGACGCTAATAGAGTCGAATACTTGAAATAGACGCGCCTGATTGCCGTGCGCGGCAACTCCTGGGATTCATCTGGCTTGACGCGTCCCTGTGCTCTATTTTCCACGGACCTGACTGGTCCATACTGTAACTGGTCGTCGGCCAATGGGTTTATTCATCCGCAAGAGTCCTGACCCGCTATGTCAGTTCGTTGCTAGGGATGACGTGGCGGCTGCATAGGGGTGACCCTTGGATCGTAGACTGTAGCTCCTTCCTAACGCGGATATGATATTGATGGCGACAGTCCCTTCTCCGGTGACCTAAGCTGTGCCGGCTTGACAATTTTGTGTGGCTCGGCCAACATGGTGCTGACATCGGATGCGCATGACCGACTAGCGTGGGTTTTGGATGGCGTACACAGGAGGCGACTTGGTCGTTAGGTGTGGGCGATGCTTTCCTTATAGCGGATAATCGCGGAGTTGGTGGAGTTGCTCGTAGCTAGCGCGGAAGACTTGCGGAAGACTTTGGATGGGTGCAGATGCTAAGCAACGGGGTCAGGCATGTGTAATCCTAGTGAGGGTAAGGTTTCTAACGTCTAGTGCTGAGACTAATCCGTTTGATACCTATACCCCGTCACATCAGAACGATGCTCATCATCGTAGTTCCTTTCTGTTAGGATCGATGTCCTTGGTTCGTTATCGAGTCAACAGTGACGACTAGAGTCTCAGTCTAATCCCAGTCACTGGACAAGAATGCTGTTCGACTGTTGTGCTAGGCAGCGACAAAGATAGCTCGAGTGATAGAGAGGACTGAGAGCGAGAGGGTTGTTCGGTAAAGGACAATACTCGATTAAGTTGGAACTGGAGTACTATGGTACATGCGCAGGGTTTATATACTGCCTAGAGAACAATGAAGAAATATAAAAGGAAGTAAAACGAGGGGTAGTTCAGGCGGATGAAATGAGTGTCAAAGCATAGTGACAAAGTGAAGAAAGGCTTATTGTAATAAGTAAGCGTAAGAGAAAGAAGTTGTAACATTACCCCCTCCCTATGCGAGAAGTCACCGACTTCTTAAGGCCAACCTTGAGTTGTCCAGGCATGGTCTGCTCTAGACTCGTACCAGTGGACGATGTTTTTGACGTCCTTTTGTGCTGTATCTACATGCCATCGTACGGAGTCGAGGGTGACTTTCAATTGACGAAGTTCACGAAGTGCGAGATCTCGCTCGGCGTAAGTCATGGTGTTGGGGTCGGTGGTGAGGGTGAGTCCTACGAGGGCTCCAAGCGGGGCGGAGAGGTCTCGGAGATTGGCTGTAATGTACGAGGCTTCGAGGGAGGCAGCGGTGACGAGGGGGTTTGATCTAGGAATAGGTGCGGGGATAATTTCTTCTTCGATAGGTGGTTCCTCAACAAGTTCGGGTGGGTGAATGTGTAGGTCATCGTCAGTGTGGATCATCATTTCGGTTTCGACGAAGATTTCGAGGGGCGGTGTGAAGACTTCGAATGCAGGGAGTTTTTCGGGAAGGGAATAGGCGAGGGCGAGGGTAGCGAGGAGGGTAGTGAGGACGAGTCCTCCAATGAGGATGGAAGGGAAGAGGGTGGAGACGAGGGCGACAAGGATGGCGACGAGCGAGAACATCTTTATGTTTGTGACATTGGTTGGAAGGCTAGGAAGTGGGAGTTTCGTTCTTTTATAGGTTGACTTCGTCGAAGTATTCCACGTCCCAGAGTGAATCGTCTGCGTCAATAGAGAGGATGTTTCGTAAGAGTTGATTGGCCAATGCTTCTGGTCTGGGAGTATTAGGTCGCGTGGGAGGGTTTTCAGCCAAATACGGTTCGTGTAGTGGTCTAGGTGGGATTCGATGTGTAATCGTCCCTTGATTTGTGTGATAAATGATGCCCGTGATCATTGGGTATCCAGGTTCCCATTCGAAATCACGGTAGTGAGGCGGTAGCAGGCAGATTCGGGTATGGAGGTGGTATCCCTCCGTGTGGGATGTATAGGTAGTGCGGGGGTAGGTTAAAGTTTGGCGGTCCACTGGATGGGAAATTGATTTTATCTGGGAATAGTGCCTCCGTCCGGTGTAGGCAGGTCACTCCCGCTGCTTCCAGGTCTCTTGTTCGGTCAATGATCCATAAGGTCAGTGCTCTTTGCGCCTGCCTGACGTGGTGGTCTCTTCTGAGGGCGTTGGTTGGTGTCTGGGGGTCGGCGCTGATCTGTGTCTTATATACTGGGTATAGTGACGGTACTTTTGTTCGGTAGAGCAGGATTTTGCATATTTCAATGAAGGCTGTTCCTATTGCGCGTCGTCCTTGGTGAGGATGGGTTCGATTAGGGAGTTGGATGATTAGGTGTCTAAGTTTTGGGATAGATTGTCTGGGAGAGAATCGGGAGTAGGGGGAAGCAATGTTTTTGGTATGTCTAGCATTCTGTCTGAGGATCTGCTTGTTGCGATACTGGACCATGGTTTTCATAGCAGGTCTCGGCGGTTCTTATATGCTCTAAGGATGTCTGCAGCGTTTTTCAGATTTGTTTCAGGTTCCCATGAGTTTTCGTTCGGTCCAGTACCCTTTCCATTTGACTAAGTATTGATAGCTGGTTCCTCGTTTTCTGTGTGTGATGATTGCTTCTATTTCAAACTCCTCTTGTCCGTTGATGAGATCAGGGGGTGGTTTCATGAAGTTCGGTCCATGCACCGTTGTTTCTTTATATGGAGTTAACAACGTAGTATGAAACACGGGGTGGATGCGCCATTGTTTGGGGAGTTTCAGTTTGTAGGTGACAGGTCCTAGTACTTGCTCAATCATGAAGGGTCCTTCTCTTTTGGGTGCTAGCTTCCTTGACTCATAGGGTATTCGGAGGTTTCGATTTTCGAGCCAGACTTTGTCTCCTTTCTCGAACCTGATACTTTTGTCTTTTGTTCTGAGTGCTACCATTTGTCTAGCGAGTTCGTGTGCAGCGAGTGCTTCTTCTCTAGCTTTTTGTAGCATTCATAGTCGGTTCTCAGCTGCTGGGGTCGTCATGGGGGATGCAGCTGTGGGAATAGCGACAGGGTCTATTCCGTACATTAGCTGAAATGGTGATGCTTTGATGGTATCATGGTGTCGGTTATTGTGAGCGAATTCCGCAATTGGCAGTAGTGATTTCCATCTGTGCGGTTCGTTTGTGCAGAACATTCGGAGGTAGACTTCTAGTTCTTGATTGACTCGTTCTGTCTCGCCATCTGTCTGGGGGTGGTAGGCTGTGCTCATTCTATGGTTTATTCCCAGCGCTTTTCCTATTTCTCGGAATACTTTAGATGCGAACTGTGGTCCTCTGTCAGATATGAGGATATCTGGTAAACCGAATCGTTTGAAGTTTTCGTTTATGTATAGATCCGCGGTTCCTAGTGCATTGATCGTTTTGTGACAAGGGGAAAATGTTACCCCCTTTGTAAGTCCATGGTCCACCGTGACCATGATTGAGTCGAAGCCGTCAGCGATTGGTAGGTCTGTGATGAAGTCAATTGTGACTTGTTGGAAGGGTCAGGTGGCATTAGATTTGATCGGTTGTAGGGCAGGGGTGTTGGGGTGAGTGTTTACTTTCATTTGCTGGCAGAGCGCACATCCTTCGATCCATTCTCTGGTATGCTTGTTCATTCCGGGCCACCAGTAGTTTCGTTTGAGTAATTCTAGAGTTTTAAATCGTCCGGGGTGCCCAGATGTAGGTGATTCATGCGTCAGTTTAATGAGTTGAGTGCGCAATCCATCCTGATCGGGTACATAGGTTTTTCCTTGGTAATGTACAATGTGGTCGACATATGTCCAGTCTTGCAGCTTTGATTTTATTGGTGGTGCTCGATGATTTTGGATTACTTCAACTAGTATTTGCCCAAAGTCGTCTTTAGTCATGCCTTTGCGCAACTTCTCTGCTAGGTCGTCTGCTATAAGCCTGATGAATCGTTCGGGTGGTAACACTGTGGTTTCTTTCAGGGTGTCGTCCATTCCAATGTGGTCTGGTCGTTGAGATAGGGCGTCTGCTTCAAACATCTTAGTTCCAGGGACGTGCTCTATTCGAAGGTCGAATTCACTTAAGAAGGAGGACCATCTGGCTTGTCTGGGGGTAAGGCGTTGTGGGGTTCGATAGAAGGATAAATTCTTGTGATCGCAATGGACGATAGTGGTATGAGGTGATCCATGAAGAAGGTGTTGCCATGCTGCGAGTCCTTTGACGATTGCCAGTAGTTCTCTGTCATAAATCTGATAGTTTTGCTCTGTCGTGGTCAGGGCGTGTGAAATGAAGCCACAAGGGTGCAGGAGTCCAGCTTCATCGGCCTGTTTTAGTACTGCTCCTGTTGCTTTATTCGAGGCGTCGGTTTGCAGGATGAATGGTCGGGTGATATCTGGCATTCGGAGTACTGGGGCTGTTGTAAAGCGTTTCTTTAGGTTGTTAAATGCCACCTGTCGTTCTGGTGTCCAGAGGAACGCTTCATCTTTTTCTGTGAGATCAATAAGTGGTCGAGCAAGGGTTGCGAAGTTTCCAATGAATCGTCAGTAGAAATTCCCAAATCCTAAGAAGGATCGTACTTGCTTGACCGTTGTTGGTGTTGGCCAATCTGCTATTCCTGCCAGTTTAATCGGGTCCATTGTTATTTCCCCAGGTCTAATGATCATTCCGAGGAATTCGATTTCCTGAGTGCAGAACTTGCATTTTTTGAGTTTGAGAAATAAGTCGTTTTCTTTTAGTCGTTCTAGGACGTGTTTTGTCCGGGTTTCTAAGTCTTTGGGTGTTGTTCCACATATTAAAATGTTGTCCATGTAAATGATTAACCATCCTTCATTGATCATGTCTTGGAAGTATTCGTTCATCATTGTCTGGAAAGTGGATGGGGAATTGCATAGACCAAAGAACATGACTGTTGGTTCGTATAGTCCTTTGTTTGTTATGAAGGCTGCTTTCCATTCATCTCCTTCTTTTATCCGAACGTTGTTGTATCCCCATCGGAGATCTAGTTTTGTGAAATATTGCGCGCCGGATAGTTTGGTCATTAGATCGGAGATCAATGGTAGTGGGTATGCATTCTTTATTGTCCATTCATTCAGGTATCGGTAGTCTTGACATGGCCAGAGCGCTCTGCTTTCCTTTTTTGCGACGAAGAAGAATGGCGAGGCTTGTGGGGATTTGGATGGTCTAATGTATCCTTTAGCTAGCTGCTCTGTGATCCATTCGTCGAGGGATGATTGCTCTTTTATCGATAGTGGATAGATTTTGCTGACTTTTGGGGTAAATCCGGCTTTGAGATCGATTGCGTGATCCCATGTGCGTCTGATTGGGAATCGTTCTGAAGGCGCCTTTTCGAAGGTAGATTTCCATCCTTGGTACTCGTCTGGCAGCGTTGTTATGGTTTCTTTGCGTAGCGTGTGTTCTAGTGCCTGTGATGTCGAAGTTTTAACCCTGATCCAGTATTCGTCGATTTCCTGATCCAGGTTTCTTTCTATCTGCTTTGTCGGTTTGTGTTGGTGATCGAGCTCAAGGGTCCGTTCCTTCCAGTTTATTGTTGGGTTATGTTTTTCTAACCAGGGGAGTCCGAGTATAAGTTTTTGATCTCCCAGTTTAGTGATTAGGAAGCTTGTTTTGATTTGTAGATTTCCGATGTGGTAGGGAATCTTGACTTTATGTGTGATCATCCCATTTAAGTTTACTGTTCCGTCGGCATTTTTAACTCGTATTGGTCGAATTAGTGGTTTTTTGTTCATGTTTTTTGTTATAGTTTCGTCAATGAAGTTTCCTTCTGCTCCGCAGTCAACGAGGGCAGATATTTCAGCAGGTAATTCAGGTGATTGGACAGTTATTGAGAGTCGTTGATTATTATTCGATCTTACTATTACAGAGTCGAGTGCTAACTGTCCATAATCGTTCTTGGAGGTTCCAACCGCTTTCTGGTTCCTCCGCTTTAAAAACCCTCGGTTTCTAGGTCAGTGAGGAGAGTTTCTCGTTCCTCTGTGCTGAAAGCCGCAATCATAGTGCGAATTTTCTTAGCGTCATTATCCTCAGTGATTGTTCTGGTGAATCGTCCTGAGGGGGGTGGGTTCCTGGTAGTATCTTTCTTTGGGCAGTTTCGGGATAAGTGACCGATGGTTCCGCATCTGAAACATTTCCCAGAACGCATATATTCTTCTCGTTGCCCATCAGTAAGGCGTCCGGTTTGTATGGCATGGATCGTTTTAGGTCCCCCTGTTTTATTGAATCGATGCCCTGTATCAGTTTTTCCTAATGCTTTCATCGTTTCCCATGCTGCATTGAGTTGTTCCGCTTTTCTGTAGGCGTCTGTGATGGTTTTAAAGTCGCCTTGTCCTTCAAGGATCTTGGCAGCAATGGTGGTTGGTAGGCCTCGGACGAATGCCTGGAGTTGGGCAGTAATTCCGGTTAGTCCGGAGGATCCTATGAGCATTCTAAATTTTCGGACGTAGATCGGGACCGTGATCTCTCCTCCGACTCGTAATTTAGTGAGCTCATTTAGTGCCCTAACTGCAGTATTGACTTCTCCCCAGTCATCAAGGAATCGTTTGACGAAGGTGTCATAGTTTTCCCAAGTAAGTCTGTCTTTTTCATCCAGTTGGTCACGGATTATTTCTTTCCAGTCATCTAGTTCCTTTCCTAGACATTGGAGGACGTATCTGATTTTCTTTTCATGTTTCCCTTCATAGTTGTGGGCGTTTATTGCAAAGAAATCGCTAAACCAGTTGATGAATGATTTAGCTTCGGTCCGATCTCCTGTAAAAATTCGTGCTGAGACTGGTTTGATGTCTCCTCTAGGGGCATCGGTGGTTTCAGTGTTAGTTGCCATTTGTTTTGTGTCGGTTTCGGCATCTGTTTCAGGTCTCAGGTTTTCTAGTTCATATTCGATTTGTTTTTGTTCCAAAAAGGTGTTCCACCCTGTTATGGATGTTTCAGAGAGAGAGTAGTATGGATCAGTGCCGTCGAACTCAAATTCCGTGTCGCAGTACTCTTCCCACCAAAGGGTTTCTTTGGGTCTTTCGAAATATAGTTCTGGTTCTTCTTCTGGTTCCTTTTGTTTGTTTCTCCACTCAACCCAAAGCTTTCCAGGTAATGAGTGTTCGTCTCCTTCGATGTAATCCCCTTCAAAGTATTCGTCAGATACTGGGGTGTTCTTGTTCTTTCCTACTCCTCGAAATTCCCAATGTTTATTTAGTGTCGAGAAAAAGAGCTCCTGTCTTTCTAGATAATATGTTCCTTTAAAGAAAAAGGAATCGTTCGGTGGTCTCTGGTTAGAGAGTCTGGTTTCGGGTCGTTTCGGATCTATGTTGTCTAGCTAGTGACGATGCACTAAGCGGTTCAGTGAGTTCCAACTTGTGTTAGGATCGATGTCCTTGGTTCGTTATCGAGTCAACAGTGATGACTAGAGTCTCGGTCTAATCCCAGTCACTGGACAAGAATGCTGTTCGACGTCGTGCTAGGCAGCGATGAAGATAGCTCGAGTGATAGAGAGGACGAGAGCGAGAGGGTTGTTCGGTAAAGGACAATACTCGATTAAGTTGGAACTGGAGTACTATGGTACATGCGCAGGGTTTATATACTGCCTAGAGAACAATGAAGAAATATAAAAGGAAGTAAAATGAGGGGTAGTTCAGGCGGATGAAACGAGTGTCAAAGCATAGCGACAAAGTGAAGAAAGGCTTATTGTAATAAGTAAGCGTAAGAGAAAGAAGTTGTAACACTTTCGGCATCATTAAGAGATTTGGAAATGAAAGCAACTGGCTTCCACTTGTCATCCTCCACTAGTTGTGACAAAATTCCCCCAATGGCAAAGTCAGAAGCATCTACTTCGACCCTAAACTGCCCATCCTCATTGGGAATTCGCAACACCACTTCTTCTGCAATAGTATTTTTTATTTTTTCGAAAGCTATATCCTGTAGCTCCTGTCCATTTCCACTCATCTTTTCCAGTAAGGCGAGTTAGGGGTTTCACTGCTTTAGCAAAGTTTTTTATGAAATGTCTGTAAAAGTTGACAAAGCCCAGAAATTGCTGGACCTCCTTTTTGCATGTAGGTGTCGGCCACTTGGTTACTGCTTTTACTTTAGCAGATTCCATCTGAACTGAGTTTTTGCTGATGACGACCCCTAAAAAGTCCATTTCTGTTTTGTCAAAGAAGCATTTTTCCGGCTTTAATGACAACTTGTGCTCCTCAAGCTTTTTCAGGATACGGTTAACCTGAACTGTGTGTTCTGCCTGGTTTTTAGAAAATACGAGTATGTCATCCATATAGATGATGACCCATCCTTCTGCTATCTCAACTCAAAATATGTCATTCATCATAGTTTGGAAAGTTGCTGGTGAGTTTGTTAATCCAAAGAACATGACTAGGGGCTCGAAGAGTCCTCTATTGGTTCGGAAAGCCGCTTTCCATTCATCCCCCTCTTTGATGCGTACATTGTTGTAGCCCCAACGAATGTCCATCTTAGAGAAGACTTTTGCCTGTGATAATTTGTCGATTAACTCCCCGATTAGTGGGAGTGGGTAATGGTTTTTTATCATCATCTCGTTTAATTTCCAGTAATCCTGCACCAGTCATAGTTTTCCAGTCTTTCTTTTTTACGAAGAAGAAAGGTGATGCCATAGGTGATTTACTTGGCTGGATCCATCCAGAGTCCAAGTTTTCCTTCAAAAATTCATCCAGTTGTTGCTGCTTGTCCCTGTTTAGTGGGTAAATTTTGCAATCAACTGGGTTAGACCCAGGGATCAACTCAATAGCGTGATCCCATCGCCGCTGTGGTGGTAGTTCATCGAAGGTCTCTTTTTCAAAGACCTTTTGATGTCCTAAATAGTGTCTGGGGACTGTCTCCTCCAGAGTTCTTTTCTTTGTTTTCTCTGCTTCTTCTGCTGGCTATTTTCATGGCCGTTGATGTGTAGGCCCTTACATTGAGTTCTGGTTCACCAATGTGAACAGCCAATAGTCGATCCTCTGCCTCTAGATCATTATCCATGTCCATTTCGTCTTCGGGTTCCTGCACTGAGGAACCCTTCCAACAAGTCCCCGGGCAGTGGTTAAACTCTAGCATTTGCTTCTTCCAGTTGATGGTTGGATTGTGTTTCCTCAACCAATCGAAACCTAAGAAGATGCTCGTTTTTGAGAGATGTGTCACTGCGCATTTGATGACCTCTTCATGTTCACCGATGCATAATTTTATTTTTGCCATGTACTCTAAGGCACCTCTCGAGTTTTTTGTTCCGTCCGCGTTGTAAATGGGGATTGGTCGGACCAGGCATCACTTTTTTATCTGATGTTTCTCTACGAACTCAGTGCTGATGCAGGTTCCAGTTGCTCCGGAATCCAATAACATTTTGATGCGGATGCTTTTTGATTCATCCATCTTTGTTACGACTCCTGTCAGGTCAATTTCATTGTAACCAGTTCCCTGCACCGTTTTTTCTCGTAAGTGCACCAGGTTCCACATCGCCTCAGACTCTGTCATGGCATTCAAGTCATCCACCAGGTGTCCGTCCACCTCCTTTATCCTTTCATTGTCTACCCATTGTTGTAGACATTCCACTGCTATCTGCTTGGGTTGTTCCCAAATCCTCCTTAGCATCCATTGTGGAGTCCAAGCTTTCAGACGTTCCCCTTGCTGTTACAACTTCTCCTTCTTACGCTTACTTGCTACAATAACCTTTCTTCACTTCATCGCTATGCTTTGATACTCATTTCATCTACCTGGACTGCCCCTCGTTTCACTTCCTTTTATACTTCTTCATTGTTCTCTAGGCAGTATATAAACCCCCGCATGTACCATAGTACTTCAGTTCCAACTTAATCGAGTATTGTCCTTTACTGAACAAACCTCTCGCTCTCATCCTCCTCATCGCTCGAACCATCTTCGTCATCGTCTAGCATAACGACGACAAGCACCTCTGTCCATTGACTGGGATTAGACCGAGACTCTAGTCGTCATTGTTGACTCAGTAGCAAACCAAGGGCATCGATCCTAACACAAGTTGGAACTCACTGAACCGCTTAGTGCATCGTCACTAGCTAGACAATATAGATCCGAAACAACCCGAAACCAGACTCTCTAACCAGAGACCACCGAACGATTCCCTTCTCTTTAAAGGGACATATTATCTAGAAAGACAAGAGCTCTTTTTCTCGACACTAAATAAACGTTGGGAATTTCGAGGAGTAGGAAAGAACAAGAACACCCCAGTACCCAACGAATACTTTGAAGGGGATTACATTGAAGGAGACGAACACTCGCTACCTGGAAAACTTTGGGTTGAGTGGAGAAATGAACAAAAAGAACCAGAAGAAGAACCAGAACTATATTTCGAGAGACCCGAAGAAACCCTTTGGTGGGAAGAGTACTGTAACGCGGAATTTGATTTCAACGGTACTGATCCATACTACTCTCTCTCTGAAACATCCATAACAGGGTGGAACACCTTTTTGGAACAAAAACAAATCGAATACAAACTAGAAAACCCTGAGACCTGAAACAGACACCGAAACGGACACAAAACAAATGGCAACTAACGTTGAAACCACCGATGCCCCCAGGGGAGACATCAAACCAGTCTCAGCACGAATTTTCACAGGAGATCAGACCAAAGCTAAATCATTCATCAACTGGTTTAGTGATTTCTTTGCAATAAACGCCCACAACTATGAAGGGAAACATGAAAATAAAATCAGATATGTCCTCCAATGCCTAGGAAAGGAACTAGACGACTGGAAAGAAATAATCCGCGATCAACTGGACGAAAAAGATGGACTTACTTGGGAAAACTACGACGCCTTTGTCAAACTGATTCCTTGATGATTGGGGAGAAGTCAACACTGCAGTCAGGGCGCTGAATGAGCTCACTAAATTACGAGTTGGAGGAGAGATCACTGTCCCGATCTACATCCGAAAATTTAGAATGCTCATAGGATCTTCCGGACTAACCGGAATTACTGCCCAACTCCAGGCATTCGTCCGAGGCCTCCCAACCACCATTGCTGCCAAGATCCTCGAAGGACAAGGCGACTTTAAAGCTATCACAGACGCCTACAGAAAAGCAGAACAACTCAATGCAGCATGGGAAATGATGAAAGCGTTAGGAAAAACTGATACAGGGCGTCGATTCAATAAAACAGGGGTACCTAAAACAATCCACACCATACCAACCGGATGCCTTACTGATGGGCAATGAGAAGAATACATGCGTTCTGGGAAATGTTTCAGATGCGGAACCATTGGTCACCTATCCCGAAATTGCCCAAAGAAAGATACCACCAAGAACCCGCCCCCCTCAGGACGATTCACCAGAACAATCACCGAAGATAACAATGCTAAGAAAATTCGCACTATGATTGCGGCTCTCAGCACAGAGGAGCGAGAGACTCTCCTCACTGACCTTGAAACCAAGGGTTTTTAAAGCGGAGGAACCAGAAAGCAGTTGGAACCTCCAAGAATGATTATGGACAGTTAGCACTCGACTCTGTAATAGTAAGATCGAATAATAATCAACGACTCTCAATAACTGTCCAATCACCCAAATTACCCACTGAGATATCTGCCCTCGTTGACTGCGGAGCAGAAGGAAACTTCATTGACAAAACTATAACAAAAAACATGAACAAAAAACCACTAATCCGACCAATACGAGTTAAAAATGCCAACGGAACAGTAAACTTAAATGGAATGATCACACATAAAGTCAAGATTCCCTACCACATCAGAAATCTACAAATTGAAACAAGCTTCCTAGTCACTAAACTGGGAGATCAAAAGCTTATACTCGGACTCCCCTGGTTAGAAAAACACAACCCAACAATAAACTGGAAGGAATGGACCCTTGAGCTCGATCACCAACCAACAAAGCAGATAGAAAGAAACCTGGATCAGGAAATCAATGAATACTGGATCAGGGTTAAAACTTCGGCATCACAGGCACTAGAACACACGCTACGCAAAGAAACCATAACAACTGCTGCCAGACGAGTACCAAGGATGGAAATCTACCTTCGAAAAGGCGCCTTCAGAATGATTCCCAGTCAGACACACATGGGATCACGCAATCGATCTCAAAACCGGATTTACCCCAAAAGTCAGCAAAATCTATCCACTATCAATAAAAGAGCAATCATCCCTCGACGAATGGATCACAGAACAGCTAGCTAAAGGATACATTAGACCATCCAAATCCCCACAAGCCTCGCCATTCTTCTTCGTCGCAAAAAAGGAAAGCAGAGCGCTCCAGCCATGTCAAGACTACCGATACCTGAACGAATGGACAATAAAGAATGCATACCCACTACCATTGATCTCTGATCTAATGACCAAACTATCTGGCGCGCAATATTTCACAAAACTTGATCTCCGATGGGGATACAACAATGTTTGGATAAGAGAAGGAGATGAATGGAAAGCTGCCTTCATAACGAACAAAGGACTATACAAACCAACAGTCATGTTCTTTGGCCTATGCAATTCCCCATCCACTTTCCAGACAATGATGAACAAATACTTCCAAGACATGATCAATGAAGGATGGTTAATCATTTATATGGACAACATTTTAATATGTGGAACAACACCCAAAGACTTAGAAACTCGGACAAAACACGTCCTAGAACAACTAAAAGAAAACGACTTATTTCTCAAACTCGAAAAATGCAAGTTCTGTACTCAGGAAATTGAATTCCTCGGAATGATCATTAGACCCGGGGAGATAACCATGGACCCGATCAAACTGGCAGGAATAGCAGATTGGCCGACACCAACAACAGTCAAGCAAGTACAATCCTTCCTAGGATTTGGGAATTTCTACCGACGATTCATTGGAAACTTCGCAACCCTTGCTCAACCACTTATTGATCTCACAAAAAAAGATGAAGTGTTCCTCTGGACACCAGAACGACAGGTGGCATTTAACAACCTAAAAAAACGCTTTACAACAGCCCCTGTGCTCCGAATGCCAGATGTCACCCAACCATTCATCCTGCAAACTGACGCCTCGAATAAAGCAACAGGAGCAGTACTGAAACAAGCTGATGAAGCAGGACTCCTGCACCCTTGCGGCTTCATTTCACATGCCCTGACCACGACAGAGCAAAACTATCAGATTTATGACAGGGAACTACTGGCAATTGTCAAAGGACTTGCAGCATGGCGACACCTTCTTCATGGATCACCTCACACTACTATCGTCCATTGCGATCACAAGAATTTATCCTTTTATCGAACCCCACAATGCCTTACCCCCAGACAAGCCAGATGGTCCTCCTTCTTAAGCGAATTCGACCTTCGAATAGAGCACGTCCCTGGAACTAAGATGTTTGAAGCAGACGCCCTATCTCGACGACCAGACCACGTCGGAATGGACGACACCCCAGAAGAAACCACGGTGTTACCACCTGAACGATTCATCAGGCTTATAGCAGATGACCTAGCAGAGAAGTTGCGCAAAGGCATGATTAAAGATGACTTTGGACAGATACTAGTCGAAGTAATCCAAAATCATCGAGCACCACCAATAAAATCGAAGCTGCAAGACTGGACATATGTCGACCACATTGTACATTACCATGGAAAAACCTATGTACCCGATCAAGATGGATTGCGCACTCAACTCATTAAACTAACACATGAATCACCTACATCTGGGCACCCCGGACGATTTAAAACTCTAGAATTACTCAAACAGAACTACTGGTGGCCCGGAATGAACAAGCATATCAGAGAATGGATCGAAGGATGCGCGCTCTGCCAGCAAATGAAAGTAAACATGCATCCCAACACCCCTGCCCTACAACCAATCAAATCTAATGCCACCCGACCCTTCCAACAAGTCACAATTGACTTCATCACAGACCTACCAATCGCCGACAGTTTCGACTCAATCATGGTCACGGTGGACCATGGACTTACAAAGGGGGTAACCTTTTCCCCTTGTCACAAAATGATCGACGCACTAGGGACTGCGGATCTATACATAAATGAAAACTTCAAACGATTCGGTTTACCGGACATCCTCATATCTGACAGGGGACCGCAGTTCGCATCTAAAGTATTCCGAGAAATAGGAAAAGCGCTGGGAATAAACCATAGAATGAGCACAGCCTACCATCCCCAGACAGATGGTGAGACAGAACGAGTCAATCAAGAACTAGAAGTCTACCTCCGAATGTTCTGCACAAACGAACCGCACAGATGGAAATCGCTACTGCCAATTGTGGAATTCGCTCACAATAACCGACACCATGATACCATCAAAGCATCACCGTTTCAGCTAATGTACGGAATAGACCCTGTCGCTATTCCCACAGCCGCATCCCCCATGACGACCCCAGCAGCTGAAAACCAACTACGAATGCTACAAAAAGCTAGAGAAGAAGCACTCGCTGCACACGAACTCGCTAGACAAATGGTAGCGCTCAGAACAAAAGACAAAAGTATCAGATTCGAGAAAGGAGACAAAGTCTGGCTCGAAAATCGAAACCTCCGAATACCCTATGAGTCAAGGAAGCTAGCGCCCAAAAGAGAAGGACCCTTCATGATTGAGCAAGTACTAGGACCTGTCACCTACAAACTGAAACTCCCCAAACAATGGTGCATCCATCCTGTATTTCATACTACATTGTTAACCCCATATAAAGAAACAATGGCGCATGGACCAAACTTCATGAAACCACCCCCTGACCTCATCAATGGACAAGAAGAGTTCAAAATAGAAGCAATCATCACACACAGAAAACGAGGAACCAGCTATCAATACCTAGTCAAATGGAAAGGGTATGGACCAAACGAAAACTCATGGGAACCTGAAACATATCTAAAAAATGCTGCGGACATCCTTAGAGCATATAAGAACCGCCAAGACCTGCTATGAAAACCATGGTCCAGTATCGCAACAAACAGATCCTCAGACAGAATGCTAGACATACCAAAAACATTGCTTCCCCCTACTCCCGATTCTCTCCCAGACAATCTATCCCAAAACTTAGACACCTAATCATCCAACTCCCTAATCAAACCCATCCTCACCAAGGACGACGCGCAATAGGAACAGCCTTCATTGAAATATGCAAAATCCTGCTCTATTGAACAAAAGTACTGTCACTACACCCAGTATACAAAACACAGATCAGCTCCGACTCCCAGACACCAACCGATGCCATCAGCAGAAATCGCCATGTCAGGGAAGCGCGAAGAGCACTGACCTTATGGATCATTGACCGAACAAGAGACCTGGAAGCGGCGGGAGTGACCTGCCTACACCAGACAGAGGCACTATTCCCAGATAAGATCGATTTCCCATCCGGTGGACCACTGAACTTTAACCTACCCCCGAACTACCTATACATCCCACACGGAGGGATACCACCTCCATACCTGAATCCGCCGCCACCACCCCACTACCACGACTTTGAATGGGAACCTGGATACCCAATGATCACGGGCATCATTCATCATACGAACCAGGGGATGATTACACATCAAATTCCGCCTAGACCACTACACGAACCATATTTGGCTGAAAGACCTCCCATGCGACCTAATACTCCCAGACCAGAAGCATTGGCCAATCAACTCTTACGAAACATCCTCTCTATTGACGCAGACGATTCATTCTGGGATGTGGAATACTTCGATGAAGTCAACCTATAAAAGAACGAGATTCCCACTTCCTAGCCTTCCAACCAACGTCACAAACACAAAGATGTTCTCACTCGTCGCCATCCTCATCGCCCTCGTCTCCACCCTCTTCCCTTCTGTCCTTATTGGAGGACTTGTTCTCGCTACCCTCCTCACTACCCTCGCCCTCGCCTATTCTTTTCCCGAAAAACTCCCAGAGCTCGACGTCTTCACACCACCCCTCGAAATCTTTGTCGAGACCGAAACGACGACCCATACCGACAACGATCTACACATTCACCCACCTGAACTTGTCGAGGAACCACCCATCGCAGAAGAAATCATTCCTGCACCTATCCCCAGATCGAACCCCCTCGTCGCCGCCGCCTCTCTAGAAGCCTCGTATATCACAGCCAATCTCCGAGACCTCTCTGCCCCACTTGGAGCCCTCGTAGGACTCACCCTCACCACCGACCCTAACGCCATGACCTATGCCGAACGAGATCTAGCGCTCCGTGAACTCCGTCAATTAAAAGTCACCCTCGACTCCGTACGATGGCACATAGACACGGCACAAAAGGACGTCAAAAACATCGTCCACTGGTACGAGTCTAGAGCAGACCATGCCTGGACAACCCAAGGGTGGCCTTAAGAAGTCGGTGACTTCTCGCATAGGGAGGGGGTAATGTTACAACTTCTCCTTCTTACGCTTACTTGCTACAATAACCTTTCTTCACTTCATCACTATGCTTTGATACTCATTTCATCTACCTGGACTGCCCCTCGTTTCACTTCCTTTTATACTTCTTCATTGTTCTCTAGGCAGTATATAAACCCCCACATGTACCATAGTACTTCAGTTCCAACTTAATCGAGTATTGTCCTTTACTGAACAAACCTCTCGCTCTCGTCCTCCTCATCGCTCGAACCATCTTCGTCGTCGTCTAGCATAACAACGACAAGCACCTCTGTCCATTGACTGGGATTAGACCGAGACTCTAGTCGTCATTGTTGACTCAGTAGCGAACCAAGGGCATCGATCCTAACACTTGCTTGGCGCTTACTCGTAGATTCCTTAAGTGATGTATACTCCCACTGCACTCATATAGTAGAGTCTGCAGTTTGATTTCGGAGTCTTTATATTCATCTCTATCACTTTCTAGAATCTGAGTAGTTTGCAGCGCAGAGTGTCTTTCTGTTGGCCTCTCACAAGGTTCTTGAGCTTTCCTAGCTCCTGCTGTTGCCTTTGTATTTTTGGCATGGATAGTTCATATGGCCTTTTGGCCTGTCGTGTTCTTTTTACATGCTAATACTGTGTGGCCATCTTCTCCACATTTATAACAGATCACCATTCTTTTTAATGACCTACACTCTTCTCCTGAGTGTCCTCTCCTTTTGCAATTTCCACAAATGGTTTTTCTGTCAACATCCATGGCATCTGGATCTCTTTCAACCTTTGACGGTTCTGCTGCAGATAGTGCCTGGTACTGAGGTTGTCTACTTTTGACTGACATTTGCCCTTTGTATTCCCTTTGTGATTTAGGGAATTTGTAGGCTTCGTTAGCCTTCCTTTCAGCTCGTGCAAGTGTTGTTACCCTCTTTTGGATTTCATGTAATGTGGCTTTGTCTGTTAGGCCACCATGTTGAATTAATTCTCTTCCTAAAGCAGGATTAAGATGGTTCTGGAATTGCGAGATTAATGCTTGATCATTCCAGTCCGTTAACGAGGTAAGGGAGTTGAACCGAATGATGTAGTCTTCTACAATCATTGTCCCTTGTTGTAATTTTAGTAAAGCTTCGATAGCCTTTTCCTTCGTTTCGGTTGACATGAAGAACTCATGCATTTGGTTTTTAAAATCTGTCCAGTCCAAAAATGGGAACTGATTTGCTAGAGGTCGTCTCCTCCAGTTACCATCATCTGTGGTTTCTCCCATGTTCAGTTGAGCCCAATCTAATTCAGGACTCCAGTCATGGATATCAATTTTTTCTTGAAACTCTTGTTGCGCCTTTTGGAACACTTTGAGTTTCACTCCACTCCAGTCTGTCGCTCTATCTCCTTTTCCGCCTTTAATTCTGTTTAGGCAGATTGGGACCTTTCATTGATCTTCATTTTCTCTTGCCAGCATGAAGTACATTTCCATCTGGCATATCCATCCATCCACTGTTCGTGGATCTCCTTTATAGTAGTCAGGCATTTCTGCCTTTGTGAGAGGGCCCTGACTCTGTTTGATTCGACCGCTGATATTCCTTTATCATATCGGCAATAACTAGACCTATGTCTGTCACTGCCATTTGTCAATTTTCTATCTGCCGGTCTGTTGCTGCCTCTTGAGCTGCCCTTACTGCTGCAGGTCTAGTGGGCAAACAAGGTCTGATGGTTCTGGAGGTGCTCCAGTGCTGCTCCCAACCATTCATTGCTCTGTATGCTTGTTTGGCCATCTGAGCTGTAAATCTGAATGCTCCGAGTCGGTATGACCTGTTGCCTTCTTGCAACATTTCTTTTACTTGTGTCCAGCCAAGAGTTCCCCCTGATACTCAGACAAGATGCCACATGTCATGGCATCCTTTCATTTGTCTCCAGTATATGGGTTGATATTTATTCCTTAATTCAGGAGCCCATTCATTTACTTCTTGGAGTGTAGGATAGGCTGGCCATTTATATTCGTTCCAGTACTGTTCCTTTATCAGCCAAAGGTAACAGTATCCTGCCAGGCATGGGTGTAGATTGTTTCGTCCCCACTTGTTAATTGTTGGACATCCATATAAAGTGCCATTGTCCAGTGTAATCTGAGCTGCCACTGCGACTTTGCGCGCTGGTTGCTCATCATGTATATTTCCATTTAATGCGTGCATTAACGCATTCCAGTTGGCATGTTCCATTGTCATGCCTTCGTGCTCATATAGTTCTTTTGCATGGCACTCATATTGTATCGTGTGAGGTGCTATTCCGGAAGTTCAGATAGCCTTTTTTCCGTCAATGATAACCATAAGCCACTGGTTATATTTTGATTCTATCAGGGCTTTCCATATAGGACTGGATGCGTCCCCTTTGAATGAGTTGTTTAATAGATTTGTCAGGGTTAGGTATTCCCTGTGTGCTCTTTTGAGGGCTTTGGTTGCCCGTAATGCAGCTTGTTTTGCTGCCTGTTGTTGTAATAAGGCATCCCATGCCTCTAACTGAATTCACAATTCCTTGGCTTCTTTTTGCTGGATGATCTCTTGCACATTTGTGCACTTCTCTCGACTTCTCTCTTTTAAGAACGCCCACCACAATTGTATGTGGTTATCGTAACGGCAATAAATAGTATCGCCAGTAATCTCGGTAGGTCTAATAGAGACCTTGTCATCGTCGGTAACCCAGTCCACTTCGAAGATGCATCCAATCTCCGAAAGTGTTGCCTGGGCATAAGGTAAAATGTAATTGAATGCGCACTGCATTGCGCTAAACATATATGTGTTTCCTAAAATAAAATCTTCAACTGACTTCAGGCCCTCCACTGACAATTGGTCCATTCTTCTGGCTGTCTGTAAATAGTCTGTGCCTGTCGATGATGCCTCTTGGGAAACAAGAGGGTTACTGTCTGCAGCATTGTGGGTCCACAAGCTATTAAAATATGTGTGCCCAGCAATTCACCTCACTATCTTTGTGCCAAGTTATCAACCCAAAATCAGGTAGGGTTGCTTGTACAGGGAGTGTGTGAGGAACTTTGTATCAGCCTTGATACACAACATAAATCAAATTTCTTCACTCATTCCTGAGCTCTTCGGAAATAGCAGTGTACTATACCCGGGGTGCGTCTATGGTCTCCTGCCTACGCTCTCCCAGTGCACTAGTACTCTCTCCTGCTACTTTGTGTAGACTACCCAAGTAGGGTTTGTCGTCAGGCCCAATGGGGGCATATTGAGGACACTTAATCAGTGCCCATTGACAGTAAATAGTGCTGTCGATGTCAATGTTGCCTGGAGAGGGTGCAGGCTGCGCAATTACTCACTCTCAGTAGAAACTAGGCTGTTGACGCAGTGAGCAACAATGAGTAAATAGTACTCGGTGCTATACGATCAACAGGGTAGAATGGTAAGTCTCTAGATTATGTTAGGAGGTCCCTAAACATAACCCTTACAACATCCCACAGTGATGGCTTGCTAGGCCAAAGACAAATCTGATTGCTCTGCTAGTAATGTCTAGGTGACAGAAACTATCTAGAGACTTAAGGGATGTCTACGCTAAACTACAGCCCTTATAAAGTCTCTCCCTGGTCTGTGCGCCACTCACGTGCAGCTATAACCCCTCACAATAAGAGGAGAAGCGCAGCTGCCAAGTCTGCGCCCATATGTCCATACCAAGTCCAATCTCCCCATATATGGCAGTGCTTTATTGTATAGCGCTATCAGCCGTTCCCACCGTGCCAGTACCGAGTCTTTGGTACTTCTAGGCATTCCCATGTCGCCCCTCAGGTGCCGTGTCGCTCATGTATCCTATCATGGCGTAGGCCCATCATCGGGCTGTCTCCTAAGTCGGCATTTGGTCTAGTCCCATAGCCGATGCTGACCTAACCACTTTCCATATAAGGGCTGCAGCTTTCCCATAGACTTCCCATCCTAGTGGTGTCTTGTCCTAGTCCTCGTATCTAAATGTTTGAGTGCAAATAAAAAGATAAAAAGAAAAGAAAAACATATCCCAACTCCTCTAGTCCATATCTTCATAAGTCGTATCGACGTCGTTACTGTAAAATGACAGGGGCATGAGGTATGCTCATAACACCAAAGCCTTCTTTGCCTTTGTGTGCACATCCTCCAGTTCCTTTGCCAGTTGTTCCACAGCTACTGCCTTCGGCGCGTAGGTGGGATCTAGACCCTTGTTTGGGTGTCGTCCAGTAGTTCATGAAGAAGGGTGTAAAGCCCATTGCGGAATGTGCTCAGTCATTGTGGCAAAATTGTGCCACTGACAGCCAATCGCTCCAGTTGTCCTGTCGATTGTTAATGAACATGGTCAGGAATTCCTTTACTTCCTGGTTTACTTGTTCGGTTTGACCATCTGTCTGAGGATGAAGTGACGAGTCCCTTTTCGAATTTGTATTCTCCCTTGGCCTTTTCAAGGCCATCGACAACCTGTGTCTCCCACTGCCGCTTGGGCACGTCTTTAATATCCTTCATGATGTCGTCTATTGCCTGATCATCATCAAAGACCTGTACAAAGAGGTGTTCTTTGAGCAGAACTACCCCTTCATTGTCGTTTTCTCCACAAGTGTGTGCCGCTCACCATGATAGTAAGTCCAGCTTTTGTATTGGACTTCCCACTTCTGTGTTTTATGATGAAATTGTATTCCTGCAAATCCATCACCCATCTTGCCTGCTGTCAATTTAGGTTCTGTGCTTTTCTAAAATAGGTTAAGTTCTGGTGGTCTGTCAGAACTTCAACTGTGTGTTTGGCCCCTTTAAGATAATGGGACCATTCGTAGAAAGCGTGCATTACTGTGAGCATCTCTTTATCGTAGATCTCGTAGTTACACTCGGCATCATTAAGGGATTTTGAAATGAAAGCCACGGGCTTCCATATATCATTTTCTACCTGCTGCGACAGGATTCCCCCAATGGCAAAGTCAGAGGTGTCTACCTCTACTCGGAATTGTCCATCCTCATTTGGGATTCGCAGCACCACTTCTTCTGCAATAGTTTTCTTTAGCATCTCGAATGCCTCATCCTGTATTTCTGTCCACTTCCACTTGTCTTTTCCTGTGAGACGAGTTAGGGGTTTGGCCAACTTGGCAAAGTCTTTTACAAAGTGTCGATAGAAGTTAACGAAGCCCAAAAATTGCTGGACTTCCCACTTGCATGTTGGCTTCAGCCACTCAGTGACTGCTTTTACTTTAGCAGATTCCATCCGTACTGAGTTTTCGCTGATGACTACCCCTAGGAAGTCCATCTCCTTTTTGTCAAAGAAACATTTTTCTGGTTTCAGTGACAGCTTATGTTCCTCTAGCTTTGCTAGGATACAGTTGACCTGCACTGTATGTTCTGCCTGGTTTTTAGAGAATACGAGTATGTTGTCCATGTAAATGACAACCCATCCTTCCACTATCTCGACTCTGAAGATGTCGTTCATCATAGTTTGGAAAGTGGCGGGCGAATTTGTGAGCCCAAAGAACATGACCAAGGGCTCAAAGAGTCCTCTGTTGGTTCGGAATGCTGCTTTCCACTCATCTCCTTCTTTGATGTGTATGTTGTTGTATCCCCAACGTATGTCCATTTTCGAGAAGACCTTGGCTTGTGATAATTTGTCCACTAACTCTCCTATCAAAGGTAATGGATACCGGTTTTTGACCGTCATTTCATTTAGTTGTCAGTAGTCCTGTACTGGTCATAATTTTCTGTCTTTCTTCTTTACAAAGAAGAAAGGTGATGCCATGGGCGATTTACTTGACTGGATTCGCCCACAATCCAGGTTTTCCTTCAAGAATTCATCCAGTTGTTGTTGTTCATCCCTGTTTAGCAGATAGATTTTACAATCAACTGGGTTAGACCCGGGGATTAACTCTATGGCATGATCCCATCGCCGCTGTGGTGGTAGTTCATCGAAAGTCTCTTTTTCAGAGACCTTCCAATGTCCTAAGTAGTGTCTGGGGACTGCTTCCTCCAGAGTTCGTTTTTTAGTTTTCTCCGCTTCTTCTGCGGCTATTTTTGTGGCTGTTGATGCATACGCCCTGACGTTAAGTTCTGGTTCGCCAATGTGAACAGCCAGTAACCTATCCTCCACTTCAAGATCCTCCATTATGTCCATTTTGTCCTCTGGTTCCTGAACTGAAGAACCCTTCCAACATGCACCCGGACACCGGTTGAACTCCAGAGTTTGCTTCTTCCAGTTAATGGTTGGGTTGTGCTTCCTCAACCAGTCAAAACCTAAGAAGATACTTGTTTTTGAGAGATGCGTCACTGCGCATTTGATGACCTCCTCATGTTCACCGATGTGTAGTTTTATTTTTGCCATGTACTCTAAGGCACCTCTCGAGTTTTTTGTTCCATCAGCGTTATATATTGGTATTGGTCGAATCAGATGTCATTTGGGTATTTGGTGTTTTTCTACGAAATCAGTGCTAATACAGGTTCCAGTTGCACCAGAGTCTAATAACATTTTAATACGGATGCATTTTGATCCATCCATTTTTGTTGCAACCCCAGTTAGGTCTATTTCGTGATATCCTGTCCCCTGCACTGTTTTGTTTCGTAAGTGTACCAAGTTCCACATAGCGTCGTCTTCTGTCATAGTGTTTAAATCATCTATCAGGTGTCCATCCACCTCCTTTTCTCATTTGTTGTCTACCCACTGTTGTAGACATTCCACCGCTATCTGTTTGGGCTGTTCCCAAATTCTCCTTAGCATCCACTGCGGCGTCCATGCTTGTAATTGTTGTCCTTTCTTTGCACTCACTCTCAGGTTTCTTAGGTGATGTATATTCCCACTGCATTCGTAAAGTAAATTATGCATGTTAATTCGGGAGTCTACTAATACATCACTATTCGAAACCTGAGTGGCAGCCAGCAGTGCTGAGCGCTCGCCTACTGGCTTTCTGCAAAATCCGAGACCTCTTCTATATGTCCGACTAGGGTTGTTTTTCCCCTATCTCCTGTTGTAATTTTTTTGGGTTTTTTACAGGTCCATGCCACATGACCTTTTTCGCCACACTTAGGACAAGTCAATTCTGCATGTCACTTTTTTGCCCAGCATTCTTTTACTATATGTCCTTTCTTTCAGCAATAGGAACAGGCCTTGTCGTCCTTGCCATCTACATCCATTGCATTCGGATCTGTCCGACTTCCTGATGCGACTGGCAGTGGCACTCTGAACTGCCATTGAGGACGTCCGTTGGGTGCTGGGGCTCGCTCTTGGTATTCCCTTTGTCCTTTAGAGAATCCATAGGCCTCGTTAGCCTTTAGATAAGCCCTTGCAAGCACCGTGACTCGTGTCTGTATCTGTTGCAACGTAGCATTGTCTGCCAATCCTCCATATTGGATTAGTTCTCAACCTAGTGCTGGATTGAGATGGTTTGTAAACTGGGAGATCAAGGCTTGATCATTCCAGTCTGTTAATGAGGTGAGGGAGTTGAACTTGATGATGTAATCTTCTACAATCATCGTCCCCTGCTGTAGTTTTAATAGCACCTCAATGGCCTTCTCCTTAGTTTCCGTGGACATGAAGAAGTCATGCATCTGTTGCTTGAAATCTGTCCAGTCTATGAAGGGAAACTGGTTTTCCAATGGTCGTCTGACCCATGCTTGATCGTCAGCGGTGCTTTCTCCTGTGTTGAGTTGGGCCCAGTCTAATTCCCTATTCCACCCACTATTCTCAATTTTGTCTTGAAACTCTTGTTGTGCCTCCTGAAAGGCTTTGAGTTTCACACCACTCCAGTCTGCAGCTCTATCTCCTTTTCCTCCTTTGATCCTGTATAGGCAGATGGATACTTTCCTCTTGGGATCTATTTCATTGGCCAACATGAAATATGTTTCCATTTGTTGTAACCATCCATCTACCGTTCATGGATCTCCTTCGTAAAAGGCAGGCATTTCTGCCTTGGTGAGAGGTCCAGGTTCTCTCCGATTGGACTGTTGGTACTCATTGATCATTGCAGCAAGAGCTTGACCAGCACTGGTAATAGCTCGCTGTCTTTCCTCCACCTGTCGATGGATATCACCTTCCCTTGCCACAACAGCTGCTGCCAGCTGTGTAGCAGGTAGGGGTTCGATTGTCTGGGTGTCTTGCCAGTACTCTCTCCAGCCCAAGACAGCTTGGTAGGCGTGGGTGATCATTTCAACAGTGAGTCTGAAGGGCGTTGCACCTATTTTATAGTGACCCATTCCTTCCCAGTTGAGACATTCGACATGAAACCATCCTCTGCAGTTGCTGTTATATTTTTCAATATGCAAAGTGGTATCCTTGTCGTAGGCTTTTCTGATGATGGTTGTCACCTCTGTTTCACGCAAATTGTGATCCCAGGTACAGATTTCCTGGATCTGAGGATAGGCCAGCCACATGAATTCGTCCCAGTACTGTTTTTTGATTAGAACCAGGTAACAGTAACCTGGTATGTCTGGGTTGAATCTGCTGTTGGCCCAGGACATTTTTGGGTAAGGGTATGGCAACCATGCCTCCCTTTCTACAATTCTCCTCCACTGCTCGATTTCTCTTTTCTTATGAGCGTTGTTTGCTCCCTGAGGGTATTCCTCGGTTGAGAGCCAATCCGCCACAGTGGGTACTCCTCCATGCCAATGTGCTGCGTCACCTCCCTGAGTGATGACTCATGCCTTGTTTTCCCCCTTTCCCTGTGCTGCCGCTGCATATGACCGTGCTGGTTGCACAATGGGTTTAGGTTCTACTACTGCTGGGTATGCTCGTCCAGCTGCCTCATTGTAGGCTTGTTCAACCATGACTGTTGTTCTGAGGTTGACTCTTTTTATGGGTGCTTGGGCGAGTTTTCGCTGTGCTGCCCTTCTCTTGGACTTTGACTGCCCACCGAACCATACTGTCCATGTGTAATGAGAGACCTTGTGTAGGTCTACCAATTTGTCCCAGGTGTACTCGATGTCGTCTCGTCGTACCGCTGATTCTTCTACAATGTGACACCATCCAGGTCGAATGCTATCCTGGATGGCGAAGACCACTGTGTCATCTCTGAGCTCTGGTTCCCAGTTGACTATGTCGTAGAGAGTAGGCCATGCTGGCCAATTGTACTTGTTATAGTACTCTTCTTTGAACAGGTACATGTAGCAGTACCCATTTTCTCTCCACTGATTCAGTGCTATAGGACTTCTGGCCCTTGGTCTGGGAAGGTGTGCTTTGATGTTTGCATGCCATCTTAGTAACTGGGCCTTGTGGTCATTCCACGAGTCCTCACCAATGTCTTTGAGGAAATGCTCTAACCCAATAGAGCGAAGATGGGGACGAGGTTCAGTGACAAGCCGTTCTGGTGTCCTGGCGATGATAGCCCCAGGTGGCTTTGTAATGAGAAGGGGGTCAAATCGAATCCCCTTGCGGCATTCTTCCTCTTCCTGCTCATGCTTCCTTTTAGTGTAGTGGGTTGCTCGTATGTTTCCATTCATTGCGTGCATCCACGCATTCCAGTCCTCATGACTCATAGTCATGCCTTCATGCTCATATAACTCCTCTATGTGGTGCACGCATTGGAGTCGTTCTATTGCTACCCAGTAACACCAGATAGCTTGGTCGCCGTTGTTGATTAATAGGAGCCACTGGTTGTATTTCGATGATACCAGGGCAAGCCAGATGGGATTGGAGGTGTTGCCTTTGTATTGGACCTCCAATAACTCAATGAGGGTTTGGTATTCCCTCTCTGCTTTCCTCATTGCGCGCTCTGCTCGCAGGACTGTGTGAGTGGCGGCTCTCTCCATAAGTAAGGCCTCCCAGGCCTCTTTCTGTTCCAACTCTTGTTGGACTTCTCACTCCCTTAGGAGGACCTGTGCCCGAGCACATTCGAGTCATCGTGACTCCTTCTGGTACTTCCAATATAGCCGGACGTGATTATCATATCAGCGAATGACTGTGTCGCCGATGAACTCTCTGGGTCCCGTCTGGACCGTATCATGGATTGTAACCCAGTCCGCATCGAAGATGCATCCGATCTCCGATAGTGTCGCCTGGGCATAGGGTAGTATGTATGTAAACGAGCACTGCATTGTGTCTTGTTTGGATTCTGCTGTAATAAGATTTTCAACCAAGTTCGGGCCTCCACTGACACTTGATCCGTTCTTCTGGCAATAAATCCATGCCAGTCGATGATGTCCCTTGGGAAACAAGGGAGTTGTTGTCTGCTGCGTCATGGGTCCAAAAGCTATCAATATAGGTGTGCCTGGCAATTCACCCTAATGTCCTTGTGCCTAGTTATCAACCCCGATAACAAAGTAGGGGTTGCTAGTACAGAGGGTATGAAGGGACTTTGGTTCAGCCTTGATACACACATATACCGAGTTTTTTCACTCGTTCCTGAGCTTTTCGGCAATAATGGTATACTAAGCTCGGGGCACATCTGTGGTCTCCTGCCTACACTCTCCCGACACTCTAGTATTCTCTTCCGTTACTGTTTTGTAGACAGACCCAACAGGTGAATTGAGGACGTCTTGTTCGAACACCCATTGACAGTACTGTGTTGTAGTCACCTGGAGAGGTCGTGGGCTGCATGGTTACTACCTCTCAGAAATGAAACTAGGCCGTTGGCATTCTGAGCAACGATGAGCCAAATGTGCTCGGTGCTAACCAATGGGGTAGAGTAGGAAAGACTCTAGATTATGTTAGGGACGACCTAAACACAACCTAAGAACCTCAGAGTGTGGCTTGTTCAGCCGAAGACAAGACAGACAAGACAATCCAACTAAGACTATCCTGTTGCTCAAGTAGAAGTGTCTAGGACACAAACTATCTAGAGTCTTAGGGACTTGCTACCTAAGACTACAACCCTTATATACTTCTCTCCTGGTCTGTGCACAGTCAGCACGCAGCTAAAGTCCCTCATAATAGAGATGATGCACAGCAGCTGAGTCTGTGCCCATATGACCTTACTTGGAGACTTCCTCCCACACCAACACTCTGTCCTTCCATATACGGCCACACCTATTGTCGTGTGTCTCAGCCGATTCCCATCTATGCCAGTACCTAGTCATCAGTATGTCTCGGCATTCCCATGTCGCCCCTCAGGCGCCATGCCGCTCATGTATCCTATCATGGTGTAGGCCCATCATTGGGTTGTTCTTCCTGTCAGCACTCGGTCTATACCCATAGCCGATGCTGACCTAACCACCTTCCATATAAGGGTCGCAGTCCTAATGTAGCCTGTCCCTGTGACCAAGGTATCATCTGAGTCCTGTATCTAAATGTTTGAGTGCAATGAAATAGATAAACAGGAAAGAAAAATAGATTCCGACTCCTCCAGACCGTATCTGCATATTTGTCATTAGTGTCGTTACTGTGAAAATTGAACAGGATGAGGTATGCTCATAACATCACACGGCAGCTTGTTGGGCAATGTTGACTTGGCCTGCTTGGACGGACCAGCCTCCAACCCCACACTCGATGTGCATGCCCGCTTCTGCCTCTGTCTGAGTCCTGTATCTAAACGTTTGAGTGCAATGAAATAGATAAAAAGGAAAGAAAAATAGATTCCGACTCCTCCAGGCCGTATCTGCATATTTGTCATTAGGTGTCGTTACTGTGAAAATTGAACAGGATGAGGTATGCTCATAACATCGCACGGCAGCTTGTTGGGCAATGTTGACTTGGCCTGCTTGGACGGACCAGCCTCCAACCCCACACTCGATGTGCACGCCTGCTTCTGCCTCTGTTGAGCCCATGCAGTCTCCTTTCGATTCGCAGCAACAAGTGCTGCCAATGTCGCTTCATCTTCTTCCTCCATTCTCGCTTCGTCTGCCTCTACCTGCGCCCAGACCATCGCGACATTCAGAGAAGAATCAGGTTGAGGCTCAGGCAGGCGAAGTCATACCCGAGGCAAGGATGCTTGCTGGTGACGTGTCTCGACCTCCTGTCATCTCCACTCCAATTCCGCGGCTTCCTCTTCTGTGGCTAGCCACCATGCCTCTTCCTCTTCGTGAGCCTTCCATCACACTTCCTCTTCCTCTCAAGCCCTCTTTTCTGCAGCCTCTTTCTCCTCTCACCATATCCGCTCCACCTCCTCTGCAGCCCTTCGCTGCGCTTCTTCCTCTTCTCGGGCCCTTTGTTCCGCTGCCTCCCACTCTTCACCAGCCTTCTGCTCAGCCTTTAATAAAGCCAAGCAAGCCGTGGCCTCTTCGTGGGTTTTCTTCTCTGCCTCCTCCTGCACTTGGTGCTCCTCTTCCTCCCATTCCAGTTGCACCTCCATGTGTGTGATCTCTTCATCGGAGTTGGATTCAAAGAGTTGGGGAGGTGAAGACATGACGGTGGAGATGAAGGGGAGTAGGAGAATGAACTTTAAGCTAATTCGACAGAGGACCCAATCACATGATCCCATGGCCGGAAGTCAACATACCTGAGTAGCACACACAATCAAGGCCCAATTCCGCAGACCCCACTGTTCCGAATATGACAAAGACTTCTGCCCGCAGCCAGACCAAGATGTATCACAGGTTATAAGCCCGCCAGGCATCCATGCATGTTTCATTTATATTTCAGTCTTATTCATAGTATAGTTTCTTTTCATTTCATTTCATAGGTCATATCACACGAAGAGCACTGCAGCCGAAAACCCAGCAATCTACTATTCAATCCCTTCACGCAACTGACTGAGGACAGTCAGATTTTTAAGTGGGGGGGAGATGATGAGCATTGTTCCGATGTGATGGTGTATAGGTATCAAACAGACTAGTCTCAGCACTAGACGTTAGAAACCTTACCCTCACTAGGATTATACATGCCTGACCCTGTCGCTTAGCTTCTGCACTCATCCAAAAGTCTTCCACAAGTCTTCCGTGCTAGCTACGAGCAACTCCGCCAACTCCGTGATTATCTGCTATAAGGCAAGTGTCGCTACGCCCAACGACCAAGTTGTCTCCCACATATGCTGTCCAAACCCTGCACCAGTCAGTCATTCGCCCCCAATAAAGCGCACAGTCAGCCGATCCACATAAAACTGCTAGATGGCACAGCTTAGTTCACCAGAGAAGGGACAGGCGCCATCAAAGCAATATCTGTGTTAGGAACAGATCTACCTTCTGCGATGCCAGGGTCACCCATACATGGACGCCACGTCATCCCTAGCGATGCACCGACATAGCGGATCAGGCCCCTAGTGGACGAGTAAACCCATCGGCCGACAACCAACTATGGTATAGACCAGTCAGGTCTGTGGAAAATAGAGCACAGGGACGTGTCAAGCCAGATGAATCCTGGCATTGCTGCCAATGGCAATCATCAATGTCTATTTCAAGTATACAATTCTATTAGTGTTACAACTTTTCTTTCTTATGCTTACTTGCTACAATAGCCTTTCTTCACTTCATCGCTACGCTTTGATACTTGTTTCATCTACCTGGATTGCCCCTCGTTTCACTTCCTTTTATACTTCTTTATTGTTCTCTAGCCAGTATATAAACCCTGCGCATGTACCGTAGTACCTCAGTTCCAACTTAATCGAGTATTGTCCTTTACTGAACAACCCTCTCGCTCTCGTCTTCTCTATCGCTCGAGCTACCTTCGTCGCTGCCTAGCACGACGTCGAACAGCATTCTTGTCCAGTGACTGGGATTAGACCGAGACTCTAGTTGCTACTGTTGACTCGACAACGAACCAAGGGCATCGATCCTAACACAAGTTGGAACTCACTGAACCGCTTAGTGCATCGTCACTAGCTAGACAACATAGATCCGAAATGACCCGAAACCAGACTCTCTAACCAGAGACCACCGAACGACTCCTTTCTCTTTAAAGGAACATATTATCTAGAAGGACAAGAGCTCTTTTTCTCGACATTAAATAAACGTTGGGAATTTCGAGGAGTAGGAAAGAACAGGAACACCCCAGTATCTAACGAATACTTCGAAGGGGATTACATCGAAGGAAACGAACACTCTTTACCTGGAAAGCTTTGGGTTGAGTGGAGAAACGAACAAAAAGAACCAGAAGAAGAACCAGAATTATATTTCGAAAGACCCAAAGAAACCCTTTGGTGGGAAGAATACTGTGATGCAGAATTCGAGTTCGACGGCACTGATCCATACTACTCTCTTTCCGAAACATCCATAGTAGGGTGGAACACCTTTTTGGAACAAAAACAAATCAAATACGAACTAGAAAACCCGAGACCTGAAACAGATGCCGAAACCGACACAAAACAAATGGCAACTAACACTGAAACCACCAATGCCCCTAGGGGAGACATCAAACCAGTCTCAGCACAAATTTTTACAGGAGATCGGACCGAAGCTAAATCATTCATCAACTGGTTTAGCGATTTCTTTGCAATAAATGCCCACAACTATGAAGGGAAACATGAAAAGAAAATCAGATACGTCCTCCAATGCCTAGGAAAGGAACTAGACGACTGGAAAGAAATAATCCGCGACCAACTAGATGAAAAAGATGGACTTACTTGGGAAAACTATGACACCTTTGTCAAACGATTCCTTGACGACTGGGGAGAAGTTAACACTGCAGTCAGGGCACTGAATGAGCTCACTAAATTACGAGTTGGAGGAGAGATCACCGTCCCGATCTACGTCCGAAAATTTAGAATGCTCATAGGATCCTCCGGACTAACCGGAATTACTGCCCAACTTCAAGCATTCGTCCGAGGCCTACCAACCACCATCGCTGCCAAGATCCTCGAAGGACAAAGCGACTTTAAAACTATCACAGACACCTACAGAAAAGCAGAACAACTCAATGCAGCATGGGAAACGATGAAAGCATTAGGAAAAACTGATACAGGGCGCCGATTCAATAAAACAGGGGGACCTAAAACGATCCATGCCATACAAACCGGACGCCTTACTGATGGGCAACGAGAAGAATATATGCGTTCTGGGAAATGTTTCAGATGCGGAACCATTGGTCATTTATCCCAAAACTGCCCAAAGAAAGATACTACCAGGAACCTGCCCCCCTCAGGACGATTCACCAGAACAATCACTGAAGATAGCGACGCTAAGAAAATTCGCACTATGATTGTGGCTCTCAGCACAGAGGAACGAGAAACTCTCCTCACTAACCTAGAAACCGAGGGTTTTTAAAACGGAGGAACCAGCAAGCGGTTGGAACCTCCAAGAACGATTATGGACAGTTAGCACTCAACTCTGTAATAGTAAGATCGAATAATAATCAACAACTCTCAATAACTGTCCAATCACCCGAATTACCTGCTGAGATATCTGCCCTTGTTGACTGCAGAGCAGAAGGAAACTTCATTGACGAAACGATAACAAAAAACATGAACAAAAAACCACTAATTCGACCAATACGAGTTAAAAACGCCGACGGAACAGTAAACTTAAACGGGATGATTACACATAAGGTCAAGATTCCCTACCACATCGGAAATCTACAAATCGAAACAAGCTTCCTAATCACTAAACTGGGAGATCAAAAACTTATACTCGGACTCCCCTGGTTAGAAAAACATAACCCAACAATAAACTGGAAGGAACGAACCCTCGAGCTCGATCACCAACACGAACCGACAAAGCAGGTAGAAAGAAACCTAGATCAGGAAATCGACGAATACTGGATCAGGGTTAAAACTTCGGCATCACAGGCACTAGAACACACGCTACACAAAGAAACCATAACAACGCTGCCAGACGAGTACCAAGGATGGAAATCTACCTTCGAAAAGGCGCCTTCAGAACGATTCCCAATCAGACGCACATGGGATCACGCAATCGATCTCAAAGCCGGATTTACCCCAAAAGTCAGCAAAATCTATCCACTATCGATAAAAGAACAATCATCCCTCGACGAATGGATCACAGAGCAGCTAGCTAAAGGATACATTAGACCATCCAAATCCCCACAAGCCTCGCCATTCTTCTTCGTCGCAAAAAAGGAAAGCGGAGCGCTCCAGCCATGTCAAGACTACCGATACCTGAACGAATGGACAATAAAGAATGCATACCCACTACCATTGATCTCCGATCTAATGACCAAACTATCCGGCGCGCAATATTTCACAAAACTAGATCTCCGATGGGGATACAACAACGTTCGGATAAAAAAAGGAGATGAATGGAAAGCAGCCTTCATAACAAACAAAGGACTATACGAACCAACAGTCATGTTCTTTGGTCTATGCAATTCCCCATCCACTTTCCAGACAATGATGAACGAATACTTCCAAGACATGATCAATGAAGGATGGTTAATCATTTACATGGACGACATTCTAATATGTGGAACAACACCCAAAGACTTAGAAACTCGGACAAAACGCGTCCTAGAACGACTAAAAGAAAACGACTTATTTCTCAAACTCGAAAAATGCAAGTTCTGCACTCAGGAAATCGAATTCCTCGGAATGATCATTAGACCTGGGGAAATAACAATGGACCCGATTAAACTGGCAGGAATAGCAGATTGGCCAACACCAACAACGGTCAAGCAAGTACGATCCTTCTTAGGATTTGGGAATTTCTACCAACGATTCATTGGAAACTTCGCAACCCTTGCTCGACCACTTATTGATCTCACAAAAAAAGATGAAGCATTCCTCTGGACACCAGAACGAACAGGTGGCATTTAACAACCTAAAGAAACGCTTTACAACGGCCCCTGTACTCCGAATGCCAGATATCACCCGACCATTCATCCTGCAAACCGACGCCTCAAATAAAGCAACAGGAGCAGTACTGAAGCAAGCCGATGAAGCAGGACTCCTGCACCCTTGCGGCTTCATTTCACATGCCCTGACCACGACAGAGCAAAACTATCAGATTTATGACAGGGAACTACTGGCAATCGTCAAAGGACTCGCAGCATGGCGACACCTTCTTCATGGATCACCTCATACCACTATCGTTCATTGCGATCACAAGAATTTATCCTTCTATCGAACACCACAACGTCTTACCCCCAGACAAGCCAGATGGTCCTCCTTCTTAAGCGAATTCGACCTTCGAATAGAGCATGTCCCAGGAACTAAAATGTTTGAAGCAGACGCCCTATCTCGACGACCAGACCACATTGGAATGGATGACGCCCCAGAAGAAACCATGGTGTTACCACCTGAACGATTCATCAGGCTTATAGCAGACGCCTAGACCTAGCAGAGAAGTTGCGCAAAGGCATGATTAAAGACGACTTTGGACAAATATTAGTCGAAGTAATCCAAAATCATCGAGCACCACCAATAAAATCAAAGCTGCAAGACTGGACATATGTCGACCACATCGTACATTACCAAGGAAAAACCTATGTACCCGATCAAGATGGACTGCGCACTCAACTCATTAAACTGACGCATGAATCACCTACATCTGGGCACCCCGGACGATTTAAAACTCTGGAATTACTCAAACGTAACTACTGGTGGCCCGGAATGAACAAGCACACCAGAGAATGGATCGAAGGATGCGCGCTCTGCCAGCAAATGAAAGTAAACACTCACCCCAACACCCCTGCCCTACAACCGATCAAGTCTAAGGCCACCCGACCCTTCCAACAGGTTACAATTGACTTCATCACAGACCTACCAATCGCCGACGGCTTCGACTCAATCATGGTCACGGTGGACCAAGGACTTACAAAGGGGGTAACCTTTTCCCCTTGTCACAAAACGATCGACGCACTAGGAACCGCAGATCTATACATAAACGAAAACTTCAAACGATTCGGTTTACCGGATATCCTCATATCTGACAGAGGACCACAGTTTGCATCTAAAGTATTCCGAGAAATAGGAAAAGCGCTGGGAATAAACCATAGAATGAGCACAGCCTACCACCCCCAGACAGATGGCGAGACAGAACGAGTCAATCAAGAACTAGAAGTCTACCTCCGAATGTTCTGCACAAACGAACCGCACAGATGGAAATCACTACTGCCAATTGCGGAATTCGCCCACAATAACCGACACCATGATACCATCAAAGCATCACCATTTCAGCTAATGTACGGAACAGACCCTGTCGCTATTCCCACAGCTGCACCCCCCATGACAACCCCAGCGGCTGAAAACCGACTACGAATGCTACAAAAAGCTAGAGAAGAAGCACTCGCTGCACACTGAACTCACTAGACAAATGGTAGCGCTCAGAACAAAAGACAAAAGTATCAGGTTTGAGAAAGGAGACAAAGTCTGGCTCGAAAATCGAAACCTCCGAATACCCTATGAATCAAGGAAGCTAGCACCCAAAAGAGAAGGACCCTTCACAATCGAACAAGTGCTAGGACCTGTCACCTACAAACTGAAACTCCCCAAACAATGGCGCATCCATCCTGTGTTTCATACTACATTGTTAACCCCATATAAGGAAACAATGGCGCATGGACCAAACTTCATGAAACCACCCCCTGATCTCATCAATGGACAAGAAGAGTTTGAAATAGAAGCAATCATCACACACAGAAAACGAGGAACCAGCTATCAATATCTAGTCAAATGGAAAGGGTATGGACCAAACGAAAACTCATGGGAACCTGAAACAAATCTGAAAAACGCTGCGGACATCCTTAGAGCATATAAGAACCGCCGAGACCTGCTATGAAAACCATGGTCCAGTATCGCAACAAACAGATCCTCAGACAGAATACTAGACATACCAAAAACATCGCTTCCCCCTACTCCCGATTCTCCCCCAGACAATCTATCCCGAAACTTAGACACCTAATCATCCAACTCCCTAATCGAACCCATCCTCACCAAGGACAACGTGCAATAGGAACAGCCTTCATTGAAATACGCAAAATCCTGCTCTACCGAACAAAAGTACCGTCACTATACCCAGTATATAAGACACAGATCAGCCCCGATCCCCAGACACCAACCAACGTCCTCAACAGAGATCACCACGTCAGACAAGCACGAAGAGCACTGGCCTTATGGCTCATTGATCGAACAAGAGACCTGGAAGCGGCGGGAGTGACCTGCCTACGCCGAACAGAGGCACTATTCCCAGACAAAATCAGTTTCCCATCCAGTGGGCCACTGAACTTTAACTTACCCCCGCATTACCTATACATTCCACATGGAGGAATACCACCCCCATATCCGAATCCACCACCACCGCCCCACTACCGCAACTTTGAATGGGAACCTGGATACCCAATGATCACGGGCATCATTCATCACACAGATCACGGAACGATTACACATCGAATTCCACCTAGACCACTACACAAACCATATTTGGCTGAAAGACCTCCCATGCGACCTAATACTCCCAGACCAGAAGCATCGGCTGATCAACTTTTACGAGACATCCTCTCTATGGACGCAGACGATTCATTCTGGGACGTGGAATATTTCGACGAAGTCAACCTATAAAAGAACGAGATTCCTGCTCCCTGGCCTTCCAATCAACATCACAGATACAAAAAATGTTCTCGCTTGTCGCCATCCTCGTCACCCTCGTTTCCACTCTCATCCCCTCTGCCCTCATCGGAGGACTCATCCTCGCCACCCTTCTCGCCACCCTCGTCCTCGCCTATTCTTGTCCTGAGAAAATCCCCGAATTCGACGTCTTCACACCACCCCTCGAAATCTTCGTCGAAACCGAAACGGCGATCTATGCCGACGACGACCTACACATTCACCCGCCCGAACTCGTTGAGGAGCCACCCATCGAAGAAGAAGTCATCCCCACACCTATTCCCAGATCGAACCCCCTCGTTGCCGCCGCCTCTCTGGAAGCCTCGTATGTTACGGCCAATCTCCGGGACCTCTCCGCCCCACTTGGAGCCCTTGTAGGACTCACTCTCACCACCGACCCCAACGCCATGACCTATGCCGAACGAGATCTAGCGCTCCGAGAACTTCGTCAATTGAAAGTCACCCTCGACTCCGTACGATGGCATATAGACACTGCACAAAAAGATGTCGAAAACATCGTCCACTGGTACGAGTCTAGAGCAGACCATGCCTGGACAACTCAAGGATGGCCTTAAGAAGTCAGTGACTTCTCGCATAGGGAGGGGGTAATGTTACAACTTTTCTTTCTTATGCTTACTTGCTACAATAAGCCTTTCTTCACTTCATCGCTACGCTTTGATACTTGTTTCATCTACCTGGATTGCCCCTCGTTTCACTTCCTTTTATACTTCTTTATTGTTCTCTAGCCAGTATATAAACCCTGCGCATGTACCGTAGTACCTCAGTTCCAACTTAATCGAGTATTGTCCTTTACTGAACAACCCTCTCGCTCTCGTCTTCTCTATCGCTCGAGCTACCTTCGTCGCTGCCTAGCACGACGTTGAACAGCATTCTTGTCCAGTGACTGGGATTAGACCGAGACTCTAGTTGCTACTGTTGACTCGACAACGAACCAAGGGCATCGATCCTAACAATTAGTGTCCCATGTCAGGTCGCGATACTGGTTCTCACCACAGCACTCCTATACCACCATCGCATCCCTCAGCTAGCCCCATTGCATGAAGACTTTCAAGACAGATTTGGATATATGGTTGCAAGGTGAAAATTTGCAGAGTCACTTCGTTATTAGTAGGGTAGAAAAACGTATATAAGCTCATGTACAACACTTAGAAAAACGGAATATAGTACTCCCCAGCTCCCTTCGAGTCTCAGCTTCCAGTCACATCCTCTTAGTCTCATTTGCATTCTCTGCCTCAATATACTCTGCGTCTTGCACTCTTGCTGCTACGCACCACATATAACATTATTATCCATGAACTCCACCAGTTCCGTGGGACGTAATGTTGTCATCGAGCACACCAGAGTTGACAGGAACTCTTTCGCAACCTCACACCTTCTCTTTCCTCCCTATTTCCAATAGCGGAGCAAACCTATCACCGGAAATGTGAAGCCGAGGAATCACCCATTCAGGCAGAAGCATGGGATGCTTTACTGGAACAATGGGCAGCAAACAGAGCTGCGTTATGGGCAAAACGAGCCCTAGAAAGAGCAACAAGGGAATATCTTACCCTCACCAATTTATTGAACAACTCGTTCAAAGGGGACACATCCAGTCCCATATGGAAGGTGCTCATGGCATCAGAATACAACCAGTGGCTTATGGTCGTCATTGACAGAGAAAAGGCTATCCAAACTTCCGAGATAGCACCACATATAATACGATATGAGGTTCATGCAAAAGAGCTATATGAACACAAGGGCATGACAATGGAACATGCCAATTGGAACATGCTAATGCATGTGCTAAATGGAAACATTTTGTCAGAGCAACCAGCGCATGAAGTCGCAGCAGCAGCTCAGACCAAACTGGAGGATGGAACCCTGTATGGGTGTCCAATGATTAATGAGTGGGGACAAAATAACTTACACCCACGACTGGCAGGATACTGTTACCTTTGGTTGATAAAGGAATGGTATTGGAATGAGTACAAATGGCTGGTGTATCCTATGCTCCAAGAAGTATATGAATGGGATCCTGAACTCAGGAATAAATATCAACCCATATACTGGAGGCAAACGAAGGGGTGTCATAACATGTGGCATCTTGTTTGAGTATCAAGAGGAACTCTCAGCTGGTCACAAGTAAAAGAAATGTTGCGAGAAGGTGATGGGTCACATCAACTCGGAGCATTCCAGTTCACAGTCAGAATGGCTGAACAGATACATAGGGCCATGAACGGCTGGGAACAACACTGGAGTACTTCCAGGACCATTAGGCCATGTTCACCAATGAGACCAGTAGCAACCAGGATAGCAGTGGAAGAGGCAATCAACAGGCAAACCGAGAATTGACAAATGGCAGTAATGGACATAGGTCAAGCCATTGCTGATATGATAAATGAATATCAGCAGTCAAACCAATCAGAACCTGGTCCTCTCACAAAGGCAGAAATGCCTGACTTTTACAAAGGAGATCCCCGAACAGTGGATGGATGGTTGCACCAAATGGAAACTTATTTCATGCTGGCAAATGAGAAGGAAGACCAACAAAAGGTCTCAATCTGCCTTTACAGAATTAAAGGAGGAAAAGGAAATAGAGCTGCAAATTGGAGTGGAGTGAAACTCAAAGCATTCCAGGAAGTGCTACAGGAGTTTCAAGAAAGAATTGACACTAATGGTTGGAGTACTGAACTAGACTGGGCACAACTAAATGTGGGGGAAGCCACCAATGATAATCGAGCTTGGAGGAGATGACCTCTAACAAACCAGTTCCCTTTCACAGACTGGACAGATTTAAAAACTCAAATGCACAAGTTTTTCATGTCAACAGAAACTAAGGAGAAGGCAATTGAGGCACTTCTAAAGCTGCAACAGGGAACAATGATAGTCGAGGACTACATCATCAAATTCAATTCCCTTACATTGTTAATGGACTGGAACAACCAAGCCTTGATCTCACAGTTTCAGAATCATCTTAATCCAGCATTGGGCAGAGAATTAATCCGACATGGAGGATTGGCAGACAACACCACTTTGCATCAGATCCAGACAAGAGTCATGGCACTTGCATGAGCATGGTGAAAGGCTAATGAAGCCTATGGATTCCCCAAGTCACAAAGGAGATATAAAGAACAAGCACCAACTACCACTAGTCGAGTACCACCCCCTACAGGACCCTCTTGGGTCAAGAAAGATCCCGACGCTATGGATGTCAATAAGACAGTTATTTGTTTTAACTGCAAAAGGAGAGGACACTCAGGAGAAGAGTGTAGGTCACCAGAAAGGATGGTGACATGTTATAAGTGTGGAGAAGATGGCCACACAGTACTAGCTTGTACTAAACAAAAGAAAGTCATAGTGGAGGAGAAAGGCCAAAGGGCCATACAAACCATTATAGCTGGAGATATGATGGCGGCGGAGTATTGGGAGCTAGGAAAGGTCCAGGGTTTTGCAGAAAGCCAGCAGGCGAGTGCTCAGCGCTGCTGGCTGCTACTCAGGTTTCAAAGAGCGATGTACCCATATACAAAGACTCCAAAATTAAACTGCAGACATTACTTTATGAATGCAGTGGGAGCATACATCACTTAAGGAACCTAAGAGTGAGCGCAAAACAAGGGGAACATCTAAAAGCATGGACACCCCAGTGGATGTTGAGAAGGATTTGGGAACAACCCAAACAGATAGTGGTGGAGTGCCTACAGCAATGGGTACACAAGAAATGAATAAAGGAAGCAGATGGGCAGCTGGTGGATCAGCTGAACGCCATGACAGAGGCAGACGCTCTGTGGAACCTAGTACACCTACAAGAAAAGAAAGTACAAGGAATGGGAAAGAACAAGTTGGACTTAAAAGGAGTCATAACCACTATGGATACATTAAAAACAATCCATGTAAACATGCTGTTAGACTCTGGATGCACAGGATCTTGCATTAGCAAAGACTTTGTAGAGAAACATCAGATAACAAAGCGATGCTTAATCCGACCAGTACTGGTGTACAATGCGGATGGGACTAAAAACTCGATGGGTTCCCTGGAGTATATGGCGGAGGTTAAATTACAGATAGGGGAGCATGAGGAGATAATAGAGTGTGCAGTGATGAACATTGGGAAAACGGACTTGTTTCTAGGATTTGATTGGTTAAGACATCATAATCCAACAATCAACTGGAAGAAACAGTCACTTGAATTTAACCGATGTCCTGGAACTTGTTGGAAATCTTTGTTGGTCCAGGAACCAGAAGACGAAATAGATGTGGCACAATGCCTAAAAAATGGAGAGTGGTTGTTGGCAGTTCACATTGGTGAACCAGAATTACGCATTCAGGCATACACTTCGACAGCTACAAAGATAGTGGCAGAAGAGGTGGAGAAAACAAAAAAACGAACTCTGGAGGAAGCAGTCCCCAGACATTACTTAGGCCATTGGGAAGTTTTCGAGAAAGAAACTTTCGATGAACTACCACCATGGCGGCAATGGGATCACACTATTGAGTTGATCCCCGGGTCTAACCCAGTTGACTGCAAAATATACCCATTGAATAGGGATGAGCAGCAACAACTGGATGAATTCTTAAAAGAAAACTTGGACTCTGGATGGATCCAGCCAAGTAAATCACCAATGGCATCACCTTTCTTCTTTGTCAAAAAGAAAGATGGAAAACTAAGGCCGGTACAGGACTACTGGAAGTTAAATGAGATGACGATAAAAAATCACTATCCACTCCCACTCATAGGAGAGTTAGTTGACAAACTGTCACAGGCAAAAGTCTTCTCAAAGATGGACATTCATTGGGGCTACAACAATGTATGCATCAAAGAAGGAGACGAATGGAAGGCAGCATTCTGAACCAATAGAGGACTCTTTGAGCCTCTGGTCATGTTTTTTGGTTTGACAAATTCGCCAGCCACCTTCCAAACCATGATGAATGACATTTTCCAAGTCAAGATAGCAGAAGGATGGGTTGTCATATACATGGACAACATATTGGTATTCTCAAAAAACCAGGCAGAACATACAGTTCAGGTCAACCGTATTTTGGCAAAACTTGAGGAACATAAATTATCACTGAAGCCAGAGAAATGCTTCTTTGATAGGACAGAGATGGACTTCTTGGGAGTTGTCATCAGTGAAAACTTGGTCTGGATGGAATCTGCCAAGGTAAAGGCAGTAACCAAGTGGCCGAAGCCTACATGCAAGAAGGAAGTCCAACAGTTCTTGGGCTTCATAAACTTCTACAGGCACTTCATAAAAGACTTTGCCAAAGCAGCGAAACCATTGACTCGTCTTACTGGAAAGGACGAATGGAGGTGGACAGAGCTACAGGACATAGCTTTCAAGAAAATAAAGAAAACTATTGCAGAGGAGGTGGTGTTGCAGATTCCTAACGAAGATGGGCAGTTCAGGGTTGAGGTAGATGCCTCAGATTTTGCCATTGGGGGAATCCTGTTGCAACAGGTAGAGGACGACAAGTGGAAGCCAGTTGCTTTCATTTCAAAATTGCTTAACGATGCTGAAAGGAACTACAAGATCTACGACAAGGAGATGCTCGCAGTTATGCATGCTTTCTATGAATGGTCCCATTACTTGAAGGGAGCCAAGCAGACAGTGGAGGTTTTAACAGATCACCAAAACCTCACATACTTCAGAAAGGCACAAAACTTAAACAGACAGCAGGTGCAATGGGTCACAGACTTGCAAGAGTACAATTTCGTGATCAAACACAGAAGTGGGAAGTCCAACACAAAAGCAGACTTGTTGTCAAGGTGAGTGGGACATGCTCGCAGGGAGAATGATAATGAAGGGGTGGTTCTGCTGAAGAAACACCTCTTTGTATGAGTATTCGATGATGATCATGCAATAGACGACATCATGAAGGACATTAAAGAAGTGCCCAGGTGGCAATGGGAGACACAGGTTGTCAAAGGCCTCGAGAAGGCCGGAGGAGATTATAAACTAGAAAAGGGACTCGTCACCTGGAAGGGGAGAGTCTATGTACCAGCAGTTGTGGTATTGCAGGAAGACATTATTGCAATCCACCATTCTTGGGGACACTCAGGCATTGCAAAGACATTAGAGTCTTTAACAAGAAACTTTTGGTGGCTGAACATGCGCGAGGACATAGAGCGCTACATTCTGGGTTGTGAAATGTGCCAAAAGGCGAAACCCAATCAAACAGCGTGCACAGCACCACTGCGACCAAATGAGGTCCCCTCTGAACCATGGGAAGTCATTTCAGTAGACTTCATAGGACCATTACCCGAGTCAAAGGGTAACAACACAATCATGGTAGTGGTGGATAGGTTCACCAAGAAGTCGTACTTCTTGCCAACTATGAAAGAAATCACCTCACAAGGAACAGTGGTCCTATTCAGAGATAATGTGTTCTGGGAGCATGGACTCCCAAGAAAAGTCATCAGTGACAGAGGCCCACAGTTCACCTCAAAATTTATGGACAATCTCTATGGAATGTTGGGGATTAAGGCCAATCAATTGACAGCCTATCACCCCCAGACGGATGGACAAATGGAATGGGTGAATCAGGAAGTTAAAGAGTTCCTGACAATATTCGTGAACAACCAACAAGACAACTGGAGCGATTGGTTGTCAGTGGCACAATTCTGCCACAATGATCGTGTTCACTCAGCAATGGGATTCACCCCATTCTTCATGAACTATGGACGACACCCAAATAAGGGGTTAGACCCTACCTATGCCCCAAAGGCAGTAGCAGTCGAGCAGTTGGCAAAAGAAATTGAGGATGTGCACGCAAAGGCAAAAAAGGCCTTAGAGAAAGCAGCTCAGATCATGAAAGAGCGCTATGACATGCACTGCCAAGAGGCACACCAGTATAAACCAGGCGACAAGGTTTATCTGAGCATGGAAAACTTGCCAGTCATCAGGGCAACAAAGAAGCTCAATGGCAAATTTGTCGGCCCACTGGAAGTACTCACCAAAGTTGGCGAATCGTCATATAAATTAAAAATCCCAGCATCATGGCGGGTCTACAATGTCTTTAATGAAGTCTTGTTAAAGCCATACAGGGAACCGGTGTTCCCCAGACAACAAGCAAAGGCAGCAGCACACAAGGATGTGCAGATGGTAGAAGAATCCCAAGAGGATGAGTACAAAGTGGAGGAAGTCATGGACAGTCACATCAGCGGATGCGGGGGAGGGAGGGTGGAATACCTCATAAAATGGAAAAACTATCCAGTGGAGGAGTCCACCTGGGAACCAGCAGAAAATGTCACCAATGCACAGGTGAAAGTCAAAAAGTTTCACAAGGAGAATCCTAATGCACCTAAATGCATCAGGAATGTCAGAAATGGGAAGGCATATGTTCAAGCCAAGATAAAAAATCCCTGACAACCCCCTAGTGCACCAAGGCACAAACAAAGTCGAGGGACCCATTGGAAGGACAGGCAGAGACTATTTGGTTGGGAAGATGGTCGTTTTGGGCCAGAGTACCTACAAAACATGGAGTGCAGATGGCACAATTGGAAAGGAACCTGGAAGGTGATAATGGAGCTACCGGACAATACCAATGGGACATTCTCCAGAGACCTGGAGTGTGGCGGGCGGTCACCTGTGCTTGATTTCCCACAAAAGGGGAATAATGAGGAGTTGGAGGAGGAGCACCGAGCACATGAGAAAGACACTGAGTGTCTTGAAAAGAAAATCTTGAAAAAAGCGGAGAAACCAGTGGCTGCTAAGGAAAGCAGCGAGTCGGACGAGGACCGACAAAGAAGGATTAAGGGCATTGCACGCCCTACACGGAAACAGATACAGTGGAAAACCACTGTTGAAGAGGTAGAGGATGAAGAATTGGAATGATCGGGCTTGACGCCTGAGGAACAGAGTGAGCAGTTAAACCGCTTTTATGAAAAAATGAAGAGCAATTCACACTATGTGGATGCAGTAATGTCAGCCTCTCGGGATGCGAGGCCTTAAGGGGGGGGTGATGTTATGAGCATATCTCATGCCCCTATCATTTTACAGTAATGACATCAATGAGACTTATGAAGATATGGACTCGGAGAGTGGAGTTTCATTTTTCCTTTCTTTTTATCTTTTTCTTTGGACTCAAACATTTAGATACAAGGGCCAGATGAGACACCACTAGGATGGGAAGCCTATGCGAAAGCTGCAGCCCTTATTAGGAAGGAGGTTAGGTCAGCACCGGCTATGGGACTAGACCGAATGCCAACTAGGATGACGGCCTGATGATGGGCCTACGCCATGGAAGGATACATGGGTGGCATGGCGCCTGAGGGGCAATGTAGGAATACTGGAAGGTACCAAGGGAATGGTACTGGAGTTCATGGGAATGGCCGAGAGTGCTACACAATAAGATGCTGCCATATTAGGGGAGATTGGGCTGAGTATGGTCATATGGGCACAGGTCAGCAGCTGCGCATTGCCCTCTTATTGTGAGGGGCTTTAGCTGTGTGCCAAATGTGCACAGACCAGGGAGAGACTATATAAGGGCTGTAGTTTAGTGCAGTCAGTCCCTTAAGTCTCTAGATAGTTTTTGTCACCTAGACATTACTAGACAGAGCAATCAGAATCATCTTTGGCTTAACATGCCATCACTGTGGGATATCTTGGGGTTGTGTTTAGGGACCTCCTAACATCTAGTTCCTGATTGACTCATTCTGTTTCGCTGTCTGTCTGAGGGTGATAAGCTGTGCTCATTCTATGGTTGATTCCCAGTGCCTTTCCTATTTCTTGGAATACTTTTGATGCGAACTGTGGTCCTCTGTCAGATATGAGGATGTCAGGTAGACCAAATCGTTTAAAGTTTTCATTTATGTATAAGTTCATGGTTTCTAGTGCATCAATCGTTTTGTTGCAAGGGGAAAAGGTTACCCCCTTTGTAGGGCCATGGTCCACCATGACCATGATTGAGTCGAAGCCATCAGTGACTGGTAGATCCATAATGAAGTCGATTGTAACTTGCTGGAAGGGTTGGGTCGCATTAGATTTGATCAGGTGTAGGGCAGGGGTGTTAGGATGGGTGTTAACTTTCATTTGCTGGCAAAGTGCACATCCTTTGATCCATTCTCGAGTGTGTTTGTTCATTCCAGGCCACCAGTAGTTTCGTTTAAGTAATTCTAGGGTTTTGAATTGTCCTGGGTGTCCAGATGTGGGTGATTCATGTGTGACTTTGATGAGCTGGGTGTGTAATCTATCTTGATCTGGGACATATACTATATACTTTCCTTTGATAGTGTACAATGTGGTCAGAGTATGTCCAGTCTTGGAGCTTCGATTTTATTGGTGGTGCATGATGATTCTGGATTACTTCAACTAATATTTGTCCAAAGTCATCCTTGATCATGCCTTTTTGCAACTTCTCTGCTAGGTCATCTGCTATGAGTCTGATGAATCATTCAGGGGGTAGCACAGTGGTTTTTTCTGGAGTATCATTGGTTCCTATGTGGTCTGGCCATCAGAATAGGGTGTTGGCTTCAAACATCCTGGTTCCAGGGACATGCTCAATTTGAAGGTCAAATTCACTCAAGAACAAAGACCATCATGCCTGTCTGGGCATAAGACATTGTGGGGTTCGATAGAAAGATAGGTTCTTATGATTGCAATGGACAATGGTGGTGTGTGGTGATCCATGTAAGAAATGTCACCAGGCTGCAAGTCCTTTAATGATTGCTAGTAGTTCTCTGTCATAGATCTGATAATTCTGCTCTGTTGTAATTAGGGCATGTGAAATGAAGCCACAGGGGTGTAGCAGTCCTGCTTCATCAGCTTGTTTTAAGACTGCTCCTATCACTTTATTTGATGCATTGGTTTGTAAGATGAAAGGTCAGGTGATATCTGGCATTTGAAGTACTGGGGCAGTGGTGAATTGATGTTTCAGATCGTTAAATGCCATCTGCCTTTCTGATGTCCAAAGGAATGCTTCATCCTTTTTTGCAAGATCAGTGAGTGGTCAAGCCAGAGTTGCAAAGTTCCCTATGAATCACCAGTAGAAGTTTCCAAATCCTAAGAAGGATTGTACTTGCTTGACCATTGTCAGTGTTGGCCAGTCTGCTATTCCTGCTAGTTTGATTGGGTCCATCATTATCTCCCCAGGTCTGATTATCATTCCAAGGAATTCAATTTCCTGAGTGCAAAACTTGCATTTTTCGAGTTTGAGAAATAAGTCATTCTCTCTTAGCCATTTTAGGACACATTTTGTCTGGGTTTCTAAATCTCTGGTTGTTGTTCTGCATATTAGAATATTGTCCATGTAGATGATCAACCATCCTTCATTGATCATATCTTGGAAGTATTTGTTCATCATTGTCTGGAAGGTGGATGGGGAATTGCATAGACCAAAGAACATGACAGTTGGTTCATATTATCCCTTGTTAGTTATGAAGGCTGCCTTCCATTCATCTCCCTCCTTTATTCAGATGTTATTGTATCCCCATCAGAGATCTAGCTTTGTAAAATATCAGGTGCCAGATAACTTGGTCATTAGATTGGAGATTAGTGGTAGCAGGTACGCATTTTTTATCATCCATTTGTTTAGGTATTGGTAGTCTTGGCATGGTCAGAGTGCTCCACTTTCCTTTTTCGCAACAAAGAAGAATGGCAAAGCCTGTGGGGATTTGGATGGTCTAATATATCCCTTAGCCAGTTGTTCGGTGATCCATTCATCGAGGGATGATTGTTCTTTTATTGATAGTGGATAGATCTTACTAACTTTTGGGGTGAATCCAGTTTTAAGATCTATTGCATGGTCCCATGTACACCTAATTGGGAATTGTTCTGAGGGTGCCTTTTCAAAGGTAGATTTCCACTCCTGATATTCGTCTGGTAGAGCCATTGGGGTTTCCTTGCATAGTGTATGTTCTAGCACTTGCGATGCTGAAGTTTTAACCCTGATCCAATACTCATTAATTTCCTGATCCAAGTTTTTCTCTATTCATCTTATTGGTTTGTCTGGGGTTAGGTGATCAAACGGAAGGTCTGTTCTTTCCAATTTATTGCTGGATTGTATTTTTCTAACCAGGGGAGTCCAAGTATAAGTTTCTGGTCTCTCAGTTTAGTGATCAGGAAGTTTGTTTCAATTTGCTGATTTCTGATGTGGTATGGGATTCTGACTTTATGTGTGATCATTCCGTTTAAATTAACTGTTCCATTGGCATTCTTGACTCATATTGGTCGGGTTAGTGCTTCTTTGTTCATAGTTTTCATTATGGTTTTGTCAATAAAGTTTCCTTCTGCTCCACAGTCAATGAGGGCAGATACCCCAGTGGGTAATTCAGGCGATTGGACAGTTATTGAGAGCCATTGATCATTATTTGATCTTACTATTACAGAGTCGAGTGCTAACTGTCCATAATCATTCTTGGAGGTTCCAACCACTTTCTGGTTCCTCTGCTTTAAAAACCCTCTGTTTCAAGGTCAGTGAGGAGAGTGTCTTGTTCCTCAGTGCTGAGTGCTGCAATCATTGCGCAAATTTTCTTGGCATTGTTGTCCTCAGTGATTGTTCTGGTGAATTGTCCTGGAGGGGGCAGATTTTTTGTGGTGTCTTTCTTTGGGCAGTTTCAGGATAAGTGACTGATGGTTCCACATCTGAAACACTTCCCAGAGCACATATATTCTTCTCATTGTCCATCAGTCAGACATCTGGTTGGCATGGCATGAACTGTTTTAGATCCTCCTGCCTTATTGAACTGGTGCCCTGTTTCAGACTTTCCCAGTGCTTTCATCATCTCCCATGCTGCATTGAGTTGTTCCGCTTTTCTGTAGGTGTCTGTGATGGCCTTGAAGTCACCTTGTCCTTTGAGAATTTTAGCAGCAATGGTAGTTGGTAGGCCTTGAACAAAGGCCTGGAGTTGGGCAGTGATTCCAGTTAATCCAGAGGATCCTATGAGCATCCTGAATTTTCGGACATAAATCGGGACAGTGATCTCCCCTCCAACTTGTAATTTGGTGAGCTCATTCAGTGCCCTGACTGCTGTGTTTACTTCTCCCCAGTCTTTGATGAATCATTTGACAAAGGTGTCATAGTTTTCCCAGGTGAGTCCATCTTTTTCATCTAGTTGTTCTCAGATTATTTCTTTCCAGTCATCCAGTTCCTTTCCTAGGCACTGGAGGACATATCTTATTTTCTTCTCATGCTTTCCCTCATAGTTGTGGGCGTTTATGGTGAAGAAGTCACTGAACCAATTGATGAATGATCTGGCTTTGGTCTGATCTCCTGTGAAGACTTGTGCTGAAACTGGTTTGATATCTCCCCTGGGGGTGTCAGTGGTTTCAGTGTTGGTTGCCATTTGTTTTGCATTGGTTTCAGCATTGGCTTCTGGTTTCAGGTTTCCTAATTTGTGTTCAATCTGTTTCTGTTCTAAAAAGGTGTACCACCCAGTGATAGCTCCTTCAGTAAGGGAGTAGTATGGGTTGGTATCGTCAAAATCAAATTTGTTGTCACAGTATTCTTCCCACCAAAGGGTTTCTTTTGGTCTTTCAAAGTATAGTTCTGGTTCTTCTTCTGGTTCTTTTTGTTCATTTCTCCACTCAACCCAAAGCTTTCCAGGTAATAAGTGTTCACTTCCTTCAATATAATCCCTGTCAAAGTATTCATTGGATACTGGGGTATTCTTGTTCTTTCCTACTCCTTGAAATTCCCAATGTTTATGTAGTGTTGAGAAAAAGAGCTCTTGTCCTTCTAGGTAATATGTTCCTTTATAGAGAAAGGAATCGTTCAGTGGCCTCTGGCTAGAGAGTCTGGTTTCGGGTTGTTTCGGATCTATATTGTCTGGCTAGTGATGATGCACTAAGTGGTTCAGTGAGTTCCAACTTGTGTTAAGGTCAATGCCCTCAGTTCATTAGTGATGACTAGAGTCTCAGTCTAATCCCAGTCAATGGACAAAGTAGGCCTTGACACTGTACTAGACAATGATGAAGGTAGTTCGAGCGGTCATGGAAGGTGAGAGTGAGAGGATCATCCAGATGAGAGCAGTACTCAACTAAGTTGGAACTAAAGAACTACAGTACATGTGTGGGTTTATATACTGTCTAAAGGACAATGAAGAGGTATAAAAGGAAGTAAAACAAGGGGTGAAACAGGTGGGTGAAATGAGTAATGAAGTATAGCAACAAAGTGAAGAGGAGCTATTGTAACAAGTAAGTGTTAGAGAAAGAAATTGTGACAGCTATGAGTTCATTTGTTCTGAATATTCCAGGGTGTCTGGCTATTGGTGCATCATGATGGGTTTGTATGATTTGATCTTAAAGCTTTTGATCAGCAGGGACATAGATCTTTCCTTCAAAAGTGAGTACATCATTCAGGGTTGAGAAATGATCTTGCTTCTTTTGTTTAAGTGATGTTACAGCTGTTTTGATGGTTCTAAATGCTTTGATCTGATCAATGATTGACATTTGGATTTCTACTGGTGCTTGTTTGATTGATAAAGGTGATGCACCCCCTGCTAAGAATTGTTTGTTTGCAAACAATGTTATAATACTGCTGATGTGTTTGGTGTCAAAGTGGTGGTTTGCTAAGAGGGCAATGTTATCTTGTTTTGGTACAGTGGCTTTATGTTGGGGAAGTTGAGACAAAATATCAGCTTTTGAATTCATTGTTCCTGGGATGTGTTTGACTATAAAATTAAATTCCTGGAGGAACATATACCATTGCACTTGATGTGTGTTTAATTTCTGCAGTTTTTGAAAATATGACAGGTTTTTATGGTCTGACCAAATTTCAAATGGTTCAGAGGTGTCTAGCAGGTAAGGATGCCACTGCTCTAAGGCATAAATTATTGCCAAGAGTTCTTTATCATAGATGTCATAGTTTAGTTTGGCAGGGATCATTGATTGTGAGATGAAGGCAACAGTATGCCATTTGTTATCCTGTAATTGGGATAAGACACCTCCCAGTGCATATCCAGAGGTGTCAAATTCTACACAAAATTGGCCAGTTGGGCATGGTAGAGTGACTACTTCATCAGATACTATTTTTGCTTTAAGTGCTTCAAACACCTTTTGCACAGTGGCATCTCAAGTCCATAGTTGGTTACCCATAAGTCATGTGAGTGGTTTGACTACAGCAGAGTATCCCCACACATATTGTCAGTAGAAATTACAAAAACCCAAGAATTTCTGTAGTTCAGTTTTGTTTGATGGCACTTTCCAGTCAGTGATGACTTTGATTTTGGTTGGTTCCATGTGTACTTGGCCATGTCCAATGATGTGACCTAGAATTGGTACTTCATTGACTTCCCAATAGCATTTCAATTCTTTGATGAATAATTGGTGCTCTTTGAGTATTTGCAGTCCTTTGAGTGTATTTTGTCATAATTCTTCTTTAGTCTTTCTGATAAAGACTAGGTCATCTATGTAGATGACTACTTTTCCAGCTTGAATCATTGGTCAGAAAATGGTGGCCATCATGTACATGAAGGTTCCTGGTGAATTGCACAATCCAAAATACATAACTGTCAGCTCAAAAAGTCCTTGACTTGTGAGGAAAGTGGCTTTCCATTCATGTCCTTCTTTGATGTGAACATTGTTGTATCCCCAGATAATATCCATCTTAGTGTAGTAGCATCCTTTTACCAAAGTGTCAAGTAGATCATCAACATGGGGTAGTGGCATTTTATCTTTGATGGTATAAGCATTTACTTGATGATAATCTTGAACTAAACAGCATCCCCCATCCTTCTTTCCAATAAAGAAACATGGTGCTGCATAAGGAGATTTTGATTTGCATATCTTGCCAGACTTTAATTCTGTGTCAATGAATGTGTCAAGTTCTTCTTTGATGGGCATCATATGATAATTGTGTGTGGGTAATTCTTTTGGTGCATCTGGTGCCAGATTAATTTTGTGATCCCATTCCCACCAAATAGGGAGTTTGTTGGAATTAGTTTCATTGAAAAGATGTTGGAAAGGTTGCACATATGAGGGTTTGATGCCTTTAGCTAGTCCATTTTCATCAACTGGGACAGCTGGTTGTGACAAAGCCATTTTTGTGCTTTTGAGGGCTCTGGTGCATCATCCTGTGCATTTATCAAATGTGACTTGGTTGGTTTTCCAGTCAATTGAAGGACTGTGGTGTGATAACCAATCCTTTCCTAATAGCATATTGTTGTGTCATATATCTAGGATGAGTGCTTCAAGTGTTTCATGGTGATTTTTTACTTGCATCTTGATGATTGTGACATGTATAGCTTTCTTTTGTCAATTAAAGGATCCATCAGTGTTCATCATAACAATTGGTTGAGAGAGTGGGTTTGTCAGCAAGTGCCATTTTTTTACTTCTCTTGGGTGGATACTCATAATTTGACATCCATTATTGACTTCTGGGGAGAAATGGATCCATTGACCTTGTCTGTTGTTTATTTGTGCATCCAACACTAATAGTTGGGGCTCTTCTTTTAATAATTGAGGAGAGATAGATAGTTGTTCTTTCATCTTCTTGATATATGCCTTGCTTGCAGACTCATGGGGTAAAGTGGGGGATGAATTAACTTACTTTACACTAGGACAGGCAAAGTATTTAGTTGAGCTGGGAACTGTTTTTGTAGATATAGGTATGGTGTTTACACATCTCTTTTGGTAAAATCCTCCTGGGATTTGTCTTTGTAATAGTTATCTTCTTCTGGCATCAATTCTTCTAATAGTGCATTGCCATCATCTATTTCTTCAATCTTCTTCATCCCTTGTGGACAGAAGGGTTTCTTTCCTTTGATCACTGGTGCTTTCTTCTTTGGGCAATCCTTGATTAAGTGTGTCTTGCTTCCACATTCATAACAAGTGCCTTTCTCCTTCTTCAGCTGAGGACAATCTTGCAATAGGTGTCCAAACTTTCTGCAATTGTAACAACAAACTGCTTTATTAATGTCAATTTCCATAGCATGTCCTGTGCCTCCAAACATGGTACCTGTGGCTGTGCAAGTGTCACAAGAGGTGGCAGTGCTCGAGGAATTCAGGGTCTGATGCAAACCCTTATTGATGTCAAGATTGGTCCCAATCCTTCTTGCTTTAGTAATAAATGTGTCATATGTGTTAGGAGGGTCCATGTCTGAGCTGTAGATGATTTGGGCAATGGCAGGGCTAATTCCACATTTCAAAAGATACAGTGCTTCTGTATCTCCAACTCCACTAGTATATTTGAGTTCTTCAAACTGATCTAGGTATTTGGCAATAGACACTTTGATTGGTTGAATAAAGCTGTGGATTTGATTAAGTGCTTTGTAGGATTGGATTGGGTCTGAGAATTGTGCAACAATCTGTAACTTGAAGGCTTCCCAGGATGTTAATCTGTTATCAACAATCTCCTGATTTTTCAACAGCACCCAAGGAGTAGCACTTCCTTTCTTGCACCTAGATAGTACTGCGATGATTTTTCCTAATTCATCCAGTGATTCATAGCCTTTTAAGTAAAGCTGCATGTGCATCCACCAGGTGGCAAACTTCATCTTATCTCCATCAAATTTTTCAGGTTGAGTGACCACTTGTTGGAACAGTTTCTGTCAAGCTTCTTCATCTGTCATTTTGGTTTTATCTCCTCCATGTGGTGTTTGTTTGTCTTCTTCTTTTTGCTTTTCTGCTTCTTGCTGGTGTTTCTGCTCATGGGTGGCTTCCCAGTAAGTGATCCAAGTATCATAAAATTCTTCTGTAACAACATGCTCCTTGGTTTTGTCTAGATTTTGTTCTTCACAAAATGTGTCCCAAAAATCTTTTTCAGGGTAGGTGGGTGGCAGTCCTAATCTTATGTGTGTTTCAGACAAGGTGATTCCTCCTGTATAGACTGCACCTGCTAATTAGGTACAGTCTCAAATCCTTAATTGGTGGTGGTTGTTGTTCATTTGGCAATCAACATGTCTTTTATGATGTGGTAGAAGCACTTTCCATCACAGGCCTGGTATTCCTGTCTTTTATCACAAGTGATGCTTTCAACAACACAATAAACTCCTTCGCTGATGTTATACTTCTGAGTCAAGTGCAAAATTTGGGTTTTGAGGAGCATGCCTGTAGGTTGGAGGGTAGACCAGTATTCATCAGGTTCAGCAGTGCAGGTGAGGGGGGTGACAGTTGTGGGATTGGTGGTAGGGGCTTCTCTTTCTTTTCCTTTACTTTCTTGGTTTTCTTGTAAGCACATTGTAATCAATTCTTAAATTCACTGACAAGGGAATCTGATACAATGATGGGTGATGGCAGGGTGGGAGGTCTCTGGGTCTGGGTCCATACAAGCTCTTCAGGGATGACAGGGTCTGGCTGGTTGAAGCAAGGGGGGTTGATAAATTTGCTGAAAAAGGGATCTCCTGCAAAGAAGTATCGTTTGATGGGTAATATTCTGTCCATGTTGATGAGATAGAAGGGTGATTGTCTGATAGTGCTTCTGTAGAATCTAGAGACTCTGATCTGGTGACCAAAGCACAGCAGCCCCAGGTAAAACCAAATCCCCCCATGGTCATCTTGTACTTGGGTGAGCTGAGATGAGTTCAGCAATATGTTAGGGTCAAGCCAGGGCATGGTAGTAGCATGTAAGCAGGGCAATGTGTGGTGGCAAAGTCAGCAGCTCCTGAGTAGTTTAATCAGACAAGACAGTCTCCAGGTGCACTTAGGCAGGTAGAGGCATGCTTGGGCAATGAGGATGGAGGGGCAGACTGAAGGGCAAAGCTCAGGCAAGTGAGGACTTAGCAATAGTAATCTATTGCTGAACTGGGGAATCCAGTTCAGCACTTTGCTACTTATACACAGGGCCATGATATGGATTACTAAGCAAGGAACAAAAATAAAAACTATTTAATGGCAGGGGGTAACTCAAAGCTGTGGATCAAATAACACATAAACAACACATACCAGAAATAGAATGAGATCAAAGATGTAAATGTAAATAGAAGTAGAACAGTCTGAAACTGAATGTCTAACCTTTGTCTAGAGAAGCACCAATGTTACTGTGTGGGAATGCAACATGTTTGAGTCATAACAGAAAACTTAAATTATCCTAAAAAGAAGATTTGCCTCTTTTCCACTTGTGGATGGCAGGTTTTCTCCAGAGGCTGGACAAGTGGAGGAGGGAGGAGTATGCCATCTTTGCAACAGATGGCTCTTACTGCAAGGGAGTAGGAGTTGCAGTTGCAGGTTATGTAGGACTGGGGGTAAATGAAGCATGAGTATTTGGCACTAGTTTGGTGTATGAGGTGGAGCTGCAAGCTATTGAGAATGTGTTCAGATACTTGTTGGAATGGCAGGTGGCAGGGAGAGTGGTGGTCTTAGTTGACAATCAAGTGGCAATCACAGGGATCTTCAATATGAAGGTCAAAGATCATCAATTCACTGCTATCAATGCAATGAAGAAGCTGTTAGCATGGCTGGAGGGGGATGCACAGAATTCAATTATTCTTTCATGGTGCCAAGCCATGAGGGTATCAAAGAAAATGAAAGAGTGGATGTGCTAGTGAGAATTACAGGGGAGGAAGTGAAGCCAGGCCCAGTCACAAGGGCCTTTTTGGCTAGTCACTTCAAGAGAGAAGGGGGAAAGTGTTGGCAACATATGTGGAAGGTTTCAACAGTGCACAGAAGAAGCTTCTTGAAGCTCCAAAATGGCAGAAAGAGAGAAGAAGTTCCTTCATTGGGTTGGGCCAAGGAGCATCAGTCAGGGGGAGTTGCAAGTTGGCAGAGGCATTGGCAGGCAATTTCACCTGTTTGCTGGCCAGCAGGCCATCCAGGGTGATGGTGGCAATTGTGGCAACTTTGCATGCCATGTTCAGAGAAGATCACAGTTGGACTAGACCTCCAATAAGACTGGGGATGGCTGGTGCTTCAGAGATGATTTGGGCTTTTACCTTCATGGAGATTGGGGCATCAACAAAAGCATGGGCTTCAGTGAAGTGTTCCACAATAAGGCCTTGAATCAAGGTAGCATTATCTGCAGAGACTGTGAAGGTGGATTTGGTATCATCAGTAGAGGTGAACCACTCAGACATGTTATCTTCAAAGCATTTGAGGTCAGCCAAGTAGTCCACCAGTGTTGCCAGCAGTAATTTCAACAGTCTCTCCACCCACATGCATGGTGTTGGGAGTGTAACAGGAGTCATAGATGCCTTCTTCACACATGTTGCACAGAGCTTCCAAATCTTTGCCAGTGTCCATTTCAGTTGTGACAACCATAGGTATGACAGAGGTGAGGGCTGTGAGGGCAGAGTCAACTGCAGCAGAGAGAGGCTTTGGGGACATTGGTGCCAGGGGCCAGTTGTTTGCCATGAGCCACAATGGAAGGGGCATGGGTCCTGCAGTGAGTGAGCAAGGAATGGTAGCAGCAGTGGTGGCCAATTGGAATGGTGGAGAGGTCAACCTGACCAAAGCTCAACAACCAAGCATGGCAGGCATCCAGGCCCACTGGTTCACCTGGGTCACATAGCAAGTATTTAACAACAGTGTCCACAAGATTTGTCACAGGGGAGCAATATGTATGGGGTCAGGTAGGGGTGTCCAGGGCAACTGAAAGGCCTGAAGGGGTGGTGGAGAGAACTTGGTCCCGAGAAGGGGGCAGGGCCAGAGCAGGGTGTGTTGAGGATGATGACTTGGAGAACAGGGGCTTGGGCACACTACATTTGAGATGATACATGAGTTCTTCATCACAGGCACAGCAGACCAATGTAGCAGCTGAATCGACTGAAAGAGTGGAGGAATCTGCCACCTCATGGAGGAAAGAATGGGTGCAGCCATTACAGCTGCACATTTCCTGGCAGAGTGGGCATAAGCCAAAGTGTTCACACTGCTGATCCTCCAGGTGGAAAGCATCACAGACAGAGCACAGTTTGGCAGGGTACACACCAAGTGCTGTAGAGATGTCATTGTACTGATGGTGAGATATGTAGCCTGTCTTTTGTTCTAGCACCTGAGTCAGTGGGGCACAGTCAAACATGTCCTGGGAAGCCAGGACCAGAACCATATCCAAGAGGCATTGGATACCAGGGTTGACATTGCTTGCAACAGTGCCACTCACTGGCAGCAAGGGTGCACATCCAGACATGCTTGAAGGTCACAGGGAGACCACTCTTGAGGGTGTGTGAACGGAATAAGCAACAGACTCGGCAGGGGAAGGGGCATGCAGCAAGTCCACACATTGTGGGCTGTCTGCAGGTGCTGCCTGTCCATGAGCTGCACTGCTGAGTGAAGAGGACAGATGCTCCTGTAAGATGCCAGGGGGAACATAGGGGGTGTCCCCAAACAGGTCATTGGACTGTCCCAGGTGATCAGTACTAGTAGGGGAGGGGTTGGGGGCCAGAGCCAGCCTGTGTGACACCTCAAAGTGAAGGACATCCTGTTCCAACATGATCATTGTGGATGTGGGAAAGGAAGGGTGAAAGATCACATTGTGGGTGCAGTGAAGATCGACACAAGGAGTGGAGCAAATGTCACAAAACCCACATGAGGGCAGGGGCTCTGATAGGGCATGAGGCCACACTTCAAACATGTGTGGTGAAGCTGGAGGAGAGCAACAGATGCCAATTCCTCAAAGGGGTGACAAGAGAGTGGGCCTCAGAAATCTTTGCTAAGGAGGCTGCAAAAATGTCATGGAGGAGGGGGAGAGGGGGGGAGGTGAGAATGGCACCTCACACTGTACAGTTTAAGTCATGGTCTGGGTGGGAAGCACCAGACACTGTATGCCGAACAGATTGGGGCCTTGGGACTGGGGGGGAGCAAGGTCCAACCATGCTGCAAAGGAAAACGCACTATGCAGCAGGAAGGGGGGAGAAGGGGGAGGATTGCAATCAAGAAAGGGGGAGGGTAAAAGAGCAGATGTGGAGCAGAGGCTCAATGTGCAGACAGAGGAGAAGGGAAGGCCTCAAGACCGTTATTGATGAGTGCACCATCAAGAAACCAGAGACCAGCACCCATGGGAAAAACAGGTGGTGGTGTCTTACCACTGGTAAGAGGTCAAGAAGTGATGGCACATATTGTAATTCAACACCTGTCAGAGGCCGAAATCTGCAGCTGAGGGTGGGTCTGCAAGGGCTGAGCAAGGGTGACTGCAGGCAAGGGAGTGACTGAGGCAGAAGATGGTGTGTGAGGGAGTGGTGAAGGGGTGCAGCCTATAAATCAGCTATAGCCATAGCTGTAGCTGGTTTATAGCTGAAAATTGGCTACAGTGACTTAGCTTAGCCATAGCTTAGCTAAGCCTAGCCTTGGCAACACTAGAGTTACCTATGCAAGTCACATTTTTCTCCAGTCACCATAGCTACTCTCGCTGTGGTTTTAAAAAGGTGCTGAGTGCCCAAATGACATTGGTGTACATGGTACCTGGTCCATGTTTGACAATGTCATTTGTGTTGGAATCTGAGGTGTAGATCTTGTGACCTGGAGAGAAGAGGAAATGTCCATGAGAGGACAACAAATGTTGAGCATTCCAAAGGTAATGAGTTCAACTCATTATGCACATGTAAAGAAGTACAAACAAACTAACTACCATATATGTAATATATATGGCATGCTTGTAGTGTCTGGATATGAGATATTCCAACACTCCCCCTCAGACCAAGAAGCATGTAAAATAAGAGAGTGAAAAATTGGAGTATTACTTACTCCCCCTCAATGAGTGACTTCTTAAATGAGTGTTGAACTTCACAAAATAAATGATAAAACATGTTGGCACACATTGTTGAATTGTTTGATTCATTTCCCAAACAAATCTTGATGAGCACATAGGTGCATTGTATGCAGCATGAGCCTGTAGGCATTTGCATGTGGTGCGAATGTCATGTGCAGTGGGGCAAATCACTTGTTGATGATTCTTGAGGTGCACATTGATGTGCGCAGGTGTTGCGATCATTCAGTGTCACACAGATCAGTGAGCATTGAGTGCTCTGGGTTATTGGCAGTCACCATACCATCATTCATATCCGTTTTGAGGTGTTGTTGGCTCAGGGTCCATGCACATGTCGATGGGTGTAGTTTAAGGTCTTGCTGGACTGTCCCATTGTGCTGTGTCACTGCTGCATCAACTAGGCACAGTTTAATGCCATGCTGGGCACTCCTGTTGATGCATTCCATTGGCCGCTGCGATTCCAGGTTCAGTCTATTAAGGTCTTGATGGACCTGCACTGGATCATGCCCATTTTGTCATTTTGAATGTGGTGAGTGTGTGCTGTGTACAGTTTAATGTCATGTTGGACAGAGGCACAGTTTAATGTCATGCTGGACGTTGCTGATTGTCATTTACTTGGCGGCATGGCTGGCGGTCGTCCTGTGTGTCCACTTCTACTCACCTACTCTTTTTTTCCTTCCTTCCTTCTCCTGCTGAGTCCTCACCTACTTATCCCTCTCTCCTCCTTCTCCCACTTCCTTCCTCCTTTCTCCATCTCCCTGTGTTAGTGCATCAAGCACGTTGATGCAAGCGATGTCACTGTGTCTGTTGGGAGTGGTGTGTCGCACTATGTGACATGTGACATAATGGTCTGTGACCATATGTTCAAGTTCGGGATTTTGGATGGAATTTGTGTAGGTAGGGGTAATAGATGGTATAGCTTGACGTGTTACTATGCTTACAGTGAGCCTGGGGGCTTGTAGAGTGAGTGCGCTGAGTGCATGCCACTGTGTGGATCATCGAGTGCCATTGCATGCAGTGTGTCACACCAAGTGACAGTTCAATGTGCGAGGCTTGGTGTTTCAATGTTTGCTGCCTACTCCTTGTCCTCCCTTCCTTCATTCTCCTGCCTAGCCTTCATCTCCTTTGAATGTCGACTGGATTGGTGTCCAGATCTTCCCCTTGAGCCAGATGGCATTCATGTGTCATGGTCATGTCACTCGTGTGACTCCATGACATGACAGATGTAGTGTTGCCAACAGCTCGGCTCTAAGCTGCAAGCTGGCTGAGCTGAGCTGAACCTGAGCCAAGCCGAAGCCAGCCATTTGGCTTCAGCTAAGCATGGCTTAGTTCTAATTTTAGAGTGGCTGGGAGCTAGTGCAGGGCAGCTAAGCCACCTTATCCCTGCACTCCCACATCGAGTCTCTACCTCCTCTCCTGTCCTCCTCCACCACCAGCTTGGTCCTCTCACCCTGTTATGAGCATACCTCATCCCGTTTAATTTTCACAGTAACGACACTAATGACAAACATGCAGATATGGTATGGGGGAGTCAAAGGATATTTTTCTTTTCTTTTTATCTATTTTATTACACTCAAACAATAGGAAACGGGACTCAGATGATACCTTGGTCGCGGGGACAGACTACACTAGGACTGCGACCCTTATATGGAAGGTGGTTAGGTCAGCATCGGTTATGGACATACCGAGTGCCGATGGGAACAGCAGCCTGATGATGGGCCTATGCCATGATAGGATACATGAGTGGCACAGCGCCTGAGGGGCGACATGGGAACACCAAGATGTACCAACGACTAGGTACTGGCGTATGTGGGAGTCGGCCGAGATGCACGACAATAGGCATGGCCGTATGTGGAAAGCCAGAGGGTTGGTGTGGGAGGAAATCTCCAAGCAAGGTCATATGGGCGCAGACTCAGCTGCTGCGCATCGTCTCTATTGTGAGGGACTTTAGCTGCACGCTGACTGTGCACAGACCAGGAGAAAGGTTTATAAGGGTTGTAGTCTTAGGTAGTGAGTCCCTAAGACTCTAGATAGTTTGTGTCCTAGACACTTCTACTTGAGCAACAGGATAGTCTTAGTCGGATTGTCTTGTCTGTCTTGTCTTCTGCTGAACAAGCCACACTCTGAGGTTCTTAGGTTGTGTTTAGGTCGTCCCTAACACACCCTGAAGCTGCTCCCACCACTAGCTCAGTGTTAGGAGTGGATCCTAGCAGGCACTTTTTATTTTTCATTCTAGTGGTCAGGGACCACCGTGGGAAGGCAGGAGACTGTCATAGGAGACCAGGGGAACACTTCATGTGCATCAAGGCATGGGAGCATTCAAGAGACTATGAGATGATGGCCAGTCAAGGAGCCATCAGTATACCAGGAAGGAGGGTGACACCCCTATCATTACGGGCACATTACATCAGCGTCACGAGTCGCTACGAGGATATGGCATGGGTACAGCCACAGGGCCGGACAGGGCCAAGAGCACACAGGCATAGGAGTCCAAGTCATTATGGACACAGCCACAGAAGCCCCTATGAGGGATTAGCTCAGCACCTGCCATATGAGGACTCGAGGGAAGGGATTAGTCAAGGAGCACAGCCACAAGACATACATGGATAGATGCATTGTGGGACCAAGACCAAGGATTGTTTAGCCATATGGAGAGCACGCAGCAATGGCGGCTCTTGGCAATAGGTCTATGAAGGGTCCAGACACAGGCACAGCTCAGACAACCCAGGACAATGGTAGAGGGAGGAAGGTCACTAGACCAATAGCGGAAATGCCACATGACAACAAACACAAGGCAGCACTCATACTTAGCACTCACAGCATATGCTGGGAAGGTACATGCCAGCTTAGGGATATCGGATATGGATGCTGACAGCAGACTCAATAGCCAGGGGAAGGCATGAGTAATGAAACAGGTCCAGCAGCACATAATCCTATACATGGATAGATGTGCGCTGATGAACCATAAGGTCAGGACAGTCTAGGGAGGTCCACGAAGATCCAGGCTTGGCTAGAGGCAGCCAGTTAAAGGATAGAGTCATTGCAGGAGGATCATGCTCATATGCGCTCACTTGAAACATGCGCCGGACAATAGGGATGGGCACTGGAACATGGAGGGAGTGTTGTTGGTCTATGAGAGGTACCAGGGGGGATTCCCTGGAGGTATATAAGGTCGGACGGTTGTAGTCTTGAGTCCTTAAGACTCAAGATGGTTTCTCTCTCACTAGGAGTTAGTTCTCTCTAGTAGAGCCATCCTTGTAGTAGTAGTAGGGCTTGCAATATAGCCTGCATTTCGTCTCTGGAGTAACACTCCACCTCTGCGAGGCTTTGGGGTTTTGTTCATGAGTGGGAGCTCGTAACACTCAGTCCCCAGGCTCTCTGCTTGCCACCATCAACAGCATCCTCAACCACCATCCTTACCCTTGCTCACACCCCAAGTTGCCCTTGCCCTGCCCCTGCCTCCACCCATGCTCCATGTGAGCACTGACGAAATCTCAGATGTGCATAGGGCAAATGACTATGTTGTAAATACCTGATGAAATCTATGGTACAGTAAGTACACTGTGTCACAGTATAGGAAATATCTCACCTCAGACGTGCATAGGGCAAACAACTGAGGTACGTGCTACATCGATGGCATATTTATATGTACATAGTGCTATGGGATACAAGGAAACATAGTGAGTATGGTATAAAAATGTAGTGACATATCTGAAACACCTACAGGTACAATAGAACAACATGCACATGATGATGTGTGTGACAGCAGACCCTGGTGAGCAGTCCAGTGACGAGGGAGTGGCTGTGCTAGTGTCAGGTGACTCGGATTCCCCATGCGCTTGCTCCAAAACTGTTAGGACTGCTCCTAAACACAACCTAAGACTTATGAGAAGGGCGGTGTCAGGACTGCCCTAGACACAACCTATACGACTCAAGTGTGACTTGTTAGGTCTGAAACGATTCTGATTGCTCTGCAGCTATGTCTAGTGACAATAGACTATCTAGAGACTTAAGGTCTCTCTATGCTAAACTATGGCCCTTATAAAGCCCATCCCCAGTCTGTGTGCAGACAGTGCGCAGCACAAGTCCCTCACAATAAGGCGACTCGGCACAGCAGCCATCCTGTGCCCATTTGACCATACTCGGGGTCATCTCTCCATATATGGCTGCGACTTATTGTGTTGCGCATTCAACCATTCCCATGTTCCCCTGTACCGATATCTTGGTACTCCTGGGTTTTCCCATGTCACCCCTCAGGCGCCGTTCCACTCATGTATCCTTCCATGGCGTAGGCCCATCATCAGGCCGCCTCCTAAGTCGGCACTCGGTCTATCTCCCTAGCCGATGCTGACCTAACCACCTTCCATATAAGGGCCATAGTGTTCGCACAGAGTTCCCATACTAGTGGCGTCTCGCCCAGCCCTTGTATCCTAACATTTGAGTGAAGTAAAATAGATAAAAAGAAAAGAAAAATATAGTCCGACTCTCCGAGTCCATACCCTCCTATCTTCTATTGACAACATTGCCTCTAAGTGTGTTTCTTTATAGTCGTTATTGTGTCATTACTGTAATGGTTTTTGAAAGTATGAGGTGTGCTCATAACAGGCGGCTTGTTAGGCCAAAGACAACTGTTGCTCTATAGCTGTGTCTAGTGAACACAAAACTATCTAGAGTCTTAGGGACTTGCTACCTAAGATGACAACCCTTATATACTGCTCCCCTGGTCTGTGCGCATACAGTGCGCAGCTAAAGTCCCTCAAGCCAGGATCAATGCGCAGCAGCCGATCTGCACTGATCTGACCTTATCTGGAGATATCCTCCCACACCAACACACTGCCCTTCCATATGCAGCCACGCTTATTGTTCTGCATCTCGGCCGATTCCCACATACACCGGTACCTAGTCGTTGGTACTTCTTGGCGTTCCCATGTTGCCCCTCAGGCACCGTGCCACTCATGTATCCCTTCATGGCATAGGCCCATCATTGGGCCGTCATCTCAGTCAGCACTCAGTATGTCCCATAGCCGATGCTGACCTAACCTCCTGCCATATAAGGGTCACTGTCCTAACATAGCCTGTCCCCGTGACCAAGGTATCGTCTAAGTCTTGTGTCTAAATGTTTGAGTGAAGATAAAAAGATTAAAAGAAAAGAAAAATAGATTCCAACTCCCCAAGACCGTATCTTCATAATCGTCATTAGTGTCGTTACTGTGAAAATTGAATGAGATGAGGTATGCTCATAACAAAAACTCCGGCCGCTTAAATGTAGTGACGTATCTGAAACACCTACAGGTACAATAGAACAACATGCACATGATGATGTGTGTGACAGCAGACCCTGGTGAGCAGTCCAGTGACAAGGGAGCAGCTGCACTAGTGTTGGGTGACTCAGATTCCCTGCACACTTGCTCCAAAACTCCGGCTGCTTGCACCTGGCCACTCACACTCTGGCTGCTCATGCTCTGGCTGCTCATGCTCTGGCTGCTCCCACTCTGGCTGCTCCCACTCTGGCTGCTCCCACTCTGGCTGCTCCCACTCTGGTTGCTCCCACTCTGGCTGCTCATGCTCTGGCTGCTCCCACTCTGGTTGCTCCCACTCTGGCTGCTCATGCTCTGGCTGCTCCCACTCTGGCTGCTCCCACTCTGGTTGCTCCCACTCTGGCTGCTCATGCTCTGGCTGCTCCCACTCTGGTTGCTCCCACTCTGGCTGCTCATGCTCTGGCTGCTCCCACTCTGGCTGCTCCCACTCTGGTTGCTCCCACTCTGGCTGCTCATGCTCTGGCTGCTCCCACTCTGGCTGCTCCCACTCTGGCTGCTCCCACTCTGGCTGCTCCCACTCTGGCTGCTCCCACTCTGGCTGCTCATGCTCTGGCTGCTCCCACTCTGGCTGCTCACCACCACCACCACCATCCTCAGCTTGGTCATGCTGCCCATCTGCTTCCGCCACCTGTTGCCTTATTTGTTCATCTCAGGCAAAGTGCCATTACCATATTTAGCTGTCTCAGAAAATGTAGCACCATTTAATTTAGATGCATGTACCATAACAGCTTAAGAGTAGGGCTGGTGTACGGCTCTGTTCCTGTCCTTTTCCTTACTTACTGTCACTATGCCTCCTCATCAGGCTCCAAGAAAGGCTGGAAAATCAGTGGCAAAAGATACTACTGGTATTGGTTCAATCTATAAGGCTCTGTACTCTGTAATCAATGTCACATTGTGATATTGATAGAGCAATTTGATGCCCATGCATCCTCTGCAGTGCAAAACACACCTACTACTCCAGGTGAATATTGTTACTGTTCTTTGTTTTGCATATTTCTGATATGGTGCACAAAGATAAGCTGCCTGCTTCTCAGCAGGCTCCTTTTGTTGAATTCAATGGTAAGCAGTATCTCAAGCTGGGGATCACAATACTACTTACCACCAATTACTGATAAATTTGACTTTCAAATCCAATTAATTGCAACAGAAGAAGTTGAGGTATTTGATGGTAGGGAACAGGGCAATGATGGAGATGGAATAGTCCACAGTAAGTGCCACTGGACAGTTTACAGAGCAACTAAAAGTCAAGTTAAAAGGGAAAATTCCTAAACCATCAAAGCGTGCTCTTGGAGTAAGTGTTTGGTGCAAAACTTAAATTGATTCTATCAAACTGAAATTTTCAGGTTGACCCCTTGGAACCAATGACTCCCATTCCTGCCAGGAAGAGAAAGGCTGTTCCAACAACACCCACCCAGGTGTTGTTTACACCATGTAGACCAGATGAACCAGATGGATCTGAATCTGGTGATGAGGATATTTCACCATCTAAGCTAGCCTCTCAGGTAGAGGACCTTTCCATGGATCCCTCTGCAGAGCCAGGCAAGAGAAGGGCATCAAGAGTAGCAAGAGATGTCTGGGAATTTTTTGAGAAGACTGGAAGTGGAACAGGTGCAATGAGCACTTGCAAGTTATGCATGTGAATATTATCATAATTTAAACTTGTTCTCACAATTAACTTTGTTTCTCAGTACTGCTTGTGCAGCTGATCAAGATCATCCAGTTGCCAAATTTTGTGGTTCAACTAGTGTTTACAACCTCAGGAATCATTTAGTCAGGGTGCACTTGGAAGAGCGGAGCAAGCTATGTGATGATAAGAATATCCCCATCACTAATCCTGCAGCATTGCAGGAAATTAGGAAGTTTAAGGGACAAGATGATGATGATAAGGAGGGTAGTCAGCTTCTTTCATATTCTAAGGAGGCATTTTCCAATGCCTTGGTTGAATTTGTTGTTGCTGATGATGTGGTAAGTAATAATGTTTATAATGCCTTGCAGCCTTTCTGATTGTGAAAGGCCATGAACATTGTGGAATCTCCAAGGCTCAAGAAGATATTTTTGCTCCTTAGGAAGGAGCTGAGGGAGTCTGATATCCCTGGAAGAAGTACTATTTGAAACCATATCATGAACAACTTTTCAGATCACATTAAAACTCTAGAAGATGATATGAGGGCAAGTTTGGAATTGTTAACACCTTAATTTGGCTAACTATTTAGAAGAGATCAGTGGGAAAAGTCTCCTTCACCACTGATACATGGTCAGATCCAAACTTGACCACCTTTATGGTCATAACTGCACATTGGGTTGAGGGTATTGAAGTTAAGACAATGGCAGGGACCCAGAGGAAGTTGGAATTGAGGGCTGACCTTATTGGTTTCTGCAGAATCCCAGGTAGACACACTGGCAAGCTCCTTGCCCAGTGTTTTCTCTTTATCCTTGACAGATTGAAGATAACCCAAAAGGTATGGGCTTCAAGTTCAAATTGTACTTCTTGCTCATTCATATGTTGATAGATTGGTTGGGTAACTTGTGATAATGCAAGCAATAATGATACTATGATGACTTCACTCCAGTATACACTTCACAGGAGGGGGATTAAATTTGATGCTATTAAAAACAGGATTAGGTATGATTTTTCACTGCACTGATGCTCTTATTTAAATTTTTCTAGATGTTTCCCTCACATTGTCAACTTGGCCTGCAAGTCAGCTTTGGGTGCCATAACTGACATGAAATATATTGAGGGAGAGGCTGAATATGTACCAGGGTTTGGTTCAAGGGACTGTATTGCAACAGTCCGCTCACTCATCAATGCAGTAATTCATCCCTATTGAATTTACACCTATTACTGATTGGACCATTCAGATTCATAACAGCAATGTGAAAAAGCAGAGATTTTCACAATATGTGCTGGAATCCTTCAAACAGGACTATCAGCTTATTCATGATGTCTCAACAAGATGGTCTTCAACCCTCCTGATGATTGAGAGGGTCTTGAAATTGAAAGAGGTAGGTCTGAGAATAATATAACTAAGCTTTCATTAAGATTGCATAGGCAGTTATTGAAATAACATATGACAATGACTTTCCTGACTTAGAGAAGTTCCAAATGAATGAATATGAGTGGAAATTACTGGAGGACTACCAGAAAATTCTTGAGGTATCAGTTTGTGTGTTCAGAAGAATATGTGGCTAATGCAGAATAAAGATCCCTCATGCCTTCCAAGATATACTTGGGACTGTAAAGACTCCTACTCTTCCATACACTATCACATCTTTTTCAGCATTGATTGAGAGATGGACAGAACTGGCAGAAGAGAACTACTCTTGGACAAATATCATCATCCCAGGCTTGGACAAGTTGGAGAAGTATGAAGGAGAGCTGACAAAAACACCAGCTTATGTCCTTGCAATGGGTAATCTGCACATTTTGTGTTTTATCATTGAATTGACATAAGTCCTAGTCATTGATCCTGCAAACAAACTGGATTATTTTTTAGCATTATCAGAGAATGAGTACAGGTCAGCCAAGGAATTATTTTTGGAAGCAGTAAGCTGGTCATTTTATCCCATTTTAAACTCCATCTCATTTCATGACAGTTAAAGGAATACAAAAGTTCAGGGACCCCACAGACTGAGCCTCAGCCCAAGCCTGCAGCTAAACAATCCAAGCCAACTGCAGCTCAAATATTGCATAGAAAGAAACAGCACTCCACACCTAAGGAAGTGAGTTTGGAAATGGAGGTGGAGCAATACCTAAGTGCTTTTGGTGGTGAGACCAAAGATATCTTGCAATTTTGGCAGGTGCCTAAACTCTACACCTGTGTTATATTATCTGACTTGCATATAGACTCATCAAGGACAATATCCACATATCTTCCAGCTTGCCATGGATATCATACCTATCCAGGCTACAAGTGTGCCATGTGAGAGAGCTTTCTCATCTGGGAAAGAAACCATGGCACCTAGGAGAAGTAGGATTTCCAATTGGCTGATGGAGGCACTTCAAGTCCTTAAGTTCTCAATTCACAAAGGCCCTGCCCTGAGCTTCACAGAAGGAATGGCTTGGGATGATGAGCTAAGGGAATTTGAGTACATGGGTAGGGTGGCACCATCTGAAGATGCTGAGACATATGGCAGGAATCTACATGTGGAAGAGCTGGATGAAGATGGGCTTGATAGGCTCATTGAGGAAGATATGAAAGCAATGGAGAATGAGTCCAAAGAAGTTAAGGATAATATGGAGGATTGATGATATAACTTGTAATTGTGTCCCTGTTGAAGCATAAATTGTAAAATAGTGAAATAGTTTTTCATTCAGGTCACTGATGCCAATACATGTACTATCAACCCTACTACACTTAGTCACAGACTACAGTACAACAGAGTCAATACAAAGGATAATGCAAACAAGCATGTCTGCAGAGGGCTGGTTGATGTGGTGTGGGTGGACTGGGGATCAGATGGAAGGGTGGAAGCAGGCACACTCACCTTGTCACATGGCTGGGTCCATGAGCAGCATGGGGTCAGGATTGGGACTGGTAGTGGAGCTGCACAGTAGCATGGGTGGAGTGTAGTGCAGGTGGAAGATAGCAGCAGGCACATTTGATGAGGACATGGGCATGGTAGTGAAGGCAGTAGCACAGATGGAGGATAGGCAGTGGGCACATTTGGTGGGGGCATGAGTGGGCACAGGTCAACAGTAGATGGTGGCATTGGTTGACAGATGGTGGGCACAGGCAGAAGGCAGGTGCATGGCAATGGTTGACCCTTGAGGGTAGGGATGTGCACAGGTAACCCACAGGTTCCCCAGTGCTTACCCAGACCCATACCCATGAACCCATGTGTTAAAGGCCTACAGGTCAGTGGTTACAGGTACAGGTCATGGGTCACAACACAAATTTACCACTACTACAAGGTTGAAAACCACTGATCACCTGAGAACAACAATGTATCCTGTCAAATGGTTAATGCTCCCAAATATAGTGATCAAATAGCTTTAAAACGCACCTGGAATCAAGAGAAACGGTTGAGATATGAAGGAGATATGATATTATCTTATTTACCTTGCAGCCTAACAACCATCAGCCAGATTTCGAGAGAACGACAAAATCGCACATTAAATGGTTGACGCGCCCAAGGGTAAGACTTAAATGGCTTTCTAACGCACCTGGAATGAAGGGAAACGGTTGAGATATGATTGAGATATGATATCATCTTACTCACCCATAGCCTAACAACCACCAGGTAGATTCTCAGAGAACGACGAAATCGCGCATCGAACTGTTGATGCACCCAAGGGTAAAACTTAAATGGCTTTTCTAACGCACCTGGAATGAAGGGAAATGGCTGAGAAACGATTGAGATATGATATCATGACATGTTTTGAGGGTGGGGAGTGCAATCAACAGTAGATGTGGGCACAGTTTTCGTGGTGAAGGCAGAAAATGCAAAGCCAGCGAGCACAGATGCAGAGAAGGCAGGGAGAGCAAATGGTGGACAAAGAGAAGGCAGGGCGAGCGAGTGGTGAAGGCAGAGAGGGTTGGATGGGAGGGTGTGACATAGCTGCCATACTGGCAGTATGTCGGCTTAGCCACCTGGAGCCGGCTCTGAGCCTCTCACAAGCCGATCAGATCGGCTTCAGCTCCTAGCATTAGCCGAACAATCAGCTTAGGCAAAGCTAAGTAGCCAAAGCTGGGCTTAGTCAGCCATTGGCAACACTAGACAGATGGTCACAGTGTTCAATTTTGAGATGGAATCAATACACATGGGGATTATTGACATAGTTGATAGACAGCTGTGATGGCATGGAGCGCAGGGACTTTAGGAGTGCCTGTAGATGAGTGCCAGGGCTTTGGCTATAGCTTTGTTGAATGGGGCCAGTGACCTGTGACATGGCTGTGTGACTGGTTGAATTGCCATATTTGTCATGTTCTGACTTCTGTCCTGTCACCAACATGTTTGCTGCTACCATGTTGGAATCTGAGGTGTAGATCTTGTGACCTGGAGAGAAGAGGAAGTGTCCATGAGAGGACAACAAATGTCGAGCATTCCGAAGGTAATGAGTTCAACTCATTATGCACATGTAAAGAAGTACAAACAAACTAACTACCATATATGTAATATATATGTCATGCTTGTAGTGTCTGGATATGAGATATTCCAACAGTTCGGTGACCATGGTGTTTATCTGGGGATAGTCACATACCCACTAAAAATGTTCAGACAAATTAGTCCTAGAGAACCAGTTAATCCTACTTTTCTCAATCATAATTTAGAAGCATCCCTTGAAGTTGAAGTGAAAATTGGTGGCTTATTCGTACACTATCAGACTAATTTTATTCTTACTAGTAGCTAACACAAGTCAATGAGTGACAGCACTGTCGAGACAATATACCAGTTGAACGCAGGCAGTGGGCAGATCACTATCATGATTGTGTCTACCACTGTACCAAATACCAAGTTAGCTGTCCACACCCGACATGCTCAGAATCAGCGACCTCATTATCTATACAACGTACGCAGTCTATTATGACATACGAGTCACTAGGGTTATGCTACTTCCCATGTTCCACCATGCATTTCCTTAATTGACATCATTGGTACTCCACTTGGATCAACATAATGTCGAATCTGGAAACAGCAAGTTAGGTTCAGCTTCACGTCACAACTAGATGCAGTAGCATTGACGCACCTTCCCATTAGAAGTACCATCCTCTTTGAATGTGAAACTGCGAATCTAAAGTGGACTTTAGCTTTGTGTTTCGAAAGGCAACTGGAAATAGGTGTCGTGATCGACCCACATGAGTTGATTCTTCCGGATAGGATGCCATCCATTGTCCAAGTTCGAGATTCATATATGCCAGCTGGTGCCATGCATGTTTTCGAATATAAGCGTGAGCAAACTAAATACACTGAGTGAGGCCCAGTTTCACGTTGAAATGCGATTCATACCGGAAAACTGAATTTCACTTGTGATAACAGTATCTCTCCATGTGTATTATAGAAATCTCGAACAACCAACTAAGGACAGTGAATGAGGTTCAGTTCTGCAATCTCAAAGCTGCGGGATTGACACACTATGTCCTGATGAAGTTTACATTCCCTGTATGTGCCACCATGACCAGGATGCTAAAATGGGATTTAGCTTTGCGTTTCGAAAGGAAACTGGGAATAGATGCCATGGCATCAACCTACCTCAGAGGGATCTGCACTTGGTCTATCCAATCCAATGCAAAGGTCAGCACACAGCCTATTCAAATGACAAAAAAAATCATATGCAGGTATAAATGTTAACCAACGTGCACTACAAAGTCCCACACTTATAGACTTTGCTTGCGACATCAGTTTATGATTAATCGTCTAAAAAACACTGGATGAGGCATAGTTCCACGTTCTGGAGGTGACATGATGCTGCAGCATTGACGAACTGTTCCATCAGGAAAAGAAAGCTTGCATGCAGCGAAGAGGGGGAGTTTAGCTTTCGAAAGGTGACTGAAATAGGTGCTGTAGAATCAACCCACCTCAGGGGGTTCACTGTTGGTATCAGAACCATGAAGCCCTTGAGAGGCCTGTCCACCCTAAAAACAACTCGGATTCAGCTTCAATGAAGTGACTGGAATAGATGCACACGCTCACAATATGATCGGTTCACCTCTAAATGGAGAAGCACACAGGTCAGTGAGGTACGCCTGGTCAGTGGAAGAAAAGGATCACCCTAATGGAATTGCTCCTTGAAATGTAACCGTCTATTGGAAAGGCAGTTGCCGACAGCACAAAGGCAGCAAAAATGATGACAGAGGAAAGATGCATAGTGGACAAAGAGTTGGATTAGTTGCTAGTGAGGGCCAGCCTGGGATGATTCCGTTCGGACATGGGGTTTATAAAGACTGGGTAGCCTGATGTACCTGGTCATTGTGATGTAGCCTGATGGCCCTGATGCATGATGTGTTGCCAGTAGTCACACGGTCACGCAACCTTTTTTCTTTTTTTTTTTATTATGCATAGAAATGTATTGGTTGGTACGACCTAAGTACCACATAATCCCCAGCTATGAGGGGCAGACATACCAATTGTAACTACTGTGATCTGGAAAGCAAAACCAACTTGTCTGGCTGGACTGTTTATATACACCAACAAGGCAGGGTCTACACCTGCTGTGGACTACTAGTGTGAGGCTCTCAGGAAGCCCCTGTGGGATTTTGCATACAATGGGTAAGGCATGCATTGGCACACTTGCTAGACTTGACTGCTCAGTTTAGACAAACTCATTCAATGCGTTGGGCTTCAAGGGTGGCCAATGGCTTTGGAGTGAAGCAGGCCCCATAGAAAGGGCAGGTTCTGGAGACAGCAGAGTGTGCGCCATCACAGTTCAGGCATTTCAGAGTGAGGGGAGATCCATGTTCTTCAGCAGTGGTGCTGTGGGCTGAAGTTGGGTGATTACCAGTGCAATAAGCGCACCAGGGAAGGCAGGAGACACACCGGTGAGAGGTGTGGCCCCATCGGAGGCAGACACCGCATTGAGGGGTCAGTTTGTCTGTTGTCCATGGTTGGGTGCAACAAGGTGTCCCAATGAAAGACATGTCGGTTTGTAGGAGTTGTCAGGCTCTGGAGCCCATGCAGTCATCAAATATTTTGCACTTGACTGTGCCAGAGAGGGGGACAACATGTCCCATCTTCTTGGGGAAAACAAAGGTTGGTGCCTTGAAAAAGACCACATCGGCCCATTTTGGGTGGGCAGCAATGCAGGCAAGTACATCCGTGTTGGTAATGTTCAAATGAGCAATGGCAGTGCAGAGCGAGGCTTAGTAAGCAAGGGGACTTACTGAGTACTGTTTAGAATGCTTAGGAGCTAGGGCTCAACTATGCAATAGAACAGGAGATGTATTCCAGCAGTGCAAAGAGTGCTGCTTATATACAGTTACAGGAATCACATGTAACTACATCTAATATACCTATATCTAGTAATGCGCAGCTTCCTGCTGTGCATGGTGTCATATTGCTGCGCATTTTACAGCAATCTGTCAATACTTGATGTGTGAAGCATGTTTCATGCATTGTGTCTCACACGCTGTCGTTTCATACTGTTCCTGGGATGAAACTCTATAATATCTGTCAAACACTATAAAAGTGTCAACAGTGTACAAATATTAGATTATATTTGTGATTTAGTGAGCATTCATAAATAATGATATAATATATGAAGCTATGAGTTTGATACTCAATGCTCCAGATCATTATTTATTCAACACTCCCCCATGCTGAGAAATCACTAATCCAATTTCAGATCTTAACTTTGTGAATTTATCAAAAGACAAATTTTTAGTCAAGATATCAGCAAGTTGCTGATTTGTGGGAATATACACAAGTTCCACTTTTCTTTCCTCTATGCATTCTCTAACATAGTGGTAGCAGATATCTATGTGCTTAGATCTATGCTCTTGAGCAGGATTAGAAGCTAAAAAGATTGCTCCTTGATTATCTACTCCTAATTGAATCATTTTTATAGTCTTTCCAATTTCATGGAATAAAGACTCTATCCAGACTATCTGTCTTGATGTATCAGACAGACTCATATATTCTGCTTCTGTCGATGACAGAGCAACTGTCTTTTGTTTCCTTGAAACCCAACTAACTGGTCCTCCAGCTAGTTTTACTATGTACCCAGTGACTGATCTTCTATTAATCTGGTCACCTGCCCAGTCTGCATCACAATACGCAATGAAACCTTCATGGTTCTTTCCATTATACACAATTTTGCCATTAATGTTGGTGGCAACATATTTGATTATGTATAATGCCTTCTGGATATGCTCTTCAGAAGGATTAACCATAAATTGCGACATCATTATTACTGCAAATGCAATATCTGGATAAGTTCCAAGAGTTAAATATAATAATGATCCAATTATGGATTGAAAATAGCTTCTTTGCTCAGAAGTTGCTGTTCCTTCATTTGGTTTAGGAACATACCCTGCTGGTAATGGTGTTCTAGCAGGTTTAGCATTTTCTTGACCAAAACGCTTAACAACTTTCTTAGCATAGTCTATTTGATCAATTATTAGTAATTGATTTGGTCTATCTCGAGATATCTTCATCCCTAGATATTCAGAAACTTGTCCTAAGTCTCTACATTCCCATATTTTCATGAACTTGCTCTTTTTATCTAATAAGAGTTTTTTGTCATTTCCCAGAAAAAGTATGTCATCAACATATAGTATGACAACTATTATTGATCCTTGTTTGTTAAGGATATAAACTCCTGTATCCGAAAGGCATCTATTAAACCCTAAGGATCCCAAGCCTTTATCAGCTTGTTTATTCCAAGCATATGATGCTTGTTTAAGACCATATAGGGCCTTTTTTAATCTATAGACTTTTCCCTCTTGTCCTTTTGTGACAAAGCCTTCTGGCTGTTCCATGTAAATCTCTTCATCAAGATTTCCATATAGGAAGGCTGTTTTAACATCTAGCGCCTCGATTTCCCAATTTTCGAGTGCAGCTGAAGCCAGAAGTAATCTCACTGTTTCAAATCGTGCAACAGGAGAAAAGGTGTCATCATAATCTATGCCAGGTATCTGTGAAAATCCTTTAGGCAACAAGTCGAGCACATTTTCAACCATCACTTTTAATATTGTAAACCCATCTACACTTCACAGGTTTATGATCTTTTGGACCATCAACTAACTCCCAAACATCTCATTTGAATAGAGCTTCAATCTCATCCTCCATTGCTTTAATCCATTCTTGAAAAGCTTTAGGATCAGATTCTTTAATTTTTAACACATCCCTAAAATGAACAGGGATATCAGATTTAGGTAATACTGCTTTTGAGAGTAGGAAATTGATAAATTTCCTTCCTCCCTCTTTTTGTAATTGATCAAGCAGCATATCTATATCTGAAATTCCTTTATCCTGAATAGTACCAGGATCAGATTCATCTGATATTTCGCTTGAAGTGTCTTTTCGACTATCAGAGTCTTCAGACTCGTTGAAAGGATTCTTTTCCAGTTGTCTTTCAATTTCAAGAGGAGTTTTCTTTCCATAAATATTACCCTCCTTATAAACTGGTTTCCTTTCTCTAGTACTATGGCGAAGTGGGAAGGGAATAGGTTCAGGTTGTTTTTGGGATTGTCTACCTGTAACCATTTTCTCTTTTCGTGTTCTTCTGATATCTGGTGGTGCATGATGTTGTGTCCCAGGCCGTCTACTGGAATTCTCTTCAGATCTGTTTTCACTTGATCCTCAAACATCAGGTCTGACAGGTAAATCCTGTTCTCCACCATTATTATGAGGCTCTATATCATCATTGTCATGAGATGAATTCTGCTCTTCATCTGGTGTAAGATCATGATTGAATGATGGTTTATATGTTTTGGGATCATCGTCGTCACTATCAAGATGATTGTTGTTTTGGGAATTGGAGTCAGATTCATGTCCATTTTGATCCCTTTGGTTAATACCTGGTGGACTTTCAAATAGTCTATCTTTATTGTAATTTTCGCTTTTTCGTGGAAATACTGATTCATTAAATAATGCTTTAACACCAATGAATATTGTGTTGTCTTTCTTCATAAATTTATAAGCTTTAGATCCTATGTCATAACCAATAAAGGTCATTGGTTCAGATCTTGGTGACAGCTTATCTTTATGAATTTCTTTAGGTATGTAAACCCAAGCTAGACAACCAAACACTTTAAGGTAATGAACATCAGGTTTTTCACCTGTCATGTTTTCATAGGGTGTAGACCAATTTGTCCTTCATAATGGTGTGCGATTGTATACATGAATAGCAGTTTCAAAAGCAAATTCCCACCATGATTTTGGGCAGGAAGATTCTAATCTCATGCTTTCTGCTTTTTCAAGTATAGTGTCATTTAATCGTTCAGCACGACCATTTTGTTGGTGTATGTGAGGTGCACTTTGTTCTCTAAAGATTCCTTTTGAAGCAAGAAACTTGCTAAATTCATGCGACTTAAATTCCCCCCCTCGATCTGATCTGAAACGTTTAACTCTACTGCTATATTGATTTTCCATGAGTTCTACATAACTCTTGAAAGCAGTGAATGTTTCTGATTTAGTTCAAAGAAGTGCCATATAGGCATAGGAAGAATAATCATCTAGTATCATAAGACACCATTTCTTTTGATGATAAGATTCCATAGGCAATTCTAATAAGTCTGCATGAATCAATTCAAGTGGCTTGGAAGCTCACTTGATTGATGTAGGAAAAGATTTATTATGCATCTTTCCTTGTGCACATCCAGGACAAATTGTATCTGTTGATGGTATAGATAATTTGTCAAACCCTTTTGTATGATCAAAGACATGTTTTAATACATTTTTAGATGGGTGACCCAATCTTCGATGCCAAGTGTTATAATCCACTATATGAACTGAAGGTTCAGCCATTTTTACCATTGGATGGACTATTTCAGTCAAAATCCAATGAATGGGATCTCCTATATGTCTAGGATATGCCATTATAAATGGTCGCCCAGTTTTTAGCGAAAATATAGTACTATACTTGTCCGATTTTTCATGGAAGCCTTGTAGCTTTAGTTGTCCAGATGATATAAGTCTGACACTAGCTGCAGGCATATAGCAAACTTTTTCAAGTTTAATGACATGTTTATGTTTATGCATGGTTTCTACCTGTAGGAACACAGTTCCTTCTCCAAGTATTGCTACTTGAGATCGTTTATCAGCTGTAAATACAGGCTGTGAAACTTTAAAAGGATGATATTCAGAGAAATCTTTGATTTCAGGAGTTATATGAATAGACGCTCCTGAATCAATCATCCATGGAGTTCCTTTGGACTCAAATTCCTTACACTTGTCACAACCACACACATTTATCTTACTACTCATTTTTGGAATGGAGGCAACTAAAGCGATATATTGATCGCTATTTAAAGTAGTACAAATACTACTATCTACATTGTTACCTTTGAAATCAAGATGCCTCATAATTGGACTCGTCTTGATAGTCCTCACTGATTTTTTATCAGAGAAGAACTTTTGAGTAGAAAGATTTACATACTGATATTCCCCATCAGCTGTGTCATAGAAGTCTTCTCCTAGAGAGACTGTGTCTGATGTATTGTCCATTTCAATGTCAGCCCTTTCATCTAGGACTCTGAAACGGTTTTCTGCAATTGGATCAACCACCATTTGCATTTCTACATTATCTGCAACTGAATATCCTTCAGCCTTCAGTTGCTGTAGATTAGGTGCTAATGGTGCCATTCTTCGAATCAAGGGTAGAGCAGGATCTATTCTGTCTACTAAGTGAGCAAATTTAGGAGCATTCGCCTTCCTGGTCTCCCCAGCATTGTTCTTTTGTTGTTCTAATAAAAAGGCTCTCTTTTTCTTTTTATTATCATGGTTGATCTTGTTCCTTTCTTGATTGGACAAGAACTGGGGTTTGCCAGTGTTAGAAGGTCTGGAAGACAGTCCTGGTGTTGTCCATTTCCCTTTATTCTGATTCGAAGAATATGAGTTTTGGTTATTAAAACCAGGTTTGTAGTTATTCTGGTTGCTAGGACCAGAATTTTGTTGATTCCAATTAGGCCTGTTAGGGCCTTTGGGAAGCTTCACTCAAGCAGTGTGAACAACCCCCCCAGAAGATGTTCTCCACCTTTGAGATTCTTCCTCTATTTTTGGAAGAATATCAGCAAGTTTCAAATCACTTGCTTTTGTCATTAATAACACACTAGATGAGACGCTGTCCCATCCATGTGGTAAAGATGCTAACACTACCATTGCTAGCATGTTGTCGGGGAATGTGAAGCCATTGACAGAAAGTCGATTAGCTGTTGTTAATAGCTCATTGACTGACTCTGTCAATTTATTGGTGTTGATTTTCCAATGTATTACTTTTGAAAAGTCAACAAAAATGCCAGCTGCTCCTGGCTTGCCAAAGGCTTCCTGCAATGCAATGAAGGTAGAGTTTGACCATGGTTTAATAAGGTGTCTTAAAGACAGTGAGATTTTCATGGTTATTAATCCCAATGCCTTGTCATCATTGTTGCAGTAGTCATCCCAAGCTTCTCTTTTTTCTTTAATGCGACGAAGCTCAGTTGCAGTGGTACTTTCTGCTTTCTCTGCTGTCTTCTCAGCTTCTGTAAGCTGTGGCTTGATCCTGTTGCCAATAACATACTGCCAGAGACCTTTATACTGCAGAGCAGCTTTGATAGCTGCTGACCACTCATTCCAATTATTGCTTCCAGTAAGCATTGGAATTTTAGATAAGTCATCTTCTCCTCCAATGATTATATCGACATTTGCTGCTCTAGCAAGATTATCGATTTCCATCCAGCCTGTCTGGGCTCTTGGATTGATGACTAGATGACGATGGTGACTAGACTGATCACCATTAATTTTGTGTAGGTGGAAGTTGACTCTCTTCCTAATTGACTTTGAATATGAAGCCAATTCTTTGATATCAATGTACTGTGGCCATTGATATTGAGCCAATGCACGGGTTTTTATTGCTGCCAGGTAGCAATAACCAATTTTCGACCATACAGGACTTTCCACAGTATGAACCCAAGGGTGGATAAGTCTGTCCCTTCCCTTGAGTTCTACTATAATGAACTCTCCTTGTTCAAGCTCTTCATTCCTTCTAGCTTTAATCAAGGAAGAGTATTCGCTATCATTCAAAGAAGGATGCGAATAATCGGAGCTGTAAATTTCCTCATCAAGTATATATAACTTGTGAGTCTTGGGTGGTATTCTTGGTCATTCAGCCAATTCTCTCTTGGCTTTGCGTTCCTTCTGGCGCAATTTTTTAGCTTTCTTCCTAAAGCTTTTCACTCTCTCTTCTTCTTGATTTAAATTTTTAACGGTTTCTTGGATGCTTTCTATAAGATCCTCAACCTGTTTTTTATCCTCCATTTCCTGGCAGATAGCTTGGTGCATGGTGGAAATTTATTTATTTATTTTAGTGGTTCTGCTTTCCTCTAAAACAGAATCACTGTGATATTTATTGGGCAGTATTTTTACTTTCCCAATTTTTGACCACTCCTTAGTGTGGTCCCAGACTTCACTTCCAGACCCACTATTTCTCTTTGGAGTGGCTGGTATCTCCACCTGTTCCTGCGTCCAGTCCTCCACCTTTCCACCAAGGTTGAAGAACCATGTCCTAACTTCTTCAGAAGTTGGCCAATTTAGTTGACTTTTAGGACGCAGAGTGAAGGTAGCACCTGCCTTGTTTTTAGTGGACAGGCCCACTTTTGCCACATCAGCATATGATACCGATTTTTCTTTTCCTTTCCCCTTATCAGCTTTTTGGGCCAATTTCATTTCCCCAGTCACAATGTTATATACATTTTTTCCATAATTCGCCTGTTGCAGGCAACCTGCTTGGAATTTTCGAATGTCATCAAATATTTCATCAACCAGAGCATCCTCACTGGCTAATTTAGCAGCTTCATTGTCTAATTCTTGACAACGCTTCCAAACAGAGAGTTGTGCATCAGCAATGTGCTTCCTGTGGTTTTCCAGGTCTTCCTGGACCTCCTTGTACCAAGGAGACTTTTTGGTAGATGTCCCAATAGGAGCAGTGGGACCCTTGCTAGTGGATTGCAAGGTATTGATAAAAATGGAGCTGGTGAAACCAGCTTTGGCAACTTTTTGAGAAGAGGAGTCGGATTTGGTGCCAGGGGTACTGGCAGTGACGTATTTGTTGCTGGAGGATCCAGCAGAGGCAGAGGAAGAAGCAGTGTTGGTGGTGGAAGACATTTGTGTATAAGAAGGTTGGTTGGTTTGTTTATTGAATTGAGTTTGTTCTGTAAGATGAAAGTAAGCAACAGTCTGGAAAGACTTTCGTTGCTCAGAACAAAGGTATGGACATCGAGTTTTCGATTTTATTCTCCCACAATAAATGCCTGAGCATGTGCATAAACATGGTAGTTTGCTTTTTGTGTCATAATGTGCTATAATTCATCGCCAGAAGGGGATCCAGCCCTTCAGGAGTGCTTGGGGGCTCCATCAAGTTCCCCACAGCGATAAAAATATCCTCCACTATTTATAGATATAGTAATAAGCTATTATTATGACACTAAGGAGCATCCTAATGTAGATGGGATGCTAATCAGTGCCCATCGCTGGTCTGCATGTACCAGGGAACAATGTCCCATGCAGCACGACCCTTATACAGAATTACTACTTTATTTTTAATTTTGGAGAATAATTTATGCCAACAAAAACGGCCTACATAAGCACTTAATTATTCACAGCCAATAGGGGGGTGCGAAACCTTTCCAGATCTAAGCGATTAAGCCTAGACCCTTTATCTGTCATGGGACAGCCCTAAACCTGAGTGATTTGAATGGTTCACCAGACCAGGTAATTTATTGATTTACCAATCAGGACTACATTTTTTATATTAACCCAGATATTGCAGAACCAGGGACTGGTGAAGTGTGTCACACTAGTGATTGTTGTCACGCCATCCAAGGTGGTTGCTCAAATCCCAAGCATTAGAGGCTTGTTAGGATTGTTATGAGCATACCTCGTCCCCATCAATTTTCACAATAATGACACTAATGACAATTACGAAGATACGGACACAGAGAATCGGACTTTATTTTTCTTTTCTTTTTATCTATTTCACTACGCTCAAACGTTTAGATACAGGGCTCAGACAATACCTTGGTCGCAGGGATGGACTATGCTAGGACTGCAACCCTTATATGGAAGGTGGTTAGGTCAGCATCGGTTATGGACATACTGAGTGCCGATAGGAACAGCGGCCTGATGATGGGCCTATGCCATGATAGGATACATGAGCGGCATGGCGCCTGAGGGGCGACATGGGAACGCCGAGATGTACCGACGACTAGGTACCGGCGTATGTGGGAGTTGGCCGAGACGCACAACAATAAGTGTGGCTGCATGAGGAAGGACAGAGTGTTGGTGTGGGAGGATGTCTCCTAGAAAGGTCAGATGGGCGCAGATCGGCTGCTGCGCATTGATCCCGGCTTGAGGGACTTTAGCTGCATGCTGTCTGCGCACAGACCAGGAGAAAGGTTTATAAGGGTTGTAGTCTTAGGTAGCGAGTCCCTAAGACTCTAGATAGTTTGTGTCCTAGACACTCTACTTGAGCAAGCAGTTTCTTCTTTGGCTTAACAAGCCCCACTCTGAGTCTTTTAGGTTGTGTTTAGGTCGTCCCTAACAAGGATGAACAAGAAGTATTCCTGTCATACTTCAAGAGATAGCACATTAGCGACTAAATCGGATGTATACTACTATAATAACAGTACTATGGGCGCATCTATTACTTCCCTTGTTTACCTCTGTTATGACAAAAGGGTGCTGACACATGTAATATGCACAGCACAAGGTTTTCATCTATGTGGGGCCCATAACCTGTTCAAACGAGCAACGGCAGCACAGAGCGAGGCTTAGTAAGCGAGGGGACTTACTGAGTACTGTTTAGAACGCTTAGGAGCTAGGGCTCAACTATGCAATAGAACAGGAGATGTATTCCAGCAGTGCAAAGAGCGCTGCTTATATACAGTTACAGGAATCACATGTAACTACATCTAATATACCTATATCTAGTAATGCGCAGCTTCCTGCTGCGCATGGTGTCATATTGCTGCGCATTTTACAGCAATCTGTCAATACTTGACGTGTGAAGCATGTTTCATGCATTGTGTCTCACACGCTGTCGTTTCATACTGTTCCTGGGATGAAACTCTATAATATCTGTCAAACACTATAAAAGTGTCAACAGTGTACAAATATTAGATTATATTTGTGATTTAGTGAGCATTCATAAATAATGATATAATATATGAAGCTATGAGTTTGATACTCAACGCTCCAGATCATTATTTATTCAACAGGTAAAACCTGTTCCATCTGGGCGTGAGGTTGAAACATGTAAGAACTTGATGGCAGATGTGGTGGGGCATCCAAGTCAAGATACCTCCCCAGAGGTGGCAGTCCAAAGAGTGATGGTTATCCAATCTATGTCAGAATCAGAAGGGGATTTTTGGAGAATTACCTCAAAGTCCCCACACATGGTCCAGGAGGCAGAGACCATTTGGTTGGTCTCTAGGGTGGTGGCTGCTAAGATGGTTGAAGCCAGCGGTCATGGGGTAGTGCCATCCCCAGTGGGTCATAGGACTACCTTGTTGGATTTCATACCCTGGTTGAGGCAGGACTTCACACATTTAGTCATGGCAGAGACTTCTGGCTTCATGTGATGGGGGATCACAGGGGGGCCTGCCAGTTTGGTAGGGGGGAGAGCGGCAGCAGCAACAGCTGTGTAAGAGGTTCCAGGGACTCTAGTGCATCCTGGTGTGCCAGTCAGGCACTGCGGAGGGTGTGGAGTTCCACTTGATGGGGCTGGGGTGGCCAGGTGGAAACTGGGCAAAGTTCTTGAGCCAAATGGGGATGGGGTGACTGGGGGGGGGACCATGAGACCTCCCGGGGTCATCAGGATAGCAGTGGAGGGGGGAGCAAAGTCCCCCATCGACAGCTGCTGTAGTGGTGTGGATGCAGGAAGCACCACACTGGGAACTCCCATAGCTCTGGGAGTCAAGGGAGAAGGCACCTGGGTGGTGGGGGCAAAGTGGTGCTGTAAGAGTATCCACAAGGTCCTCAACTGAGTTAAGCCACATAACAGGGTATGTTCAGCCTTGGCCAAAGCTTGTTGGGCATTGTCTAGAGCCATGTAGCAGAGGGTGGCCAGCTCATCTGGGTCCACATCAAGGTCATCATCAAAAGATGGAATTTCATCCTCATAGTAAGTTTCCATCCAGGAGGCCTCTTCAAAGGGGTCCTCTGTGGGGGGCATAGGGTCAATATATGCATCTGAGAGCCCCACAGGTGAGGCAACCGGGTCCTCTGGCCAAGGTATCCCCACGCTAGCCATGGTATCAAGCAGCCCTTGGGGGACAGACTTCCCCTTGGATGCAAGGTACCGGGCCGTGCGCAGAGAGTTCTCAGCCAAAAAAACCATGAGTTGCTCCTTCCTTAGATTCTGAACCTTGCGAAGGGGACGAAACAGCCGAAGAGGGAGGGGCAGAGCCCCGACCTCGACCACGACCTGGGGCCATGGCAGCGATTCCAAAACGGGAAGGTGGAGGTTCAGGTTCAAGAGGCGATGGGTCACGCAACCATTCAGCCCATCAACAGGTTGTGGGACCCGATGCCCCTCGAGACACTCCAGCGTCTGCCCACTCGATCTTAGAGCAGGCGAAATGTCCTCTCAAGGATCGCATAGACATGACAAGAATCGCTTCACCATCTCTGGATGAACAAGATGAGGCAGAGGCAGAGGACGAGATATCCGAGCGGAGTAGAATCTGCATGCGAGAGTCAAAGCTTTTTCGGACATCTTGAACTGCATTTTTTGATCGCACCTTGTCAGATAGTTGCAAGATGCGCCCGAGAGTCTCTGAGCGACTTGAATCAGCTGGATCCCATGACCAGAGCGACCTATGCAAGTCACATTTTTCTTCACAGTCGCCATAGCTACTCTCGCCGCAGTTTTAAAAAGGTGCTGAGTTCCCAAATGATATTGGCCTACGCGGTACCTGGTCCATGTTTGACGATGTCGTTCGGTGACCATGGTGTTTATCTGGAGATAGTCGCAAACCCGCTAAAAATGTTCAGACGAATTAGTCCTAGAGAACCAGTTAATCCTGCTCGTATTCTACTTTTCTCAATAGAAATTTAGAAGCATCTCTGTTGAGGCGGCTTATTCGTACACTGTCGGCGACTATTTTTATTCTTACTAGTAGCTAACACAAGTCAATGAGTGACGGCACTGTCGAGACAATATACCAGTTGAACGCGGGCAGTGGGCAGATCACTATCATGATTGTGTGTGTCTACTACTACTGTACCAAAATACCAAGTTAGCTGTCCACACCCAACGTGCTCAGAATCAGCAACCTCGTTGTCTATACAACGTACGCAGTCTTGACATACGAGTCACTCTACTACTGCCCATTTTCCATCATCGGTTTCCTTAATTGACACCATTGGGTCTCCAGTTGGATCAACATAATGTCGAATCTAAAATCAGCGAGTGAGATTCAGTTTTACGTTACAACTAGATGCAGCAGCATTGACGCACCTTCCCATTAGAAGTACTATCCTCTTTGAAAGTGAAACTGTGACGCTAAAGTGGACTTTAGCTTGGCGTTTCGAAAAGCAACTGGAAATAGGTGTCGTGATCGACCCACCTCAGATGGTTCTTCCGGATAGGATACCATCCATCGTTCAAGTACGAGATTCATATATTTCCGAGTCGGGTCGTGTGCAATTTTTTGAGCATAACTGCTAACGAACTAAATACAGTGAGTGAGGCCCAGCTTCACGTTTAATATGCGATTCATACATTGGGACCGAATTTCACTTGTGATAACATTATTCCACTTGGCCCATGGAAATCTTGAACATACTAAAGACAACGAATGAGGTTCAGTTTCGCGTTCTGGAAGCTGAAGGATTGACTCACCATGTTGTCAGAAAGATGATATTCCTTGTACAAGCCATCATGATGCTAAAATGGGATTTAGCTTTGCGTTTCGAAAGGCAACTGGGAATAGATGCCGTGGCATCAACCTACCCTAGCGGCATCTCCACTTGATCCATCCAATACAACGCAAAGGTCAGCACGCAACCTATTCAAATGACAAAAAAGATCATACGTCGGAGGTATAAATGTTAACCATGATTGTTGATTACGAGGTCTCACACGAGAAAGCTTTTCTCCAAGCTCAAAAGAATTTTTAATTACCTAAAAAAACACCGAGTGAGGTATAGTTCCACGTTCCAGGGTGACATGATGCTGCGGCATGACCCGGGACGAACCGTTCCATCAAAATACTTATGATTGCGTGTAGCGAAGTGTGGAATTAGCTTTGCGTTTCGAAAGGCGACTGGAACAAGTGCTGTGGAATCAACCCACCTCGCGCATTGGAGAAGGCTGTCAAGCGTAAAAGATTCAGCTTCGATGAAGTGACTGGAATAGATGTACACGCTCACGATACGACCGGGTCGTCTCTAGATGGAGAAGCTGCAGGTCAGAGGTATGTTTAGCCATCGGAAGCGGGAAGGATTACCCTAATGAAATTACTCTTTGAAATGTGGTTGCCTATTGGAGAGGCGGTTGCCGACAGCACAAAGGCAGCGAGAACGATGACAGAGGAAAGTCGCATAGTGAACAAAGATTAGTTGCTAGTGAGGGCCAGCCTGGGATGATTCCGTTCGGACATGGGGTTTATAAAGACTGGACACCCGGGCAGTACCACACGCTTATCGTGAATGTAGCCTGATGTGGTGTGTTGTGCACTGGTCGTTGTGATGTAATTTGATGTGGTGTATTGTGCAATGATGGTCGTTGTGATGTAACAGGTCCTGACGCATGATGCGTTGGTAGTTTCATAGCGAAGTCATGCACGACCGTCAGACATGCTCGCAATCGATCAGTACCCATGCCAGGTGTGGGCTCGATTGCGCGACAGTGCGAGCATAGAAATATCCTGGATTGACAAGCCAGACCCCTAGAGTAGCTCTAGCACTATTCAGAGCGTGATATACCATCCCCCTTCGATACTCGGCGCGTATCCGCGAGTCGTTAAAGTAACCTGTTCCAGAAGAGTACACCAGATCTTGCCGTGGATGACTAGATCTAGATTTGGAATGATTGATATTCGCGAACCGGTCCAAGTGCTTGGCTTCAACTTTCCACAATTGGCAATCAGATAAAACATGCAGCACCCGATTTAGCCCCTGGTTCTACAAATTTATTGTTCAAAAGTGCTTTCCGGAGACCTTGTTCTGTACATTACCGGTGAGAAAAATAGAAGACAGGAAGCTCCATTTATAACCACACAGTAGATGTGTAACATCCCTTCATCGACACCGTGTCATGGACGCGCGTGAGTCAGCGCCTTCTCTTTGATGAATAAAGAGGATAGAGCTGCGAGAGCAGCCATAATAGCTGTAAAGAAAAAGGTGACTTGTATAGCATCCTGATAAGATTGAACAGCGGTCGCCCTGGTTACGGGATCCAGCTGATTCAGGCAGCTCAAAGATTGTCGGACGCATTTCACAGTCTGAAATAACGCAGTCAAAAATGCGGTTCAAGAGCTATATGCTTTCAACTCACCTCTTCTACATCTTCTCCTGACAATCGTTTATGCAGCAAATATCGAAGGGTGTTCTGAACAAGTGTGCCGCCCGCAGCCAAGCCAAGAACAGATCCCAAGGACCAGAAGAGGTAAGCAACTAGAATGAAGTGTGTTGGAGTGATAAACGAGGAATACAGTTATACCACGTACCAGTCGTTGCAATGGCTTGATCCGCTTGCCCAGCCTGTGCTATCAAGGCCGTCAATGTCGTGACGGCTTCGCTACCTAGGCCCAATATACGTAAATTACCACTCGTGAAAGGAAAAGGTTACACGTACCAATGCCGACTTCTGTCACACCCATCCCTAGCTTTGCGTAAGCAGCAATGCAGGCAGTCTGCAAATGATAACCGCACCAATGGCAATTCCGATGGTAGAAACGACAATAACACCACTGGAGAGAAATGCAGTACCCGTTCCAGCGAGAACCAGGAAACCACCAATTGCCGTTATGGCATAATATCTACCGGTGTGTTGCATGACAAGGCCGCTCGACAGCGAACCAACCAGTCCACTAACAATGCCAACGATTAACCAGACACTCGCCTCTGAAGCTGTCATTCCCTCGACTACTTGGTAAAACAATGGGATGTAGAAGACTAGAGGAGATGACGCCGCCGATGCGAAAAAACTTGTCATGTAACAAGGTAGAAGATAACGATTGGAGACTATTCTCATTGGCGCAAAAGGTTCTGATGCGACGGAGGTCTCGATGAACACGAACAAGGAGGCAAAAATGGCAAAAGCTGTGAGCGAGCCCACAGTACGCCAACCGGACCAAGAGATATTGCCGCCATGGTCTAAACCAAAAAGGAGGAAGAAGACGGTCAAGACGAGTGTTACTGCGCCTCCAAAATCAATGCGCTTGATGTTTTCAGATAGAATAGAACTTTTGGTCGCGGGCAAATGAAGGGTTAATAGTACAGCAAAAAATGCGATCGCAAAGAGTGGGACTTGTAACAGGAATGGCCTTGTAAAGACGCGTCATATAGATTCGAAAGAGATAATGTTGGTGTGCTTACCATCGCCAACCGATGTTGTCCGCAAAAAACCCACCAAGGGGAGCACCAATTGTCGATCCGAAAGCAGTAACCAAGTTAAGTATTCCTATCACATGCTAAACAAAGAGGTGGATATATGGTGATCTGGTGTACCTTGCCAAGTGCCCCGAGCACGCAATGGTATGATATCGGACATGATGATCGCGACCAGTCTAATTGCTCCATAAGTAAAATATTGTAAGCTCTTCAAAAACGTACATCGCTGCCCCTCCCGAACCGATACCTGATATCGCTCTTGCTACTATGAGTTGCGTCATCGTAGTTGATAGGCCAAAGATCAGGCAGCCAAAGGCATAAATGCCATAGCACGTCAACAGGCACGCTTTACGACCAAAGATGTCGCTGAGCTTTCCGGCCAACGGTCTGTAGACGTGCAGCAAATCACTACGATCCGGGGATGCTGCAAGAAACGGCGCACTGAAAACTGGTTTGAGTCATCATGTACGCCGTTGGCATCCAGCTCATACTCTGCAGCTGGTTCAATTCGTTCCCAATAGAGGCATACGCTGTTGTACCAAGTCATATTTGAGCATAACAGCAGAGTCTGTGGCATATGTGATTCTTACATGCTACAACGATGTTCCCGTCCATCACGATGAGCATGATGCCAAATGCCATTGGAATAACCTGGAGATGTGGTTAGATGGAAAAACCACAAAAGCAAAAGAAATTCAGACATAGGTTAAGTGCGACACGTTCCGTTCCTCCGGAACAGAAACTTGTTCTGTGTCACTCTCCAAGTCATCGTGGTCATCGTATGAGGAAGTAAAACCGCTCGGCGAGAGAAAACGGGTGTTCTCGTCATATTGGGCGTGTGTGTAAGCCATCCCTAGGCATCACGGTCACACTCATCTGAGCACTATTTTTTTTTTTTTAAATGGAAATGTATTAGTCGTGTCAACCTATGTACCACATATTCCCCAGTCATAAGGGGAGGACAAAGCAATTGTAACTACATTGTTCGAGGTGCCAAAACCGAGCGGTCTTACTCGGGAAGATTATATACACTACTGGGCGGGATCTAGACCCGTGCTCCAAACCAGACAACTAGCAAGAGGGCTTCAAGAGGCCTCTACGGGATTAAGTGGCCGACGGGTAAGGCGTGCATTGGCACGCTGACGAGACCTAACAAGTCGATGGGATTCGACATGATCGAGGCACTGGGCTTCAAGGGCAGCCAGTGGTTTTGGAGTAAATCGTGCCCCATAGAATGGGCAGAGGCGGGAGATGGTGGAGTGTGGGCCATCGCAGTTTAGGCACTTCAATGCGAGCGGGGATTCGCTCTCGGCAGCGGCTGTGCTGTGGGCCGATGAGGGGTGATTGCTGGCGCAGTAGGCGCACCATGGAAATCTGGAGACACACCGGTGAGAGGTGTGTCCCCATCAAAGGCAGACCCCGCATTGGGGGGTGGGTTTTTCTGTTGTCCACGGTTGCATGCAACGGGGTGTTCCAATGAAGGAGACGTCAGTCTGGAGGAGATGGTGGGCTCTGGAGCCTGCACAGTCATCGTATATTTCGCACTTGACGGTGCCTGAGAGGGGGACGATGTGTCCCACCTGCTTGGGGAAAATGAAGGCCGGTGGCTTGAAGAAAACTACATCAGACCACTTCGGGTGGGCCACGATGCAGGCTTGGACATCTGTGTTAGTGAATCCAGTTCCATCTGGGCGGGAGGTGGGAACATGGAGGAATTTGATGGCAGATGTTGTGGGGCGACCCAGGTGGGTAACTTCATCGGATGTAGCGGTTCGCACAGCGACTGTGATCCTGTTGACATCCAACAAGGAGGGGGGTTTCTGGAGAATGGCTTCAAAATCCCTGCGTAAAGTCCAGGAGGCAGAAACCACGCAGTTGGTTTCCAGGGAGGTAGCAGCCAAGATGGATGGAGCCAGCGGTCTTGGAGTAGCACCGTCCCCCGAGGGACATAAGACTACCTTGTTGGTTTTCATGCCCTGAATAAGGCAGGACTTCACACGCTTCATCGTGGTGGAGACAACAGGTTTTGTGTGAAGAGGAATAGCAGGGGGGCCAACAGTTTGCGCAGGTGGAGGGATGGCAGCTATGGCTGCATAGGAGGAACCCAGAATTCTAGCTCTTCCAGGAGTGGGTGGCATGCGTGGAGGGCGCAGGGTTCCACCTGAATGGGCTGGGGTGGCCGGGTGGAAATGCGGGAGGCTCGGAGATCCAAGGTGGGAAGGAGTGGCTGGGGGGGGAACCCTGAGTCCACCTGGGGTCATCGGAGTAGCAGGTGGGAGGGGGGCATAGTCCCCCATCGTCATCTGCTGTAGTGGTGTGGTGTTTGAGAGTACCACAGTGGGAACTCCTGTAGCCCTGGGAGTTGCTGGGGAGGAAAGCATGGAGTTGGGGGCAAAGTGGGAATTCAGTAAGGCCCACAAAGACCAGAGTTGGAGCATCCCTCGCAGGGGGGTAAGGTCCACCTGGTGGAGGGCCATTTGCACATATTCTAGTGCCATGAAGCAGTTTGTTGCCAGTTCTTCTGGGTCAACATCAGGATCTTCGTTGTAGTCATAGCCCGGCGAGTCCCCCTCATAGGGCAAGCCAAGCAGGGAGGCCTCTTCACGAGAGATCTCCGGGGAGAGCGATGGGTCAATGTAAGCGTCTGAGAGCCCCGAGGACGAAGCTTCCGAGCCTTCTGGCCATGAGACCCCAGCATGGGCCATTTCATCCAGCAGCGTCGGGGGCACAGCCTGCCCCCTAGCCGCCAGACTTCTGGCCGCACTGAGTAAACTCTCAGCCATCCGAGCAAGAGAGGCCGCATCCAAACCATCCGTACGCTGCGAGAGGGAAGTGATACGATCTCGACGACCTGGAGGGGCCATGAGAACTTTCACTCAAACGGGAAGGTGGTGGTACGGATTCAAGAGGCGATGATCTGAGCACTATTCTATCTGGCTTCCACCGTCGAACGCTACCACGGCAGCGGGGCTGCGGCCATTGAATAAGCAGCTCGTGGTTTAGATATGACATCTGGTTCCAGTGAGACGATAATTACAATAAAAACTTTTACTGACCGCCGACACCAGAATAGATGACGTTTACTTGAATGCTCATGTCAACATCACCTAACGGCCTTGGCGATCGTAGAGCAGAAACTACTACTATTCGATCGCATCAGGCTAGCAAAAGTAAGGCATAGCAGCATAGGCATTACCACCTCTTTCCGGCGGCGTGCGCGAATATTCGAGAGATGGCGCGGACTCGCGCTTTCAAATGGACTGGATGAACCCGTAGTACTCCCAATCAATTAGTACCATACCAAGTGCAGGCTCAGTCATGCACATAGAAAACCCTGGAAAGCCCAGCTAGACCCCGAACGCCGCCTTAGCGCCTTTTAGCGCTCGTGCACAGCGCGTGATGCACCGGTCTTCAGCACGTTTTTGTAAGCAATTAGACCAAGTTAATCCAAGACACGTGCATCAGTCACCTTGTCATAGCCTTTGTTGTCATCAGATACTTGGGTCCACAGGCCATGCTAGGCCGGCTGACAAGCGAACAGCTCACTGATCGTACCGCCAATGCGTTTCATACTTACATTACCAACGAGGCAAATAGAAATTCATGACGAGAAGCTCCATTAATACTTAATGCCAATTCCGTTTCTAACTAAACAATAGACTCCGCGCACAGAAAATGTCATGAACGTGCGTGACTGAGCGCCTTTTCTTTAACGAATACAGAAGATAGCATTGCAAGGGTAGCCACAGCGGCCGTGAGGAGGAAAATGACTTGGATAGCTTCTTCATAAGACCGGATGACGGTCGCCTTGGTCGCGGGATCCAGCTTGTTCAAGTAGTTCAAGGATTGTCGGACGCGTCTCATAATCTGAAGTAATTTAGTTAAGGAGCATTCGAGATTTCTATCCCATTCACTCACCTCCTGTGCATGGTCCCTCGATAATCTCTTTTGCAACAAATAACGAAGTGTACTCTGAATAAGCGTGCCGCCTGCGGATAAGCCAAGAACAGATCCCAAGGACCGGAAGAGGAAAGAAACTAGATTGAGGCATTGAAAGGATGCATAATGAATGTGGATATGGTGCCTACCAGCAGTTGCAGTGGCTTGATCTACCGGCCCAGCGTGGGCTGTCCAGGCGATCAAAGTCGTAGTGATTCCACTACCTAGTCGCTGTTTAACTTGCCACTCGCACAAGGAAAAAGTTGTACTCACAGGTTCCAAATTCGGTCACACCCATCCCTATCATTTCCCCCAACGTAAGCAGTAGTGCAAACAGCTCGCAGATGAAAACCTCACCAATAGCAATACCAATAGTAGAAACGGCGATAACGCCACTGGAGAGGAATACCATGCCCGTTCCAACAAAGACCAGGAAGTAACTGATTACCGTTATAGCGTAAAATTTACCCGTGTGTTGTATGATAAACCCGCTTGACAGTGCACCAACCAGTGCCACCAACAATGCCAACGATCAACCAGGCGCCTGCCTCTGAAGCTGTCATCCCCTCGACTGCTTGGTAAAATAGTGGGATGTAGAAGACTAGGGTCTGTGACGCCGCCGCTCCGAAAAAGCCTGTAATGTAACAAGGTAGGAGAGAACGATCAGCTACTATTCTTGTTGGAGCAAGTGGTTCTGACGCGACGGATGTCTCGATGAACACGAACAGGGAGGCAAAGATGGAAAAAGCGGTGAACGAGACCACAGTGCTCCAATCAGACCAGGAGACGTTGCCGCCACGGTCCAGACCAAACAGTAGTAAGAAGACAGCCAAGACCAGTGTAATCGCCCCTCCAAAATCTATGCGCTTGAAGTTTCCAGATAGAGTAGAATCATTAGTTGCCGGTAAATGAAGGAATAATAATATAGCGAAAGATGCGCTCGCACAGAGCGGCACTTGTAACAGGAAAGGCCTTGAAAGATATGTCATGGAGAACTGAAAAAGAGGGTCGTTGTGCTTACCATCGCCAACCAATATAGTCTGCAAAGAACCCGCCGAGGGGACTGCCAATTGTGGCTCCAGCGGCGTAAACTATGTTGAGCACACCTGTCACATGTTGAGCGAAGTAAAAGAGTTATTGATAAATTGGTGCACCTTGCCAAGTGCCCCGAACACGCAATGGTATGACATCGGACATAATGATCGTGACTAGTCTAATTGGCCTCGTAAACAAGATAAAGGATTGTCATACCATAACATACATTGATATTCCCCCTGAACCGATACCTGATATCGCCCTTGCTACGATAAGCTGCGTCATCGTAGTTGACAGGCCAAAAAGCAGGCATCCAAATGCATAAATGGCGTAGCATGTCAACAGGCACGCTTTACGACCAAAGATATCGCTGAGCTTTCCGGCCAAAGGTCTGGAGGCATGCTGCGGTTCATTTCGGTCAAAGAAGCTACAAAAAAAAAATCGTACTGAAAACTAGTCTGGGTCAACATATAAGCAGTCGGTATCCAGCTTCGCGCTCTGCTAATTGGTTCAATTCACTCCCTATAGAAGCATATGCTATTGTATCGAGGTATCAAGGCTTATTTGAGCATGATCACACTTTGTGCAGCAAAACATACGTACATGCCGCAATGATGCTTGCATCCATTGAGATGAGCAGGGGTCCAATTGCCATTGGAATGAACTGGAGACGTTATGAGGCGGTATTGCCACAGAAAGAAGGGGAAATCGGACATAGGTAAAATACGAGTCATTCTGTCTTTCTATTATGAGAGATTGATCTGGGCCATCTTCCGGGTCGATGTTGACTCTTCTATCATGCGAGCTTGAGGGGAGAAGGGGGGTGTCCTCGTCCTGGTGGGCGTCCGAATAAGCCATTGCTATATGCGACGGTCACGGCCGCGAAACGAGGAATAGTGGACTCCTGCATAGTGAAAGTTTCAATTGAAGGTGCTCGATTGGGACAAGACTGAGTAAATGTCAACATGAGCGTCGTCTAGTGCATTTGCCTTTGTTTGTCTCACGTCACGCTCACGTCACGTTCTGTTTACATTGGCCTCTGCGCCCACGCCCGATGTTGGACTCGTCACCTGTGGCACTTCCGTCTGCTTCCAGACCACCAAAGCGGTCAGCATCAGTCGCATCGTTGCCCACTCCTCCACGAACGCGTCATAATATCGGAAAGAAACGGGAGAAGGCCACAGGATCGCCGGCATCCGATGACGCAGGAGGAGCGTCAACTGATAACAGTGTGGATGACGTGGAAAATCAGGTCAACGTTTGCAAAAGGCGACGTACTGTGGACAGTTTGGATGATGAAGAGGCGTTTTGGCTGGGCGAAGGACGTCCGGGAGGTGCCAAGGCACTGTTGCGGCGAAAAGGAAGTGCAGAGCCCAGAGCAGTGTCAGAGTCAGCAACGCGCATCACGCCTGTTTCTCCTCCACCGTCTCACCGCAAAACAAGACGGGTCGGCAAGACCCTAGGTTTGATTACGGTTCGTTCTGATAGCTCCACATTCAACTCGCCAAACAATCCTTTCCTCGACGATGGCAAATCGAAGGAAAAAGCAACGTCTCCGCGGACCCCTACCTCATCGGAAGAGAAACCCACAGTCACTTACGTCTTGTACGTGCCTCTATCTCCTTTGTTTGATACCTCAGTTGACCTGATTTCGACGTGTAGCCGCGGGGTTCGTGGAGTATACCCTAATCCGCTTTATAACCACGCCAAAAAACGTTCACTGTCCCCTCCTCCAGAATCTTTGCTTCCGCTGGAACACCCCGATTACTCGCCCGACATGCGTTGCCCTCCACGAGTACTCTTCCCGACGCGCTCCTCCAGAAGTAAGAGCCGCAGCAAACGCGACTCCTTGCTAGCGCTGCCGACCACTCCTACGCGGAATCATGAACCTTCGAAGGAAAGAGGACATATCAGACATGTTTTGGGGTCGCCAAAAGTGAAAGATGCTGCGTTAGGTCCTGGTCCTAAAGGACGGCGGCTGCCCGTCACCGTTTGAGACCCTGGGCGATAGTGATGATGAAGGCGGTAGTGGCGATGACGAAGGTAGTGACCGTGGTTTTGCGGGGATCAAACCAATCAGGCTGGATTTTGGAATTGCTGAAACACGAAGGAAGAACAGAAGCCCAAGCTACACAGTTGATGAAAACCACAATACGGAAGCCGAGAAGGATAGTGAAAAATGATGCATACTAGTCTTTTTTGTAACAGTGTTAGGTATCTTTGGAACCACGTGACTAACTACAATATGTTTTCTCACGGTTCGAGAGGTCGGTGAAGTCAACCATGATTAAATATTCACACGTCCGCGCGGGTTGGAAAAACACTGGTAAATATTGTCACACAGGACCCTCACCTTGGAATTTTTTGACCATGTCCTTCAGGTTTGCGTCTCATTAATGGTTGTGTGGTGCGTGCGTGACTTGACCACATTCAAATGAATGATCAATCTATCTAATTTGACATGTAATCCTTTTTGGACACCCGCCATCTGAAACACGTCGCCCATGATACCATGTTCCTGCGTGCTACCATCTCCGAGCCTTAGTGCATGATGCAGGGACCGAGTCGACAACGCACCATGAGGAAGCGCAGTGCGGCCTGGTAGCCAAGGGTGACCCTCGTATAGTACCTGTGGGTGATACGGTTTCCAAGACACTATCAACGCGTTGATTCAACCCTCTCGCGCCTCTCACGAATTCGGCTCCCGCATCAATTGAACTGATCCTGTCCAAGCAACGTTTCATATTTTTGTCGCGCTTATATAATCCGCCGTACCCACCAATCACGCCGAGCTTTAAATCCATCGAATGGAACTCTACTTACAACGACTCCCATGCTGAAGCTTTTTGTCGTAGTGGTGCATCTTGCACTTCTTGCAGCTGCTGGGTCCCATCCACGTCGCAGGAATGCCGCAAAATCCGTGCAATTTAGCAAAAGAGGCACTTTAACCGACGACATATCTCCTTACACCACCCAGTTGTCTGCCTTGTCTATTCGAGACACTTGCCAGGCCCCCCGCGGTCGCAAAGCGCGCGGGGATTTTTCGCAAATTAACCAAATCTCGTCCCCATAAGCACGATGAACCTTCCGCACATCCTCCGATGGTTTCTGTACCATTGCGTTATGCGCGCATCAACGATGAACATACATTGGTCGATGCATTGACCGTACAGATTTCCATTGGAGATACTATTAGAGAAGAATTCGACGTATTGGTCGACACTTGTTCCGTCGACCTCTGGGTCTTTTCGTCCGAGTGCAAGGACCCCAACTATGCTAGCAAAAGGAAGTATGTCCCGAAGGAAGTGCCGCCGGAAGAGAAGGCACAAACCAAGAAACCAGACATCTTTAAGGAACGTTATGGAAGTTGTACTGTTGAGGGAACCGTACACCCCGACGTGGTGGCCCTTGGAGGTGTCAGCTTGAACGATCAATACTTCGCAGCTGTGACGTCGATATCTAGAACTACCTTTCCACACGATGGGTGAGTATTCCCTATCCGCTTTACTGATTTTATTTAATTTATCTCAGTATTCTCGGTCTTTCCCCTGTTGCCACTAGTCCCGATCCCTTTAGCATCCATCATCCGAATTTTCTCCATCATGCCATTCAAGATCGCAAGATAGCTCCTATATTTGCTATCCACCCTGGTGAACCCCACCCCATGCTCCACCTTGGGGGGGTTGATCCCGCCTACGCCAATTCTCTTAAATATTATAAGGTCATGAAAAAGGAATGGAAACTAATTAAGGATGGTCGCTTATCTGTACAAATACCAGGGGCGGACCCAGTCCAATATGTTGTTCGACAGCCAGTTTTTGACATGGGTGGAGGATCTATATATGGTCCCCGTCGAATCGTGGGGAAAATCTATAAGACACTAAAGGGCCGGAAGATACAAGAAGACGGTATCGATACTTGGACATTTCGCTGTGGGACGCGGCCCAAGATCAGCGTCAACTGGGGTGACGGACCCTTGCCAATCCAAAGGTGAGTAGCTCATTCATTCCAAATTATAGAAGTTTGAGAGAGTTGAGATTCAACCTTTCCCCTGACCGTGCGGACAATGAAGATTGTATAGGAGCAATTCAAGAATCAGGACATGATGACTGGTCATTTGGTCGACCGTACGTTGTCGTAGAGCGCCAAAACTATTTGACGCTAATAATATTTGGCAGATATATGCTGGATGTGTATTCTGCGTATGATATTGAAGGAAAGCGAATCGCCTTCACTGCCCTTGGCCACCAGCCTGAGCATCCCTGAACTTCGTATTAGAAATGTGCTTCCATTCGAGGGACCGTCAACTTACTGCTGAGGTCATGATCAGACCATCCCCTTGCCTTCGCGAATCCAGTCCCAATAAATGTACCAGATTATATAGTAACGCATGCACGCTGTCCGGCAAACGGCTGGTCTGCTGCAACAGACTTCAGTTCAACTTTGATGCGAGTTTCTGTTTCATATCCTGCATTATTCAACTGTCGGATCCGTCCCATACATTATACAGCATTGTGAGAGGTGGTCAGATGAGCATGCCGGTTGAGATCAGATTCCCATTCAACAAACCTGAACTTGAACACACAACACCTGCCATGCGGTGAGTCACTAGGACAGTCATGCTTGCGACGCCTCTGTGGCATCACTACTAGTGCGATTCAGTACGGTCCCAGGTGCGTGACCATAGCCGCTAAGAGAATGCTCATCCTCAGGTTGGAGAGCCGACCGTCGCAGCGCGGCAGCCAAATTACTGGGCCAGTGCCACAAGTCTAATTGTAAAGGGTCGTCCGAAGGATGTGGACCCGCAGTCGTGGTTCCATTCGTCTTTAGAAATTACCACTGTGAAATTCACCAATTCCGAGGACTCACCATCACATCCGACGATGTCCGGTCCAGAGGTGCCAGCCTCGTGAATTACTGACCATCCGAAATTTCAAAATTTTATTCCCAATCACTGTCAAAAAGCAGGACGATTCACCGCCACTTCCACGTTCCCACTCATGTCCTTCTCTTTCCGACGCTCGGACTTGTTAGCCTGTCGGCCGACTAGTCCGAACAGATAGAACATCAAACTTCATCAAGCAGGCACGCGGAGCTTTTTTCCACCATCACATCAATGATGCCACTGGGCTTCTTATCGTATCCACATCGATCGTGGCGTCTGATTTTATCGAGGCGATAAGCAGGCCAAGTCGCTATGGTGGCACACCATCCTTCCTTGTTCCTGACATTTTCCCCATCAATAAGACGGATCATGTGGCACATTGTTGTGGCTAGCTAGTTCAAAGATGCGCAACTTTATGTGGTACATGATTATAATATGGTACTAACGGCGGCGAGCATCATGCGTTTAAACATCGATGCAATAACGGGTCGTCATCTATCTTGGGCATAAGTATCCCAATGCCTACGCTTGAGCCGGAGCTGGGGCCTTCTCGTCCATCGACTTCCTCTGTTTCTCGTCATCGGTACTCGAAACCGTTCTCTGGTGATCCCTGTCCTCTTTTTGCAATTCAACCGGGGGAGTGATTACGTGTCCAATCTCTTGCTCAAGTCCGACGTAGTCGTATGCAAACTCACCCATCTCCGCATCGTCTATGCCAAGAACTTCAGCTTCCTCAGAGGCACGCATGCGGAGACCGGGAATGAAGTGCATAATCCATAGAATAATAGTCTGTTGTCATTGTTAGAGAGGCAGATCGTATCTGGGCAGTGGAAACACCGTACGGTGACAACGAACGACCAAGCGAAACCAGAAGTCGAATCGGCGAGTTGGATGCCAAGCTGGACCCAGTGGCGGTTCAACCAACCCCCAGGTATCGCCGTTACTCCATCAAACTCAGCCACGCTAGACTGTGCAAACAGGCCAGTCAACAGGTTACCGACGATACCACCGACACCATGAGACGCGAAAATCTGTAGAAATGCAAAACAACGAATTAGCCAACGTCCAACGCAGGTACATGTTGTCACGGTCACTAACATCAAGGGCGTCGTCGCATTTAAATATAAACTTGAGCTTGGTGGCAAAGTTGCAGACCGTGCCGGCCATGACTCCAAAAACTAAGGCAGCAGCTACAGACGATGATTCAGGCGGCCCTCGCACCGGTGAGGAAGCATGAACTCACGTGAACCGACGTAACCAGACGCAGGTGTGATCGCCACGAGACCGGAAATAGCACCGGAGCAAAACCCAACAGCACTCCACTTTCTCTCCAGCCTGTAATCCTATCAGAACCAAGTCCAAGTCAGAAGGATATCAAGTCCAGGACAAAGGCAATACCCAGAGCATCCACTGTAATTCCTCCAACGCTGGCGGCCAAGTTGGTCACGATACAGGCTTGGACGGCGCGCAGGTTGGCGGAGAGAGCCGAGCCACCGTTGAATCCGAACCAGCCAAACCAGAGGAAAACAGTGCCGAGGATGACATACGTCGTGTTCTGCGGTTTATACGCAAGACGTTCTGTACCGTATCCACGACGTTTGCCCAGGTAGAAGGAGATGGCAAGTGCAGCGGTTCCAGATGAGATGTGGACGGGAGTTCCTCCTGCAAAGTCTAGGCCTCCGAGCTTGGCCGACCATCCTTTAGGATTCCATGCCCAGCAGGCAATGGGATCGTAGACAATCGTCGACCAGACGAAGATGAACACAAGCAATGGACCTATGCGGCCGCGCTCGGCTATGGCGCCCAAGGCGATGCATGGACTATGTCATAACACTCGTCAACAAAAGCGGCTCGGGGACAGGGAGGAATACATACGTGATGGCTGCGAACATCAGCTGGTATATGCAGAATGCAATAGCCGGAATTCTTGAGCTAGCAACGGAAGGCTGAGCCAATACGCCTTTCAGCCCAAAGTATCCTTGATCCACCATTACAAGTTGAAACCGCGTGTAGGCAAGCACGACTCACTCAAGTCGCCGATGAAAGCACTAGCAGTGTCGCTGAAGGTCAGAGAGTAACCCCAGAAGAACCACTTGAAGATGGGACGTTAGAGGGCATGTAGAGTCCATGGAAAAAAATTCTCACTTGGAAGGAGACGACGGCGACGCATAGCATACTCATGTGTATCATCGACAGGGCGTTCTTGCGACGCAGCAAGCCGGAGTAGAAAAAACCGACGCCTGGTACCATGATGAAGACAAGCGCCGTGCCCGAAAGGACAAAGGCAATATCCCCCAAGTTATACGTTACGTCCTGACCATTGACGGTCGTATGCAAGTCACCCGCTAAATTCGAAGGAGGTGTTGGACCAGTTGGTCAACATGGCAAAAAAAGAAACATACACGAATCATATGTGACGTTAACCATCTTGAGGGGTGAGGAGCGACGAACAAAGCGGAGTACCAAGCGTCTCCGAGGGCGTGGCGTTTACGAGTTGCATTTATAGTTTGATTTTTCGAAGGATCGGGGTCGCATGCCGCAAGCATGATGCTGTTGCTGACTAAGCAGGGGAGGAATTGCCTATCGTCCAATCAGAATTGTCCATTTTCGCAACCTTATCGTCGCGCGCCGCCAAGAACAACTATCTTAGACACCGTGAGACTGGATGCAAAGCAGCCGAATATAATACCTCCAAATGCCCGCCCGCAGAGCCGATTTGCAAGGACGTCACGCTGGCTCATGATTTTTCGAAACTTCACATAAGTTATTCTGTCATGCAAATCTCCACGGACCTGAACATGATAGGGCCGAACGTGAACTCATCAAACATGAATTTGTCTGGGCAATGTGGACAGGCGTCCTTATCTCTGTATCCCATCGGAATATCTTGACGGAAACTGTTCCAGGCACCATTAGACGCAACATATCGATAGTTGCCGCGGCGAACCATGTGTACTACTGTCCTGTTTCACAATAACACTCGGAGCTGCCCAATTTGGCTGGTCCTGCCAATTCGAAATGTGCAGCGCGGATGGAAGATAAGCCACGATCACTTTGGCTTTATTTGCCATGATGGCCGAGAGCCAAATATACACATACATTAGGTTTGCCCGGCAATTCGGCAGAAAGCGTTTGCTGCAAATGGCCGCCAGCTGCAGCTTCGTCGCCCGACGCGCTTTGGCCAGTCTCAGGACCGCCAGATGCGGGCACGGGCGAATCGGACTAGGTTGCATATCAAGGCAGAACGCAAGATGTTTTCATAACTCGTCTGCAGGCACGCGTTTCCTTCCTCATGTTTGTTCCGATATGGCTGTTTGTTGACCCGGAAGCAGTTTACAAGAAGAAAAACAAGGGTGTCGTCTTGGATGATTTGTTCGAGGAGGGGGATGACAGTGGTGATTTGTTCAAGGACGAACCCGTTGCGTCGGATGCCACGATTTTGTCTCCCGCCCAGCGGTCAAAGCGAACAAGGCTGTCACTCGAGGACCGGCGCGGGCGGTACGACCAGCTGCTGGCCTTTCTCAAACCGAGACTCGGACGAAAACCCGAAATCAAGCAGCCACAAGTCCGCAACAGTGCCTGGGTGAACCTTGTTGGCCTCGCCACGACCAAAGACCAACTGCGTGAGCTGGCATGAGCTGTTCCCTTCCTGGAAGGCCTCGGGACGTGCGTTTCACCCTCGCTTCTCAGAGCTGTTCGTTCGTGAGTCTACGCCTCCCGCCTCTTTTTTTTTTTTCCTTCTGTTGCTGATATGTGAGGTGCCAAGGCCGTTGCGAAGAATTGTCCTGTCCTCTACTCGCACTCGACGTATTCGGGAACTATGCAAAATACAACCTTATGCTCACTCTTCCGGGTGCCCGACAGCTCCTCCATGGGCTCCACGTCCAGTACCCCATCGACAAGCTCATTGCGGCCTCTGCACTCTATAGCGTCTACGGCTTGACGCCAATTGCGCAGGACCTCGTGTCGTGCTCGATGCTCGTCTCGGCGTGCTTCAAACACAACTCGAAAGATTCGCTCAAGGTCGCCCATGCGCTCGTACCGCACTTGAAGCTGTATGCTGGGGCAGACGGAAGCTCTCCCGAAGAATTCGGATCCAGAGCTACCGGTGAAGACCAACGCCAAGCCTCGGGCATGGTTGCAGTGGACGTTGAAAAAAGTCGACAAGGCGCTTTTAGTACAAACCAAATCGCGCGCCGAGTGGTTGCGGGACTGGAGGCTGGGTAGCGGTCACATTCTACAGCCAAAGTCCTTGTAATTTGAGAAAATTTATCCTAATAACAATCACGTAAAGTGATGACTACTTTCATCAGACTCTGTTCCTCCAGATCAAGCTCCCGGTGTTCTTGCGTCATTCCACACGGTGTGCACCACCATGCAGTACAAAAATCCAAGAACCCATCGCCTTCGATCGTGTACCGGTGGCGTATATTGCCTCTGTTAATAGCCTACAACAGGTCTGAGCGCACGGGGGGGGGATGGACACAGATTTTAGGGGGGGGGGGGGCGTACCGAGAGAACACAACCACATCCGGTCGCGAAGTGCAACCCACAGCATACCAAGCAGTTGATATCGACGCCGCTTCCACCACGGGTCGGATCAGGCGTGCCGTATGCGTTGAGGTAGTCAACCCGTTGCTTGACTTGGGCGTAGAGCATACAGGGACAACACCACCCGAACATGCCTATTTAGGAAAAGAAAACCAACCCCCCCCCGCCCCGCCCGGGTTCAGCGAGCAACTCGACTAGACGAGGAGCAATACAACCACTTACACGTCCCACAATCGTCGAAACAATTAAAGAGACCAAAACTCCAGTCCCGGTTACCTGTCGCATCGCGCGGCAGATTGTTGACGTTGCGGTTCCCGCCTGTGCTGGAAATAGTCATCCCGACCATCGGCAACGGCTGCTGCGCTATGACAGTAGTGGGGTACTGCTGCGGGGCCGGGTAGGGCATCTGAGGCGACGGGTACATGTGTTGCGCGGCCGGAGGCGGCTGCTGGACGTTCGGGTACTGGGCATACTGGACAGGCTGCTGGTACGGCTGGTACTGGCCATTGGGGCGGGCCTTGGCCAGGGGGCGGGGGAGTGTATTGCCCCAGGGAAGGCTGTTGATATTGGGGGTTTGGGTTTTGCGGCTGGGCGTACAGGGACTGGGGCGGTTGGGTATACTCCGGCAGCTGCGTCATATGTGGCTGCTGGCCGCCTTGGAGATGCTTATACTGCCCGGGCTTGTCCTTGTTCTTGTCCTTGTGCATGCTGATTGAACTGGCCTGGGATCTGGGGTGGCGCGGCGCCAGGAAGCGTGTATGCCGTTTGGGACTGCACGGGGGCGTCTGATTGTGCTGGTACAGGAATGGTTAAAAGGGACGGACCTGCGACATAGGCGGTAGCGAAGGCTGGCACACCAGTCTTTGGGCGGGACGGGCTAGTGAGATGCCCTGTTTGTTATGGATATTCAAAGTTTGATCATTGATAGCAATCGGAAACAAGGCGCCTCCTGATGCAGATGGCGATACGAATTCCGTGGTTCCGTCCGCTTGTCCATGCGGCTTTTAAGTCTCCTTCGAAGTGTACAATATGAGCACGCCAGGCGAGACGAGGGTAACCAAGAGGGTGGGCCGTTTCGAATTATGGACAACCAGGCCTGCGTGGAAAACTTGCCAAATAAGGACAGCGGCAGTTCCGCCGGCCATCATTTCCAGCAAGCTCCGCTTGATATTCCGAGTCTACCGGCCACTCTGCAGAGTATCACATCTGAAAACCTGTGTATATTCAACTTTCCGAATCTCGACTTCGACCCCTAATCATTACTAGGCACATATACTGTACATTGTAGTACATGCTTTTTTTTCCAGTTACTCTCATTCTGCCGACAAGCCGCTTGATCTCCATCATTCTGGTGTCAACAATGTCCAAGATCTGAATTGCCGCAACCCTCCAAATAAAATTTTCAAATGTGGGAAAAGCAGTTGATGCAACGCCACGCGATCACATCGAGTTGATAATAATGGTGTGTAGCGGTGCAGCACGCCGCATGTTGTACCCGCTGATAAAGTAAATTTCAACTCATCCACTGAAGCAACCAGGTTGCAAAGTCCATGGCTCTATGGTCTTGGCCACGACGAATATGCGGAAGTCAAGATTGGGAATGCGGACGCAGGCCGATTTCAACCGTGCCCCCGTCACCAGCAGCATACATCCACCCCACATGCCCATCAGATCTGTATTTTGCTGGAAAGGGTGACGAAGTCTACATTATCGCAAGGCATTGCGACTTTTCATTTCGATTCTACATGGATACCCGATGAGTCCATCGCGCATTTAATTTCCTAGCTCGGTACAAGCGCATTTTCACCCTTGCGGGACATGGTCAGAAACTAACAGTTTTGCAGACGGGACACAGACCTATATTTCAATACGAACAGGCGTTAAACTGTACAGCCCAATACAATTCGATCTCGAATTTCCAGCCAGACTATGGAGAACGCAACTGAGACTCTTAAACGTGAATTATTCGTTCCTCTCGCAGCACGCAGGCTGTAAACACAAATTCCTCAAATCCTGCATGACCGAATATGCTCGAACGCCTCCTCTTGCTCTCGCGCACCCTTGGAAAGTATGATCACCAGCTCAGAAAGGGGCATGTGCTGCCAAATGTGGCGACCAGGCTGTTCATGCTGATAGGCAGCCTAGGATGTAAGTCACCCTACCTATAGTGATTAAATATATGACTAGCTGATTTTCCAAATTACGGATATCCAGATATAAAGCTGCTTTGGAACTAGTTACTGAGACAATGCAATCGGAATCCCTATCTCTGTCATGGGACGGGTCTCGCCGCTGCCGGCGGTCCGCGTCCCAAGCCATCATGCACTCCTCCAATCCGAGTTCCAAGCTTTCCTGCGTCAGCTCACATGGAGAGCACCAGAATGCTGCGCAGCAGTCGCTGCATCGGTCACCCTCAATACAGTACCGGCCACGCACGTGGAGTCTGTTTTGCATCTGCACCGCGCAACGCGTCAATCATCAAAAATGAGAGCCGCGGTAATGTAACATTTTACCTGCAGAACCCAACCCAGGCAAAGAGGCATGAGACAACCATGAAGCAGGCAGTTGCCGTCACAACCGCTGCCACCGCCATACGGGTGGGGACGGTTGTAGTCATTGAGGTGATCAAGACGGCGCTTGATGCGGGAATACACCATGCAGGGGCAGATTAACGCCAAGAAAACTGGAACGACGGGTCTATAAGCTAAGCGGAAAGACGCATTTAGGGCGGACACACAAGTTCCACAGTCGTTGGAGCAGTCAAAGAGCCCGTGGCTCCATTTTCTTCCCCTGTTGTTGTAGGGAAGGTTCTTTACGTTCCTGTAATCTTTGGCAGTACTCATGGGCGCAGTGGCTCGGGGTTGCTGTGTGACTTGACGCATGATTTGGCTGGGACGGAAATTGGGATCTATCTCTTCCTAACTTTTATATATGGGCCCGTGAGTGGAGCGATGCGAATAAGGTTTGGGTACGAAGCAGCGTCAGGGAAACACGTGGACGTACTATCTGAAGTCGCCGTGACTTCTCAAGAGGATTTAGTATTTTACCATACCTCCGTAACATGGCGAACGCCGAACGTAGCTACGATACCAGGTAATCTGAATCTCTATCGCGGGTAGGAGAAGAATCTCGCCGTTGCCGGTGCTCCGCATCGTAAGCAAACGTGCACTCCTCCAATCCGAGTTCTAAGCTTTCTTGTGTGAGTTCACACGGCTGGCACCAAAAAGATACGCAGCAATCGCCCCACTGGTCACCCTCAATGTAGTAACGACCACGCACGTTGCGTCTGCTAAACATCTATACAGGAAACGCATCAATGTAAAATGGGAACTATATACGTTAGCAAAATTATCTTTACCTGAAGAAGCCATTCCGCGCAGACAGCCATGAGACAGCCATGAAGTATACAGTCTCTGTCACAACCGCTGTTACTCCCGTACGGGCCGGGTCTGTTGTGCCGGTTGAGGTGCTCAAGACGGTGCTTGATGCGGGAATGAACCATGCAGGGGCAGACTAACGCCAAAAAGACTCAAAAGACAGGTACATGAGATACGAGACAGGAAGAACGCATTTAGGGCAGACATACAAGTCCCAGAGTCGTTGGAGCAGCCAAAGAGTCCGTGGCTCCATTGTCTTCCTTTTTCGTTATAGGGAAGGTTCTTTGCGTTCCTATAACCATTGGTTGTACCCATCGGCAGAATGGGTCGGGGTTGTTGCGTGATTTGCCTCTGCCGCATGGTTTACAAGAATGAGGGCAAATCCCATCCTGACGTTCTTATAGGAGCCATGCGTTGGAGGGTCGTGAATAAAGTTTATGTACGCAGCACCCTTAGGGAAACACGTGGACATCTGGCGTTCGCAATTGCCAAGTCCGCGACTCCATCCTGCTTGTCGGGAGGGTTTGACTATCTTACCTTGCTTTCATAGGGAAGTAAGCAACGTCTGGTGGCAAGTCAATCTGCAAGGGTTCCGCCGCATGACGAAATGACAAGCTGCTGCTGCGATCGTCGTTGACGCAAATTGGAAAATGCACTGGGCGATGATGAGGTTCAAGCGGCATGAGTCAGGCACTGACAGCAATGCTTGTGGGCGAAAAGGCGCTGATTGGACTTGAACTGCCAACCGTAATACATCAAGTTACACAAAAGTAAACACGCACATCACCAATAAATGAACAAAGCAGAGGCCCATAAAATCCAGAGGTGTCAAGCGGGCAGCTCCGTCCCCCAGACAAAGCTCCTCTCCTCCAATTCAACTTCTCGGCTTTCCTGTGTAAGCTCACACGGCGTGCACAATAAAGCCGTGCAGCAATCGCCGAGACCATCACCCTCAATGTTGTACCGGCCACGCACGATACCTCTGTTGGGTATCTAGACCGCAAAACGCGTCAAAGTCAAATAAAGACGTGGAAAAGTCACAACCGCTGCTGCCATGATGTTGCAGATCGGGTCTTCCATATTGGTTCAGGTGCTCAATACGGTGCTTAATTCGGGAGTAGATCACACATGGGCAGCACCACGCAAAGAAACCTCAAGCAACGCATCCATGAGGTGAAACATGAGCTTTGGGTGAACATACAGGTCCCACAGTCGCTGAAGCAACTACAAAGTCCATGGTTCCATTCACGCTTTCCCTCTGCGTCGTAGGCAAGGTTCTTTACTTCCTATTACCACTGACGGTCATGAGCACAGTGGGCTGGGGCTGCTGCATTTGCATGATCCTCTTGGAACGATGGATGCGCAAAAATGAAGGCCGGGGAACCATCCTTTATAGGGTCCATGAGTTGGAAGGATGTAACCAGGGTTCAAGTACGCAGCAACATTGAGGGGAACGCGTGTCTAGAGTGGACATTCAGGTTTTGAAGCCGCTGAAGTCCATTCCATTCGCATTGGAAGAATCGGTTTTAATATTCCTGTTTTTACCAACAGTCATAAGCGTGATGATGGGTTAGGATGACTTTTCAGGTCGAAGCAAGTACAAAATCCGTTGTACGTTCCTGTTACCACCAACAAGCCGAAGAAGCTGTGATCCTGCATCTGCAAAGAGAAAGGTATTATAGGAGTGCGAGATGACGGAGTCCATCCATCCTGGACGGATCATAGTGCACGTAGGTAACCCATTTGATACTCGAACGACATTTGCAGCAAGGACAGTCATTCTGCGTGGTAAAAGTTCTACTGCAGGACTGGTAGACGTGTCGCGGATATGGCGAATATCCGACAATGTAAGTAGAAAGTGAGGAATTTGAGGCGCGGAGGGTAGTTGGGCTCGTAGTCACAGGGCTGAAGGGTCCGTACTAGGAATGGATACGAGAATAGAGGCATTGTTGTTGCCGACCACGGTGGCGAAGAGCCAGGAGAGCATTATGTCTGTTATTTTAGGGGTTTGATACTTTAATGAGGCGTCCGTGATGGCTTTGACCAATCATGCGAGCTCCTCGGAAGGAATTCAGAGTCATATCACGCGCAAATCGATCAGTCGCTTCAGAACCAAATCAGACAGAGCTCATGTATGAACTTTGTTGTACGAAAGTAGTCGACATCCCAGTGCGCTGACTGTGGCCAGAACAGAGCGTAAAATACATTGACGCGGAAAGGGGCAGAATGGGTAGGCAAAACGGAACTGCCCATTTTGTATAAGGAGAAGACGATGGGTCTACGGACAGGCGCTGATAGCGCTGATCATCGATCATCTGACAATTGGGTCGAAGAGCAAGCAAGGGTCGATCGATCGTGCGTGGCAAGTATCATGAGAATCATTTATCATTGAATGCCATGTGGCTGTTGCAATTGATGATGGTGGAGATGAGTTGGGCGCCGACAACCATCCCGAATGGTCGAGCAGGTACTCAGGTGATGTAGGAATATGGTAAATCACAGGCACGGGCTGCTGGACATGAACACGGTCAGAGACAAAATGCTGTTAATTGTTGCCTAGGACGGTATGGCGGGACATGTACGTTCCGAAGAGACCGTTCAAGGTTTGATTGGAAAATGGAGTAAGACAATCCCGTGACAGATTGTAGGTTTGACCCTGACACCTGAAGCTGCTTTTGTGCGCAAGCTCACAGGACGAGAAAAAGTCGGAGTCTCCCTGAAGTGTAAGTGACTGCGGGCCTGGCGAGGACGTAGTCAGAATGATTGTACATATATGAATGTACAGATATGTCACATCGATTTTACAGCAATTGTCGTAAGCGTCGTCAGAAAGTAGAGTGAAGGGAAAGAGGTCAAAAGCATATACATTAAACGGGCACTTGCCCTGCTCATCGGAGACTTTTCTCTTCCAATTCGATTTCGCGGCTTTCCTGAGCTCGCTCGCAATAGCCACCCTCAATGCTGTAACGGTTACGCACGTTGCTTTCTGTTAGATATCTACACAGCGATGCGCATTGATGTCAAAATTTCGGGAGCGAGGCGATCTGATCTTTACCTGGAGAACCCATCCTGCCAATAAAAAGTTTGTGAGGCACCAGTGAAGCACACAGTCGCCGCTGCAACAGCCGCCGCCGTGCTGCGGGTCGGGTTTACCGTATTGATTCAAGTAATCAACACGGTGCTTGACCTTGCCGTAGACAACACACGGACAAAATCACGCGCAGAGACCTGCGATGAAATCGTTAATGAGATGAAGCGAGAAGCATTATATAAGGTGATATACAGGTTCCACAATCGGAGAAGCAGCTACAAAATCCGAAGCTCCAATCTCGTTTTCCATTCGAGTTAAAAGAAACGTTTTTCGCGTTCCTGTTACCATGACCGTTATAGGTGCAACGGGTCGGGGTTGTTGGGCCATGGTGCAGTGCTGAACAAGGCGGACGTGCAAAAGCGAATGTTGAGAACCTTCTTGTTCTGGTTTGTTCTGGTTCTGGTTGGTTGGTTGGTTATTGTATGCAGTTTGGAAGTAGGGATAAGGTTTAAGGTGATAATCTATCAGATGCCCTTAATTTATACACTTGCACCGCATGGAACTGCACGAAACACATATCATCCTTTAAACATGTGATCTCATATTCAAGAAAGGTCTGGTTCCATCATTCACCATGCTGATCAGTAAGCGTTTTGATGACCTTATTGATTGCCGTCTGCAGATACGGCAAAGGCAAGCCTTAAATTCAAGAACCGGTTATGCATGAGAAAATAACATACGTAATGGCTTGATGCACAAAGGAAACGCGCAGTATATCCGAAGAATGAGTCACGACTTGTTTATGTGGATGAAAGATATTCTGGCCACTCGCTCGAGGGTTTCTCGCTGATACATAGTATGTCCCTGCCGTACATAACCAAGCAAACCAACAGCTACAAACAAAGGTTTCGCACTCCTCTGCGTAAGTCGTTCTTTGTGCCTAATTTGTGGACTCGAGTAGGGTAGAATCAGTGAGCTTTATCATCCATACCACCCGACGTGCCCACTTCCAACTCATGCCCCTTGGCAAAATGTTCAAAGACGTTGCGTCAACAGGAGATTTTTCTGTCGGCTAGCAACCCGTGCACACACTGCTCAATATACACAGTGTAGGCAGCAGATGGGCGGGAGTAACATCCACCACTCACCAATATCTCGACATCGTCGATGGTCTGGCCAAAAGCGAAATTCCGCCATGAGGTGATCAAACAATACGTCAATCGAAGCTTCGGGGAGCATCCTCATCAATGCGCGAAGCTGGCAGTGTTCAAAAGCGTAGTTCCTGCGATGCTTGTAAGAGTAGTTTGACCTTTGAATTATTACTGCCTATCGCCGAAGATGTACCCAGATGGACATTTGCGAAGTGGGGGGATGCCTTAACGTCGATCTCATCTTGGAAATCATGTTTCGAGCTGGGTCTCGTCATGCGTATACACACGGCGAATGACAGGAGGGAAATTTTGTTGCGGGTGCTGGCGTGGTGGTCTGCCTGATAGCAAGATACTGCAGGCACCCCATCAAACCATGCAGGAACGGAAGACGACTCTCACGTCCACAAATGTACGGTTCGGTCGGCGAATGACGATAGTTCCGGAGGTAATGCGCGAGGAGCGGGTGTATGAGGTCCATGAAGGCATGCATGACGCCGGCGATCAGCGCTCAGCAAGTCTCTCTCAGTAAGAGAACTCGTGGGGGCGGCGCAAGGAATGCTGCTTGAAATTTTGAAGAAGGTGACAATAAACGTTTTTTCGCGTGGACGTAAGGCGGATTAAAATCTATTTTGTGAACAAAGCAACTATGCATTGAAACCGTATAAACCGAAATGAAATAACACGTACAAAACATGGGTGAGTGGGCGGACATTTTTTTATTTAGATTTTCGCGGAGCGCTGGGGAACCAGTAATTAGAATCAGGGTCTTGCCAGCCCATAATACTCGACTAGGAGCACTGGAGAAGAGATAGCCATGTCGATAGCTTCGGCCCCCACACCTCCAAGTCCTTAAATCCTTCCTGTTCGTTTTCTAACCTGTCGACCATACATCACTCTTTGCAACTGTCGACCTGCCTTTCGGCATTGGTCGGACCGCGGTCCGATGTATCATCAGATTCTAGACCGATCATATCGATCATATGACGCGTCCGGACCGTTTCAGCTGGTGGATATAAAAGTTCCACAGAGGTGAGTCCACGACTCGGAGCTATTCATTTCATTGACGTAAGAATAATGGTTTCTTCTATCTTAAACAAACAAGTGCAAATACGCATCTTTGACGACCTGCTCAACATCGCCTGATTCGACACATGTCCCCAATCAGGCGGTGTTACGATATCTAGGGACAGCACTTGCTTATTTAACTCTGGGGCAGCCGTGACAGTGACAGATAGCAATGGCTTACGCGGACGCCCAACACGACGAGAGAACCAGTCTTCTCTCGAATATCCCTTGCGACGATGAAACGATCGACGATGTAGAAAGCAGCGCAGAACCCTTCATTACGAAAGAGAAAAATGAGTCATATATGTCATACGTCGGAATTTCTCTTCCGTTTGTGGTAATATCATCTCACAACAATGCTTCCAGGTCATTTCAATGTCAATTGGTCTCGTACTCGTCGCGATGAACGGAAATATGGTTTTCGCAAGTGCGATTCGTATATTCAACATAAAATGTTATCTTGCTCATATAAGATACTGCAGCATACGCTTCCATAGGGAGCGAATTGAACCAATTACAGAGCGCAAGCTGGATACCAACGGCGTACATGTTGACTCAAACCAGTTTTCAGTATGCCATTTCTTCCAACATTTCTCGATCATTAATTTACAGCATGTCTGCAGACCATTGGCCGGAAAGCTCAGTGATATCTTTGGTCGTAAAGGATGTCTGTTAGCGTCCTATGTCATTTACGCCTTTGGATGTTTGGTCTTTGGTCTATCAAGGTCGATGACGTACCTCATCATCGGAAGAGCAATATCAGGCATCGGCTCCGGGGGAATAACGATGTACGATTTTGAAGGACGTACAATGTTTTTCTTATGTGGTTATTAGATTGGTCACAATCATCATGTCCGATGTTGTACCATTGCGTGCTCGGGGTACATGGCAAGGTACACCAGATCATCAAACCTCGACCTCTCTACTCAACATGTGATAGGAGTGGTCACGCTAGTTTCTGCTATCGGATCGATAATTGGCGCTCCCCTCGGCGCGTTCTTTGCGGACAGCATCGGTTGGCGATGGTAAGCAAAGCAAACATTTTCTTGTTCAGTTCTCCATAACACGCCTTTACAAGGCCGTTCCTATTTCAGGTTCCATTTTTCGCAATTGCATGTCTCGCTATACTATTCACCCTCCGTTCACCGGTGACCAAACGTTCTGCAAACTTCAAGCGGATAGATTTCGGAGGCGCGTTGACTCTCGTCTTCACCCTCTTCTTCCTTCTGTTTGGTCTAGACCGCGGTGGCAACGTTTCCTGGTCCGACTGGCACACTGTGGGCTCGTTCATCGCTTTTGCCGTTTTTGCAGCTTTGTTCGTGTTCATCGAAGTGCATATCGCATCAGAACCAATCGCTCCAATGAGAATAGTCTGCAATCGCTCTCTCCTACCCTGCTACACTACAAACTTTTTCGGAGCGGCAGCATTATCGTCCCTAACTTTCTACATTCAACTGTTTTGCCAAGCAGTCCAGGGAAAGACAGCCTCACAGGTGAGCATCTTGTGGGTTGTTGGCACCCTCGCTGGATTGGTTGGTGCACTGTCGAGCGGTTTCATCATGCAACATACGGGTAAATTTTACACTATCACAGTGATCAGCTACGTCCTGATCGCTGCTGGCACGGGCACTGCCTTCCTATCAAGTGGTGTTGTTGTCGTTTCTACCATCGGTCTTGTTATTGGTGCGGCCTCCGTTTCCAAGCTTATTACATTGCTCCTGACATAAAATAATGATACTAGGGATGGGTGTGACTGAAATCGGCTCTGGTACGTGTGTTTGTATTCTTGCACGAGTGTGAAGTCATACAGCGGCTAGCAAGCGGAATCACTACAACTTTGATTTCCTTGATAGCACATGCCGGGCAAGCAGATCAAGCCATTGCAACTGCCAGTAGGCATTATCAACTATATTTGTCCTCCATTTTTCTCACGGTTTAATCTAGTTGCTTATCTTTTCCGGTCCTTGGGATGTGTCCTGGGCTTATCTGCAGGCGGCACCCTTGTTCAGAATACCCTTCGATACCTATTGCACAAGAGACTGTCGGGAGACGATGTACAAGAGGTGAGAGAAAAGCGCAGAAATCTTGAGCTGCATTATTTGACGTGACTATTCCAGATTATAAAACGTGTCCGAGAATCTCTGAATTACCTGAATCGGCTAGATCCCGTTACTAAGGCAATCGTCGTCAAATCTTATGAGGATGCTATCCAGGTCGTCTTTCTCCTCTCAGTGGTTTTGGCTACCCTCGCAGTTCTGTCTTCTGCATTCATCAAGGAAAAGATACTCACGCACGCACGTTTATGACATATGCACATTAGCTTGTACTTGTATACCTAGGGCATGTGGCTTATTTCAATTACTCACGACTTTACCTGTCTCACTGTAGCTGTAGAACAAGGTTGCCAATTGGCAATGGCAGTTCCAATGATTCATACACCATACATGCCAGCATTCTTTTCTTGTCCTCGGTGACAACGCAAATGTGCCTTCTGGTAGGCTTTCGACGACGACCATGTCTTTTTTACCGTGCGACGAGGTTTTTTAAAGACGCTATAAATGAAGGCGACTGTTAGGAAATTATTAAATGATACTGTTTCCCATCCTATGTTAAAAACACCCATCGAGGCTCTCTGGGAAAGCGCACTGCCATCGTCATTAAGACGGGACAGTGCAGTTTTCCCACAGCTGCAAGACGATGTCATTAGGTTTCAGCACTCGGTAACCTAGAAGATGGATTCTTGCATCTCGGCGTTGCCGGTACGATACGGAAAACTGATAAACAAGCTCAAATACGCTTCATTAATCATTCCGCACAACGTCCCCAATTTACCGATTTTACGACATCTAGGGACAGTCCTTACTAGTATACTCTTACTCAGGTGCAGAAGACGATCACGGATAGGAATGGCTTACACGGCCGTGCAACGCGATGAGAGCACTGGTTTTCCCCCAAGCATCCCGTGGGACGAAGAAACGATCAGCGACTCCGACTTGGAAAGCAGCAAAACAGAGCGTAATAAGCCATACATAAAATATGTCTGAATGTCTTCTTTTCGTCGTAATTACCCTTCCACAATCATATCTCCAGATCATTTCAATGTCAATTGGTCTCGTGCTCGTCGCGCTGAACGGAAATATGGTTTTCGCAAGTGCGATTCATACATTCCACATAAAATGTTATCTTGCTCAGGATGCTGCAGCATACGCTTCCATAGGGAGCGAATTTAACCAATTACAGAGAGCAAGCTGGATACCAACGGCGTACATGTTGACTCAAACCAGTTTCCAGTGAGCTGCTTCTTCTAGCATTCCTCGATTGTACTGAAAAACAGCACGTCTGCAGGCCGTTAGCTGGAAAGCTCAGTGATGTATTTGGTCGTAAGGCGTGTCTGTTGACGTCCTACGTCATTTATGCCTTTGGATGTTTGGTATTTGGCCTATCAACGTCGATGACTCCCCTCATCATTGGGAGAGCGATATCAGGCATCGGCTCGGGAGGAATAACAATGTACGTCTTTGAAGGGCATACAATGTTTTGCTTATGGGGTAATTAGACTGGTCACGATTATTATGTCTGATGTCGTACCATTGCGTGCTCGGGGCACATGGCAAGGTAGTCATATCATCGAACCTGGACCGCTCCACTCAACATGTGATAGGAATAATTACGCTAGTTTCTGCTATCGGATCGATGATTGGCGCTCCTCTTGGCGCGTTCTTTGTGGACGGCATTGGTTGGCGATGGTAAGCAGAGCAAACATTTTCTTGTTTAGCCATAACACATCTTTACAAGGCCATTCCTATTTCAAGTTCCACTTTTTGCAATTGCATGTCTCGCTGTACTATTTACCCTCCACTCACCAGTGACCAAACGTTCTGCAAACTTCAAGCGGATAGATTTCGGAGGCGCGTTGATTCTCGTCTTCACCCTCTTCTTCCTTCTGTTCGGTCTAGACCGCGGTGGCAACGTTTCCTGGTCCGACTGGCACACTGTGGGCTCGTTCATCGCTTTTGCCGTTTTTGCAGCTTTGTTCGTGTTCATCGAAGTGCATATCGCATCAGAACCAATCGCTCCAATGAGAATAGTCTGCAATCGCTCTCTCCTACCCTGCTACACTACAAACTTTTTCGGAGCGGCAGCATTATCGTCCCTAACTTTCTACATTCAACTGTTTTGCCAAGCAGTCCAGGGAAAGACAGCCTCACAGGTGAGCATCTTGTGGGTTGTTGGCACCCTCGCTGGATTGGTTGGTGCACTGTCGAGCGGTTTCATCATGCAACATACGGGTAAATTTTACGCTATTACAGTGATCAGTTATGTCCTGCTCGTTGCTGGCACGGGCATTGCCTTCCTATCAAGTGGTGTTGTTGTCGTTTCTACCATCGGTCTTGTTATTGGTGTGGCCTCCGTTTTCAAGCCACTTACATCGCTCCTGACATAAAATAATGATACTAGGGATGGGTGTGACTGAAATCGGCTCTGGTGCGTATTGCCCTTATTCTCTCACGAGTGTAAATTCATACAGCGACCAGCAAGTGGAATCATTACAATTTTGATCTCCTTGATAGCACATGCCGGGCAAGCAGATCAAGCTATTGCAACTGCCAGTAGGTGCTATCAACTGTATTCATCATCCAATTTTCTAATAGCTCGATCCAGTTGCTTACCTCTTCCGATCCTTGGGATGTGTTTTGGGCTTATCTGCAGGCGGCACCGTTGTTCAGGATACCCTTCGGTACCTCTTGCACAAGAGATTGTCAGGAGACGATGTACAAGAGGTGAGAGAAAAACGTAAATATCTTAAGCTGCATTTTTTAACGTGATTATTCAGATCACAAAACGTGTCCGACAATCCCTGAATTACCTGAACCAGCTAGATCCCGCTACTAAGGCAATCGTCGTCAAATCTTACGAGGATGCCATTCAAGCTGTCTTTCTCCTCTCAGTTATTTTGGCTACTCTCGCAGTTCTGTCTTCTCTATTCGTCAAAGAAAAGATACTCACGCACGCACGCTTGTGATTTCGTTCTTGATGTGGGATGACTGCACATTTGCTTATATACCTAGGAATTAGATCAATTATTTATGTCTCGTTGTAACGTGTTGAGCAAGGTTGATACCAGTTCTAGTGGTCCATGCACTGCCCGTATTAGCATCTGTCCCCTGACGACACAAAGGCTGTCGAGGGACATAGTGGATAACTGACCTTCAGCAATGGTCAAAGCCATAACAATTCAAGATTTGATGAAGCATCATGCTCCTAAGGCTACCGTTATGCCATTGACCTTCCTAGGTTTCAAGCCAGCATACCCAAGAATAAGACAATCTACTAGAGCCAGTTGAACATCCGTTGCCGGCAACCAGAATCGCCCTGCGAAGCGACAAGCAAGCGAGGTCGTTGTAATTGTCTCGACGATTTTGGAACGTGTAAGTTTGGAGTTTTCAGCCTTCTCCGGTTCTCGGTCTGCAGTCGACTCGAATACGGGACGTTGGTTTTCTTTTTTTTCTTCAGGAAAAAAGAAATACTTGGATGTTGCTCGCCTTGTACTGAGATCAAACAAAGATCACTTCGACATACACGCTACGTCTAATCCAAGACGCTGCAGGCACGGTGTCTGGACGAATTGCTTGATTGTGGAGTCGCCTGTTATCCAGGTACAATAATAATATTAAGTCCGTCCCATACCGTTATATATGATGGGACGGCGGTCTTTCTGTTGGTGGCTTACTACCCGTTCCAGTTACGGCCACTTCTTAGGATCGACATCAGCCCATTCACAACGCGGAGAACGCTTGACCGTTGATGGCACAATGCCTCTTGTGTCCCGTTCTGTTCTTTGCCCCAGTATACGTGCTCAACTGGGTGCATACCGTCACGAGAAGCCGAATAAGTGACCGGTACATAGCGAAAATGGCGAACTCTTGGACGACTGTTGCATGCAGGAGCGACTGTCTCGGTAATTGCCGAGATCAACATGACCAAGCTCATATCAAACATATCGAGACAGCAGTCGTCACCATCACAACTGCGGGGTCAGGTCTGCCTTACTGGTTGAGGCGGTGGTTGACCCGGGAGTAGACCATGCATGGGCAGCACGACGCGAAGAAACCTAAGAAACACGCCGACGAGAAAGCAGGTTCCACAATCCGTTTAGGTCGTGGGGAAGGTTTTTGACGTTCCTATTTCCGCCAGATGTGACCATCATGGGTTGGAGTTGTGGGGTCTGCATGGTGCCCTAGAAAGGATGGGGGTGGGCACGCAAAAGTGAAGGTTGGGAAACATTCCGTCTTGTACATTATACTTGAAGTCCATGTGCTAAAGGATATATACCGTCAAGATCCGTATTCCTCGCTGATCTTGTTGAATTGCCACCGTGGGACCATATCTATCGCCGACTGCAAGTGTGGGGAAGACATGCTTGCCACGGAAGTTCAGTGAGAACTGGCATCCATGACCCGGAAACAGCTGTTCCGCCGACGTCCAATGCAGCAAATACTCGCCCCAAGTCGTACCACAAGGCGCAGATGGTAATCACACACATTCATGTTACAACCATTGGCTGGACGGAAAAGAAAGCCATGGAGAAACATTCGACAACGCTCCTGCGGATCTCAGACAATTAGGTCCTCGTCATTCCTTTTGTTTGACAAGTCGGAAATTGACGTGTTTCGTGCTCGGACAGGTCTTTTCAGCGCGACGGCGCTGGTATTCAATTTTGTCATAGGAATTGTGTATGTGTGATCATGACTGCGATGTTTCCATGGGAAAGCTCACGTTTAACAGCACATATGTGTCGTCTGGTGCCATTCTCCAAGCCGCCGGAAGTGTTGGCGTTGCACTCATCATGTGGGTCCTCAGGCACTTTAATAGCCGCTGCAGGCACGTTCGTATACGTCGAATACGGAACGGTGCATTTCCTCTCCTAGTCGAAACGCGTCATCTCATGTATGAAGAATTACCTCGAATTTATTTTTTACCGACCCCAATATCTCATGACATACATATTCGCGGTATACTCCACCGTCTGCAACCATCGTACTGCCTATCACCCGATATCTATTCCTTATCGCAGAGGAGTTCCGCAGACAGTAGCATCGTATTCGGAAAATGTAGGCCGTCTTTCTCCATCATGATCTTCTTCTGATTAACCTTCCTCGACATTAGATGCTCTACGTGCGCTTGAGATAGAACCAACCCCTACCAATGTCCGCCAACTCGCACACTACTGTTTCCTTTGGTCAGTTCTGGTTAGAAATGATTATGATAAACCCTAACTTTTGTTTAGGGCCTTTGTCGGCTACCAAAACGCGAAGTATGCTCTATCTGAAGTGAAGAATCCAGTGTTGACGCTGAAGAAGGCTTCGGTGTTGGACATATCCATCGTCGCTGCGTTACATATCTTTGTCAATATCGCTTTCTTTGCGGTCATTTCTAAAATGGATATGTTGGACGGTAACAACATGGTCGTGTACGTCTCTAAACAGCTTTGCAAATTAACACTCGTACGAGTGATCCGCAGGTCGTTCTTTTTTTAGGAACTTGTTTGGAGACCACATGGAGAGAGTGGGTACCTCTATAATCGGGGCTGTTTCTGTTGACGTCTGGACGAGGTTGGTTCCTTTCACGGCTCACATATACCCCCAGTCTTATTTCCTTTTTCGCTTTCAGTCATTCAAGAGTTGGGTAGGGAAGGCATCTTCCCCGCATCCCATTTTTTGGCCAGCAACAAGCCTTTCAATACTCCCTTTACAGGACTGTTCATACAATACATCTTCTCGTGTGCACTCTTGTTCGTGACGCCTCCAGGAGATGGGTTCCAGTTCTTTGTGAGACGTGCGTTTGCTCATTCTGGTCCGTATTCTTGGATTGCTCACTGTCTCGCATGCTAGTGGGATGCTACTTGTGTCTTCATCATCAACAGACACGCTCGTGTCCATCGGTCTACTGCTGATCTACGTCAAGGGATACAGCGTGTTTCAGTGGAATCCACCCGTCTGGTCACCAAGATGGATCGTGATCGCGTACCTTGTATCGAATGTGTTCCTTTTGATCGTGCCGTTTATACCGCCGAGAGCATGCCGACTTAGGAGAATTTGCCATACTGGGTACGCACCCTGACCAGTTTGATCGATGTCTTCCTAGTCCCATGCTGTTGCGGCGTTTGGGGTGCCGGTTGTTGGCATTGCATCCTGGTGCTGGTTTGCTGTGTTAAGTTCATCCCTGGAAGTGGGGGGAGAGGGAGTTGGTGGTCACGTCTACAGGTCCTTTCGAGGTATATTTTTCTCAAGGTTCCGGCTCAGCTCAAGGTGCAAAGTGATCAAGGGACGTGAGTTCGGGTGAGAAAGTTGTTCGCTCTATTGTAATGTATGTTATTCTGTGCAGATTATTTACCTTTAAAGCAGGCAATTCCCACGAACTGAAGCGGCTGTGCAAAAACGTTGGGACGGATAGACGTTTGATGACATTCGTCATGGTGACTTTCTGATTGAACCTCTGTTGGAAATAACGAATCGCAACAAAGACAAATCCAAGGGCGTGAACTTAAATCATCTGGGTTCGGCGCCTCCCCGAAGAGTTCCTTGCAGGCAGTCTCGCCGAGTAATAACTTATTAAGATGTTGTCACAGATAGTTTTGATTGATTCCGCCCCTTACAGATGCGGATGCCAGGTTGTTTTATCGATTGATATTGATAAACAAGCGGATACGGGATGATAGCAACGATGATGAAATATAAGTAAGCCCATCCGAACGGAATGCTAAACAGGCTGGACCTCATTTTCGGTGTTCGACCACTGCTGACAATGCACCTCGCTGTGCTGACTGTCCTTTTTGTTTTCCTATCTACCGTCTATACGTCTTCGGCGTATATCCAGACACGCCATCGTCCTGAAGCAGACTTGGCCATCTTGGTAGTATACGCCTCATCCTCAGGCTTTGGTCACTGATGATTTGTTCTAGAAGCGATGGTCATCGCCTGACATCCAAGAATCGACTAACATTCGTCTTTTGGTATGCTTTACTGTGATCTGACCTTAGGCTGTCAACTTATTTTTGTTAGAAACGCGTGCAAGAGGAACCACTGTTACGCGCGGCACCCAGTGGCTGTGATCTTAACAATTTAACGGTTCGGGAAGCATGGGAGCTCGGCCATGAGACAAGGCACCCGAACGTGCGCCAGTTACCGTTTCGGTTCCATGACCAGAATCATGTCTTTGTTATAAAGGTGGTTGATAGCAATGATTCTAGGAGGAACACGGAGACTTACGACCGTATGATTCAAGTGATACGCTCTGACCGTGTGATCTTACGCTCTGATGACGACGAGAACGTGATGTATATTGCATTCAAGGGACCTGTATAATTCTGCTGTGGCGGATATAAAGACTCATATAATAGTATTAACCAAATACATATCTGAATCTGTTTCAAACTTCGAAGGCGCCATCCAATCAGCAAAATACTGTCTACCGTATGACCTTCAAAGGGCTAATATAACTAAGGCTATGGTCGGCGTTGAAGACGCGGATATCTCCGAGACGCTTGTCAACAAGAGCAAATAGGACGAACTTTACTCTTCAACTCTCTCTGGACTGCAACAAGACGCCAGACACCAAAGTAAGTGGATTTTTGTCTTTTAAACACTCTCTTGATGTCCTCAGACCATCTGTCGCTATTCATGACGAAATCGGGCGTCATTTCGCGATGGATGGCGATGAGTTCCGCGAGATGAGCTCTGACGAAGAGCTAACCGTTTCTTCAACAGAATACGATGGGCATCCAGGAATACCAAGTCGTCGGGCGCCACCTCCCCACAGAGTCTGATCCCACACCCAAAATCTACCGTATGCGCATCTTTGCGCCCAATGAGGTTGTCGCCAAATCCCGCTTTTGGTACTTTTTGAGGTAAAGCGTGGCCCTTTTTGCGTTTGGTGGAAACGGGATAGCGGATTTCATAGGCAAATGAAGAAAGTCAAGAAAGCCAGTGGTGAAATCATTGGCGTCAACGTTGTATGTACCTTTTTCTTCTTTCACTTGCACAAGTTGTCCCTTGCAGCCCCCAAGAGGCAGGCGGATGGGAATTTTATCTAACCATCTCGTTCCTCTTTTTCTTCCTCGTTATTGGCAATCTTTGCAACTGCCATATAGATCAACGAAAAGCGGCCATTGAGAATTAAAAACTTTGGTATTTGGCTCCGATACGACTCTCGTTCGGGCACGCACAACATGTACAAGGAGTTCCGTGAGCTGACGCGCGCGGATGCGGTCAAGAGCTTGTACCAGGACATGGCGGCTAGGCATCGTGCTCGTTTCCGCTCCATCCACGTCCGTTTCATTTTTTCTCATCTAAATTTGTTTGTCTAATGGTGCGTTACTATAGATCATCCGTGTTGTGGAAGTTGAGAAGGCGGCCGACGTTCGCCGTCCCTACATCAAGCAGTTGTTGGAGCCTGGGCTCAAGTTCCCTCTCCCACATCGGGTTTCCAAGACGCGCTCGACTTTTGTGGCACGCCGCCCCAGCACCTTCTAAATGCACTGGATATTGTTCTGTTGGGGAGAAAAAGGGCCTGTATATGTATATAATTCTATCACGTCACATCCAGATCGACATGAATATACTGGCTTTTTGGTCATGACGATAACAGGAACTATGATGCATGTATCAGGCATTAATCGTTTCCTCCAGGCGCTTGGCGTCCTGCGCCTTCGCCTGTCCGGCCTCGAGATTGGTACGATTGCAGTTGGATATTCAAGATAAGATTAGACATACTATGTAAGGTAAGTTAGGGGAACGTTAATTGAAGCAATCAAAAATTTGTCGAGAGGATCTGGTCCCTCAAAAGGCCTAAGAAAAAGTAGAAACTTTGTTACAAATTGATGCCCACTAAGAGACCTGCACCATACATATGTATGTATCAGGAGATTACAGTTTCAACGAATGCATTGCCTATAGAGTAACAGCGGATCTATAACTGAAAACTGAGGCAACGAACAATGTGCAGGTCTAGAGTGTGGTAATGAGAGTTCGACGGGGTAAACACTGACTATCAACACTTTAGACAATTGTATTGAAACAACTAGACAGGTACTACTGTTTCAACAACAAGTATCAGTTTTACAAAATCGTCAACTCATTAAGAAATGGAAAAGAAGAGATTCGTAAAATGTGGCTGGCAGTTTGCCGCTCAGGAAATGCTTCGCTCCTCCAATTCAAGTTCACGGCTCTCCTGAGTGAGCTCGCATGGCATGCAGAAGCAAGCCGCAAGACAGTCGCCACAGGAGCCACCCTCAATCTGGTAGCGGCCACGCACGTTCCCTCTATTAGATATCTACAAGATTAAACGCGTCAATGTCAAATAAAAGCATCACAAAATAAGATGATGACCTGGAGAATCCATCCCGCGCCGAAAAGTCCCGTGAGGCAGCAATGGAGCATGCAGTCACCATCACAACCGCTGCCGCCACGGTTCGGGTCGGCTCTGCCGTGCTGGTTGAGGTGGTCAACACGGTGTTTGACCTGGGAATAGACCATGCATGGGCAGCACCACGCGAAGAAACCTAAGAAACACGCCGATGAGAAAAGCGGAAATCGTGTTTTTTTTTTTGGGGGGGGGGGTGCATACAGGTTCCACAGTCGCCAAAGCAGTCGCAAAGACCGTGGCTCCAACCTCGCTTTCCGTCTGCATTGTACGTCAGATTTTTTGCGTTTCTGTTACCGCCAGAAGCGACCATCATAGCCGGAACGGGCATAGGTTGCTGCATCTGAGGCTGAGGGAATAAGGGAGGAGTTGTGAATCATCACGTCCGATTTTATAGGGTGGATCATTGTGGTTCAAATAACAAATAGGGTTAGGCATCCGCGGCAGCAGCATGTCCCTATCAGGATCAGTTGCCAAGAGCGAGGACGACATATCTATCCTTTTGGGGACATTTCATACGCGCTTCGGGAGCGCATGCCAAGGGAGTTGCACTAAGTTTATGGCCTTAAGGGGTGGTACCTTCAACTCGCCTCGTACACAACAAAGTGGCGAGGGATCAGCATCCTTCACTTGTTCGTTGTGGTGCGTGCGTAGGTCAGGTCCATCATCATTATGATGGCCGCAGGATGGCCGTATCCGCTGACAACAGCCGGTTCGGACTTGGACATGTCAAAATTTGATGAGACGCATTGCAAGCACGAGAAAATTACATACCCCGCAATTTATTTCTTCGCTTTGTCTACGTAAATTCTGTGATGCCGAGAAAGGGAGGCTTGTGGTTGCGCTCGGCATTTTTGATAGTATTTGGTCTCAACGCGAATGCCAAACACGAGCCCGTCATGTCGCAGACGGCGCTCAAGACCTTCTCGCTGGAGAACCATATTCTCGAGATATCGCCCCAAGATGAGATATACAGGTTCGATGCTGAGCAGGACAGGCGAATTAACCAGGAAGCACCGTGGAAGAACGAGTGCGTAGCCTGGTGCCTCGGTCATCGGTCTGACGCTATTAACGCGCGCTAGTCCTCATTATTTCAAGTCATGCAAGATATCGGCTGTAGCACTGATTAAAATGGTGTGTTTCTTATCTCAATGATATGCCTTTAATATCTTATGTGCAGGTGATCCATGCTCGGTCAGGCGTGCCCCACGAGATCATGGGCCTGATGCAGGGAAAAGTCGTGAAGGATTCGATTGTCGTCATGGACTCGTTCGCGCTTCCGGTCCAAGGCACAGAAACGCGCGTGAATGCGGCGAACGAGGCGTACGAGTACATGGTTGAGTATCTAGAAAACAGCAAAAAGGTAGGTATGACATTTGGCGCCATCCGTACAGATGGTTATTTATGCAGGCTGGGAGACTCGAGAACGCGATTGGGTGGTACCATTCTCATCCAGGCTACGGATGCTGGCTCTCCGGGATCGATGTCAACACCCAGATGAACAATCAAGCCTACCAAGATCCCTTTGTCGCCGTTGTTGTGCGTCGAACGACATGTTTCATCTCGCTCGTCTGAACTGGACTAGATTGATCCCAACCGTACCATCTCCGCCGGTAAAGTTGACATTGGCGCTTTCCGCACCTACCCTGAAAACTACACGCCCGCCAATGTGTCAAGTTCCGAATACCAATCCATACCGCTCAGCAAAATCGAGGATTTCGGGGTACATGCGGATCGGTATTACCAGCTCAATATCGAGGTATTCAAATCCAGCCTTGATAACGAGATTCTCGCTATGCTTTGGAATAAGTACTGGATCAACACCCTTAGCCAGAGTCCTCTGATATCTGTGCGTAGCATCCTTTTCTCTTGACAAGAACTGAAGAGGCACTTTTGACAGAATAGGGCGTACGCGGTCTCGCAACTCACTGATCTCCATCAGAAGTTGAGTCGTGCGCAAGGAAATGTCGTCAACACCCAGGTTCAGCTCCCATCGTTGAAAGAGAAAGAGCCTTCCACTTCCAAGGTTTGTCATGCAGTGTGATGTACACCAGTTTTGACCCAGTCTGTTAGGATAAGGAGGATAAAAAAAAGGAAGAGAATCAACTAGAGAAGAGCGTGAAAGATAGGTATGTCGACGTCTGCCACCCTGCAAGCATCCCTAACACGATGTAAAGCACCAAGATCGCCATCGAGGCGCAACATGGACTTATCTCGCAAATCATCAAAGGCGTGATATTCTCCAGCAGACCTGGCATTGTGCGACCCGATGCGTCACAGATATCTGATGTTGCAGATATGGCGATGGGTTGAATACGTAGACGTGCATTTGTATATCAGAATCTCTCGATGGACGCGCCTCTCACTTCGTTGGATGAGTGCACGCGCTTCCTCGCGTCCCAGCCGCCAGCGCGCATCGCTGCCCGTCTCCTTCACGACCTGTCGCTCTGCCGCTCGGGCAGCGGAATACCCAGCCTCCTGGTCTTCTGCCTGCCCGCACGCGCAGATCCTATCGCTCTCGAGATCAGCAAAGATGTCCCAGACATCCCCATCGCTGTGGCTCGCATGCGCTACTCGAGCATCGTCGCCAACATCAAGAGCTGCCTTGCCACCCTCGAACGCACGTCTCTGGATGGCGATGGCTCGATCCCGCCGCACATGATTCCCGACGACGACGATTACCACTCGAGTCTGAAAGTGCTGCGGTACCTCCAGCTCCCACAGATCCGACTCAAAGTACAGGGCGCGGACCAGATTGCGGCCATCGTCCAGTCACAGCTCGAGCTTGGCCCTCAGCTCCGCAACACGCTCCTCACCGCTGCCACCAAGCGACGCCGGATCTGCTACATCTGCCGGTTCAAGTACATCCAGCCCCATCATCTGCACCCTTCCTTGTGCCACCCGTGCGGCGAGTTCAACGTCTCTTCCTCTGCGATGTCACTGCCCTCGAACCTCGGCCTGCGCGGCAAAACCGCCGTTGTGACGGGAGCGAGGGTCAACCTCGGCTACCACACCGCTCTGCGTCTCCTCCGGTGCGGCGCGAACGTGGTTGTGTCGACGCGGTATCCACACGATGCCGAGCAGCGGTACTGCAGGGAACCTGACGCGCAAGAATGGACGTCTCGGCTGCGCATCATGGGCGCCGACTTTAGGGTCGCGAAAGACGTGTTTGCGCTCGTCAAGGCCATTGTGGCGTGTCTTGAGGAGTGGGGCAGGGGCACGGCTAAGCTGGATATCCTGATCAACAATGCGGCACAGACGTTGACGGACTCGGTGGAGCAGGAGGAGGAGCAGATCAGGCGCGAGGGCCTGTTGGCGCTTCCATATTCGGATACGCGGGAGGAGGTGCGGGTGGTGTCCGCCACCACCACCACCACGACGGCCGATACGACAGGCGGGTCGTGTATCGGTGGTAGCGGCATGGTCGCGACAGCGATGGGTTATGTCCCGCGCCTGCGCGGCGGCCAATTTGAATCCGCCCGGACTCTCATCATCGAGAACAGTCCCTCCTCCCGTGGCCAAGCCCATCCGTCATCCTGGGTCCAACGCATGTCGGAGATACCGTACGAGGACGTCATCTCCGCACACAGTATCAACACGTTTGTCCCGTTTATCCTCATCCGGGAACTCATGCCTCTCATGCGGCGCGCCGACCCGCATCATCAACCAGACGACGACGACGACCACGTCGATTCTGAGGCTAAGCCAGGCCCGAGGAAACCCACGGCTTACATCATCAACGTCTCTTCGCGCGAAGGACTACCCGAGCTACGTATCGGGAACCAGGCCAAGGACGGCCAGCACGTACACACGAACATGTCCAAGGCGGCTCTGAATATGCTTACCGAAACGGAGGCGAGAAAGGCGTGGAAAAAGGGCCGGGTGGCGATGAATGCCGTGGATCCGGGATACATGAGCGCAGACCCTGAATGGATGAAGATGGTTGGGCGCGAGAACGACCGGCCGCCATTGAGCTGGGAGGATGGGGTTGGGAGGGTGTTGTGGGTAGTGGCCAAGGGAGAGACGGAGAATGTCCCGGTCTGGGGCAAGTTTCTGAAGCATTTTGTAGAAATCGATCCAAGGAGGTGAAATATTTATTTGTGCCAGGTTAGAACATGCCGGCGTCGCCTGGAGGCACAATCACATCACGGCCATCGATAGGGGCGCTTACGTCAGCAGTATGAAGCCTGGGCAGTCCTGACTGCGGTACACCCGCAAGAGCCCGCATGTCCCCAATCAAGTTCCTTTGCAAAATCCAACAACAGGTGTGCACCCGTGACCGTCACGCCCAGCAATGACGGACATCCAACACGGCGAGATCGCCCCTCTTCTCTCATCGGGCAGAACTACACTGTGCGATGAAACGATATCCAGCGATTTGGAAAGCAGAGCAGAGCAAGAGTCATATTGGACCTATGTCTTGATCTCCCTTCCTTTCACATATACGATCCTCACGATACTTCCAGATTATTCCAATGGGGATTGGTCTCCTGCTTATCGAAATGGACGGCGGTATTGTTGTGGCATGTACGAGTCAAGTATCCCGTCGCGCCCATCTTTGGCTTGATGCCTAAACCAATAGCATACACCTCGATCGCGAGCCGATTGAACCAACTACAGAGCGCAAGCTGGATACCGATGGCGTACATGTTGACTCGAATCAGTTTCCAGTGCGCCAGCTTCTTCTTGCATTACCCCGCCGGGAGTAAACTACAGCATGCCTACAGACCATTATCCGCAAAGCTCAGCGACACCTTGGGTCGCAAGTCATGTCTGTTGACATGCTATGCAATTTACGCTTTTGGATCCCTGTTGTTTGGCCTATCAACGTCTATGACTCAGCTTATCTTGGCGAGAGCGATAGTGGGTATCGGTGCCGGGGGGATATCCATGTACGTCTTTGAAAGACGTACAAGTCTGTTTTTTCCCATGGAGTCAATCAGACTGGCCACCATCATCATATCTGACAACATACCATTGCGTGATCGGGGTACCTGGCAAGGTACACCAGCTTACGGTCAAATTGTTTCTTCACTCAATATCCCATAGGAGTGTTGGACCTACTTCTTACTATTGGGGCAATCACCGGCGCTCCTCTTGGCGCGTTCTTTGTGGATAATAATGCTTGGCGGTGGTAGGCATAGCAACACCATTTTTATCTGATTCACCAATGTCATTCCTAAACAAGGGCATTCCTGATGCAAGTTCCGCTCTGCGTTATCGCATTTTTCATTGTATTATTAACCCTCCGTTTACCGGGAACCAAGAGTTCGGCTCTGTCCAAAAATATCAAGCGGGCAGACCTTCGAGGCGCCATCACCCTCTTCTTGGCCGTCTCCTTCCTCCTGGTTGGCCTAGACCGTGGTGGCAACAGCTCCTGGTCCGACTGGCTCACCATTGGCTCGCTCATCGCTTCTATCATTTTTACCGCACTGTTCATTCACACCGAGGCGTTTATCGCATTGGAACCATTTGCTCCGATAAGGATAGTCTGCAATCGATTTCTTGTGCCCTGCTACATTGCAGGCTTGTTCCAAATGGCCATGGCGTCAACCCAAGTCTTCTACATCCCGCTATTTTACCAGACAGTAGATGGAAAGACAGCATCGCAGGCAAGCACCTGGTTGGTCATTACGATTTTTACCATCCTGGCTGCTTCACTCGCGAGTGGACTTGTCATGCAATTTACGGGTAAATATTACGCCTTATTGGTAGCCAGCTACTTCCTGGCCCTCGTGGGAACGGTTATCGTCTTCCTCTTCAGTGGCATAATCAATGTTTCTATGACTAGTGTTGGTGTTGGCGTTGGCATTGGTGCGGTCCCTATTCCCGAGCTGCTCGCACCATTGCTTATGAAAACAATTTTTTTTTTTTGTCAGGGATGGCTGTGACTGGCATTGGCAGAGGTATCTCTAAATTGACCCTCGCGCGATTGGCAATTTATACAAACACCAGGTAGCGGAATCACTACAACCTTGATTGCCCTGACAGCTCATGCTGGGCAAGTAGACCAAGCTTCTGCAATTGCCGGTAGGCACTATAGCTGTAATTCACGGTTCATATTCCAAACACCACTACTTCTAGTTGCTTCCCTCTTTCAGTCCTTGGGAGGTGTGCTAGGCTTATCCGCGGGTGGCACTCTTGTTCAGCACAACCTCCGATATTTGTTGCATAAGAGATTGCCGGGAGACAATGTACAGGAGGTGAGCGAAACGCATCATGATTTTGAAACGCATTTCTTATTTGTCAGATCGTGAAACGTGTCAGGCATTCTTTGAGCTGCCTGAACCAGCTGGACCCCGTTATTAGAACGATCGTCGTCCATTCTTATCAGAACGCCATTCAAGTCACCTTCTTGTTCACGATCGCCATAGCTGCCCTCGCAGCGCTATCTTCTTTGTTCATCAAAGAGAAGGCGCTGAGTCACACACATATATGATACGGCTGTGAATGGCGTCTATACATATATACCTGCTGGCACATGACTGGATCAATTAAGTACCGATGGCCCTTCTCTTCTATACGTGTCTGTCTCACGTGTATCATAGACCATTGCCCGTACAAGCTCTCCAGAGACTTCCTTTGGAATCGATCAACGATATCATTGCGATAATTATATCCTCTTCGGACGTTGCACCGAATCGCTGGTCGTTGAACGATATGGCTGTAGCTACCGATTTGGCCATCTTTCATTAACTTTTGACAGATATCTGATACCGAGAATGCAGTGTATAGCATGGAATTACCTGACTGCTCAAGTCCCCATCTCCGTTGCACGCTCCTCCTCGCTAGCGCCAAGCCGTTGTACTCGGCCAAGGGGTCCATTGATAGAACTGTGCTTGTGTTCACTAAAAGGCCATTGTGGAGATAAGTAGTATATATAAAAAACTCTAGGATGATGCGCCGACGTCGTGATTGTGTTGCATAGCATAAAGTTTTATTGCCACCGTGATCATGCTAACAGTACAAGCACCCGTTATGCACGGCCTCCGGGGTTGGATTACAGCTTTTGCGCGCACTTTATACGGCCATGCCCTGCTGACAAATTCTTATCGGAGGCAGGTACTAAATTCAAACTCAGTAAGGTCCCCAACCAGCGCGCATGTCCTAGCAAAAGTTGTGTTGGCCGTCGAATGACTGACATCCAACATGAGGAGGTCGTCCCCCTCATCTCATCGGGCACAACGACTTCGTGCGATGAAACGTTCTCGAGCGAATTGGAAAGCAGAACAGAGCCCACTTTCATCACAAAAGAACCCAACGGGTCGTATTTAGCCTATGTCTTAACCTACCTTCTTTTTCGGCGTATAACGATCCTCACTACATGCCAGGTCATCCCAATGGCAATGGGTCTCCTGCTCGTCGCGATGGACGGAGGCATTGTTGTGGCATGTACGAGCCAGTATCCCCATCTGGGAATGTTATTATGCTCATTCGGATGTGTGCAAACAGCGTATGCGTCTATAGCGAGCGAATTGAACCAATTACAGAGCGCAAGCTGGATACCGACATCATACATGTTGACTCGAATCAGTTTCCAGTGAGTCAGTTTCGTCAAGCGTTTTCCTCGACGGGGGTAGTAAATCACAAGCACCCGCCTACAGACCGCTATCCGCAAAGCTCAGTGATACCTTTGGCCGCAAATCGTGTCTGTTGGTGTGTTATGCAATTTATACCTTTGGATCCATGTGGTTCGGCCTATCAACGTCCATGACTCAGCTCATCTTAGCGAGAGCGATAGTAGGTGTCGGTGCAGGGGGGATATCAATGTACGTTTTTGAAAAACCGTACAATGTTGTTTTCTTTCCTGATGTTATAGACTGGCCACGATCATCATATCCGACAACGTGCCATTACGTGTTCAGGGCACCTGGCAAGGTATATACCAACATACGATCAAGTCTTCGTTTCTTGACTCAGCATGCCATAGCGGTGTCCAATATCGTTCTTGCTATCGGAGCGATAATTGGCGCTCCTCTCGGCGGGTTCTTTGTAGACATTATCGGTTGGCGATGGTAAGCACAAATACCACATCTTTATTTGGTTTTCCAAAAAAATAAATAAATCACACCTCTAAAACAAGGGCATTCCTGATGCAAGTTCCCCTCTGCATCATCGCATTTTTCACTGCATTATTAACCCTCCACTTACCGGGGACCAAGAGTTCGGCTCTACCTAAACATATCAAGCGGATAGACTTTGGAGGCGCCATCACACTCTTCTTGGCCGTCTCCTTCCTCCTGGTTGGCCTAGACCATGGTGGCAACATCTCCTGGTCCGACTGGCTCACCATTGGTTCGCTCATCGCCTCTATCATTTTTACCGCCCTGTTCATTCTCACCGAGGCCTTCGTCGCACTGGAACCATTCGCTCCGATCCGAATCGTCTGCAACCCATCTCTTGTACCCTGCTACATTGCGGGGTTTTTCCAAGTGTCCATGGCGGCGACTCAAGTTTTTTACATCCCGCTGTTTTACCAGGCAGTCGAAGGAAAGACAGCCTCGCAGGCAAGCGTCTGGTTGGTCGTTGGTGTTTTCGCCCTACTGGCGGGCTCACTCGGGAGCGGGTTTATCATGCAACGCACCGGCAAATATTACGCCTTGCTGGTTTCCAGTTACTTCCTGGCCCTCGTGGGAACCGTCGTCGTCTTCCTCTTCAGTGGCATCATCAGCGTTTCTGCGATCGGTGTTGGTATTGGCGTCGGTATAGGTGCGGGGTCCCTATTCCCCAAACTGCTTGCACACCCGCTGCTTATCATAAATGTTATGTTAGGGATAGTCGTGACTGATATTGGCAAAGGTATCTCTGAATTTTACCCTCGCACGACTGGTAGTTTAGACAAGACTAGGCAGCGGAATAACGACGACCTTGATTGCTCTGACCGCTCATGCTGGGAAAGTAGATCAAGCCACTGCAATCGCCGGTAGGCAACCGTAGCTGTATTCCTTGTTAATGTTTCCGACGCTTCCTGTTAGTTTCTTCCCTCTTCCAGTCCTTGGGAGCCGTTCTCGGCTTGTCCATCGGCGGTATGCTCATTCAGAATAACCTTCGATATTTGTTGCGTAAGAGATTGCCAGGAGAGGATGTACAAGAGGTGAGCGAGGAACGCATAGGAAATTGAAGGCGCATTTCTCATTATTATTCCAGATTGTGAGACACGTCAGGCAGTCTCTGAGCTACCTCAACCAGCTGGATCCCGCTACTAAAGCGATCGTCGTCCAATCGTATCAGAACGCTATTCAAGTCATCTTCTTGTTCACGATCGCTATAGCTGCCCTCGCAGCGTTGCCTTCTTTATTCATCAAAGAGAAGGCGCTGAGTGGAATGGTTCATCGAGGTTCTCGTAGAGATAAGTAGTATCTATTTCATACGGTAACAACATTGCCAACCACAACGCATTTGTTGCTGCTGGCAAGATACAATTCCTATCCCCACACACTAGCAGCCGCAGCCGGCGGCGGATTAATCGTACCAGTCACACCTCCTGCGGTGCCCGTTTGTCCCGGTTTAGGGCTTGCTGGCCCGCTGGCGGAGGCGGCGGCGGCGGGTCCCGCAGCTGGACGGACGGGCGCATTCTCAATCTCCTTCCTCCACTCGATCTTCTCAACGCGTACTTCGCCGTCGATGAGCTGGTAGACGTACGTGACGACGATGGGCCCTTGAATGTCGAGCAGCGCAAAAGAGGGTGTTGGGTCTCTTTTTGGATGCGTAAATAAGAGTAAGGGTAGCAAACGTTTTTCCAAGCAACGTACGTCGAATAGGCTCCCGTCCACGCACCCGTCGCCGATCCTGGGTTGACAAAGAACCGATGGTCGTACTCTACCGCTTGGAACCTGTGTGGTTCGTTAGGTGTCATGGTAAGGAAGCGGAGAGAGAGGCGCGCGCGCGTACGCGTGTGTGTGCCCCGACACGAGCACGTCGACGTCCATCTGGCGGGCGGTGCTGGAGAGGGAGTCGAGGTCCCCGTTCGGGATGGCCTGGTGCCCGTGGATGACGCCTATCCGGACAGGCCCATGCGTGATGGTGATGGACAGTGGGAAGGCGAGCGTCTCGTCGTAGTCGCCCCTCACGACGTGCACGTCCGGCGACACGGTCCGCAGGTAGTCGTAGGTCTCCTTGTCGCATACGTTGCCTGTGCACAGGATCTGCTGGATTTTGCCCGGGACGAGGAGCTTTTTGAACTTGGACGGAAGGTCGTGTGTTCTGTGTGGGATGTGCAGGTCGCCAATCGTCAGCACGAGGACCATCGCAGAAGGCTGTGGGAAAGTGACGGCAGCTGCATGATCATGCTAATCCTATTACTATGGCAGAATCACCCCTTTTTTCACATAGAAATATACTATTCGAAACCATTGTATGACTACTGTAACTTCCGGTCAAGATGACTGCCGGAACTACTATGTACTATTTGAACATAACAAACAAAAAACAAAAGTAAAAAACAGCAAGAACAATCTACGATATAGACCCCTTGAATGCAATATAAAACATGCCGTCAACCTCTGAGCCTATGATCGCACGGCGAGATTCTATCAGGTGACACACACGACGGCCGGTCTCTAAGTCTGCCGCAGAAGTGCCATCTCGAGACACCCTTATAACAAAGGCATGTTGCTCGCCACAGAAACCAGACGGTAATGTGCGCACGTTCTCGTCTCCCGTCTCCTCACCGCGGTTCCATGCTTCCCAAGCACTGGGTTCCTGGCTTAACAATGGGTTCCGCGCGCGTTTCTAACAAAAATGAGTTGACAGCCTGAGGTCAGATCACGGTAAAGCATACTAAAAGATGAATGCCAGTCGATTCTTGGATGTTGTGCGATGGGCATCGTTTCTAGAACAAATAATCAGTGACCACTGAAAGCCTGAGGATGACAGGAGTATACCAAGATGGCCAAGTCTGGATGATGGCGTGCCTGTATATACACCGGAGATGTATAGACGGTAGATAGGAAAACAAAGAAGACAGTCAGTACAGCGAGGTGCATTGGCAGTGATTGGATGTCGAGAATGAGGTCCAGCCTGTCTAGCATTCCGTTCAGGTGGGCTTACTTATATCTCATCACCGTTGCCATCATCCCTCATATCGCCGGTTTTAACAATATCAATCGATAAAAACGGCCTGTTCACTCGCTGAGGCTGCCTGCAATTGAATCTCTGGGAAGCTCCGAATGCAGACGGCTTGAATCCACATCTTTGGATTTGTTTTTGTCGGAAATAACGAATCGCCCGACAGAGGTTCTATCAGAAGGTCACCATGACGAATGTCATCAAACGTCGCGCATAGCCCCAACATTTCAATTTTAGATGCACAGCCGCTTCAGGTCATGGGAATTGCCTGCTTTGAACAATCTGCACAAAGACACATAACACAGACGAGGCATTCTCCAGAGCGACCCACTTGCATGTATGAAACACAGCGAACCAGTACCAGCATGCCATGCCAACAACCGATACCCCATACCACAACAGCATGGGACTAGGAAAATATCGGTCAAACTCGTCAGACCGGTGGACACAAGCGTGTCGATGATGAAGACACATGCAAGACAATAAAAATTCCAAGGATACGGATCAGAATGAGAAAAATGCACGTCTCACAAAGAACTGGAACCCACCTCTGTCCTGGAGACGTCACGAACAAGAGTGCACGCGAGACGACGCATCGTATGAACAATCCGGCAAAGGGAGTATTGAAATGAAATGAATATCAGTCCCGTCGCACTGAAAAGATCCTGTCCGAGCATGAAACTCGTCAATTTCTGACTTGCTAAACAACAGTAATGACCTAATCGTCTGAGGTCCGCAGGAACGTCGTCGAATGTTTCTCCATGGGCTTCCTTTTCCGTCCAGTCAATGATTGTCATGTAAACAACCGTGATTACCATTTGGGAGCAGCTGTTTCCGGGTCATGGGTGCAGCGTGCCAGATCCACTCGGCTACTGGGGATGCGTTGCGATCATTCCAGCAAGGTGTTACCTGCAGAGAGAGAGAGGCGGGAAGAGAACCAAGGACAAGCGTCACAGCGTTATAGGTTCCATGATTGGCTCGGATGGCCTAATACGTATTGTTCAGGCGCGATGCGACCATGTAAATGTAATCTGCACGATATATGTGGTACTAGCAGCGTGTTTGGGAGATATACAATCGGCTACCAGCCTAAGGGAAGATCGGCGACGCTCCTGACAGTAGTACAGTTAGAACTGAGGCATGACGTGTAGAGATCTGCGGACGCCAGCCCTGGAAGAAACGATTAATGCCTGATACCCTTCATATTGATGTGACTTTCGTTGATCTATATGGCAGTTGCGAAGATTCAAGAAAAGAAAAATGAACGAGATGGTTAAATAAAATTCCCATCCGCCTACATACAACGTTGACGCCTAAAATCCATTATCCCGCTCCCACCAAACGCAAAAAGGGGCACGCTTTACCTCAAAAAGTACCGAAAGCGGGGTTTGGCGACAACCTCATTGGGCGCAAAGATGCGCATACGGTAAATTTCGGGTGTGGGATCAGACCCTGTGGGGAGGTGGCGCCCTGACGACTTGGCATTCCTGGATGCCCATCGTATTCTGTTGAACAAATGGTTAGATCATCTCACGTGCACGGAACTCTTCGCCATCCATCGCGAAATGACACCCGATTTCGTCATGAATAGCGACAGATAATCTGAGGACATCAAGAGAGCATTTCTGTTGTTTGGAGCCCGGAGAGCTTTATTCAAGTTCGTCCTATTTGGTCTTGTTGACAATCGTCCAGGAGATATCCGCGTCTTTCAAAGCCGTCACCCTTTGAAGGTCGTACGGCAGGCAGTGTTTCCCCGTCGTGCTCTTCAATTTCAAAGGTCACACGGCCAGACTCTTCCAGTTGATTAATACGGTTTAGAGTATCCATGTTCCTCCTATTATCATGACTATTAACCACCCTCATAATAAAGGTATTATTATCCTCGGGTAATACGATCGGGTCTCTTGTCTGACTACTGCACATCCATACATGGTGGCACCACTGCCACTGGCTTCTCCGCATAACAGTGGGTTCTCTTTCACGCGTTTCTAACAAAAATAAGTTGACATGACGGTAAAACATACCAAAAGACGAAGGTTAGTCAATTCTTGGATGTCAGGCGATGGCCATCGCTTCTAGAACAAAGAATCAGTGACAGAAGCCTCATTTGAGGATGACAGGAGTATACCAAGATGGTCAAGTCTGCTTCAGGATGATGGCGTGTCTGGATATACAGCGGAAACGTATAGACGGTAGATAGGAAAGCAAAGAAGACAGTCAGCACAGCGAGGTGCATTGCTAGCAAATAGTTGGATATCGAAAATAAGGTCCAGCCTGTCTAGCATTCCGTTCGGGTGGGCTTACTTACATCTCATCACCCTTTGCCATCATCCCATGATCAGCTGGTTTTAACAATATCAATCCGTAAACACAACCTGGCATCCGCATCTTCAAGGGGCGATAATCAATCAAACCTATCTGTGACACTATCTTAATAAGTTATTGCACTGGTGTACTCGGCGGGACTGCCTTCTGGGAGGCGCCGATGAAAGATGTGTGACACAATATGTGACAAGGGGAATTCGAGTTTTGAACTTGGAATTGACCTAGCCACTCTCCCTTCCTTCCAATCCATTTGTAAAACTTATAAACGCAGGGAAGCATCATAAGCTACAAGATATCTATGTCCGACGGGTGTACGGTGCACAACACGTACATGAAAAATCGATTTGTGAAAAATTTACACTAGATAGTAATAACCGACTCCTCGTTCTCGGAAAGTATTTAGTTAAGTAATACTATTATATCTGCCACAGGGAGAATTAGATAGGTCCCCTGAATGGAATATACATCCGGTCGCCCATGACAGAGGAGGCTGCGAACACACGGCCAGATTGTACCAGTTGAGTAACATGGTGTAGTCTCTGTGCGTGTATACTGGGATCACTACTAGCAACCGCCATCAGAACATAGGCATTATCCTCGCCATGGTAACGAAACAATAATTTTTTTACGTTCGGGTCTTCTGTCGCAACGCCACGCTGCCATGCTTCGTAAGCCGTCAAATGGCTAAGATCTTGTAGCACGCGTTTCTAACAGAAATGAGTTGACAGCCTGACGTTGGATCACGGTAAAGGATACCAAAAGACGAATGTTAGTCGATTCTTGGATGTCACTGGGAGACGGCCATCGCTCCTAGAACAAATAGTCAACGAACACCAGAAGCCTGAGGATGACAGGAGTATACCAAGATGGCCAAATCTGCTTCAGGATGATTGCGTCTCTGCATATACAGCGGAGACGTATAGACGGTAGATAGGAAAACAAAGAGGAGAGTCAGTACAGCGAGGTGCATTGGCAGTAATTGGATATCGAGAACGAGGTCCAGCCTGTCTAGCATTCCGTTCAGGTGGGCTTACTTATATCTCATCACCGTTGCCATCATCCCTCATATCGCCGGTTTTAACAATATCAATCAATAAAAACGGCCTGTTCCTCGCCAAGGCTGCCTGCAATTGAATCTCTGGGAAGCTCCGAACGCAGACGGCTTGAATCCACATCTTTGGATTTGTTTTTGTCGGAAATAACGAATCGCCCGACAGAGGTTCTATCAGAAGGTCACCATGACGAATGTCATCAAACGTCGCGCATAGCCCCAACATTTCAATTTTAGATGCACAGCCGCTTCAGGTCACGGGAATTGCCTGCTTTGAACAATCTGCACAAAGACACATAACACAGACGAGGCATTCTCCAGAGCGAACAGCTTTCTCACCCGAACTCACGTCCCTCGACCACTTTGCACCCCACTTGCATGTATGAAACACAGCGAACCAGTACCAGCATGCCATGCCAACAACCGATACCCCATACCACAACAGCATGGGACTAGGAAAATATCGGTCAAACTCGTCAGACCGGTGGACACGAGCGTGTCGATGATGAAGACACATGCAAGACAATAAAAATTCCAAGGATACGGATCAGAATGAGAAAAATGCACGTCTCACAAAGAACTGGAACCCACCTCCGTCCTGGAGGCGTCACGAACAAGAGTGCACGAGACGACGCATCGTATGAACAATCCGGCAAAGGGAGTATTGAAAGGAATTGAATATCAGCGAGCATGAAACTCGTCAATTTCTGACTTGTTAAACAAAAGCAATGACGAGGACCTAATCGTCTGAAACGTCGTCGAATGTTTCTCCATGGACTTTCCCCCCCCCGTCCAGTCAATGATTGTTGTTGAGAATATAGGAGGGCACGAGAGGAAGAGGAGGAAAGGAATATCGAATTCGTAGAGTACAAGTGAATATATACTAGGTGCTTAACTACGTGGCGATGCTCATACCAGCGAGTGTTGTGAGTTTGAGCTTGGCATCCTGCACCGTTTCCTTGTCTTGACCTCAACTCCATCCTAATCTCTGTTCCCATCCCATCTCCTACTGCCCAGATTCCCCTTCTCCTTCCTTCCCATTCCGCTATGCATTCCATCGGGTGATTTGTCATTCCCAACACTCCCCCTCGAATCGGCTTCTAAACCCATCCCTCTACTCAGTTTTCCATGTTGATGTCGTGGTAGTCCTTTGGTGAAGATGTCGGCTAGGTTCTCAGTTGTATTGACATAGCAGACACATAGACATCCCTTCTGTACATGGTCGCATGTGAACTGTAAGGGCGTGTCGATGTGTTTAGTGCATGCGTGGAATTCTGGGTGATGTGCAATCGTGATGGCTGCTTGGTTGTTGCTAAAAATAGTAGGCGTTGGTACTGAGATGCCTAATTCGGTAAGCAGTGCCTGAAGCCATAGTACTTGTTTGGCGAACATGTGTAATAGCAACATATTCAGCCTCAGCGGTCAATAGGGCGACTGAGCCTTGTCATTTGGAACTCCACACGGATTGCTCCCCCTGTGATGGTGATCACGTAGCCACTGACGGATTTGTAGGCTGGCCTGAGATGCCCAATCTGCATCACAGTAAATAGCAGGGTTGCTTATACTACCTTTACTACTGTTATAGCATAGTAGCATCTTACTTGTCCCTTTTAAGTAATGGAATACATGCTTGATGGCAGTCCAATGGCATGGCTTAGGGTTGTGAGTAAATTGGCCAAGCTGCTGGGCTGCGAAGGTGATGTCGCCACACATTGTAATAGACAAATATAGAAGCATGCCAATAAGGATGGCATGTTATGAGCACACCTCACATTTTCAACTTTACAGTAATGACATCGATGACACTTATGAAGATACAATCACGAGGAGTTGGAGGATATTTTTCATTTCTTTTTATCTATTTTACTTCACTCAAACATTAGGATACAAGGGCTGGACGAGACACCACTAGGATGGGAACTCTGTGCGAACACTATGGCCCTTATACGGAAGGTGGTTAGGTCAGCATCAGCTATGAAGATAGACCGAGTGCCGACTTAGGAGGCGGCCCGATGATGGGCCTACGCCATGGAAGGATACATGAGCGGAATGGCGCCTGAGGGGCGACATGAGAAAACCTGGGAGTACCAAGATATTGGTACAGGGGAACATGGGAACGGTTGAATGTGCAACACAATAAGACGCAGCCGTATATGGAGAGATGACCCCGAGTATGGTCATATGGGCACAGGATGGCTGCTGCGCCGAGTCGCCTTATTGTGAGGGACTTGTGCTGCGCGCTGTCTGTGCACAGACCAGGGATGGGCTTTATAAGGGCTGTAGTTTAGCATAGAGAGACCTTAAGTCTCTAGATAGTCTATTGTCACTAGACATAGCTACAGAGCAATTGAATCGTCTTTGACCTAACAAGTCAGAACTCTGAGTCATATAGGTTGTGTCTAGGGCAGTCCTGACATAATCTAGAGACTTTCCTTCTCTACCCCGTTGACCCTGTCTAGCACCGAGCACATTGCTCATAGTTGCGAAAGACAATCAGCGGCCTAGTTTCTTTCTTTGACAGTAGTAATCCGATTATCCCGGAACCGTTGGCGACGTCGACCACAACATACTTTGACGGTTGTAACCCGATTATCCCGGGACCGTTGGCGACTTCGATTTCGACAGACCACTGTCAACGGGCACTGTTTAAGTGTCCTCAATACGCCCACAGGGGCCTGGCAACAAACCCAATCTTGGGTGGCTACAAACAGTAAAGGACGAGATTACTAGTTCGCTGGGAGAGCGTAGGCAGGAGACCACAGACGCGCCCCGGGTATAGTAAACCTTTATTGCCGAAGAGCTCAGGAACAAGTGAAACAACTTTATTGGTGTTGCATATCAAGGCTGAACCCAAGTTCCTCACACACTCCCTGTACTAGCAACCCTACCTAACTTCGGGTTGATAACTAGGCACAAAGATAGTGAGGTGAATTGCTGGGTGCACCCAATAAATAGCTTGCGGACCCATGACACTGCAGACACTATCTCTCTTGTTTCCCAAGAGACATCATCAACAGGCGCGGATTTAATCGACAGCTGATTGAACAGAACTATTGTCAGTGGAGGGCCTGAAATAGTTTGAAGATTATTTTACAGGAATGACCTATCATCCCTCATCACAAATGAATTGCCACTTCAAATATATACTCCCACATGCCCAGGCGACACTCTTGGAGATCGGTCAGATCTTTGAGGCGGACTGGGCCCATTCTATCGAACCTGTCCTTACAAGGACACCAACTTTCGTCGGCGACACCATTGTACGCCGTTATGACAACCACGTCAGATTGTACTGGTGATACCGAAAGGAAGAGCGTCGGCGCAAACGCACAGAAGCTCAACAAATGATGAGGGAGCGAGAAGCTCAGCAGAGCAAAGAACAAAAGGAAGCCTGGGAGGCTCTCCTTATGGAATGCGCAGCAAATAAAGCAGTACTATGCGCGGAACGCACCATGCGCAAAGCAGAACGAGAGTATCAGACTCTCATACAATTATTGGAGGACCAATATAAAGGTGATACCTCCAACCCGATCTGGCTGGCTCTTGTCTCATCAAAATACAATCAGTGGTTGATGTTGATCAACAATGGAGACAAGGCTATTAGGCAGTACCGAGTAGCAGCTGAACAACTTCAATGCGCTCATCATGTGGAAGAGCTATATGCTCATGAAGGCATGACCATGTCACACGAAGACTGGAATGCTTGGATGCATGCCATCAATGGCAATATACGAACATACCCGGTAGTTGTTGAACTGGCACCAGTAGTGCAACCAGCGCGATCATACACAGTGGCAGCACTAGCTGGAAAAGAAAACAAAGCAAAGGTCATCACCGCTGGAGGCAATACAGCACATTGGAATGGCGGGGTTCCTATGACAACAGATTGGCTATCAGCAGAGGAATATCCTCAAGGGGCAAATGACGCCCATAAGAAACGACAAATCCAGGAAAGGAGAAGGATTGTTGATAAGGAATCATGGCTCCCTTATCCATACCCAAGAATGTCATGGGTTGACAGTGGATTGAACCCAAATATACCAGGGTATTGTTACCTGGTATTAATTAAGAAGGAATTTTGGGATGAATTCATGTGGCCTGCCTACCCGCAGTTGCAAGAAATCTGCAACTGGGACAAGAACCTCCGAGAGGAAAACATTACTACTATCGTCCAAAAGTCCTACTCCCATCCAACAACGTTACATATTGAAAAATACAACAGTAATACGAGGGGATGGTTCTACGTCGAATGCCTAAATCGAAGAGGCATGGGACATTACAAAGTCGGAGCAGGACTGTTTAGATTAACAGTGGAAATGGTCACTCAAGCCTACCACGCAGTACTAGGATGGAGAAACTATTGGGCAGATTCCAAAACATTGGAATCTCTTCCAGATACCCAACCTGCTGCAGCAGTAGCAGCACGGGAGAATGAGATCCACCGTCAGGAGGAGGATAGGCAGCGAGCAATCACCAGCGCTGGACAGGCTCTCGTAGCCATAATAAATGAATACCAGCGAAGCTCTTGACCGGAACCGGGACCCCTCACAAAAGCAGAAATGCCTGATTATTACCAAGGGGATCCACGAACGGTCGATGGATGGCTGCGACAAATGGAAATGTACTTCATGTTAGCAAGGGAAGTAGACCCAAAACGAAGGATTTCCATATGCCTCTACCGAATGAAGGGAGGAAAAGGAGACAGGGCAGCGGATTGGAGTGGAGTAAAGCTCAAAGCTTTCCAAGAGGCATTACAAGAGTACCAGGATAAGATCAATAACAATGGTTGGGATTCCTGACTCGACTGGGCACAATTAAATGCCAGGGAGTCCACAGAAGATGATTGAGCATGGGTACGACGGCCGTTACAAAATCAGTTCCCATTCACAGACTGGACCGATTTCAAAAACCAAATGCACAATTTCTTTATGTCTACCGAGACCAAAGAAAAAGCAATAGAGGCGTTACTCAAATTACGACAGGGGACAATGATAGTCGAAGACTACATTATAAAATTCAATTCCCTTATGTCGTTAATGGACTGGAACAATCAGGCCTTGATCTCCCAGTTCCAAAACAATCTTAACCCAGCCCTTGGAAGAATGCACGCCGGACCAGAGCCTGGTTGAACGTATGCGAAGTACGGCCAGGAACAGGGGAAACTGGGGCCGGTCTTCCAAAAAACCATCTGACTACCGTCACAGGCCACGGGCAATCTTAGCCCCCGTATGCGGACACCGGTAGACAGGACACCTCTGGATTGCTGGATAAAAGGCGATTTGGTTAGTCTTTTCCTTGCGAGAGCGATTGACGCCCCAAGGTTGGGAATGGGCCCCTGTAAAAGGCAAGACATAGAGCAATTTACTCTGTAAGGAGACTTTGCAACAGGAAAGGTACCCGAGCTGTGGCGATACGAAGCTTCAGGCGGACATGGGTAGAGCTGTCTGAGTGCTAACCTCCTGCTAGGCCAGGCCGGACTTGTCACCCAGATGGTTAAACTGGGAAGCCCTCTGAGGAATAAATCAGGGAGGTCAGGAGGCGATATCGACCCGAGAGGACATATTCTACGTCGGTGACTAGTAGGGGAAGTCCAAGTTACCACCAGGCTGCCCATGTGGCATGAGTCCAGAGGAGTAATGGAATCTTACCTGAAACTTGCTTAAGTTGTAAACATAGGTTGGTAACGAGTAGGCTTCACGGTGTCATCGCTGGTTGAGCGCCAGCTCCTGCTTTGAATGTGATTGCTCTCCCATCTAGGGATCTTGTGCATTTAGAACTAGAGCAGGACTGACCAAATGAGGGACCTTATTCAATATGGGGGATTAGCAGACAACGCTACGCTTCAACAAATACAAGCGAGGGTAACTGCCCTTGCACGAGCATACAGAAAAGCCAATGAAACTTATGGCTTCTCAAAAGCACGTCAGGAGTACCGCGAGCAAACCCCGAGTACAAATCCTCACCCCCAATATCAATATAAAGCATCAGCTCCATTTACGACCAGTAGTCGAGATAGGAAACCATGTAACAAACTGTGGTGTTATAACTGTCAAAAGGAAGGACATACTAGTTGGAGATGCCCACAACCCAGACAAAACAAGCCCGTACCTGAATGCGCCAATTGTGGCAGAAAGGGGCACCCAATGGAAAGGTGTTGGGAAAGAAAAAGAATCACAGCCGGGGAGAAAGGCAAACAAATCATACGAGCAACCAGCGCAATTAAACGCAGCAGCAGCTCAGGGGAAACGACCCCAGAAGGATGTGCCAAAATAGAGGAGGTCTCGGATTTTGGCGAAAGCCAGTAGACAAGCACTCTGTCTCACTGGCCTCTAGTTCAGTTTCAAACAACGGTGTATTAGTACCAGTAGATTCCGCAATTAACATGCATGATTTACTCTACGAATGCAGTGGGAACATACACCATATAAGAAACTTGGAAATGAGCGTAAAACCGGAGAAAAGACTAAAAACATGGATGCCGCCATGGGTACTAAGACGTATCTGGCAGCAGGACGAACAAACTGCAATCGAATGTCTACGACAGTGGGTAGACAACAAACAAGTAAACAAAGTAAATGGGAAACTGGTCCAACAATTAAATGCTCTGTCAGAAACCGACGCCCTCTGGAACCTAGTACACTTAAGGGAAAAAGTAGTACAAGGGGTCGGAAAACAAGAGTTGGATCTAAAAGGAACACTCACTACCATGGATACTTGTCAAACCACTAACATAACCATGCTGCTGGATTCGGGATGCACCGCCTCGTGTATAAGCAAGGAATTTGTCAAAAAACATAGGATGAACAAAAAGAAATTGCTACGTCCTATACTGGTATATAATGCGGACGGCACTCGAAATGGATCGGGCAGTGTGGAATACTTCGTCCAGTTCAAATTACGAATAGGGTCTCACAAGGAAATTATGGACTGTGCTGTTGCTATGCTCAGTAAAATGGACCTATTCTTGGGACATGATTGGTTGGAACACCACAATCCAACCATTAACTGGAAAAAGAAATTGTTAGAGTTTAATTGTTGTCCTGGAACCTGTTGGAAGCCATCTTCAGTACAGGAACCCGAAGATGAAATTGACATCTCATATTGTTTACATGAAGGAGATTGCCTTCTAGCCGTTCATATTGGGGAACCCAAATTGCAAGTACGAGCTTTTGCCTCAACAGCCACAAAAATAGCTGCGGAACAGGCAAAAACGGAAAAGAAGCGTACACTTGAGGAAGCAGTTCCCCGTCATTATCTGAAGCATAGAAAGGTTTTCGAGAAAGAAACCTTCAATGAACTCCCACCAAGATGACGATGGGATCACGCAATTGAACTTATACCTGGCTCAACTCCAGTAGACTGCAAAATTTACCCTCTGAACCAGGATGAGCAGCAACAACTGGATGAGTTCCTAAAAGAAAACTTGGATTCTGGACAAATCCAACCCAGCAAATCGCCAATGGCATCACCTTTCTTCTTCGTCAAAAAGAAAGATGGAAAACTAAGGCCTGTACAGGATTACAGGAAGTTAAATGAAATGACGGTCAAAAACCGTTACCCTCTACCCTTAATTGGGGAATTGGTAGATCAATTGTCCCAGGCCAAGGTGTTCTCGAAGATGGACATACGATGGGGCTACAACAATGTTCGCATAAAAGAGGGAGACGAATGGAAGGCCACTTTCAGAACCAATCGAGGATTGTTCGAACCACTGGTTATGTTCTTTGGCTTAACTAACTCACCTGCCACCTTCCAAACCATGATGAATGACATATTTTGAGTCGAAATTGCAGAGGGATGGGTTGTCATCTACATGGATGACATATTGGTATTCTCCAAGAACCAAGAGGAGCACACGAAACATGTCAACCGAATACTCAAGAAATTGGAGAAACACAAGTTGTCGTTAAAACCTGAAAAATGTTTCTTCAATAAAAATGAGATAGACTTCCTTGGAGTTATTATTGGAAAGGACACTGTTTGAATGGACCCAGTTAAAGTTAAAGCAGTATCCGACTGGCCTAAACCAAAATGTAAAAAAGAAGTCCAGCAGTTTCTGGGCTTCGTTAACTTTTACCGGCGATTCGTTAAAGACTTCGCAAAACTAGCCAAGCCATTGACATGGCTTACAGGAAAAGAGGAGTGGCTGTGGACACAGCTACAAGATGAAGCCTTTGACGGGCTTAAGAAAACCATAGCAGAGGAAGTTGTACTCCGAATCCCCAATGAAGAAGGGCAATTCCGAGTGGAGGTGGATGCCTCAGATTTCGCCATTGGAGGAATACTGTCACAGCAACGTGAGGACAGATTATGGAAGCCAGTGGCCTTTATTTCAAAATCACTCAACGACACTGAATGAAATTATGAAATATACGATAAGGAAATGCTTGCGGTAATGCACGCCTTTTACGAGTGGGCGCACTACCTTAAAGGAGCAAAGCAAACTATCAAGGTTCTGACAGATCATCAGAACTTAACATATTTCCGAAAAGCACAAAACCTTAACAGGTGTCAGGCAAGATGGGTAACGGACTTACAGGATTACAACTTTGTAATCAAGCACAGGAGTGGCAAATCTAATACCAAGGCCGATATGCTGTCCAGGCGAGCAGGACACGATAAAGGGGAAAATGACAATGAAGGAGTTGTCCTACTCAAAGAACACCTATTTGTGCGAGTTTTCGACGATGATAGAGCCATAGAGGACATCATTGGAGACATCAGAGATGTTCCTCGCTGTCAATGGGAAACTCAAGTATTAAAAGGACTAGAAATTGCTGGAGGAGAGTATAAATTGGAGAAAGGATTGGTCACCTGGCAAGGACGCATTTATGTACTGGCGGTACCAGCATTACGGGAAGATATCATAGCCATTCATCACTCATGGGGACACTCCGGAGTGGCTAAAACATTGGAATCGCTCACCAGGAACTTCTGGTGGCCCAATATGCACAAGGATATCGAGTGTTATATTCCTGGCTGTGAAACATGCCAAAAGCAAAGCCAGACAGGACTGCCTGAGCAGTGCCCCTACGACCAAACGAGGTGCCTTCGGAACCTTGGGAGATCATTTCGGTTGACTTCGTCGGACCATTGCCGGTATCAAAGGGGAATAATATGGTCCTGGTTATAGTCGATCGGTTCACCAAGAAAACCTACTTCATACCTACGACTTCGGAAATCACATCACAGGGAACAGCAGTGCTGTTCAGAGACAATGTCTTCAGGGAGCACGGGCTCCCCAGAAAAGTAATCAGCGATCGAGGACCTCAATTCACCTCAAAATTTATGACGGACCTATATGGAATGTTGGGAATCAAAGCCAACAAGTCTACAGCCTACCACCCACAGATGGATGGACAGACAGAATGAGTCAACCAGGAATTAAAGGAATTCCTAACAATCTTCGTAAATAACCGACAAGACAATTGGTCAGATTGGCTATCGGTAGCACAGTTCTGTCATAACGACAGAGTCCATTCGGCAACAGGTTTTACTCCGTTCTACATGAATTACAGACGGCATCCGAATAAAGGTCTTGACCCTACTTACGCACCAAAGGCAGTAGCGGTCGAACAGTTGGCAAAAGAACTGGAGGATGTACACACCAAGGCAAAATTGGCATTGGAAAAGGCAGCGCAAGTCATGAAACAGCACTATGATACACACTGAAAACAAGCCGTGGAATACAAACCTGGGGACAAAGTATATCTCAGTACTGAAAATCTTCCAGTCATTTGAGCCATGAAAAAACTAGATAGGAAATTCGTTGGACCCTTGGAGGTACTTGCAAAAGTGGGAGAGTCCTCATATAAATTAAAAATTCCGGCCTCATGGAAGGTCTACAACATCTTCAATGAAGTCCTCTTGAAGCCGTATAAAGAGCCGGCTTTCCCAAAGCAACAGGCAAAGGCGGCAGCGCGCAAGGACGCGCAAATGGTGGAAGAATTGCAAGAAGGCGAATATGAAGTTGAAGAAATCCTAGAAAGCTGAGTAAGCAGCAGAGGAGGAGTGAGGCTGGAGTACCTCGTTAAATGGAAAAATTATCCGGTGGAGGAAGCCACCTGGGAACCGGTGAAGAATGTCATTAACGCACCCGCCATAGTCAAAAAATTCCACAAAGCAAATCCCGATGCTCCCAAACTCGTCAGAAATATTCGAGATGGGATACTATACATCCAGTACACGGAAACAGAGCCAAAAAGGGGTCCCAATACACCCAAACAACTTACTAGTGCAGCAAGGCACAAGAAGGGTCGAGGGACTCATTGGAAAGATCGGCAAAGACTGTTTGGATGGGAGGATGGCCGTTTTGGGCCAAAGTACCTGGAAAACATGGAGCGCAGATGGCGCAATTGGAAGGGTGATAGGGCAGCAATCATGGAGCTGCCAGACGACACCGATGGGACATTCTCCAGAGATCTGGAGCATGGCGGGCGGTCTAAACCCATGCTTAATTTCCCTCAGAAGACGGATGAGGAGGAGCTAGTGGAAGAAAAGAAAGCTCAGGAGAAAGATATGGCAGTACTCGCCAAGAAAATATTAAAAAAGGGAATGATAGCAGCTGCTAAGGAGAGCAGTGAGTCGGAAGATAACCAACAGAGGAGGATTAAGGGCGCAAGACGCCAAGAAAAACCATTGGTCAGCTACAAGACCACCATTGAAGACGTCAAGGACGTCGACTCAGAACGAACTGGGCTGTCGCCTGATGATCAACAAGCGCGCTTGGCCGCATTTTACACAAGGATGAAGGAGGACCCAAGATATGTGGACTCCGCCACGTCAGCCTCTCGGGACGCGAGGCCTTGAGGGGGGGGTGATGTTATGAGCACACCTCACATTTTCAACTTTACAGTAACGACATCGATGACACTTATGAAGATACGATCACAAGGAGTCGGAGGATATTTTTTATTTCTTTTTATCTATTTTACTTCACTCAAACGTTAGGATACAAGGGCTGGACGAGACGTCACTAGGATGGGAACTCTGTGCGAACACTATGGCCCTTATACGGAAGGTGGTTAGGTCAGCATTGGCTATGAAGATAGACCGAGTGCCAACTTAGGAGGCGGCCCGATGATGGGCCTACACCATGGAAGGATACATGAGCGGAATGGCGCCTGAGGGGCGACATGAGAAAACCTGGGAGTACCAAGATATTGGTACAGGGGAACATGGGAACAGTTGAATGCGCAACACAATAAGACGCAGCTGTATATGGAGAGATGACCCTGAGTATGGTCATATGGGCGCAGGATGGCTGCTGCGCCGAGTCACCTTATTGTGAGGGACTTGTGCTGCGCGCTGTCTGCGCACAGACCAGGGATGGGCTTTATAAGGGCCATAGTTTAGCATAGAGAGACCTTAAGTCTCTAGATAGTCTATTGTCACTAGACATAGCTACAGAGCAATTGAATCGTCTTTGACCTAACAAGTCAGAACTCTGAGTCATATAGGTTGTGTCTAGGGCAGTCCTGACATGGCATATGTGTAGGTAGTGGTGTTTGGCTGGGGTTCCTGATCCTCTCCGTTTTTGTAATCAAGGCTGATGTTAGGGTCGAGTGGCATTGACATGGGGTTGCAATCCTGAAGACCTAGCTTGACGGGGGTCTTCTCAATGTAATGGCCTTGGGAGAGCATCAGGTGGCAGGCATCTTGGTCGTACAAGATGTGAATTCCGAGTAGGTATTTTGGCATGCCAAGAGATTTGATTTCAAATTTCCCTTTGAGATCAATTTCAATTTGGTCAGTGCCCTTTATAGAATTTGAGATGCTGACAATGTCATCTACCCATAGCAGCAGGATCGCAAATCCATTTCTGTCATGCTTGATGTAGACACAATAGTTGGCTCATTGTTGTTGGTATAAAATGTTGGTTAGTGCTTCTGTAAATGTCACATTCCATACATTACCAGCTTGTTTGAGCCCATAGATAGATTTGTAGAGTTGGCAGACTCGGCCGCTCCCATTGTTGAATCCCAGGGGTTGCTGCATATATATTTCCTTGTCCAGGGTTCCATTCAGGTATGTGTTTTTTGATGTCAAATTGCTGCAAGTGCCAACTGTTTTTAGCCATTAGTGCTAGTAAGGCCCTGAGGCTCTCATAGTGCATAACTGGTGCAAATGTGTTATTGTCATCATAGTCTGGTCCAGGCTTCTGTGTAAAACCCTGGGTGACGAGTTGTGCCTTGTAGTGTATGATGTTTCCATGTTCATCTGTCTTTTTCATGTACACCCATTTACTTCCTACAGCCTTTCTCCCCTCCGGTAATTCCTCCAGTTTCCAAGTCCCCATCTTCTCCATCATCCCCAACTCCTCTTTCATAGCCTTCAACCATTCCTCCCTTTCCTCACCTCCCAGCGACTCCTCGATGTTCTTTGGCAGGTCATCTGATTTGGCAAAATATGCATGCTCAATTACTTCATTGATGACATCAGTGATTTGATCGGAAACTTGATGTGATTGATCAGTGGGTTTCCGAGCATTTGGGTTGTCAATGAGCTTGTAGTCCAAGTTCTTCTTGGCTGTGCGCTGTGGGCAATTGGTGGTAGAGCCAGTTTGGGCAGCTGATCTAGCCAGGATGCAGATCATTATTTTGGGCTCAGGTGTTGCTTCTGTAGCAGTGTCGTAATCGGATTCTATTTCTGTCCAATTGTGATCAGCCTGATTTGGCGATGATTCCTGATGATTGGCTGGATTGGGCGGTGGTCCCTGATCTATAATAGGTTGATCCTTAATGATTTCCCTTGACGTTACTGATGGCTCCCCCTTGGCGCGCAATCTGGCTGTTCTCGCAACAGCGCTGGGAATGTCAGCAACTGGGGGGCTGTGCTCAGTGAAAGAGAAATTCCGGGAGACCCTGATGGAGCACACGGCAGCATCATAATAGCGGACAGAGTGTGACTCATCAATGAAACCCATGAATTTCATTCTTCCCACCTTGGCATCCAATTTCATCTGCCGCCGCTCATCCAACACCCACACATCACACCCAAATTCCCTAAAATGTGAGACATCTGGCTTCTTCCCGAACCATGCCTCATAAGGCATTGTGCCGTGGAGTGCGTGTGTGGGAGATCTATTTCTTAAATAGGTTGTGTGAGAAACAGCTATATCCCAAAGAAAAATAGGTAAATCTCTGGCCAATAGCATTGTCTGCACCATCTCCACTAGTGTGCGATTGAATTGCTCGGCAACTCCATTTTGGGAGGGTGAGTATGGTGCAGTTGGCTCCAAGACCAGTCCACATCCATCCACCCATTTCTTCAGCTTCTTGTTAATTAGTTCCTTCCCATTATCTAAGTGGAGCTTCTTTGGCTTCTTTCTGTACTGCGTCTTGATATGGGTAAGGTATGAGGTAATCCGATCAAATGCTTCATCTTTCGATTTTAAAAATAGAACATGACACATACATGTGGCATCATCTGTGAATGCGATGAAGTATCGGTTTTTATTGATGGATTGAATTGGAGCTGGCCCCCATACATCTGTCATAGTGCACTTGCCAGGAGTACCTGAACAGTTTGATGCCTCTTGAGGAAATGAGCAGCGAGCCATCTTCCCCTTTAGGCAGTGATCGCATGATCATGATGGGATCATTGACTCATCTATATTTAGACCTGTAACCATTTCCTCTCATTTGGTGTGCTGCAAGGCTGTGGTGGATAGGTGGCCATAACAATGGTGCCACTCTTCCCATGATAGTCCTGGTACCCTACTGACATAAGCTTTGTTGTGGGTATTGAGAAGTGCATGTGCATCCAAGAGGTACAGTTTGTTGTGCTCTTTTCTGGCTCCTATTAATTTCCCCTGACTAGACTGCAAATAGTACCTGGTCTCGTCAAAATTGACACATTGTCCATCTTTGGCAAAGTGGCTGAGGGATAGGAGGCAGTTTGGCGCATCCAGCACATGTAGCACATGCTCCAATTTGTGTGATATGATTTTCCCATCTACTGAGAAGTTCACTGACCATTTCCCGTCCTAAAACTTTAGTGGGCATGGGACCTACCCCTTTTAGGGTTGTGTCTGAAAGCAGTGTATAGTCAGAGAAAGTGTTGCAGGTTGTGCATATGTGGGAAATTGTCCCACAGTCCAGTAGCCAGTCTAGTTTGGAAAAGTCCAACACATTAGCCATATAGGAGAACTGATCGAGATCGGTGCCTGTTGCATCATCCTGTGCCTGGTGTGCCTGATTGTGCTTTCCCCTTCTCTTTGGCCCCTGTCCCTCTTTCCCACCACCTTTGCCCCAGCAATCTTTTGCCAGGTGACCCTTCTTTTTGCAATTGTTGCATTTGTGCATCTCATTTGCCTGTAATGCTAATGCTGTCACCACTGAGCCATCACTGGTCTGGCCTTTCCTTCTTTGATCCTCGTCAAGAAGGATGGCAATCAATTCTGCTGACATAATGATGCCAGTTGTGTTTGAGCCGAGGTATGCTGAGGTGAATGGATCCCATGTCTCGGGTAATGAGGTGATGAGTATCATCGCGAAATTGTTGTCATGGACAATACTTCCCATCAAGTGTAACTCCTCCTGCATCCTCCTAAGCTTCATCACATGTGCCTGCATATCAAAGTCGTCATTGGCCTTTGCCTGAAATAGTGTGTGCCGGGCAGTCAAAATGCCAATCTTTCCCCATGCTTCTTTTACTATTTTTAGCTGATCCCACATCTCCTTCACTGTATTCGCTCTGAGTAAGTGAATCATCTCGGAATCTCCTACTGCTAGTGTCTTAGCAGTAGAGTCCTTCTTGCGCCAAGTATTGATAGCCTTTTGCTCGTCATCTGTAGGTTTCCCTGTAATCTTTACAGTTGGTGGCCCTTCCATAATGATGTTGTCTATTTTAAGGTCTCAGAAGATTGCAAGCATTCTTCTCTTCCACACTAGCCAATTCATGGAATTGAGTTGCTCAATCTGGTAGGAGCTAGAACCAGTGATCAGTACTGATTCTTTTGACATAATAACAGCCTATTTAGGAAATTTTTAGTGATGAGATTGAGAGTGTGATTGAATACAAGGTTTATATAATCAATAGCGTCTGGGAGCAGGGCCCATAACCTGTTGAGAATATCGGAGGGCACAAGAGGAAGAGGAGGAAAGGAATATCAAATTCATAGAGTACAAGTGAATATATACTAGGTGCTTAACTACATGGCAATGCTTGTACCAGCAAGTGTTGTGAGTTTGAGCTCAGTGTCCTGTGCCATTTCCTTGTCTCAACCTCAACTCCATCCTAATCTCCATTCCCATCCTGTCTCCTACCGCCCAGATTCCCCTTCTCCTTCCTTCCCGTTCTGCTACACATTCCATCAGGTGATTTGTCATTCCCAACAATTGTCATGTAAACAACTGTGATTACCATTGGGAGCAGCTGTTTCCGGGTCATGGGTGCAGCATGCCAGATCCACTCAGCTACTGGGGATGTGTTGTGATCATTCCAGCAAGGTGTTACCTGCAGAGAGAGAGGCGGGAAGAGAACCAAAGACAAGTGTTGCAGCATTATAGGTTCCATGATTGGCTCAGATGGCCTAATATGTATTGTTCAGGCACAACGTGACCATGTAAATGTAATCTGCACAATATATGTGGCACTAGCAGTGTGTTTGGGAGATATACAATCGGCTACTAGCTTAAGGGAAGATTGGCGACACTCCTGACAGTAGTACAGTTAGAACTGAGGCATGACATGTAGAGATCTGCGGATACCAGTGTTAGGAGTGGATCCTAGCAGGCACTTTTTATTTTTTGATCTAGTGGTCAGGGACCACCGTGGGAGCATAGGAGACCAGGGGAACATTTCGCATGCATCAAAGCATGGGAGCATTCAGGAGACTACAAGATGATGGCCAGTCAAGGAGCCATCAGTATACTAGGAAGGAGGGTGACACCCCTATCATTATGGGCGCGTTACATCAGTGTCACAAGTCACTACAAGGATATGGCATGGGTACAGCCACAGGGCCAGACAGGGCCAAGAGTGCACAGGCATAGGAGTCCAAAGTCATTATGGACACAGCCACAGAAGCCCCTATGAGGGATTAGCCCAGCACCTGCCATACGAGGACTTGAGGGGAGGGATTAGTCAAGGAGCACAGCCACTAGGACATACATGGATAAAGGCATCACAGGACCAAGACCAAGGATCGTTTAACTATACAGAGAGCGTGCAGCAATGGTGGCTCTTAGTGACAGGTCTAGAGGAGGTCCAGATGAAGTCCAGACACAGGCACAGCTCAGACAAACCCGAGACAATGGTAGAGGGAGGAAGGTCATTAGACCAATGGCGGAAAGGCCACACTATGACAACACAAGGCAGTGCTCATACTTAGCGCTCATGGCATATGCTGGGAAGATAAATGCCAGCTTAGGATATTGGTCATGGATGCCGACAACAGACTCAATAAGCCAGGGGAAGGCATGAGTACAGAATAGGCTGAGCAGCATATAATCCCATACATGGATATATGCACTGATGAGCATTGTTCTGATGTGACGGTATACAGGTATCAAACAGACTAGTCTCAGCACTAGACGTTAGAAACCTTACCCGCACTAGGATTATACTTGCCCTGACCCCGTTGCTTAGCATCTGCACTCATCCAAAGTCTTCCGCAAGTCTTCTGCACTAGTTACGCACAACTCCGCCAACTCTGCAATTATCCACTATAGGGCAAGCGTCGCCCATGCCCAACGACCAAGTCATCTCCTGCGTACACCATCCAAAACCCGCGCTAGTCGGTTGTTTGCATCCGATAAAGCACCCTGTTGGCTGACCCACATAAAATTGTCAGCCGGCACAGCTTAGGTCACCGGAGAAGGGACTGCCGCCATCAATACCATATCCGCATTAGGAAGGATCTACAGTCTACAATCCAAGGGTCACCCATACACAGACGCCACGTCATCCCTAGCGATGCACCGACATAGCGGATCAGGCCCCTAGCGGACGAGTAAACCCATCAGCTGACAACCAACTATGGTATAGACCAGTCAGGTCTGTGGAAAATAGAGAACAGGGACGCGTCAAGCCAGATGAATCCCGGCGTTGCCGCCAATGGCGATCAGCAACATCTATTTCAAGTATACGATTCTATTAGCATCCCGTGTCGGGTCGCGATACTGGTTCTCACTGCGGCACACCTATACCACCATCGCATCCCTCAGCTAGCCCCATTGCACGAAGACTTTCAAGACGGATTTGGATATATGGTTGCAAGGTGAAAATTTGCAGAGTCACTTCGTTATTAGTAGGGTAGAAAAACATATATAAGCCCATGTACAACACTTAGAAAAATAATATAGTACACCCCAGCTCTCGAGTCTCGTCCTTTAGGCTACGCCCTCTTCATTTCGTTCACACCTCTGTCTTGTCGTACTCCGCATTCCGCGTTCATCGCTGTTACGCCCTTGTGTGACAAACATTATTATCCGCAGAGTTTCCAGTCCCGCGCGTCATAGCGTCGTCATCAAGTGCACCGGAGTTGATGGGAACTCTTTCATGACTTCACCCCTTCCTGATCCTCGCTATTTCCAATAGCGGGGTGAACTTATCATATTGGCTGCCCCAGTGAGGCACTGAAAGAATTACGCCGTCAACACCGCCCGAGTCACCCTGGGACCAGCAATTCCCCGGCCACTACGCCCCATCCCCGTTGTCCGCCAGCATCTTCTCTGATTGGTACAACTCGCTTAAATGAAGAGCCGAGAACGCGCAGCAACTTTTGCAGCAGGATCCCAGCGAAGCACTAAGTGAGATATTCAAAGGTACCAACACATTTCAACATCAATCCCACCGACGACTAGGTCTCGCCCTGGAATTCCAAGCAATCAACAACATCGACAGAGCCTTCTGCCAACCCTCAACATCCTCTCGTAGTCCGCCCAACCCCGATCAATCTGAGACATTCCATTCCTTCGATGATTCCACCAGCACCCCGCCAGCCAACCCACCAGAACAACCCCACTCCAACGAATCAAGCCTGCTCACCTCGTCACCATCAGAACTTCTGCAACCGTCGCCAAGCCCACTGCTGGTTTCCTCAAGCTCAAGCAGTTCCAGTTCCAGTAGTTCAACCTCAAACCTCGACAACTCAGTTCCACCACCGATAGTCAAGATGGCTGACCACGCACAACAAACCAAGCCCATGCCTGCGCAATACACCTCTGCCGCACCCCGCTTTGATTCAAACCAACCCCGCCACCTTCCGCACTACTTCGACGAGCTAGAACTATTGTTTAGTGAAGCTGGCATCACCTCCACACAACAGAAAAAGGTCTACGCACTGCGCTACCTCCACGACATGGAATACGATCTATGGGGAGGAGTAGATACCTTCAACACCACCTCTACGTACGAGGCTTTCAAGGCATTGGTAACCGCACTATATACCGGAGTAATAAACGAGCGCGAGCACACGCAGGCGGATTTGGACTGCCTAATTGAAGAGACACTCCACCTTGGAATCCAAACCACAGAGGACCTATGCAGCTATTACCAGCGTTTCCTGGTAATCACAAAATATCTCATCAAGAACGGGCGGCTCTTGATGCGCCAGCAAAGCGAGTATTTCTTCAAGGGATTCCAGGTCCATGTTGGCACGGAAATGTACAGGTATATGTGCAGCCAGTACCCAAACGTGCACCATGACGACCCCTATTCCCTCGAGCAAACATTAGCGGCCACACAAGAAGTTATCCAGGGTGCGTCATTTTACGATAAACTAATCAACAAGCCCACCGCACCCCATACCGCTAGACCAGAGTACCCTGTCGCCAACTCCGCCAACCCCGCGTCAACCCCGCCAGCCAAACTCGAGCCAGTAGCAATGTCTGGTGTGAAGATGGAAGATATGTTCAGCCTCATGGAGAAGATGGTGCAAAGTTTGCTACAGACGCAGACGATGCTGCAATCCCTCATGCAATCACTCGCTACAACCCAGACACGTGCGCCAGCTCCGCAGAATTGGTCACAGACAACGCCAGCTACCAGTTCCAATGCAGTTCCGCTAGGTGCTAGTTCCGGTACATGCCCTGCTATCCTGGGTTGCACGTTCTGTGGCAACTTGGCCCACTTCATCAGTTGATGCCCAGAAGTCGACGGCTACATCGCAAGCAGAAAAATCACAAGGAACTTCGAGGGACACATAGTGTTGCCAACTGGCAACTACGTATCAAGGTACCTTCCTGGCAACAATATGAAGGAGCGCGTCGACGAATACCACTGGCAAGTCAATGCCCAGCCAACCCAGCAGTCCGGGATCCGCCCTGCTATGTTCTACTTGCCCCACAACAATCACCAGGAACTAACAACTTCGAGCACCGCGCCAGTATTGAGTTACGAGACAGCAGCAAACCCTGCGGACGACGTCGACGAGGAGATTGAACGGATGCAGAGGGCTCTTATAGCGTTGCAAGCAGCCAAAAAGAGCAAGGTAGTGTTTGACAGAGTAGAGATTCCGCTACGCGCAAGAGGAAAGGATCCGCGACCACCAGCAGCACCAGCCCTGCCACCAGAAGAAATCACCTCGCTGTTATGAGCACACCTCTTATTTTCAAACCATTACAGTAATGACATAACGATGACTATGAAGACACGCACTTAGAGACAGCATTGTCAATAGAAGATCGGAAGATACGGACTTGGAGAGTCGGGATATATTTTTCATTTCTTTTTATCTATTTCACTGCGCTCAAACGTCTACGAGCAAGACTACACAACGGGACTCTAGGAGGATGACCTACGTGAACTGCGGTCCCTATTAGGAAGGAGGTTAGGTCAGCATCGGCTATGGAGATAGACCGAGTGCCGACAGGGAACACGGCCCAATGATGGGCCTACGCCATGAAAGGAATCATGAGCGGCACGGCGCCTGAGGGGCGACATGGGAACGCTGAGGAGTACCGAGTCAACGGTACGGCGTGCATGGGAATTGGCCGAAGTCCTGAACAATAGGAAGGCCACATGCAGACAACCCAGGAGTTGGGTGCAGGAGGAACTCTCCACGAAAGGTTAGATGGGCGCAGATCGGCTGCTGCGCATTGATCCCGGCATGAGGGACTTTAGCTGCGTGCTGTCTGCGCACAGACCAGGGGAGTGGTATATAAGGGCTGTAGTTAGTGTAGGAGACTCTTAAGTCTCTAGATAGTCTATTGTCACTAGACATAGCTACTGAGCAACCAGAATCGTCTTTGACTTAACAAGTCCCACTTGAGTCGCTTAGGTTGTGTCTAGGGCAGTCCTGACATAATCTAGAGACTTTCTTCTCTACCCCTCTGTGCCGTCCAGCACCGAGCACGCCGCTCGTAGTTGCTCCCGATGATCAGAGGCCTAGTTTGCACTTTGACAGTTGTAATCCGATTATCCCGGAACCGTTGGCGACGTCGACCACGACATACTTTGGCGGTTGTAACCTGACTATCCCAGGACCGTCGGCGACTTCGAATTCGACAGACCACTGTCAACGGGCACTGTTTAAGTGTCCTCAATACACCCACAGGGGCCTGGCAACAAACCCAACCTTGGGTGGCTACACACAGTAACAGACGAGAATACTAGTTCGCTGGGGTAAAGCATAGGCAGGAGACCATAGACGTGCCCTGGGTTTGGTATACTGTTATTGCGGAAGAGCTCAGGAACGAGCGAAACAACTCTATTGGTGTTGCATATCAAGGCTGAACCCAAGTTCCTCACATACTCCCTGTACTAGCACCCCTACCTGACTTCGGGGTGATAACTAGGCACAAAGATAGTGAGGCGAATTGCCGGGTGCACCCAATAGATAGCTTGCGGACCCACGACACTGCAGACAACATCTTTCCTGTTTCCCAGGAAACGTCATTGACAGGCGCGGATTTTCGACTGCCGCAAAGAATAGATCAAGTGTCAGTGGAGGGCCTGAACTTGATTGAAGATTTATTTACAGGAACGACCTACCTTCCCTCATCAGTAAAAATGAATTGCCATTTCCAATATGTACTCCCATACGCCCAGGCGACACTCTCAGAGATCGGTCGAATCTTTGAGGCGGACTGGGCCGACACCACCAAACTTGTCCTTGTTAGGACACCAACCTTTATCGGCGACACCATCGTGCGCCACTACGACAACCACGTCAGACTATACTGGCGTCACCGCAAAGATGAGCAGAAGAGAGAATGCGCCGAGGCGCAACAATTATTACAAGAAAGAGAGCTCCAGCAAGAGCTCGAACAGAAGGAAGCATGGGAGGCCCTTCTGTTGGAACGTGCAGCAAGCAAGGCTGTACTACGAGCCGAGCGCGCTATGCGCAAGGCGGAGCGGGAGTACCAGACTCTCATTACATTACTGGAGGATCAATATCAAGGAGACACCTCTAACCCAATCTGGCTGGCCCTTGTATCCTCGAAATATAACCAATGGATAATGTTAATCAACAACGGGGACAAGGCCATTATGCGATATCGAGTGGCGGTCGAGTGGCTTCAATGCGCTCATCACGTGGAAGAGTTATATGCCCATGAAGGCATGACCATGTCACACGAGGACTGGAATGCCTGGATGCATGCCATGAACGGTAACATACGGGCCACTCGTTATGCCAAGTGGAAAAGGGAACAGGAACCAGTAGTGCAACCAGCGCGATCATACGCAGCGGCAGCACTAGCAGGTGGAGAAAGCAAAGCCAAAATCATCAATGCTGGTGGGGATGCAGCACACTGGCATGGCGGAGTTCCCACAGCGGAGGACTGGTTGTCAACCGAGGAGTATCCTCAAGGGGCAAATGACGCCCACAAAAAACGACAAATCGACCAATGGAGAAGGAATGTCGAGAAAGAATCTTGGCTTCCTTATCCCTACCCAAGGATGTCATGGGTTGATAGCAGGTTGCATCCCGACATACCAGGATATTGCTACCTGGTATTGATAAAGAAAGATTACTGGAACGAGTTCCAATGGCCGGCTTATCCACAGTTGCAGGAAATCTGTAACTGGGATAAAAACCTACGAAACGAGAATGTCACCACTATCATTCGACGGACTTATTCCCAGTCTACCATGTTACATATCGAAAGATACAACAGTAACACAAGAGGATGGTTTCACGTCGAATGTTTAAACCGAGAAGGGATGGGACATTATAAAATAGGAGCAGAACAGGAGGAAAGTCCTGAAACAGGCAAGATAATAAGTTTAGGGGAAGAGGACGATTTGGAACTACCAGAGCAACCAGCGCGATCAAACACAGCGGCAGCTCTGGTAGAGATAGACCCTTGTCTGCGAAATGGGCATCCCAATCTAACGGAACAGCAACGAAACAAGTTGCACCCGAAGTACCCAGGATATTGTTACTTATGGCTAGTAAAACGGAAGTACTGGAACACTTACCGATGGCCAGCATATCCAACAATAAGGGAAATATATGGATGGGATCCAGAACTCATGGACGAGGATAGACCTATCTATTGGAGGCAAACCAAGGGATGTAATCGCATGTGGCACTGTGTCAGGGTATCGGGAGAACCAAATGGCTGGCCATGGATGAAGGCCATGATGTGGCAAGGATACGGTTCACATCGAGTCAGCGTCGGAAATTTCCGACTTACAGTAGACATGGTCACACAAGCCTATCATGTGATACTCGGATGGCGAAATCATTGGATGGATACCGAAACACTGGAACCTCTCTCAGATGCCCAACCTGCAGCAGCAGTAGCAGCAAGGGAGAATGAAATTCATCGTCAGGAAGAGGAACGGCAACGAACCGTCACCAGCGCCGGACAGGCCCTTGTTGCTATAATAAATGAATACCAGCGAACTTCACGTCCTGAGCCAGGACCCTTAACTAAAGCTGAAATGCCCGACTATTACCAGGGAGATCCCAGAACAGTCGACAGTTGGTTGCGGCAGATGGGAACCTATTTCATGCTATCAAGGGAAACAGACCCTAAACAAATGATTTCCATATGCCTATACCGGATGAAAGGTGGGAAAGGGGATAGAGCAGCAGATTGGAGTGGTGTCAAACTCAAAGCGCTCCAAGAAGCGTTGCAGGAGTTCCAAGACAAAATAGACAACAGCGGATGGGACTCACAGCTTAATTGGCAGCAACTAAATGAGGGAGAGTCAACTGAGGACAATCGAGCATGGGTACGAAGACCATTAAATAACCAATTCCCATTCACAGATTGGACCGACTTCAAAAACCAAATGCACGACTTCTTCATGTCGACAGAAACAAAAGAGAAGGCAATTGAGGCATTATTAAAATTGCAACAAGGAACAATGATAGTCGAGGACTATATCATAAAGTTCAACTCTCTCACCTCGTTGACAGATTGGAACGATGCAGCTCTAATCTCGCAGTTCCAAAACAACCTCAACCCAGCCCTTGGACGAGACCTTATTCGATATGGGGGACTAGCGGACAATGCTACGCTACAACAAATACAGACAAGGGTAACCGCCCTTGCACGGGCATACAGGAAAGCCAATGAAACCTATGGCTTCTCGAAAACACGTCAGGAATACCGCAAACAAACACCGAGTACAAATCCTCACCCCCAATATCAATATAAAGCACCAGCTCCCTTCGCATCTGGCAGTCGAGAACCAAACGCTATGGATGTCGACAGGAAACCACGCACTAAACTGTGGTGCTATAACTGCCAAAAGGAAGGACATACCAAGTGGAGATGTCCACAACTCAGAGAAAGAACAATACCCGAATGTGCCAACTGTGGCAAAAAGGGACACCCAACGGAAAGGTGTTGGGAAAGGAAACGAATCACAGCCGGAGATAAAGGCAAACAAATCATACGAGCAACCAGTGCGATGAAACGCAGTGGCAGCTCAGGGGAAACGACCCCAGAAGGATGTGCCAAAATAGAGGAGGTCTCGGATTTTGGCGAAAGCCAGTAGACAAGCGCTCTGTCTCACTGGCCTCTAGTTCAGTTTCAAAAAACGATGTATTAGTACCAAAAGATTCCACAATAAACGTGCATGAATTACTTTACGAATGCAGTGGGAACATACATCGTATAAGAAACTTGGAGATGAGCGCAAAACCCGAGAAAAGATTGAAAACATGGACGCCGCCGTGGGTACTGAAACGTATCTGGCAGCAAGATGAACAAATGGCAATCGAATGTCTATGCCAATGGGTAGACGACCGACGAGTAAATGAAGTAAACGGGCAACTAGTCCAACAATTAAACACCTTATCAGAAACCGATGCCCTATGGAACCTAGTACACTTGAGGGAAAAAGTAGTACAAGGAATTGGGAAGCAGGAGTTAGACCTGAAAGGAACCCTCACCACTATGGACACTTGCCAATCCGCCAATATCACTATGCTACTAGATTCAGGATGTACTGCCTCGTGCATAAGCGAGGAGTTTGTTGAAAAGCACAAAATGAACAAAAAGAAGTTGCTGCGTCCTATACCGGTGTATAACGCAGATGGCACTCGAAACGGATCAGGAAGTGTGGAATACTTCGTCCAGTTCAAATTAAAAATAGGGTCCCATGAGGAAATAATGGACTGTGCTGTCACTACGCTTAGCAAGACAGACCTATTCCTGGGACACGATTGGTTGGAACATCACAATCCGACAATCAACTGGAAAAAGAAATCCTTAGAGTTTAACCGTTGTCCGGGAACCTGCTGGAAACCATCATCGGTTCAGGAACCTGAAGATGAAATCGACGTTTCATATTGTTTACACGAAGGAGATCGCCTTCTAGCCGTCCACATCAGAGAACCCGAGCTACAAGTACGAGCCTTTGCCTCCACTGCAACAAAAATAGCAGCAGAGCAGGCAGGAAAGGAAAAGAAGCGTACACTGGAGGAAGCGGTTCCTCATCACTACTTAAAGCACAGGAAGGTTTTCGAGAAAGAAACCTTTGACGAGCTCCCACTGTGATGGCATTGGGATCATGCGATTGAACTTATACCTGGTTCGACTCCAGTAGACTGCAAGATTTACCCTTTAAATCGGGACGAGCAGCAACAGCTGGACGAGTTCCTGAAAGAGAATTTGGAGTCTGGACGAATCCAACCCAGCAAGTCACCAATGGCATCACCTTTCTTCTTCGTAAAGAAGAAAGACGGAAAACTCAGGCCTGTACAGGATTACAGGAAGTTAAACGAAATGACGGTTAAAAACCGATATCCCCTACCTCTTATAGGAGAGCTCGTGGATCAGCTATCACAGGCAAAAGTATTCTCAAAAATGGACATACGTTGGGGATACAACAATGTCTGGATCAAAGAAGGTGATGAGTGGAAAGCTGCATTCCGAACTAATAGAGGACTATTCGAACCACTGGTCATGTTCTTCGGTCTAACAAACTCACCCGCTACCTTCCAAACCATGATGAACGACATATTCAGAGTCGAAATCGCAGAGGGATGGGTAGTTATCTACATGGACGATATCCTGGTATTCTCAAAAAACCAGGAGGAACATACAAAACATGTCAACCGAATACTCGAGAAACTGGGAGAACATAAACTCTCGTTAAAACCGGAAAAATGTTTCTTTGATAGAAACGAAATTGACTTCTTGGGAGTTATCATTGGAAAAGACACTGTTTGCATGGATCCTGCAAAAGTCAAAGCAGTATCCGAGTGGCCAAAACCAAAATGCAAAAAGGAAGTCCAGCAGTTTCTGGGCTTCATCAACTTCTATCGGAGATTTGTAAAGGACTTCGCCAAATTAGCAAAGCCGTTGACACGGCTCACAGGGAAAGAAGAATGGCTGTGGACACAGCTACAGGATGAAGCCTTTGAAAGGCTTAAGGAAACCATAGCGGAGGAGGTGGTCCTTCGAATTCCAAACGAAGAGGGACAATTCCGAGTGGAGGTAGATGCCTCAGATTTCACCATAGGAGGAATCCTATCTCAGCAAAGGGAAGATGGGTTATGGAAACCGGTGGCTTTTATTTCGAAATCGCTCAACGATGCCGAACGAAATTACGAGATATACGATAAAGAAATGCTCGCAGTAATGCACGCCTTTTACGAGTGGGCGCATTACCTTAAAGGAGCAAAGCAGACTATCGAGGTTCTGACAGATCATCAGAACTTGACATATTTCCGAAAGGCACAGAACCTTAACAGACGTCAGGCAAGATGGGTAACCGACTTGCAGGATTACAACTTCGTAATCAAACACAGAAGCGGCAAGTCTAATACCAAGGCCGACCTACTGTCCAGATGAGCAGGGCATGCTAGAGGAGAAAATGACAATGAGGGAGTAATCCTACTTAAAGAACATCTCTTCGTCAGAGTATTTGATGATGATCGAGCAATAGACGACATCATCAAAGATATTAGGGACGTACCTCGCCGTCAATGGGAAACTCAGGTGTTGAAGGGACTAGAAATCTCTGGAGGAGAGTACAAGTTGGAGAAAGGATTAGTCACTTGGCAAGGACGCGTTTATGTACCGGCAGTACCAGCGCTACGCGAGGATATCATTGCCATTCACCACTCGTGGGGTCACTCGGGAGTTGCCAAAACATTAGAATCGCTTACCCGCAACTTCTGGTGGCCTAACATGCGCAAGGACATAGAGCGATACATCCCTGGCTGTGAAACATGCCAGAAAGCAAAGCCAGACAGGACTGCCCGGGCAGCGCCTCTACGACCAAATGAAGTACCTTCGGAACCTTGGGAAGTTATCTCGGTAGACTTCGTGGGACCATTACCAGAGTCCAAAGGAAACAACATGGTCCTAGTCATTGTAGACCGTTTCACAAAGAAGTCATATTTCATACCAACTACATCGGACATTACCTCTCAAGGAACAGCGGTGCTGTTTCGGGACAACGTATTCAGGGAGCACGGACTCCCCAGAAAAGTAATTAGCGACAGAGGACCACAATTCGCCTCAAAATTCATGACGGACCTATATGGAATGTTGGGGATCAAAGCCAACAGATCTACAGCCTACCACCCGCAAACAGATGGACAGACAGAACGGGTCAATCAGGAGTTGAAAGAGTTCCTGACCATCTTTGTTAACAACCGACAAGATAACTGGTCGGATTGGCTATCTGTGGCTCAATTTTGCCACAATGATCAGGTACACTCAGCCACAGGGTTCACCCCCTTTTACATGAATTACGGGCGACATCCAAACAAAGGTCTCGACCCTACCTACGCACCAAAGGCCGTAGCGGTCGAACAGCTAGCAAAAGAATTAGAGGACGTACATGCCAAAGCAAAACTGGCATTGGAGAAAGCAGCGCAAGTTATGAAAGAGCGCTACGATACTCACCGAAAACAGGCTGTTGAGTACAAACCTGGAGACAAGGTTTATCTCAGCACGGAAAATCTACCAGTCATTCGGGCTACTAAGAAACTAGATGGGAAGTTCGTTGGCCCACTAGAAGTACTCGCCAAAGTGGGCAAATCCTCGTATAAACTAAAAATTCCGGCCTCATGGAAGGTCTATAACGTCTTCAACAAAGTCCTTTTGAAGCCATACAGGGAACTGGTCTTCCCAAAACAACAGGCAAAGGCAGCAGCGTGCAAGGATGCACAAATGGTAGAAGAATCCCAGGAAGGGGAGTATGAAGTTGAAGAAATCTTAGAAAGCCGAGTAAGTGGCAGAGGAGGAGCGAGGCTGGAATACCTCGTAAAATGGAAAAATTACCCGGTGGAGGAAGCCACTTGGGAACCAGTGAAAAATGTCGTCAACACACCCGCCATAGTCAAGAAATTCCATAAGGCGAACCCAGACGCTCCCAAACTCGTCAGAAATATTCAAGATGGGATCTTATACATCCAATACATGGTAATGGAGCCAAAAAAGAGTCCTGTCACCCCCAAACAACCCACTAGTGCACCACAGCACAAACAAACAAGGGGAACACATTGGAAGGACCGTCAAAGGCTGTTTGGATGGGAAGATGGCCGTTTTGGGCCCAAGTACCTGGCAAACATGGAGCGCCGATGGCGCAACTGGAAGGGCGATAGGGCAGCAATCATGGAGCTGCCGGACGACACTGATGGGATGTTCTCCAGGGACCTGGAGCGCGGCGGGCGGTCTAAACCTGTGCTTAATTTCCCCCAGAAGACGGATGAGGAGGAGCTAGCGGAGGAAAAGAAAGCTCAGGAGAAGGATATGGCAGTACTCGCCAAGAAAATCTTAAAAAAGGAGAAAGTAACGGCTGCTAAGGAAAGCAGCGAGTTGGAAGAAGACCGACAGAGGAGGATTAATGGCGCAAGTCGCCAGAAAACACCATTGGTCCACCATAGGACCACCATTGAAGATGTCGAGGACGTCGACTCAGAACAAATCGGGCTGTCGCCCGATGACCAGCAAGCGCACTTAGCCGCGTTTTATGCCAGAATGAAGGAGGATCCCAGATATGTGGACTCCGCCACGTCAGCCTCTCGGGACGCGAGGCCTTGAGGGGGGGGTGATGTTATGAGCACACCTCTTATTTTCAAACCATTAAAGTAATGACATAACGATGACTATGAAGACACGCACTTAGAGACAGCATTGTCAATAGAAGATCGGAAGATACAGACTTGGAGAGTCGGGATATATTTTTCATTTCTTTTTATCTATTTCACTGCGCTCAAACGTCTACGAGCAAGACTACACAATGGGACTCTAGGAGGATGACCTACGTGAACTGCGGTCCCTATTAGGAAGGAGGTTAGGTCAGCATCGGCTATGGAGATAGACCGAGTGCCAACAGGGAACACGGCCCGATGATGGGCCTATGCCATGAAAGGAATCATGAGCGGCACGGTGCCTGAGGGGCGACATGGGAACGCTGAGGAGTACCAAGTCAACAGTACGGCGTGCATGGGAATTGGCCGAAGTCCTGAACAATAGGAAGGCCGCATGCGGACAACCCAGGAGTTGGGTGCGGGAGGAACTCTCCACGAAAGGTTAGATGGGCGCAGATCGGCTGCTGTGCATTGATCCCGGCATGAGGGACTTTAGCTGCGCGCTGTCTGCACACAGACCAGGGGAGCGGTATATAAGGGCTGTAGTTAGCGTAGGAGACTCTTAAGTCTCTAGATAGTCTATTGTCACTAGACATAGCTACTGAGCAACCAGAATCGTCTTTGACTTAACAAGTCCCACTTGAGTCGCTTAGGTTGTGTCTAGGGCAGTCCTGACACTCGCCAGGAGTCGCCAAAGCCCATGACCAGCTGCCTATGCACCCTTTTGCCAATGCTCGTGATGCCAACTACCAGCTGCCGACAGACCAGCCATTTGGGGCACCACCCAAGAATAAGGACCCCTCATACACTACCGCTACCCCCACGCAGAACCCACAGGCCATCGAGCAAATCTTCAAACGCGTCCTCATGAGTCCCGCCACCAACCTTAGCTTCGAGGAGCTGCTAGCAGCCTCGCCCAACATCCGCCACAAGATGCGCAAGTTCTTGACTCCGTGTTGTGTCCCTGTCGCCAACTCTGCCAATCCCATTACCAACCCTGCCAACCCCGTGGACATGCACAACATCTTTGTCCTGCCAGACATAGCCGAAGCGTACTATGCAGCAGACCCCCAATACAAGGCTCGTCTCAAGGTCGGCAAGGAGTCCCACGCGCTGCGCTGCATTCAGGCAAGAGTTGACGACCGCGCCATAGTTGACTGCGTCGTGGACCTGGGCTGCTCGATAATCTGCATGTCTGACGCTGTCAGCCACCAGCTTGGAATCGCATACAACCCCACCATCAAGATTGACATGGAAGCAGCGAACGGCAAAGTCAACACATCGCTCGGATTGGCCAAGGACATGCCATTCAAGGTGGGCAACATTGAATTATACTTCCAGGTCCACGTCATCCACTCCCCCACCTACGACATCCTCCTCAGCCGCCCCTTCGATGTGCTAGCGCAATCAGTGGTCAAAAATTATCAAAACGAAGAACAAACTGTCATGATCTATGATCCCAACAGCAACACTGTTGTTACAATCCCAACAATACCCCGTGGACCACCGCGTTTCGTCAAAATGCGCAAGGAGAAGGAGGGTTTTCAAGTAGCCTCAAGGAACTGATTCAAAATCATGGAGAGGTAGCCTGTATCATATCAATTGACGAAGCTCAGAACCCCATAGAGATAGAAGCATATACCCCCGTCCCCTCGATACAGCACGCCCCCGATGTACATAGCAGTAGCACAGATAATCCAAACCTTGCTCGCTTGTACCTCGGAGCCATGCTAAGTCTTAACGAATGCGACACGACCAAATGCGACCTGGTAACCCGTGCTTACCTTCACGACACCATACGATGCCCTAGCAAGTCCAACTCCGTGGAACCATCCTGCCCCAAGTCCCGCAACCCTCGCCGCAATAACGTCTTGCCAGTGTTTTTATCCCCACAGAAAAAGAAGTACAAGCCAGTCGACAAGAAAGTCAAGCCAGTTATTAGCCAGCTACTGCAAGAATTCAGAATCGTTCGAGAAATTAAAGGTGACCCACTAGCCAGCCTACCAGAACTCAGCACAAACCCGCCAGACTTCGAGCCCATTGGAAGGTATATGCAGGAATGTATGGAAAACTTAGACCAAGAACATGACAAAGACTTCCTGTGGCCCGAGGAATGGAAGTTAATGCACCATTTCATGACCAAGCACGACCAAGCATTCGCCTGGGACGACACTGAATGTGGACAGTTTAAAACGGAGTATTTCCCGCCTATTGACATTCCAACAGCTCCACATACGCCATGGGTTCAATGCAATATCCCAATTCCGCCAGGACTATATGACCAAATCTGCAAGATCATCCATACCAAGATCAACGCCAGTGTTTACGAGCCATCCAACTCCTCGTACCGATCCTGCTGGTTCTGCGTATTAAAGAAAAATGGCAAGTTGCGGTTAGTACACTTGCTCGAGCCCCTCAACACCATCACCATCCACCACTCCGGTGTCATGCCTATCCCGGAACACATTGCGGAGAATTTTGCTGGTAGGGCCTGCGGGGCAATGCTGGACCTCTACATCGGATATGATGAACGCCCGCTTGCAGAAGGTTCTCACGACTTGATGACTTTTCAGATGCCCTTTGGAGCCATGCACCTGACAACGCTGCCTATGGGTTGGACGAACTCCGTCCCTATTTTCCACGACGACATCACCTCTATCCTGCAGCCTGAGATCCCAGATCTCACCATCCCATACATCGACGATGTCCCAGTGAAAGGCCCACCAACCTGCTACCAACAACCTGACGGAACATATGAAACTATCCCAGCCAATTCCAGAATTCGACGTTTTGTATGGGAACACTTCCAGGGGCTGAACCACGTTGTTCAATGCATGAAGTACACCGGCAGAACATTCTCGGGGAAGAAGCTTGTCCTTTGCATGCCAGAGATCACAGTAGTCGGTCACCTATGCACCTATGAAGGCCGCAAACCCGAGAAGGACTTGGTAGCTGCCATCACCAACTGGGGACCCTGCAAGTCGTTGTCGGAAGTCCGCGCCTTCCTTGGCACCATTGGGGTTGGCTGGATCTTCATCAAAAACTTCGCCAAGCGTGTGCACCCACTTGTAACATTAACCAGGAAGGCCATGCCATTCACATTCGGCCCCGTGGAAGTAGCGGCACAGGAGGACCTCAAAAAGGCACTCATCGCGTCACCAGCACTGCGCCCTATCGACTACAAATCCGACACTCCCGTTATATTATCCATCGACACATCCTATATCACGGTTGGCTTTTTCCTATGTCAGTGCGACCCCAACAGGCCCTCAGTTCGCTATTACAATCGTTTTGGATCAATCACGCTGAATGAACGAGAAGCCTGCTTTTCACAGCCCAAGCTCGAGATCTACGGGCTCTATCGCACCCTGAAGGCACTAAAGTTGTATCTCATTGGAGTACGGAACCTCATCATCGAAGTGGATGCTCATTACATCAAAGACATGCTCAAGAACCCGGATATCACACCCTCCGCTTCCATAAACCACTGGATCCTATCGATTCTGACTTTCCACTTCAAACTGGTTCATGTTCCCGGAAAATTGCACACTCCCGACGGATTGTCAAGACGCCCACCACAGCCACTCGATGAGCCACTAAACAAGGACGAGGACCAGGAGTTTGATGATTGGATCAATAAGTTATATGGGTTCATGCATCAGATTAACGAAGTTCCTAGAGACTGTGCATTAGACTTGCCCCGCGGAAGAGAAAAGATCAACCCCGACCTTCAGAAGACCCTCCCGCACTATGAAACCAACACGGAACACCACGATTATCGCCCAGCTGCCACCTTCACTTCCAACTCAGTTCTGCCCAACTCTGGTAACCCCGCGCTACTGCCCGCTGAAGATATAATAGACAGGATGTACGAAGAAGTTTTCCCGTGGTGCGTCAACACCTCCGGAAAAGACGAGGCATGACTTTTACTTGTAAAGCAATTCTTAATGGAGTTGGAGAGACCTGCGGAGGTATCGGATGAGGAGTGGCCTAGTTTCACGCGGTATTGTGTCAAGTTCTTCGTCCACGCTGAACGATTATGGTATAGGGACAAGGACGGAGCTCACAAAGTGGTGGTAGAAACACAGAAACGACTTAGAGTGCTATTTGACTGCCACAACAGTTTGGGACATTGCGGATATTACACTACTTGTGCAGCAATCATGGAACGGTCCTGGTGGCCACAGATGCAGGATGACATCAAATGGTACATCAAGTCCTGTCACACATGTCAAGAGCGACAACTACAACAGTTCCGCATTCCGCCTGTTGTCGCCATCCCTGCTCCAATATTCGCCAAGGTGTACATGGATACAATGCACCTCCCGCCGTCTAATCAGTACAAGTACCTGATTCAAGCCCGCTGCTCTCTGACGCATTACCCAGAATACCACGCTTTACGTCAAGAAACCGCCAATGCCATTGGGGACTGGATCTTCGAAAATTTGATATGTTGTTGGGGAAGCTTGGTCGAGATTGTCACAGACAATGGAGCACCAATACTGAGAGCTGCAGAGTACCTTGCCAACAAATACCACATCCGCCACATCTGCATCTCCGGTTATAACTCCCGCACCAATGGAATTGTCGAACACAGCCACTACAACATCTGACAAGCACTGTACAAAGCAACTGACGGGAACGAGTCGCAGTGGTCTACTGCGTTGCATTCAGTATTCTGGTCAGAACGCGTCACAGCTAGGTGTCGCATGGGGGTGTTGCCCTACTTTGCAGTTACCGGGACACAGCTGCTACTTCCGCTAGATATCACTGAGGCCACCTACCTGCTCCCACCACCCTCTGCATTCTTGTCGACCATGGAGTTAATAGCCCGCTGCGCCACGGAGTTGCAGAAGCATTGCGCCCAAACGGAGGCTCTTAAAGACAAAGTCTATCACGCCCGTGTAGCCGCAGCAAAACGGTTTGAGCAAGAGCACCTGACGATCATCAGGGACTTTGACTTCCAGCAAGGGGATTTAGTTTTGGTCCGCAACACAGCCATAGAGAAGTCACTCACAAGAAGATGCACCCCTGCTATATTGGCCCCTACGTTGTTCTATCCCGTAACCGCGGAGGAGCTTACATTATTTGCAAGCTCGATGGCACCGTACTTGACAGACCATATGCAGCATACCGCGTAATTCCATACTTTGCCCGCAAGCGGTTAACCATACCAGAGAATGTGCTTGACACCTCCGAGGAAAACATTCGGGAGATGTCCAACTCCAGCTCATTAGGTGACGATGACCCAACCAACATGGCACCAGCAAACAATGAAGACAATGAAGATTCGACTGGCCATCTTTCCAACATAGAAGAAAACAAAGACATGTACGATACTTAGATAACAACTCCTAATCCCACGCAAATTCCGCCAACTCCACACTGTTTAATTTTTGAATACATACCCAGGACCACTAGTAAAGTTCTTCTTCATTCCTCGCCTACTTTTACCTACAGTTGTCTCATCCACAATTTCAATACAGACTTCCAGACCGCTATCTTTTCTGGCTTAGACTACTAACCCATTCCACAGTGAGCAAGAAATAGTTGTATTGCGTTGGTACATCAAGAAACTAAAAATGATACGAAGAAAGCCGTGAAGAAACAACTAGCTAGAAGAAAAATGAGCAGGCGGCTCCATAGGGGAGTCACCAGTCTCATCCATCGCCTCCTCGCCTGTTACTGCCACTGACACCCCTGCCCCCGCGCTTGCTGACAACCCTGCTCGTTCCGCCACAACCCCTTCCGGCGCCAACTCCTCAACATACTCTAGCTCCTCGCTAGAGGGAACGGGACTCCAACGCACATCCGACGTGCTATTGTAATCTGTGCTGCCCTCGTTATCATATGGGGTGGGTGAGTGCCCCAGTGACCTCTCAAGAAGGTCCTCGACGCGACTGGAAGACCTGTGGAGGGAGCTCAGCTCCCAGAGCATTTCTGTCTGCACATTCGATGACCCGATGAAAGTTTGAGACAGCGCGGTAAGGAGCCACGTCTGGTCGAAGAGTCATTGGTTTTGCTCAAAGAGGAGTCGGTTCTGTTCTTGAAGGAGGGAGACAGCCTCCCTCATCCAGTTCGTTGTAGGGCCATCTGTCGTGACCCAGACCCTGTCGCTCGTATTCCGTGGAACAGTCTCTTCCATGACCCGGATTTCGTCTTCGTTGTTGCTCACAACAATGGCCTTTGACTTGATCCTCTTCTTGTCCCACCCGGATGCAGGAACGCCACCTATCACGCACTTCTGGTGGAGGCGTTGGCACTCTGCACACACCTGGCTCCTAGGCCCTGGAGACAGGTAGCAGGTGATGCCTGCCAATGAGCACCTAGTGAATGATCAGGAAAAGATGTGGAAAGGAAAGAGAAGAAAACGCACCAGTCGCAAGGCGGCTCGTTTGGCGACCTTGACTTGGCCCGCTTGGACGGACCAGCTTCCACCCCCGTGCTCGCAGCGCACACCTGCTTCTGCTTCTGCTGAGCCCGCATGGCCTCCTTTTGATTCATGGCAACCAGTGCCGCCAACGTTGCTTCATCCTCATCCTCCATTGTCGCTTCCTCTGCCTCCACCTGCGCCCATACCGTTGCGACGTCTAATGAAGAGCCTGGTTGACGTTCAGGCAATCGAAGTCGTACCCGGGGTAATGACACTTGTTGGCGACGCGTCTCGGCTTCCTGTCATTGCTGCTCGACTTCCGTGGCTTCCTCCTCGTGCACTCACCTCTCTGCTTCCTCTCGTTCCTCTTCAGCAGCTCTCCGCTGCACCTCCTCCTCTCGAGCCCTCTCCTCTGCAGCCTCTCTCTCTTCACGTAACTTCTGCTCCGCCTCTTCCGCAGCCCGTCACCATGCTTCTTCCTCCTCTCGTGCCTTTCGTTCCACCGCCTCCCGTTCTTCATGAGCCTTCTGCTCAGCGGCCTCCTGTAGTTTTCTGGCCTGCTCAGCTTTTAGTAATGCCAAGCGAGCCGCAGTCTCCTCGCAGGCCTTTCTCTCAGCTTCCTCCTGCATGCAGTGCTCCTCTTCCTCCCGTTCTAATTGTGCCTCCATGCGCGCGATCTCGGCGTCGGAATTGTAGTCGGTGGGTTGTTGAGGGGAAGACATGGTGGTTAAGGATGATGAAGAGAACTGGAGGAATGAAGTTAAAGTCAATTCAACAAAGGCCGCAATCACACAATCCCGTGACTGGAAGCCGACACACCCAAGTAGCGTGCACAGCCAAGGCCCAATCCCACGGACCCCGCTTTTCCAGATATGAAGGAGACGTCTGCACGCAGCCAGACCAAGACGTATCGCATGTTATAAGCCCAGCAGGCACTCATGCATGTTTCTTTTTATCTCAGTTTCATTCGTAGTATAGTTTCTTTTATTTCATTTCATAGGTCATACCACACGGAGAGCACTGCAGCCGAAAACCCAGCAATCCACAATTCAATCCCTTCATGTGACTGACTGGGGACAGTCAGATTTTTAAGTGGGGGGGAGATGATGAGCATTGTTCTGATGTGATGGTGTACAGGTATCAAACGGACTAGTCTCAGCACTAGACGTTAGAAACCTTACCCGCACTAGGATTATACTTGCCCTGACCCTGTCGCTTAGCATCTGCACTCATCCAAAGTCTTCCGCAAGTCTTCCGCGCTAGTTACGTGCAACTCCGCCAACTCCGCGATTATCCGCTATAGGGCAAGCATCACCCATGCCCAACAACCAAGTCGTCTCCCGTGTACACCATCCAAAACCCGCACTAGTTGGTCGTTTGCATCCGATAAAGCACCCTGTCGGCCGACCCACATAAAATTGTCAGCCGGCACAGCTTAGGTCACCGGAGAAGGGACTGCCGCCATCAATACCATATCCGCATTAGGAAGGATCTACAGTCTACAATCCAAGGGTCACCCATACACAGATGCCACGTCATCCCTAGCGACGCACCAACATAGCGGATCAGGCCCCTAGCGGACAAGTAAACCCATCGGCTGACAACCAACTATGGTATAGACCAGTCAGGTCCGTGGAAAATAGAGAACAGGGACATGTCAAGCCAGATGAATCCCGGCGTTGCCGCCAATGGCGATCAGCAATGTCTATTTCAAGTATACGATTCTATTAGCATCCCGCGTCGGGTCGCAATACTGGTTCTCACTGCGGCGCACCTATACCACCATCGCATCCCTCAGCTAGCCCCATTGTGCGAAGACTTTCAAGACGGATTTGGATATATGGTTGCAAGGTGAAAATTTGCAGAGTCACTTCGTTATTAGTAGGGTAGAAAAACGTATATAAGCCCATGTACAACACTTAGAAAAATAATATAGTACACCCCAGCTCTCAAGTCTCATCCTTTAGGCTACGCCCTCTTCATTTCGTTCATGCCTCTGTCTTGTTGTACTCCATGTTCCGTGTTCATCACTGTTATGCCCTTGTGTGACAAACGTTATTATCCGCAGAGTTTCCAGTCCTGCGCATTGTAGCGTCATCATCAAGTGCACTGGAGTTGACAGGAACTCTTTTGCGACTTCACCCCTTCCTGATCCTCGCTATTTCCAATAGTGGGGTGAACTTATCAGCGCGCTGATGAACCAGAAGGTCGGAACAGTCTAGGGTGGTCCACGAAGATCCAGGTTTGGCTAGAGGCAGCTGTCAAAGGATAAAGTTGTCATGTTGGAGGATCATGCTCATATGCGCTCTCATGAAACATGCACCAAACAGCAGGGATGGGTGCTGAAACACAGAGGGAGTGTTGTTGGTCTATGGGAGGTACCAGGGGGGATTCCCTGGAGGTATATAAGGTCAGACAATTGTGGTCTTGAGTCCTTAAGACTCAAGATGGTTTCTCTCTCACTAGGAGTTAATTCTCTCTAGTAGAAACATCTTTGTAGTAGGGCTTGCAATATAGCCTGTGTTTCGTCTCTGGAGTAGCACTCCACCTCTGCGAGGCATTAGGGTTTTGTTCATGAGTGAGAGCTCCTAATATAATCTTGAGTCTTCTCTATCAACCCCTTGTTATGTCACATAGCTCCAAGCAGTATGGCTTGTTGAGCTCCCTGTGAAGTGAGGCCTTGACGATGACATGGACAACTTCTGAGAGGTAGTAATCGCATAGCCCACAACCTCTCCAGGCAACAATGACTTTGACAACCCACTGTCAACAGGCATTGTTTAAATGTCCTCAATATGCCCGTAGGGCCTGATGACAAACCCAGCTGGGTGTCTACAAACAGTAATGGATGAGAACTAGAGTTTGCCGGGTGGAGCATAGGCAGGAGACCACAGATGCACCCTGGGTAACTAGTACAATTATTGCAGAAGAGTTCATGGAACAAATGAAGGAATGCTCTTAATGTGTATATCAAGGCTGAGATCAATTCCCATTATACCCTCTGTACTAGCAAGCACGAAATAAGCTGTGCACTTGATAACTAGGCACAAGGACACTTGGGGGAAGTGCCAGGTACACATTTTGAGTAAGCATGTGGACCTGTCGACCAAATTGAAAATCCAAGTGTGGGCACAATAGGACCACATTGGACAGTGACTATGCCAGGATGGATAGTTCACAGATGAAGAGGCAACAGTACTCCAGAACTAAGGAGTATCTATGGCGACAGCAGTATGAGTAAAGCAGAGGCAGAGAGAATGGATCTATGTCCAGTGGAGGGCCTGGAATAGATTGAAGAGGAGGAAAGAAGACATTCATTGATGTTGTAGGATCGCGACATTAAATAAAGTACCAGGAGACAGTGTGGATGCTTGTCAGTGAAATGACACAAGAAAAAATCGACAGGATAGGGATGCAGGATCAGTTATACAATCATGACAGCTCTAGAAATAATGGAGCAGGAACCTGGGGGGAAGGACGGTGATGTCCTGTCCTGTGGACTGGTTGATGTGTCGATGAATAGACATGACCAGGAGTTGGAGCCAAACAAACAAGGCTTGGCCAACAGTTGAAATAAAAAGAAATGGTTCCAGTAGAGAAGATCCCACCTGAATAAAGATGGCAGCATCACACTTGCAGGGCAACACATAGCCCATATGGGAAAAGCAGGCGCCACAAAGACCACTCATGTGAAGGTCAACGCATAGTTAAATAATCGACTAGTTTTGGGTCTCATAGGGCAGCAGGGGCACTTGCTCAGGGCCTCACCATCTTCAACACTTTCCTTTGGCTGAAAAGCCAACTGTCGAAGAGGAATGATGCTAAAATAATACTTCAACGCATCATGACTTTCTATTGTCTTACAGCACCAAGCATGCCTTGCTTGTAGTTGCTCACAGCGCAACAGAGGGACTTATCAGACACACAATGGAATGGCAGGCGCCACAAAGACCACTACAGCAAAAGCAATCCCACTTAATGAGGACAGCAAAACCTTCTCAACTCAGTGCCTGGCGCGCTGTCCACACCAGTCAGGGTTCTGGTCTAAAGAAAACTCAACACACTTCAGAAGGTGGTCAGATACAATGGAGCATGGGGGCTCATTGTTGCCATCGCTTATGAGGACTTTTTGAAAGCAGTAACAGTCATGGTTACCATCACTTACGAATTTTCAACCTATGGCAGGAGAGGGATCAATTGTCATAGGAATACGCAGTACCTACTGTACCACTTGTGAAGGGGTGCAGGTCGGGTTTTATTCAAAGAGGTCGACAGCCACAACGATCTCAGTATAGAATGAAGCTGGAGTTTCCCTATGAAAGGGTTGAGTTCACTTGTGTTAAAGGATGCTGGCTTAGGGAAAGCGAATGGAACAGGAACCGACTTGGGGTAGTCAAAGATGGTTGATGTGTGGATGAATAAGCGCGACCATAAGAGTTTACAAGTGGGACCAGGATGGTCCATTACTGGAGCTATACAAGACATTTAGCAATTTACTGGAGCTATACAACAGAGATTTAGCAAGTGAAGGATAGGACACTATGTCATACAGTGTCTATTCAAAATAGTTGGTGTCGAATCAAAGCAATCAATGGGGCTGAAGATCTTGACAAATAGGGACAGACCACTTGAGGAAAGGGTTGTCTAGGAGCTGCTGATAAGTTCACTCCACTATTGAAAATAGGGAGGAAAGGAGAGGTGTGAGGTCATGAAAGGATTCCTGTCAACTCCGGGGCACTCTGTGACAATGCTACTAGGCACGGAATTGCAGAGTTCATGGATAATCACACTTAAGTGCACAAGTGTGTAACAATGGCAAATGTGGGATGCAGAGTGCAATGACACTCGAGACATGAATGAGACAAGGAGGGCGAGACTAAAGGCTGAGGCTCGAAGGGATACTGTATTCTGGGATCTGATCTGGTACTGAGCTGGTATGTTTTTTACATGGGCTTTATATACGATTTTCTACTCTAGATAACAAAATAACACTTGTAAAATTTCTCCTTGCAACCATATATCCAAATCCATCTTGAAGGTCTTCTCGCAATGGGGCTAGCTGATTGCCGTGCACAGCAACTCCAGGGTTCATCTGACTTGGCGTGGCCCTGTTCTCGATATTCTGCAGACCTGACTGTCAGTTACTAAAGCTGGTTGTCAGCCAATGGCTTTATTCATCTGCTAGGGTCCTAATCCACTGCATTGGTGCGTTGCTATGGCTGACGTGGTGATTGGATCCTGGAATGTAGATCTTTCAAATGCGGATATGTCTTGATGGCACAGTCCCTTCTCTGGTGAACTAAGCTATGCCGGCTGATGATTTTCCTGTGACTTGGCCAATAGAGTGATGATATCGGGTGCAAATGACCGACTGGCACTGGGTCTGGATGGTGTACATGGGATACGACTCGATCGTTGGTTGTGGGTGATGCTTTCCTTACTGCAGAAAAATGCGGAGTTGTGTGGAATTGCACAGAGTTGCTTATTGCTATTGTGGAATACCTGTGGATGACTCCTCTACACCCCTAGCTCAGAATGATGCTCATCACTGCATCAAAATTAGGCTCAAGAGTTTGATTGACTGAGGACGAGTTATCAGATCAGTCAGGGTCTGAGACTCAGGGATAGATCAGCAGAGGAACTAGCCACTTAATGCAAAATTACGAGTTATGACAGAAGCCCACTGTTCAAATAAATGGGTGTGGAGTTTTCCTGACAAATCTACATAGGCTTGCCTAAGGGCAAGTACCTAGATGTAAAGGAACAGGGGAAGAATCCTGGATGCCAGATATATTGGGTCAGGAAATATGAAGGAGGAGATCCGGCTTAGTATAAGCCAAAGATGGTTAAGGAGTCAACAAAATGGACACAGCCATATTAAGTGGAGTCGGGACAACTCATTTCTGGAGCTATACAGGAGATTTAGCAGTGGGAGAACCAGCCACTTAAATAAGTTGGTAGAATGGAAATGGATCTTGAACATCAGCAGGGAAATCCCCGAGTCAAGAGTATATGGAGAGTGAACAAGGGGTGAAGGATGGATTGCCTGAGTTAGGAAAAACAATAACCAGGAATCAAGAGTCTAATCGGACAGTGGATGAGTCGCCAGATATGGGACTCTGGGAATAGATTGGCAGGAGTACCAGCTGCCTTAACAAGTTGGAAACCCAGTAATGCACTGGGTTATCAAAAGCAAATATCTAAAGAAGATGGAGTCACAAGCAGTGACACTCTCTCAGAAGAGATGTGAAAACTTTGGAAGCAGTAGCAGACTGCTTGGTTAAAATGTGCCGAAATTCCTCAAGGTCTATGAGTACACAGACCTTAGGAAGAGGAATTATCAGATGACAATTGATAGACACCTTCAGGATCCACCATCGAGCTTGGATTAAAGAAGGATGCAGTGACTTCAGAACACTGGAGGAGTGTTTACAATCAGTTGAAGAAAAGTAGTCGGCAGTTCAAGACCAATGAAAGGACAAGTGTGGCAGCGAAGCCACCAAAATCGACGAAAAATGGGGAATTTTTTTTTCAACACAACTTAGCTCTGTCGCCTTATCCAGGAACACACTGAGGAGTGTTCCTGGGGCTCTGTCACTATTGGGGTGAAGGACAAAGGGGAGGAAAGAGTGACCTTATGAAGAAGGGTGAATGAGTGCCCAGAAGGCAATACCCCCTGGGTGGAGAGAATCCCAGAGAAAGGGAATGAATGCCTGACCCTAGGAGAGCGAGTAACAGGAGTGGAAAAAGAAAAAAAATTCAAAATTTTTGGGCCATTTTGTTTTTTTTATGAAAACATTGATGAGCATCGTTCCGAGCTAGGGGTGTATAGGAGTCATCCGCAGGTATTCTGCAATAGCAACGAGCAATTCTGCACAATTCCGTGCAATTCCGTGCAACTCCACATTTTTCCGCAGTAAGGCAAGCATCACCCACACTCAACAAGCAAGTTGCCTCCCGCATACACCATCCATACCCCACACCAGTCAATTATTTACACCCGAAGTCAGCACCCCATTGGCCGAGTCACATGAAAATTGTCAGCCAGTATAGCTTAGGTCACCGGAGAAGGAACCAGCACCATCAAGACATATCTGCATTTGGATGATCTACATTCCATGATCCATCGCCACATCATCCATAGCGACACACCAACACAGCGGAATAGGACCCTAGTGGACAAATAACACCATCGGCTGATGACCAGTTACAGTATAGACTAGTCAGGTCCGCGGAATATTGAGAACAGGGCCACATCAAGCCAGATGAACCCTGGAGTTGCCGCACATGGCAATCAGGCAAGTCTATTTCAATCTGACAAGTCTATTAGCATCCCACGCAGGATCATGATATTGGTTCCCACCACGGCACTCGTATTCCACCATTGCATCCCTCAGCTAGCCCCATCACGAGAAGACCTTCAAGACGGATTTGGATATATGGTTGCGAGGAGAAATTTTACAAGTGATATTTTGTCATCTAGAGTAGAAAATCATATATAAAGCCCATGTACAATTAACATACCAACAGAGTAACAGATTAGATCCCCAGAATACAGTATCCCTTCGAGCCTCCTCCTTTAGTCTCACCCTCCTTGTCTCACTCACGTCTCGAGTCACATTGCACTCTGTGTCCCATGTTTGCCATCGTTACACACTCGCGCGCTTAAGTGTGATTATCCGTGAACTCTGCAATTCCGTGCATAGTAGCATTGTCACAGAGTGCCCTGGAGTTGACGGGAACTCTTTCACGACCTCACACCTCTCCTTTCCTCCCTATTTCCAATAGCAGAGCAAACCTATCATATTGGCTGCCCCAGTGAGGCCTTTGAAAGAATTACGCCATCAACCCCATCCAAGTTACCCCACAATCAGCAGTTCCACACCCCAAGCCCAGCAATTCTACTCGTTCAACAGCTCCAGTTTCCACCATTCTACGAAAGCCACAATGACCAACTATGCCAAACCCATGCCTGCTCGTTATGATGACACTGCACCCTGCTTCGACTCCAGCCAACCCCGCCACCTCATGCACTACTTCAACGAACTTGAGTTGTTGTTCAGTGAAGCTGGAATCAATTCTGTGCAGCAAAAGAAGGCATACGCACTACGATATCTCCATGACATGGAGTATGATCTATGGAGAGGAGTTGAAACCTATGATGCGGCATCTACGTATGAGGAGTTCAAAGCATCAGTCATCGCACTATACGCCGGAGTAATCAATGAGTGTGAGCACACTCAGTCGGATTTGGATCAACTAGTGGAAGAGACTTTCCGGCTCAGAATCAAATCCGCGGAAGAACTATGCAGCTACTACCAGCGATTTTTAGTGATCACTAGGTATCTCATTAGGAATGGATGACTCACAATGCACCAGCAATGTGAATACTTCTTCAAGGGATTCCAAGTCTGTGTCGGAATAGAAATGTATCACTACATGCAAAGCCACTACCCAAACGGGCACCGCGACGACCCATACTCCCTCAAGCAAACCCTAGCAGCTGCAAAAGAAGTCATTCAAGGCTCGTCATTCTATGATAAACTGATCAACAAGCCCACCATGCCCCGTATTGTCAATTCCACCAACTCCGCAGTGTACCCCATCAATTCCGCCAACTCCACAGTGTACCCTGCCAATTCTGCAGTCTATTCTGCCAACTCCGCGTCAACTCCACTTGTCAAACCTGAGCCAATAGTTACACCCAGAATAAAGACAGAAGACATGTTCGGCATGACAGAAAGGATGGTCCAGAGCTCACAACAGACCCAAACGATGCTGCAATCGCTCACACAGTCAGTTGTGACGAACCAGACTCATGTGACAGCCCCGCGGAATTGTGTGACAGCCCCGCAGAATTGGTCGCAAGCCATGCCAGCCACTAGTGCCAACGCAGTCCCACTAGGATCAAGTTCCAGATCACGTCCCTCAATGTTCTATGCATCCTGCGACCACTATCAGGAGCTAATGGCAACAGCAACTACCACATCAATGCTAAGTTACGAGACTGCAGCAGTGAACCCCGCAGACAATGTTGATGAAGAAATCGAGCGGCTACAGAGGACCCTTCTAGCATTGCAAGCAAAGAAAAAGGTAGTATCTGACGGAGTAGAGAGCCCCCTACAAGCAAAAGGAACAGAATCGCTACCACCAGCACCAGCACTAGTCATCACAACCCCAGCCATACCCCGTGGACCACCCGGATTCGTCGAAACATGCAAGGAGAAGTACCAGGATTTTCAGTAAGCCTCAAGGAAATGATTGCAAGTCACAGAGAGGAAAACCGTAGCACCACCACTGAGCCAGCCCAGCAACAACCCAGCCAGATAGAAGCTAGTATCCTGATAACCAGCACCAGCCACCACAAAACTGACCCCAACATTTACGCATCAACCCCACCAGCCTCTGTCCTCGATAGTCAGCCCGTCAAGTTCAGTCCACCATCAAGTCCCATGATATCACAGATTTCAGCCGAGTTTTCAGTTGTTGAGTCCCCAGTAGCAGCCACCAAGTCCCTATAAGAGAATGTAGTCAAGCCTAGTTGCCCTGCCGAACCCTGTCACGCCCCAGTCAATTCCACCCCAACTCCGACACATTGAGAACAGAACATTAGGTATCCCGCTCCAGTCATGCAAGCACCATGCCACTGCCACCATTCCGCTCACCACCTATGGGTGACATATGATGAAGAAGACATCAGCAGTGACAGCAACAGTAGCGACAACAAATCAGTAATTGACAAGTGGCCAGACATAGACGACAACCCCAACCCAGGAGGCAACTACTGCTGAACAGATGACATGAATCCTGCAAGATACCCAGTACATAGCCACGCCATTCACCATTCTTTGTTTGTCAAGATTTATTTCCATTTTTATTTCGACCACGAGCAATCGACTAGCCAGTTCCTTCATGCGACTGACTGAGGACAGTCAGATTTTTAAGTGGGGGGGACATGATGAGCATCGTTCTGAGCTAGGGGTGTATAGGAGTCATCCGCAGGTATTCCGCAATAGCAACAAGCAATTCTGTGCAATTCCGTGCAACTCCGCATTTTTCCGCAGTAAGGCAAGCATCACCCACACTCAACAAGCAAGTTGCCTCCCGCATACACCATCCATACCCCACACCAGTCAATCATTTACACCCGAAGTCAGCACCCCATTGGCTGAGTCGCATGAAAATTGTCAGCCAGTATAGCTTAGGTCACCGGAGAAGGAACCAGCACCATCAAGACATATCTGCATTTGGATGATCTACATTCCATGATCCATCGCCACATCATCCATAGTGACACACCAACACAGCGGAATAGGACCCTAGCAGACAAATAACACCATCGGCTGATGACCAGTTACAGTATAGACTAGTCAGGTCCGCGGAATATTGAGAACAGGGCCACATCAAGCCAGATGAACCCTGGAGTTGCCGCACATGGCAATCAGGCAAGTCTATTTCAATCTGACAAGTCTATTAGCATCCCACGCAGGATCATGATATTGGTTCCCACCACGGCACTCGTATTCCACCATCACGTCCCTCAGCTAGCCCCATCACGAGAAGACCTTCAAGATGGATTTGGATATATGGTTGCGAGGAGAAATTTTACAAGTGATATTTCGTCATCTAGAGTAGAAAATCATATATAAAGCCCATGTACAATTTGTTATGAGCACACCTCTTATTTCAAACTTTACAGTAACGACATCAATGACACTTACGAAGATACGGTCATGAGGAGTCGGGAGATATTTTTCATTTCTTTTTATCTATTTTACTTTGCTCAAACGTCTATGAGCAAGACTACGCAACGGGACTCTAGGAGGATGGCCTACGTGAACTGCGGTCCCTATTAGGAAGGAGGTTAGGTCAGCATCGGCTATGGAGATAGACCGAGTGCCGACAAGGAACACGGCCCGATGATGGGCCTACGCCATGAAAGGAATCATGAGCGGCATGGTGCCTGAGGGGCGACATGGGAATGCCGAGGAGTACCGAGTCAACGGTACAGTGTGCATGGGAATTGGCCGACAAGCTTGAACAATAGCAAGGCTGCATGCAGACAACCCAGGAGTTGGGTGTGGGAGGAACTCTCCATGAATGGTTAGATGGGTGCAGAGTAAGCTGCTGCGCATTGATCCCCAGTGAGGGACTTTAGCTGCGCGCTGCCTGCACACAGACCAGGGGAGCGGTATATAAGGGCCGTAGTTTACAGTAGGAGACTCTTTGTCACTAGACATAGCTTCTGAGCAACATATCTTTTCTTTGGCCTAACAAGCCCCACTCTGAGTCGCTTAGGTTGTGTCTAGGGCAGTCCTGACACAATTAACATACCAGCAGAGTAACAGATTAGATCCCCAGAATACAGTATCCCTTCGAGCCTCCTCCTTTAGTCTCGCCCTCCTTGTCTCACTCATGTCTCGAGTCACATTGCACTCTGCGTCCCACATTTGCCATTGTTATGCACTCACGCGCTTAAGCATGATTATCCGTGAACTCTGCAATTCTGTGCATAGTAGCATTGTCACGGAGTGCCCCGGAGTTGATGGGAACTCTTTCACGACCTCACACCTCTCCTTTCCTCCCTATTTCCAATAGCGGAGCAAACCTATCAATGTCAATCCCAGTAAGGCGCTGGGTCATCAAAAGCACAAGGAAGGCACTAGATCAGCAGGGATAACAGTGCAGATATCCCAGTAAGGCGCTGGGTTACAAAAAGCATGGACGCATCAGGGGGGAAGGAACTATAACAGTTACCCAGTGCAAAATTAAAGTCATAACGGATGGGAGTTCTAAGTGTGAACATCCAAAGAAGTCTAGGAGGGAGGTCAGTAACCAAAGGACCAATGAATAGGTCAAGAGTCAGAGCCAGAAAAAGACTAGGATGGATTGAAGTTATGGACATCCAGTAGAGGGCTGGAGAATCAAAACTCAAATAGGCTGTTGAGGTGGACAAAGTACAGGGGGGTGCTTTTGAGGACCACTTAAAAGAAAGCCAACAGACAGTGGTGCAACATTGGGAGACGACCAATGCAAAGGAGGATCAATCAGGGGAGTCGTGCATTCACAACTTAAAAGAAAGAAGTTGAAGAAGGAAGGCGAGCAGGACGACACTTCCTGGTTCTCGGGACAAGAACCTTTGAGGAAAGGGTGATGTTAGGAGTGGATCCTAGCAGGCACTTTCTATTTTTTGATCTAGTGGTCAGGGACCACCGTGGGAGCATAGGAGACCAGGGGAACATTTCGCGTGCATCAAAGCATGGGAGCATTCAGGAGACTACAAGACGATGGCCAGTCAAGGAGCCATCAGTATACTAGGAAGGAGGGTGACACCCCTATCATTATGGGCATGTTACATCAGTGTCACAAGTCACTACGAGGATATGGCATGGGTACAGCCACAGGGCCAGACAGGGCCAAGAGTGCACAGGCATAGGAGTCCAAAGTCATTATGGACACAGCCACAGAAGCCCCTATGAGGGATTAGCCCAGCACCTGCCATACGAGGACTTGAGGGGAGGGATTAGTCAAGGAGCACAGCCACTAGGACATACATGGATAAAGGCATCACAGGACCAAGACCAAGGATCGTTTAACTATACAGAGAGCACACAGCAATGGCGGCTCTTAGCGACAGGTCTAGAGGAGGTCCAGATGAAGTCCAGACACAGGCACAGCTCAGACGAACCTGAGACAATGGTAGAGGGAGGAAGGTCATTAGACCAATGGCAGAAAGGCCGCACTATGATGACACGAGGCAGCACTCATACTTAGCACTCATGGCATATGCTGGGAAGATAAATGCCAGCTTAGGATATTGGACATGGATGCCAACAACAGACTCAATAAGCCAGGGGAAGGCATGAGTACAGAATAGGCTGAGCGGCATATAATCCCATAGCACACTGATGAACCAGAAGGTCGGAACAGTCTAGGGTGGTCCACAAAGATCCAGGTTTGGCTAGAGGCAGCCATCAAAGGATAAAGTTGTCATGTTGGAGGATCACACTCATATGCGCTCTCATGAAACATGTGCCGAACAGCAGGGATGGGTGCTGAAACACAGAGGGAGTGTTGTTGGTCTATGGGAGGTACCAGGGGGGATTCCCTGGAGGTATATAAGGTCAGACGATTGTGGTCTTGAGTCCTTAAGACTCAAGATGGTTTCTCTCTCACTAGGAGTTAATTCTCTCTAGTAGAAACATCTTTGTAGTAGGGCTTGCAATATAGCCTGTGTTTCATCTCTGGAGTAGCACTCCACCTCTGCGAGGCATTAGGGTTTTGTTCATGAATGGGAGCTCCTAACAGCCAGCACCTGGAGGAAACGATTAATGCCTGATACTCTTCATATTGATGTGACTTTTGTTGATCTATATGGCAGTTGCAAAGATTCAAGAAAATAAAAATGAATGAGATGGTTAAATAAAATTCCCATCCACCTGCCTCTTGAGGGCTGCAAGGGACAACTTGTTGTTGAATAAATAATGATCTGGAGCATTGAGTATCAAACTCATAGCCTCATATATTATATCATTATTTATGAATGCTCACCAAATCACAAATATAATCTGATATTTGTACACTGTTGACACTTTTATAGTGTTTAACAGATATTATAGAGTTTCATCCCAGGAACAGTATGAAATGACAGTGTGTGAGACACAATGCATGAAACATGCTTCACACATCAAGTATTGACAGATTGCTGTAAAATGCGCAGCAATATGACACCATGCGCAGCAGGAAGCTGCGCATTACTAGATATAGGTATATTAGATGTAGTTACATGTGATTTCTGTAACTGTATATAAGCAGCACCCTTTGCACTGCTAAAATACATCTCCTGATCTATTGCATAGTTGAGCCCTAGCTCCTAAGCATTCTAAACAGTACTCAGTAAGTCCCCTCGCTTACTAAGCCTCGCTCTGCGCTGCCGTTGCTCGTTTCAACAGGTTATGGGCCCCACATGAATGAAAACCTTGTGCTGTGCATATTACATGTGTCAGCACCCTTTTGTCATAACAAAGGTAAACAAGGGAAGTAATGGATGTGCCCATAGTACTGTAATTAGAGTAGTATACATCCGATTATGTCACTAATGTGCTATCTCTTGAAGCATGACAGGAATGCTTCTTGTTCATCCTAACAAGCCTCTAATGCTTGGGATTTGAGCGACCGCCTTGGATGGCGTGACAATAATCACTAGTGTGACACACTTCACCAGTCCCCGGTTCTGCAATATCCAGGTCAATACAAAAAATGTAGTCCTGATTGGTAAATCAATAAATTACCTGGTCTGGTGAACCATTCAAATCACTCGGGTTTAGGGCTGTCCCATGACAGATAAAGGGTCTAGGCTTAATTGCTTAGATCTGGAAAGGTTTTGCACCCCCCTATTGGCCGTGAATAATTAAGTGCTTATGTAGGCCATTTTTGTCGGCATAAAATCGTTCTCCACAATTAAAAATAGTAGTAATTCTGTATAAGGGTCGTGCTGCATGGGACATTGTTCCCTGGTACATGCAGACCAGCAATGGGCACTGATTAGCATCCCATCTACATTAGGACGCTCCTTAGTGTCATATAATAGCTTATTACTATATCTATAAATAGTGGAGGATATTTTTATCGCTGTGGGGAACTTGATGGAGCCCCCAAGCACTCCTGAAGGGCTGGATCCCCTTCTGGCGATGAATTATAGCACATTATGACAAAAAGCAAACTACCATGTTTATGCACATGCTCAGGCATTTATCACGGGAGAATAAAATCGAAAACTCAATGTCCATACCTTTGTTCTGAGCAACGAAAGTCTTTTCAGACTGTTGCTTACATCCTTCTTCACAGAACAAATCAAACAACCAACCAAACTTTTATATTACAAATGTCTTCCTCCTCCAACAACACCACTTCTTCCTCTGCTTCTGCTGGCTCTTCCAGCAACAAATATATCACAGCTGGTACCCCTGGCTCCAAATCCGACTCCTCTTCTCAAAAAATTGCCAAAGCTGGTTTTACCAGCTCCATTTTCATCAATACCTTGCAATCTACCAGCAAGGGTCCCACTGCTCCTATTGGGATGTCCACCAAAAAGTCTCCTTGGTACAAGGAAGTCCAGGAAGATCTTGAAAACTGCAGAAAGCACATTGCAGATGTGCAACTTTCTATCTGGAAGCATCGTCAAGAATTAGATGATGAAGCAGCCAGACTAGCAAGTGAGGATTCTTTGGTGGATGAAATTTTCGATGACATTCGAAAATTCCAAGCAGGTTGCCTTCAACAGGCGAACTATGGGAAAAATGTTCATAACATTGCAACTGGAGAGATGAAATCAGCCCAAAAGGCTGATAAAGGAAAAGGAAAAGAAAAATCAGTTTCATATGCCAATATTGCAAAAGCAGGTCTATCTGCTAAAAACAAGGCAGGCGCTACCTTCTCCTTGCATCCAAAGAATCAACTAAATTGGCCAACTTCTGAAGAAGTTAGGACCTGGTTCTTCAACCTTGGTGGAAAGGTGGAGGACTGGATGCAGCAACAGGTGGAGGTACCAGCCACTCAAAAGAGAAATAGCGGGTCTGGAAGTGAAGCCTGGGACCACGCTAAGGAGTGGTCGAAAATTGGGAAAGTAAAAATACTGCCCAATAAATATCACAGTGATTCTGTTTTAGAGGAAAGCAGAACCACTAAAATCAATAAATATATTTCCACCATGCACCAAGCTATCCGCCAGGAAATGGAGGATAAAAAACAAGTTGAGGATCTGATAGAAAGTATCCAAGAAACTGTTGATAACTTAAATCAAGAAAAGTTGAGGGAGAAAAGCTTTAGAAAGAAAGCTAAAAAATTGCGCCAGAAAGAATGCAAAGCCAAGAGAGAGTTGGCTGAACGACCAAGAATACCACCCAAAACTCACAAGTTGTATATACTTGATGAGGAGATATACAGTTCCGATTATGTGCATCCTTCCTTGAATGATAGTGAATACTCTTCTTTAATCAAAGCTAGAAGAAATCAAGAGCTTGAAGAAGGAGAGTTCATTATAGTAGAACTCAAGGGAAGGGATGGACTTATCCACCCTTGGGTTCATACTGTCGAAAGTCCTGTATGGTCAAAAATTGGTTATTGCTATCTGGCAGCAATAAAAACCCATGCATTGGCTCAATATCAATGGCCACAGTACATTGATATCCAAGAATTGGCTTCATACTCAAAGTCAATTAGGAAGAGAGTCAACTTCCATTTACACAAAATTAATGGTGATCAGTCTAGTCGCCATCGTCATCTAGTCATCAATCCAAGAGCCCAGACAGGCTGGATGGAAATTGACAATCTTGCTAGAGCAGCAAATGTTGATATAATCATTGGAGGAGAAGATGACTTATCTAAAATTCCAACGCTTACTGGAAGCAATAATTGGAATGAGTGGTCAGCAGCTATCAAAGCTGCTCTGCAATATAAAGGTCTCTGGCAATATGTTCTAGGAAATAGGATTAAGCCACAGCTTACAGAAGCTGAGAAAAAGGCAGAGACAGCTGAAAGTACCACTGCAACTGAGCTTCATCATATTAAAGAAAAAAGAGAAGCTTGGGATGACTATTGCGACAATGATGACAAGGCATTGGGATTAATGACCATGAAAATCTCACTGTCTTTAAGACACCTTATTAAACCATGGTCAAACTCTACCTTCAATGCATTACAGGAAGCCTTTGGCAAGCCAGGAGCAGCTGGCATTTTTGTTTACTTTTCAAAAGTAATACATTGGAAGATCAACATCAATAAATTGACAGAGTCAGTCAATGAGCTATTGACAACAGCTAATCGACTTTCTGTCAATGGCTTCACATTCCCCGACAACATGCTAGCAATGGTAGTGTTAGCATCTTTGCCACATGGATGGGACAGCATCTCATCTAGTGTATTATTAACGACAAAAGCAAGTGATTTGAAACTTGCTGATATTCTTCCAAAGATAGAGGAAGAATCTCAAAGGCGGAGAATGTCTTCTGGGGGGGTTGTTCACACTGCTCGAGTGAAGCTTCCCAAAGGCCCTAACAGGCCTAATTGGAATCAACAACAAAATTCTGGTCCTAGTAACCAGAATAACTACAAACCTGGTTTTAATAACCAGAATTCATATTCTTTGAACCAAAATAAAGGGAAATGGATGACACCAGGGCCATCTTCCAGACACTCTAACACTGGCAAACCCCAGTTCTTGTCTAATCAAGAAAGGAACAAAATTAATTGTGACAACAAAAAGAAAAAGAAGGCCTTTCTATTAGATCAACAACAAAAGAACAACACTGGGGAAACCAGGAAAGCGAATACACCTAGATTCACTCATTTAGTAGACAGGATAGATCCTGCGCTACCCTTGATTTGGAGAATGGCACCATTAGCACCTAATCTACAGCAACTGAAGGCTCAAGGATATTCAGTCACAGATAATGTAGAAATGCAAATGGTGGTTGATCCAATTGCTGAAAACTGTTTCAAAGTCCTAGATGAAGGGGCTGACATTGAAATGGACAATACGTCAGACACAGTCTCTCTAGGAGAAGACTTTTATGACACAGCTGATGGGGAATATCAGTATGTAAATCTTTCTACTCAAAAGTTCTTCTCTGATAAAAAATCAGTGAGGACTATCAAGACGAGCCCAAAGTAGTAAGATAAATGTGTGTGGTTGTGACAAGTGTAAGGAATTTGAGTCCAAAGGAACTCCATGGATGATTGATTCAGGAGCATCTATTCACATAACTCCTGAAATCAAAGATTTCTCTGAATATCATCCTTTTAAAGTTTCACAGCCTGTATTTACAGCTGATAAACGATCTCAAGTAGCAATACTTGGAGAAGGAACTGTGTTCCTGCAGGTAGAAACCATGCATAAACATAAACATGTCATTAAACTTGAAAAAGTTTGCTACATGCCTGCAGCTAGTGTCAGACTTATATCATCTGGACAACTAAAGCTACAAGGCTTTCATGAAAAATCAGACAAGTATAGTACTATATTTTCACTAAAAACTGGGCAACCATTTATAATGGCATATCCTAGACATATAGGAGATCCCATTCATTGGATTTTGACTGAAATAGTCCATCCAAGTGTAAAAATGGCTGAACCTTCAGTTCATATAGTGGATTATAACACTTGGCATCGAAGATTGGGTCACCCATCTAAAAATGTATTAAAACATGTCTTCGATCATACAAAAGGGTTTGACAAATTATCTATACCAACAACAGATACAATTTGTCCTGGATGTGCACAAGGAAAGATGCATAATAAATCTTTTCCTACATCAATCAAGCGAGCTTCAAAGCCACTTGAATTGATTCATGCAGACTTATTAGAATTGCCTATGGAATCTTATCATCGAAAGAAATGGTGTCTTATGATACTAGATGATTATTCTTCCTATGCTTATATGGCACTTCTTTGAACTAAATCAGAAACATTCACTGCTTTCAAGAGTTATGTAGAACTCATGGAAAATTAATATAGCAGTAGAGTTAAATGTTTCAGATCAGATCGAGGGGGGGAATTTAAGTCACATGAATTTAGCAGGTTTCTTGCTTCAAAAGGAATCTTTAGAGAACAAAGTGCACCTCACATACACCAACAAAATGGTCGTGCTGAACAATTAAATGATACTATACTTGAAAAAGCAGAAAGCATGAGATTAGAATCTTCCTGCCCAAAATTATGGTGGGAATTTGCCTTTGAAACTGCTATTCATGTATACAATCGCACACCATTACAAAGGACGAATTGGTCTACACCCTATGGAAACATGACAGGTGAAAAACCTGATGTTCATTACCTTAAAGTGTTTGGTTGTCTAGCTTGGGTTTACATACCTAAAGAAATTCATAAAGATAAGCTGTCACCAAGATCTGAACCAATGACCTTTATTGGTTATGACATAGGATCTAAAGCTTATAAATTTATGAAGAAAGACAACACTATATTCATTGGTGTTAAAGCACTGTTTAATGAATCAGTATTTCCACGAAAAAGCGAAAATTATAACAAAGATAGACTATTTGAAAGTCCACCAGGTATTAACCAAAGGGATCAAAATGGACATGAATCTGACTCCAATTCCCAAAACAACAATCATCTCAATAGTGACGGCAATGATCCCAAACCATATAAACCATCATTCAATCATGATCTTACACCAGATGAAGAGCAGAATTCATCTCATGAGAATGATGATATAGAGCCTAATAATAATGGTGGAGAACAGGATTTACCTGTCAGACCTGATGTTCAAGGATCAAGTGAAAACAGATCTGAAGAGAATTCCAGTAGATGGCCTGGGACACAACATCATGCACCACCAGATATCAAAAGAACACAAAAAGAGAAAAAGGTTACAGAAAGACAATCCCAAAAACAACCTGAACCTATTCCCTTCCCACTTCGCCAAAGTACTAGAGAAAGGAAACCAGTTTATAAGAAGGGTAATATTTATGGAAAGAAAACTCCTCTTGAAATTGAAAAACAACTGGAAAAGAATCCTTTCAATGAGTCTGAAGACTCTGATAGTCAAAAAGACACTTCAAGCGAAATATCAGATGAATCTGATCCTGGTATTATTCAGGATAAAGGAATTTCAGATATAGATATGCTGCTTAATCAGTTACAAAAAGAGGGAGGAAGGAAATTTATCAATTTCCTACTCTCAAAAGCAGTATTACCTAAATCTGATATCCCTGTTCATTTAAGGGACATGTTAAAAATTAAAGAATCTGATCCTAAAGCTTTTCAAGAATGGATTAAAGCTATGGAGGATGAGATTGAAGCTCTATTCGAACAAGATGTTTGGGAGTTAGTTGATTGTCCAAAAGATTGTAAACCTGTGAAGTGTAGATGGGTTTACAATATTAAAAGTGATGGTCGAAAACATGCTCAACTTGTTGCTAAAGGATTTTCACAAATACCTGGCATAGATTATGATGACACTTTTTCTCCTGTTGCACAATTTGAAACAGTGAGATTACTTCTGGCTTCAGCTGCACTTGAAAATTGGGAAATCAAGGCACTAGATGTTAAAACAGCTTTCCTATATGGAAATCTTGATGAAGAGATTTACATGGAACAGCCAGAAGGCTTTGTCACAAAAGGACAAGAGGGAAAAGTCTATAGATTAAAAAAGGCCCTATATGGTCTTAAACAAGCATCATATGCTTGGAATAAACAAGCTGATAAAAGCTTGAAATCCTTAGGATTTAACAGATGTCTTTCAGATACAGGAGTTTATATCCTTAACAAACAAGGATCAATAATAGTTGTCATACTATATGTTGATGACGTACTATTTCTGGGAAATGACAAAAGACTCTTATTAGACAAAAAGAGCAAGTTCATGAAAATATGGGAATGTAGAGACTTAGGACAAGTTTCTGAATATCTAGGGATGAAGATATCTTGAGATAGACCAAATCAATTACTGATAATTGATCAAATAGACTATGCTAAGAAAGTTGTTAAGCGTTTTGGTCAAGAAAATGCTAAACCTGCTAGAACACCATTACCAGCAGGGTATGTTCCTAAACCAAATGAAGGAACAGCAACTTCTGAGCAAAGAAGCTATTATCAATCCATAATTGGATCATTATTATATTTAACTCTTGGAACTTGTCCAGATATTGCATTTGCAGTAATAATGATGTCACAATTTATGGTTAATCCTTCTGAAGAGCATATACGTACAGAAGGCATTATACATTATCAAATATGTTGCCACCAACATTAATGGCAAAATAGTGTATAATGGAAAGAACCATGAAGGTTTCATTGCATATTGTGATGCAGACTGGGCAGGTGACCAGATTAATAGAAGATCTGTCACCGGATACATAGTAAAATTAGCTGGAGGACCAGTTAGTTGGGTTTCAAGGAAACAAAAGACAGTTGCTCTGTCATCGACAGAAGCAGAATATATGAGTCTGTCTGATACATCAAGACAAATAGTCTGGATACAGTCTTTATTCCATGAAATTGGAAAGACTATAAAAATGATTCAATTAGGAGTAGATAATCAAGGAGCAATCTTCCTAGCTTCTAATCCTGCTCAAGAGCATAGATCTAAACACATAGATATCTGCTACCACTATGTTAGAGAATGCATAGAGGAAGGAAAAGTGGAACTTGTGTATATTCCCACAAATCAGCAACTTGCTGATATCTTGACTAAAAATTTGTCTTTTGATAAATTCACAAAGTTAAAATCTGAAATTGGATTAGTGATTTCTCAGCATGGGGGAGTGTTGAATAAATAATGATCTGGAGCATTGAGTATCAAACTCATAGCCTCATATATTATATCATTATTTATGAATGCTCACCAAATCACAAATATAATCTGATATTTGTACACTGTTGACACTTTTATAGTGTTTAACAGATATTATAGAGTTTCATCCCAGGAACAGTATGAAATGACAGCGTGTGAGACAGATTGCTGTAAAATGCGCAGCAATATGACACCATGTGCAGCAGGTATGGTGCAACGTGCAGCAGGAAGCTGCACATTACTAGATATAGGTATATTAGATGTAGTTACATGTGATTTCTGTAACTGTATATAAGCAGTGCCCTTTGCACTGCCAAAATACATCTCCTGATCTATTGCATAGTTGAGCCCTAGCTCCTAAGCATTCTAAACAGTACTCAGTAAGTCCCCTCACTTACTAAGCCTTGCTCTGCACTGCTGTTGCTCATTTCAACACTTGTGCAAGTGAAAGAAGAAGAAAAAGGTACATACAACATTGATGCCTAAAATCCATTATCCTGCTCCCACCAAATGCAAAAAGGGGCACACTTTACCTCATGTTGGGAATAAGCAAGCATTGGATATATCCGTATACGACGCGAGTTTCCATAAGCGGAGAAGTAAATCACGATTAGCTATATAAGGTACATAGTGCCTGAACTAATAACAACTTCTCACCGCCATCTCAGACCAGTTCTCACACGTAATATCCCGCCTTTATTCATACGCATAACGCCTTCGTGCTATTCAACTATCACATGAATATTCTAAAACCTCAAAAAGTACCAAAAGCAGGATTTGGCGACAACTTCATTGGGCGCAAAGATACGCATACGGTAGATTTCGGGTGTGGGATCAGGCTCTGCGGGGAGGTGGCGCCTGACGACTTGGTATCTGCATCTTCAAGGGGCGATAATCAATCAAACCTATCTGTGACACTATCTTAATAAGTTATTGCACGGTGTACTCGGGGGAGGCGCCGATGAAAAATGTGTGTGATTATATGTGACAAGGGGAATTCGAGTTTTGAACTTGGAATTGACCTAGCCACTCTCCCTTCCTTCCAATCCATTTGCAAACCTTATAAACGCAGGGAAGCATCATAAGCTACAAGATATCTACATTTGACGGGTGTACGGTGCACAACACGTACATGAAAAATCGATTTGTGAAAACTTACACTAGATAGTAATAACCGATTCGTCGTTCTCGGAAAGTATTTAGTTAAGTAATCCTATTATATCTGCCACAGGCAGAATTAGATAGGTCCCCTGACTAGAATATACATCCGGTCGTCAACGATAGAGGAGTTTGCGAACACACGGCCAGATTGTACCAGTTCAGCAATATGGTCTGCTCTCTGTGCGTGTATAATGGGATCATCACTAGCAACCGCCATCAGAACATAGGCATTATCCTCGCCACGGTAACGAAACGTTAATTTTCGTACGTTCGGGTTTTCTGTCGCAACGCCACGCTCCCATACTTGGTACGCCGTCAATTGGTCAAGATCACTGGAACTGGGTAATACTGGTTTCTGTTCATGTTGCACGCGTTTCTAACAGAAATGGGTTGACAACCTGAGGTTGGATCACGGTAAAGCATACCAAAAGACGAATGTTAGACGATTCTTGGATGTCACTGGGAGATGGCCATCGCTCCTAGAACAAATAGTTAATGAACACCAGAAGCCTGAGGATGACAGGAGTATACCAAGATGGCCAAATCTGCTTCAGGATGATTGCGTCTCTGCATATACAGCGGAGACGTATAGACGGTAGATAGGAAAACAAAGAGGAGAGTCAGTACAGCGAGGTGCATTGCTAGCAAATGGTTGGATATTGAAAATGAGGACCAGCCTGTCTCACATTCGGTTTGGATGGGCTTACTTATATCTCATCATCGTTGCTATCATCCCATATCCTCTGGCTTTAACAATATCAATCGATAAAAACGGCCTGACACCTGCATCTGTAAGGGGCGCAATCAATCAAAATTATTCTGTGACACTATCTTCATAAGTCATTGCACCAGTTCACTCGGCGAGGCTGCCTGCAAATGGAGCTCTGGGAAGCGCTGAACGCAGAAGGCCTGAATCCACGTCTTTGGATTTGTTTTTGTCAGAAATAGCGAATCGCCCGACAGAGTAGATTGGAGGTTCAGTCAGAAGGTCACCATGACGAATGTCATCAAACGTCGCGCATAGTCCCAACATTCAATTTTGGATGCACAGCCGCTTCAGATCACGGGAATTGCCTGCTTTGAACAATCTGCACAAATACACATAACATACATTGCAACCAAGAGGAAGCATTCTCCAGAGCGAACAGCTTTCTCACCCGAACTCACGCCCCTTGACCACTTTGCACCTTGAGTTGAGCCGGAAGCTTGAGCAGAATGTACCTCGAAAGACCTGTAGACGTGACCACCAACTCCCTCTGAATGAAATACCCCCACTTCCATGGATGAAACACGGCAAACCAATACCAGTATGCGATGCCAACAACCGACACCCCAAACGCCGCAACAGCATGGGACTAGGTAGATATCGGTCAAACTGGTCAAGACATATCAGGGTACGTACCCAGTATGGCAAATTCTCGTAAGTCGGCATGTCCTCTCTCGGCGGTATAAACGGCACGATCAAAAAGAACACATTCGATACAAAGTACGCGATCACAATCCATCTTGGTGACCGGACGGGTGGATTCCACTGAAACACGCTGTATCCCTTGACGTGGATCAGCAGTAGACCGATGGACACGAGCGTGTCGATGATGAAGACACAGTAGCATCCCACTATCATGCGAGACAGTGAGCAATCCAAGGATGCGGTTCAGAATGTGCAAACATACATCTCACAAAGAACTGGAACCCATCTCCTGGAGGCGTCACGAACAAGAGTGCACACGAGATGACGTATTGTATGAACAATCCGGCAAAGGGAGTGTTGAAAGGCTTGTTGCTGGCCAAAAAATGGGATGCGGGGAATATGCCTTCCCTACCCAACTCTTGAATGACTGAAAACGAAAAAGGAAATAAGACTGGGTGTATATGTGAGCCGGTAAAAAAAACCAACCTCGTCCTTGGGCGAATTGGCCCGCGAGTACGCTTCCGAGCACCGAGAGTGCGACAAAGAAACTGAGCACCTGGTTACGGCAGGCGTCAACTATAGAAACAACCACGATTATAGAGTTACCCACTCTCTCCACGTGGTCTCCAAACAAGTTCCTAAAAAAGAGCGAACTACGAATCATTCGTACGAGTGTTAATTTGCAAAAGCCAGTTTAGAGACTTACACGACCACGTTGTTGCCATCCAACATATCCTTTTTAGAAACGACGGCGAAAGAAAGCGATATTCACAAGGACATATAACGCAGCGACGATGGATATGCCCAACACCGAAGCCTTCTTCAGTGTCAATACTGGATTCTTTACTTCAGATAGAGCATAGTTCGCGTTTTGGTAGCCGACAAAGGCCCTAAACAAGTCAGAGTTTATCATTTCTGACCAGAACTGACAGACATACCAAAGAACGTTATAGACACCGGTAGAGAATCCATTGGGATCAAAACTGGTGCCATCCCAAAAGTTGTTCCAATCGAAATTATGCGGATTCTCATAGCCTTCTCGACCCTGGAAGCCTTTGACACCAGCGAGGGACAACATCCCCACTATCGAGATACCAACGAGTAAGACGATCTTGAATACGCCCAAAATGTTCTGAAGTCGGATGCCTAGTGTGTGATTCGCGCCGTGCACGAACGTGACAAAAGGAGAGACAGTAGTGTGCGAGTTGGCGGACATTGGTAGGGGTTGGTTCTATCCCAAGCGCACGTAGAGCAGTCTAATGTCGAGCAATGTTCATCAGAAGGAAGTACGATGGAGGAAAGACGGCCTACATGTTCCGAATACGATGCTACTGTCTGCGGAACTCCTCTGCGATAAGGAATAGATATCGGGTGATATACAGCACGATGGCTACACAAACTAACCGAGACGGTCGGAATATACCGCGAATATGGATGTCATGAGGTATTGGGGTCGGTTAAAAGTAAATTCGAGGTAATTCTTCTCCCCTCCGCTTTTGGGGAGACCCTAGAGAACATATACATGAGATGACGCGTTTCGACTAAGGGAGGAAATGCACCGTTCCATATTCGACGTATACAAACGTGCCTGCAGCGGCTATTAAAGTGCCGAGGACCCACATGATGAGTGCAACGCCAACACTTCCGGCGGCCTGGAGAATGGCACCAGGCGACGCATATATGCTGTTAAAACGTGAGCATTCCCATGGTGGAAACACCACAGTCCTGATCACTCATACCCAGTTCCTATGACAAAATTGAATATCAGCGCCGTCGCGCTGAAAAGACCTGTCCGAGCACGAAACACGTCAATTTCCGACTTGTCAAACAAAAGTAATGACGAGGACCTAATCGTCTGAGACCCGCAGGAACGTTGTCGAATGTTTCTCCATGGCTTTCTTTTCCGTCCAGTCAGCGGTTGTAATGTAAACAGCCATGAACGTGTATGATTACCATCTGCGTCCTTATGGTAGGGCTTGGGGCGAGTATTTGCTGCATTGGACGTTGGCGGAACAGCTGTTTCTGGGTCATGGGTGCCAGATCCACTCGGCTCCTGGGGAGGAAGCGAGGTATCAATAGCTGCCATAATCGGGCGGCTTCTGTGCTGCGCCCCCAACCAGGGTTGGCCGCCAGAGGTATCGTCTCGGGCTCCTGAGCAGCGCCGTGCGCTGGGTGTTCTTGCGTTGTGCTCATTCGAGCAAGGTATTACTACCTGCAGAGGGACGTGGGAAGAGAATCAAGGAAGCCAAGAACAAGCGTCGCGGCAGCGTTATAGGTTCCTATGGCTGGCTCGGATGGCCCAATATGGATTGTTCAGGCGCGATACAACTGTGTAATCTGCACGACATATATGTACAAGTTGCCACCCACGTTACGCGCATCGATCGGCGGCTGTCCATATGCGGTTGAGGATGACTATTTGGACGTCACCCACACCAGAGAGATACGTATTTAGCATGCTTGGGGCCTGAAGGCCTGAAGCTTGAAGCTTGAAGCGTTCTAACCCCGAATCTAAAGTAGGCACTCTGGCATTGCTGTTATATGAATACTCTGGGTTCCATTTGAAGGCCACGGATGATAGCGACATACCTGTTCCTTGGGTGAGAAGCTACTTATCTATCTTTTTAATGGCATCGCATGATGCTAGCGTCATTCCCAAACTACTCACGCATAATATCGCTCTCTGTTGCATCGCTATTCGTCGTGCAAACTTTGACAGTGACAGCAGTTGCGTTGTCTAGTCGTCTTGTACGTCAGAAATACCTTTTGTTGTTACTACTTGGCCAGTGGAAAGCCAATGTCTTGCTTGTTGTGAAATAGGTGATCATCGACCCCCCGTCTAAACTGGGTGGTTTGATTCTGCTTCCCACTGTAGCGATCACTTTCCCGTTAAGCCAAAAAGCAAATTCCTGCAGCTTCTTTACGATATGGAAAGGAAACACTTTATATCGTCGTCAAAAGCGACTGTCCCTTCGTCTAACCAACTTGGTCTCAACTTCATATTGGGATTCAATTCCCCTACTCCATTCTGTAAGTTGATGACACTCGTTTCTTCCGAGTGGAAGATGAACTCCTTGAAAGTATTGAATCTTTCTATGATATCTCAACGAGTTGACTTGTACAAGATTCTTGCTTTGCCTGGCTCGATTCATAGTAAACGTGTTCGACTTGTACAATATTCTTTGATTCAAACACTTTACCGAACTCATTTCACGCATCTCAAACGTTGGCGTTGGTTATCAGAGTCCCTAGGCTCGTCGTTAAGGTAAAATGAGGATATTTTTCCGACAAGAAAAAGTTGGCTTGCAAACAAGATTACACACCCAGTTTCAATGTGACCTGAAACCACCCCATTGCGGGATTACCCGGCCGCTGATCATCGATCATGAGCGGGCTATGCTATTTGTACATATTTGTTCCGGCGGTAACCGGTGATCTTGCATAGATAAATGAGACATGGTCTATGGTAATGTTGCAAACAGGGACGAATGTATAGGAATACCATTTGCACCATTATGGTAGGGCTTATGGTGAGTACTATTTAACGACTGTTTCAGCCTTTCACTGTTTCAGAGTCATGATGGCCGCTGGACCTACGCGGCTCTGGCGGGGGACTCCGGAGAACGACAGGGATGCAAGTGGCCGTGCAGGTGGCCGTGCAGGTACATATACATTATCGCCCAACTCGCCGCTTTGGATGTGTGCCAGGCATGTTAAATAACCCACTCGACGCTGCAGCGGCTGTGCATGAAATGTCAACCAATGCAGTCGAGTATCACTATTGGGAACGTGATTCATGTCGGGTACCATCTGAGGAGTAAGTTTTCGCCATTTTTAGCTTCTTGTTAAGCGTTCTGACGCCGAATCCAAAGTCGGCGCTCTAGCATTGCTGTTTTACGACTACTGTAGGTTCCATTATATGACAATGCCCGGGCCTTGCTGAAACCTGGCAGTTCTGACACTAGATGATGAAGTGAGTTTCCTTGAAGCCTCCGCATTCGATCACCCAGCTTAATGATCATTAGGTGGAGTTATTTTGGGTGAGTCCAATATTAACTCAACACTGCATCGTTACCATTTTTATTACTTCATACATTTGCCAGAAGCGGCAACAGACGATAGCGACATACTTGTTCCTCTGGGTGAGAAGCCGCTTGTCTATATTTATAACATTGTCCCGTAACACCAGCGTCATTCCCGCAGACGAGATATGGGGGTATGGTTCTGCTCATGTAAGTTGGCCATTCATTTAATGGATGCAACCGCTCAGTACGGACAGTTGCACGCTGTCTCGTACGTCTATGTCCAAGCCCCTTGACTTGGTTTATGCCTTAGTTCTAGTCGTCATGAGTGCGCCGGATCGGACCGCTGTACGTCTCATATCCTCTTGAGTGCTCCTTAATAATACGTTCACCAAGGCGTTCGTATTTTTCCTAGATACTTTTGGTCCTCGCTGAATTTAATACAACAACTTCGTTTTACAGATGTAAGATCCTTTTTGTTACTTTCATCATTTTGTTTTCATGGACGTAGGTAGAGGTTGGTTTATAATCGAGATGTGCCTCGGGGGCATCAATACATGGGTGGTCGAAGGTTAGCAACATTGCAGAACACTTGTGAAATTCTGTTAATGGTCATGACAAGCTATCCTTTTCTTGCGGCTCTACGCACTCTACAATTGCTCTCGTAGAATAGCGCTCTCTGCTGCATCGCTGTTCGTCGTGCAAATGTTGTCCGCGTCTGCTATTGCTGTGTATGCATTACCAATTGTTTGGTCGTCTGGTGCGTGAAAAGGACACGTTTTGCCACTCTGAACTGAAAGAGATGATTGCTTGGTTACTAGTGAACGGATATGTGTTGGGCAGAATCACTTATTGTGAATTGCATGATCATCGGGCTCTACGTCTAACTTGGTTATATTGGCTCGGTTTTGCGTTGTAAGTGATCATTATACCGCCATATCAAATAGCGAATTTCCTCAGCTTCGAGGCATTCATTCTCTTCCTTACCATACGAAAAGGAAACACTTTACATCGCCATCAAAAAATGTTATCATTTCGTCTGACCAACCTGGTCTCAACTTTATATTGGGATTCAATTTATTACTCAGTCCTGTAAGTTAATTTGTGTTTATTGTTTGGCGAGGCGAATGACATTTCTTGAAGCATTGAACTTTTGTATATTTTAAACATCATCCTGAACTTAATCAATGTAATTTTCGAGTTTGGACCAAATGCAAAGATCATCTCTCTGACCAACTGTACAGGAGCTAAACTACGACATTTTGTCGGCGCCGGTTTTTACACTATCGGTTATCATGGGTGGTCGGATGATGATCAATGTTCGCAAGACGATCCATGAGGACAAATATCAGAATCCGTCCACACCGTCTCAAATTACACTTTATGTGGTTGCCTATGGATGGCACCTCAGAGTCGCCACCGCCACCATGGGCTCTCACATATGTTTAATTCCGCTCCACAAAATGCCACGGCGGCCTAGTCATAATATTTATATATGTTATATGGTAAACGGAATTGTACAATCTTTCATTTGCGGAAACGTCTGGGTAATAGAACACAGCCACGATTCAGTGCTTGATGACCGATGAATATGCCACCAGCGAGTCCACAGCACGAAAATGTGCTCTAAGCATCAAATCCTCTTTCCGTCCCATTATCATGTCAAACAGCACAGATCAACTCACTTTCCTTGCAGGTCACAACAACTTGAAGTTGAACCGAAATGCCGGTGCGCCGACAGTCACAAATGTCGACAACTATCAAAGCACCAGCGCTGAACAAGGGAACAATAGTTCTGATATTCCAGATGATGATGATGCCCACTTAGGGACGCTGCAGGGGACAGACGATGGGACTCGCGATTCTTCTCGGGGCAAAGAGTCCCACCCAAAGTATCGTTTGAGCATCTATCACTTATGCAATTGCGTCCCCGGCCTCGTTTTTGTGATATCAAAGTACACTCTTAGCTCACGTAGAGAATCGCTCACGGTGAACAAATTTGACGTGAGCATGGGAGTGATTCAATTTATGTTTGTGCTCGCAATCGTAATGCCGTATGACTCATTATGCTACACGTACAGACTCTATATATTCGGCCGCTACGAATCTTGTCTGCCTCCAAGACTGGGTTTCTCGATACCGACTGGGGCTATATCCTGGAACGCAACACACAGGCAGGGTCTGCCATTCGCTCCCACTATGGTGAGATCAGCATTAATCTGATTGATTGGTCGTTGACTGAATTTGTTTCGAGACCCAGCAAATCGTAGCGGGGTTACTGTCGTGTTGTCAATACATAGCGTCTGCGTTGACGACTGGATGTTACGCAACAGTCCAGGACTCGCATGCTCCTTTCTTTTATACGGCCTCGTCAATGGGGGTGTCAGACCCTTCGTTCGTTGGATCCAGCAAATTACATTCAAGTGTCTCTCGGAAGCTCGAGGTTGATCTATCGTGTTATTCGAGACACTATGCATAGGTTACAAGCCGCAGGCTCAGGGTATAGGTAAAAATATCTTGAAAATATTTCTGGAATTTGGACTAAAAATAAATATACCTTTGAATCTTGATACGTTTCCCACGACATTTTTCTCCGCAACTGTACCTGAATACATTGATCGGCTCAATTCTCTAACCTCCCTGACCTGGGCTAGAACCAGAAGTTTCTCAATGACCCTGCCCAAATACAGTTGTCCGCTTCAAACCTGGTCCGATTTCCCGCCTCCATGATTGTCTGTGATGAGCGAAGAGCGGAATAGCCTACAGAAGTTCTTGGTTGAAGGTAGATTGCTCGGTCGATTCGGAAACGTGAGCAAGGCGCAAGAGTTCTGCCGAGCTTGAATGCGTCAAACTGACTTTCCTGGTATAATATCACCAAGATAGTAAATGTACGTAAATACATCCCATGTGACATCGACCCTCCCGTCGTCCGTATCCATCTGAAGTATTTATGTTCCCGCTCGCACTGCGCTTCTCACCCACGTCCAGCACTGTTAAACAGCTCACTTAGTGACTGCCATCTGGCTGTCCGCGAAATGTCAACTACTGCGGTTGACTATTATTATTTGAACGCAATCCATCTCGGCTATTACTTCCGACGTAGGTTTTATCGTTTATATCTGGAGCATACTGACGTCGAATGTAAAGTTGGTTCTCTGTCATTGTTGCTGTATGACTACTGTAAGGTTCCATTGTCGATGAAGTGTCCAGGCTTTCGCTGAAACTCGGCAGTTCTAACACTGGATGACGAAGTGAGTTCCTCAAAGCCTTGTGTTTGAATTGTCTGGCCTAATGACGTTCAGGTGGAGTTGTTCTGGGTAAGCTCCAGATAGATGCTATGAACCGGTACTAGATCATACATTTACCAGAAACGGTCACGAACGATAGCAACATACCTGTTCTTCTGGGTGAGAGGCTATCTAACTTGGCGACTGCGTAACATCCCATAACGCAGCATCATTGCCATAGACTAGATATGGAGGCATGGTTCAACTGATGTAACTTGACTCATTTTATAGTCTGCAACTACTGATTAGAGACAGTTGGACGCTATCGCGTACGTCGACATCAAAATGTCATTTGTATTAACAGTTGTCAAATTAATTCTAGTGGTCATTAAAACATCGGATAAGATCGCCGTACGTTCGATTCTCTTTCGTACGTTAGTCAATTAACGCGTTTACCTAGGCGTTTGTATTCTGCCCGTATCTCTTTGTCCTCACTGAACACAAAAAACCTTCTTTTTGTAGATGTGAGATCCTCTTTACTTTGTACTTCCTTCGCCTGATTGGGTGTAGGCAGAGGTTGGTTTTTTGTAGAGATGTGCCTTGGAGGCATCAATACATGGGTGATACAAGGTAGGAAACCTTACAGAACTAAACATGAAATTGTTTTGATAGTTCATGACAAGTTATACTTTTTATGCGGCTCTACGCTCTCTACAGCTGCTCACGTAGAATAGCGCTCTATGCTGCATTGCTATTCCTTGTCCAAATGCTGTGCGTGACTGCAATTAGTGTGTTTGCATTACCAATTATCTCATCATCTTGTGCGTCTAAAAGTCCATGTTTTGTTGCTCTAAACCCACTGGGATAACTACTTTATGGCAGTGTATGCGGATGTATTGGGTGGGATCACTTATTGTAAAATAAGTAATCTTCAACGTGTAGGCATAACTTGGTTGTATTGGCTCTTTTTTGCGCTGTAAGTGATCAAAATTCCCTTCTGCCCAAAATTAATTCTCCCAGCTTTGAAGCATTTATTCTCTTCTTTACCATACGAAAGGGAATTACTTGTTGTCGTCATCAAATATTTCGTCTGACCAACTTGGTCTCAACTTTATATTGGGATTCTATCTATTACTGCATCCTGTAAGCTGATCTTTTCTCGTTGCCCGGCATGTCAGTTAACATACACTTTAGCATTGAAACCTTTTATATCTTAAACATCATACTGGACTTGGTTAAAGTGATTTTGTCATTTTGACTGTATGCAAAGGCCGTCTATCTGACCGACTTTATACAGTACGAAAACTATGACATATTGTCGGGGCCTGGTTTCACATTCCCGGTTATCATGGGCGGTCGGATGATGATCAATGTCCGCAAGACGATCCGTGAGGACAGATCTCGCCAGAATCCATCCACGCCGTCTCAGATCTGCATTGTTGGCATCGACGGCATCGACGAGTCGCCACCGCCATGGGCTCTCACATACATTTGATTCCGTCCCATGGCGGCCTAGTTGTAGAATACATTTATCCTGCACCTCACCGCATAGATCTCATAGACATCTATCGGCTCTCCTCAACCGAAGGAAAGCATCGCTAAATATATGCTCCAAGCGTAGAACTCCTGCCTCTAGTTACTCCATTGATCGGCATAATAACGTAACACGTCTCCGTAGCACTGCAACAACTGAAGAAACACACCGCAACGAAGAGATAGTCATTCAAAGTTGTGTACAAGTTAATGTATGTATGCAAGGAACGTTAGCTTTGCCGCCACACCTACTCTAAATCATGTATCAGGCCGACAATGCAAGTGATCAATTCAGAAGGTAGATTTCGATTTCGGCACTATGTACCAAGTTATCTACGACCAGCAGCTATGATGACTACCTCTTACGGACCCCGAATCCAATCTGACTTGTGCCCATATCAAATATAACGTACAAATCCTTTATGAAACTAAAGTATCGTGAGCTAGTCGTTCAGACACATGGCTCATGAAAAACGCACGCAGGGTTTATTACCCAATGTTGAACATGTCCCGGAAGTAAAGTAAGTATTGTGGGGCACAGCTGAGTTTCTTTTGAGCCCTTGTAGCTTGTCGTATATAAGAAGATGGAAACGCTGCAGGATAGTAAGACACTCACACTTCATGGTTTTTATTGAATTCGTGAACGATGAAACTGCGTCGTCACCTTGAGAAGTTCAGAGACAAATATGTATGACTCACTGTTTGAGCTCCCACGGTTTACCAGTGCCCCAGCGGAAACTAATCTCAGGGTACCCTGTCGCAAGGACCCGGGACCACAAGCGAGAAATCATAAAATAGACTCCCATGTATATGCTCCTGTATCTTCTTCAAGGCCTGCTGCGGGGGCTTGTATACCCGGCAAACCAGTGTTAAATACGGTCACTATACCCTGCAGCACGTCCTTTTCTTTGCCAATGTCAATTTGACCCTTGCCAATTGCCCAGAAAGTGGCCTGTAGGAATGGCACAAGAACATGTCACTCGATCTCAGCGATTCCCCCGACAATGCGGTCCTTATCAAACCCGTCGAAATGAACTTGAGGCTCGGCCTCGTTGAAGTCAAAGGCGAAAACAGGATTCGTAACCCTATTTTCCTTCAGTTGCAACTTGGTAAAAAGGAGTTCCAAAGAAGTAGCTGCCACTGGATCCGAGGCCTAGGCCAAGTAAACTGAGAAAGACGAGTCATAAGTGCTGTTGGTGCAGACATTGGCTTTAGCTATTGAGACTCACCCAGGTACAGCGCGATAAAGCGTGGAGGGTCCTAGAACTCTTGTCACACTTCCTATCTTCATATCGACCTCGATCCCTGCGACGGCGACGGGCACCTCGTAAACCTTTCCATCGAGAACTTGAGTCTTAAACGACGATTTTGGCGACGCGGTCCCCACAGGAAAATAATGCTCGTGGATCCAAGTGTTAGATAAACCGGTGGGAAACAGGACCCCAATGAGATCCGGGCTGTTGTTTATAGAAATGTATCCTATCCAGATGTTAAGCCCTGGGTGCTTGGAGAGTGGAAGAGTCTTGACACGGACAGCCATGAGCCCTCAAGATATAGCTTGTAGAAACGATAACAACAACGCACTTTGAAGGCAGGGTCTTGATTTCGCTTGACCATTTTATTAGAGTTCCAGTCACTCGTGTTCATTGAGGGGAGCAAAGTTGTGTCAAAGTTAAGCTGACCATCATGTTCTGTAGAGTTAGATAGTTGCTGCTCGCGAGGAACGGTTGTGTAAGTCCCGACATTTCTACGTTGTCGGTGAGTGCGAGCACTGGCCGTCAACAGTGCAACAGATGCAATGAGGGCATACGCCAGCAATCTACAAGTTGGCATGGGAGGTGAGATAGAGAAGGGACGCGAGCGTTAAAGGAGACCCGAGTACTTGATACTTATTATCGATTATCATTGGAAAGTGACTGTGGGTTGCAGTTGCTTGCCACCAGTTGGTAGAGTAACAAATCAACAACTTTTGATCAGATGCTGATGGCGACGGGCGGGTCGGTATATTCATCCTGTTTTGTCATTCATCAGCGAATCGAGAAGAGAACAAGTCCTTTCCTGACCATCAATTGAGAAGATTCTTACATCAAATATCTGGTGCAAACTGTCTTTAAATTTCGCAAGTTTACAAAACCAGGCAATAACATGAACAATTACAACACAACATCTTGCACGTACACACCAGTTCAACGTCCAACGTCCAACGCTCACATCCAATACATCGACGGTGCCAGATTATGGTGCATCGGAGAAAAATTCCGTTTCCACATCTCAAGATCGAAACCGTCACTGCTGGTACTTTCACCGCTGACAGACGCATTGTCGTTGAAGTGGAACTTGGAGCGTGAACAGACGAGCTAAAGTGGTAGTGGTTGTCAGATAAAGGGAAACCAAAAAAAAAAGTGGAACGAACGTCGGCATCTAGCGGGAGAAGGGCCGTCAAAAGTCGTGCAGAAAACACATATCCGCGAGTTACTTACAATAAACCGGAGCAGGTATCTTGACTGAACGCGTGGAACGAAGATAGCAATGGCAAAGGTGAAACCTTTCAAGTACACGTCATAGGCGATTCTATACATTTTTCGCCGAATAACTTACGTGAATTCTTGCAATCTAAGAGCCTAGGTCAGCTTGTATTGAAAAGGGTCATGAGTAAATACGTACTGGTCAACGTTCAGACCACTCGTTATGATGGCGGTGTAATGTGTCGGTCGACTCGCTAAGACGCCATCAATAACGCACTATTTGACAGTTCAAAGCCAGACGACGCACTCCCTTTCAAGCCTGGCTGTGATTGAAGATAAAAGTCGGAAAAGATGGGATGGACGATATCTGATACGGTTCATCAGCACGGACAGGACGAAACCGGGTGGGGCGGGGGCGGCGGGCCAAACTGGCACACACTCACCCACGTCAACGACATAGCCGGGGTAAAGATTACCGTTCCCGTTTCTGTCTCGACCTTCGTCGTCCCGCGGGAAAAATCGTTGATGATGTCTCTTGCCCACAATGAGTAAGACGAGCCGGGGCCATTTCTTCTCTTCAGGGCCATACTTTTTCTTCACGACGGCTGTGACCTTCATCAACGCCAAAAGAAATCATGTCGACCTCCAATAAGCGCACCTGCCATGCGTGGCACTTCCACATTTTTGACCTGGAGGAACTCGCCTTCCGAAACGCCGTCCCGATAAAAGATGATTCGGTTCGGATAACGCTTGTGGAAAGCAAAAAACCGATCGAGGAGTTCCTGCATGGAATGCCTCAAGTCAAATAAAGAAACTTACAAAAGTGAGCGTCATACTGACCTCAAACATACTTTCCAAATCTTCGATCATCTCCAGTCTCGGGTCCTGTATGCGTGTCGTGGCCACATATCGCGTATACCATTGGTCGAGCGAACCCACGAGAGCAGCGACTGATGGCTGCTGGCTTCCCGGTCCAGGGTGGCTCACGTCGGCACCTACACATATCCCCCCGCCTTGAGTGAGAGCGGATCCGAGAAGAACAAAACATGACGCGTACCAAATATCATCGTCGGCGCATCCATGAACCAATCACGGCGAGGGATATAGTTAATACCTCCCATTCTCATGTTGATTCTATGTCATGTCAGAGTTCACTTTTCAAGAACTCAGAGAATGAGAAGAAAAAAACTGACTTCAAGATCAAATTATTATGGTACTGGTTGATCTTATTGTCTCTAATCTCTTTTTCGCGCCGCCCAGTCCATCTCTATCTCACTCCCTTTGAGAATCGGCAGCGAAAAAGGAAAGAGGAGACGTACCACACACTGTGTGGCTACACCGTGAACCACGTCCCCAAATCTCTTCACGGCGTTCCTCAAATCCTCAGCATTTTCGGGGAGAATAACCAGTAACATTTTGGCATTTGCGCGCGTCCCCTCTTCATTCAGGATCTACGAAAAATCCAGGACCATCAATCCTACAGCGGACACGGGGCGGGAGGGGGGGGGGGGGGTCGCAACGCACCCTGAACACGTCTGCATGCCCATTCCTGGGCGTCGTAATCGTACATGGCTTGCCCACATCTGTCCAAACAAGTCCGTCGTGGATAAATAAAAACTTTTTAAAAATAAAAAAAAGAGAACGAAACAAGTCACCCACCCATGCCATGCCCTCTCATCTCTGTCACGAGACCCTCCACAAACCGCTCGACCGCCTGCCGCGGCGCCCTGGGCTCGAAGCAGACCACGGTCCACGACTGCACTGCGGCCGGCCTCCAAAACTTCCTGCGCATCACGTCCCACACGCCCTTTCTCCGCGGCTGGATGATATCGCCCTTCCCATCCGGGCCGCCGCCAAACTTGACCTGCGGAGCGTCGAGCATCCGGCCCTTGACCGGCACCATGTTATTCCCAACGCTTAGCCCCGCCTGGAGCATGAATGCAGATTGAGTATATTGTAGATACTGCCGAGAATCGTTGATAGAGTCGATGCGCTCCCGTGGGCTTTGGGGCATGACTTTCATAAGCTCGGACACGACCGTGGGCGCGTTTCGGCCCTAGTTTTTTTTTTGTCCCAAGGGTTTGCGTGTCAGTTGTCCATAGACGTCAATGGGGTGACCGGTGACCGGTGAATGACTCGACGTACCCTGTAGAGTTGTTCCACGCTCTGACATACCGTGATAGGGGAAAACGCTCCCGGTTCTTGTCTTGACGCCCAATGTTTTGGGCGGAATCGTGACTTGGTACATTCTGAAAAAATGGTCCTAAACACCCCCACAACTTGAGTCATCGCGGAAACGAAGCCCAGTGGCACGCGCGCGCAACTCACCGCAACCGACACTTCCTCACCGTGTTTATCAAATGTGACCGCGCCCGAATCCGGGACGAGGTCTCCGATCGTCTTGGGTTTTTTCCCCCTGTGGCCGGGGAGATCAACGGTAAACTTGAGCTGTTTCGCGAAGCCCTTCAGGGTGCGAAACATGGGGTCATTTTTGGTCATTTCAGAGAGGCGACGGATGTCCCTGTAACCCGTGAACGACATGAAGAGGTCGAGGAGCCGTTTTTGAGGAACGACAACTCCGACGGTGAGGTCAATTGTGACGATTAAGCGGTCAAAGGTCGGACGGACAGTTTGGTAGTAGCCTCGCCAGATCTGGAAAGCGGATACCTCTGGGGCTCCTGATAGCAATTTGATTTAGTACGCAAGGGTGTAGGAGATAGAGACGGACTTTGATTTGGAACGTAAAAACTCCTGGAATTGTATAACGTTCTTGGTTGCCTGTGTGAATAACGTGAGCACTCTATTCTCCCCGACATCACTAAAAGATAGACAAACATTCTCGGCGCAGCTTGCACAAATACGTTCAACATATTCAACGCCATCATCGCGCTTGATCCCGACTTGATGCTGTTTGGGTCGCCAGTGACGAGATCCTGTATACATCTGGATGGGTCGAAAGTGTCCGATAACAACGGAGGATGTCATCAGCTGAAATATTCATGCGTATTCCTCCTCTCTTCCTGTTCCGTCCCCCCCCTGGTTCAAGGTGCAATATGGTAGAAATGGAACCAGGCGGGCGAGGAAAGATAGAGAGACGGAAAACCATGAAGGGGGGAGGGATACTTGCCTTCGATCGATGTTGTTGACTTTTGTGAGGGTGATCCTGACGATTTTGGGGCGGCGTTGTCCTCCTCCTCCGCCACCACCTCTTGCACTCCCCGCCACCTCTACCTCTGCTTCCAGTGGTCCTGGCCGTCTCTGTTGCGTGGTGGGCTCCAAGGGACTTCAAACTAGCACCGCCAAGAAGCCTGGGTCAATGCCAGCTAGACAGGACGAGGAGAGGCAAGCTTACACTCAGACTTGGAAACCCGTAATCGGCCGTCGAGAACAGATTGGCTTGTCCATCAAACGCTAGCCCGCGTTGCCCAAATCAGAATTCTCGTCGTCGATCCGAACTGATATGGAGAGGAAGGACGACTGACCTCCTTGTGGTGTAAAGAGATCCGGCCTTACCTCGAACTTGCAGGCGCATGATCAACTCTGTTCTCTTCGCCTTGGAAATGGCAGATCCAACGTCGTTCGGATTGGCGGAGGAGGCGCCTGGAGGGGGCGTGACATCCATTGCATCCGGGCTTTTTTTCTTGTCTTCTTTGAGCCAGTCGGCCCACATTTCTGCCCAGCATTGATCGACCGTGTGGATGGATAAATGGACGGATTACTCACCGACTAAAGAGGGTCAGTGCGCCGGGAAGAAGGGATGGGGAGAACGTACCATGGTAGTGGAATACTTTCTTGGAGGACCAGTCTATCTCAAACGAGTTTGTGATAGCGGTAACAGGTTTACCTAGCGAGCCAACCTCACGGCGCGGCATGGATGAAGGGGGTATGCAGAGAACAAGGTACCAAGAGGTACTATATATATGATCCAGGCAAGCGCGTGGATGAAGAGTCAACTCGTGTTTTTCTATATCGAGCCGGATAAGCTCCCACCGTTTGCCGTCTCCGTCTCTGCCGCCTTCTGTGCGAGCTCGCGCTCGAGCTGTGCAAACGCGTCCAGAACCACGTGTCCCGCTCCCTCCCGCCGTACAGCCGCCGGCCACTGCTCCTCCCCCGCCCCCTGCTCCCTCAGCCCCTTCTGCACCCGCTCCATCACCCCCCGATACTCCTCCACCGCCTCCTCATATAAATCATACACGCACACCGCACACCCACTCATGCAACATTCTGTCCATCATTATCTCTAGTCACTCGCAAACGCAGCAGTACTTACCCTCTGCTCCAGGAGGCCTGGGCTCCTGCGGTATCTCAATTCCCCGAAACAACATCCTCCGATTGCTGTCTTCTCTCCCAGTCCGAGACCTCATCACCCCCACACCCGGCGGACCCTCCACACCCAACGCAATCCGTCCCCTCAGACGCCTCTCCAGCCGCACATACCTCTCCGCCAGGTTTTGCCCCCTTCCCAGTCCGTACCCCTGCCCGCCGTACTTGGGCTGGATCTGGGTACTGTGCAGCTCGGCGTCTTGCACCGGCTTCCTCCTCCGCGCCTGTCAGAAGCACCCCAGAAGAAGAAGAGCCATGATTTGAATTTGGATTTGAATTGTGGATGTATGCGGCATGTTGGCACCCATTGCTAATCCAGGCGAAAGCATCCAGCGATGCACCGAGTCGTCGGAGCATAGAGCGCGGCCTGCGCCCGTGGGAGACTGATCTCGATCGGGAGTACCGCTCTCGTGTTCGTACAACGCTCGCTTGTCGAACAGGCATTATGCGGCTTTGACGTATTACACCCGACGTCGCTCATTTTCTTGGGACTATGACACGATGACGTTTGACACTAGATACCTCGCAAAAACGGAAGTGACGGTTACGTTTTCTTCGTTTCTTGAGGGGTTCCAAACGGCTTCCTAGCCCTGGACACGCTGCGAGTGTCGTGGTGCGCTTGAGCTACGGAACCAAAGTCCCTGGTCACCGGGTTTTCTTTTTTGGTGCTGATATATGTAGCGCTTATTTCATTTTTTTCCTTTCAGGAAGATCATCATCATCATAGCTCGAAATGTAGACGCTGACATTCTCGTGGAGCAGCCAGCCATTCAGTCTGGTAACTAATATCCAACATATTGACCGGCCGTTTCCGGTGCCGAGGTAACCATACGCCGTGATTGGGATAATCCCTTCCCCGTCCAGCTCACCGTCTTCTATGACTGCTTCTGATACATATTGATCTGGGTAGTAGGTGTCAAGCGTCCCATCGTCGACTGTCTTTGATTTTGCTGTACCCGATTGTTTTTTTTCCTTCAAATAATTAGCTTTCAATTCGTACGGGAGTAATCCCACGGCCATATCATAAAACTGTACAACAATCTTCTAATATTGTCGGAGGCTGCGCTTGAGGTCTGCCTGACAACCAACGGCAATAGTCTTTGGCTTTGTGGAACATGGCTGAAGAAAGCAGTATGTTAAGATACGCCAAGTCAACATGGGGTAATGAAGAATAATGCGCAAGTGTCTGTAGTAATCTGGTGCGTTGTATATATTGCTGGTAATCGTCTGAAGCGACAACAAACGATGTGAGGGTAATGATTAGTAATTCATTTCGCCGTTCATGTGATTCGTGAGCGGCTGGGTCATCAAGTCTTCAACTGGGTTCGCTATGGGCAATGGCAAGACGCAAGGCCGGTTTGATAACACTACTAAGTCGACTGACGATGTCGTCCGCACGAATTCGTCAACGGAAATCCAATCCAGTGTATCTACGCCCCCGCCGCAGCACAGTGGACAGTGCTTCTCTGCCAGTGGTGGGAGATCCAAATTAAGGTCAGATGATAAGCTTTTCAGGTTCCCATGAGGAGCACACCTGACGACTGCGCAACAAGACTCACCATGCATCTTGATCACCTTGCCCAAACCAACTCGCCATGGGTCAATTGAATCATATCTCGAGTACTTTCGCGTCGGTTTCGGTCAATGCATGGCGGCAAAGCTAACGTTCCTTTCATATATTAACTTGTACACAACTTTGAATGACTATCTTCGTTGCGGTGTATTTCGTCAGTTGGGGCCCGATGGGAGTGTAGAAGGTGGGTTCTGTTTTCGTTTCACATTTTTTCCCATGATAACTGTTTGCTATCTATTTAGCATGGAGATTGTACAACGAGCTGGAAAAGTTCCTTTCGGGTCATTTGAAGCCCATGCAACACGTAAATGTTTAACCGTATCATTGTTAGCGTACTGAGAGGTTTAGCCAGGATGTTGCAGTGCTACGAGACGAAGATGTGTTACGTTATTACGCCGATCAATGGAGTAACTATGAGGCGGGGGTTCGACGCTTGGAGCATATATTGAAGCGTTTTAACGAATCTTTCCTTCGGTTAAGGAGAGCTGATGGATTTAAAGATGTCTATGAGATCTATGCGGTGAGGTGCAGGATACTACTTCTCCGATATGAGTGTCTCATGTGATATATGTCATAGCTTGGTCTCGTACAATGGCACCAAAAACTCCTTCGCGTTATGCCCAAACTCAGTTCTTCTGCTATTCAGTGGATCATGCAACGACGTCACGTTCAGCTCGAGGATAACGATCCACGGCAGAAGGTCTTCGACTCTCTGGTCTCACTGGCCTCCAGACCCGATCTGCCTCGGGAATGTCTTGAATTTTATAAAGAGCACTTTGAATTGCCTTTTCTTACTGCAATGAAAGAGTATTACAGGGCATTGTCCAGAAAATCTCTTGTCGAGGTATCCGTTCTTGACTATACCCAAAAGGTACAAGAATGGCTTCGTAAGGATGAGGACTTCGCCGGATGCTATTTGCCCATGATGACGAAGAAGGAGCTCATCCCAATGTGCGAAAACGTGCTTGTCCGGGAATACGGAGAGCTCATGCGCCATAGCTGCCAAGCGCTGTTTAAACACCAAAGGATTGATGAGCTCCGTTGTTTGTATACGTTTCTGGCACGCCTTCCGCAGGCTCTCCTGCCGATGCAATTGAGCTTCGAAGAACATCTCGGCCAAATGATACGTGCGGCAAACTCCAAGTTTGAAACTGAGAGCCGTGCAGGGATGATTGACATACGGTTGTACGTTGACACCTTGGCTGCTCTGTATCACGAGAATGTGGAAATTGCGAAATGTTGTTCGGACGGCCAGGCGAATTTCTCAGAGAGCTTAATCAAACTTGCTTCGACCATTTATCAACTTCAATGCCGCCACAAAGACATCAAAGATGACGTCGACTGAGTTCATAGGGAATTACGTCGATGGTTTATTGAGGCAAAGGGGCTCGGAAGACAAAGTGAAAAAGGCTATTGAACGTGTTGTGAGTTCCCTGCGAATTGCATTTTTCGTTGTACTCAATAATCTTCAGATCATACTGTCTAAATACGTGGACGACAGCGAAATACTCCAAAACTGCTTTGTGAAAAAACTTTCGATGCGCTTAGTTCACGGTACATCCACATCACAAGACTTGGAGGAATTTACAGTCTCCAAGCTTCGAGAAGTGCATGGCGCGGAACATACCAACAAGCTGGAACGAATGTTTGACGGTTTGTCTGTTCTGCGTCCTTCATCACCTTCTGTAACGGAGTTAAAGACATTAAGAAGAGCGAAGAATTTTCTGTTTCATTCAAGACACGATATCTTTCGTTCAACATAAAGATTTTCAACGCCTTCTCTTGGCCTCCTGAAGACGATGACAACCACTTCGTCGTCCCAAGAAATTTAGCATCCAACGTGTACACAATTTCAGGAATTATATCAGGAAAAACAAGAGGGACGCAAGCTCAAGTGGCTGTGGGCCCATTCCAATCACGAGATGACAACAAATTATTTAAACCAAAAATACACTTTCGTGACGAGCTCGTATCAAGCGGCCATACTACTGCTGTACAATAGCCGTGATACCTTGTCACTGTCGGCGCTTTTGCTCGGTACTGGAATACCAAAGGACATGTTACTACGGGTTCTTGGATTACTTCAGAACGCGCGAGTTCTGGACAAACGGGGAGACCTTTACACTTTGAATTTCGGTACGAGATACTATTACAGAACATCTTAATAACACAATGCGCGTATTAGGGTTTAAATCGAAGAAGACGCGAGTTAAACTTAACTATGCGATTGCGATTGAAACCAAGAACGAGTCAATTATGGCCGTGAACATTGTTCAGAAAGACTATAATGATGCCCTCAAGGCCATGATTGCGCGGTAAACCATTTGCTTGCGACTGTAACCCGATTATATCGCTTTTGTAGCATTATGAAAGCAAAAAGAACACTTGACCAACAAGCCCTGATTCAAGAGGTCTTCTCCCGAGAATCACAACAATTCGTTCCAACAATCCCAGACATTAAAGAAGTATAGAAATATAATTATTGCTTCGCATTGCTGATCCGTGCTTCAACAATCTAGGCCATCCAAAACCTTCTTGATCAGGATTTAATTGAGCGTGCTGAGGACTCTCGAGACACCTTTAACTACGTTTTATAATGTGGAAACATACGATATATATATATATATGTGTGTGTGTGTGATCAATTACGAATCAGATGAATGGGATCTGAAAACGTAAACGTTGCTAATAGTTGTCGTCTCTGTCAATGCTCCATAAATACATTCGATTTGGTGACCTTGACGCAACATCCACGCTCGCTGCGTATTCAATTCGGACACAATGGGAACGCAATAGAAAATATAACGGGACTTGAAGGAAAAGGGAGGCTTCCCCCTAATGATCAGCTTCCGTTGTTTCCTATTTATATGTAAACGCGAAAAAGTCCCTGAACCGTTTCATCCTCACATCCCATCGACTCGGATGCTCTGTAAATACAACATTATTTTTATGCAGCGCCTGCTTCGCAGTGTTTTGCAGGTTAGCACACCTTTATCTGTTGCGTGAAATGGCGCAGCCGGGGCGGCCCTGGGGCAAGAAAAAAAAGACAAGTTCTCTGAGGGATGTGAAGCTGCGGATTGCGGGGGGCGGCGAAAGAGGGCGGGTTCACACTGTGTTTCAAAGAACTCTTATAATAGTGGAAGCCAGGGTCGCGGGACTGGAAGGAAGTGTTTTGCGTATCATAACGTCACATTGGAAGGTGACAGAAGGAGAGGTGACCCGTTCGGCGTTATGTAACAAACAGCATCAAATAACATGATGTTGCGCACCAGGAAAGTTGTCAAGCCTGTCGAAGTTCCTGGCAGTATATAAGTCGTTGTGCCTGTGTATGCGTTTTGGGATACCTCCTTGACATGAGGCGAGTCAATCAGGAAGGAAGACTCCGCGCGCACCACATTCCATTTATGTGAAGTAGTGAAGTAGATTCGATGCTGTCTGATAGCCTCCTTTTGCCTTGTCAAAATGCTTGACTGCGGTGTGTCGCTTCCCTTTCATGTAGTACGGGTAGCTTACAGAAAACGCAGTTTGTTCTGATTCAGAGGAAGATCCTTATCCGAGTGTTGTGGTCCCCGGCGTCAGCGCTCCGACAAGGTTCAAATCGCAAAAAGTATCACGGGTTATTTTCACGTATTTTATCTACTTTAAGGTATGGCACCCTGAGGGAATCGGGGCCTTATCGTCTGGGCACGATATATATATATGTATATCATGTATGTGACAATTATGAAACGAGGCGATAAGGGCAATGATAGTACATCTGGAACGGCAGAAACGTTATGACGAGTGTGGAGTATGGAGTTGAAAGGAAGAGGGAAGCAAATATACATTGAGCAATGTCAAGACGATGCGCATATAAGCATGTGCAAATGACGCCAGGAGCTATACAACGGCTTTGGCCTGGTAACATAAGGTGTGCGACGGCATTGAGGCCTAGCCCGTATACAAGTCGGGGGGGCCGCAGTGAGATGCAGTCGGTGGAGGAGCGGCCATACAAGGTACGGCGTGTACACCGAGTTGCGATAACGAAAGGAACGCGGATGACACAACCAGCCTAAAACGTTAGGCTAAAACTATCAATCACACGCCCGGATAACATCGGCGGGTGTGAGACACGTGCGCAGTTTGGCATCGCTTCAAGAATGCCTCCCACCATTGAATAAAGAAGGAAGGTTTCAAGGATATGATGAAACCACTGCCAAACGAGGGTACGAGGTGGGCATGTACATCGATTTTGAGGAAAGTGGAAAGTGGGGTAGTGGGGGGAGGGGCAAGGAGTGATAGGCGTTCGGCAGAGAGAAGATCCAGCCATTTTTGGCAAATTCAGCATATGATACAACCGCAACATCCCGAGGGATCTGATGATTCTGTGATCCATCAGTCAGTGGGCAGCAAGTGACATCACGGGAGACAGGGATGTGCGCATGCAAGTCTGTCCGCTCCCATGAATGAATAGAAAGCGGCTCTCACCATCTCCACTCAGTCGCCTCGGAATTTTGCGCTTCTTATTTAGCCCGTCCGGTTCACCTGCGGGTGCATGGGGACGTATGGAGAGGTGGACAATCGTTCCTTGGGGGCTGGACGGATGTGAAACGGGGAGCTTGAGTTCTAATGAGACTTGTCAAAATTTCACGCGGGCACGCTACGCTCTGATAACGTACTCGTCAGCGTGTCGTCATCCTGCAGCATCTTTCCGAGGTAGAGAAGTCGCAGATAAGATGGTGCAGGCGGACGCTCGTCTCGCCACTCGTCGTCTATCAGGCATGGTTGACATACGCGGTTACGCAGAGACAGATGGACGTGCCTTCTGGCCAAGTATTCCATATGAGTTCTTTTACCCTAGCCACTGTTGTTTCTGGATCGAACGACATGGGGCGCCTGCGGCCTGTCACGAGGAGAAAGGTGATAAAGGTCTGCGGTGTCTGATGGACCGCAGCTGGCTGGGGTTGCGGGGCTGAGGATGAAACAGATGAGGATGGCATGGGTGTGTCTGCTTGGGTGTCTGCTGGAGGGTCGGGGGCTGGGTTGTCCGCGTGTGCATCCGTCTGAAGCGAAGTGGCGCTGCCTGCGGACGGGAGGTTGAATAGCCGGGGCCGTAGAAGGGTCGTAGCCATGGATGCAGATGCGGTCGCAGGACGTGCGGGAAACAAAGGCCCTTCCTCTTCCTCGGGGCCGACACGGGTAAAGGACGTGCGTGCCGAAGCAGATGGTCCCGCCTGGGATCGCTGGGATATGTAAGGGCGAGAGGTGTGAGGCCCGATTGAAGCAACACTTGGTGCAGCAGAGAGAGGCCGTTTGCGGTGGAGGTCGTGGTCATCGTTGGCGGTAGTGGAGGCCATGACGGGAGGGTGGAGAGTTGGAGAGGAGGAATATATATGGCTGGCATGATAGCATCAGCACAGCACGTGTGGGCGGTCGGGTTGTCCGCGCCCGCGAACAGTCTACCCGGTCTGTCGTGGATGGCAAGGCACGAGTATGATCTGAGATAGGGGGTCGGTCAGCCATGGTCTCTGTTCAGTTACTGTCAGTCCTTTTCAATTTGTGCTCTTTCGGTTCGCTGATGGGACATCAGGTTTGGCCCAATGCTTATTGGTAATCGCACTCGAATGTTCAGCCGCCGACAACGAAGCTCACTGATGACTGCACAGGCACATTCCTGAACATGACTCTATACGGAGTGCGTTAGCCGTGAATTCACTCTATCTGATGCTAACGAGGAATGACAGGTCATGCTCGTCCAGCTCATCATCTACAGCCAGACGTTCAAGCAGTAGGCATTACCCCTTTGTCTCGTTTTTGCGTTTGCTGAGACTGCCGTCAAAATCTAGTGACCCTATTTGGTTACGATACTTTGTCAGTCCTAACTTGAACCACGCTCGACTTGTTCTAAACCCTTCTCGCAAGTTCAGATGTGCTTTCTCTTCGTTGCAGAAACGATCAACTCGGGTTTTATTGTAGCAACGATGTATGAGCCCCTTATCCTGCGCTACGGTAAAGTTTTTGATATCTTACTTGACATCGCTTATTCCGAGCGTACCCCGTAGGCACGTCAAAAGCCGTTCAATACTTCCCATTGGGTATGTGTCAGGACACACAAGACTGTCATCGCACTGACCTCCACTATATAGCTCTCTCAGCAGATCCTCTGATGACGGTAAACTCCTTCCCATATAACCCGGGTCTCGGCCTGATAAAGCATATTGGATAGGTCATCATCTCTACTCCGGTTCAGATATTCATTGCATGGCGCATCAAAGTCATCACAAAGTCTAGACTCCTCGCCGTTGTCATTGGGGTTTTGGCTCTTGTGGCGTTCTGTAAGAAGAATTGCCTTGTTGCGTCCCCCGTCTTACTTCCTTTTTTTTCATTATAGCTGGAGGGATTTGGCTTACGGTGACGGTCATGAGACTTCGTCGATTCAGTCTCAAACCAAAATTGCATTGGCCAGCTCTTATGTGGTTGCTTTCCTCGGCAATAGCGGATGTCCTAATCGCTGCCATTTTAACCTGGAGCTTGGTACGTCTTTTCTGGCGATAGTCCATGTCATTCGGTTCATCCCAGTCTCCAATATTACAGTTTCGCAGAAAGGCAGCTTGTCGGGAAACGGACCACGCCATAAACAGAGTATGTCTTCCGAGGATGTCGCTTAATTTGTCAAATCCGTGATGCGACGTTCTCAGATCATGCGGATCACCATTCAGACGGGTCTTGTCACAGCTATTTTTGCGACGCTGGACGTCGTATGTTTTCTCGCTCTCCCCGTACGTCTTCTCGTCCACCTGAAACAAACGAACTAAGTTAATATGCCCAGCATACAGCAATGTTCGTATTGTCTCACGTTTATCAACGAATATTTCGTTTATTTTGATGTGGTCCAGTAATTTCGTCTGGGATTTCTCTCTCTCAAAGCTATACAGTAACGCACTGCTTTCCACCTTGAACGCACGAAAAGGTCTGGAAATTACGAATTCAACGACGATGACCACGTTCGGCAATGACAATATCCTTTTTGGATCCATTGGATCTGAAGGCATCAGTGGACCGGCTGACCATTAGGAGAGACCCAAAAGTTCATCATAAACTTCACGATTCAACAGCCCAGTGACAAGCAATTAGCCACGGTCGGAAAGTTTTCCAAAACGTACAGTAGTGGCAAAGAAGAAGTTAATTTTTAAGATGTATTTTTATATTTTATCTTTGTACCTTTTACCTTCGTAGAATAGATATGTTTTCTGTCGGAGTTGAAGTGCTGACAGAGAGGGTCACGACGTGACACATGTCTGTGACTTGTAACACAACTTTCTTGCTTTTTTTATTTTTTATTTTTAGCATAGAAATATTCATGTTACAAACAGTAGGTAGTGTACAACACTACATAAACTACCGGAATCATAGGATCCGGAAAAGCTAAGGGACTCTGCCCCTAAAATACATACTACGTGTCATCATCCTGTGTGTTTTTATGTTGGTCATTTTACATTTTATCTTGTATAGCATATAAAAAAGAAACAGCTGGTGCTTAATTGGCAAGTGAAAGTGAACCTGAACGATAAGGGGCTCATTCATAATACCAAGTGGGGGTGAGGGTTTGTCGAGGCAGATACCCACAAACGTGGCCTACTGTCATATTTTCTATAGCATATTGACCAGATGCTTTGTCATATTCGAGCGCTGACAGACCAGCCTGGGATACTGCATAACCCCAGTAGAATGGTTACTAGTCATCTTGATCAAAAACCGGTGGGGGGAGAAGCAATGCCAACATGAACCTGATACAGGGCAATGGGCACCCAATGGTGCAGGCCACACACCACCATGTGAATCTTAACCCCATGTTGTGGGAACCAGACCTGATACTGGACAATGGGCATCTGATGGTGCAGGCTGCACACCACCATATGAATCTTGACCCAGTATTGAACCACAATGTTGTAAACTGCTAGGGGATGTCGGAAAACCAAGAAGATGACAGATCAATAAGAATCGATGGATGAACACATGTCCCAATGAGGGACTTGAAAACTATGATTGTCATGAGATGAAAGACAGGATGACCTGAGGCAAAGGTCAAGTGATGTTAGGACCAGTTATTGGTGAGGGAAGGGCTGGATGCTGAAGCTAACAGGAGGGTGATGATGGGAGTCGGAGTTCAAGAAGCACCTGAACTTTCTTGCTTTACCACCACTACCATCAATGAGCATGTTTGCTGCCACACATCATAACACTTCTGATGGGGAATTCTTTTCCAACAATGTATGTACCATTATCTATCTGTCTGTATTAATTGACAAAAATCATGATCAGAATGAAACTATTGGCAAGTAGTGTCCATTGTGAAGGATTTGTTTACAACTTGAAATATCTCACTTCAGTCAATCAACAAGTGTGTACTATGTATCAATCTCTACTTTTTCTGACATATGTATCATTAGATTGGAGTGAAGAGTGTGTTAGATATTCCAATCACAATTCTGTACTAACAAATTCCATGTTAGTTGTTTCTGAGGATGATATTGGTATGTTCTATTCATGTCATTTGTTTGGCCTATCTTGTTATTCTCATATGATTAAGGTCAGTGGGCACATATGCCACAAGATCAACTCCAAAATCCATATCAGAAAACTATAATAAATGCCTATCACCTCCTGATCCTTCTGTTAATCACGACAATGCTAGGAGGAAGCAACACAAGACAGTGGACTTTGGATTCTCAAGGATGAGAGATTTGTAAGATGGAAAAGGGCTTCAACCAGTTCCTATGGATTAATGGAATTTGTAAGTAATACTGAATCTGCTGGCCTTATGTTTGTTCATATTCCATAGCTGGTTGTGGGAAGATAGTCATCTGGTATTTCATGGTTTTTGACCTGTTAACAGTTGCTTACAATAACAAAGCTCTATTATCATACAAGACATCAAAAATGTTTATGACAAACAGTCTGGTTTGTGTTAAGGTCAATGTCCTTGGTTTCATTCTAAGTCAATATGACAAATAGAGTCTTGGTCTACTCCCAGTCAATGGATGAAGACAACCTTTGGCACTGTGCTGGATGATGACAAAGGCAGGCTGCTCAACAAGGAAGATGAAGAGAGAGTCTTAGATTGCTTGAGTGAGGACAATACTCAACTAAGTTGGAGCTAAGGAACTATGATACATGGAGAGGTTTATATACTGTAGAGAACAATGGAAATATATAAGAGGAAGTGAAACAAAAAGGAAGTAAAATGTTAATGATATCTGGAAAAGAAGTATGGAGATAATAATGTAAGCATAACAACAAAAGTCTGTAACAGTTACATAACCTGAGTTCAGCACATCATTTTTCTACTTGAAGAAGCCAAAGTCAAGATTTCTTTCTGATGATAACATAATATTGGCCATCATGGTGGGACTTCCACATTCATACAATCAATTCATTGTGTCCCTGGATATGCTTTCTGATTCAGAATAACATCATCTCACACCTCAATAATGAATATCAAAGGCAACACATGTATTTCTTGACTCCCTGTGCTGCCACCACCTCATCAGCACTTACTAATATGCCGAATGAAGAACATTCTGTCACACCAGCATCTCAGCTTGTTCACATCACTTGTTTCATGTGTGGCAACAAGGGCCACTATCAAGCTAATTGCCCCTCCTGTGCTACCACAAACCCCAAATCAACAGCCCAATCACAGAGCCATGCCACTTTCACTGAAGAAGATAATGATTTGGAAGAATTTTTTTGATTCCAGGGGTGCACTTATCAGTTTATTTCCTTTTTTATTTTGTGATCATTTTGCCATTTGCAGGGGTGTGTTAGAATTCAGAGTGTGTATCAAACAGCTCCATGTTAGGACTACCCAACACAACCTTACAGCCTTATGAGAGAATGTGGATAGAAGATGAAACACTGGATTGCTCAGAGGTTTGTGTGGATACAAAACCACCTAGAGCCTTAAGGGCTCTTTACACTAAACTACTCCCCTTATATACCCAAGGACCTGGTCAGTGTGCAGCAACCATGCCTCTACCATGAGGTAAATGCACAGCAACTAACTTCCCTTCTACCTTCCTTCTATGTGTGTGAATTCTCACCAAGACTGAGCCCATACTGTCAGCTCCTCAGTCTTTCCCACAACAGCCATGCTTCCTATTGTCTTGCACCTCAACCATTCCCACAGAGTCCTCATGGCCAAGCCCAAAGTAATGGCTCCTCAACCATCTCCTGAGTCCCTGATCCTAAGTCCTCAGCCTTTCCCAAGACTGTTGCTGTTGCCATATATATGCAAGACCCTGGCTCACCAGTGCTGACCTAATATCTTCCCATACACACATCCCACCATAAAGGGGCTGTAGTCCTAACATAGTAATCCCATAGGACTTGATGATATCTCCTCTTCCTCACAAGTGTTTGCCTTCAAATAAATCTGTAAAAATAAAATAAAATCATCCAAGTCCAGTCCAAGTGTCATAGTGATGTCATACATGTCACATGTCATTAGGGGCTCTGTTCATGCTTGTAACACTCCATGATCATTCCCATGCCCAAATTTGTTTTGGTGTACATTTTTATACCATGCTGAATCCCCTTGTCTTCATGTAGCTACTGCCTCCTCCTCTCCTATCCCCATAAATGAATACAATAACAAAATGCTGTATTTATATAGCTACAAGTATCATTGTACAGTGCATTGTTTGCATCACAGCCCACTGAGTTTGTTTCCTGCACACATGATCTTTCCACAGGCAGCAGAGGCAAGGCAAAGGTGGCTGCAGTGACAGTGAGAGGCAAGACAAGGGCAGCAAAGGTGAGGCAAGGGTGGCAGAGGTGAGGCAAGGGCAGCCACAGTGGTGGTGAAAGGCAAGGCAATGGTGGCAGAGGGCAGCTGCAATGAGGTTGAGGGCAGGGTGGGGCAAGGGTGGCCAGGTGAGGGTGGGGAAAAGGAGGGGCAAAGCTGAAGGTGTGGGCAAGGGCAGTGGTGAGGGCAGCAGTGAGCAGCAAGGCTGACTGTGATGTGTGACATGTGACAGTGAGGAAGTTGAACATTGTGCACATGACTGTGTGGCAAGAAGACTGTGACTAAGCAATATGTCAGTGACCACAGTAAACATGAACTTGGACTTGGCAAAATTTTGTCATAATAGACTAGTTGGGTATCATCCCATGATTGACTTACACAAATCTTATTCAACTTACAGAACTTGGGAAATCTTGATTGACTTAAGTGGACTTAGTGCTACCTACTGCTAAGTCTATATAAGTCCAAAAGTAAGAAAAGTACATTCAAGTCACAAGGGTTTTTCCTGATGAAGGTAATGAAACCCTAGGATTTGCAGCATGCATCCTCTCCTTGAATTCAAACCTTTCAGTGGCATCAAATGGCTGGTCACATGCTGCAATCCATTTGGTGACAGTGCAATCAAAGTTTGATTGATCAAACTTGAATGCCTCCTGTAGAGAAGTTCTTATGTTACAATTTTGATATGGTAGCAGGACTGTGGGGCAACACACTGAGTGAGAATCAGTCAAATCAGCAATCTGATGAAGTTGCTGTTGGAGATCACATGGGAGACAGTTCATGGGGCATTTCCCAGATGTGACAAGAAGCTCTTCAGTTGCAGGCTTCAGCCTGACCTCTTGCTTCCTCTCTAAGACCTCAAAGAGATTATACATGAGTGGTGCTTCACATTTGAGGTGAGATTTCAGGCCATTGATGGATCCTCACTTTGCTTGTGTAATCCACTGTGGTTTTTGACTTAGTCCATGCAGGCATTGATAGAGCTGGTTGTTATGACCATGAGTCCAAGCAGCATGGCAACTGCCTGGTTGAGCACTGCTCCCCATGGTTGAGTGTGCATGTGGTCTGGGTTGAGCATTAATCTCTATATATATGTGGTTCCAGATGTTCAGTCATACTGAACATTGCACCATTTTGGCATAGAGGCTTTAGCATAGGCCACATGCTTATGTGAGTCCTTAACACTGGTCCCCATTTTTCCAGTCACTGGAATGTAGTTGATGAATCTCCATTATTTCACTGAAGAAGTGATAAATACATGAGCATATCTTCTAGATTCAGAGATATCAGCAATTCTCCAAGCCACTATGTACTAGTATGTACTACTGTCTTAGCTTTGGGTCAATTAATAGAGTAGTTTGTGCTTGATTGCATGGCTGGCTCAAGCTGTGGATTGGTGGAGGAATTTGCACTTGTATCATCCTGCCAGCAGTGCTTTAATGTCCATGATGTTTTGCTTGGTGCCTTCTTTCATTTTCCAGTTTCAACAATCAATTTTGCCTGTGCAGCTGCATAACATTCTTGCTTTTTGCAAGAAACATGAGGTAAACAGTCTGCAACCTGGAAGGTATTAGCATTACAAGGCTGAAAAACCAGATCAAATAACCAAACCTCAGTATTTGAGATGTAGCCATCTGGATCTCCCTTGCTAGAGCCCTCACCATCTGATCCAGGCTGACACAGGTCATTTACATCACTTCAGCAGGAAGGTTGTGTTAAGAGGTGACCTCAACACAACCTAAGGTTTGAGAAGAATAGAGAGTAGAGCTCCTAGTAGATTGTGTAGGCAACACAAACTATCGTAAGGCTAGCGACTATGGTCCAAGAGGCCCTACTTATATACTACTAACCTCATGTCCCTTCCCATATATGGTTACTTACATAAGAAAAGAAAAGAAAAGAAAATAAAAGAAATCAGAGTTTCTATGTTCTTAACATAACCCTCTCTTTAGGGATTCAGTTCCACGGAATCCTCGTTTGTCTTTTTCCACAATTTTTCGATCCCCTTTCCACTTCTTCCAGTTTTGTTCCAGTTTTTCGAGATATTCTTTTTCGAATTTACCATCTTCCCATCCAAATAGAGTTTTTGGTATTTGTGGCTGTGTAAAGTTTTGGTACCATGTGAACGTTAAGTCGCTCATTTGTATCCTTCAAGGGGCACTTGGATGGAGGTGGTGGAATTCATCGATACACCGGTCAGCATTGTGACAATTCGTCGCTGGTTCCCATGTGGAATCTTCTACCAGGTAATTCTTCCACTTTACTAAATATTCCAACCGTCCTTTTCCTTGTTTGTTTATATGACTATCCAGTATTTTTTCCACTTCATAATCGCTGGTCTTGTCCTCCTCTTGTTTCTTTTTGTGGTCGGATTCGTGGCGTTTTTGTTGTGGAAAAGTAGGTTCTTTATATGGTTTCAATAACATTTCGTTAAAGACGTTATACACTTTCCAGCTTGCAGGAATTAGGAGTCGATAGGATGATGCCCCTACTTTTTCTATAATCTTGTAGGGTCCAATGAATCGTTCTCCAAGTTTTTTTTGTTGGTCGAACTGATGGGATATTTTCAGCGTTAAGGTATACTTGATCTCCCTCTTTATATGTAATAGGCTCTCGCTTCTTTTTATCATATTGAGCCTTCATGGAGTCTTGTGCCTTTTTAAGTGATTTCTGCGCTTTTTCCCATACTTCTTTTTGTTCTTCCATAAATTGTCCTACAGCTTCTACTCTTGACTTGGATGGTTGATCCACTGTTCCCTTATTTGGATTATACCCATAGTTCATCATGAAAAGGGAGTATCCTGTTGCCAAGTGTTGTCTGTCATTATAGCAGAATTGGGTTACTGCCAACCAGTCACTCCAGTTATCCTGTTTTTCATTTACAAACATGGATAACAATATTTCTACTTCTTGATTTGCCCTTTCAGATTGTCCATCAGTTTGAGGGTGAAAAGCAGTGGAGGGGTTTCCTTTAATCCCCATTAATTCGAAGAATTCTTTCATGAACCTGGAAACAAATTGTGGTCCTCTATCACTTATTACTTTCTTCAGGATTCCATGTTCCCTGAACACATGGTCTCTAAATAGTATAGCTACACCTTTTGATGTGAGAGTGGTGTTTGTAGGAATGAAGTACGCCTTTTTGGTGAACTTGTCAATAACCGTTAGGATTGCATTGTACCCTTTTGACTCTGGTAAAGGTCCTATAATGTCTAATGCGATATCTTCCCATGGTTGTTTTGGTATTGCATGAGGGATTAAAGGGGCTGCTCGTTTTTGTTGATCTGGTTTAACTGTTTGACAGGTTCGGCATCCCTTTATATATTTTTCTATATCTTCCCTCATGTTCGGCCACCAGTAGTCTCTTGTAATGAGTTCTAAGGTTTTTGCTATTCCTGGATGTCCCCATCGATGATGTAATGAGATTGCTTCTTCTCTTAGTTTCATTACTGCTGGGACATATATCCTTCCTTTCCATATTACTTGGTTGGATTCCTTATTGAACTCGTACCCTTCTTCTTTACTTTTGACCCCTTTTCGTACTTGAGTATCCCATTGTCTTTTGTTGGTCTTCTTAATTCCATTGACCAACGTTAACCATTCTCCAGTCCAATCGTCTAATTGTACAAACAGTTCTTCCTTTAGTAATAATACATCTTCATTGTCTTTTTCTCCTTTCTCATAATCGGCTCTTCATGACAATAGATCTGCTTTTGAATTGGATTTTCTGGATTGATGTTTAATGACAAAATTATATTCTTGAAGGTCTATTACCCAATGAGCTTGTCTCCTATTCAGGTTTGTGGCTTCCTGAAATATGTAAGATTTTGGTGATCCATCAAGATCTCTATTGTTTCCTTTGCTCCTTTCAGGTATTGCAACCATTCATATAAAGAATGCATTATGGCTAGCATTTCTTTATCATAAATTTCGTAATTTCGTTCTGCCGCATTTAGTGCCTTTGAGATGAATGCTACAGGTCTCCAGATCCCTTCTTGTTGTTGAGATAGAATTGAGCCCATGGCAAAGTCTGATGCATCTGTCTCAATTCGGAATTGTCCATTTTCATTGGGTATTGCCAGTACTGCTTCCTCCGCTATCTGTTCTTTCAGCTTTAACATTGCTTCACTCTGTGACTTTCCCCATTCCCATTCTTTCTTTCCCATTAGCTCCGTTAATGGTTTCGCTTCTTTGGCAAATCCTTTCACAAACCATTGGTAGAAATTTACAAACCCCAGAAATTGTTGTACTTCTCATTTGCACTTTGGTTCCGGCCATTCCTTGATTGCCTTTACTTTTGCTGGATCCATTTTTATCGAATCTTTAGTAATGATTACTCCTAAGAATTCAATTTCTTCTTTATCAAAGTAGCACTTTTCCGGTTTTAACGATAGTTTGTTTTGTTCCAATTTTGCTAGAATCCGATTAACATGTTCTACATGTTGTTTTTTGTTTTCTGAGAACACTAAAATGTCGTCCATGTAGATTACTACCCATCCTTCAGCGAGTTCCTCCTGGAACAAGTCATTCATCATAGTTTGAAAGGTAGCCAGTGAATTTGTTAATCTGAAGAACATGACTAAAGGTTCAAATAGTCCTCTATTCATTTGGAATGCCACTTTCCATTCATCTCCTTCTTTAATGCGAATGTTATTATATCCCCATTGTATGTCCATTTTAGAGAATATGTTTGCATGACTGAGTTTGTTGATTAATTCAGAGATAAGAGGTAAAGGATATCAATTTTTAATTGTCATTTCATTAAGTTTTCGATAGTCCTGTACTGGGCATAGTGATCCATCTTTTTTCTTGACAAAGAAGAATGGTGAAGCCATTGGTGATTTACTAGGCTTTATCCTTCCTGTGTCCAGGTTTTCTTTTAAGAAATCTTCTAACACCTGTTGTTCATCTCTGTTTAATGGGTATATTTTGCAATCTAATGGTTTTGATCCTGGAACTAATTCAATGGCATGATCCCACAGTCGTCGTGGTAGTAATTCATCAAATGTTGTTTTTTCAAAGACTTTTCGGTATCCTAAGTAATGGTCAGGAACTATGTCTTCGATTTTTCTCTTTTTTACATTTGCTGAAGCTATTTCAGTAGCTTTTGACTGATATGCCCTTGTCTTTAGCTCTTCTGATCCTATGTAAACTGCTAATACTTGTTCTCCTTGTTCCCATTGGATCCTGTCCATCTCATCTTCTGGTTCCAGACTTTCTGAGCTCTTCCAACACATTCCAGGACATTGAGAAAATCGTAGTTTTTGATTTCTCCAATTGATTTCTGGATTAGCCCTAAGAACATATCTGGTTTTCCTAAGGCTGAAATGCCAAACTCCAAAGATTCGTAATGATCTCCTATTTGAACTTTTAATTTGATCATTTCTTCTAGTTGTCCTGCTATATTGTTGGTTCCATCTGCATTGAATACTGGTATTGGTCTTGGTAGTTTCCTAGTATTCAATTGATGACATTCTACCCATTCTTTATTTACACAAGATCCCGTACACCCTGAATCTATCAAAGCTTTGATCTTGAATCGTTCAACTGAGTCTACAGTTGCTGTTATTACATTGATGTCCATCTGATTTTTTCCCATTGTTTGTACAAATCTTGGTTGTGCTTTAGATGATTTAAATACCATAGTGCATCTGTTTCCATCATCTTATTTAAGTCTTTTACTAGCTGTTCATTTATTTCTTCTGTTCGATCCTTCTTTACCCAAGATCGAAGATCCTTTACAGCTATATCCATTGATTGTTCCCATATTCTTCTTACAATCCATGGTGTTGACCAGGTTTTGAACTTCAGCTTTGTTGCACTTATGGGTGCATTCCTCAAACAATTTTGCATAGAATGACATTCATATAATAATTCTGGTATTTTTACATGTGAATCATCGTATTGTACATTGTCTGTGACTCGTGAGGGGGAATGCTTCCTTGTGAGTCATTTTGAAAACCCAATGCTCCCGCCATCTCTCTTTTTTCTTCTTCTGTCATCTCCTCAGCAAATTCTTTGACCATGGACCAGGTCCTAATGACCTGTTTTCCTTTATCTTTTTTTGGTGCTCGGCAATCTCGTGCAAAGTGGCCTTTTTTGCCACAATTATAACACTCCACCACTTGTTTTTGTCGATCAACGTCCATGGCGTTTGGATCCTTTTTTGGAGCTCTGCATACATTTGCTGTGTGTCCCGGCTTTCCACAATTAAAACATGTGATAGGAGTTCGTCCTCCTGTTGATGTGGATGCGGTTGCATTTGTATTTTGAACTGGTCAATTTTGTTGTGGCCTATTAGTAGTGGTTGGATGATTTTGTGGATATATTAGCTGTGCGTCCCTCCAACTTCTTTCCACTTGGATGGCCCTATCATACCAGCATTGCAAATCCCCTTCTTGAGATCCATCCACTATTCTTCCTCCATTTTAGACCTGTAATTCGACTAGTCTTCTTCCTAGTGGTGGGTGTAGTCCTGCTCGAAATTGAGTGACTAGTGCTATTTCATTGTACTGAGTGAGGGCTGCTATGCTTCGGAAATTTACTATGTAGTCTTCTGCTTTGAGACTTCCTTGCTTCATATTTTGAATTGTTCGACATGCTTGATCCCATGTTTCGGTGGTCAAGAAGTACTCTTTCATTTTTTCCATCATGTCATTGAAGTTGGTGAATGGGTATTTATGGATGATTGGTTCTAATACCCATCCTTGTCCGTCTGCAGTTCTTATTCCCTCATTCCACTGTTGCCAAGAATAATTTGGTGCTGGGTTTCCTCCCGCCATTATTATTTCTTCTCTCCTTTGTGTTTCTAGTCCTGCCGCTTCTACCTCCGCTGTTTTAGCCGCAGCCCAATTTCCTGCTCGGTTTCCTTGACCTTTTCGGACCCCTGCAATACCATTTGGATCATGATGTTATTGTTGGCAACCCCAACGATGGCAAAGTATGATGCCATTTGTCTAAGCCAGGCAGCTATTTCCTTTGGGTCTCCTTCATAATAATCTGGCATGTCCATACGAATGGTGGGATGTGGTTCCTGTGGTGGATGTATCGCTGCATCAATGGCTTGTATAGCTTGAGCCAGGTTGGTTCCTTGGAGAACTTGCTCATTGTTTTGAGCCAGTGTGGCTGCTCCCCAAGTTGCCAAGTATTTGTGTGCAAATATTGTTATTCCTACCATGATGAGACCTATACATCCTTGTACTACTGCCTGTGTGATCTCGAACCCTACTGAGAAATGTCTTGTGATGGAGTCATCTCCTCCGTAATACTCTAGAATGTCTGCTGCCTTTGGTAAGGCATTGTCCTCGTCTTTCTTATGCATGACATGGTATCGGCAATTCTTTGAGTTCATTTTTACTTTGAATCCCAAGACTGTATTTCTCATATCTGGTTTGTATTGTGCAATAGTGTGCCAAGAAGGGTTTTCGGGCCAAGCATAACAGTTCCAGTATTGTCATTTAAATAATGCCAAGTAGCACCAGCCGTTGTCATTAGGAGTGTGATTACCGTGACCGGGGGGAGGTAATACTACTTTTCGGTATTGTTGAACTAAGTGATTCCATCGTGGAATGTTAATCTTTTGTGTTAGTTCAATTCTGTTAATATCCTCCACCCAGTCTTCAGCTCTTGTTCCTAAGCCATGAAACCAGTAATACTTTGGTTGTTCAGATTGAACTTTCCCCATCCTTCGAACTCCTGTTCAAGCCACTTGAGCATAAGTCCTTGGAATTAGGACTATGTCACTTCCTACTCTTAGGTGTTCTTCTTCATGGAGTTGTAGATCGGCTAGGAAATTCCTTATCCCTGCTGCTGACCAACGTTTTGCAAATTTGTTTCCTTGAGTGTGTTGTACTGATACATCCTTAATATGGATTTGTTTGTTAATGAACATTTCCATGGTGTACATTCCATCCTTTCTTAATGCTTCTGGAAACATATTGCAAACTCGTCGTAATTGATCTGCAGTGGGATTTTTTGGAAGTTCTTTCCACATCCAAGTCCTATGTTCCGTTTTTATCATGGCTAACCAACAGTAGCCATGATCATGCTCTGTTGGAGTTGGAACTATTTTCTTTTCAGGTTCTTGGATTATTATTCCTTTAACCAGCTTCTTACTTTCAACTGGTTTCCATGCAGTCAAAGGTTTCGTGACAATGGATTTCTTGACTTCCTTTGGTTCCTCAGGAAGTTTCGGCATAAAGGCGGCAAGGGAGGGTTGAGCCCTTGGCCAGTGTTGCAACTGGACTTTTGTATTTTCATTGACTTCTTGTAAGTTGAACTCTTCAATTTCATCCTCACAATCAGACTCATAAGCATAGGCCATAACTCCAATCGATTCCTCTCTGTCATCATTACAATTACAATATTTTTTGACTTGGTTGCAGTCGGTGCAGAACCGAGTCGGTACTCCAAATGTTCCCGTCTTTTTTACTACTACTGGTCCATTGCACTGAGTACAGTGCCTACTAGAGACCGTTGCAGAACGAGTGCCCTTTTTATCCCGACCTATTCTTCCTCCTAAACGAATATGTTCCCAAAGACTGGGGTCCGAGTTCCTGAGTTGCTCGAGGTGTTTCCATGTGTACACCTCTTCTCCATGACGAATAGCAGCATTCTCGACAACGTGGAACATGTCGTTCCTGATGTTGTCTTGAAGTGCGAAGTGGTATTTCTCGTTTCTCAACTCTGGTTCCCAATCCAGGACTTCCTTTACTGTAGGCCATGCTGGCCACACATACTCGTTGTAGTATTCCTCTTTGAAGAGGACCATGTAACAGTAACCATTTTTTTGGTACAGTTGATTCCCCATAACCAGCATCCCCACTGGACCCAGTAACTTAGCGCAGCCAGTAGCCAACTTCCTCCATGTGTGCACTTGATTGCGGCTTTCTCCGATGTCTTTTAAGAACAAATCGAGACTCATGTTGAGTCTCAGATCTAACATCTCCCAGATCCCTTGTGTTGGATCATCAGGAGTGGGTGCGCGCACCTTCCTCTTTGGCTTAGTGGTGAGGTAAGGGTTGTACTGGACTGCCAACCTTTGTTCTTTCTGGATTTGTTCCCAATGGAATCGGGCATATGCGGTGGCCCTGATATTGCCATTCTCTGCGTGTTTGATTTGGTTCTGCTCCTCCGCAGTGATGAGCATCGTTCCGAGCTAGGGGTGTAGAGGAGTCATCCGCAGGAATTCTGCGATAGCAATGAGCAACTCTGTGCAATTCCATGCAATTCTGCACAACTCCGCATTTTTTCCGCGGTAAGGCAAGCATCACCCACAACCAACAATTGAGTCGCCTCCTGTGTACGCCATTGAAACCCCACACCAGTCAGCCATTCACATCCGATGTCAGCACCCCATCGGCCGAGTCGCATGAAAATCATCAGCCGGCACAGCTTAGGTCACCGGAGAAGGAACCAGTGCCATCAAGACATATCCGCATTTGGATGATCTACATTCCATGATCCATTGCCACATCATCCATAGCGATGCACCAACACAGCGGAATAGGACCCTAGCGGACGAATAAAGCCATTGGCCGATGATCAGATACAGTATAGACCAGTCAGGTCCACGGAATATCAAGAACAGGGCCACATCAAGTCAGATGAACCCCGGAGTTGCCATGCATGGCAATCAGGCAGGTCTATTTCAATCCGACAAGTCTATTAGCATCCCGTGCAGGGTTGCAGTATTGGCTCTCACTGTGGCACTCGTATTCCACTATCGCGTCCCTCAGCTAGCCCCATCATGTGAAGACCTTCAAGATGGATTTGGATATACGGTTGCGAGGTGAAAATTTTACAAGTGTTACTTCAATAGTTAGAGAGAAAAAACATATATAAAGCCCATGTACATCTAGTTTACCAGCTTAACATATCAGAGAATAGTACTTCCCAGCTCTCAAGTCTTGTCCTTTAAGCTACGCTCTCTTCCTTTTGTTCGCACCTCTGGGTCTTGTCATACTCTGCATTCTGCGTTCATCGCTGTTATGCCCTTGTGTGACTAACGTTATTATCCGCAGAGTTGCCAGTTCCACACATTGTAGCGTTGTCATCGAGCACACCAGAGTTGATGGGAACTCTTCAACGACCTCACACCTTCCCATTCCTCGCTATTTCCAATAGCGGGGTGAACCTATCATATTGGCTGCCCCAGTGAGGCCTTCGAAAGAATTACACCATCAACCCCACCCAAGTTACCCCGCGATCAGCAGTTCCATGCCCCAAGCCTGGCAATTCCACTTGTTCAACAGCTCCAGTTTCCACCATTCTACAAAAAGCCACGATGACCAACTATGCCAAGCCCATGCCTGCTCATTATGGTGACACCGCACCCCACTTTGACTCCAGCCAACCCCGCTGCCTCACACGCTACTTCAATGAACTTGAGTTGTTGTTCAGTGAAGCCGGAATCAACTCCGCACAGCAAAAGAAAGCCTATGCGCTATGATATCTCCATGACACGGAGTACAATCTATGGAGAGGAGTCGAAACTTATGACACAGCATCTATGTATGAGGAGTTCAAAGCATCGGTCATCTTGCTATACACCGGAGTAATCAATGAGCGCGAGCACACTCAGTCGGATTTGGATCGACTAGTGGAAGAGACTTTCCAGCTTGGAATCAAAACCGCAGAAGAACTATGCAGCTACTACCAGCGATTTTTAGTGATCACTAGGTATCTCATTAGGAACGGACGACTCATGATGCGCCAGAAATGCGAATACTTCTTCAAGGGATTCCAAGTCCGCATCGGAATAGAAATGTATCACTACATGCGAAGCCACTACCTGAACGTGCACCATGACGACCCATACTCCCTCGAGCAAACCCTAGCAGCTGCGAAAGAAGTCATTCAAGGCTCGTCATTCTACAATAAACTGATCAACAAACCCACCGCACCCTGTATCGTCAATTCCGCCAACTCCGCAGTGTACCCTGTCAATTCCGCAGTCTATCCCGCCAACTCGGCGTCAACTCCGCTTGTCAAACCTGAGCCAATAGTTACGCCCAGAATAAAGACAGAAGACATGTTTGGCATGACAGAAAGGATGGTCCAGAGCTCACTACAGACACAGACCATGCTACAGTCACTAAACCAGTCAGTTGCGACGAACCAGACTCGTGTGACAGCCCCGCGGAATTGTACGACAGCCCCACGGAATTGTGTGACAACCCCGCGGAATTGTATGACAGCCCCGTGGAATTGTACGACAGCCCTGCAGAATTGTACGACAGCCCTGCGGAATTGGTCGCAAGCCACACCAGCCACTAGTGCCAATGCAGTCCCACTAGGATCAAGTTCCAGATCACATCCCTCAATGTTCTATGCACCCCGCGAACACTATCAGGAGCTAATGGCAACAGCAAGTACCATGTCAATGCTAAGTTACAAGACTGCAGCAGTGAACCCTGCAGACAATGTTGATGAAGAAATCGAGTGGATGCAGAGGACCCTTCTAGCGTTGCAAGCAAAGAAAAAGGTAGTATCCGATGGAGTAGAGAGCCCCCTACAAGCGAAAGGAACAGAATCGCGACCACCAGCATCAGCACCAGCACCAGCACCAACGCCAATGCCAGAACCAACCCTGCCCATACCCCGCAGACCACCCAGATTCGTCGAAACATGCAAGGAGAAGCACCAGGATTTTCAGTAAGCCTCAAGGAAGTGATCGGACATCATAGAGAGGAAACCACAATCAAGCCAGTCCAGCAGAAGCCCAGTGAATTAGAAACCAGTACCCCATCAACCAGCACCAGCCCCCACAAGACAGATTCTGACATTTCAGCATCAACCCCGCCAGCCTCCATCCTCGATAGTCAGCCCATCAAGTCCCACAATTTCGCAAATTTCAGTCGAGTTGCCAGTAGTCAAGTCATCAGTAGCAGCCACCAAGTCCCCAGAAGCAAGTATTGTCAAGTCTAGTTGCCCCGTCGAACCCTGTCACACTCCAGTCAATTCTGCCTCAACTCCGATGCCTCAAGAACAGAACATTTGGCATCCTGCGCCAGTCACGCAAATACCATGCCACCGCCGCTATCATTCCGCTCACCACCTATGGGTGACACACGATGAAGAAGACATCAGCAGTGATAGCGACAGTAGTGACAACAAATCAGTAATTGACAAGTGGCCAGACATAGATGACGACCCCAACCCAGGAGGCAGCTACTGAAGACAGATGACATGCAATTCCGCAAGATACCCAGTACATAGCCACGCCATTCGCCATTCTTCATTTGTCAAATTTTTATTTTAATTCATTTCGACCACCAGCAATCGACTAGCCAGCTCCTTCACATGACTGACTGAGGACAGTCAGATTTTTAAGTGGGGGGGAGATGATGAGCATCATTCCAAGCTAGGGGTGTAGAGGAGTCATCCACAGGAATTCTGTGATAGCAATGAGCAACTCCGTGCAATTCCGTGCAATTCTGCACAACTCCGCATTTTTCCATGGTAAGGCAAGCATCACCCACGACCAACAATCGAGTCGCCTCCTGTGTACGCCATTGAAACCCCACACCAGTCAGCCATTCACATCTGATGTCAGCACCCCATCGGCCGAGTCACATGAAAATCATCAGCCGGCACAGCTTAGGTCACTGGAGAAGGAACCAGCGCCATCAAGACATATCCGCATTTGGATGATCTACATTCCATGATCCATCACCACATCATCCATAGCGATGCACCAACACAGCGGAATAGGACCCTAGTGGACAAATAAAGCCATCAGCCGATGATCAGATACAGTATAGACCAGTCAGGTCTGCAGAATATCAAGAACAGGGCCACGTCAAGTCAGATGAACCCCGGAGTTGCCGTGCATGGCAATCAGGCAGGTCTATTTCAATCCGACAAGTCTATTAGCATCCCATGCAGGGTTGCAGTATTGGCTCTCACTGTGGCACTCATATTCCACTATCGCATCCCTCAGCTAGCCCCATCGCATGAAGACCTTCAAGACAGATTTGGATATACGGTTGTGAGGTGAAAATTTTACAAGTGTTACTTCAATAGTTAGAGAAAAAAAACATATATAAAGCCCATGTACATCTAGTTTACCAGCTTAACATATCAGAGAATAGTACTTCCCAGCTCTCAAGTCTTGTCCTTTAAGCTACGCTCTCTTCCTTTTGTTCGCGCCTCTGGGTCTTGTCATACTCCACATTCCACGTTCATCACTGTTACGCCCTTGTGTGACTAACATTATTATCTGCGGAGTTGCCAGTTCTGCGTGTCATAGTGTTGTCATCGAGTACACCGGAGTTGATGGGAACTCTTCAACGACCTCACACCTTCCCATTCCTTGCTATTTCCAATAGCAGGGTGAACCTATCAGTGGATAGGATAAGACCCTGGTGTCTTAACAAGGGTAAGTCCGGACCTCCGCCAAACTGCCAGAGCAACAACTGGTTGCTATTGACGCTGAGAAGTGCCTCTCGTACCGGAGTTCCAGTACTGAATGTCTGGAGGCATTTGAGCAATGCCTCAAACACCACATCCTCTTCGAGCATTTCTTGCTCAATCCATTTCTGTCTGCAGAGTTTCTCTGCCTTCTTGTGCTGCAAGGCCTTCCAGGCCTCCTCCTGTTCCTTGATCGAGATTTGCTCGATCTTCCACGCCTCAATGCATAGACACTGCTCCCATTGTCGCCTTTCCTTAATCATATGCCAATAAGCTTTGACATGCGCATCATGTTGCACACACCTGACCAGCGCTGTGATGGTGATGATGGTGGCCTTTTTAATTTCCACGGCCTTGGCAGCGGCTTTCTTTGTGATGGCACATCCTCGTGCCCACCCGATCTCAAATGTGCAGGCGATCTCCACCAAAGACATCCCCACATGGGGCAAAACGTACTTGAAAGTCACATCCATTGGGACCTGGCTTTATGAAACCTAAAAATTCTTCAATCTATTTCCGGCCCTCCACGGACAATAGATCTCTTCGTGTGGCTGTTCCGCAAAAGTCAATGATGTCCTCAGATGAGGAGATGGTGGTGTTGCCAGAAAGGAAACAAAACTCAACCTAGAAAGAGTGCCCGGCGATTCACTTGGATGTCCTTGTGCCTAGTTATCTGCACGCAGCTTAATTCATGCAGCTAGTACAGAGGGTATTCCAAGATTTAAATCTCCACCTTGATACACTCAATCTAGATTTTCTTCGCTCATTCCTGAGCTTTTCCGATTCACTTGGTGTGACCTGCCTGGGTGTGCCTGCCTGCAATGACCACCGGCACGCAATCACTCTCTTCCAAGAGAACTGTGTTGACTAGCCCACTTGAGGGAGACCTCGTTCGAGGGGCTATTAAGAGAGTTAGATGTGTGGATGCAATGCCTAAGACAATGAGTCTTGATGAGAAAAGATGCACCAGCACCCTTGATAAGGATGATGGTGGTGAGAGAGAGTAGAAGATGTCTAACCCTAACATAGGGCTTCAACAGAGATACATTGACCTTGTGTAACGACGAGCAAGGGTATTGCAACGTCATGTAACGATTTCAAACAGTAGGTTGAGTAGCCTTATGATTATGTTAAGAGGTGACCTCAACACAACCTAAGGTTTGAGAAGAATAGAGAGTAGAGCTCCTAGTAGATTGTGTAGGCAACACAAACTATCGTAAGGCTAGCGACTATGGTCCAAGAGGCCCTACTTATATACTACTAACCTCATGTCCCTTCCCATATATGGTTACTTACATAAGAAAAGAAAAGAAAAGAAAAGAAATCAGAGTTTCTACGTTCTTAACAGGTTGATGAATATCATTGTTGAGTTAATCTGAGAGATGGGCCTCACAAGCAAGGTATGGCTTGGGGCTGGCAGAATGCCTGATCTGCCTTGTAATTCATAATGCTGAGGAGGTGATAATGGATGATTTGGTATATTTGAAAGGGAGGATGATGCAGGATATGAGTGAGATGAGGTGAAATTGAACTGATAGTGAGCTGGCCATGGTGGAAGTGAATGTTGGCCATTCATTGTGCAACAGATGCCATGTCTGTTATGAGCATAACTCATCCTATTCAATTTTTACAGTAACAACACTAATGACGATTATGAAGATACGGTCTTGGGGAGTCGGAATCTATTTTTCTTTTCTTTTTATCTTTTTATCTTCACTCAAATGTTTAGAAACAGGACTCAGACAATACCTTGGTCGCAGGGACGGGCTATGTTAGGACTGCGACCCTTATATGGCAGGAGGTTAGGTCAGCATTGGCTATGGGTATAGACTGAGTGCCGACAGGAATAACGGCCCAATGATGGGCCTACACCATGAAAGGATACATGAGCGACATGGCGCCTGAGGGGCAACATGGGAACGCTGAGACATACCAACAACTAGGTACTGGGATATGTGGGAGTTGGCTGAGATGCAAGACAATAAGCGTGGCCGCATGAGGAAGGACAGAGTGTTGGTGTGGGAGGATGTCTCCAAAGAAGGTCAGATGGGCGCAGATTGGCAGCTGCACATTGATCCTGGCTTGAGGGACTTTAGCTGCGTGCTGTCTGCGCACAGACCAGGAGAGAGGTATATAAGGGTTGTAGTCTTAGGTAGCAAGTCCCTAAGACTCTAGATAGTTTGTGTCCTGGACACTTCTTCTTGAGCAACAGTTTTCGTCTTTGGCTGAACAAGCCAGTTCTCATAAGTCTTGAGGTTGTGTTTAGGCTTGTCCTAACATAATCTAGAGTCTTTACTACTCTACCCCGTTGGTCTTACAGCACCGAGCATGCCTTGCTCGTCGTTGCTCACAGTGCCAACAGCCTAGTTTCTTTCTGAGAGGAAGTAATCATGTAGCCTGCATCCTCTCCAGGCGACATCAACATGACACATTACTGTCAATGGGTCTCGAACGAGAGATCCTCAATATGCCCCATTGGGCCTGACGACAAACCCTACTTGGGTAGTCTACACACATTTATGGATGAGAGTATGAGTTCGCTCAGGAGCAGCATAGGCAGGAGACCACAGATGTGCCTGGGGTAACGTACACTGTATTTGCGGAAGAGTTCACAGAACGAATGAAACAATCTTATTGGTGTTGCATATCAAGGCTGAACCCAAGTTCCTCACACACTCCCTGTACTAGCAACCCTACCTGATTTCGGGTTGATAACTAGGCACAAAGATAGTGAGGTGAAATGCCGGGTGCACCCAATAAGTAGCTTGTGGACCCACAACACTGCAGACAACAACCCTCTTGTTTCCCAAGAGGCATCATCGACAGGCATGGATTCCGAACTGGACAGCCAATAGAATGGACCAGTTGTCAGTGGAGGGCCTGAAATTGGTTGAAGATTCTTTTACAGATCACACATATGATAAGCGCAATGCAGTGCGCATTCACATACATTTTACCACATGCCCAGGCAACACTCTCGGAGATCGGGTGCATCTTCGAGGCGGACTGGGTTACCATCAGTGATATGGTCATGACAGGACTGAAAGAATTCATCGGGGATACCATCATCCGCCAATATGACAATCACGTCTGGTTGTATTGGAAACACTGGAAAGAGTCACAATGACTCAAACATGCTCAAGCGCAGACACTCAGGCAACGAGAAGCCGAACAGGAGCTGGAACAGAAGGAAGCCTGGGAGGCCCTTCTTATGGAACGAGCCACCACTCACACAGTCCTGCAAGCAGAGCATGCTATGCGGAAAGCAGAAAAAGAGTACCACACACTCATGGAATTACTGGAGGTCCAATACAAAGGCGACACCTCCAACCCAATCTGGCTAGCCCTGGTCTCATCGAAATATAACCAGTGGCTCATGTTGATAAATGACAGCGACAAAGCTATCCAACGATACCAGGTGGCTATAGAACGATTACAGTGCCAGCACCACATACAAGAACTGTACAAGCACAAGGGCATGACGATGAGTCATGAGGACTGGAACACGTGGATGCACGCAATGAATGGAAACATACGGGCAACCCGCTACGCTAAATGGAAGCGTGAGCAGGAGGAGGAGGAGCGCTGCAAGGGAATCAGATTCGATCCCCTTCTTGTTACAAAGCCACTGGGGGCTATCATCGCCAGGACACCTGAACGACTCCTTACAGAGCCCAGAAACTATCTTCGATCCATTGGGCTAGACCATTTCTTAAAAGAAGTCGGGGAAAATTCGTGGAATGACCACAAGGCTAGACTCTTGGGATGGTGTGCCAGCGTCAAAGCACACCTCCCAGGACCAGGAGCCAGAAGTCCTATTGCACCTAACCAGTGGGGGGAGGATGGGTACTGTTACATGTACTTGTTCAAAGAAGAATATTATGACAAGTACAACTGGCCAGCTTGGCCCACCCTCTATGACATTATTAACTGGGAACCGGAGCTAAGGGATGACACAGTGGTCTTTGCCATTCAGGACAGTATCCGACCTGGCCAATGTCACATTATCGAGGAATTGGCTATATGCCAGGACAATATCGAATACACCTGGGATGAATTGGCGGATTTACATAAAGTTTCCCATTATACATGGACAGTGCGCTTCGGAGGACAATCGAAGTCCAAGCGCAGGGTGACACAGCGAAAGCTTGCCCAATCACCAATAAAACAAGTCAACTTGAGGACAACAGTCACGGTTGAGCAGGCCTATGCAGAGGCAGCTGGACGAACATACCCAGCAGTAATAGAACCCAAACCAGTTGTGCAACCAGCATGGTCATATGCAGCGGCAGCACAAGCCGGTAAGGAAAACATGGCATGAGTCGTCACACAGGGAGGTGATGCAGCACATTGGAATGGCGGCGTAACCACAACAGCAGACTGGTTATCAAATGAAGAATACCCGCAAGGAGCAAACAATGCTCACAAAAAAAGGGAAATTGATCAATGGAGAAGGATCGTAGAAAGGGAGGCATGGTTGCCTTACCCTTATCCAAAGATGTCCTGGACCCACAGTGGTTTTAACCCAGACATACCAGGTTACTGTTACCTGGTCTTGATCAAAAAACAGTACTGGGATGAATTTATGTGGCCGGCCTATCTACAGATACAAGAAATCTGTACATGGGATCACAACCTATGAGAAACCGATGTAACTACCATCATCCAAAAGTCATACACACAGGAAACAACTCTACATATTGAAAAATATAACAGCAACTGTAGAGGATGGTTTCACGTCGAGTGTCTCAATCAGGAAGGCATGAGTCACTACAAAATAGGCGCTACACCTTTTAGGCTTATGGTGGAAATGATCACCCATGCCTACCAAGCTGTACTGGGATGGAGAGAATATTGGCAGGACACTCAAACAATCAAACCATTACCTGCTACACAACCAGCTGCAACAGTTGCAGCCAGAGAAGATGACATCCACCAACAAGCGGAAGAAAGACAATGAGTGATTACCAGTGCAGGACAGGCTCTGGCCACCATGATAAACGAGTACCAGCAGTCCAACCGTTGAGAACCGGGTCCCCTTACTAAGGCAGAAATGCCTGACTTTTACCAAGGGGATCCTCGAACCATAGATGGATGGCTGCGACAAATGGAGACTTATTTCATGCTGGCAAATGAAAAGGATCCCAAATGAAAGGTCTCAATTTGCTTGTATAGGATAAAAGGTGGAAAAGGAGAAAGAGCCACAGACTGGAGCAGTGTGAAACTCAAAGCTTTTCAAGAAGCACAACAGGAGTTTCAGGACAAAATTGATAACAGCGGCTGGAGCACGGAATTAGATTGGGCCCAACTTAATACTGGAGAAAGCATGGCTGATGATTGGGCATGGGTCTGGTGACCATTGGAAAATCAATTTCCCTTTGTGGATTGGACAGACTTTAAAACTCAGATGCATGAGTTTTTCATGTCAACAGAGACCAAAGAGAAGGCCATTGAGGCACTACTAAAACTACAGCAGGGAACAATGATTGTAGAAGATTACATCATCAAGTTTAATTCCCTCACCTCATTGACCAACTGGAATGACCAGGCCCTAATCTCACAATTCCGGAACCACCTCAATCCTGCACTTGGTCAAGAGTTAATCTGATATGGGGGATTGGCAGACAATGCCACACTGCACCAGATTCAAACACGAGTCACAGCGCTTGCAAGAGCATATCGAAAAGCCAACGAGGCTTACGGATTCCCTGCAGGATGGCAGGAGTACAAAGAGCGAGCCCCCACCCCAAATGGTTGACCACAATGGCAGTTCAGAGCACCACCACCAGTTGCTTTGGGAAGTCGGTCTGACCCAAATGCCATGGACATTGACAAGAAAGAAACCAAAGTCTGTTCCTATTGCAAAAAAAGAGGACATTTGGAAAAAGAGTGTAGGACCAAGAACGCTGTCTGTTACAAATGTGGTGAAAAAGGACACACAGCATGGGGCTGTAGAAAACCCAGACAGAATACAACCAGCGATAACGGAAAGCAGGTTGTCAGATACATCAATAGGGAAACGACCCCAGTCGCACATATAGAGGAGGTCTCGGATTTTGCAGAAAGCCAGTAGGCGAGTGCTCAGCGCTGCTGGCTGCTACTCAGGTTTCGAATAGTAATGTACTAGTAGACTCCAAAATAAACATGCACAATTTACTTTACAAGTGTAGTGGAGATGTACATCACTTGAGAAACCTCAGAGTAAGCGCAAAAAAGGGACAAAGACTACAAACATGGACACCATAGTGGATGCTGAGGAGGATTTGGGAACAACCCAAACAAATAGTAGTAGAATGTCTACAACAATGGGTAGATGTCAAGTGAGTAAAAGAGGTGGATGAACGGCTGGTGGATGACTTGAATGCCATGACAGAAGCCGATGCTATGTGGAACCTAGTGCACTTACAAGAAAAGAAAGTGCAAGGAACTGGATACAATGAATTAGACTTAACAGGGGTCGTAACAAAGATGGACGGATCAAAGAGTATCCGCATTAAAATGTTATTAGATTCTGGTGCAACTAGAACTTGTATCAGTACAGACTTCGTGGAAAAGCACCAGATAGCAAAACGATGCTTGGTTCGACCAATACCAGTGTATAACGTGGATGGGACAAAAAACTCGAGAGGTGCCTTAGAGTACATGGCAAAGATAAAGCTACACATTGGGGAACATGAAGAAGTCATCGAATGTGCAGTAACCCATCTCTCAAAAACAAGTCTATTCCTAGGATTTGACTGGTTAAGGAAACACAATCCGACCATTAACTGGAAGAAACAGACACTAGAGTTCAACCGATGTCTGGGCACATGTTGGAAAACATCATCAGTTCAAGAACTGGAGGATGAGATGGACGTGGTCAAAGACCTCGAGGCAGAGGATCGACTGTTGGCTGTTCACATTGGCGAACCAGAGCTTCGCGTCAGGGCTTACGCATCAACAGCCACAAAAATAGCAGCAGAGGAAGCAGAGAAAACTAAAAAACGAACTCTGGAGGAAGCAGTCCCCAGACACTATTTAGGACATCGAAAAGTCTTCGAAAAGGAAACTTTCGACGAACTACCCCCATGGCAGCAATGGGATCACGCTATAGAGTTGATCCCCGGGTCTAACCCAGTTGACTGCAAGATATATCTGCTTAATCGTGATGAACAGCAGCAACTGGACGAATTTCTGAAAGAAAACCTGGATTCTGGAAGGATTCAGTCAAGTAAATCACCCATGGCGTCTCCTTTCTTCTTTGTAAAGAAAAAGGATGGACAACTACAACTGGTACAGGACTACTGATGACTAAATGAAATGATGGTCAAAAACCGATATCCACTACCGCTAATAGGAGAGCTGGTGGATAAATTGTCACAAGCAAAAGTCTTCTCAAAGATGGATATACGTTGGGGATACAACAACATATGCATCAAGGAGGGAGACGAGTGGAAGGTGGCTTTCCGAACCAACAGAGGACTCTTCGAGCCGTTGGTAATGTTCTTTGGACTCACAAATTCGCCAGCCACCTTCCAGATGATGATGAACGACATCTTCAGAGTCGAAATAGCGGAAGGATGGGTTGTCATATACATGGACAACATCCTTGTATTTTCAAAAAACCAGGTGGAACATATGGTGCAAGTCAACCATATCCTAGCTAAGCTAGAAGAACATAAGTTGTCACTGAAACCAGAGAAATGTTTCTTTGACAAGAAGGAAATGGACTTTCTGGGTGTAGTCATCAGCGAAAACTCAGTATGGATGGAGACCGCCAAAGTAAAGGTGGTCACCAAGTGGCCAAAGCCAACATGCAAGTGAGAGGTCCAACAGTTCTTGGGCTTTGTGAACTTTTACTGATGCTTCGTAAAAGACTTTGCCAAGGCAGCAAAACCATTGACTTGTCTAACAGGAAAAGACGAGTGGAAATGGACAGAATTACAGGACGAAGCATTCAACATGCTTAAGAAAACCATTGCAGAGGAAGTGATACTGTGAATCCCCAATGAAGATGGACAATTCCAAGTAGAGGTGGATGCCTCAGATTTCACCATCGGGGGAATACTATCACAGCAGGTGGAAAATGACGTTTGGAAGCCTGTGGCTTTCATTTCAAAATCCCTAAATGACACTGAGCAAAACTACGAAATCTACGACAAAGAGATGCTCGCAGTTATGCATGCCTTTTACGAGTGGTCCCACTATCTTAAAGGGGCTAAACACACAGTGGAAGTTCTGACGGATCACCAGAACTTGACATATTTCAGAAAGGCACAGAACTTGAATCGACGGCAGGCAAGATGGGTGACAGATTTGCAGGAATACAACTTCATCATAAAACACAGGAGCAGAAAGTCCAACACAAAGGGGGACTTACTGTCTAGACGGGCAGGACATACCCGTGGAGAAAATGACAATGAAGGGGTGGTTCTGCTGAAAGAACACCTCTTTGTACGAATATTCAATGATGATCGGGCAATAGACGACATCATGAAAGACATCAGAGACGTGCCCAAGCGGCAGTGGGAAACACAGGTTATCAAAGGCCTTGAAACGGCTGGAGAGGAGTACAAATTTGAGAAAGGACTCGTCACTTGGAAGGGATGAGTCTATGTACCAGCAGTTGTGGCATTGCGAGAGGACATCATCGCAATCCACCATTCATGGGGACACTCAGGAGTTGCAAAGACACTGGAGTCTTTGACAAGGAACTTTTGGTGGCCAAATATGTGCAGAGACATAGAAAAATATATTCCGGGTTGCGAGACATGTCAAAAGGCAAAACTGGATTGACAGGCACGCGTGGCACCACTTAGACCTAATGAAGTCCCAACAGAACCATGGGAAGTCATTTCAGTAGACTTCATGGGACTGTTACCCACATCAAAAGGAAACGACATGATAATGGTGGTTGTAGATAGGTTCACTAAGAAGTCGTACTTCTTACCCACAAAAAAGGAAATCACATCACAGGGAACAGCAGAGCTGTTCAGAGACAACATATTCCAAGAGCATGGTATCCCAAGAAAAGTAATAAGTGACAGAGGCCCCCAGTTTGCCTCCAAATTCATGAATGACTTATATGGAATGCTGGGGATTAAAGCAAACTGATCAATGGCTTATCACCCCCAGACAGACGGACAGACAGAGCAAGTTAACCAGGAAGTGAAAGAATTCCTGACCATGTTTGTCAACAATCGCCAGGACAACTGGAGCGATTGGCTGTCAGTGGCACAGTTCTGCCACAATGACTGAGTACATTCTGCAATGGGCTTCACGCCCTTCTTCATGAATTATGGACAACATCCGAACAAGGGATTAGACCCCACCTATGCACCTAAGGTGGTAGCTGTGGAACAACTGGCAAAAGAGATAGAAGATGTGCATGAAAAAGCAAAGAAGGCCTTGGAGAAAGCTGCTCAAATCATGAAAGAGCGGTATGACAGTCATCGCCAGGCGGCAAGAGAGTATAAACCAGGAGACAAGGTTTATCTCAGCATGGAAAATCTACCAGTCATCCAAGTAACCAAGAAGCTCGATGGAAAATTTGTTGGTCCATTGGAAGTCCTTGCCAAGGTTGGCGAGTTGTCTTATAAACTAAAAATACCAGTGTCATGGAAAATCTACAATGTCTTTAACAAAGTCTTGTTAAAGCCATACAGGGAACCAGAGTTCCCCAAACAGAAAACAAAAGCAGCAGCATGCAAGGATGCACAGATGGTTGAGGAGTCCCAGGAGGATGAATATGAAGTGGGGGAAGTGGTGGACAGCCGCATCAGTGGACGCCAGGGAGGGAGGTTGGAATACCTCATCAAATGGAAGAATTACCCAGTGGAAGAGTCCACCTGGGAACCAGCAGGAAATGTGGCCAATGCAATGGCCTTAGTCAAAAAGTTCCATAGGGAAAACCCGAAGGCAGCAAAGTACATTCGAAATCTTAAAAATGGAAAGGTGTATATCCAGTTCACGGAGACAGTTCCCCAACCAACCCCTGGTGCACCAAGGTACACACAAAGTTGAGGAACCCATTGGAAGGACAAAAGTCTTTTTGGATGGGATGATGGCCGTTTTGGCCCAAAATACTTAGAAAATATGGAGCGCAGATGGCGCAACTGGAAAGGAGATCGGAAGGTGATCATGGAACTTCCGGACGACACCAATGGGACATTCTCCAGAGACCTGGAGCATGGTGGGCAGTCACCCATGCTTGATTTCCCAAAGAGGGGAGAAAAGGAAGAGTTGGAAGAGGAGCGCCGAGTGCATGAAAAAGACACCAAGTGTCTTCAAAAGAAAATCTTAAAAAAGACAGAGAAACCAGAAACTGCTAAAGAAAGCAGTGAGTCGGAAGAGGACCGACAGAAAAGGATTACGGGTGTTGCATGCCCTACAAAAAAATCAAAACAGTGGAAAACCACCGTTGAAGAGGTGGAAGATATCGACTCAGAACGGTCAGGCTTGATGCCTGAAGAACAAAATGAGTGGCTCACCCACTTTTACGAATGAATGAAAAGAGATCCACACTATGTGGACTCAACCACTTCAGCCTCTCAGGATGCGAGGCCTTAAGGGGGGGGTGATGTTATGAGCATAACTCATCCTATTCAATTTTTACAGTAACAACACTAATGACGATTATGAAGATATGGTCTTGGGGAGTCGGAATCTATTTTTCTTTTCTTTTTATCTTTTTATCTTCACTCACATGTTTAGAAACAGGACTCAGACAATACCTTGGTTGCAGGGACAGGCTATGTTAGGACTGCGACCCTTATATGGCAGGAGGTTAGGTCAGCATCGGCTATGGGTATAGACCGAGTGCCGACAGGAATAATGGCCCGATGATGGGCCTACGCCATGAAAGGATACATGAGTGACACAGTGCCTGAGGGGCAACATGGGAACACCAAGACGTACCGATGACTAGGTACCGGCATATGTGGGAGTCGGCTGAGATGCAAGACAATAAGCGTGGCTGCATGAGGAAGGACAGAGTGTTGGTGTGGGAGGATGTCTCCAAAGAAGGTCAGATGGGCGCAGATCAGCAGCTGTGCATTGATCCTGGCTTGAGGGACTTTAGCTGCGCGCTGTCTGCGCACAGACCAGGAGAGAGGTATATAAGGGTTGTAGTCTTAGGTAGCAAGTCCCTAAGACTCTAGATAGTTTGTGTCCTGGACACTTCTTCTTGAGCAACAGTTTTCATCTTTGGCTGAACAAGCCAGTTCTCATAAGTCTTGAGGTTGTGTTTAGGCTTGTCCTAACAATGTCCTGGAGGTTGGTGGTGGTGAGAAGTCAGCAGTGGGGCAGGAGGAATGGTGGTGGCATGAGGAGAGTGATAGTGGTGAGGCTGGGAGTCAGGAGAAGGTTGTGGAGGGCCAGAGGTCAGCAGTGGGGAGAAGAGGGTGGCAATGTCAAATGTGGTGGTGAGCAGGTGAGAGGTGGCTGGCTGAGGCAGGGGCAACCAGGCAAGAGGGCTGAGGTGAGGGTGACCAGGTGACTGGGCTGGGGCAAGGGTGAATGGACAAGTGTCAAGTGTGTAAGTGCATGAGCAGGGTGGGCTGAAGTGAGGGCAAGCAGGTGATGATGGAGGCAAACAGGTGGCCAGGTGTGTGTGGCAGGGATGCAGCAGTGTTGGTGGGCTGGTGAGGAGACAGTGGTGAGGAGACCTGGTGCTGGTGATGACAAAGGGAGGGCACTGGTGGGTGGTGATGGCAGTGGCAAGGGGAGGATGGTGGCATTGAGGGGAGGGCAGTGGCAGAGGGCAGCAGTGTCAAGGGGAGGGGAGTGACATCAAGGGGAGTGACATCAAGGGGAGGGCAACATTGAGGGGCATTGAGTGGTATGGCTGGTTATGGGTATGGGTCTGGCTGAGCAGCACCTGTACCCATACCTGTACCCATGCTGGTCAAGGGTAGTGAGACAGGGTGAGACAGCAATTAGGGTGGGAAGAGGCCCTTGAGGATGGTGAGAAGGTGGCACAGGTGGTGAGATGGCCATTGGAGCAGGAAGGGAGGGCCATTGAGGGTGGGAAAAGGGTGTTGAGGGTGGCAAAAGTGGTGAGATGGCTCATTGAGTGAGGATGGTGAGGCAAGGTGGCCATTTGAGGGTGGAGGGCAGCAAGCAGGTGATGAGGGAAGCAGATGGGCAAAGAGGGCAGTGAATGGGCAAAGAGGGAAGTGAGTGGGTGATGAGGGAAGCAAGCAGGGAAAGTGGGCAGTGAATGGGCAATGAGGATAAAGAGTAGGTGACAAGGGCTGTGAGCAGGCAATCAGGGTGGTAAGTGGGCAATGAATGAGTAACAAGGGTGGAGGGTGGTGAGATGCCATTAGAGGGTGGTGAATAGGGAAAGGGGGCAGTGAACAGGGAATGAGGGAAATGAGGGCTGCAAGCAGTGATGAGCATTAGCTCAGTGTAGGTGTGGATAAGAGTTTAGTTACAGTGACAGTCACTTAGTCACTTAGTTACTTAGTTACTGGGTCACATAGAAAGAAAAAAGAATACACCTTCCTCCATAATGTCATAGCATAATGTTCATTCACCCTCCCACTCTCCCCTAGCCTCTCTACCACTTCACAGATCCATCACACACAGCCACTGGATGTCAACACTGCCACCAGCACACACAGCACCCATTTACAATGCCCAAGCATGCAGAAGAGGTGTCAGGAATTGACCAGAACTCACACCCCCTCAGCATTCTACTGTCTTTAGGCATTGGAGTAGGTTATCAGCAGAAATTGAGGGTGGTGAACAGGAAATGAGGGCAACAAGTGGGTGACAAGTGGGCAACAGGGCTGTGAGTGGGTAATGAGGGTGGAGCATGGCAAAATGGCATTAAGGGTGGCAAGATGCTGTTGAGGGTTGCAAGAGGGGCATTGAGGGCAGTGAGGAATGGTGGCAAGATGAGACAGCCATTGGGGCAGCCATGAGAGGGTAAGGGGGTGTCAAGGGTAGTGAGAGGGTGGCAAGTGGTGAGATGGCTATTGGGGTGGCAAGATGGCTGTTAGCATCAAGGATGACCATGACAAGAGGGCAGTTTAATGAGAGGCCATGACCACTAGTGAGAGGGTAGTGGATGTGACAAGAGAGTAGTGATACAAGGGCACGAGACAGTGGGCAAGTGGCTAGAGAAAAGGACAGCAAGTGTGAAACAAAAGTGGCAAGGGGCAACAAGTGAGAGGATGACAGGGTGAAAGGGTGAAAGGGCAAGTGAGGGCAAGTTGGAAAGCATGGCAAATGAGGGCCAGATGGCTTGAAGGAGAGGTCAGCAAGGGAAAATGAGGGTAGCAAGGGCAAACAAGGTCAGAAAGGGAAAACAAGGGTGGCAATCAGAGAAGAGAGCAAGAGACCTGAGAGGGAAGTGAGAGGGTGGCAAGTGTGGTGAGGGTAGTGAGAGGGCAGTGAGAGGGTGGCAAGCATGGAAAATTTACCCAGACTAAATCCATACCCATGTGGTACATGTACTGCTGGACCTTGACATGGAACAGAAATAAGAGAGGGGGGCCAGTGGGAGAGAGGGTGGTGAGAGGGTGGTGAGAGGAGGGCAGTGACAGCAGCAACACTAAACCATGGGTAGACAAGATGGTTGAGAAATGCCCAGTCCCTTGTTTGGGACTGTTGTTTCTAATACAAGAACTTGCACTCAACAAAACTCCCCATCTTATATGTTGAAAAAGATGAGGCAGAAATTCCACTTTTAACTCCATGCTTAGTATGTTGAAAAGAATGAATGGAAAGTACACTCATGACTCCACCAATAAAATATTCCACATATTTTGTGCTGAAACATCCAATCTCACACAAAAAGTGTGACTTTTCACACCTGTCATGCTTCTCAGTGCTTTTTTCAGAAGTTCTTAGAATTGCACAAGCATCACAACTACAGTGTCACACAATTGAAGGTGTCTATTGAAAGCCTGTACTATGCCCATTTGCTACTTACCAAGCATCTGCTTCATAAAGGTTTCATCATCCCCATGACCTCAGCACAAAATGCTCCCACCATCTTCATACCCACCAAAAAAGCCTCCATTGTTATTTTACAGGTAGACTGCACAATGCCCACATCAACATTTTCAACAGTTTCTCTCTTCCCATTGTGCCATCCATATTCTGTTGCCTTCCCAAATACCCAATCAAAAAAAACCTTTGCATTTGTTCTTCTTCAAGCTTCATCCCCTGCCTGTTGAGGTCTAATTCTTTTTTATATTATAGTGCTGAACAAGGAGGAATTGAAAGATAAAACAAGAGATTACTGGCAGATGGGTCTGAACAACAAACAAATTGTCAAGGAACTTGAGAAGTTTTATGACACCAACCAGTATGGCCTTGGGTAAGAATGTTTGTGCTGATCAATGACTGTCAAGCACTCACATGTTCAATTACAGGTTGAATAGATTTAGAGAATGGCACAAATCATGTGGATTTCATGGTGCTCATGCTGGCCAGTTAACTGAAGATGAATTGTTGGACAAATTGGCAGATATCCAGCAGCTTTTTCTGAGTGCTGGTATGTGAAGTATGGTTGATCAATTACACATTGAACACAATGTCAAGATACCTGAGTGAGTGCATTTTCTCTACTCTTGATATCATAGAAACTCACAGAGTAACAGATCTTGAGTCACAGACTTTCTAAGAAGATTGGAACCTGATGCAGTTCAGATGTGCAAAGGCAAAAGGTGGAAGCACAAGTGATTCTATGCAGCCAGTGTTATGGCCATGCTCACAATGGATCAATGCAACAAATGGGACTGGTTCCACCTTTGGCTTCATGTTGGAATTGACCCATTTTTGGGTTATGTAGCATGGTTAAAAATATGGTGGACAAACCAACCCCTGTTTGATAGCAAGCTATTACTTACTGACTGGATACATTCCATTCTTTATGAATTATGGTAGACACCCAAACAAGGGTCTAGATCCCATGTATGCATCAAAGGCAATCACTGTAGAACAGATGGCAAAAGAGCTTGAAGATGTCCATACAAAAGCAACAATGGCACTGGAAAAAGTGGTGCAGATAATGAAAGAGTGCTATGATGGACATTGACACATAGCATGCAAATATCAACAGAGACAAGTTTTACCTTAGTGCAGAAAAATTACTGGTGATTGGAGCTACTAGGGAGCTCAATGGGAAATTTGTTGGTCCTCTGGAAGTTGTTGAGAAGGTTTGGAGAGTCTGTGTATCAGCTGAAGATCCTGAAGTCATGGTGGGTGTATAATGTCTTTAATGAGGTGCTCCTTAAACCATACCAGGAGCCTGTATTCCCAAGACAACAGGAAAAAGCAGCTATGCATAAAGAAGCACAGATGACAGAAGAATCTCAAGAGGAGGAGTACAAAGTTGAGGAGATTATGGACAGCTGAGTTAGCAGACATGTCAGAGGGAAACTCAAGTACCTCATCAAATGGAAACACTACCTGGTTGAAGAATCAACATGGGAGTCAGTTAAAAATGTTGCAAATGCACTGGCTAAAGTTAAGAAATTCCATCAGGGCCACCCCAACACACCTCAACAAATGACACACATCAGAGACATGGAGTTCACACCATGGAAAAATTACACATTGGTGTCAGCACCTCAGAAAATGTTTGGATGGGAAGATGGCCACTTTGAGCAGTATTATCTGGAATGGGTAGAAAGAAAATGGAGACAATGGCAAGGAGATTGCAGGGCAATCTATGCAGAGAAGGACACTGATGGGACATTCTCTAGAAACCTAGAGCACAGTGGGTGGGTTAAACCCATGCTTAATTTCCCACAGCAAAATCAGATGGCCTCTACCTCTGAGGATGCAAGATCTTAAGGAGAGGGACATGTTATGACCATAGGAGAAGCCCCTAATGACACATGATGACTATAATGACTGTACAATATGACAGAACAATGCAGATTCATTTTCTCTTCTTTTTCATATTCATTTCATCTTAAGTGGACAACAAGACAACAAGCTATGAGGAAGACTACCATGTTAGGAACTACAAATCACTATGAAGGATTAGGTCAGTGCTAGGGCTGTGAGATAAGCCACCCTTAGAATAGGGTTAGGAGCACTGGCTATGTGAGCTGAGGACTTAGGATCAGAAACCAAGGGATTGGTTGAGGTGTCCAACTATAGACATGGCCAGAAGGTTCTAGAAGAATGAAGGCAGTGTGGACTGTGTGTACTGACCAAGCCTTGGGGTATATAAGGGGTGTAGTTTAGAGTAGAGAGTCCCTAAGACTCTAGGTAGTTTGTTGTACCCACAACTTACTTCTGAGCAATCTAGTCTCATCATCTTTTTCTATATCTCCTCTGTGAGGCCTAGGGTTTGTTGGGTGCAGTCCTAACAAATATACCAGGCAAGGTCCTGTATGCATCACAGTTATTCAAGTATATCTTGCCCCTTTGGTGCTGTCTGGTCCTATTGATTCTGATGATGATCTTGTACAACTGCAACAGAGACCAATCCATGTTTGGGTCAGATGTGCTGGTTGCCTGGGGTTTGATCAGAAGCAAGGCTCTCAGTGGGGCACCACTCAAGCAAAGGTGATCAGAGCTCCAAAGTACTCATGGTATCTGCCTAGTGATGAAGCACCAACTTTCATCATTGCAAATGCACCTGGTATCATCTAGTGTTGCCACAGCTCAAGCTGGTCAAATTTGCCAAATCACTGTATTGAGCTGAATAAACTAGCTAATTTATTCAGCTCAATACAAGCATCAGCAACATGAGTCATCACTCCTGCCACTGACAGATCTTTTGCCCACATGGCCTTTTGGCATCAAGCTTCAAAGTGCTTGTGATCTTGGGCAGTCTGCTGATTCTGACAATGATCTTGTACAACCACAACCAAGACCAATTCATGTTTGGGTCATGTTTGGGTCAGATGCACTGGTTGCCTATGGTTTGATTGTTCAGAATTTCACATCTCAGGTGATCACACATGTGACAGAGGCCAGTAAAGAAACTGTAGATTGGATTCATATCATTACTATATTACTATATGCCATTGCTAAAGCTTTTTATTGCAGACACATGCTATTGCTTAGAGCTCATTAAGGCAATTTAATGTGCACAACTTTAAAGGAGTTGGTGCAGCAACCATGGGTTGTCTGGGAGAAAAGGGTTGCATTTGTTAACCTCAGAAGGAAATTTCCATTGTTCAGCAATAAAAATGATGAGGAACTTTGAATTGACAAGGAGATGCTGGTAAGGAAACTGGAGATTACATTCACACTATTTTAATTGCAGACACATCCCAGTGAAGCTTAGGATAGGCAATGCTAGCTTGCCTCCCACACATCTTGAGGTGGTGATGTGCCAAGGGATCATACTGCTCTGATTCACAAGCAGATTGAAAGTCAATTAACTTGACATAAAGAGCTGGATTATCATTACAAGGATTACATTGATGTGAGCACTTTTTACTATCCCTTTTCTTTTCTTACTTGCAATTGTGTTTAGAATGCATATCAGGTGATGCCAGTTCCATCCACATTGCAATTATTCAAGTATATCCCCCCTTCAATGCCATCTGTTCCTATTGATTCTGACAATGATCTTGTACAAGCACAACTGAGACCAACCCATGCTCAGGTTTTTCTCTCTTTGTATCACTGCTGACAGATGCTAATGCTCTGGTGGGTCATACACCCATCATCCTGATCAGCAGCACCATTGCATGTAGCCAAAATGCTTGATGGTTGGCTGCCCACTGAATACATATGGACAGTGAGGTAACCATGTTCTGCATTCTACATGTGGAATGCACCTGCTGTACGAGTGATCTGCACAATTGTTGGAGGTAAGTGTTCCTTTTCATGTCTTGGATCCACTCCTACATCTCCTTTTGCACTTCTTAATTCACCTTTTGCACTTCTTAATTTTCCTTTTTGCACTCCTTAATTCACCTTTTGTGCCTCTTAATTTTCCTTTGCTTTTCTTAATTCACCTTTGGCACTTCTTAATTTCCCTTTGGTGGTTCTTAATTCCCCATTGAAAATGCACCATTGCTATTTATTGACACTAAACTCCTACTTTTGAGCTCTTGAGCCATCTTTTGCTCTTCTTGAAGGTTCTTAAATATTACTTTAAAGCTACCTTTTGGAATATGCTGTAAGGGGGCAGGTGAGAAAAGAGCTAGAAAAGTTATGGTAAGTTAGCAAAGTAGTAAAAAGTTAGTCACTGGGCTTGTAAAAGGAGAATCCTCCTTTTACAAGGGCAGATAAAGTATTATATGGTACTTGGCTTCCTACTTAGGTACTCTTGATACTTGTGTCATGAACAGAAAGTAGCCAAAAGGAGGCAAAAGTACAACTAAAGTAAAACATGTTTTCCAGATGAAGACTAGTAAGGCCTTTTTACTAAAGTCCTCAACAATGCTGAATGACTCACCTGTGAGAACTAGGTTCACTGGCAAACTTACTAAACCTTGAACAAGTTCAAAACTTCACTGAGGCTCATGGCAGGTGAATGAATAATGGTGAAAGGTGGGCAGTTTTGGAGGCTCAGAGTTGGACAGGAAAATGAAGGAATACTAGTGAGAGTGATGAAGAGAAGGAGCAGTGGTGGGCACTTTCCTTTTCTGAGCAGGTTATCACTCACCCTCATTATTGATTACCTCATATGGACTTAATTCAGACCCCATTTCATCACTCAGACAGCCCCAAAGAAATCAAATTCTTTCACTGCCCCCCTCAACACACACTTCAAGCCTTTCATATTCCTTAAGTGGAACAATTTCCAACTGGCATAAGGATGTCCTACAATCCACTTTGGTCTTGGGAAAGTCTGCAGAAAAAACAAACAAACAAAGAGCAGTCATTTTGCATACACAAGCAAGTCTCAAGCATTTTGTGTCAAAATAGGTTTGAGGGGATTGGGAATTATAACTGCCATGACACCCCTCACAGTCACTTGGACCACTTGATTCATAGGTTATGTATGTATGTGGAAAGCTCTCAACACCATGTGATTGAAAGAATAAATATGTTGATGTAATTCAATGCCCAATACCCAGTATGCAATCATCAAAAGTGCCAAAAAATAAGGTGTATTACAAGACTGGTACACTGGTACATTTGGCATGAATATGAGCTATCCTTTCAGGGCCTCTTTCTCACCTGCCTCCTTCACAATTCAAAGACATATTGGTGCAATTCATTCAAATATTGCTTATATTCCAAGGTTCTTGGATGCTGAGGTCCCATCACTTGATGTGCTAACTCAGTGGCAATGGTGAGCATAGCCTCAGCCTCACTCCACCTGTTCTGAAATGTGTATGTTACTGCCAAATTGCTCATGCTGGTGAGAGTGTCTGTGTGGTCTGATCCGAGCATTTCTTTTTTTGCCTTCAACACATCCAGCTGCAGCTTCTCTGCTTCATTCCATCTTCCCTGATCACTGTATGTGATTGCCAAATTGTTCATGGTCGTGAGAGTATCTGGGTGGTCTGATCCAAGCTTTTCTTTTCTTGCATTCAACACATCCAGCTGCAGTTTCTCTGCTTCATTCCATCTTCCCTGAGATCTGTATGTCAATGCCAAATTGTTCATGCTGGTGAGAGTGTCTGGATGGTCTGATCCAAGCATTTCTTTTGTTTCCTTCAACACATCCAGCTGCAGCTTCTCTGCTTCATTCCATCTTCCCTGAGATCTGTATGTCAATGCCAAATTGTTCATGCTGGTGAGAGTGGCTGGGTGGTCAGATCCAAGCTTTTCTTTTGTTGCATTCAACTCATCCAGCTGCAGCTTCTCTGCTTCATTCCATCTTCCCTGATCACTGTATGTCAATGCCAAATTATTCATGGTGGTGAGAGTGGCTGGGTGGTCAGATCCAAGCTTTTCTTTTCTTGCCTTCAACACATCCAGCTGCAGCTTCTCTGCTTCATTCCATCTTCCCTGAGATCTGTATGTCAATGCCAAATTGTTCATGGTGGTGAGAGTGTCTGGGTGGTCAGATCCAAGCTTTTCTTTTCTTGCCTTCAACTCATCCAGCTGCAGCTTCTCTGCTTCATTCCATCTTCCCTGAGATCTGTATGTGATTGCCAAATTGTTCATGGTGGTGAGAGTGTCTGGGTGGTCAGATCCAAGCATTTCTTTTCTTGCCTTCAACACATCCAGCTGCAGCTTCTCTGCTTCATTCCATCTTCCCTGAGATCTGTATGTGATTGCCAAATTGTTCATGCTGGTGAGAGTGGCTGGGTGGTCTGATCCAAGCTTTTCTTTTCTTGCCTTCAACTCATCCAGCTGCAGTTTCTCTGCTTCATTCCATCTTCCCTGAGATCTGTATGTGGTTGCCAGGTTGTTCATGCTGATGAGAGTGGCTGGGTGGTCTGATCCAAGCTTTTCTTTTGTTGCCTTCAACACATCCAGCTGCAGTTTCTCTGCTTCATTCCATCTTCCCTGAGATCTGTATGTGATTGCCAAATTGTTCATGGTGGTGAGAGTGGTTGGGTGGTCTGATCCAAGCATTTCTTTTCTTGCCTTCAACATATCCAGCTGCAGCTTCTCTGCTTCATTCCATTTTCCAATGCAATCAAAGACAAATGCAAATCTCTCATGCTCATCATCATAATACATTACTTTCATCCTCTTGTCAAGTCCATGCTGATGATTTGATTCAATATGTGGAGCCAGCAATTGACAAAATGCAGAATTGTCAACCTCATAGTCAAGATCTATAGAACAGGATAGCAATGCCCTTGCTTTCCAGTAGTAAGTGACTATTTCTTTCTCTGGTATCCTGTCTCTGCTCCAGGAATGAACTAATTGGTGCATAAAGTATTTTGCATTCTGGACTTTTATCAAAGAAAATGATACCAGTACTTGGATGCCAGCCAAGAATTGCATCCTGTTCCACTTATTATCTAAAAACAAAGTTTGAGAATCCAACAATGATACAGACAGTGGAAGTGGAAGCCTTTTGCTTGGGTCTCTCTTGACATAATTCTCAGCAGCATTTTTGAACAACACTTCTGGTATATTGGTGTGATGTAGAAAGGAAAAAATCTTTATCAGAGTGATAGCATTCCCTGCTGAAATAGCCTCTGATCCCATTCTTCTTGCTGCCCTAGTCTCAATCTCCTGCATAGATATTTCCCATGTTCCATATGTTGAACTACCATAATTAGATGCACCTTTGAATTTTTCATCAGACATTAAGGCCTTCTGGTGATTCAAGTATATCTCCAGATAATCCTCAATGCTACAACTGCAGGTTTGGATATATGACCCAGCTTGATCAAGGGCAAGTGGAATACCACCTATTTTCATAACAAGTTGCTTGGCTGACTGCCTGAGAAGGTCAGATAAGCCATCCAGTGAGGAGGACTCCAGAAGCAATGAAACAGCTTGATCCTCTTCCATTTCAACCACCTCCAATGAATTCCTTGCCAATGTGATTCTCTGCAAAGCAGGATTTCTGCTTGTTATCAAAATATTACCCCTACTTCCTGGTGGGAGGTACTTTTCAACAATTTCATATCCTCTATCTGCATTGTCATATATAACCAGCCAGTTGGCTCTCCCAGAAATCCATTTGAGGGCCAAATAAACTGCATCTGTTGCTGCATCAGAAGTGACATTATGTGAATGGCCAATCTGTTTCAGAGCAAGATCAATAGTTGCTTCAGAGGATGCATCAATCCAGAATATGTCAGAAAACCTAGGGCATTCAACTATCCACAAAGGTCAAGTAAAACAACAAACTCACAATTGGTTATTCTGCTCAATGAACTTTAGGCATATCTGAGTTTTTCCAATCCCTCCCAAGCCATACAAAAGGAATGACTTTCTCTGCCCATCTTCATTTTTCCCAAAAAATTCCTTTAACTTGTCAAGATATTTATCTTGACCTATGAACATAGTAGTAGAATGTTTCAGAGGAGGTAAAGGTGGCAGGGCTGAAGCTGGTTGGGTTGAATTGACATAAGTGATTATCTGGGATTGTAGTGGTCATGAGACACCTTCTCTCACATACAAAAACTTAACATACTTGGTCCCCTTGAACTTCAGTGATATCCCGAGCAATGAGAGCAAAATTATGAGCACCAGACAAGAAGCCTGAGTTTGTGCCAGGCCAAATAGATTTCAGTCGTTTGCTAGCCTTGGCCTATGGAAAGGTAATTAGCATTGAATCCCATCATAATCCAGGTGAATGTTACCAAGAATCCTGATGGCATGTGGTAGTCAAAAGAGAAGACAGAGAGTAACAGGTGTCACACCAGCTGCCGTAGAAACGTAAGTCGGCAAACTCCGTCATTGCGATTCAAATCAATTGAGCACTGCAAGCCATACAATAGGGTCTACTGTAGGGCTGCATACCTACAATGTAACGTTGATTGTGGTACATGTGCATATGCGCATAGCTAGTGATATCCCTACTCGTCCACTCGGCACCTTCCGCCGCTCCCGGCGCCGGGGACGTTCTGGCACGATAGATGGAAGTGGGGCGACTTCTACGGTGGTTAAGAAATCCTATACGTTTGGGGGTTGGAAAGTGTACCCAGGTGGGGTATGTCGACGCACCTTTGTGTCCTAGCCAACGCTAAGCCCTACCGCACTCGTGTCCAGGGCGGACACTTCCGGGACATAGTTATCCCTTCCCTTTCGCTCTTCTTCTTGCAGCTTGAACAAGATGCTGCGGACGGGCCCGCGCTGGGTACGCTTCATCAGGTGAGTCGTGAATCCCGCAATTTTGTTGCGCAGGTGTTTAGAGGGGACGACGGCCTGTGGATCGGTGCACGTTAATCAGCTCTGGGACAATAACGCACGACTTCATCGACAATCCTCTTGTTGGTGTGAAAGTCGAGGGTGAGGTGGTTCATGTGCCGACTAGTACGCATGGGAACGGCTCCACAGTTTCGCCTGAAGACCTTGAAGCTCCACCCCAAGTGGGCTTTTTTTGTTTTTGTTTTTGTTTTTGTTTTTTCGCATAGAAAAGTAGTGTATTGATAACTAGTGAAAGTATATAACTACCAGAGACTTTGCCTCCGTATATGTATAAGTACCAAAAAGAACTTTTGTGCAAGAAAGCCAATTGAAAAGCATAAAGTTGAAACAACGATCAACTCCCTTCTTTCAACCCCAAATGGGCTGACATCACCTTTATCGAAAATCCGCGTTTTGTGACCCCCCATGGCGACACCAAACGTGGCCTGTCCACCACCGCTTTCTGTGAAATCCACGACGGTCGTGCGTCCTCCCGGGCCAAACGACTCCTTCAGACCGACATCCGTTTTGACGGAGTTCTGCGACGAGCACACCCCTGGACCGTCCACCAGGTCTCCCCTCGGTGTGGCGCCACACTTCATACCGTTGCCTGTTACTGCGCCGGCAACCACCCCTTCTCTGCCTACTGGACCGCGGTGGAGGAAGACAACGACGTCCGTCGTACAAAGTGCCTCAACTGCCACAGCCCGAATGTGTCCCTTTTACATCACCCGTTTCCGACCGAAGGAGCTGGGACACTCAGACTGGGCAGCTGACGCCTGTTTTTTGCAGTTTACCACCAGAGCACTTCACACGCACACCAAAAAATGGTCCGCGTACTAATCTGTCCTGGTGCGCGCTTTGCGTCAGATGGACTGATAGACCTTGGATTAACCACCGCTGTGCAGAACGACTGCCTGAGCAACTTCGTCAAACCCGAGCGCCGCGGAAAACGCCAGGTGCTGATCCGAACTTCGCCCAAGGTCGTCGTCAAATTGCTCAGTGTCATGCAACCTCATGGTGGGTTATTGTTTTTTATGGGCGACTCCTCTCCATTTGGGATGATATAAATACGATTGCCGCGATTCACGCTTCCACGCGGTTCTCGTTTTAACGTCCCAATATATTAAACCCTTTCCATCTCTCATAACCAAAACAACGCGGTTTCTACCATTGCCAACGGATCCGAGTTCACTGCAGAGTCGACATCCATCTGGTAGGATACGATGACTTCATTTTGCTCACACGAGTTTCTTTAGGCTATATCGGTGAATTCGAAATCATCGACGACCATCGATTGGGCAAGATTGTCATTCAACTCAATGAGAGACTCAACAAGGCCGGTGCCATCCCCCGCTTCAACATTCAAGTCACACAAATCGAAAAATGGGTAAACTTGCTCCCGCTCATGGATTCGGGTATCTGATCCTCGTGCTCGTTTGCTTTGACCGCGAGGGACGTACTGACTAGGGGGGCACGATAGACAACGTTGTCGGGCATTCTGGACCACGAGGAGGCGCTCCGGAAAAATGTGAGAGGCAAGGTCCTCGGATATGTGTACTGAGTAGCCTCTAGCGGAGAATGACATATTTTGTGATACTCATTGTATCCACTTGCACTGAGGTTGGCGCGTTCACGCAGTTTTTGTCTTAGCGCCATGAGACCCTTCTCAGACGCAAGCTATAACAGTCGTGGGCGGAAGAGGCTGGTGCAGCCATCTATGGGAAGCCAAGGACATAAGTTCATTGATGCATGCAAAGGCATCAAGAAATTCGCAACCTTCACGAGGCTCGTCACAGGTCATATGTCTTCAGCCGATTATCGTCTTCATTTCTTCCCGGATAGCAACCTGAGGTGTCAATTTTGTGCATCCTGTTGAATTAATAATGATATGGAGCTTTGAGTATTGAGCTCATAGCTTGAATATAATAAATCATTATTAATGAATGCTTACAAAATCACAAATATAATCTGATATTTGGATACTGTTGACATTCTTATAGAGTTTGACAGATATTATAGAGTTTCATCCCAGGAACAGTATGAAACAATAGCATGTAATACATGCTTCATGAAACTTGTTTCATATAACCATTATTGACAGATTGCTGTACAAAACACAGCAAGTATGGTGCATTACTAGATATAGGTAGATTACTGGTAGTTACATGTGATTCCTGTAACTGTATAAAAGCAGGGCCTTATGCACTGCTGAAATCTATCTCCTGTTCTATTGCATAGTTGAGCCATCACTCCTAAGCCTTCAAACAGTACTCTGTAAGTCTCCCTTGCTTACTAAGCCTCACTCTGCACTGCTGTTGCTCATTTCAACACATCCAATCCATACTATTTGTGGGACCATATCATGTGTAGGTGTATGAATTATTTAAAAAAAAATTCTTTGATTAGGTATTTTCAAACAAGACAAAACAACTTTCTTCATCTTAGTGATTTCATAATGGACAACCCTACAGTGGGGTTGTTTGAAGACATTGATTTTGGACTGGATTGAACAAATTGTGTATGGCACAGGTAAGCCTCAGGTGTCCAGCCTCCTACCCATACCCTTACCTGCAGAAACCTGTACCTGTGACAAGGGTGTTGGGAATAAGCAAGCATCAGATATATCAAGCATGACATGAGTTTCCATAAGTGGAGAAGTAAATCTTGATTAGTTATACAGTGAGGGACAAAACTGTTGCAATGTTTTGAACTTTTGCACTAATCTGCTAATAACTCAGGCAGCAATGTTCAGAATGCTCTGAAACTCATAAACAGGGAAGATATATATATAACCAATCTAGGAATAGAACCAAATTATGCAATACAATGTCATTCCTTATATAGACTCTGATCAGTATGCCAGATGCATTGCAACAGTTTTGTCCCTGTCATTAAAAATATAGAAGATGGATATTACTAGTACTTGGTATATCCTCCTTTGGCTTTTAACAAAGCTTCAACCCTCCTAGGCATACTTTCTATCAGATTCTGACACACTTCCTTTGGAATGTCCTCCCATTCTCTTTGTATTCTCTCCCAAAGCTCCAACATCCCAGGTGTCTTTTCATGCTCTCCCAGCCTTTGTTAGGATCGATGCCCTTGGTTTGCTGTCGAGTCAACAATGACGACTAGAGTCTCGGTCTAATCCCAGTCAATGGACAGAGGTGCTTGTCGACGTTACACTAGATGATGACGAAGGTGGTTCGAGCGATGAGGGGGACAAGAGCGAGAGGACTGTTCAGTAAAGGACAATACTCGATTAAGTTGGAACTAAAGTACTACAGTACATGCAGAGGTTTATATACTGCCTGGAGAACAATGAAGAAGTATAAAAGGAAGTAAAACAAGGGGTAGTTCAGGCAGATGAAACAAGTATCAAGGTGTAGCGACGAAGTGAAGAAAGGTTACAGTAATGAGTAAGCGTAAGAGAAAGAAGTTGTAACATTACCCCCTCCCTATGCGAGAAGTCACTGACTTCTTAAGGCCAACCTTGAGTTGTCCAGGCATGGTCTGCTCTCAACTCGTACCAGTGGACGATGTTTTTGACATCCTTTTGTGCTGTATCTACGTGCCATCGTACAGAGTCAAGGGTGACTTTTAATTGACGAAGTTCACGGAGCGCAAGGTCTCGTTCAGCGTAGGTCATGGCATTGGGGTTGGTGGTGAGGGTGAGTCCTATGAGGGCTCCAAGTGGGGCAGAGAGGTCTCGGAGATTGGCTGTAATGTATGAGGCTTCTAGAGAGGTGGCGGCGACGAGGGGGTTCGATCTGGGGATAGGTGCAGGAATGACTTCTTCTGTGATAGGTGGTTCCTTGACAAGTTCGGGTGGGTGAATGTGTAGGTTGTCGTCAGCATGGATCGTTGTTTCGGTTTCGATGAGGATTTCGAGGGGTGGTGTGAAGACGTTGAGCTCAGGGATTTTTTCAGGAAAAGAATAGGTGAGGGCGAGGGTAGTGAGGAGGGTGGCGAGAACGAGTCCTCCGATGAGGACAGAGGGGAAGAGAGTAGAGACAAGGGCGACGAGGATGGCGATGAGCGAGAACATCTTTGTGTTTGCGACGTTGGTTGGAAGGCTAGGAAGTGGGAATCTCGTTCTTTTATAGGTTGACTTCGTCGAAGTATTCCACATCCCAGAGTGAATCATCTGCGTCAATAGAGAGGATGTTTTGTAAGAGTTGATCGGCCAATGCTTCTGGTCTGGGAGTATTAGGTCACGTGGGAGGTCTTTCAGCCAAATATGGTTCGTATAGTGGTCTAGGCGGAATTCGATGTGTAATCGTTCCCTGGTTTGTGTGATGAATGATGCCCATGATCATTGGGTATCCAGGTTCCCATTCAAAATCGTGGTAGTGGGGCGGTGGCGGTGGATTCGGGTATGGAGGCGGTATCCCTCTGTGTGGGATGTATAGGTAGTTCGGGGGTAAGTTAAAGTTCAGCAGTCCACTGGATGGGAAATTGATTTTGTCTGGGAATAGTGCCTTTGTCTGGTGTAGGCAGGTCACTCCCGCCGCTTCCAGGTCTCTTGTTTGGTCAATGATCCATAAGGTCAGTGCTCTTCGTGCTTCCCTGACATGGCGATCTCTGCTGATGGCGTCGGTTGGTGTCTGGGAGTCAGAGCTGATCTGTGTCTTATATACTGGGTGTAGTGATGGTACTTTTGTTCGATAGAGCAGGATTTTGCATAGTTCAATGAAGGCTGTTCCTATTGCATGTTGTCCTTGGTGAGGATGGGTTCGATTAGGGAGTTGGATGATTAGGTGTCTAAGTTTTGGAATAGATTGTCTGGGAGAGAATCAGGAGTAGGGGGAAGCGATGTTTTTGGTATGTCTAGTATTCTGTCTGAGGATCTGTTTGTTGCAATACTGGACCATGGTTTTCATAGCAGGTCTCGGCGGTTTTTATATGCTCTAAGGATGTCCACCGCGTTTTTCAGATTTGTTTCAGGTTCCCATGAGTTTTCGTTCGGTCCATACCCTTTCCATTTGACTAGGTATTGATAGCCGGTTCCTCGTTTTCTGTGTGTGATGATTGCTTCTATTTCAAACTCTTCTTGTCTGTTGATGAGATCAGGGGGTGGTTTCATGAAGTTTGGTCCATGTGCCATCGTTTCCTTATATGGAGTTAACAATGTAGTATGAAACACGGGATGGATGCACCATTGTTTGGGGAGTTTCAGTTTGTAGGTGACAGGTCCTAGTACCTGTTCAATCATGAAGGGTCCTTCTCTTTTGGGCACTAGCTTCCTTGACTCATAGGGTATTCGGAGGTTTCAATTTTCGAGCCAGACTTTGTCTCCTTTCTCGAATCTGATACTTTTGTCTTTTGTTCTGAGCGCTACCATTTGTCTAGCGAGTTCGTGCGTGGCGAGTGCTTCTTCTCTAGCTTTTTGTAGCATTCGTAGTCGGTTTTCAGCTGCTGGGGTCGTCATAGGGGATGCGGCTGTGGGAATAGCGACAGGGTCTATCCCATACATTAGCTGAAACGGTGATGCTTTGATGGTATTGTGGTGTCAGTTATTGTGAGCAAATTCTGCAATTGGCAGTAGCGATTTCCATCTGTGCGGTTCGTTTGTGCAGAACATTCGGAGGTAGACTTCTAGTTCTTGATTGACTCATTCTGTCTCACCGTCTGTCTGGGGGTGGTAGGCTGTGCTCATTCTATGGTTTATTCCCAGCGCTTTTCCTATTTCTCGGAATACTTTAGATGTGAACTGCGGTCCTCTGTCAGATATGAGGATATCAGGTAAACTGAATCGTTTGAAGTTTTCATTTATGTATAGATCTGCGGTTCCTAGTGCATTGATCGTTTTGTGACAGGGGGAAAAGGTTACCCCCTTTGTAAGTCCATGGTCCACTGTGACCATGATCGAGTCGAAGCCATTGGCGATCGGTAGGTCCGTGATGAAATCGATTGTGACTTGTTGAAAGGGTCGGGTTGCATTAGATTTGATCGGTTGTAGAGCAGGGGTGTTGGGGTGAGTGTTTACTTTCATTTGCTGGCAGAGCGTGCATCCTTTGATCCATTCTCTGGTATGTTTGTTCATTCCGGGCCACCAGTAGTTTTGTTTGAGTAATTCTAGAGTTTTAAATCATCCAGGGTGCCCAGATGTAGGTGATTCATGCGTCAGTTTAATGAGTTGAGTGCGCAGTCCATCTTGATCAGGTACATAGGTTTTTCCTTGGTAATGCACAATGTGGTCAACATATGTCCAGTCTTGCAGCTTTGATTTTATTGGTGGTGCTCGATGATTCTGGATTACTTCGACTAATATTTGTCTGAAGTTGTCCTTAATCATGCCTTTGTGCAACTTCTCTGCTAGGTCATCTGCTATAAGCCTGATGAATCGTTCAGGTGGTAACACCGTGATTTCCTCTGGGGTGTCATTCATTCCAATGTGGTCTGGTCGTCGAGATAGGGCGTCTGCTTCAAACATCTTAGTTCCAGGGACATGCTCTATTCGGAGGTCGAATTCGCTTAAGAAGGAGGACCATCTGGCTTGTCTGGGGGTAAGGCGTTGTGGGGTTCGATAAAAGGATAAATTCTTGTGATCACAATGCACAATGGTGGTATGAGGTGATCCATGAAGAAGGTGTTGCCATGCCATGAGTCCTTTGACGATTGCCAGTAGTTCTCTATCGTAAATCTGATAGTTTTGCTCTGTCGTGGTCAGGGCGTGTGAGATGAAGCCGCAAGGGTGCAAGAGTCCTGCTTCATCAGCTTGTTTCAGTACTGCTCCTGTTGCTTTATTCGAGGTGTCGGTTTGCAGGATGAATGGTTGGGTGACATCTGGCATTCGGAGTACAGGGGCTGTTGTAAAGCGTTTTTTTAGGTTGTTAAATGCCATCTGTCGTTCTGGTGTCCAGAGGAACGTTTCATCTTTTCTTGTGAGATCAATAAGTGGTCGAGCAAGGGTTGTGAAGTTTCCAATGAATCATCGGTAGAAATTCCCAAATCCTAGGAAGGATTGTACTTGCTTGACCGTTGTTGGCATTGGCCAATCTGCTATTCCTGCCAGTTTGATCGGGTCCATTGTTATCTCCCCAGGTCTAATGATCATTCCGAGGAATTCGATTTCCTGAGTGCAGAACTTGCATTTTTCAAGTTTGAGAAATAAGTCGTTTTCTTTCAGCCATTCTAGGACGCATTTTGTCCGAGTTTCTAAGTCTTTGGGTGTTGTTCCACATATTAAAATGTCGTCCATGTAAATGATTAACCATCCTTCATTGATCATGTCTTGGAAGTATTCGTTCATCATTGTCTGGAAAGTGGATGGGGAATTGCATAGGCCAAAGAACATGACTGTTGGTTCGTATAGTCCCTTGTTCATTATGAAGGCTGCTTTCCATTCATCTCCTTCTTTTATCCGAACGTTGTTGTATCCCCATCGGAGATCTAGTTTTGTGAAATATTGAGCGCCGGATAGTTTGGTCATTAGATCAGGGATTAATGGTAGTGGGTATGCATTCTTTATTGTCCATTCATTCAGGTATCAGTAGTCTTGACATGGCCGGAGCGCTCCGCTTTCCTTTTTTGCGATGAAGAAGAATGGCGAGGCTTGTGGGGATTTGGATGGTCTAATATATCCTTTAGCTAGCTGTTCTGTGATCCATTCGTCGAGGGATGATTGCTCTTTTATTGATAGTGGATAGATTTTGCTGACTTTTGGGGTAAATCCGGTTTTGAGATCAATTGCATGATCCCATGTGCGTCTGACTGGGAATCGTTCTGAAGGCGCTTTTTCGAAGGTAGATTTCCATCCTTGGTACTCGTCTGGCAGCGTTGTTATGGTTTCTTTGCGTAGCGTGTGTTCTAGCGCTTGTGACGCTGAAGTTTTAACCCTGATCCAGTATTCGTCAATTTCCTGATCTAGGTTCCTTTCTGTCTGTTTTGTCGGTTTGTATAGGGGTTGGTAATCGAGCTGAAGGGTCCATTCCTTCCAGTTTATTGCTGGGTTGTATTTTTCTAACCAGGGGAGTCCAAGTATAAGTTTTTGATCTCCCAGTTTAGTGATTAGGAAGCTTGTTTCGATTTGTAGATTTCCAATGTGGTAGGGAATCTTGACTTTATGTGTGATCATTCCATTTAAGTTTACTGTTCCGTCGGCATTCTTAACTCATATTGGTTGAATTAGTGGTTTCTTGTTCATGGCTTTTGTTATAGTTTCGTCAATGAAGTTTCCTTCTGCTCCGCAGTCAACAAGGGCAGATATCTCAGCAGGTAATTCGGGTGATTGGACAGTTATTGAGAGTCATTGATTATTATTCGATCTTACTATTACAGAGTCGAGTGCTAACTGTCCATAATCATTCTTGGAGGTTCCAACTGCTTTCTGGTTCCTCCACTTTAAAAACCCTCAGTTTCAAGGTTGGTGAGGAGGGTTTCTCATTCCTCAGTGCTGAGGGCTGCAATCATAGTGCGAATTTCTTTTGCATCATTATCCTCGGTGATTGTTCTGGTGAATTGTCCTGAAGGGGGCAGGTTCTTGGTAGTATCTTTCTTTGGGCAATTTCAGGATAAGTGACCGATGGTTCCGCATCTGAAACACTTCCCAGAATGCATATATTCTTCTCGTTGCCCATCAGTAAGGCATCCGGTCGGTATGGTATGGATTGTTTTAGGTCCCCCTATTTTATTGAATCGGCGCCCTGTATCAGTTTTCCCTAATGCTTTCATCATTTCCCATGCTGCATTGAGTTGTTCCGCTTTTCTGTAGGCTTCTGTGATAGTTTTAAAGTTGCCTTGTCCTTCAAGGATTTTGGCAGCAATGGTGGTTGGTAAGCCTCAGACGAATGCCTGGAGTTGGGCAGTAATTCCGGTTAGTCCAGAGGATCCTATGAGCATTCTAAATTTTCGGATGTAGATTGGGACGGTGATCTCTCCTCCAACTCGTAATTTAGTGAGCTCATTCAGTGCTCTGACTGCAGTGTTGACTTCTCCCCAGTCGTCAATGAATCGTTTGACAAAGGTGTCATAGTTTTCCCAAGTGAGTCCATCTTTTTCGTCCAATTGATCGCGGATTATTTCCTTCCAGTCGTCTAGTTCCTTTCCTAGGCATTGGAGGATGTATCTGATTTTCTTTTCATGTTTTCCTTCATAGTTGTGGGCATTTATCGTGAAGAAATCGCTAAACCAGTTGATGAATGATTTAGCTTTGGTCCGATCTCCTGTGAAAATTCATGCTGAGACTGGTTTGATGTCTCCCCTGGGGGCATCAGTGGTTTCAGTGTTAGTTGCCATCTGTTTTGTGTTGGTTTCGGTGTCTGTTTCAGGTCTCGGGTTTTCTAGTTCGTATTCGATTTGTTTTTGTTCCAAAAAGGTGTTCCACCCTGTTATGGATGTTTCAGAGAGAGAGTAGTATGGATCAGTACTGTCAAAATTAAATTCCGCATCGCAGTACTCTTCCCACCAAAGGGTTTCTTTGGGTCTGTCGAAATATAGTTCTGGTTCTTCTTCTGGTTCTTTTGTTCGTTTCTCCACTCAACCCAAAGCTTTCCAGGTAATGAGTGTTCGTCTCCTTCAATATAGTCCCCTTCAAAGTATTCGTCAGATACTGGGGTGTTCTTGTTTTTTCCTACTCCTCGAAATTCCCAACGTTTATTTAGTGTCGAGAAAAAGAGCTCCTGTCTTTCTAGATAATATGTTCCTTTAAAGAGAAAGGAATCGTTCGGTGGTCTCTGGTTAGAGAGTCTGGTTTCAGGTCGTTTCGGATCTATGTTGTCTAGCTAGTGACGATGCACTAAGCGGTTCAGTGAGTTCCAACTTGTGTTAGGATTGATGCCCTTGGTTCGCTGTCGAGTCAACAATGACGACTAGAGTCTTGGTCTAATCCCAGTCAATGGACAGTGTTAAGACGTCTGCCTTATCACAACCGAAGGTTGGAGAAGAGGTTTGTATAGAGAAACCCTAGTAGTTGTGTAGGCAACACAAACTATCGTAAGGCTAGGGACTATGGCTCAGAGAGCCCTACTTATATACCTCTAGCCTCATGTCCCTTCCCATATACGGCTGCTTACCTAAGAAAAGAAAAGAAAAGAAAAGAAAAGAAAAGAAAAGAAACTACGCTCTCAAGTTCTTAACATAACCCTCTCTTTAGGGATTCAGTTCCACGGAATCCTCGTTGATCCTTTTCAACGATTTTTCTGTTTCCTTTCCACTTTTTCCAATTTCGTTCCAACTTCTCTAAGTATTCTTTCTCGAATTTTCCATCCTCCCATCCAAATAGGGTCTTGGGTATTTGTGGCTGTGTATAATTTTGATACCGTTTGAACGTTAAGTCACTCATCCTTATTCTTCGAGGAGCACTTGGATGGAGACGGTGGAATTCGTCGATACTCCGGTCGGCATTGTGACAATTCGTCGCCGGTTCCCATGTGGAATCTTCTACCGGGTAATTCTTCCATTTTACTAAATATTCCAACCGTCCTTTCCCTCGTTTATTGATGCGACTATCTAGTATTTTTTCCACTTCATAATCGCCGGTCTCGTCCTCCTTCTCTTGTTTGTTTTTGCGATCGGATTCGCGGCATTTCTGTTGTGGAAAAGTAGGTTCCTTATACGGTTTCAATAATGTTTCATTAAAAACATTATACACCTTCCAGCTCGCAGGGATTAAGAGTCGATATGATGACGCTCCTACTTTTTCAATGACTTTGTAGGGTCCAATAAATCGTTCTCCTAATTTCTTTGTTGGTCGAACAGATGGGATATTTTCAGCATTTAGATACACTAGATCTCCTTTTTTGTATTCCATAGACTTCCGTTTCTTTTTATCATATTGAGCCTTCATGGAATCTTGTGCCTTTTTAAGTGACTTTTGTGCTTTTTCCCATACTTCTTTTTGTTCTTCCATGAACTGTCCTACGGCTTCTACCCTGGGTTTAGATGGTTGATCCACTGTTCCTTTGTTTGGGTTATATCCATAGTTCATCATGAAAGGCGAGTATCCCGTTGCTGAGTGTTGTCTATCGTTATAGCAGAATTGGGTTACTGCTAACCAATCACTCCAGTTATCTTGTTTTTCATTTACGAACGTGGATAATAGTATCTCGACTTCCTGATTTGCTCTTTCGGATTGTCCATCTGTTTGGGGATGGAATGCAGTGGAGGGATTTCCTTTAATTCCCATTAATTCAAAGAATTCCTTCATGAATTTTGAAACGAATTGCGGTCCTCTATCGCTTATTACTTTCTTTGGAATTCCGTGTTCTCTGAACACATGATCTCTAAATAATACGGCTACTCCTTTTGACATAAGAGTGGTGTTTGTAGGGATAAAATACGCTTTTTTTGGTGAATTTATCAATAACCGTCAAGATCGCATTGTATCCTTTTGATTCCGGTAAAGGTCCGATGATATCTAATGCGATGTCTTCCCACGGTTGTTTTGGTATTGCATGAGGGATTAAAGGTGCTGCTCTTTTCTGCCGGTCTGGCTTTATTGTTTGACAAGTTCGGCATCCTTTAATGTATTTTCTATATCTTCTCTCATGTTCGGCCACCAATAATCTCTGGTAATAAGTTCTAGGGTTTTTGCTATTCCTGGGTGTCCCCATCTGTGATGTAACGATATTGCTTCTTCTCTCAATTTCATTACTGCTGGAACATATATCCTTCCTTTCCAGGTTACTTGGTTTGTTTCTTTATCAAACTCAAACCCTTCCTCATTACTTTCAATTCCTTTTCGCACTTGTGTATCCCATTGTCTTCGGTTGGTCTTTTTTATCCCATTGATCAATGTGATCCATTCTCCTGTCCAGTCGTCTAATCTTACAAATAATTCTTCTTTGAGTAAAAGTACATCTTCATTATCTTTTCTCCTTTCTCATAATCAGCCCTTCGCGATAGTAAATCTGCTTTTGAATTGGACTTTCCAGATCGGTGTTTTATAATGAAATTATATTCCTGAAGGTCTATCACCCATCGAGCTTGTCTTCTATTCAGGTTTTGTGGTTTCCTGAAGTATGTGAGATTTTGATGATCCGTTAAAATCTCTATTGTTTCCTTTGCTCCTTTTAGGTATTGTGACCATTCGTACAATGAATGCATTATTGCCAGCATTTCTTTATCGTAAATTTCGTAGTTCCGTTCTGCTGCATTTAAAGCTTTTGAAATGAATGCCACAGGTCTCCAAATTCCCTCTTGTTGTTGAGAAAGAATTGATCCCATAGCGAAATCTGATGCATCCGTTTCAATTCGGAATTGTCCGCTCTCGTTCGGTATCGCCAAGACCGCTTCTTCAGCTATCCTTTCTTTTAACTTATTCATTGCTTCACTCTGTGATTTTCCCCATTCCCATTCCTTCTTTCCCGTTAACTCGGTTAACGGTTTTGCTTCTTTGGCAAACCCTCTTACAAATCGTCGATAAAAGTTCACGAATCCCAGAAATTGTTGCACTTCTCTTTTACATTTCGGTTCCGGCCACTCTTTGATTGCTTTAACTTTGGCTGGATCCATTTTTATTGAGTCTTTGGTAATGATTACTCCTAAAAACTCAATTTCTTCCTTATCAAAGTAACATTTCTCCGGTTTTAATGACAATTTATTCTGTTCTAGTTTTGCCAATATCCGATTTACATGTTCAACATGTTGTTTCTTGTTTTCTGAGAATACCAGAATATTGTCCATGTAGATTACTACCCATCCCTCAGCGAGTTCCTCCCGGAACAAATCATTCATCATGGTTTGAAAGGTGGCAGGTGAATTTTTTAATCCAAAGAACATGACTAGTGGTTCGAATAGTCCTCTGTTCGTTCGGAAAGCTGCTTTCCATTCATCCCCTTCCTTGATTCGAATGTTGTTATATCCCCATCTTATGTCCATTTTTGAGAATATGTTTGCATGGCTGAGTTTATCTATTAGTTCAGAGATTAAAGGTAAAGGATATCGATTCTTTATTGTCATTTCATTAAGTTTTCGATAATCCTGCACTGGGCATAATGATCCATCTTTTTTCTTTACAAAGAAGAATGGTGAAGCCATTGGTGATTTGCTTGGCTTTATTCTTCCTGTATCCAGGTTTTCCTTTAAGAAGTCTTCCAACGCCTGTTGTTCATCTCTGTTTAATGGGTAGATTTTGCAATCTAATGGTTTCGATCCTGGAATTAATTCAATGGCATGATCCCAAGGTCGTCGCGGTGGTAATTCATCAAATGTGGTTTTCTCAAAGACTTTTCGATGTCCTAAATAGTGTTCTGGAATTATGTCTTCTACTTTCCTCTTTTTCACATTTGCTGAAGCTATTTCTGTAGCTTTCGACTGATATGCCCTTGTTTTTAATTCCTCTGGACCTATGTAAACTGCTAGCAGTTTTTCTCCTTGTTCCCATTGAACCCTGTCCATTTCATCCTCTGGTTCTAGACTTTCAGAACTTTTCCAACAAGTGCCTGGACATCGAGAAAATCTTATTTTTTGATTTCTCCAATCTATCTCGGGATTATGGTATTTCAGCCAATCGTGACCTAGGAACATATCTGTTTTTCCTAAGGCTGAAATTCCAAATTCCAAAGATTCGAAATGATCGCCTATTTGTACTTTTAATTCAATCATTTCTTCCAATTGTCCTGCTATGTTGTTGGTTCCATCTGCATTGAATACTGGTATTGGTCTTGGTAATTTTCTAGTATTCAATCGATGTCGTTCTACCCATTCTTTGTTTACACATGAACCAGTACATCCTGAATCAATCAGGGCTTTAACTTTGAATCGTTCAACTGAATCTACAGTTGCTGTTATTACGTCTACGTCCATCTGATGTTTTCCTGTGGTTCGCACAAATCTTGGTTTATGTTTCAAATGATTTAAATACCATAGTGCATTTGTTTCCGTCATCTTATTTAAGTCCTTGACTAGCTGTTCACTTATTTCCTCCACTCGATCTTTCTTTACCCAAGATCGAAGATCTCTTACAGCTATTTCCATAGGTTGTTCCCAGATTCGTCTTATTACCCATGGAGTGGACCATGTTTTAAACTTCAGCTTTGTTGCACTTATAGGGGCATTCCTCAAACAATTTTGCATAGAACGAAATTCATATAATAGTTCTGGTATATTTATACATGAATCGTCGTACTGTACAGTGTCCGTGACTCGTGAGGGGGAATGCTTCCTCATGAGTCGTTCTGAAAACCCAACGCCCCTGCCATCTCTTTTTTCTCTTCATCTGTCATTTCCTCTGCGAACTCCTTTACTGTGGACCAAGTCCTAACGACCTGTTTCCCCTTATCTTTCTTTGGTGCTCGGCAATCTCGTGCGATGTGACCTTTCCTGCCACAGTTATAACACTCCACTACTCGTCGTTGTCTATCAACGTCCATGGCGTTCGGATCTTTCTTTGGGGCTCTACATACATTTGCCGTGTGACCCGGCTTTCCACAATTATAACATGTAATAGGAGTGTGTCCTCCTGTTGACGTGGAAGCCGTTGCATTTGTATTTTGAACCGGGCGACTTTGTTGTGGTCGGTTTGTTGTCGTTGGGCGACTCTGGGGATAAATCTGTTGTGCGTCTCTCCAACTTCTTTCCACTTGTATAGCTCTATCAAACCAGCATTGTAAGTCGCCGTCTTGTGATCCATCTGCCAATCTTTGTCCATTAAGAACTTGTAATTCAACAAGTCTTCGTCCGAGTGGTGGATGTAATCCTGCACGAAATTGTGTAACCAGTGCAATCTCGTTATATTGGGTGAGGGATGCTACGCTTCGGAAATTGACTACGTAGTCCTCTGCTTTCAGACTTCCCTGTTTCATTGATTGAATGGTTCGACATGCCTGATCCCTTGTTTCAGTAGTCAGGAAGTATTCTTTCATTTTTTCCATCATGTCGTTGAAATTTATAAATGGGAATTTATGGATGATGGGTGTGACCATCCATCCTTGTCCGTCTGCAGTCCTTACTCCCTCGTTCCATTGTTGGCAAGTGTATGGTGGTACTGGAGTTCCATCTGCTCCTATCATTTCTTCTCTTCTTTGGACTTCTAATCCTGCTGCCTCAATTTCTGCCGTCTTGGCCGCTGCCCAATTTCCTGCTCTATTGCCTTGTCCTTTTCGAACCCTCTGCAGTGTCATTTGGATCATGACGTTATTATTTGCGACCCCAACTATGGCAAAATAAGAGGCCATTTGCCTCAACCATGCTGCTATTTCCTTTGGGTCTCCTTCATAATAATCCGGCATATCCATTCGGATTGTGGGATGTGGTTCTCGAGGGGGGTGTATTGCTGCATCTATGGCTTGTATTGCTTGAGCCAAATTGGTTCCTTGGGCAATTCGTTCATTTGTTTGAGCTGGTGTAGCTGCCCCCCAAGTTGCCAAATATTCGTGTGCAAATACTGTTATTCCCACTGTAATGAGACTAATGCATCCTTGTACCACTGTTTGAGTAATTTCGAATCCTACTGAGAAATGTCTTGTTACGGAGTCATCCCCTCCGTAATATTCTAAAATGTCCGCTGCTTTTGGTAGTGCGTTATCTTCGTCTTTCTTGTGTGTGACGTGGTAGCGGCATGTTTTGGAATTCATTTTTACCTTGAATCCTAAAACCGTATTTCTCATATCGGGTTCGTATTGGGCAATAGTATGCCAAGAAGGGTTCTCTGGCCATGCGTAACAATTCCAGTATTGTCGTTTGAAGAGTGACAAATAGCACCATCCATTATCACTTGGTGTATGGTTGCCATGTCCTGGGGGAGGTAAAGAAACTTTTTTGTATTCTTGAACTAGTCGATTCCATCATGGAATATTAATTGTTTGAACTAGTTCAATACCATTGATGTCCTCCACCCAATCTTCAGCTCGAGTACCTAATCCATGAAACCAGTAGTATTGAGGCTGTTCGGTTTTCTTGACTCCTTTTCCTTTGGTTCCCACCTTCGCGACTTGAGCATATGTTCTTGGAATAAGAACTATGTCGCTTCCTACTTTTAGGTGTTCTTCCTTATGGAGTCTAAGATCGGCTAAAAAATTCCTAATCCCCGCTGCTGACCAAAGTTTGACAAACTTTTGTCCCTGTGCATGTGGAACGGATACGTCTTTGATGTGGATTTGTTCGTCAATGAACATTTCCATGGTGTACATTCCGTCTTTTCTTAATGCTTCCGGGAACATATTGCAAACTCGTCTTAACTGATCAGCCATAGGGTTTTTTGGAAGTTCCTTCCACATCCAAGACCTATGTTCCGTTTTGATCATGGCTAACCAACAATAGCCGTGATCATGTTCAGTTGGGACTGGAACAATCTTTTTGACAGGTTCTTGAATAACTATTCCAACAGCCGGTTTCGAACTTTCAACTGGTTTCCACGTAGTGACCTTAGGCGTGGACTTTGTGACAACAGGCGCCTTTACTTCCTCTTTAGGAAGTGGTGGCATGAAAGAAGCAAGGGAGGGTTGTGCCCTTGGCCAATATATTAATTGGACTTTTGTTTCTTCATCGACTTCTTGCAAGTCGAGCTCTTCAATGTCGTCCTCATAATCTGACTCGTATGCATACGCTTGAACAGGGTTGCATTCCTCCCTATCGTCATTACAATTACAAAATTTCTCTACCCGGTTGCAGTCGATGCAGAACCGAGTAGGAACTCCTAGACAACCTGTCTTTTTTACTATTATTTGTCCATTGCACTGTGTACAGTGCCTACTAGAGACCGTTCCGGAACGAGCGCCCTTCTTGTCGCGGCCCCTTCCACCCAACCGAATATGTTCCCAGAGTTCTGGGTCCGAGTTCTGAAGCTGCTCGAGGTGTGCCCAAGTGTACACCTCTTCCCCGCGGCGAATAGCGGCGTTCTCAACAACGTGGAACATGTCGTTTCTGACGTTGTCTTGAAGCGCGAAGCGGTACTTTTCGTTTCGCAGCTCGGGTTCCCAATTCAGAACTTCCTTCACCGTGGGCCATGCAGGCCAGACGTATTCATTATAGTACTCTTCCTTGAAGAGCACCATGTAGCAATAGCCGTTTTTTCGATACGGCTTTTCTCCCATGACCGGCATCCCGATTGGACCCGGTAATTTGGCGCGCCCTGTCGCTGTCTTTCTCCATGTCCGCATTCTGTTGCGGCTTTCCCCAACGTCCTTCAGAAACAAGTCAAGGCTCATGTTGAGCCTGAGATCGAGCATCTCCCAGATCCCTTGCATTGGATCGTCAGGAGTAGCGGCGCGAGCCTTCCTCGTTGGCTTTGTGGTGAGGTAAGGATCGTACCGGACGGCCGATCTTCGTTCGGATTGAACTTGTTCCCGATGGAATCGGGCGTATGCGGTGGCCCTGATGTTGCCGTTCTCCGCGTGCTTGATTCGGTTCCGCTCCTCCGCGGACAGGATGAGACCCCGGTGTCTCAGCAATGGTAGTTCCGGGCCACCGCCAAACTGTCGTAGCAACACGAGGTTGCTCTGTGCTCCGAGGAGCGCCTCTCGTACCGGTGTGCCGGTACCGAATGTCTGAAGGCACTTAAACAGTGCCTCGAACGCCGCATCCTCTTCGCGCATCTCGCGCTCGATCTGGCGTTGTTTGCGGATCTTCTCCGCCTTCTCGTGCTGCAAGGCCTTCCAGGCCTCCTCCTGCTCCCTGATGGAAGCTTGTTCAATTTTCCACGCCTCAATGCGTAGACGCCGCTCCTGTTGCCGCCGCTCCTTGATCATTCGCCAATATGTTTTGACGTGTGCGTCATGTTGCACACGCCTGATGGGCGCTGTGATGGTGGTGATAGTGGCCTTTTTCATTTCCGCGGCCACGGCGACAACTTTCTTAGTGATGGCACGTCCGCGTGCCCATCCAATCTCAAACGTGGAGGCGATCTCCACCAATGTCATCCCCGCATGGGGCAATACGTATTTGAAAGTCAGATCCATCGGGACCTGGCTTTATGAGTCCTAAAATTTTTCAATTAATCTCCGGCCCTCCACGGATGATTAATCTCTTCGTGCGGCTGTTCCGCGAAATCCAATGACGTCCTCAGATGAGGAGATGTTGACGTTGACTGAGAGAGGAAACGAGTCGACCTAAATTGAGTGCCCGGCAATTCACTCAGGTGTCCTTGTGCCTAGTTATCTGTGCGCAGCTTAATTCGCACAGCTAGTACAGAGGGTATCCTGAGATTTCAATCTCCGCCTTGATACACTCAAATCTAGATTTTCTTCGCTCGTTCCTGAGCTTTTCCGATCCTCGAGGTATCGCTTGCCCGGGTGTGCCTGCCTGCAACGACCACCGGCGCGCAACGATTCTCGTCCTAGAGGACTTTGTCGACTAGCCCACTTGAGGGAGACCTCTGTTCAGAGGGGCTATTAAGAGAGTTCGACGCGCGGATGCGACGCCGAAGACAACGGTTTCTTGATGAGAGAAAGATGTACCAACACTCTTGACGAGTGCAATGGTAGTGAGGAAGATAAAGCGTCTAGCCCTAGTGTAGGGTTTCGACAAGAGTGAGATGAAACGTTAACACGTGTAACGACGAGCAAGGGAATTGCTACGTCGTGTAACGATGCCAACGGTCGGTTAATAAGCCTTACGATTATGTTAAGACGTCTGCCTTATCACAACCGAAGGTTGGAGAAGAGGTTTGTATAGAGAAACCCTAGTAGTTGTGTAGGCAACACAAACTATCGTAAGGCTAGGGACTATGGCTCAGAGAGCCCTACTTATATACCTCTAGCCTCATGTCCCTTCCCATATACGGCTGCTTACCTAAGAAAAGAAAAGAAAAGAAAAGAAAAGAAAAGAAAAGAAACTACGCTCTCAAGTTCTTAACAGACAGAGGTGCTTGTCGACGTTACGCTAGATGACGACGAAGGTGGCTTGAGCGATGAGGGGGACAAGAGCGAGAGGACTGTTCAGTAAAGGACAATACTCGATTAAGTTGGAACTAAAGTACTACAGTACATGCAGAGGTTTATATACTGCCTGGAGAACAATGAAGAAGTATAAAAGGAAGTAAAACGAGGGGTAGTTCAGGCAGATGAAACAAGTATCAAGGCATAGTGACGAAGTGAAGAAAGGTTATGGTAATGAGTAAGCATAAGAGAAAGAAGTTGTAACAGCCTTCTCTTGAGGTGACTCCAGAGGTGTTCAATGGATTCATGTCTGGAGATTGTGCTGGCCATGGAAGAACCTCCATTTCATTGTCATTAAACCAGTTGGTGGCCTTGTGACACTTGTGCTTGGGGTCATTATCCTGTTGAAAGATGATATCATTAGTTGTTTTACCATAATATTCCATGGTTCCCTGTAGTTCATCCTCCAAAATGGAAACATAAAGGTCCCCATCCACCCTCCCATCAATCTTGCATGCATTCCCCACACCATCCCATGTCATACATCCCCATAACATCACAGAATCTCCTCCAAATTTCAGTGTTCCTTCCACCATCCTGCCACTGAGCCCCTCCCCTGCCTTTTTCCATGCCCACTTCTTCCCATCTGACCCCAACCTATTGATCTTTGTCTCATCTGACCATATAACCCTCTTCCAGTCCTCTACAGTCCAGTCCCTATGTGCCAATGCCCAGAGGGAGCTGAGGGAATGGCTCCAGTGTTCATGGGAAATGGTTGAGGGGCTAGACAATAGCTCAGACCATCTGTGGGAGAGAAGCAGGCTGTATATGGTTACATGGGTGCAGGTTGGCTGCTGTGCATTGTCTCTATTGTGAGGGACTTTAGCTGCATGCCAAATGTGCACAGACCATGGTTGAGGCATATAAGGGCTGTAGTATAGCATAGGTAGCCCTTAAGACTTTAGGTAGTTTGTTCTTCTTAGACAACTCCTAGTCAATCCAGAATCGTCTTTGACTCTAACTGAGTCTCACTTAAGTCTTAAGGTGCTGTTTAGGCAGAGTCCTAACACTCTCCTTCCTATGTTTCTTGCTGAGAAGTGGCCTTTTCTTCTTCACTACAGCTTTCATCCCAGTCCTCTTTAGCTGCCTGGCAATGGTTTTAGGTGAGACATGCTGGTTGGTGATACTGGAGAGTGTCCTGGAGACCTGGACAGCAGTTTCTGCCATTCCAGTGGTGATTAAGCATACAGCATGTTGTATGTTGGAGGGGGAAAGCTTTGGTGGACCTCCAGCTGACTTGGAGAGGGTGGAACAATGTTTGGTGTGTAGTCTGGAGATAGTACTAGTGTGAACACCAGTGGAAGATGGGATTTTGTGTGCTGAGTGACCCTCAGTAAAAATCAATAGTCAGTGGCAGTCAGATACAGTCATGCATAGTCAAACATAGACAGATGATAGTCACACAAGTAGTCAGATGTAGTCAGATGCAGTTCTGCATAGTCAGTGACAGTCAGGCACTAGCCAGAGGCTAGTCCAGCTAGTCATGCATAGTTATATACTGTCATCATGTCTTGCATGTTTCTGCATACTTGCCCACTGTTCCCACACACTTATTCACATTTCCATCATGTTCCTGCATACTTACCCACAGTTCCCACACACCTGTCTATGTTTCTATGTTCCCACCATGTTCCCACCATGTTCCTGCACACTTGCCCACTGTTCCCACACACCTGCTCACATTCCCACCATGTTCCTGCATGCTTTCCCCACATCAAGCTTCCTAGAGGCCCTAACAGGCCTAATTGGAATCAACAACTGCATAATTCTGGTTCTAATAATCAGAATTACAATTCCAACAATCAGAATAAGGGGAAATGGACAACAGTCGGTCCATCCTCTTCAAATAGAACACTGAGCTTTGGTCCTCAACCAACTCACTTCAATTCCAATCAAGAATGCAACCAGTTCAATTGTGATAATAAGAAAAAGAAGTGGGCACCCCTGATGGAGCAGCAGCAGAAAATACTCCTGTTGCTGGGTCGAGTGGACTAAGCCACAAACAAAAAGCAAACATACCTAGATTTGCTCATTTGGTGGACAGAATTGATCCTGCATTACCTCTGATTGAAAGAATGGCACCATTATCTGCCAATCTGCAAAAACTGAAAGATCAAGGATACTCAGTTGCAAATAATATTGAAAAAGAAATGGTGGTTGACCCAATTGCAGAAAATCGTTTCAGGGCACTGGACAATAGAGCAGATATGGACATAGATGCTGCTTCAGACAGTCTCTTTAGGAGGAGACTACTATGATGCAGATGAAGATATTCATGGGGAATATCAGTACATAAATCTTTCTACTCAAAAGTTCCTTCCTGATCAAATATCAGTGAGGACTATCAAGACGAGCCTGGCTACGAGGCATCTTGATTCTAAAGGTAACTCATTAGATAGTAGTATTTGTACTACTGTAGATAGTGATAAATATATCACTTTAGTTGCCTCTATCACAAAAATGAGTAGTAAGATAAAAGCATGCAATTGTGATAAATGTAAAAATTTTGAGTCTAAAGGGACTCCATGGATGATTGACTCAGGAGCATCTATACATATTATGCCTGAGATCAAAGATTTCTCTGAATATCATCCATTTAAAGTTTCACAGCCTGTATTTACAGCTGATAAATGTTCTCAAGTAGCAATACTTGGAGAAGGAACTGTGTTCCTACAGGTGGAAACATCCAATGAGCATAAACATGTCATAAAACTTGAAAAAGTTTGCTATATGCCTGCAGCTAGTGTCAGACTTATATCATCTGGTCAACTAAAGCTACAAGGCTTACATGAGAAATCAGATAAACATAGTACTATATTTTCACTAAAAACTAGACAACCATTTATAATTGCATACCCTAGACATACAGGGGATCCCATTCATTGGATATTGACTCAGATAGTCCATCCCAATGTAAAAATGGCTGAGCCTTCAGTTCATATAGTGGATTATAATACTTAGCACCAAAGAATGGGACATCCATCAAAGAATGTATTAAAACATGTTCCAAGTTCAAACCTTGGTTTGACTCGGTTAATTACATGCTGGCTAAAATGTCTTGGACAAATCTATTCTCCCACTGGAAATCTCCAGCTTTTTCAAGTCCATGGACAGGTCAAGGACAGCATGTACCATGTCCCATGTCCCATTACCTACATCCATAGTATGGTGGCAGATAGCCAGAACCAAGCTCCCCCTCATCCATGGACAAGTTGAGTTCAACCTGTAACAAGTCCACCATCTTTTGTTCCTGAGTCCCACTTTTTCCATACCAAAGTGCTTGCAAATACAGTGGTATGCCACAGCTTTTGAACTGGCAAAGTGGCAATCACCTAGTCTATCATGATGCACTGGCAGCACTTCTCTTTGGCTTAGGTTATACACATTCAACACCTTACTTATTCCAGTACCCTCAAAACATTCACACCTGCCTTTGGTTGCTGACTGCTCACATTTCTCACATGTATGGTTCAGAATGTCAGGAGCAGAGAATGAGTGGGATCAGTGTCTGCAGAGTCTGAAGAATGACCTTTTATTGTAGCCATGTATAAAAAATGCCACTATCCTTATGACACCTTCAATGGTTTTTGTGTGGCATTGAGATTCATGTTAATGCTATTGTTAAAGGCCCCCATCTGCTTAGAGTGCCTTCAGGTGCATGATATACAGCAGTGCCAGTTATGTTTTTGCCTGCATCATTATTTATACTGCACCTGTATTTCACATGCTCTTTTGACCTAATAAATTCTAGTCAATGTTCATCATTGTAAGACAGACTCACCAGTAATCCTACTACATTAGATTGCAAGGGTTCATTCCGGGCTTTGCCAGACATCCAACAGCAAGGGAATCTCTGGGTCACTGCTGCCGTCTACATTCTGGCCCCTTGATCCAACAATCAATGCCCTGTCTATGAGACACATATTTGCACCTGCATTGATCCACTGGCTGAATTAGATCACCAGGCTGGTCTTGTGATGATTGATGAACTCAGACATGCTGTGCACTGCAGCAGCCACTCCCTCAAGTCTTTGACCATACAAAAGGGTTTGACAACAAATTACTTATACCATCATCAGATACAATTTGTCCAGGATGTGCACAAGGAAAAATGCATAACAAATCTTACCCTACATCAATCAAGTGTGCTACTAAGCCACTTGAATTGATCCATGTGGACTTATTAGAATTGCCAATAGAGTCTCATCATCATAAAAAATGGTGTCTTATGATACTAGATGATTACTCTTCTTATGCTTATATGGCACTTCTTTGATCTGAATCAGAAACATTTACTGCTTTCAAGAGTTGTGTAGAACTCATGGAAAACCAATATAGCAGTAAAGTTAAATGTTTCAGATTGGATCAAGGGGGGGGGGAATTCAAGTTGCATGAATTTAGCAATTTTCTTGCTCAAAAGGGAATATTTAGAGAGCAAAGTGCACCTCACATACACCAACAAAATGGTCATGCTGAACAATTGAATGACACAATACTGGAAAAAGCAGAAAGCATGAGATTAGAATCTTCCTGTCCAAAATCATGGTGGGGATTTGCTTTTGAAACTGCTATTCATGTATACAATTGCACACCATTAAGAAGGACAAATTGGACTACACCTTATGAAAATATGGCAGGTGAAAAACCTGATGTTCATTATTTCAAAGTGTTTGGTTGTCTAGCTTGGGTCTTTATACCTAAAGAAATTTGTAAAGATAAGATATCACCAAGATCTGAACCAATGACCTTTATTGGTTATGACATAGGATCCAAAGCTTATAAATTTATGAAGAAAGATAACTCTATATTCATTGGTGTTAAAGCACTATTTAATGAATCTGTATTTCCACGAAAAAGTGAAAATTACAACAAAGATAGACTATTAGAAAGTCCACCAGGTATTGATCAAAGGGATCAAGATGGACATGAATCTGACTCCAATTCCCAAAACAACAATCATCCTGATAGTGACAATGATGATCCCAAACCATATAAACCATCATATGATCATGATCTTACACAAGACAAAGAGCAGAATTTGCCTCATGACAATGATAATACAGAGCCAGAAAATAATGAAGGTGGAAAGCAGGATGCACCTGCTATACCTGATGTTCAAGGATCAAGTGAAGACAGGTCTGATGAGAATTCCAGTAGACAGCCTGGAACATAACATCAGAGACAACCACCTGGCATTAAAAGAACATGTAAAGATAAAAAGGTTACAGATCAACAGTTGCAAAAACAACCTGAACCTATTCCTTTCCCACTTCAACAAAGTACTAGAGATAGAAAACCAGTTTATAGAGAGGGTAACATATATGGAAAGAAAACCCCTCTAGAAATAGAAAAATAACTGGATAAAAATCCATTTGATGAGTCTGAGGACTCTGATAATGAGAAAAGTACTTCTGAAGAAGTGTCAGATGAACCAAATCCTGGTACTAGTCAGGATAAAGGAATTTCAGATATTGAAATGCTGCTTAAAAAGCTACAAAAAGGAGGCAGAAATTTTGTTAATTTCCTACTCTTGAAAGCAGTATCACCTAAATCTGGAATCCCTGTTCAATTTAGGGATGTGTTAAAAATTAAAGAATCCGATCCTAAAGCTTTCCAGGAATGGATTAAAGCTATGGAGGATGAGATTGAGGCTCTGTTTGAATGAGATGTTTGGGAGTTAGTAGATTGTCCAAGAAATTGTAAACCTGTGAAGTGTGGATGGGTTTACAATATCAAAAGTGATGGTCAAAAACATGCTCGACTTGTTGCTAAAGAATTTTCACAAATACCTGGCATAGATTATGATGACACATTTTCTCCTGTTGCACAATTTGAAATAGTGAGACTACTTCTGGCTTCAGCTGCCCTCAAAGATTGGGAAATCAAGGCACTGGATGTTAAAACAGCATTCCTATATGGAAATCTCAAAGAAGAGATTTACATGGAACAGCCAGAAGGATTTGTCATAAAAAGACAAGAGGGAAAAGTCTATAGATTAAAGAAGGCCTTATATGGTCTTAAACAAGCATCATATGCTTGGAATAAACAAGCTGATAAAAGCTTGAAATCCTTAGGATTCAAAAGATGTCTTTCAGACACAGGAGTTTATATCCTTAAAATAAAAGGATCAATAATAGTGGTCATATTATATGTGGATGACATACTATTCCTAGGGAATGATAAAAAACTCTTATTTGACAAAAAGAGCAAGTTTATGAAGATCTGGGAATGTAGAGACTTAGGACAAGTTCCTGAACATCTAGGGATGAAAATATCTCAAGATAGACAAAATCAATTACTTACAATTGATCAAATAGACTATACTAAAAAGGTCATAAAGCATTTTGGTCAAGAAAATGCTAAACCTGCTAGGACTCCATTGCCAGCAGGTTATATTCCTAAACCAATTGAAGGAATAGCAACTTCAGAGCAGAGAAGCTATTATCAGTCCATAATTGGATCATTATTATATCTGACACTTGGAACTCATCCAGATATTGCATTTGCAGTAATAATGATGTCACAATTCATGGTTAATCCTTCTGAAGAACATATTCAGAAAGCATTATATATTATCAAATATGTTGCCTCCAATATTAATGGCAAAATAGTATATAATGGCAAGAACCATGAAGGATTCATTGCATATTGCAATGCAGATTGGGCAGGTTACCAGATTAGTAGAAAATCAGTCACTGGATACATTGTAAAACTAGCTGGAGGACCAGTTAGTTGGGTTTCAAGAAAACAAAAGACAGTTGCTCTATCTTCAACAGAAGCAGAGTATATGAGCCTGTCTGATACATCTAGACAGATTGTTTGGGTAGAGTCTTTATTCCATGAAATAGGAAAGACTATTAAAATGATTCAACTTGGAGTTGACAATCAAGGAGCTATATTCTTGGCTTCTAATCCTGCTCAAGAGCATAGGTCTAAACACATAGATATCCACTACCACTATGTGAAAGAATGCATAGAGGAAGGAAAAGTGGAACTTGTGTACATTCCTGCAGGTCAGCAACTTGCTGATATCTTTTTTTTTTTTTTGCATAGAAATATTCATGTTACAAACACTGAGTAGCATACAACACTACATAAACTACCAGTATCATGAGATCCGGAAATGTGAATGGGACTATGCCCCTAAAATATGTACTACATCTTGTCATCCTGTGCATTTATATGTTTATTACCATAAATTTTCCAGCCATCATCTTGCCAGTTGTTCACAGTATTTAGTTACTTTGGCTGTCAAAAAAGAAAACAAACAAGCCAGTGCTTAAGCGGCAGTGAAAGCGAAGCCTTGAATGATGATGTGGCTTGTTCTTGATACCAAGTGAGGGTGAGGGTTTGTCAAGGCAAACACCCACAAATGCAGCCTTGTGCCAGTGCTCATTGCTGGCTAAGCAACCTAAACCTAAAAGAAAAAACCTAGAAAAAGAACCCATGTCCTGGGGGCCCCCCAACAGCCTGGTTACAAATACCCCAAGAGAAATCTCATAGACGGAGGGAAAATGATCATGGGTGTCAACTGCAGAGTGCTGACAAGCTAAAAGCTGTCTTGATCCTAAAGTTGACAAAAAACAAAAGTCATGTCTTGGGGGCCCCCCAGGCAGCCTGGTTACAAATACCCCAAGAAGAATCTCAAGACAGAGGGATAACAATCACGAAGCTGGTGAAGCAAGCTGGGTATAATGACAGATCAATAAAGATTGATAAGAAACATGTCATGGAAAAAGGAGCAAAACAGCCAGAAGGCAATGGCCAGAAGAACATGCAACTCCCAATGATGCCATGGGAGTGATAAAAGCTGTCAATCCAAGAGGAGGGAGGATGGATGGAGAGATTGACAAAGTGATGATGATGGTCAGAGTCAAGATGAGCCTTGTTGCTGATATCTTAACTAAAAATTTGTCTTTTGATAAATTCACAGAGTTAAGATCTGAAATTGGATTAGTGATTTCTTAGCATGGGGGAGTGTTGAATTAATAATGATATGGAGCTTTGAGTATTGAGCTCATAGCTTGAATATAATAAATCATTATTAATGAATGCTTACAAAATCACAAATATAATCTGATATTTGGATACTGTTGACATTCTTATAGAGTTTGACAGATATTATAGAGTTTCATCCCAGGAACAGTATGAAACAATAGCATGTAATACATGCTTCATATAACCATTATTGACAGATTGCTGTACAAAGCACAGCAATATGACACCATGTGCAGCAAGTATGGTGTAATGTGCAGCAAGGAGCTGCACACTACTAGATATAGGTAGATTATAGGTAGTTACATGTGATTCCTGTAACTGTATAAAAGCAGGGCCTTAAGCACTGCTGAATATAATCTCCTGTTCCATTGCATAGTTGAGCCATTGCTCCTAAGCCCTCTAAACAGTACTCTGCAGTAAGTTTCCTTCACTTACTAAGCCTTGCTCTGTGCTGCTGTTGCTTGTTTCAACAACAGCCATGATTAATGAGATGGTGGGAGTTGCAGGACAATGATGGGGGCAGGGGACAGTAGCAAGGGTGGCAGGGCAGCAGGGAGGGCAGTAGGATAGTGGTGAGGATGGCAGGACAGTGGCAAAGGTGGCAAAACAGCAGCAAGGGTAGAAAAACAATGGTGAGGGCAGAAAAACAGCAGCAAGTGGGGGGGGTGGGGGGGGTAAAGAGCAGGCAGCTGTGGATGGCAGAGCATGGGTGGCATGAGAAGGTCCTGGCAAGTGGGCAGAGGGTGGTGAGCAGCCTCAAGTTGGAGTCGGAAATTTTGATGTTCAACTTTGTCAAAACAAAGACAAACTTGGACTTGGCTAAATTCTCTGAGAGTTTTAGATATATATTGCTGGAGTACTATGGAGCATTAGATGTACATTGTTGGAGTGCAATGGAGCATTAGATGTACATTGTTGGAGTGCAATGGAGCATTAGATGTACATTGTTGGAGTGCAATGGAGCATTAGATGTACATTGTTGGAGTGCAATGGAGCATTAGATGTACATTGTTGGAGTGCATTGGAGCATTAGATGCACATTGCTAGAGTGCTATGGAGGATTATGCAACACTCCAGAATATGACCAAAACTACACTGCATTCCAAATTAGCTTTACAAAAGCAGTGCAGCTTTATCAAAAATCTGGGTTTGCTGATGCTGGAGTGGGTGACAAGACAAGGCTGACCATAGTTTGCTTTTATAGCTCAATGTGCTACCCTCCCTCTGTGTGTTCTCACCTTCCACCTGAGTCTTGGCAATGGCAAGTAGTGCATTATGGATAGTACAAGAATTTTTTTTAGTGTGCTGTTCATCACCACCAATGTGTGCACCATATTAGTGATATGGATGCAACACACCATCTTGAACAGGGTCACTGACCTCCATAGTTCAAGACCAACTAACTTCTAATTTTCTTGTATTTACAAATGCTAAGAGACTTATAACTAGTGATGTCAAAGCTAGGCTTAGCTAAGCTATGGCAAAGCTAAGTCACCATAGCCAGTTTTCAGCTATAGCTATGTAGCCATAGCTGAAAACTGGCTACAAACCAGCTACATAGCTGGCTATAGCCACTTTATAAGCTCCCACACCGAGGCTCTGCCCTTGCCACATCTCCTCACCCTTGTCACTCTCTCTATACCCTTGCCATGCCTTTGCCATCCTTATCACACCCTCATGGCCCTCTCCCTCTCTCCTGGCCACCCTCACCCTTAGTGGAGTCACCCAGCCCTTACCCACACTGTCACCTTTGCCCAGCCCTTGCAGGCACCCTCACCCTCACATGCCCTCACCAGAGTTGCCTGGCTCTCACCTACACCATCACCCTCACCCACCACCCAGCCCTCACCTGCACCTTTGTGAGGGTGGTGTGGGCAGGTGTGGGCACAGGTGCGAGGCAAGGGCAATAGTGGGGGTGAGGGGTCTGGGCAAGGCAAAGGCAAAAGTGTGGACCAGGAGGTGAGGGTGGGCAAAGGTGAGGGTGAAGGCGACAGTGTGGGTGAGGGCAAAGGGCAAAGGTGATGGTGTGGGTGAGAGCAAAGGTGATGGTGTGGGCGAGGGTGGGGCTGCAGGGCTGGGCAAGGGAGTAGCTGAGGGTTGGGCAAGGGTGAGGGCAAGGGCAAGGGTGAAGGTGGCCAGGAGAGAGGGAGAGGGCCATGAGTGTGTGTTAAGAATGGTGAAGGCACAGCGAGAGTATAGTGAGAGCAACAAGAGTGAGGAGATGTGGTGGGGCAGAGCCTTGGTGTGGGAGCTTATAAAGCAGCTATAGCCAGCTATGTAGCCGGTTTATAGCCGGTTTTCAGCTATGGCTACATAGCTATGGCTGAAAACTGGCTACAGCAACTTAGCTTAGCTGTAGCTTAGCTAAGCCTAGCTTTGACATCACTAGATAGGACAATAGCAAGGACCAGTGTAAAGAACATTTGGGGGATGGTGATGTGTTGCCTTTTTGACTCTCATTGCTTGTCACAGTAGTCATCTATGGAGCATCCCATGCATTGTAAAATTATATATCTTTGGATACAATCACAATGCTTCACTACTGGAAACAAAACCAGCTCAGCTACTAATGGGCATTTGTGTTTCAGATCATGTAGTCTTTCATAAACAACTGAGAAAACTTACTATAAAACAGTCTTGATGGCCTTCACAGCTGGATGCTGCCAAAAGTATGATTCAAGTAAAAAAGCTTTTTGCTGACAATGAATGGTAGTAGGACACACTTTGATATATTCCAAAAATTTAGCATAATTCTAGTTTTCTCTATGGCCAGCCAATTAGAGGTTTGAGTTTTTCCAGATGAAGGAATTCGACAGTCTCATGCCTCTAATACAATATCCTAGGATTCAGACGTGGGTGCATCACAGGGACCATGACATACCAGCTTGAACTTTTTTTTGGTACACAATGAGGATTCTATTCCAGGAGGCACTGGGTAGTGGTATGGAGGTACAGAGAAGTAACTAGACTAATATCCATAAAAAGCCTGCTGTCATCGGAGCAGTAAAAAAAAGGGAGGGCTTACCCAAGTCGGCCATGGTTTGCAATGATGGGAAGGTTGCTTCCACAACTTCCAGGATTTCAGTTGAGTTCATGGGGCAGTGCACATTTGAATGCACAGAGTTTTGCAGGCAGAGCAATCTGCCTTTACGTGGGTGATGCACTGGGCTTCTAAAGGCCCCAACTCCTTCAGTCACAAACAGGCAGTGTAAAAGGGATGCATTCAGGCTGTGGCAGCACAAGGGCCATGGCAGTTGAGGCACATCAAACCTTCAGGCATGAAGTTGGCTGCGGAACAAGGGCAGCACGAGAGGAATCCAAAAAGGGAAGGTGCCCTCAACCAGTAGTCTCTGTACATTCTTGAGAGCAACAAGGGTGAGGAGATGTGGCAAGGGCAGAGCCTCGGTATGGGAGCTTATAAAGCAGCTATAGCCAGCTATGTAGCCAGTTTATAGCCAGTTTTCAGCTATGGCTACATAGCTATAGCCAAAAACCAGCTATGGCAACTTAGCTTAGCCATAGCAGGCACTCCTTTAACTCCAACCACCATCATCCCTTTGTCAGTTTTCACATCCAGCCCTTCCCTTCCCCAATGGCTGGTCTTGATGTCTCCAGACCTTAGCCTCAGGTCATCTGTTCCTTTGTCTGTCAACAGATGCTGCTTGTTGCAGGTCCCACATTGGGACACATTTTCTCATCAATTGCCATCAATCTGTTGTCACACTTGCCTTTTCACAATCCACAGTCTCTTGGAGGCACGCACTTTATCATGGCCTCTCTCATTTCTTTCTATTTCATCCATCAATCAAGATCACGAGGTACCATTCTACCTGGGCACATGTGGTAACCCAGACTTGCTTTCAGCACTTGAGTTCAACCTTCCAGCATGATTGGCAGTGCTCTAGATCCAGAGCCAGTAGCATTTATGGGGTTCACTATAAACACCCCCCCAAGACATGGAATTCATCTGTGGACAAGCTGCATTTGTGGGTATTGCCTCAAATAACCCTCACTAGGCATCAAGAACGAGCCTTCCCATCATTCAGTAGTGTTTATGGGGTTCACTAGAAACACCCCCCCAAGATGTGGAATTCATCTGTGGATGAGCCGCATTTGTGGGTATTGCCTCGAATAACCCTCACTAGGCATCAAGAACGAGCCATCCCATCATTCAGGCTACACTTACTTTCGGCCGCTTAAGCACCGGCCCTTTTTGGACTTTAGACCGGGGTTTACCGAATAGGCCCTGGTCGCTATTAGGTTAGGTACTTGAGAAAGACTAGGTATGAGAATAAAACAGGACGAAAAGAAGTAGTACAGTAGTCTGGGGCTTGGTTCCCCTGTATATACGGAGCATGTCTAACCGTGTGCTTAAGTAGCTTGTAGCTAATTCGGTTTCAATAGTACTTTTCTATTCGAAAAAAAAAAAAAAAAAAAACTATAGCCATAGCCAAAAATAGGCTATGGCTCGGCTAAAAACCGGCTAAGCTAGATCGGCTATTGGCTATTAGCCTAGCTGTTGACATCACTACTTATAACACATATTACTTAGTGCTACTGACCATTTCCGTGCATTAATGGTGACTGTTTAGAATTTTGTCTAATTGAGGGATATTTCCCTTAATAAAGTATAATTCACGATCCGGGTTTTTGCTGATGTTTAGAGTCACCAGTAAGTGAACACTTATCAACTTTTAGCATGAACGATAGACTGTCATATTCATGTACATAACCCTAGGTATTTGCGACATATGCTAATTAATAATGAAAGCATTCCCGAATCTCATCAGACTCGGACCAGTTCATCAATGCTCTCCGTGGCTTCTCGTCCAGCGAGTTTCCTGTCCACCCATTCCGCAGGATATACAGGCGGCGGTGAAGTGCGCTGTCCACGTTTGTATTCATCGTCTATATCGATAATGACTGTACCACAAGGCCCAAGCGGACGCCCACGTGGCTTTCCCACTTTCCTCCTCTGTCGGTTCGCACCAGACTCCGAGCCCGAATTCGCGCTTCTCGTCCTCGTCCTGCCCCGGACGTTATTCTTGGCCTTGCTTCTCCGTGCCCAACCTCTGATCGAACGTAAAGCCGCCTGGCGCTGATCAAGCATCTTCTGCCACTGAACTTGAAATGTCTCTTCGATCCGCTCCTCCTGTTCCATCATCCGTCTCATGACAGCCTCCGTATCCAACTCCTCTGGATTCAGAACTACGTGGTGCGGAATGTCCAGATCACATCTGCTCTCTTCCAGTTTACTCTCCATGTCCTCGTCCTCGGTCTTCACGGGGCTACCTGTATCGCGTCCCAGCGACGGCGTCGAACTGAAGACAATAATAAATTGTCGAAGTATGGAGATAAGTGCATCGCTGGCTTACCTATCAACCGCACCCTTCTCTAGCGGTGGCGGCGAAAGAGAGCCGTTGAACAAATGAGCGAACGCGCCATCTACATGGACTGTCAACTCGCGCATCAGTGGATGCACAGCCGCTTTGTTCTCGGTTGGGATAATTTTGCGGATATTCACAGACGAATCTGGGTATTTCCACCGCTTGTGTATTCCTTTCCCTGTCGCGGAGGGCGTGACGAGGATGGACACGCCAGCAATGTTATCCTGGTATATTTTGGGACGAGATCTGAGCTGCTGGCGGCCTCGAAGTCTTCGCACTTTGCTGTCCATCGTAGCGTGGTTCACTGAGGAATGGTTCTCTGAGGTCGTTATGCTTGTATCGCGATTCTGCGAGCGGCCATCTTATAGTGAGAGGGGGTGGCCTTTTCGATAAGCGCTTTCGAAGCAGGAAAGCAGCGAAGGTCCTGTTGCTCTAAGCGACCGCGATCACTGTCCTGAATATTGAATGCCTGCGTCCGCTTTGTATTTGTGCCCACGTTTATTCGCTGGACTCCATGCGACGGCCTGTTCATAATATTCGGCAGCCGATCAAAGCATAGGAATCGGCTTTGTAATCGGTGTTCGTTACCAGGCATAAGTCGGGGGTAGGACATGGCCTGGCATTATCTGATTGTTCGAAGGTCAATGCTGATTGTGGCCGATGGCCCCAAAAGTTGCCACATGGCAATACAGGTCGCTACGCTTGACGTTCATTCTTCGACCACTTAATGGTACTACGGATCAAAATAGCATTTATCACATGGAAAGGATACTAATCACAAGCGTTGACCACCATTTGCATAAGTTCGTATTTGTCTGCAGATCTCAATAAATTAGGGTACAGGGCACTGTGGGCCCGAGCTCGATTGACCAGCATGGCCCGCCAATCGAGCCTGTTAATCATCATTATATTTTGTTATTGGACCCCAAGCAAAACCACCACACACTTGCAGAATTTAGAAATCAAAAGCCAGTCTTGATGTACTGAGCGTGGCGCGGCTTCGTATGAACGATGCGTTGACCCAACCGCCGCGCTTGTGGACTAGCACTTGCAAGACAACAATAAACAAATTCGTCGAAAATGTCGGGAAATTCTGTTTTCACAGCGAGAGTTAGCGGCGCCTCTGACTGTGAAACACAACCTGTGATCTGTATCTGTCGTCGATGATGATCGCATGATGGTCATGACGGAAGAAATAAATAAAAACTGACGATATCATGCCATGGGGTCCGACTTCCGGTCACGAAGGTAAGCTCCTCTAATTTGACGCACTGTAGAAACGATAATTTCGCAGGACTGTTGCAATGCCAGGCACTCCAGTTAGGTGGACTCAGCTCTAAATGTGTCAGTGTGCTTGAATGCGTAGCTAACTCCTGAAAAAGCGACTGTGCCGTCTCCTGAGCTACAGAGCTGGATACGAAACCGTGAACGGAGAAATGTGTCAAGTTGTCCAAATGAGAGAGATAGCTAAGCAAATCCTTATTGATGGAGTTGATTCTAAGTCTCGAGACGAAAATTCTTTCATCTATGAGAATCTGCCATATTTCATGTATCGACGATGTCGATGAAAACCGGAAACCTTGATCGAAAACGTTAAGAGAAGTCAGGTAACGAAGATGGGACAGGACTCTTGGCGTCATCTTGTGGTAATTGCAATAACTACAGACCCATAGATGCTGAAGCCTGAGGGGGCGATCTGTAGGAACGTCTTCAAAAAGCTTAGAGCGCAAAGCGGAATGTGAAGAGCTGATACAACGGATAGCGAGGTGTGTTAAATCGGGACACCGCGCGATGACATCCTTCAGCCACACAAGGGAAAGTTCTCCCGAGTCCTGTCGTCTCTCGATGTATTTCACGTATATCATAAGTTTTTGGAGATTTCGTAATCGGGGCAAAGATACCGAAAGTAGATCCGTCCTGTGACAGGAAGAATTATAGAGATAGAGGTTCAACTCGCGGAGAGATGGTAGGGTTTCAAGTAACCGCAAGTTAATATCCATGGATTTCTGACTGTTGTGGTGTGGCCGATGACCAATGGACCATCTACGTGTCATTCAGCATGTCAGATTCTGCCATATAAACACTTCACGCACGTTACAGCTCGGACGCTTGGCAAGTTGAACGAGACTTGATCTATACGCGCGATATATTCCTTAGCTCTGAGCACGATTGTAGGCTCTTGCGGCCGTTTGGGTCTGTTCTTGGGACCGACAATAACTTGATAGATCCGTTTAACCAGTGTCTTCGGAGCGGCACTGTCTTTAGACGGTGTTGCAGTTTCCCCTGCATCCCACGAGTTAAGAACAAGTTTCCTTGCATAAGACGCATAACCAGATCCACTAATGAGAGAGAGAAGCATTTCAGAATTGAGTGTGATGCTATGGGAAGAGTCGCCACAGAATACGACGAGGCTTGAGAGGACGATGGGCGCAAAGAGTTGATCGAAGACTTTGCATACCAAGCGCAATTGTTTGAACTGTCTAAATGTCGTGTTACGATGACGGAGTACCTATCAAGATTCGACATCTTCTGTGAAGAGGACGATGGGAAGTGATTCTTACTTCGTTTCCAATACGCAATAACAATTCCACGTGGAGCTGTGTTAAATTTGTCGTGCTTCGACGACCCGAAAGGACGTTTCCGTTCTCCATTGTCATGGAAAGCGTAAAGTGGATAGACGCCCAAATCTGGCATGGATTATCTTAGGAGCCAGGCCAAATAAACAAAGGAGGCTTCCATTTCCAAATGGCCGCCGTACCTCACGCTATACCAATTTCTTCAAGGCCAAGCCTGTTGGATGATTCAGCAAGTGCTGACTAGTGACTGCGCAGACGTATAGATTCGATTTCAAGCACTATTAAACCATCATTGCCACGGCGCCGCCCGCAAAAACGCCGCCAGGTCGACAAGTTCCTGTTTCACCAGGTTTGGCGTGGTTCGGTTGCCGTCTAGTAGTGGCATTTCTTCTGAAATGGAGGAATATGAATATTCCTTCTAATAATCCTTATCACATCAAGAAATCGGAATGCAGTTAACGGGTGCGCTCAACCATCAAAGCCTACATTGGTCCACATAACCAATGCCATTTTATACTCACGAAATAACAATAACTGTAACAGGTTATCTTAATTCGTCATAGGAGCATGATAACTTAAATGGAAGCATGTGGCTTGACATTAACGTCATCCAGTCCCACCAGTTCCCACCGGTTCCCACCTGATGTCACGTCGGCAGCTGTAGCGTTCGATTACCCTTAACTCTGCTGTCACGTATATGGTATTCAAAAACAGGATAAAGACATGTCTTTTGGTGGCGCATCGCATCATTTGGCTCTTTCCGCTCGTCTATCCCCATGTGTTTTCCGAGCAAAAAGCAGAAGAAAAATTTCAACGACGACGCACCAGTACCACTGCGCAATGGACCTGCAGGGAGTGACAATGGTATGAAGCGTTCATTGTTTTATGAATCTATCTTATCCCATCTTTCAGCCACAACCGCAGCGGCCACCTCGTCCAAGGCGTCACCCAGAATTGCTATCGTGATCTACACCTTAGGGGGCCATATCGCGAAGAGTAGGACCAGACATTGCTGCTTTATGCCCGTGGCACTAACGTTTCTTTAGTGGCAGAGAGCGTTAAAGCTGGTGTCGTAGAAGCTGGAGGCCGTGCTGAGATCTACCAGTACGTGGTTCAATCAAAGTGCTCGAGATGGATATTTGATATTGCAATGCCAGAGTACCAGAGACGCTTTCTCCAGAAGTCTTGGCCAAGATGCATGCATCCCCCAAGCCTGACTATCCGATAATGACCGTCGAAAATCTTACTAAATTCGATGGATATTTGTTAGGTATCCCCACCCGATTTGGTAACATGCCGAACCAATGGAAGGTGCGTCGCTTGCGCCCTTTCAAACTTATAATCGACCAAATGGTTATTTTAGACATTCTGGGATGCGACAGGCGGGCTGTGGGCGTCCGGCGCCCTCTCAGGAAAATTTGCTGGTGTATTTGTGTCCAGTTCGACCGTGGGTGGTGGTCAGGAGCACACCATCTCCAGCATCCTGTCCACCTTTGTTCATCATGGCATCAATTTTGTTCCCCTTGGATACAAGCATGCCTTCTCGCAACAGAGCAACGTCGATGAGGTCCACGGTGGTACGTAGTTGTCGCATCTACGCATCATGCCTCACGGTCCTGCAGGATCTCCTTGGGGTGCTGGGACTATTGCCGCGCCTGACAATCAGCGACAACCTAGTGATCTTGAGTTGGACCTGGCAAAGAAGCAAGGCATCGCTTTCTACAATATTCTTTCAAGATACAGCTTTGATTCATAATTGTACATATACTTGTATGACATAAACGATCTCCATTTTTGGCAGCGGCAATTGTTTCAGGCACGGCATGTGGACCATGTTTTTCCCACCGAGATACACGGTTGTAAGCACCTGCTAGCAGCTGACAAATGCGAAAGGTCTCATGTGCTGACAGCGGCTTGCGTGAAATGTCACAGCACCTTGCGTAATTATAATGGTATATCCAACACGTTTCTAATCGGGTAATTACCCGTCTGCGATGAAAGATATAAATTCGCCCTGCCGTCGCTGACCGTCTCCTCACTTCACAACTCTCTTACCCTCACAGAACATGTCGTCGCCCAGAGTCGCCATCATTATCTACTCCATGTACGGCCATATCGCCAAGAGTAGGTCCTCTTGCGCTGCTGTCGTCCCTGCGCGTTGATAATCTGCTATAGTGGCCCAAAGCGTTCAAGCTGGAATCGCAGAAGCTGGTGGCAAGGCCCAGATATACCAGTAAGTGGAACGGCTACGTTGCTATGAATTGGCACTGACACGGTGATTTTAGGGTTGCTGAGACACTCCCGCAGGAGGTCTTGACAAAGATGCATGCGCCTCCCAAATCTGATTATCCCATCATCACCGCCAACGACCTGACCAAATTTGATGCTTACCTGTTTGGCATTCCCACTCGTTATGGTAACATGCCTGCCCAGTGGAAGGTAATGCCAACCGCAACCGCGCTATTGTTGTGCTGGTAAATTGACTGCTCCTAGGCTTTCTGGGACGCGACAGGCGGACTCTGGGCTTCAGGTGCCCTCTCGGGGAAATTCGCCGGTATCTTCGTGTCCACTGGCACTTTGGGTGGTGGTCAGGAGATGACTGCCGCGAACACCCTTTCCACACTTGTTCATCACGGTATCAACTTTGTTCCCCTCGGTTACAAGCACGCTTTCCCGCAGCTGTCCAATGTCACTGAGGTTCGTGGTGGTACGTGTTATTTATTTGCCTTGATCACGTTTTTCATCTTTATTGACACATTGCTCTCAGGCGGTCCATGGGGTGCTGGCACTATTGCTGCAGGCGATGGTTCCCGGCAGCCCTCTAACCTGGAATTGGAACTTGCTCAGATACAGGGAAGGTCCTTCTATCAGATCGTTTCCAAGTACAGGTTCGATCAGTAACAGATTCAGAATTGTATGTATGACACTATGAATGTATTCTTGTGAATGTTGCTGTTATATCAATGAACTGTGAATTGCAAAAAAAAACGACATGGGTAATTATTAATTATGCATGGCACAACTTTTACTGCCCCGGACGTGGTTCTTGCGGTTGTAAGCACAAACTTGGAAAAAAATGATAAACTGAAAACACTCACGACTCCACTGCACACTCAGGATCAGATTATCATAACCCTTTCCGTTCACTTTCTCCAACGCCCGCTCGGCAACAGCGCGATCGTCAAAGCTGACAAATGCGAAACCCTTGCCCGCGCCCGTTTCCCGATCCCGGCCCACGTACACCCTCGCCACTCTCCCAAACAGACCAAACAGGTCACGCAGGTCGCTTTCCTGGGTATCCTTCCGAGATGTTGGTAACGCGGAGCGTGGGCAAGTCTTCGCGGCTCGTTGCCCCGCGCATAGACTCTCCCGCACGCGAAGCGCCGGCGCGCATAGACGGGGGGACGTACTTGCCCGTCGTGTTGGGTGCCGGACCGGCAGGAGCCGGCGGTGTATCGCTGTTCCCGCCCAGCTCGTCATCTAACACTGCGCAACGAGAGTGATCACCGTGGTAGTAAAAATTGGGGGGTGTGCTTACTGGAAGGCTCCAACCCGGCCAGTTTATCCTTGTACGGGCACCGCGCAGTAAAGTGGTCGCCCTTGCATACTCGACAAAGGACTTTGCCTGCTCCGGCCTTGGCCAGCCGCGCTTTAACATTGTCCTTCCTGACTCGGCTCAGCGTCTTGCGACTAAGAGAGTAACGCACGTATGTAAATAAGCCGTGTTCTGAAGAAAGCTAAACAACGTACTTTGTTTCCTGCGCTGAGCTTCAAATGGACCTCCTCTCCTACTGTCGTGGTCGCCCGATCGGGACCAGGCTTGCTTCCCTTCTCTTTTCCAAACTTGGTCCATTTTTGACGATCAGCAACGGCGTGCTCGACGATGGATTTTTGTAGGACACGCTTGGTGCGGCGAGTGATCTGAGCCATGACATAGCTATTCCTCCTGGAAAGACGGTATTCATAGCACACACACACCTTTACTTTCTTCCCCTCGTCATTCATGGCATATTCTACGATGGTTCTTATCCCGTTTTCATCGACATAGTCCTCCACCTTGCCTTGTTCTAGAAAAGAGCTGTGATCAGATTTTTCCTGGTTTTGTGGGAGATCTGGCTACCGATCTCATCAACGTCGTCTGCCCAAGACGTCTTTGGCACTCTGTCTCCAGTAGTCAATTATGTTCCGCACTTTGCAGAATAACGCTCACGATGAAGCCATCGCGCTTTTCCTCTCTCAGATGAGTCCTTGTTCGATGCTCTATTTGGATCTTTGTTTATCCATATGTATTTCCCAGAATATAATACATTCTATCGTTCTACAGTGGTCTTGCGAATCACTGAACTATACGGACTTTATGGTATCAAACTTCATTCGTGTCCGGACATTCCCTAGTGACCCGGGACATCCAATGACACCCAGTCTAGAGGTGCTTCGTCACCGGGAGCGCACACTGGTGGCATCACTTGGTCGATAAGAATTCAAAGTCACTGCCGCTTCACAAGAAGTTGCTTCAGAGCGAATAATCTTTTAGTCTCAACCGCTGATTCGTCTTTGGGCAGTAAGTCGAAATTCTCAGGCAAAACAGAATTGGCTTACTGTTCAATGCTGACTCATACGGCAGAACCTCGTGCAGTTCAAAACTTTGATCCTGCTCACAAGAGGCCTGGACGACAGATCGCAAATTCAGAATCAGACGTGACACCATCAAATTTGTGATGCTGGTAATATCATGTTAAAGTGAGCAGAGCACTCGTCGATCGCAAGAAACGTACAGTGTGCTGAAGCTTGCATTAATAGCCTTAATATCCATCTGCATCCATCCCGGGTTAATCCTCATTTCATAAGGTCGAATAACAAACGGAGCATACAGGTGCCAACTACAAACCAAATATCAGATCGCGTAGACGTACAATTGAAGAGACTTACAATAAACGTAAGGACTGTAAGTAAATTTGCGACGAAGATAACTGCGAAATATATTACACCTGCCATCCTCAACATTGAGCACGTCGCTTTCACAGAAGATTTGCCGTCCGTCACGTACCATCTCGTACAACTAAATTGAAAAGTGAATTACCTTGGTATCCTTGCACTCGCGAATGACTACAGATGGCTCGATAAAGCGTGGCAAAGAAAACGATGGAATCTATCGCATACTCTATGACCCTAGATCATTTTTGGGGCAGGAAAGTGCTAGGGCATACCGAAAATAAGTTCCGCGATCCAACTGCAAGCGAAGCGGCTAAGATATATTTGTGCGATCAGATCCGCACCAACGCCGCCACGCGATATCCACTCACAGATCTGATTTTCCCACCAAAATGCAACCAACAAGTCCTAGCGCCATGTCAGAAATGGCATCAGCAGAAGTGAGCTAACCGACCTGGTGGTAAGTGCAAGCTAGTTCCACATGTGAAAGCCCACTAGTCATACCGTGGAAATCCACCGTGAATGATCAATCAATCGATCGCGGGACTTGTGGACCTACGATCTTTACACCCAGTTCGGCAGCTAGAAGACAAGAGCCGATAATGATAATGACAGTGCTTCTGTGATACATTGCATACAACCGCAAAATGAATATCACTGTCAGATCAATCTCCATCGGGAACAACAATAAAGCACTCGACTGGAATTACCTCCGATAGCAAAGGTGGTGATAATCTTCAGAGCTTCAGAAAAGAGAACGTAGCGATCGCACACCGTTTTGCTCCATGGGTCAAAGAACGCTGTCGTGCGGGCGTTAGCTGACAATAAGAAAACAACAATAGGACTATAACGGACAAACAGTGATGACGATGTAGCCCAGCGGTGAGATGTAGCGGTTCTATGCACCGACCAACGTTAAGCCAGTGTCAATCGCAAAGAAAGAAACCAGAAACGTACCAAATACCAAAGTACGGATACAAACGAGAATTTCTGCGACCATATTAGCTCAACCTCGTCAGCAAAGGTGAGCATCATGTCGTAGTATAACATCACTGGACGTATCGATGGGTACACTTGTTTTGCGTCGCGACTAGAAGGGCTCATGCTCACCACATGACGCTACAGAAAACATCTTGGCCGCCATTCTAGAATCATATCGTGAGGTGAACCGTCGAGCAGAATGCACTATACGCACAGATGTTCCGCAGTTATCGCATACTGGTCAGGAGTGAGGCCTGACATCCTGGAGGATCCTCTCGGTGAACGAGGGTTTGAAGAAAAATGTCAGGACATTCGTTGCCTCTCAGAACGGGCGTGGTCCTCTGTATTTAAAGCATCAGGGTCAGTGCTAAGCATATTTTCCGTCCCTTTCAATCATTGCCGTCCCGGCACGGGGACCTCATTCATTTTCCCATGGTCAAAATCTAGTATTATTTTCGTCGGCCACCAGTCCACTTGTTACATAACATCTGTATGTATGTCTTTGAGGAACCCTAGAACGAACCCAAGATGTGTGTGGGATTGTTAAACCGACAACGACAACTAAAAGACAACAGAAAACTGGTACGTTGTCGCCCATTCATACGCTCTTCCGGGGTAGTCTACTCTAATCGTTAAGGGTCAAGACTTCAAGACTGCCTACTGAATATCTCACATATTTGATCAACTTGCCATTCGGGGGTGTTTATAGCATCGAGATAACCCTCTTGTTCAATTGCCACCGCTGCCCATTGGCCATACTTGGCATGCGGCCCTCCATGAACCACCTTCCTGGGAATGGATATCACACCAGGTGTGTAGACTTGGACGGCTGGTTGGTTTGACACGATGTCCAACCTTAATAGCATCCATTAGCACGGACTCGCCAATTATATTATAATACGGTACTCACCGGATTCCGGAAACATGACTATACAACGACGACCTGGAATGCAAAATTTTATCTTGGTCATACACCCAGGCGTTGTCGTATCCTTGACAATCTGCGGAGCCGATGATATTTGGGGCCCGTCCAAGTTTGCAGAGAAAGCTTACCAACTCCGCAAAGGCCCTTTGTCTTGTCCCAATAGGAATTTATATCGCGTTCATGACGAAAGTCATACGGAGTATCCTTAACATCGAGAAATTGCCCCGTCGGCACCTTGTATTCGTCAACAGCGATTATCCGCGAGCTATCTAGACGTAGACGATGCTTTAAAATGTTTTCAGACCCGTTTCTGAAGGCATCGAGATTCCTAGTCAAGATGGGGTTAATCTGATATCCATTTATGCACGTGTAACCACCTATGTACCAGTATATGTGCTGTGTGAGCATGATAGGCGTCTACAATTTGCAGATTTACGTTATGTTATGATGCTATATTTACGAAACAATATTGGAGCTGACCTTCTGCGTTGCCGTTGCGTGCACAGTCGTTTTGAGAACACCACCATCGAAGACTGCGTGCGTCGCCTGCAATTTTCATACTTTAGGCACCGTTAATACCTCATACACATACACATACGTATGCAATGACATTTCCAGGGAAGCCCTCACGCGCCTCGTCGACATATTTGTACGTCACACTTCTTTCGGTCTTCTCAGAGATGGTCCAGTTGCGCCGGTCCCAGCCAATTCTACCTCCATGGAGCGTCGTCTGTTAGCTGATGATCAATATATGCATGTTGTGCGGCTGTCACATAGTATACCTTCCCTGTAAAGGCTCGAATGCTTAGATCAGAGTGTTAATTTCGGCTCGGTGCTTACCACCATTCAAAGGCAAGTGGATAAACATTTGGACCTAGAGGCTGGGGATACTTGGTGATGGGAATTGAAAATGTACCTACGTCGACCGACTAAGCCTCATTTGAATGATTGGTATTTAAAGATAAAATTACCATTCTTTATACGGTTAGCATACCTAGCGCCATCAGTTGACTATCCCAATTTGAACGATCATTATTATCTCACCTCCCAGCGATGGCGTTGAAGACTGGGTGGTTAGGGTCGGTTAAAAGGAGCGTCTACCGATTCCATAACTTAGGGTTGATCTGGACCTGTAGTTGGAATAACATACGTTGTTGTCATAGCCTAGAACGACGTCTCGTGCATCACCACATTTATCTTTTACCCAAAGCTCTGTTAACGTAGCGCCAATTGATACGAATTTGGCCCGTATCGACCCATCGGGTGCGGATATCTCGGTGATGTCAAAGGGCTGATAACAAGCATGGAGTTAGAAATCAACCGTTTTCTTGTCCACCATTTACGTGCCCAAGAATCCGCGACCGATAGCCTGGCGCCCGCCAAAGCTATGAAGAGGAGGCCCGCAAGACGGAACATAATTTAGCGTAGAATAGGCTGGAGCTGTAAGGCACAAAAGTGGTGTATGGATCAGAACCAGAAAAGAAAATTTCTCCAAGTGGGCCCATTCGCGTTCGATCCCGTTATTGCCCAATGGATATACGTCGCCCGCAACGCTTGTGACCATAGCAACTGGGTCACGGGCGCGTCGTGTGTGATGACGGTAAGCTTAAACTTTCTGATGCAGCTTTTCTCCTGCGCCTGCTGTCGGTCAAGGTGAAAAGGTTATTGGAGAGCATGGGTTTTAGAAAGTACCCAACTGACCGACGGTGCCTGACTGAAAGACCCATCCTAGGCAACACTATTCCCCCTCATACTTGCGTTCGTACTTTCTGCTCACGAACACAAGTAGTGACCTTGCAGTTGCCAGTTGACTTTGAGGAATGTCGATTTTATGGGATGATTATATAATTATATTCCTTTATGTGGATATATATCCGATCACAACATCGGTATCTTCAGGAGGAATTGTGTAGGTTTTGGTCCTGAAACCCTGAAATGCTATCGAGTACTAAGCAGTATTGGATATGAGGGAGTTATTGGGTTTATGGGTTAAGAGAGATTCGACGTATCGTACAATTTTTTTACTGGCTGGCTACACGAAAATTTTCTTACACCAAATCTCCCACTGAATTAAACGGGAACATCAACAGTATTGGTCCGGCGACGGTTACCTCATCTGTCATTTTCTGATCGCTGCTGGTCAGCAACGCATACACCGTCCCCGCAATGTCATTGGGTACGGTGACTTCAAGTGATTGGTTCACTCTATGGACGGCAGCATGCCGTACCCCTTCACCGTTTAGGAAGGCGATCCATCTATGGCTTGCTAACGACTGGCTGCCCCCTTCAATATGGCCCTCATCGACCCGAACCTGGACGCGCCGCCCGGGCACTGGAGCTGAGGCAAAGCTCAGAGCCGGGAAAGCTTCGAGCTTGATGGGATATGACGCTGGACAGCTGGATATGTATTTCGAGAGAATTGAGTAAGCGTGTTTCTTTGTCAACGGCGTCTGGAATAAAATTGGTAACCTGCTAGGTGCGATTTGGCTGATTTACCTCAAACGCGGTGCTCCATGGGTTGAGCTTGCTGACCGCCGAATCAAGCCATGCATCGTGACGTGCTTCTGTCGCCAAAATGGTCGCCGCGATAGTAGAATATTCCTTCACATCAAGATGGGTACAGCACTGACACATTTGGGATCATACGGACCTTACGCCTCAAAAACGCCTGGAATCCGCAATACGACGACGCTGTAATTGCTTCAAGCTCCGAAACGGTTTTAATGAATGACGCTGGATCGTGATGTGTGCTAGCGTTTTGTCAGCATATTTCCAGATATATGCGGAAACAAATACAAGCGATATTCGCATTCAGGCACAGGACGCATTCCTGCGTCTGAGACGGCAGACTGGAGAACCTTGGTGTGCCTGTCTTCTTGCTCAGCAATCTCCATTAGCCGACCATATGTGAAAGGCCCAAATCCAGCATTCTCAAAGACTTGTTTGGTATACTTAGCAAGCCCATCCTTGTACATATTCAACAAGAGACGTTCCGTCATCAAGGCAAAATTCAACAACTCGATGTCTATAACTAATGAGAAGATCTATATTTTTCCAAAACGACACTGCTTACCATTTATCAAATCAGTGTCGCGCTTCAGTGGTGTGGCGCCAGCAAAAAGAGTGGAAGCGAACGTTAAGCCGAAGATGAAGAAGAGTGATGGAGTGCACATCATCATTTTGTAGGTTGTGCTGGTTAGTTGATTGAGGCTGAATGAGCGGCGAGCTGATAGTGTGAGTGGAGGAAGTCAGACCTTATCCGCGGCTTTTATTACTGCCTGAGAAGTCGCTATATGCGCCTGACCGCATTCACCAAGAACGTTGTTGTATGCGCTTAATCGCGGCAATGACGTCTAGGTCCCGATTTGTCCATCATCAGCACCACCACTGAAGCGTCCTCCCGGCTCCCGGAAAGAAGTCGGCCTCAGCCGGATCCGTGATACCGGTACTTCGTTCCGGAATGCCATACTGTGACAGCTACTTGACAGATCCTATGATACCTGTGCTTGAATTGGAATTATTCGGGTGATAAAAAGAGACTGCCATCTGCCATCCTTTAGTGCCTCGACTCCTTGAGAGCCCTGGCCGTACTTCATTCGTTCCATGTCAACAGAATCGAAGGGTGTAGCCATTGTGACTCGTCTTGCCGAGGACGGTTATGATATCGTCGTTAATGACGTCTCTGGGAAACACCATGTCCTAGAATCGCTCGCAGGCGATATCAGGACAAAGGGAAGTAAAGCTATTGTCGTCGTTGGCGATGTCACTGTGGAAAACGATGTCAAAACGTCGTATAAACAACTATTCATCGAGAAATGACAAACTGACTTTCAGCAGTTATAGATGGTTGCGGAAGCAGGATTTTTTGTCTGCGGACCATTCCTCGTCTTCCAGATACTTATCATTTTCGGTTCGCTGGATGATTTGTGTCATAGGTACAGTAGAGGAATTCGAGAGTGCTTCCGGTATACTGCGAAACAGATGATAAAACAAGGCCGCATCGGTAGCTGGACTCACAGGGGATGCTTTGTAGCCTTTTATTGCTCCACAAAGTGGGCAATTCGAGGACTTGTTACCAGCGTTGGTAGGGGCATATTCTTAGCTCGATTTCTTTCAAAACTGCTGACGATCACGTGGTCAAAGAGGTCGGACGACATGGTATTACGGTCAATGCTTACACACCGGGTATCGTGGCCAAGGCGCCAATGTGTAAGTCGTGAAGTAATTGCACACAATCACCTAGAGGAACTGTTTTTTTTGATTCCTCTAGGGGAAGACGCAAAAGCCAAGATTGCTGAAGGTTTACGCTTGCAGGATGCAGATGATGTTGATAAAGCCGTTTGGTGTCCATCTTTTATTCAGTGGTGTCTCTTTCTTATGAAACTTAGGAGACAATGAATACTGCAGTGGGATACTTGGGCAAGGTGCATGATGTTTCGAACCTGGTTTCTTTCCTAGTCAAGAAGGATTCGCACTTTATAACTGGTAAACCTGTACCGAGTCGTTCTAAAAATACTTTTCAGGACAAACGGTAAGTATTTTAGAATGCAAGAGTAATATCATATTTATTCGGAGTTCAGATATCCGTCAATAGAGGAAGGTTCGTGCAATGAATATCGTTACGGATGCCGAGTCAAAGTTACGACGAAGAATCTTGTTGTAGAGATAGGAACAATAATCGCTTTCGAGAATATTTTGAAACGCTCACCATTGATGATCGAGCATTTACTCCTGTTCGTAGGGATGACCTTCTCATTTTGATTTGGATGAGAACGAGCGCAACAACTGAGATACATACCGCGCTGGTCTGTGAACACTACTTTGGTGGATGCAGAACTCCCATTTCTTCTGCGTCTTTCTTGCTGACAATAATATCCGTGACTTGACCTGTATGCTTTCCTCCCCTTGCTCGCGACGACACTGTCTCTCCAATGTGAATAGGCTTCCCAAACTTATCATGTACTTCTGATGACATGGCCGGTTGTTAAGGCCTGAGGAGTGCGCTGGCGTTTTATATCGGAATCAGGAAAATGACGTCATACCGACTCCGCATGACTGGTACACATCGTTTGAACTTGCCTGACGGTTATCGCGCTTGAGTGAAGATAGTGGTTATGAATATTACCTGTCTTTTGATAAAAATAATCTTAAAACTAAAAAGTTAACAAGTTATCTTCTTTGGAAAAAAATTCGATCACGAGTTGTTCCGGTTTGCCGAGTTGCCGGTATTTGTTATTATGTAATGTTACTATTTGTTGGTTCGGTATGTCAAGCAATTCTGTCTGGTCTTTCAGCCTCACATCACCATTTGACGACGATGACGCGTCTGGGGAAGATGAAACATGCCAGGAAATTTGTAATATCGAACCAGCACGCGAATGGATCGAAGATTTGGATTTGTCTTCCAGGGAAGAGACAGTCAACTACAAGCCTAACCCGTTTAGGATCGCAAAGATAAACGCCGCCGCTCGTTCAAGAAAGGACCCATCAGCTAAATCCACTAACTTCCAAGAAATTCCATTGGAAAAGACCCCAAATAGACAGTGCCACGATGTCAGAGGAGCATTTCGTAGACAGGCACAGCGGTTACACGGAGACGTTGCGTTGCGCCGGCCTCCTGACACCGACCGGAAGTTGGACGCTATCGTCTCGGATGACTTGGCCTGCCCCGCAATTCATGTCTCTGGGGAATTTTTGGACTTTACCGATGCTTGCCCCGGCCATGATGATTTTGCAGATGGATCAACCGCATTCCCTCCTCGACTTGAATCTGAACTCTTTGTAAATGCCGAACTTGATTCGAGAGAAGAGGCCGCAACGGCGCATATGTCATCTGATTTCGTTGCCTTTCAAGGCGTCTCTGTAAAACCCGATGGAATCGTTATTCCCCATTTGAATCCTCAAAACCCCGTTTGTAGCAAACAAGGCGCCATAACACCGCCCGCAGGCTCGCATTCACGACCTTTGGCTAGCCGTGAGGGACGCCTAACTGTGCAACCCACCTTCGTACCCCAGGCCACAACAAATACAGGACGGAAATCCGGGTTTTCATCTCCCATTTTTGGACGCTTGCCGGAGCAGAATGCGACGCCATCCAAACCCAAGTCTCCGCAACATTATCCTGGGTTCCATTCGCATCCGTGCTACCAACCAATTTCAGTACCCCTTGTATGCGTATGATTACGGCTTAGTCCTGTTCTCACGAGCATGATCACTTCCACAGCACAACGAGGTCGCGCATTGGCCTGATGTAGATCAAAACTCGGTTTCGAAGTCCCTTGTATGCGCATAATGCCAGCTTCTTCTGCTAATGCGAGTGAATTGACAACATCATACTAACAGCATTGTGTAACCACTTACCCAACGTCGCCCATTGTGCCAGCCGCCGCGTCTTACCCTCTTGCTCTACTCGGCGACGACATCGACCTGCCGTCTGACGATACTTTAGTAGCCAGTCCGACGCTGAGCCCAGTTGTTTCATGTTTAAACCACATAGCCGAAGCTGGACCGTCTGTGCCTACAATGCATAAATTCCCTGCCGTTCGACGTGACATAGACGAAGGCTGGACAACATTACCCCAGAGGAAGAGTGTAAAAACACGGTATGCTGCTCTTAATGCGTGTATTCTCGGCTGCATCATCACAATGACAGTGTACCGAAGGGAGTTCGAAGTACAGGAAGTTTCCGTCTCCCTGGCGTAACACAGAACTCCAGGAAGCTTGGCATGAGCGCAACGTCGCATAGGAGAGTAATTACCTTCCTCCCGCCCCCTCTGCAAAACGCACCGACGGCCATGCCTAATCAAGGTGCGTTAAATGTTGAGCACACAAGGACAGAGGAATTACCAACATTTTCGACGTCAGTTCACTCTGATAGTGATATACAGCTTTCAGTTGATATAGGTGCCATCGCAAGGCGGCATCCAAAGACAATGACTTTGAAACGAGATGTGCGCATTATCGCCCTTGTGGTAAAATAAAATGACTCACAACTTTCCATTAGTAGCGTAGTCGAAAGTTTCGGGATCTTTTGGACTTGCTTGGAATTCCGAGTTGTGGATGTGTCTGTTTGGACAAGGACGAGGGGGAATCAAAGGTTATGGTCTGGGAACCACGAGCTGCCGTTATTTTTGTTCAGGACTCAGAGGAATGCACCGTGCGTAAATGTACCTAATTCATGGACTAATTAATGCGAGATCCTATTGTCTATGGGCCTTCTTTCTAAGTTGTCTTCTGGACAATCATTACAACGTAAGTTCCATAGTCAGGCGAGGGCCAAAGGGCGTCATGTCACGCGCACCATCCCTTTGGCTTCACGTAACATCGGACCGATTGGCGCTTCATTTTTGCGTTATAAATCAAGGCAAATTGCATAGAGCGGCGAACATGTTTTCAATTACCTGGTGTTGACGGCTTTAGAAGTCAAAAGTTAAACATTTTTTACCTTGGTGCATTCATCTAATTTCAACGCTGATGCCAGGCTGCGAAGGGTCCGCAAATGTCCGATATTTGGGCCAATCTTCATATGTTCCGAAAATACAACACATCCGTCTGACGTCCAGTGGCATGTATTTTAAGCAACTGACCTCATCCGAAAGCTAGATCCAGATCGAGAACATTCTTATTCGGATGCTATTGTCAGACATTTTGCACGATTTTCTCGGCATCTGTGTATCTTGAAAAGCCACTCTTGAATGATTGTCAACATTGCTTTGTCGCATTCTTTATGGGAATGATCGTGCTCATTATCCCATCCGCTGTCTAAAACAAGTTCCAAAACTAGGCTAACATACTGTGGAATGCTGGAATGAACTGAACTCCGACCAAGGACGCCCTTCCTGGCAGCTCCAGCTGACATGTGCTAAAACCCCGTTAAACCTTCACGTCCAATTACCTTCTTATATGTCGCCAAGAACTCGGGAATACACGGCGCATCGTATCACCATGCGTCCGAAAACCCTAATACTGAGGTGGGAGCTCAGATTAATTGTTGGCGCACCGTCCCTGGAATGTGAGGAATTTCAGTTCATGGGAATATGTTCATAGCTGAGTTTTCGCCTGGCTCTCTTGGCACATTTTCTGAATTGGCGCGCTTGTGTTATGGTCTTATGTTAGGTCAATGCAATTAACCTTTTTTTTTCTGCATAGAAATGATATATTCCGAAACCATGTAGCCGTAGGCATATACACAACCGGACCACTGGCCCATAAGTACATATGTGGACACAAAAAACAGCGCAATGAAAAAAGAAAACAAAAAGCTGATGCAATCAACCTTGTCGGCTAGTCACCAGATGCTTCCCATTTCTTAAGAAAAGGCTGCATCTTTATCTTCGGAGATCGGCCCGTGTTTCCGTCATTGGTTTCTACGAATCGTCACTACGAATCGTCACATGTCGGCTTTGAAATGCCTCTTTAGGAAAAAACAGAAAAAATGGAAGCACTATCCATGCTGTAAATGTTGTGTAATCTGATGATCTTATATTGATCATTCTCACCAAAGCACAAGTACGACCGAAAAGTCCTTGTCAAAGAACGAAAATTTCCCATAAGAACGCTGGATCTCTGCTCCGTTGACGCCACGTGCACGTTATTCAGACTTTTGTTAGAGCTTGATGGAAGAATCAAATGTCAGCCGATCAGAAGCATCCAATCGTTGTTTCGTAAGCATCGGAAATTCTTGGTAGAAGCAAGGTGTTTGATTGCAGGGGGGTTGAATAACCTACCGTTCGGCAATAATTCATTCCCTCCAAATCACGCAGAGCACATGGGTTGCAAGAACAGATACATGTGCACAAGGTGCAAATATAATTCATTGATACAGATCATCCATATAATATCAGAAACAGTACGAAAATGACAACTACGTTTACACGGTACAAGATGCTACACTGATTGTTACTTTTGCGACAATAGGCTTGAGGTGGTCATCTGTGATATTGGCGGGTGTTTTGTCGTTTCGTGGCAATTGATAGCCCAATGCCTACACGATAGGTAAAAACATCGGCTCCAAATTTCCGAAGGACCTACAATAATGTCGCCCGGTTTAAGAACTGTTTCACCAGCAAGCTTGATGCCATTAACGAAGGTGCCGAATGGGGCATCCAAATCACGGAGCATGACCTGCGTTTTCGGGCCATAAAAATCAACATTGATAACGGGGTTGGGGAATAATCGATCGAACCTGGTGGCCTTTCAACCATATCTCAGCATGGCTTGCGCTTAGCGCAAGTGGCGTGATAGGCTCTGCTCCCTTGGTGGGTCGGTTTATTGCGGAAAAAAATCCATTTGAAGACGTGGCGGTCCTCTGAGGATCCACAAGTGTTTCACCGTCAACTGAACCTAACAGCACGGGGGAATCTGGAGGCAGAGGTATCCGCTTTGCCTCAAACTGGAAGCCCTCTGGCATGCATTGAAGACTGATGATCACAGATGCCATTCTAGCCCGCCAGCTGAAAGAGACCGATTCTTGCACTTCGAGTTATGGGGTGACGGTTTTTGTCGTCTCGCTCATGCACGCAAGCATTATAAATGAAGGAACTCGTGTACTGAGAGCGACCCTAGAACAAGCGGTGATATTTCTCACATGTCTCGGCGGATGTTTTTTCAGAGCAAATTCTGGATGATCACTAGTATTTCCGATCGGTGATATGTTGCAATGGAAGATAAAAATAAGACGTTCGTATGTAGTCCATCATACCTGAACATGGTCACTAGGCAACGTTCCTCGGCACACTAAAAGAGTGCCACAGGGCTCGTAGAAGTACATATATGGGCCCCATAACTCACGATCTTCATTTCCGATAGAAGAACCAGTTCTTGACGTTCCTAGCATTATTACCTTGTTTATGTAAATCGACATAGGGTACTTCATTCAGCTGACATTAGTAAAGCCTTGTGGGCCACAAGCGAACTAGGCGCCAGCTTGTCAAAGCGTCCGGAAAGGCCCGTTCATGGAACGCTCCGGATCACGTGACCATCATTTTTCTTTCTCCGCCAACAGGACCGAACCGGTCCAACAATCTCCTCATCCTAGAATGTCTCGACAGCTATGTAAGATGAATGCTTCATTACGCCGGGTTTCCAAAATTCCAAAAGTGATGCCTTCAAAGACATCAGGTACGTTGCGTACGCACATATATTTCCATTTCAACAGCACTATGTGGGCAGGTATACGAAGATACTCCGCTCTTAAAACGCGTCAAGAAGCCGATGCTCGAACCATATCTCGGCAACCATCGCGAAGACAGAAAAATATGACGGAGGAGGATGACGACTTCGATTCACCGGGCATGGCCTCACTAGGTACCAGGGCTACTTCAAGCAGGGCTACGATCAGCGGGGGTCTGACGGAAACCGAAACCGGTACCGACCAACGCAGAGGAAGGGAGCAGAATTCTGATGCATATCTTGTGGAACATCTCAATGGTCTTTTTCAGCCGTTGCAATTTCCAACTGACCTCGCACGACGCATATTAACGCATGGAAGTCATCCGTCTGCAATTCACGGTCATAATGCTGGACTCAGGTTTATGGGTAAGTTGAACAAAGCAAATGCGACGCGTTTTGACTAATTCGATCGTGTGACAGGACGAAGAGTCATTGAATCCTATCTCCTCCTCTTCCTGAACTCCAGTTCTGCCCTTAAGCCCACGCACGATCTCGATGAGATCCTGGATCGAACAGTTAATACATATCTCTTGGGAGAACACGTTGGTTCATCGTGGGGTCTTGGCCGTGCCCTCCGCTGGACGCCTGCAGTACCTACATCTCACCTTCCTTCGACACCTCCTAATCGCAAAGAACTTCTCAAAGGCGTTGGGTTCTACAAGGTTCAGGGTGACACAGTCGCTGCAGTCGTTGGTGGAATATACTATCAATTTGTAAGAACTCACCTTTCGGTAATTATACAAGCATGTGGCTGAATTAGCGAAACTACCTGTAGGGTGCTTCAATTGCGCAACGCTTATTCCATACGCGTGTTTTACCCAAACTCTTGTTTGAACGAAGGCCCGAGGGTCTTCCAGATGTGTTCCACACAGAAGCGTTGGCTATGTGTGAACGCATGGGTGGCCCTGATGCGCAGCTATCTGATTTATCTTCGCAAAGAGCGGAGTCTGTTACCAATTAGCTTAAGTGAGTACTGGATGACACAGATTTGCGCCATATACTCAAGGATCGCCCAGATCACTATACCACCACGTATGTATATATTATATATAATGGCAGTTTCGGCACGGGGAATGAGCTGATGAGCATCGCTGAGCCTGGTACACAGGGCGCCGATCACACAGTACAAATAGGCTATAAACGGACGACAGCTCATCTCTATAGCCAACATCAAGTGCCCCGTGAATTTGAGATGGGTGAAGCGCCGGAGTTTTCCAAAGTGTTCCTTCAGCGTGACAGTAGTGAAAAGCGAACGTAGGTACTCGGCTATAGCGAGTCTATTCCACAATTATGCATGAATACATATCCTCTTATGATTTTCCAGGATTCCAAGGAATTGCAAATTCGCGAATCATCGTGCTAATGCGCAGAATTTCATTGTCGAAGCTAACACGTTGTGTTTCTGACGCTTCAGTACAGTCAATTGCGTTACTCTGCTTTCCGATATTTCTCGGCCCTTCAAACAGGTCACGGGCCTACCCTTCTGAGCGTGTGACTCAGAGCCTTTCTCCCGGCTGTGAACGGTTCAACGTGGCGAGTCGCTTCCTACACACGGGTAAGAATCTCGAAAGAACTAGGCATACACAAATGAAACAAGAATTGAACAGTCAAACTAAACCCATCCCATCTTGTTCATGTCCAGCCGGCATACATACTGCGGAAGTTGTTTAAACTTTTTGACTGTATCTGCATCTGCATTCTGAGGGGCATCAATACTTTGAACTGTCTGAATCCCCTGGTACTCCTCTCCTGATGGGCCTTTAGCAGGTATGATAAACACGAAGCGTACATCTTTCTGTGCCGTTGCTGGAAGTTTGTTGAAAACCGTATCGAGCCCTTGAAAGTTGATAGGATGATGGTCGGACACTGTCATCTGGAAGAGGTATGTAATGTATTTTGAAGAGATAAACAGTGCATCGATTGAAGGCTCGATTTTTAATTTTGGGGTCATGTAAAGGTCGAGAAAATCCGGATGGACGTTTTGGGATCCCGACTTTTCCCAAATAGATAAAGAATAATAACGGCTTTTCTCGTTCTTCTCAACAGGAACACCAGGTATGGAAACATCCAGTGTCGTGCCGGAGCGCAGGGGTGCCATAGTCAATGTGAGGCCCTTGCGAATGGAATAATGCACAGCTTGTTCAAACAGAATGCCAGCTGGGCCATGAGTATTAGGACCAGTGAGGTACTCCATCAGTTTATCCGAGAACCGCGCCCTTGCAAGTATACGAATGCGTTCAAATACAAGTTCGGCAATGTAGTTGCTCTTTATTTCTGTGCGTGTCCTGAGCCACTCGGTATCGATAGGCTCCAGTCTAACTAGATGGTGGCGTGTGTTCAGATTGAAATATTGTGCCGTGATCGCGTCGTCGATTTCCGCCTTCTGCGCCATCAAAACATCGGGATCGAGGGACCAGAAGCAGGACCGTGGGATTCCTCGGAAAATGGAATAAGTACTCCGCAGCGCTTTCCAGTGATCCGGATCAAACGTGTTCAAGTCTTTGGTGGCGTAAAGTAAGCTGAAATGGATATATTGACTATAAGTGACAAATATGTGGTTACTTTCACTCACCTTGCGAAATATAAAGGCCCCCATTTCCATGTAGGCATACAGCAGATCCTCGCCGGGTGCTCACGAGAAAAGGTGGACCAATGTTCCTCGCTCGGTAAGGTAGCCACAACGACCCTGCCCTTACGAAGTTGCGGGTAAAACACTTCAGGCACCAATTTGAGCTTATCTCCGAGATTAACCAATGCACAACATTCCGAATTGTTATCTAGCTCCGGAATGCGGGATTCGTCAGACAAAGTCAATCTTCTGACTCCCGTGTGGTCAAATATGTGAACGTGTCTACCACTGTCGCAGTAAATGGTGGTCATACCATTTACCAGTCGACGAAGAAGTACATATATCAGAAAGACTGACTTTCCTGGTGTATCAAATCCAATAAGTCAAAATTACAGAATATATATGCAATCGTGCACTGACCGACACCAGGTTGACCTGTAACAATCGTCGCATGGCATGGATGGGAAAACTTCTGTGATTGCGGAAGAGCTTGCCAACGCTGATCTTCACTTTTCAGAACATCCCAGAAAGTCTCATAAATTGGAATAACGAGGAATTTTGGCACTCCCGTAGTGAACGCTTTTTGTGACCCTTCTGGGAGATCGATAACTGCCAACTCCAGCATCTCCGGATCACCTCCCAGTTCTGATGACAATAAGTCGGGGATCCGGACACGGCGCCTGACAAATATACGCTCCCCACGCTGCCAAAAATTCTGGTGAATGGCGAGAAAATGACCATCTGTAAAACAACATCAGCACCATGACGCCCCTGGGCCCAAGACAAATGTTATATACCTGATTCTAAGCCATAGAATGCACGATCGGAGATGGGGGAAGATGAGCGGTGCCACGTGAAACCATGACAAGGTGGTGAAACAAAAGGGCAACAAACGAGACAGGTTTGTCATCAGTAATGCTCAGTCATGGAGATTTACTCCCCTGCTCACCAGAAATAGATGAAACAGAGCTGGCGTTAGATTTTTTAGATGGACTTGGACTAATTGTGGCTGATGAGATCGCGGAAGCAAGAATCGGCATGGCAAATTGTGGAGTTGATGAAGGGGAAAGGTTTTAGGGGCAGAATCTTGTCAGCAACGCTCAGCTGCAGGATCCACTCTTACTCAAGACCTTTACAATTATGTGGATGTAGTCTCTGGGAGGTTGTGTTGGAAAGATACTGAAGACGGTTCTCGAGGGGCCTAATTTGTCCGCAAATTTTGAAAGATCATGTCCCAGGAGCCCGATACGTTCAGCGAGAGTGTCGTCTGGCTCGGCGGAGATGGGGTTGGAGTCCTTGAGCTGAGAAAACCAATGTCATTTCACATAGCGGCTCATCGATGGCGCTCACCTTCCACAATTCTAGAGTGTGAGGATCAATATTCTTTGAACTATCCAGTGCTCGCATTGCTTCGTATCGATTCCTTCAAGTCGCTAACCTCATCATCGCATACCGCGGTAACTGGAAAGACGATAGCTTCGCTTTCTATGAGACAGTGAAGCCGGAGAGTGGCAGGCATGGTGGTCGCGTGGGAACACTGTAATAAATAGTAGTGAGATGAGTGAGAGATAGAGCGAGCGCGGGACGGGGTGAATAGCTTAGTATCACACCGGTAAAGGGGGCTAACGTTGCCCTTGAGATGATATTGTTCGGCGTCACATGCGTGACCGGCAGCTTTTTATTTTTATTTTTATTTATTGTATTTTTCACATCACGTGGCAGTCGGGCATTTTCACCAAAAAAAAAGTTCGAAAACATAAAAATGACATAGATGTCCGAATTGTCCATAGATTCTCATAAAAAGTACCGGAATACACTCGGGCAACTTCATTCTTTCGATTCATACCAGTGGTGAGGGATTGTAGGAGTGTGGGCAAGGACTGTTCAGCTAGGGATTGTTCAGGGAGACAGTGCTGTGTGCCAGGAAACCTGTGTTGCTCGGTGCTCCTTGAACTCCGACCACCATCATCCTCCCATTAGCTTCAGCATCCAGCCCTTCCCTCCCCAATGGCTGGTCCTAATGTCACCTGACCTTTCACCTCAGGTCGTCCTGTCCTTCTGTCACATGACAATTGCAGTTTTAAAGTCCCTCGTCAGGACATGTGTTCATCGATCTTCATTGATCTGTCGTTTTTCTAGGTTTTCCCCACCCTGGCGTAGCTTCCGCCCCCCTAGCTCTGCCTATGTCACTGGTTGGCCTAGCATACAAATGGATCCTTCCCCATGGTTGAGCCCCACCCTGGGCCAGTTGTCTATATGGTCATAGTCCAATATCTCTGCCCCCTACAGTTGATGTTATGGTTGATGCCCTCAGTTCATTACTGAATCAACAATGATGACTAGAGTCTTAGTCGAGTATTGCTCTCACTTGAATGATCTTCTCACTCTCACCTTCCACAATTGCTTGAGCTACCTTGTCACTGTCCAGCACAGCATCAAGGCCTACTTTGTCCATTGACTGGGATTAGACCAAGACTCAGCATCAAGGCCTACTTTGTCCATTGACTGGGATTAGACCAAGTTGGAACTAAGGAACTATGGTACATGTGTGGGTTTTATACTGTCTAGAGGACAATGGAGAAGTATAAAAGGAAGTAAAACAAGGGGTGAAATGGGCAGGTGAAATGAGTAGCAGAATGTAGGCATGAAGTGAAGAGGAGTTATTGTAACAAGTGGGCATTAGAGAAAGAAATTGTAACATTACCCCCCCTTCTATGTGAGAAGTCACTGGCTTCTCAAGGCCAACCCTGGGTTGTCCAGGCATGATCCCTCCTAGACTCATACCAATGGATGGTGTTTTTGATGTCCTTTTGTGCTGTATCAACATGCCATCTCATGGAGTTCGAGGGTGACTTGCAGTGACTGAAGTTCTTGGAGTGCAAGATCCTGCTTGGTGTAGGTCATTGCATTTGGGTCAGTGGTGAGGGTGAGTCCTGTAAGGGCTCCAAGTGGGGCCAAAAGATCATGGAGGTTGGCTACAATGTACGGCAGCAATGAGGGGGTTGGATTGGGGAATGGGAGTGGGGGTGATTTCCTTTTTGACGGGTGGTTCTTCAATGAGTTCAGGTGGGTGAATGTGCAAGTTCGTCATCGGCATAAGTTATTGTTTCAGTCTTGACAAAGATTTCAAGGGGAGGTGTGAAGATGTCAAGCTTGGGGAGTTTGGCAGGGAATGAATAGGTGAGCAGGGTGGCAAGGACAAGTCCCCCAATGATAGCTGAGGGGAAGAGGGTGGAGGTGAAGGTGATGAGGATGACAATGAAAGTGAACATCTTTGTGTATGCAATGTTGGTTGGAGGGCTTAGGAAGTGGGAATCTCATCGTTTTATAGGGTATGTGTGGGAGTGGTTTCATCAATGTATTCCATATCCCAAAATGAGTTGTCTGTGTCAATAGAGAGGATTTCTTGTAAGAGATGATCAGCTAGTGTTTCTGGTCTGGGAGTATTAGGTTGTGTGGGGATTCTTTTGGCTAAATGGGGTTCGTGTAGTGGTCTGGGTGTAATTTGATGTGTAATTGTTCTGTGATTTGTATGATGGATGATACCAGTGATCATGGGGTACCCTGATTCCCATTCGAAGTTTCAGTAGTGGGGTGGTTGTGGCAGGTTTGGATATGGAGGTGGTATTCCCCCATGTGGGATGTACAGGTAGTTCAGGGGTAGGTCCAGGTCTAGTGGTCTGCTGGATGGGAAGTTGATCCTATCAGGGAATAGTGCAGCTGCATGGTGTAGGCAGGTCACTCCCACCACTTCCAGGTCTCTTGTTTGGTCAATGATCCACAAGTTTAATGCCCTTCATGCTTCTCTGGTATGGTGGTTCCTGATTGTTACAATTTCTCTTTAATGCTTACTAGTTACAATAGCCTTTCTTCACTTTGTCACTATACTCTGTTACTTGTTTCACCTACCTGTTTCACCCCTCATTTCACTTCCCTTTATACCTCTCCATTGTCCTCTAAACAGTATATAAACCCACACATGTACCATAGTTCTTCAGTTCCAACTTAGTCAAGTATTGCTCTCATCTGAACAATCTTCTTGCTCTCAGCCTCTCACAATCACTCGAGCTACCTTTGTCACTGTCTAGCACAGCAACAAGGCCTACTTTGTCCATTGACTGGGATTAGACTGAGACTCTAGTCATCACTGTTGACTCTGTAATGAACTGAGGGCATTGACCTTAACACAAGTTGGAACTCACTGAACTGCTTAGTGCATCATCACTAGCCAGACAACATAATCCGAAATGACCCAAAATCAGACTCTCTAGCCAGAGACCACTGAACAAATCCTTTCTCTACAAAGGAACATATTATCTAGAAGGACAGGAGCTCTTTTTCTCGACACTACACAAGTGTTGGGAATTTCGAGGAGTAGGAAAGAACAAGAACACCCCAGTATCTGATGAATACTTTGAGGGAGATTACACTGAAGGAAGCAAACTTGCACTACCTGGAACACTTTGGGTTGAGTGGAGAAACGAACAAAAAGAACCAGAAGAAGAACCAGAACTATACTTCAAAAGACCAAAGGAAACCCTCTGGTGGGAAGAATACTGTGACAACGAATTTGATTTTGATGGCACCAACCCATACTATGCCCTTCCTGAAGGAGCTATTGCTGGGTGGTACACCTTTTTAGAACAGAAACAGATTGAACATGAACTAGGAAACCCAAAACCTGAAACTGACACTGAAACTGACACAAAACAAATGGCAACTAACACTGAAACTGCTGATACCTCAAGGGGAGACATCAAACCAGTTTCAGCATGAATCTTCACAGGAGATCGGACCGAAGCCAGATCATTCATCAACTGGTTTAGTGACTTCTTCACCATAAACACCCACAACTATGAGGGGAAACATGAAAAGAAAATAAGATATGTCCTCCAGTGCCTAGGAAAGGAACTAGATGACTGGAAAGAGATAATCTGCTGGTCAGCTGGACGAAAAAGATGGACTCACCTGGGAGAACTATGACACCTTCATCAAACGATTCCTTGAAGACTGGGGAGAAGTCAACACCATGGTCAGAGTGCTGAATGAGCTCACTAAATTACGAGTTGGAGGGGAGATCACCATCCCAATTTATGTCCGAAAATTCAGAATGCTCATAGGATCTTCTGGATTAACTGTAATAACCACCCAGCTTCAGGCCTTTGTTTGAGGCTTACCAACTACCATTGCTGCTAAAATTCTTGAGGGACAAGGTGACTTTAAGGCTATCACAGACGCCTACAGAAAGGCTGAACAACTCAATGCAGCATGGGAAATGATGAAAGCACTGGGAAAAAACACTGAACCAGGGTGATGATTCAGTAAAACAGGAGGATCTAAAATAGTTAATGCCATGACAACTAGATGCCTAACTGATGGACAATGAGAGGAATACATGCATTCTGGGAAATGTTTCAGATGTGGAACCATCAGTCACTTATCCTGAAACTGCCCTAAGAAAGATACCAAAAATCTGCCTCCTCCAGAACAATTCACCAGAACAATCACTGAGGATAATGATGCCAAGAAAATTCGCACAATGATTGCAGCACTCAGCACTGAGGAATGAGACTCTCTCCTCACCAACCTCAAAACTGAGGGTTTTTAAAGCGGAGGAACCAGAAAGTGGTTGGAACCTCCAAGAACAATTATGGACAGTTAGCACTTGACTCTGTAATAGTAAGATCAAATAATAATCAATGACTCTCAATAACTGTCCAATCACCTGAATTACCTGCTAAAATATCTGCCCTCATTGACTGTGGAGCAGGGGGAAACTTTATCAACAAAACCATAACACAAACATTGAACAAAGAAGCATTAACCCAACCAATATGAGTCAAGAATGCAGATGGAACAGTTAATCTGAATGGAATGATCACACATAAAGTCAGAATCCTGTACCTGTTATGAGCATACCCCATTTATTCATTTTACGGTGGCAACATTGATGACAACTATGTGGATATGGGTCTGAGGGGTTGGACTATGTTTTTCTTTTCTTTCTATCTATTTGATCTCACTAGAACAATACAATACAAGGGCTGGACAGCGGGACTTAGAGCAGGATGCCTACACAACACTATAGCCCTTATTTGGAAGGTGGTTAGGTCAGCATTGGTTATTGGACATACTGAGTGCCAACATGGAGGACGGCCTGATGATGGGCCTAGACCAAAACTCAAACCAAGGTCTAGATGCCCTGGAGGGGCAGAACAGGAACACCTGAAGGTACCAAGGGAATGGTACTGGCATTGGTGGGAATGGCTGAAGGCACAACACAATAAGATGCTGCCATATGGAGATAGAAGCTGTGGATTGGTCAGGTGGGTGCTGCCCTTAGCTCAACACTCAAGAGTGCCAACACAATGCTAGCCAACTATGAAAGGATGGGCAATTGGTGTGGGAGGAACATCTCCAGAATGGTGGGCGCAGACTTGGCTGCTGCACATTGATCCCGGCATGAGGGACTTTAGCTGTGTGCTGACTGTGCACAGACCAGGGGATGGAGTATATAAGGGCTGTAGTTTAGCATAGTCAGTCCTTAAGACTCTAGATAGTTTTTGTGTCCTAGACACTAGCTACAGAGCAATTGTATCGTTTTAGGCCTAACAAGCTGACACTTGTGGGATTCTTAGGTTGTGTTTAGGGTGCTCCTAACATAATCTAGAGTCTTTACCATCTACTCATTGATCTTACAGCACTGAGCACACCTTGCTCGTCATTGCTAACAGTGTCAACGGCCTAGACTCTTTTTCTGAGAGGTAGTAATTCACAAAGCCTGCAACCTCTCCAGGCAACATCAACATCAGTACATATACTGTCAATGGGTCATGAACAAGTGATCCTCAATATGCCTGTTGGGCCTGGGCTACAAAACAGTAATGGACAAGAATACTAGTTTGCTGGGGTGAAGCATAGGCAGGAGACCATAGATGCACCCTGGGTTTAGTATACCATTATTGTGGAAAAGTTCAAGGAATGAATGAAGAAACCTTATTGGTGTTGCATATCAAGGCTGAACCCAAGTTCCTCACACACTCCCTGTACTAGCAACGCGAAATAAGCTGCGTGCATTGATAACTAGGCACAAAGATAGTGAGGCGAAATTGCCAGGTGCACCCAATAAGTAGCTTGCAGACCCATGACACTGCAGACACTATCCTCCTTATTTCCCAAGGAGGCATCATCGACAGGTGCACAGAGGCTGAGAGAATGGATCAACTGTCAGTGGAGGGCCTGAAGTTGATTGAAGAAATTTTTGTTTACAGGAAAACACATTGAGAGAGCATGCATTGCTCATTCAATTATGTTTTGCCCTATGCCCAGGCAACACTGTCAGAGATAGGATGCATCTTCGACATGGACTGGGTTACCATTAGCGACATGGTCCAGATGGGACCTAGAGAGTTTATTGGAAACACTATCATTCACCATTATGAATAACCATGTCTGGTTGTGGGGGAAACACCAGAAGGAGGAGTGCAGAATTGAATGTGCTCAAGCACAGTCACTCTTGTGGCAACGAGAAGCTGAGCAGGAGTTGGAACAAAAAGAAGCCTGGGAGGCTTTGTTGATGGAATGCGCTGCCACCAAAGCAGTACTACTGAGTGCCAGCTCCCACTTTGGTTGTGATTGCACACCTCTTCAGGGCACTTGTGTATTTTACCTGGAGTGGCCAATTTTGACACCTTTTCATGGACATACTGAGTTTTTGATGATGACCATGCATTAGACAACATCATGAAAGACATCTGAGGTGTTCCCCAGAGACAGTGGGAAACACAAGTAGTGAAAGGGCTTGAAAAAGCTGGTGGAGACTATAAATGGGAGAAAGGACTTATTACCTGGAAAGGACGCATATACATACCAGCAGTAGTGGTGCTGCGAGAAGATATCATCGCCATACATCATTCATGGGGACACTTGGGAGTTGCAAAAACACTCGAGTCATTAACAAGGAATTTCTGGTGGCCAAATATGCGCACCAATATTGAGAAATACATCCCAGGATGTGAGGTCTGTCAAAAGGCCAAACCCAACAGACACATGCAAGCAGTGCCATTACAACCGAATGAGGTTCCATCGGAACCATGGGAGATATTTTGGTGGACTTCATTGGTCCATTGCCAGAATCAAAGGGCAACAACATGATTCTGGTCATTGTAGACAGATTCACAAAAAGTTGTACTTCATACCCACGACTATGGACATTACCTCGCAGGGGATGGCAGTCTTATTTAGGGATAATGTGTTCTGGGAGCATGGACTCCCAAGGAAGGTTATTAGTGATCAAGGACCTCAGTTTGCCTCGAAATTCATGGATGATCTTTATGGGATGTTGGGGATTAAAGCCAACAGGTCAATGGCATATCACCCCCAAACAGATGGACAAACAGAGCGGGTAAATCAGGAACTTAAAGAGTTCTTGACAATCTTCGTAAACAATAGACAGGACAACTGGAGTGACTGGCTGTCGGTGGCACAATTCTGCCACAATGATCAAGTACATGCAGCAATGGGGTTTACCCTGTTTTACATGAACTATGGCAGGCACCCCAACAAGGGGTTAGACCCAACTTATGCCCCAAAGGTGGTGGCGGTAGAGCAATTAGCAAAGGAACTCAAGGAGGTACACACCAGAGCAAAGAAGGTGTTAGAAAAGGCAGCTCAAGTCATGAAAGAGCACTATGACACACATCGCCAGCAGGCAGTCGAATACAAGCCGGGTGACAAGGTCTACCTCAGCACAGAGAACCTACCAACAATCCGAGCAACTAAGAAGCTCGACAGGAAATTTGTTGGACCACTTGAAGTAATAACCAAAGTAGGGGAGTCAGCCTACAAGTTGAAAATTCCAGCATCCTGGAAAGTGTATAATGTCTTCAATGAAGTCCCCTTGAAGCCATATAAGGAGCTGGTGTTTCCTAAACAGAAGGAAAAGGCAGCAGTGCGCAAGGATGCACAGATGGTGGAGGAGTCCCAGGAGGATGAATATGAGGTGGAAGAGATTGTGGACAGTCGCATCAGTGGATGCAGAGGAGGAAGATTGGAATACCTCATCAAATGGAAGAACTATCTGGTGGAGGAATCCACATGGGAACCAGCTGAACACCTTGCCAATGCTCAGGCAAAGGTGAAGAAATTCCACAAGGAGAACCCAAATGCACCAAGGCATTTATGAACTACATATGGGACTGGCACTGTCCCTCAATGGAATTTACAGACACAGAGTCAGAAAAAACTATTCAGATGGAACGATGGGAAATTTGGACGGGACTATCTGGAGAATATGGAGCACAGATGGCACAGGTGGAAGGGGACTCGGGCAGCAATCCAGGAACTGCCTGATGATACCAATGGGATGTTCTCTAGAAACCTAGAGTGTGGCAGGTGGGAGATACCTGTGCTTAATTTCCCAAAGAAGATCGATATGGAGGAGCCAGTGGAGGAAAGAAGGGCTTGAGAGTGAGATACGGCAGAACTCACCAAGAAAATTTTGAAAAAACCAGTGAAGGTGGTGGCTGCTAAGGAGAGCAGCAAGTCGGAACTTGGCTGACAGCAGAGGATAGCAGGCGTGGCACACCAGAAAAAGGTGGTTAAGTTTAGAACCACAGTGGAAGAAGTCAAGGATGTCGACTCAGAGCATACAGGGCTGATGCCCAATGAAAGAAGTGAGCAGTTGAACTGCTTTTATGAATGAATGAAGAGGGATCCACACTATGTGGACTCAGCTACTTTGGCCTCTTGGGATGTGAGGCCTTAAGGGGGGGGTGATGTTATGAGCATACCCCATTTATTCATTTTACAGTAATGACATTGATGACAACTATGCGGATATGGGTCTGAGGGGTTGGACTATGTTTTTCTTTTCTTTCTATCTATTTGATCTCACTAGAACAATACAATACAAGGGCTGGACAGTGGGACTTAGAGCAGGATGCCTACACAACACTATAGCCCTTATTTGGAAGGTGGTTAGGTCAGCATCAGTTATTGGACATACTGAGTGCCAACATGGAGGACAGCCCAATGATGGGCCTAGACTGAAACTTGAACCAAGGTCTAGATGCCCCAGAGGGGCAGAACAGGAACACCTGAAGGTACCAAGGGAATGGTACTGGCATTGGTGGGAATGGCTGAAGGCACAACACAATAAGATGCTGCTGTATGGAGATAGAAGCTGTGGATTGGTCAGGCAGGCACTGCCCTTAGCTCAATGGTCAAGAGTGCCGGCACAATGCTAGCCAACTATGAAAGGATGGGCAATTGGTGTGGGAGGAACATCTCCAGAATAATATGGTGGGCGCAGACTCAGCTGCTGCACATTGATCCCAGCATGAGGGACTTTAGCTGTGTGCTGACTGCGCACAGACCAGGGGATGGAGTATATAAGGGCTGTAGTTTAGCATAGTCAGTCCTTAAGACTCCAGATAGTTTTTGTGTCCTAGACACTAGCTACAGAGCAATTGTATCGTCTTAGGCCTAACAAGCCGACACTTGTGGGATTCTTAGGTTGTGTTTAGGGTGCTCCTAACAGTACCACATTGGAAATCAGCAAATCAAAACAAACTTCCTGATCACCAAACTGGGAGACCAGAAACTTATACTTGGACTCCCCTGGTTAGAAAAACACAACCCAGCAATAAATTGGAAAGAATGGACCCTTTTGTTCGATCATCTAGCCCCAGAGAAACCAATAAGATGAATAGTGAAGAACTTGGATCAGGAAATCAATGAGTACTGGATCAGGGTTAAAACTTCAACATCACAAGCACTAGAACATACACTATGCAAGGAAACCTCAACAACTCTACCAAACGAATATCAGGAATGGAAATCTACCTTTGAAAAAGCAGCTTCAGAACAATTCCAAATTAGGCATGCATGGGACCATGCAATCGATCTCAGAAATGGATTTATCCCAAAAGTCAGCAAGATCTATCCACTATCAATAAAAGAACAATCATCCCTCGACAAATGGATCACTGAACAGCTGGCTAAAGGATATATCAAACCATCCAAATCCCCACAGGCCTCACCATTCTTCTTCATTGCAAAAAAGGAAAGTGGAGTGCTCCAACCATGCCAAGACTACCAATACCTAAATGAATGGATGATAAAAAATGCATACCCGCTACCACTAATCTCTGATCTAATGACCAAACTATCTGGCACTCAATATTTTACAAAGCTAGATCTCCGATGGGGATACAATAAGGTCTGAATAAAAGAGGGAGACGAATGGAAGGCAGCCTTCATAACTAACAAAGGATTATATGAACCAACAGTCATGTTCTTCAGTCTATGCAACTCCCTGTCCACCTTCCAGACAATGATGAACAAATACTTCCAAGATATGATCAACGAAGGATGGCTGATCATCTACATGGACGATATTCTAATATGTGGAACAACAATCACAGACTTAGAAACCTGGACAAAACACATCCTAAAATGGCTAAAAGAGAACAACTTATTCCTCAAACTCGAAAAATGCAAGTTTTGCACTCAGGAAATCAAATTCCTCGGAATGATAATCAGACCTGGAGAGATAACAATGGACCCAATCAAACTGGCAGGAATAGCAGACTGGCCAACACCAACAATGGTAAAACAGGTGTGATCCTTCTTAGGATTTGGAAACTTCTACTGGCAATTCATTGGAAATTTCACAACTCTTGCTTGACCACTTATTGATCTCACAAAAAAGAATGAAGCATTCCTCTGGACACCAGAAAGACAGATGGCATTTAACAACCTGAAACACCAATTTACAACTGCCCCAGTACTTTGAATGCCAGATATCACCTGACCATTCATTCTGCAAACCAACGCCTCAAACAAAGCAACAGGAGCAGTATTGAAGCAAGCCAATGAAGCAGGACTCCTACACCCTTGTGGCTTCATCTTGCATGCCCTAACAATGGCAGAACAGAACTACCAGATTTACGACAGAGAGTTACTAGCAATCATCAAAGGACTTGCAGCATGGCAACACTTTCTGCATGGATCACCCCATACCACAATTGTTCACTGTGATCATAAGAACCTATCATTCTACTGAATGCCACAGCATCTCACCCCCAGACAAGCAAGATGGTCTTCCTTCTTAAGCAAATTGATCTTCGAATAGAACATGTCCCTGGAACCAAAATGTTTGAAGCAGATGCCCTATCTCAATGACCAGACCACATTGGGACCAACGATACCCTGGAAGAAACCACTGTGCTACCACCCGAATGATTTATCAGACTCATAGCAGATGACCTAGCAGAGAAGTTGCACAAAGGCATGACCAAGGATGACTTTGGACAAATACTAGTTGAAGTAATCCAGAATCACCATGCACCACCAATAAAATCGAAACTCCAAGACTGGACGTACTCTGACCACATTGTACACTACCAAGGGAAAGTATATGTCCCAGATCAAGATGGATTACGCACCCAGCTCATCAAACTCACACACGAATCACCCACATCTGGACACCCAGGATGATTCAAAACCCTAGAATTACTTACATGAAACTACTGGTGGCCTGGAATGAACAAACACACTCGAGAATGGATTGAAGGGTGTGCACTCTGCCAGCAAATGAAAGTTAACACCCATCCTAACACTCCTGCCCTACATCCAATCAAATCTAATGCAACCTGACCCTTCCAGCAGGTTACAATCGATTTCATCACAGATCTACCAGTTGCTGATGGCTTTGACTCGATCATGGTCATGGTGGACCATGGCCTTACAAAGGGGGTAACCTTTTCCCCTTGCAACAAAATGATTGACACACTAGAAACTGCAAACTTATATATAAATGAGAACTTCAAACAATTTGGTCTACCCAACATCCTCATATCTGACAGAGGACTGCAATTTGCATCAAAGGTATTCCAAGAAATAGGAAAGGTGCTGGGAATCAACCATAGAATGAGCACAGCCTATCACCCTCAGACAGATGGCAAAACAGAGAGAGTCAACCAGGAACTAGAAGTCTACCTCTGAATGTTCTGTACAAACAAACTGCACAAATGGAAATCACTACTGCCAATTGCAGAATTTGCTCACAACAACCAGCACCATGATACCATCAAAACATCACCATTTCAGCTAATGTATGGAACAAACCCTGTTGCCATTCCCACAGCCACATGCCCTATGACAACCCCTGCGGCTGAAGATCAACTATGAATGCTACAGAGGGCCAGAGAAGAAGCACTCACTGCACATGAGCTTGCTAGGCAGATGGTAGCACTTAGAACAAAGGACAAAAGTGTTAAATTTGAAAAGGGAAACAAAGTCTGGCTCAAAAACCGAAACCTCCGAATACCCTATGAATCAAGGAAGCTAGCACCAAAAAGAGAAGGACCCTTCACAATCAAACAAGTACTAGGACCTGTTACATACAAACTGAAACTCCCCAAACAATGGTGCATCCATCCTGTGTTTCACACTGCATTATTAACCCCATACAAGGAGACAATGACACATGGACCAAACTTTACAAGACCACCCCCTGATCTTGTAAATGGACAAGAAGAGTTTGAAATAGAAGCAATTGTTATGCACAGGAAGTGAGGAACCGGCTATCAATACCTAGTCAAATGGAAGGGGTATGGACCAAATGAAAACTTGTGGGAACCCAAAACAAATCTCAAAAACACTGTGGATATCCTCAGAGCATATAAGAACCGTCGAAATCTGCTATGAACACCATGGTTCAGTATTGCAACAAACAGATTCTCAAACAAAATATCAGATATACCAAGAACATCGCCTCCCCCTACTCTCAATTCTCCCCTAGACAATCCATCCTGAAGCTCAGACATCTAATCATCCAACTCCCTAATTGAACTCACCCCCACCAAGGGCGACGTGCAATAGGAACAGCCTTCCTCAAATTACACAAAATCTTGCTCTACCAAACAAAAGTACCATCACTACACCCCATATATGGACCACTGACTAGCTCAAATTGCTGAACAACAGCTGATATTATCATCAGGAACTGCCACACCAGAGAAGCATGAAGGGCACTAAACTTGTGGATCATTGACCAAACAAGGGACCTGGAAGCAGCAGGAGTGACCTGCCTACACCACGCAGCTGCACTATTCCCTGATAGGATCAACTTCCCATCCAGCAGACCACTAGACCTGGACCTACCCCTGAACTACCTGTACATCCCACATGGGGGAATACCACCTCCATATCCAAACCTGCCACAACCACCCCACTACTGAAACTTCGAATGGGAATCAGGGTACCCCATGATCACTGGTATCATCCATCATACAAATCATGGAACAATTACACATCGAATTACACCCAGACCACTACACAAACCCCATTTAGCTGAGAGAATCCCCATGCAGCCTAATACTCCCAGACCAGAAACACTAGCTGATCAGCTCTTACAAGAAATCCTCTCTATTGATGCAGACAACCCACTGTGGGATATGGAATACCTTGACAATACCACTCCCACACACAACCTATAAAAACGACAAGATTCCCACTTCCTAGCCCCAACCAACATCACATACACAGAGATGTTCTCTTTTGTCTTCATCCTCGTCACCCTTGTCTCCACCTTCTTCCCCTCAGCTGTCATCAGGGGACTCATCCTTGCTACCCTGCTTGCTGTACTTGCCCTTGCCTATTCTTTCCCTGCCAAACTTCCTGAACTCGATGTCTTCACACCCCCCCTTGAAATCTTCATTGAAACAGAAACCATAACCTATGCTGATGATGACCTGCACATTCATCCACCAGAACTCATCAAAGAACTGCCTGTCGAAGAAGAAATCACCCCAGCTCCCATTCCCTGATCCAACCCCCTTGTTGCCACCACCTCCTTAGAAGCCTCATATATTGTAGCCAATCTCTGTGACCTCTCAGCCCTGCTCAGAGCCCTTACAGGACTCACCCTTACTGCCAATCCAAATGCCATGACCTATGCAGAATGGGACCTTGCACTTTGAGAGCTTTGCCAACTGAGAGTCACCCTCAACTCCATGCAATGGCATGTAGATACAGCACAGAAGGACATCAAAAACGTCATCCACTGGTACGAATCTAGGAGGGATCATGCCTGGATGACCCAGGGCTGGCCTTGAGAAGCCAGTGACTTCTCGGATAGAAGGGGGGTAATGTTACAATTTCTCTTTAATGCTTACTAGTTACAATAGCCTTTCTTCACTTTGTCACTATACTCTGTTACTTCGTTTCACCTACCTGTTTCACCCCTCATTTCACTTCCCTTTTTACCTCTCCATTGTCCTCTAAACAGTATATAAACCCATGCATGTACTGTAGTTCTTCAGTTCCAACTTAGTCAAGTATTGCTCTCATCTGAACAATCTTCTCACTCTCGCCTCTCACAATCACTCAAGCTACCTTTGTCACTGTCTAGCACAGCGACAAGGCCTACTTTGTCCATTGACTGGGATTAGACTGAGACTCTAGTCATCACTGTTGACTCTGTAATGAACTGAGGGCATCGACCTTAACAGTAAGTAGGGTTCCCTTGATACTTCCAACAGCAAGTCTGTATGGTCATTACCAGTAACTTGTAGTTACCTAGGTTTTCTCAATAGTAATTTTCTATGTGCAAAAAAAAAAAAAAAAAAAAGCTATGGATGATGACAGCAATGGGCATTTATGTTGTACAAGTTTGCTTTTCAGTCTGGGAAAGTTCACTCAATGTCAGTTCATTGAATTGCAGGACTTTTTGTTGAGAATATAGGAGGGCACAAGAGGAAGAGGAGGAAGGGAATTATGATTTGTATAGTATATATGCAATATATACCTAATGCTTAACAACATGGCAATGCTCATACCAGTGAGTGTTGTAAGTTTGAGCTCAGCATCCTGCGCCATTTCCTTGCCACGACCTCAACTCCCCCTTAATCTCCATTCCCATCCCGTCTCCTACTGCCCAGACTCCCCTTCTCCTTCCTTCCCATTCCACTACATGTTCTGTCAGGTGATTTGTCATTCCCAACACTCCCCCTCAAATCAGCTTCTAAACCCATCCCTCTACTCAGTTTTCCATGTTGATGTCGTGGTAGTCCTTTGGTGAAGATGTTGGCTAGGTTCTCAGTCATATTGACATAGCAGACATGTAGACGTCCCTTCTGTACATGGTCACGTGCGAACTGTAGGGGTGTGTCAATGTGTTTAGTGTGCATGTGGAATTCTGGGTGATGTGTGATTGCAATGGCTGCTTGGTTGTCACTAAAAATAGTAGGCGTCGGTACCGAGATGCCTAATTTGGTAAGTAGTGCCTGAAGCCATAATACTTGTTTGGCAACATGCGTAATGGCGACATATTCAGCCTCGGCAGTTGAATAGGGTGACTGAGCCTTGTCGTTTGGAACTCCATGCGATTGCTCCCCCTGTGATGGTGATCACGTAGCCACTGACGGATTTGTGGCTGGCATGCGATGCCCAATCTGCATCACAGTAAATAGCAGGGTCGCTTATACTACCTTTACTACTGTTATAGCATAGTAGCATGTTACTTGTCCCCTTTAAGTAACGGAATACACACTTGATGGCGGTCCAATGGTGCAGCTTAGGGTTGCAAGTAAATTGGCCAAGCTGCTGAGCTGCGAAGGTGATGTCGCCATGCATCGTAATTGACAAATACAGGAGCATGCCAATAAGGGTGGTGTATGCATAGGTAGTGGTGTTCAGCTGGGGTTCCTGATCCTCTCCATTCTCGTAGTCAAGGCTGATGTTAGGGTCGAGCGGCGTCAACATGGGGTTGCAATCCTGAAGACCTAGCTTTACAAGGGTCTTCTCAATGTAATGGCCTTGGGAGAGTGTCAGGCGGCAGGTGTCTCGGTCATATGAGATGTGAATTCTGAGTAGATATTTTGGCACACCAAGAGACTTGATTTCAAATTTCCCTTTGAGATCAATTTCAATTTGGTCAGTGCCCTTTATAGAATTTGAGATGCTGATGATGTCGTCTACCCATAGCAGCAGGATCGCGAATCTGTTTCTGTCACACTTGATGTAGACACAATAGTCAGCTCGTTGTTGTTGGTATAAAATGTTGGTTAGCACTTCTGTAAATGTCATGTTCCATACGTTACCAGCCTGTTTTAATCCGTAGATGAATTTGTAGAGTTGGCAGACTCGGCCACTCCCATCGTTGAATCCTGGGGGTTGCTGCATATATATTTCCTCATCCAGGGTTCCATTCAGGTACGCTGTTTTTGATGTCAAATTGCCGCAGGTGCCAACCAGTTTTTAGCTGTCAGTGCTAGTAAGGCCCTGAGGCTCTCATAGCTGCATAACTGGTGCGAATGTATTATTGTCATCATAGTCCAGTCTGGGCTTTTGTGTAAAACCTTGGGCGATGAGTCACACCTTGTAGCATATGATGTTTCCATGTTCGTCCATCTTTTTTGTGTACACCCATTTACTTCCTACAGCCTTTCTCCCCTCTGGTAATTCCTCCAGTTTCCAAGTTCCCCATCTTCTCCATCATCCCCAACTCCTCTTTCATAGCCTTCAACCATTCCTCCCTTTCCTCACCTCCCAGCGACTCCTTGACATTCTTCGGCAGGTCATCTGATTTGGCGAAATATGCACTGCTTGATTACTTCATTGATGACATCAGTGATTTGATCGGAAACTTGATGTGATCGATCAGCCGGTTTCCGAGCGTTTGGGTTGTCAATGAGCTTGTAGTCCAAGTTCTTCTTGGCTGCACACTGTGGGCGATTGGTGGTTGAGCCAGTTTGGGCAGCTGGTCTAGCCAGGATGCAGATCGTTATTTTGGGCTCAGGTGTTGCTTCTGTAGCAGTGTCGTAATCGGATTCTATTTCTGTCCGATTGTGATCAGCCTGATTTGGCAATGATTCCTGATGATTGGCTGGATTGGGTGACAGTCCCTGATCTATAATAGGTTGATCCATAATGATTTCCCTTGTTGTTACTGATAGCTCCCCCTTGGCGCACAATCCGGCCATGCTCGCAACAGTGCCTGGGAATGTTGGCAACTGGGAGGCTGTGTGCAGTAAAGGAGAAATTCCGAGAGACCCTGATGGAGCTGCGCGGCAGCGTCATAATAGTGGACAGAGTGTGACTCATCAATGAAACCCATGAATTTCATTTTTCCCGCCTTGGCATCCAATTTCAGTCTGCCACCTACTCATCCAATACCCACACATCACACCCAAATTCCCTAAAATGTGAGACATCCAGCTTCTTCCTGAACCATGCCTCATAAGGCATTTTTCCCTGGAGTGTGTGTGTTGGAGATCTATTCCTTAAATAGGTTGCATGAGAAATGGCTATATCCCAAAGAAAAGTAGGTAAATCTCTGGCCAATAGGATTGTCTGCACCATCTCCACTAGTGTGTGATTGAATCGCTTGGCAACTCCATTTTGGGAGGGTGAGTATGGTGCAGTCAGCTCCAAGACCAGTCCATGTGTCCATCCTGCCCATTTCTTCAGCTTCTCGTTAATTAACTCCTTCCCATTATCTAAGCAGAGCTTCTTTGGCTTCTTGCTGTACTGTGTCTTGATATGGGTAAGGTATGAGGTAATCTGATCAAATGCTTCATCTTTCAATTTTAAAAATAGAATGTGACACATACATGTGGCATCATCTGTGAATGTGATGAAGTATTGGTTTTTGTTGATGGATTGAATTGGAGCTGGCCCCCATACATCCGTCATAGTGCACTCTCCAGGAGTACCCAACATGGTTTGATGCCTCTTGAGGAAATGAGCAGGCGAAGCCATCTTCCCCTTTAGGCAGTGTTCGCATGATCGTGATGGGATCATTGACTCAGTCTATATTTAGGCCTGTAACCATTTCCTCTCATTTGGCAGTGCTGCAAGGCTGTGGTGGATAGGTGGCCATAACAATGGTGCCACTCTTCCCATGATAGGCCTGGTACCCTACTGACATAAGCTTTGTCAGTGGGCATTGAGTAGTGTGCACACGCATCCAAGAGGTACAGTTTGTTGCACTCTTTCTGGCTCCTATTAATTTCCCCTGACTAGACTGCAAATAGCACCTGGTCTCATCAAAATTGATGCATCATCCATCTTTGGCGAAGCGGCTGAGGGATAGGAGGCAGTTTGGCTGCATCTGGCACATGTAGCATGTGCTCCAATTTATGTGAGATGACTTTCCCATCAACTGAGAAATTCACTATGACCGTTCCCTGTCCTAAAACTTTAGTGGGCATGGGACCTACCCCTTTTAGGGTTGTGTCTGAAAGCAGTGTATAGTCAGAGAAAGTGTCGTAGGGTCATGCATATGTGGGATGTTGTCCCACAGTCCAGTAGCCAGTCTAGTTTGGAAAAGTCTGACGCATTAGCCATATAGGAGAATTGATCAAGATCAGTGCCTGTTGCATCATCCTGTGCCTGGTGTGCCTGATCGCGCTTTCCCCTTCTCTTTGGCCCCTGTCCCTCTTTCCCACCGCCTTTGCCCCAGCAATCTTTTGCCAGGTGACCCTTCTTTTTGCAATTATTGCATTTGCGCGTCTCATTTGCCTGTAATGCTGTTGCCGCCGAGCCATCACCAGTCTGGCCTTTCCTTCTTCAATCCTCATCGAGAAGGATGGCAATCAATTCTGCTGACATAATGATGCCAGTTGCGTTTGAGCCAAGGTATGCCAAGGTGAATGGATCCCATGTCTCAGGTAATGAGGTGATGAGTATCATCACAAAATTGTCAGTCACAGACAATACTTCCCATCAAGTGTAACTCCTCCTGCATCCTCCTAAGCTTTGTCACATGTGCCCTGCATATCAAAATCGTCATCGGCCTTTGCCTGAAATAGCACACAGCCAGGTGGTCAAAATGCCAATCTTTCCCCACGCTTCTTTTACTATTTTTAGCTGATCCCACATCTCCTTTGCCGTATTCACTCCGAGTAAGTGAATCATCTTGGAATCTCCTACCGCTAGCTCAATCCGTGTCCTAGCAGTAGAGTCCTTCTTGCGCCAAGTATTAATAGCCTTTTGCTCATCATCTGTAGGTTTCCCTGTAATCTTTACAGTTGGTGGCCCTTCCATAATGATGTCATCTATTTTAAGGTCCTGGAAGATCGTGAGCATTCTTCTCTTCCACACTAGCCAATTCATGGAATTGAGTTGCTCAATCCTGGTAAGAGCTAGAACCAGTGATCAGTACCAATTCTTTTGACATAATAATGGCCTATTTAGGAAATTTTTTAGTAATGAGATCGAAGAGCATGATTGAGTATGAGGTTTATATAATCAATAGCGTCTGGGAGCGGGGCCCATAACCTGTTGAGAATATAGGAGGGCACAGAGAGGAAGAGGAGGAAAGGAATTATGATTCGTATAGTATATACATGTTGAAACTGAGCAATGGCAGTGCAGAGCGAGGCTTAGTAAGCGAGGGAACTTACTGAGTACTGTTTTAGAATGCTTAGGAGCTAGGGCTCAACTATGCAATGGATCAGGAGATATATTTCAGCAGTGCAAAGAGCAGCTGCTTATATACAGTTACAGGAATCACATGTAACTACATCTAATATACCTATATCTAGTAATGCACAGCTTCCTGCTGCACATGGTGTCATATTGCTGCGCATTTTACAGCAATCTGTCAATACTTGACGTGTGAAGCATGTTTCATGCATTGTGTCTCACATGCTGTCGTTTCATACTGTTCCTGGGATGAAACTCTATAATATCTGTCAAACACTATAAAAGCTGTCAACAGTGTACAAATATCAGATTATATTTGTGATTTGGTGAGCATTCATAAATAACGATATAATATATGAAGCTATGAGTTTGATACTCAATGCTCCAGATCATTATTTATTCAACACTCCCCCATGCTGAGAAATCACTAATCCAATTTCAGATCTTAACTTTGTAAATTTCATCAAAAGACAAATTTTTAGTCAAGATATCAGCAAGTTGCTGATTTGTGGGAATATACACAAGTTCCACTTTTCTTTCCTCTATGCATTCTCTAACATAGTGGTAGTGGATATCTATGTGCTTAGATCTATGCTCTTGAGCAGGATTAGAAGCTAAAAAGATTGCTCCTTGATTATCTACTCCTAATTGAATCATTTTTATAGTCTTTCCAATTTCATGGAATAAAGACTCTATCCAGACTATCTGTCTTGATGTATCAGACAGACTCATATATTCTGCTTCTGTTGATGACAGAGCAACAGTCTTTTGTTTCCTTGAAACCCAACTAACTGGTCCTCCAGCTAGTTTTACTATGTATCCAGTGACTGATCTTCTATTAATCTGGTCACCTGCCCAGTCTGCATCACAATATGCAATGAAACCTTCATGGTTTTTTCCATTATACACTATTTTGCCATTAATCTTGGTGGCAACATATTTGATAATGTATAATGCCTTCTGGATATGCTCTTCAGAAGGATTAACCATAAATTGCGACATCATTATTACTGCAAATGCAATATCTGGACGAGTTCCAAGAGTTAAATATGATAATGATCCAATTATGGATTGGTAATAGCTTCTTTGCTCAGAAGTTGCTGTTCCTTCATTTGGTTTAGGAACATACCCTGCTGGTAATGGTGTTCTAGCAGGTTTAGCATTCTCTTGACCAAAACGCTTAACAACTTTCTTAGCATAGTCTATTTGATCAATTATCAGTAATTGATTTGGTCTATCTCAAGATATCTTCATCCCTAGATATTCAGAAACTTGTCCTAAGTCTCTACATTCCCATATTTTCATGAACTTGCTCTTTTTGTCTAATAAGAGTCTTTTGTCATGTCCCAGAAATAGTACATCATCAACATATAGTATGACAACTATTATTGATCCTTGTTTGTTACGGATATAAACTCCTGTATCTGAAAGACATCTGTTAAATCCTAAGGATTTCAAGCTTTTATCAGCTTTTTTATTCCAAGCATATGATGCTTGTTTAAGACCATATAGGGCCTTTTTTAATCTATAGACTTTTCCCTCTTGTCCTTTTGTGACAAAGCCTTCTGGCTGTTCCATGTAAATCTCTTCATCAAGATTTCCATATAGGAAAGCTGTTTTAACATCTAGCACCTCAATTTCCCAATTTTCGAGTGCAGCTGGAAGCCAGAAGTAATCTTACTGTTTCAAATCGTGCAACAGGAGAAAAGGTGTCATCATAATCTATGCCAGGTATTTGTGAAAATCCTTTAGCAACAAGTCAAGCATGTTTTTGACCATCACTTTTAATATTGTAAACCCATCTACACTTCACAGGTTTACAATCTTTTGGACCATCAACTAACTCCCAAACATCTCATTGGAATAGAGCTTCAATCTCATCCTCCATAGCTTTAATCCATTCTTGAAAAGCTTTAGGATCAGATTCTTTAATTTTTAACACGTCCCTAAAATGAACAGGGATATCAGATTTAGGTAATACTGCTTTTGAGAGTAGGAAATTGATAAATTTCCCTCCTCCCTCTTTTTGTAATTGATCAAGCAGCATATCTATATCTGTAATTCCTTTATCCTGAATAATACCAGGATCAGATTCATCTGATATTTCGCTTGAAGTGTCTTTTTGACTATCAGAGTCTTCAGACTCATTGAAAGGATTCTTTTCCAGTTGTTTTTCAATTTCAAGAGGAGTTTTCTTTCCATAAATATTTCTCCTCCTTATAAACTGGTTTCCTTTCTCTAGTACTTCAGCAAAGTGGGAAGGGAATAGGTTCAGGTTGTTTTTGGGATTGTCTTTCTGTAACCTTTTTCTCTTTTCATGTTCTTTTTATATCTGGTGGTGCATGATGTTGTGTCCCAGGCATGTCTACTGGAATTCTCTTCAGATCTGTTTTCACTTGATCCTCGAACATCAGGTCTGACAGGTAAATCCTGTTCTCCACCATTATTATCAGGCTCTATATCATCATTCTCATGAGATGAATTCTGCTCTTCATCTGGTGTAAGATCATGATTAAATGATGGTTTATATGGTTTGGGATCATCGTCATCACTATTGAGATGATTGTTATTTTGGGAATTGGAGTCAGATTCATGTCCATTTTGATCCCTTTGGTTAATGCCTGGTGGACTTTCAAATAGTCTATCTTTATTGTAATTTTCGCTTTTTTCGTGGAAATACTGATTCATTAAATAGTGCTTTAACACCAATGAATATAGTGTTGTCTTTCTTCATAAATTTATAAGCTTTAGATCCTATGTCATAACCAATAAAGGTCATTGGTTCAGATCTTGGTGACAGCTTATCTTTATGAATTTCTTTAGGTATGTAAACCCAAGCTAGACAACCAAACACTTTAAGGTAATGAACATCAGGTTTTTCACCTGTCATGTTTTCATAGGGTGTAGACCAATTTGTCCTTTGTAATGGTGTGCAATTGTATACATGAATAGCAGTTTCAAAGGCAAATTCCCACCATGATTTTGGGCAGGAAGATTCTAATCTCATGCTTTCTGCTTTTTCAAGTATAGGTGTCACCTAATCGTTCAGCACAGACCATTTTGTTGATGTATGTGAGGTGCACTTTGTTCTCTAAAGATTCCTTTTGAAGCAAGAAACTTGCTAAATTCATGCGACTTAAATTCCCCCCCTCGATCTGATCTGAAACATTTAACTTTACTGCTATATTGATTTTCCATGAGTTCTACATAACTCTTGAAAGCAGTGAAGGTTTCTGATTTAGTTCGAAGAAGTGCCATATAAGCATAGGAAGAATAATCATCTAGTATCATAAGACACCATTTCTTTCAATGATAAGATTCCATGGGCAATTCTAATAAGTCTGCATGAATCAATTCAAGTGGCTTGGAAGCTCGCTTGATTGATGTAGGAAAAGATTTATTATGCATCTTTCCTTGTGCACATCCAGGACAAATTGTATCTGATGATGGTATAGATAATTTGTCAAACCCTTTTGTATGATCGAAGACATGTTTTAATACATTTTTAGATGGGTGACCCAATCTTTGATGCCAAGTGTTATAATCCACTATATGAACTGAAGGTTTGGCCATTTTTACACTTGGATGGACTATTTCAGTCAAAATCCAATGAATGGGATCTCCTATATGTCTAGGATATGCCATTATAAATGGTTGCCCAGTTTTTAGTGAAAATATAGTACTATACTTGTCCGATTTTTCATGAAAGCCTTGTAGCTTTAGTTGTCCAGATGATATAAGTCTGACACTAGCTGCAGGCATATAGCAAACTTTTTCAAGTTTAATGACATGTTTATGTTTATGCACAGTTTCTACCTGCAGGAACACAGTTCCTTCTCCAAGTATTGCTACTTGAGATTGCTTATCAGCTGTAAATACAGGCTGTGAAACTTTAAAAGGATGATATTCAGAGAAATCTTTGATTTCAGGGGTTATGTGAATAGACGCTCCTGAATCAATCATCCATGGAGTTCCTTTGGACTCAAATTCTTTACACTTGTCACAACCACACACATTTATCTTACTACTCATTTTTGGAATGGAGGCAACTAAAGCGAATAAATTCATTGCTATTTAAAGTAGTACAAATACTACTATCTACATTGTTACCTTTGAAATCAAGATGCCTCATAATTGGGCTCAGTCTTGATAGTCCTCACTGATTTTTTATCAGAAAAGAACTTTTGAGTAGAAAGATTTACATACTGGTATTCCCCTTCAGCTGTGTCATAAAAGTCCTTCTCCTAAAGAGACTGTATCTGACATATTGTCCATTTCAATGTCAGCCCTTTCTTCTAGGACTTTGAAATGGTTTTCAGCAATTGGATCAACCACCATTTGCATTTCCACATTATCAGCGACTGAGTATCCTTGAGCCTTCAGTTGCTGTAGATTAGGTGCTAATGGTGCCATTCTTTGAATCAATGGTAGCACAGGATTTATCCTGTCTACTAAGTGAGCGAATTTAGGTGCATTCGCTTTCCTGGTTTCCCCAGCATTGTTCTTTTGTTGCTGTTCTAATAGAAAGGCTTTCTTTTTCTTTTTATTATCACGGTTAATTTTATTCCTTTCTTGGTTGGACAAGAGCTGCGGTTTGCCAGTGTTAAAGGGTCTAGAAGACGGTCCTGGTGTTGTCAAGAACATACTGCCAGAGACCTTTATACTGCAGAGCAGCTTTGATAGCTGCTGACCATTCATTCCAATTATTGCTTCCAGTAAGTGTTGGAATTTTAGACAAGTCATCTTCTCCTCCAATGATTATATCAACATTTGCTGCTCTAGCAAGATTATTGATTTCCATCCAGCCTGTCTGGGCTCTTGGATCGATGACTAGATGATGATGGCAACTAGACTGATCACCATTCAACTTGTGTAGGTGGAAGTTGACTCTCTTCCTAATTGACTTTGAATATGAAGCCAATTCTTTGATATCAATGTACTGTGGCCATTGATATTGAGCCAATGCATGGGTTTTAATTGCTGCCAGGTAGCAATAACCAATTTTCGACCATACAGGACTTTCCACAGTATGAATCCAAGGGTGGATAAGTCCATCCCTTCCCTTGAGTTCTACTATAATGAACTCTCCTTTTTCAAGCTCTTGATTCCTTCTAGCTTTAATCAAGGAAGAGTATTTGCTATCATTCAAAGAAGGATGCAAATAATCAGAACTGTATATTTCCTCATCAAGTATATATAACTTGTGAGTTTTGGGTGGTACTTTTGGTTAGTTCAGCCAACTCTCTCTTGGCTTTGCATTCCTTCTGGTGCAATTTTTTAGCTTTCTTTCTAAAGCTTTTCTCCCTCAACTTTTCTTCATTTAAATTTTTAATGGTTTCTTGGATACTTTCTATAAGATCCTCAACCCATTCTTTATCCTCCATTTCCCAGTAGATAGCTTGGTGCATGGTAGGAAATTTATTTATTTATTTTAGTGGTTCTGCTTTCCTCTAAAACAGAATTGCTGTGATATTTATTGCTGCAGTATTTTTACTTTCCCAATTTTCAACCACTCCTTAGCATGGTCCCAGACTTCACTTCCAGACACACTATTTCTCTTTGGAGCGGCTGGTATCTCCACCTGTTCCTGTGTCCAGTCCTCCACCTTTCCACCAAGGTTGAAGAACCAAGTCCTGACTTCTTCAGAAGTTGGCCAATTTAGTTGATTTTTAGGATGCAGAGTGAAGGTAGCGCCTGCCTTGTTTTTAGTAGGACAGGCCTGCTTTTGCCATATTGGTGTATGATACCGATTTTTCCTTTCCTTTCCCCTTATCAGCCTTTTGGGCTGATTTCATCTCTCCAGTTGCAATATTATAAACTTTTTCCCTGTAATCTGCCTTTTGAAGGTGACCTGCTTGGAATTTTCGAAATGTCATCGAAAATTTCATCCACCAGAGAATCCTCACTGGCTAATTTAGCTAGCTTCATCAGTCTAATTCTTGACGACACTTCCAAACAGAAAGTTGCACATCAGCAATGCACTTCCTGTGATTCTCCAGGTCTGCTTGTACCTCCTTGTACCAAGGAGACTGCTTTGAAGACGTCCCAATGGGAGCAGTGGTGTTAGGAGTGAATCCTAGCAGGCACTTTTTATTTTTTGATCTAGTGGTCAGGGACCATCGTGGGAAGGCAGGAGACAGTCAGAGACAGTCATAGGAGACCAGGAGAACACTTCGTGTGCATCAAGGCATGGGAGCATTCAAGAGACTACAAGATGATGGCCAGTCAAGGAGCCATCAGTATACCAAGAAGGAGGGTGACACCCCTATCGTTATGGGCATGTTACATCAGTGTCACAAGTCACTATGAGGATATGGCATGGGTACAGCCACAGGGCCGGACAGGGCTGAGAGCGCACAGGCATAGGAGTCCAAAGTCATTAAGGACACAGCCACAGAAGCCCCTATGTGGGATTAGCTCAGCACCTGCCATTCGAGGACTCGAGGGAAGGGATTAGTCAAGGAGCACAGCCACTAAGACATACATGGATAGATGCATCGCAGGACCAAGACCAAGGATCGTTTAACTATATAAAGAGCATGCATCAATGGTGGCTCTTGGCAATAGGTCTAGAGGAGGTCTAGATGAAGTCCAGACACAGGCACAGCTCCGACAACCCAAGACAATGGTAGAGTGAGGAAGGTCATTAGACCAATGGCAGGAAATGCTGCATGACGACAAACACAAGGCAGTGCTCATACTTAACGCTCACGGCATATGCTGGGAAAGAACATGCCAGCTTAGGAATATTGGACACAGATGCCGAACAGCAGACTCAATGGCCATGGGAAGGCATGAGTAATGAAATAGGTCCAGCAGCATATAATCCCATACATGGATATATGCGCACTGATGAACCACAAAGTTCGGGACAGTCTAGGGAGGTCCACGAAGATCCAGGTTTGGCTATAGGCAGCCGATTCAAGGATAGAGTCGTCACAGGAGGATCGCGCTCATATGTGCTCACTGAAAGCATGTGCTGGACAATAAAGATGGGTGCTGGGACACAGAGGGAGTGTCATTGGTCTATGGGAGGTACCAAAGGGATTCCCTGGAGGTATATAAAGGTGGACTGGTTGTAGTCTTGAGTCCTTAAGACTCAAGATGGTTTCTCTCTCACTAGGAGTTAGCTCTCTCTAGTAGAAACATCTTTGTAGTAGGGCTTGCAATATAGCCTGTGTTTTGTTTCTGGAATAACCCTCCACTCTGCGAGGCTTTGGGGTTTTTGTTCATGAGTGGGAGCTCGTAACATAATCTTGAGTCTTTTCTATCAACCCCTCGTTGTGTCACATAGCTCCAAGCAGTATGGCTTGTTGAGCTCCCTGTGAAGCGAGGCCTTGACTGACGACATGGACGACTTCTGGGAGGTAGTAATTCGCGCAGCCTGCAACCTCCCCATGCGACAAATGACTTCGAACAACCCACTGTCAACTGGGCATTAATTAAATGTCCTCAATACATGCCCATAGGGCCTGATGACAAAACCCAGCTGGGTGTCTACAAACAGTAATGGATGAGAACTAGAGTTTGCATGGGTGGAGCATAGGCAGGAGACCATAGATGCGCCCCAGGTAACTAGTACCATTATTGCAGAAGAGTTCATGGAACGAATGAAGGAATGCTCCTAATGTGTATATCAAGGCTGAGATCAATTCCCATTATACCCTCTGTACTAGCAAGCACGAAATTAGCTGCGCTGCTTGATAACTAGGCACAAGGACACTTGGGGGAAGTGCCAGGTACACATTTTGAGTTAAGCATGCGGACCTGTCGACCAAATCGAAAATTCAGTTGTGGGTGCAATAGGACCACATTGGACAGTGACTATGCCAGGATGGGTAGTTCACAGATGAAGAGGCAACAGTACTCCAGAACTAAGGAGTATCTATGGTGACAGCAGTATGAGTAAAGCAGAGGCAGAGAGAACTGGATCTATGTCCAGTGGAGGGCCTGGAATAGATTGAAGAGGAGGAAAGAAGACATTCATTGATGTTGTAGGATCACGACATTAAATAAAGTACCAGGAGGCAGTGTGGATGCATGTCAGTACTATTGATAAAAAGAAATCGACAGGATGGGGATGGCGGATCAGACATATGACCGCAATGGCTCTACAAAATTATGGAGCAGGAACCTGGGGGGAAGGACAGTGATGTCCTGTCCCATGAAATGGCTGAAGGTGCCAATGATAAGCACTGCCAACAAAGAACTGGTGAAGAAGCCAAACGAATAAAGGCTCAACCAGAAAATAATGGAATAGGTTCCAATGAAAGATCCCACCTAGATGAGGAAGACAGCATCACATTTACAGGGCAACACATAGCCCGTATGGGAAAAGCAGGCACCGCAAAGACCGCTCATGTGAAGGTCAATGCATGGTAAAATAATGGACTAGTCAATGGAAAAGTGGATGCCAGAAAAGATTGCTAAGGGCAGGAGTCTAACTGCCATGAATGTTTGGATCAACTTGGCAGAAGGATATGCCACGAGGAGTTTGACATCATCATTGGGGGCTGCAACCAGAAAAGAAAGCTCTCAAACTCGGATTCATAGGGCTGGCAGGGGCACTTGCTCAGGGCCTCACCAGTCTTCAACACTTTCCTTTGGCTGAAAGGCCAACCTGTTGAAGGGGAACGACGAATAAAAAATACTTCAACAGGTCCCGACTTCCTATTGTCTTACAGCACCAAGCACGACTTGCTTGTCGTTGCTCACAGCACAACAGGGAGACTTATAGGGTGCATAATGGAACTGGCAGGCAGCCACAAAGACCACTACAGCGAAAGCAATCCTGCTTAATGAGGACAGCAAAATTTCTACATCTCTGGCAGATGGTCAGATACACACAAGCCTGCTTCTGTGTTGCCATTGTTTACAGACAATACCCAGTTCAGGATTCTGGGTCATCAAAAATTCATACCATTATCAACCTATGACAGAAGACAGGTCAAATGTCATAGGAATATGCAGTGCCTACTGCATCACTTGTGAAGGGGTGCAGGTCAGGATTATTCAAGAGGTCAACAGTCACAACAATCTCAGTGTAAAAATGAAGCTGGAGCTCCCCTATGGAAGGGTTGAGTTCACTTGCGTTATGGAATGGATACCTGGCTTCATTAAGCTGATGGAATGGGAACTGGACTTAGGACAAGTCGAAGATGGTTGAATGCACTGACTGAATAGGCGCAACCATAGAAATTACAAGTGGAACTGGGATGGTCCATTACTGGAGCTATACAAGACATTTAGCAGTTTACTGGAGCTATACAACGAAGATTTAGCAAGGAAGGATAGGGCATACAGTGCCTATTTAATATAATCGACGTCAGATCAAAGCAATTAATGGGGCTGAAGATCTTGACAAATAGGGACAGACCGCTTGAGGAAAGGGTTGTCTAGGAGCTGCATCAAAGTTAGGCTCGAGAGTTTGATCGACCGAGGATGGGTTATCAGATCAGTCAGGGTCTGAGACTCAGGGATAGATCAGCGGGAGAACCAGCCACTTCAACAAGTTGGCAAATCATAGCAGAAGCCAACTGCTCAAACAAATGAGTATGGGATAGCCTGACAAATCTACATAGGCTTGCCCAAAGGCAAGTACCTAGATGTAAGGGAAATGGATGAAGGATCTTGGACGCTGCATTGCGGGTCAAGATGGGATAGCAGGAGAACCAGCTGCTTTAACAAGTTGGCAGAACAGATATGGATCTTGAACATCGGCAGGGAAATCCCCGAGTAAAGAGTATATGGAGAGTGAACCAGGGGGGAAGGACAAATCTAAGTCCTCACCTGGGGGGAAGGATGTATTGGGGTGAAGAATGGATTGCCTGGATTAGGAAAAACAATATCCAGGAATCAAGAGTTTAATCGACAGTGGATGAGTCACCAGACATGAGACTCTGGGAATAGATTGGCAGGAGTACCAGCTGCCTTAACAAGTTGGAAACCCAGTAAAGCAGCTGGGTTATCAAAAGCAACATCTAAAGAACAACGGAGTCACTGAGTGGTGACACTCTCTCAGTTAGAAGAGATGTGAAAACTTTGGAAGCAGTAGCTGGACTGCTTGGTTAAAACATGCCGAAATTTATCAAGGTCTACGAAGTACACAGATCTGAGGAGGAGAAATTATCGAAGAATGATTGATAGACGCCTTCAGGATCCACCATCGAGCTTGGATTAAAGAAGGATAGCAACAACTTCAGAACACCAGAGGAGTGTTTACAATCAGTTAAAGCAAAGTAGTCCAGGCAGTTCAAAACCGACTAAAGGGTGAGTGTGGCAGCAAAAAGCCACCAAAAATCGACAAAAAATGGAAATTTTTTTTGCGCTCTGTCGCCTTTATCCAGGAACACACTAAGGAGTGTTCCTGGGGCTCTGTCATGCTTGGGGTGAAGGACAAAGGGGAGAAAAGAAGTGACCTTATGAAGGGTGAACGAGTGCCCAAGGCCATACCCAACTGGGCAAGAGAGAATCCCTGGAGAAAGGGAATGAATGCCCAACCCTAGGAGGAGTGAGGAACATAGAGAAAAAGAAGAAATTCAAAATTTTTGGGCCATTTTGTTTTTACAAGAAACATTGATCCCAGTAAAGCGCTGGGTCATCAAAAGCAGGAAAGAAAGCACTGGATCAGCAGGGATGACAGTGCACATACCCCAGTAAGGCACTGGGTTACAAAAAGCATAGATGCATTATGGGGGAAGGAACTGTAACAGTCACCCGGTGCAGAATTAAAGTCATAACAGATGGGAGTTCTAAAGCATAGGACATCCAAAGAAGTCTAGGAGAGAGGCCAGTAACCAGAGGACCAACAAATAGGTCAAGAGTCAGAGCCAGAAAAGACTAGGATGGATCGAAGTTATAGATGTCCAGTAGAGGGCTGGAGAATCAAAACTCAAATAGGCTGTTGAGGTGGACGAAGTACAGGGGGGCTGCCTGTGGGGACCACTTAAAAGAAAGCTGACAGACAGTGGTACAACATTGGGGGATGACCAATGCAAAGGAGGATCAGGTCAGGGGAGTCGTGCGTTCATGACTTAAAATAAAGAAGTTGAAGGAAGAAGACCAGCAGGACGATGCTTCTTGGTTCTCAGGGACAAGAACCCTTGAGGAAAGGGTGATGTTAGGAGTGAATCCTAGCAGGCACTTTTTATTTTTTGATCTAGTGGTCAGGGACCACCGTGGGAAGGCAGGAGACAGTCAGAGACAGTCATAGGAGACCAGGAGAACACTTCGCGTGCATCAAGGCATGGGAGCATGTCAAGAGACTACAGAGACGATGGCCAGTCAAGGAGCCATCAGTATACCAAGAAGGAGGGTGACACCCCTATCAGTTACGGGCATGTTACATCAGCGTCACAAGTCACTACTGAGGATATGGCATGGGTACAGCCACAGGGCCGGACAGGGCTGAGAGTGCACAGGCATAGGAGTCCGAAGTCATTAAGGACACAGCCACAGAAGCCCCTATGTGGGATTAGCTCAGCACCTGCCATTCGAGGACTCGAGGGAAGGGATTAGTCAAGGAGCACAGCCACTAAGACATACATGGATAGATGCATCGCAGGACCAAGACCAAGGATCGTTTAACTATATAAAGAGCGCGCAGCAATGGCGGCTCTTGGCGATAAGTCTAGAGGAGGTCTAGATGAAGTCCAGACACAGGCACAGCTCCGACAACCCAAGACAATGGTAGAGTGAGGAAGGTCATTAGACCAATGGCGGAAATGCCGCATGACGAAGAACACGAGGCAGTGCTCATACTTAACACTCACGGCATATGCTGGGAAAGAACATGCCAGCTTAGGAATATCGGACACAGATGCCAACAGCAGACTCAATGGCCATGGGAAGGCATGAGTAATGAAATAGGTCCAGCAGCATATAATCCCATACATGGATATATGTGCGCTGATGAACCACAAAGTCGGGACAGTCTAGGGAGGTCCACGAAGATCCAGGTTTGGCTATAGGCAGCCGATTAAGGATAGAGTCGTCACAGGAGGATTGCGCTCATATGTGCTCACTGAAAGCATGTGCCGGACAATAAAGATGGGCGCTGGGACACAGAGGGAGTGTCATTGGTCTATGGGAGGTACCAGGGGGGATTACCTGGAGGTATATAAAGGTGGATGGTTGTAGTCTTGAGTCCTTAAGACTCAAGATGGTTTCTCTCTCACTAGGAGTTAGCTCTCTCTAGTAGAAACATCTTTGTAGTAGGGCTTGCAATATAGCCTGCGTTTTGTTTCTGGAATAACCCTCCACTCTGCGAGGCTTTGGGGTTTTTGTTCATGAGTGGGAGCTCATAACAAGTGGGACCCTTGCTTGTAGATTGCAAGGTATTGATGAAAATCGAGCTGGTAAAACCAGCTTTGGCAACTTTTTGAGAAGAGGAGTCAGATTTGGAGCCAGGGGTACCAGCAGTGACGTATTTGTTGCTGGACGAGCCAGTGGAAGCAGAGGAAGAAGCAGTGTTGTTGGAGGAAGACATTTCAATGTAAAGTTGTTGGTTGGGTTTGTTTGATTTGTTCTGTGAAAAGGAGATAAGCAACAGTCTGGAAAGACTTTCATTGCTCAGAACAAAGGTATGGACATCGAGTTTTCGATTTTATTCTCCCATGATAAATGCCTGAGCATGTGCATAAACATGGTAGTTTGCTTTTTGTCATAATGTGCTATAATTCATCGCCAGAAGGGGATCCAGCCCTTCAGGAGTGCTTGGGGGCTCCATCAAGTTCCCCACAGCGATAAAAATATCCTCCACTATTTATAGATATAGTAATAAGCTATTATTATGACACTAAGGAGTGTCCTAATGTAGATGGGATGCTAATCAGTGCCCATTGCTGGTCTGCGTGTACCAGGGAACAATGTCCCATGCAGCACGACCCTTATACAGAATTACTACTATTTTTAATTTTGGAGAACAATTTTATGCTGACGAAAACAGCCTACATAAGCACTTAATTATTCATGGCCAATAGGGGGGTGTGAAACCTTTCCAGATCTAAGCGATTAAACCTAGACCCTTTATCTGTCATGGGACAGCCCTAAACCCGAGTGATTTGAATGGTTCACCAGACCAGGTAATTTATTGATTTACCAATCAAGACTACATTTTTTATGTTAACCTGGATATTGCAGAACCAGGGACTGGTGAAGTGTGTCACACTAGTGATTATTGTCATGCCATCCAAGGTGGTCGCTCAAATCCCAAGCATTAGAGGCTTGTTAGGATGAACAAGAAGCATTCCTGTCATGCTTCAAGAGATAGCACATTAGCGACATAATCAGATGTATACTACTCTAGTTACAGTACTATGGGTGCATCCATTACTTCCCTTGTTTACCTTTGTTATGACAAAAGGGTGCTGACACATGTAATATGCACAGCACAAGGTTTTCATTTATGCAGGGCCCATAACCTGTTGAAACGAGCAATGGCAGTGCAGAGCGAGGCTTAGTAAGCGAGGGAACTTACTGAGTACTGTTTCAGAACGCTTAGGAGCTAGGGCTCAACTATGCAATGGATCAGGAGATATATTTCAGCAGTGCAAAGAGCACTGCTTATATACAGTTACAGGAATCACATGTAACTACATCTAATATACCTATATCTAGTAATGCGCAGCTTCCTGCTGCGCATGGTGTCATATTGCTGCGCATTTTACAGCAATCTGTCAATACTTGACGTGTGAAGCATGTTTCATGCATTGTGTCTCACACGCTGTCGTTTCATACTGTTCCTGGGATGAAACTCTATAATATCTGTCAAACACTATAAAGTGTCAACAGTGTACAAATATCAGATTATATTTGTGATTTGGTGAGCATTCATAAATAACGATATAATATATGAAGCTATGAGTTTGATACTCAATGCTCCAGATCATTATTTATTCAACAATACACAATATATACCTAATGCTTAACAACATGGCGATGCTTGTACCAGCGAGCATTGTAAGTTTGAGCTCAGCGTCCTGTGCTGTTTCCTTGCCATGACCTCAACTCCCCCTTAATCTCCATTCCCATCCCGTCTCCTACTGCCCAGACTCCCCTTCTCCTTCCTTCCCATTCCACTATGCATTCTGTTGGGCGATTCGTCATTCCCAACACTTTTACTGCTTGGGAAAGCATAGAATGATACCAACAATTTTTTCAATTGTAACTGTATTTTCATGTGGGTCTGGCTACTCCTTTGGGTGCTATGATTTTTTTCCTTTGTTGCATGTTTTGTCCTGCCAAGTCATGTGAAAACGAAAACAAAAGACAACTAGGTGAATTTTTGTCTTGCCTCTTTGTCCAATTGCTTCGTTAGCAAGCAGATGCTCAGTAAATTTATCTCAACTGCACTGAAGTGAAGAATTTTGTTCTTTTTTTTTTTTTTTTTTGTATAGATATGTGATTGTGTGTGTGGTAGTAAACAAGCGCAGTAACTAAGGACTAGGCTATAGGAAAAGGACAACAGCGCTATGCAGCCCGCATGTATACAGCCCAGAGTGGACCATCAGGCAGAAGGGGATAACTAACTAAAAAAGAGGTACCCTAGTCATTGAAGGAAGAATTTTGTTCCAATTGAATACCAACGATTTTTACCATTGTTAGTTGCCAGAAACTTTGTCCTTTTTAAGTCAGTTGAATAACTTTTATTGTTGAGCGAAATGTGAATGTCAACTGACGCCATTAGCTATTCTTTTTTGGGCCTGGACCAAATCGACTACTACATCAGGTGTACGCCTCATCCTTCCTCATCTTCATAAGTTGCTGACTTGGAGTACCAAGGCTGCGCACTGTCATTGCTACTATATGACTACTGTACGTCCATGATCAGATTTTGCAAGTGTACTCTAACAATACTGGTAGTTATAACTCTAGGTGATGAAGTGAGTTCTCATCAATACGCATTTTATGCTTGATAATTAATCATCATTAGGTGGTGCTATTCTGGGTAAGTCCATTGACACAACATATGGCCATTGGTCTTTATGACCATATGATCAGAAGAGGTCATGGACGGTAGTGACATACTTGTTCCTCTGGGTGAGCAGCTAGTTATAATGGTCAACTGAATGCAGCCCAATACACCACCACAGACTAGATACGGCGGCCTGGTTCTCTTAATGTAAGTTCGCCCACATCACTTCTATGCAGATACTGATCGGACACAGTTCTGCACTGTCCCGTACGTTAACGCCAAGGCGTTATCTTTATTGGACTGAATTCCAAATCAATTCTATGTTTCATCGAATTGGACAAAAACCATTAAAATAGGTGTGTTCATGCATGATCACACGTGATCCACTCACACTCATGCATGACTCATTTTGCATCCAAACACTCTGAGTGATCATGTGTGATCACTCATTTTTGCTCATTAAACAGCCAGAAATGACAATGCATGAACAGACTTTAGTTGATTGGAAGTGTGGCGAGTTGAAGATCCTTAATCACACGTAAAGCCACAGCTCCATGCATGTCATAGGCGTTCCGCTGATAATAATGATAACAGTTGGCCGAGTGCAGATCCAGTTGTATGTCAATGGGCTATACGAGGATGCAATGAATATATTAAATGATGTTTCCTGATGCCATCCTTATTATTGTAAAATTGTAAGGCACACACCTATTTTCGATGAAACATACACATGATGAATAGTGTGACCAAGATACTGTGCAATGACATATTTTTGGACTGCCTTTTCGACAATGGGAGATAGCACTTACGCTGTAGATAATAAGCCAATGTTGGTACCGTGGCCTAAAAAGAAACAGGGTGGCTTTAAATATATGAAAGATGAACATATCCTATGTGGCCGAGTCACATCCACTCCTTCCTTCCCAAATATGATCCCTAACAGGCCTCGTTTTGTTGGAGGCCAGCTGAGTGAGCAGAGGGCGGTGGTGATGAGATGGGCCTCGTTGGAGGCCAGCTGAACAAGCAGAGGGCAGTTGGTGACAAGATGAGCCTCATTGGAGGCAGGTTGGGTGAGCAGAGGGCTGCAGTGATGAGGTGAGTGGCTCACGGTGTGCGGGTATTGGCCAGAGGGCAGCAGTTTGTTGTTTGCCTCTCTCTACCATATTTCCCGCATCCTGCTCATCTAGCATGCTTGAATATGACCCATGCATTTTTACCTTCAGAACGAGCAAATGGTGGGGGCTACCACAGTGGGAAAAGGGTGATGCCATGGGCTTGACTCGTTGGGCATTGAAAGTGCACATGAACGAGATATGGGTGGCTGTTGATCACAGGCAGGTGGTCGACTGGGTGATAATGTAAGAGTATTAGATGATCGTTCACCAGGTTTAATGGGATCCTCTGTTCCTAACACAGGGGGAGAGCCCATTCATCAAAGTCGGAATGAAAAATGCACTGGACAGTGTGTGGCTACCAGGGCGGCCTAGCGCGCAGTATACATTTCATCTCATTCCAGAGATGTGGGAGGTGTATGGGTGGTCAACCGGATGCCGCAAGCCACTCGACATAGATACACATTGCTACAAATTGACAAGGAACCGGCGTGGAGTGTAAATGCTTTCGAGGGGCTACTCTGAAAACATTGCATATCTGAAGGATTTGACAGTTTCTTTATTAATATTGTACTAGACGACATATCAAGCCAAATGTTAATTTTTGTAAGGGGCAGAGAGACGTACAGCCACTCTTGGCTATCATACTCCCCTATGCATCATACACATTTGCTTATATCACAGTCTCATATGTCTGAATATGATTGTTTATGCACCTAATGCATATCACCACACAGATCATATCATTAGTTATATTTATAGGCTCCTGTCAATCGTTGCACTGCCAACCATTATTAATAGAATGAGTTTTTGGGTAGTCAATGACCTCATTCCCATCAATAAGTTGGCCATTTAATATTGTTGTATGCTGAGAGACATAGTGAGCTGGCAAAACCCTAAAATCCTATCTATCATTAATAGATTGAGTTATTTGTGTCGTCACTGGCCTCATTCCCATCAACAAGTCAGTCATTTGTTCGATATTGTTGTATGATTTCATTTGTCGGCGTCACTGACTCGTAGTTGTCTGTTTATTGAAATGGAGCTATCAAGGCCTACATCATTACAACTGCCACTGGACCCAAGAGTTCTGTTCAGGCAACCCATGGAACCCGCACCCATTAAATGGGTTGCAACATACAGATACCATATGGACCCATCAATCTTGGACCAATGATAAGGCATTCATCTTCAGCAGACCATATTCATCCTTGTACCTTACAGATTAGGCCCTCACCGATACTTGTGATCATCCCGTATATGTCATGCGTCATGTACACTTTTCGCATTCACTGTTTCAAATTTGCTTCTGTCCATTGCAGAATAACTACGATATCAGATGATTGCTATGCTAAGAGATGGTTGTGCTCACAGTTTGGCATAAAATGGCATAGGTATCTTTTTTTCTCATCTTTTTTCCTCCCCCCCTCCCCCCCCCCCCCCTCTACTCTTTTCATGTCCAGCTCCAATGTGTTCCATCTGGAGCAAAGAGGCCTTTGCACACACATGGGTTGCCAGTGTCCCAAATCAGTGTTTGGTCCAGAGTTTCAGAAGATGCCTACTAACGCTACTGAGCATTGCACCTGTGGTCATGCTTGGTGGCAGCATAAGAAACTTCAGACTCCCTCTTCGGGTCAAGGCCCATGCTTCAATAGTCAGTGTGGGGCATATTTCCTGCTAGTAAGTCCCCTTCACCAATGCTGAGTCATACTATACTCATTATTTTCAAGGATACACAACTCACCACTGGTAAATGCATATGTGGCGAACAACTTGACATGCATACTGAACTCCATGTAGGCTTTGCCGCTCCACTTCTTAGCCCTGCAACTATAGCCAGGAGTCCCCCCGGGCTTGCCTACATGAACGGTGTGGCGCTGGCTAGCTCGGCCATTGTACCATGGCAATCCCTGCATGTTTCCAACTCTGCGACTGTGACTGCAAATGAGGAGTGCACTGAGGCTGCCATGCGTCACCACCCCTCTAATTCTCGTGTCCAGAGCCAGGTTCCTCGGCCATCGACTGCTGCAATTACCGCAGCTTCCCCAACCATTGTTCTTGAGTGTGGGTTTTGGCCCTTTGTAATTGACAAGGATTGGTCCTACAGAGGACACATTCCTCTGGAGCCAGTTTTCAATCAGTGCGAAATATCTGAGCTTATCAACTGCTTACGACAAAACAACCTCATTTTCCGGGTAACTTTGGACAGAGCCACGGATTGCCCATGGAAAACCATCAATTGTGCTCTGGGAGCACACTTGAAAGGGTTTGGGTTCCAACTCACCAAAGACAAGAAGGACGACGGCGCAAACTTTTACAAGCTCTTGTGGGATATCCTAGGGAAGAAAAAAAACAACAAGGGTCCAACGGGGAAAGTCACATACCATGTCGGCTTGGTGGGCCTTCAGAATTTTACTATTGATTTTGTATGTAGTCAAGCATTACTGGGTGTGATGACAGATGTCCCCCTATTATTACTTGGTCAGTGCAATCTCCATATTGCATATGACAAAGTCTCACCGTTATCATCCTAGCACCCACCGTTGGTAATCTTCAGGGTCCAATTACAGCTGGGCCGCAGCATGACCTCGTGCATGCTTGCATGCCTTGGCGAATACTGGCTCCATTAACATGGTTGAAACTAAAATCGAATCAAGACAGAGAAGATTGTATTGACGATACATGTCCTCAGCCCAATAAATCTCGGTCATCAACACTGGTGTCTATGCCTTTGCAGCAGTCCTTGTCTTATAGTGTAAGTCCAACAACATTGAAAGCTGAGGAACTAAGCACATAACTATATCATGCAGCCCTTAGGTCGCCGTATCCAACAATGCGTGGAGAGTCCTGCCTCCCAGCAGGACTTGACTGATATTGGTATTGACGTGTCAAAAATAGTACTGCCGAAGCTGCATGGTATCAATGCATGGCATGATCAAATTTGGGCCAAATCAAACGATCAAACATTCATGCTTAAGGCGCCTATGTCGCACGATGCCTCAGAGACACTGATCGACCTGATATGTTATCACTTGCTCGGTGGAGACATTTGGACTTTTTCTCCTGAGTCTGATCAGGTTTATTGTGACATTCCATGCATCAATGCTTTGCTGACAATACTTGCCCCCTTTAAAATGTAAGTGGTCAATATCACTATGCATGCTCATCACCAGCGCTGAAACGAACCATATAGCAGTAAATTTTCAATGTATGTCTTATTTCTCTTTGTTTCCCACTGCTCATTTCTTGTAGGTCCAATCCTGGTGAGGACGATTACTTCGTTGATGACCTTGCAGAAGGAGACTGGGTGACAGTAAGCGTCTACCAAGGGGCTCTCCAAATCCGGCTTAAGGACCGATGGGTGGACATCATGGGTTTTTATCGTACTTTAGATCTTATGCGTCCATCAGGATTCGAGCATCAGGATAACATCAAGGAATACGAACTTGATGGACTCTTGACATCTCTGACCATGATCCAAGTACTGCTGGAGCCATTCATGGTCAATCTGTTCCTTGTTTATGCAGCCTTCTTCAAAGGACCAGAATGCATCGATTTTCTCACCCATGACTCCAATGAGGTGTTCAAGCAAGAGCATCTGCTTGCCATGATTCCAGACCGCGAAACTTGTAATGTGGTCCATGCGATCTTATCATTAAAGCGAACAGCCACATTGAAGCAGGCACAACAGGGGGACAAGAGTCTGTCCTATGACCATCCTGTAGTTTTATGGGCAACGCCCCTCCTTGATGTAAGTTCCATGCCTATGTCATCTTCCTTTGATCAATCTGACACATGTATCTCCAGTTTACTTTTTTTTTCGAGCCCCACAACGAAATGCAACATGCTACCTTCAAGTGCCAACTGCTCTCTTCTGTATCGATTGGAGCTACAAAACCTTGGGAACATGCCTACTTCCAGGCATTCGCCGAAGGCCTCAAGCTGTGTTGTATCTGCCCCTTGCATCACTTGATTGAATGCAAAGCCGACATTGTCATTCCCAATGACATGGATATCGAAGCGTTAACAACAATCCTGAAAGACGATGCTGAGACTGACCAGCATTATCTCTATGGATTCCAATTAGTAGCGTCGCTGTGGAACAATTGTATACAGGCACCTCAAGATGTTATTGACAGGATCTGCTTCATTTGTAAGTATCAAGGGGTGAAGAATTGGGCAAGGGCAGAGACATTTAGTGGTCTACTTGCAACACATCTCGTCCATTGGCTGCGAGGTGATGGACATCCAAGTGAGCTGGTTGGTACAATCATTTCAGAAGATGAGTATGAGCAGGTCCAGGCAAAAGTGCTCATGACTTGTGCTGAACTATTTTGGGTGGCCATAGCGGACGTTCCCATCTTGCCTTCTAATCCTTTCATGACAGTTGAGGTACCCACTTCATATATGCTCGTCACACCAGCTACTGAATATGGCATCAGGTGATCATCAAATTCATGCCAGACTCACAGCCCAACCACATGCGTCCTCTTCTGCGCATCACATCTTGCCTGAAGACGATGGAGATAACCGTGGATGCTGATATTGTGAACATGCTGTTGGAACCTGGACACTTGAATGATGAGCATGCATCACAATTCAACATATGGTTCCATACCTCCCTCCTCCATGCCACAAACGAGTATAATACACTATAAAATTAGTTTTGTCACTGTCCAAATACTATATGTATAATAAAATTAATTGTCAAAGAATCTCGAATACAATATGTATTGGATGGAAACCTAAAGGATAGATTCAGTCTCATTGTATTCGGACTGAGGTGAGATCAAGTAATTGAGTCATATTTATATGTAGCATGATGCGTGTATGTTGCGCTTTAGCAATATGTTGGTCATCATACTCTAAAAGCGTCCATGCATAAGGTAAGTGCTCATATCCAAAAGGTGGTGAGCAAATCCATGTCATGTGTCTCCCGGTCGAATTCTGCCTCCAGCACAGAGTCCAGCCATTCCACCTGCTCCCATGTCAATGGGCATCCTGGGGGTTCGCACGGGACAGCATTCAACCTATCCAGTGCATAATCTTCAAATGGATTTTCGTGGCCTCGTGCTTGTATCTCATGCACGAGTTGGTCATCCTCCAGACCTTCCCAGTCTATACCAAATTGACCCACATCATCCACCGCCTCTTCTTCTCTAACAACATGAGCCATCATTGTGTGTCTTCTTAAGCCCAATATGAATAAATCTCGTGGCGCCATGTTCTTTTCTCCCTTGAGGCGCATAACATGGACATTCCAATGCTCGGACCATTCAGTAATGTCATCATTGAGCATATCAAGGAAGAGATGGTGCAATAACCACAAGTGAGCAGCTGAATCCACTCACAACCCATGGTTTTGTTCTAAACCATTGAAAAAAGGTTTCCACTTGGATGCAACTATATGTCCAACTTCCACCCATAATCGTTCGATACAAATGTTGTGCACAGATCTTGAGTGTTTGATCAATATGGTAGTTTGTTAATAGATAGGGAAGGCAAAAAGACATACATTCCCCATATATAGGAACCGTGCCCATCACTGCATTCTTGTATCATGTATGCAGCTACTCTAATGTTTTCTGTTCCATGATCACCGTGGACACGACTTGGGAGACCATGCTTTGACACGGTGTCCAGAAATAACTGAAAGACAGTGGTGGCATGGTTGTTTGTGCTGCATCGAATTCCGGTTATAAAGTGTGACTTTCCATCGATGAAGCTGTGGATCACGAATTTCCACCTGATGAGCTCTTCTTATGTGAGTTTTAATAGTGTGGCCAATGTAATGCACATACTGTGGTATCCATTGTGATGCCAAAGGGAATTGACTTCTGGCACGGAATACACGCGCCTTTCTATGGGTCTATTGATGAAGCGAGGCTGAACGCCTCGCAGTCTAGTCAAAGAGGTGCATATGTATTTAGTGGCTACTTGATATCCTTCAAGACAGAGGCCAGTGCGCACAAACTCCACACTATAATTATTGAAATGGCTGATAATACTGCTAACCTTCTCGTCTAAGTGCTCGGGTTCATATCTGATACTTGGTCCCATTGGTCCCATTGGATGCCATTCCTTGGCGAGGGTTCCATCAGGTTGTTGAACGTTTTGGATGACAGGAGGGGCGGGTACTGCTATACCATGTTCCAGCAGGTGCTGATGCATGGTTCGCAGGTGGCAATCAACTGTTTTGGCAATGTCTGTCAAAGTCAAACCCTGACTTGCATACACTAGCCAGTTCTTATTGATCTCAACGCATGCCCGACCAGGAAGGTGAGGTTCTTCTCCCTGCTCTATAACAATGGGTATTGTCCCAGTTGCTTCATCCAACGATGTGGTAATTGTGGCTTCACAAGCCATAAGCATGCTGGTAAGCACGTCTCATAGAGTCTCATATTCCACATTGCTCAATAAGTTATGGCCCTGCATGTAGAGAACCGTGAGTTATTAGTTATTAAGGGAGTTGAAAAAGAAAATTGGGCCACACCCTTTCCGCATCATCCGCAAAGGCCCAAATTTCGTCTGTTTGTGCCCGAAGGCAGGTTACATCCCCATATTGGACACGTAGGTTCCGATCCACTCGTTTTCCAAGGCTTTCATAGGTAGCCACGAGTGCTTGCCTTGGATCCATGACTTGGTAAAGTGGTATCCAGGTGCACAGTAAAAACATTTTCTGCCAACCGTCCATCTCAACCTGGGTATCCAGGTGCAGGTGGATCTTGAATTCAGTATAATTTTTTTTTTGCCATCTGTGCCTAACCATGCCTCCTTGTCGTGGTTCACGAGACTCTGTGACGATAAATTGACGTCGTTCTTCTTGACCACCAGCCCCTGCAAGGACTCCTGAACAGAGGTTGGTGCCTGTCAGCATCCTTCTCAGTCAACAACGCCACAATAGCAGCATGGATGAGTCACTTACTCCCATCCAGCCAGCTGCTTTGCTCTTGTCAGTGGATGACCAATTGTATGAGTCTGGTGAGACCCATATGGTAAATCTCTGTATGATACTAACTTGAAACAGATGCCTCAGAGGAGATGGGAGATTTGATAACATGGGATCGCATGGATATCAGCCCCGCAGAATCAAACCAAGAGTTTCAAGACTTACTACAAGAGGCATCTGCCCTGGGTGGCCAATTCAAGCCTCTCACCATTGTAGGCAGGTGACCACCTACAAGAGACGATCCGCGGCCATTGGTGTGGACTGCTGTGTCCATCGCCACGTCTGCTCCATCACCCACGTTGGCAAATACTGCCACATCCATCGTCGCATCTGCATAATCATCTGCCACTTTGCAGGCACAGGGCTCGACATGGGGTGCCCAGGGAAGCTCAACAGCTGTTAGTCAGTCCCTCATCACCCAATCGACACCAGATGTCGTATTCAACTATCTGGATGGAGTGATTGATGACGAGATCATGAACGTGTTTCATAATCTTGTCCGCAATGTGTGCACAGGAGCTTTAACCATCTTTCTCCATGCAAGACTGGTTGATGACATTTGCGGGCAATTGAACATCCCATTCGGTGATGGTGCCAACCTAGCAAGAAAAGTCAAGATGCATAATGGCCCAAGCATTTCAGTAAATGACATACTGGCATTCTTCCATCAGAAGGGATCTAAAATTGCAGAAAGAACCTTCCATAATCACTGTTTGCATTACTCCCGAGCCAAAAAATGTCTGAACAAACTAGCAAAACATTGCGAATCACTAAATCTAGAGGAGCAGGTGGTTATGAGCAGATTGGAGAAAATATTCGAATCTGAGCTCACCAAGCTTCAGCCAGAGAACAGTATTTCTTTGAATGAGTTCATGAGGCAGGTGAGGGCATTGGATGTCTAAGCGAGTGCACTGCATAGAGGGAGAATACCAGAGGACATCAATTGTATAGGACCAGGACATACTTTTTGACATTTGTTGAGAGCGGCCACCAATTTTCGCCAATGTTTCTCCCGCATGATACAGACAGAACCGAACTGCATACAGCAGCGATAATCCTTCATGTTGTAAACCACAGAACATGGGTATGAAGATATCTCCATACTGTCACCAAACTCTTTGGTACAAAGAGGCTACTGTATTGGTTCTCACATCACTTTAGATCTTAGATATTTTGTATACAGCTAAACTACGTATATGGCTACAGTTATTAAATGTGGGGGAAGTGGCGCCTGGATGCTGCACTCAGGTATACAGGACATGGGGGAAGGGAAAAATTACAGCGGACTTAGTCACAGGATTATATAGAAGTGACATGTTGTTTGTACTTTATTTGCAATGGATGGGCTGTGCCAAACAGAGAAGCAGTCCATATTTGGCAATGTGGAACCTGCGAATCAAGTACGTTCCACGGATCAGAGAAGTACCTGCAGGGTGCTTTGTCAGTGTGCTTCTTAGAACCAAATATCATCCAAACACAACGCTGCTCTATATAAATAAGGTTGGAGCTCAAATTTGACTCTTTTCCTCCATCACATACTTGTCCCATAGCCGAATAGTAGTACAGTCAGTAGTAATTAGTAGAATGTAAGTACCGTCCTGGTCAGACTATGTGTCCCGGTCATAGAACTGTCGCCACGCCTGGGCGGAATTGCAATGGGGAATGTGGGCATACTATGCATGCAAGAGCAGACGCCACGCATAAAGTGGAAAAATAACGATGCGTTTCTCGTGTGTTTTCCTGACAAGCCTATCCACAGAGACAAAAGACAAGATGAAGTTAACTAACCGGCACTGATTTTCAATAAATCTTGACAAGCCTTATTCTGCATAAACAATACGAGTATCATAACAAGCCGGTGCTCTCCTTCAAGAATGGTGAGTCAAATCGCATGCCTGTCAACCGCTGCTGAAACCGCCTAATAGACGAGCAAGCGCACTCAAGATGATCAACTGTCGATGGGTCACAAGCAATGAAGATTGGAGGTTTTGTTGGCTCACTGTCATATACAGTCTGAAAAGCTTACAAGCTGAATTTTCCTAGCCAGCGAACCAGTTTCTGGATGTGGAGGCCTTGGAGAATGATGGGAGGGACAGTGAGCCTTCCGAGGAGGATGAGAATACATGTAAGTTATTCATTCCTGCAAGTCAAACTATATAGTGATTGTTACATAGCCCTTCATAACTTTATTGACGATTCTATGGCACCCCCGGATGGCTCTTCCGATAGCGAAGAGTGCCAGTGCAACATTGAAAACCAAGCTCACAACTCTCACTTGCATTTAGTGCAAGTGATCACTCACTACGAGGCCCACAGAATTATGCGTCAGGACGATAGAGAAGGTCAGGATGACGGATCTGATGACTGCGATGAGGATGAGGAAGATGAACATGAGAATGACATCATTCTTGACGAGCAAATCGTGCATGCCGCACACGTGGTAATGAGCATGCATGAAGATGATGAAATTCACCTGTGGAGGGTTCGTGTGCATGTGAGTAAAATCATCAGTCCATAATCTGTGATTTCCTCTTAATTGGTATTGAAAGGAGGGTGCCAAAGCTGAAAGTTGCTGGCTGATGCCAGGAACAGTCTTCGTGTCAGACTGCAATATGCCAAGTTGGTGCTTTCCCCCTCTCAAGGCTCGCGAATGTATGTACTTGTGGAAGCGACTCAAAAGAAGGGCAGTTGAGGAATTGTGCAAAAACCTATCCACAGTACGGCATCCGTTGGATATTTCTTGCATTCCAGAGAGCAAGCACCTACAATGGATGAATTGGAGACTTGCCCCACCTCCTTGCATCAAGTCGCCCTGTTGGGTTAGAACACAGAGTGTGGGAGCACTCAAAAAGCTCAACATACCAGCAAACATATGCAAATATGCAGGTGATCTGGCTTTTGTGAGAGACATGGATGGTTGGCCTATGGTGGAAGTATGCGTAATTCCCAGAGTACCATTTCTCATCACAATGCCGCGGCTGGAATCTGACGAAAGACTGGATATCAAGACTGCATGCCAGCCTCGTCTCATTCATCCTGAGTGGATCAGCCATCAAGAACCCCATCCGGAGAATGTGCTTGCCATGAACACTGACTTGTTCTGGGTGCCGGAGTGAGCCTGGCTGCTCCAACTGATATCACTGGGGGTATGCCGTTTTGAGGATAAGCACCGCAAAGATCACTTCTGCTTACCTTTCACTATGGTGACAGTTCCATATAAAGCATTGGAATTGGAAAACCCCAGGCCGTCCCTCCAAGAACTAAATGCCTTTACAGAAGGGATGGAGGTGGGCGCGGCGCAGCTCACTTTTCCAGCCCCTTCGCATGACTTCCTGTGGTGGTCATATGAATATTATCTAGGTGCACCTTTGGCATTAGACGACAAGGTGGAGGTTGTGTTCCAATCAGGTATTGTGTGGGGCGTGATCGTCAATGTCAGATTTGATGATGTGGTCATGCGAGAGGACAAGACAGGAGAGGAAATGGTTGTCAAGCCACAACTGGTCAGAAGGCAGTACGAAGTAGGAGACACTGTCAAGGTCCTCGCGTCATCTTCGCCAGAGTTGATGAACAAGGAAGGGTGGGTATTGAAGATAGAAGGTGATCGAATGGAGGTTTTGTATCGCACAAAACAAGAGGTATGGTCAAAGCATTAGAAATGACTTAAACTTACCCCTGAAACAGTTTCATGTGAGATCTTGGCAACTAATTCCATTCCAGTGTCATGAATGGAGCAGGCCTTGCCAGCTGCATGTGGACGATATTGTAGTGGTCATAAGCCCCACATCCATGTATTACAGGGCAGAGGGAAGAGTATACCTGGTGGGTGCATGTCTACTATAGGAGTAGTAATCAATGGATTACAAAAGATCGTATGTCATTAAATCCAATTATTGATATCCATTGATTTGGTAAATATAGGTCTACATGCCGCCTTGGTTTTTGGAAGTAGTTGTTAGCCACTCGGGGTCATCGTCAAATTTGCCAGAAGATATAGATCGCAACAGACAAAATTCAATGTGTGGAGAATATTACATGTATAGTCAGCTGAAAAATACTTGAGTAATTGTCGTTGGTCCACACCAAGAGAAACTGCTATGTGGAAGGGTGCAAGAGCACCTGGGCAACCAAATACTATGCATGGAATTGGAGGCCAGAACAAGGATGATTGACATACACGTCAATCATCTGCTATCGACATAAGTTGATCCTACAATACATGTAGGGGATTGTGCTCAATATGTTACAGAGACCCCAATGATGCTGATTTACGAATGTTTCATGTTGGACCTCTCAGGCCGGATCTCCAGGATCATCGGCCCATATTCTCTTTGGAACCTAGGCAGGAACCATCAAGGACACCTCTGCCTAGTCCGTCAGAAATCGATCCATTCACTCAGCAACCAGAGCCAGTGCCTGCAAATGGTCAACCTGACAATGCGACGCATCCTGGCTCAGTTGACGACATGACTGTTATGAGCATACCTCGTCCCCATCAATTTTCACAGTAACGACACTAATGACAATTATGAAGATACGGTCGTGGAGAGTCGGATTATATTTTTCATTTCATTTTATCTATTTCACTCCACTCAAACGTTTAGATTCAGGACGGGACAATGCCTTGGTCGCAGAGACAGACTATACTAGGACTGCGACCCTTATATGGAAGGAGGTTAGGTCAGCATCGGTTATGGACATACCGAGTGCCGACAGGAACAGCGGCCCGATGATGGGCCTACGCCATGGAAGGATACATGAGCAGCACGGCACCTGAGGGGCGACATGGGAACGCCGAGATGTACCGATGACTAAGTACCGGCGTATGTGGGAAACGGCCGAGACGCATGACAATAGGTGTGGCCGTATATGGAAGGACGGAGTGTTGGTGTGAGAGGAAGTCTCCAAGAAAGGTCATATGGGTGCAGACTTAGCTGCTGTGCATCGTCTCTATTGTGAGGGACTTTAGCTGCACGCTGACTGCGCACAGACCAGGGGACAGGTATATAAGGGTTGTAGTCTTAGGTAGCGAGTCCCTAAGACTCTAGATAGTTTGTCATACCTAGACAGCTACTTGAGCAACAGTTCTTGTCTCTGGCTGAACAAGCCCCACTTTTAAGTTCTCAGGTTGTGTTTAGGCGTGGTCCTAACAATGACACATTCTATCTCAGTTGACAACGCAACAGATCTGTCCAGCCTTTCACCTTCAGGGACAGAAGTTCTCGAAGAGATGATTACTTATGGTGATTTAAGTATGTCGACACATTACCATTCATGCAGTGCAACCAATTAACTCTGATATTAGCTCTCCCCGTAACATGGATGTTCAAGTATGTGTTAGGGACGACCTAAACACAACCTCAAGACTTATGAGAAGGATGGCTTGTTCAGCCAAAGACAAGACAGACAAGACAGGTCAAGACAAGACAAGACAAGCTTGTTGCTCAAGTAGAAGTGTCTAGGACACAAACTATCTAGAGTCTTAGGGACTTGCTACCTAAGACGACAACCCTTATATACTACTCCCCTGGTCTGTGCACAGACAGTGCGCAGCTAAAGTCCCTCAAGCTGGGATCAATGCGCAGCAGCTGATCTGCGCCCATCTGACCTTTCTAGGAGACATCCTCCCACACCAACACTCTGTCCTTCCATATGCAGCGATGCTATTGTCTTGTGTCTCGGCCGACTCTCACATATGCCGGTACCTAGTCATTGGTACTCCTCAGCATTCCCATGTTGCCCCTCAGGTGCTGTGCCACTCATGTATCCTATCATGGTGTAGGCCCGTCATCGGGCCGTGTTCTCGTCGGCACTTGGTCTATACCCATAGCCGATGCTGACCTAACCTCCTTCCATATAAGGGCTGCAGTCCTAACATAGCCAGTCCCTGCAACTGCAGGTACTGTCTAAGCCCTGTATCTAAACATTTGAGTGAAGATAAAAAGATAAAATAAAAGGAAAAATAGAATCCGACTCTCCAAGACCATATCTTCATAATTGTCATTAGTGTCGTTACTGTGAAAATTGAAATGAGTGAGGTGTGCTCATAACATCACCCCCCCCTTAAGGCCTCACATCCCGAGAGGCTGAAGTGGCTGAGTCCACATAGTGTGGATCTCGTTTCATTCTTTCATAGAAGCAGTTCAACTGCTCTGTCTGCTCTTCAGGCATTAAGCCTGACTGTTCTGAATCATCATCTTCCACCTCCTCCATGGTGGTTCTCCATTTGATTAAACTTTCTGTGGGGCATGCAACGCCCTTAATCCTTTTCTGTCAGTCTTCTTCCAACTCACTGCTTTCCTTGGCAGCTTCTGATTTTCCTGCCTTTTTTAGAATTTTCTTTTGAAGACACTCAGTGTCTTTCTCATGCACTCTGCGCTCCTCCTCTAACTCTTCCTTTTCTCCCCTTTTTGGGAAATCAAGCACAGGTGACCGCCCGCCACACTCCAAGTCTCTGGAGAATGTCCCATCAGTGTCAGTCCGGAAGTTCCATTATTGCCCTCCAGTCTCCCTTCCAATTGCACCATCTGCGCTCCATATTTTGTAAGTATTGTGGCCCGAAATGGCCATTGTCCCATCCAAAAAGTCGTTTGTCCTTCCAATGGGTTCCTCAACTTTGTTTGTGTGGTGGTGCACTAGGGGTTTGTTGTGGAATTGTTTCTGTATATTGGATGTATATTTTTTCATTTTTCAGGTTCCTAATGAGCTTAGGAGCCTTCAGGGTTTTCCTTATGGAATTTTTTGACTTTTGCTGGTGCATTAGTGACATTTCCAGCCGGTTCCCAAGTAGACTCTTCTACTGGGTAGTTTTTCCATTTAACAAGGTATTCCAACCTCGCCCCTCCTCGTCCGCTGATGCAGGCTTTCCATAATTTCCTCAACTTCATATTCATCCTCCTGGGACTCCTCCACCATTTGTGCGTCCTTGCATGCTGCTGCTTTTGCCTTTTGTTTGGGAAACTCCAGTTCCCAGTACGGCTTTAACAAAACTTCATTAAAGACATTGTAGACTTTCCATGATGCTGGTATTTTTAATTTATAAGACTGATTTGCCGACCTTGGTGAGGACTTCGAGTGGACCAACAAAATTTTCCATCAAGCTTCTTGGTTGCTCGAATTACTGGGAGGTTCTCTGTGCTGAGATAAACCTTGTTGCCAGGTTTATATTCTCGTGATGCTTGGCGATGGCTATCATACCACTCCTTCATGATTTGAGCAGCTCTTTCTAAGGCCTTTTTTGCTTTCTCATGCACATCCTCTATCTCTCTTGCCAGTTGTTCCACCTGCTATCGCCTTCGGCGCATAGGTGGGGTCTAGTCCCTTGTTTGGATGTCTCCCTGTAATTCATGAAGAAGGGCGTGAAGCCCAGTCGCAGAGTGTACTCGGTCATTGTGGCAAAATTGTGCCACTGACAGCCAATCGCTCCAGTTATCTTGGCAATTGTTGACAAACATGGTCAGGAATTCTTTTACTTCCTGGTTTACTTGTTCCGTCTGTCCATCTGTCTGTGGGTGATAGGCCATTGATTAGTTGGCCTTGATTCCCAACATCCTGTATAAGTCATTCATAAACTTGGAAGCGAACTGAGGTCCTCGGTCGCTTATTACTTTTCTTGGGAGTCTGTGCTCCCAGAATACGTTGTCCCTGAACAGCACTGCTGTTCCTTGTGATGTGATTTCCTTTTTTGTGGGCAAGAAGTATGACTTCTTGGTGAACCTGTCTATGACCACCATGATTGTGTCATTCCCTTTTGACATGGGTAACAGTCCCATGAAGTCTACTGAGATAACTTCCCATGGTTCTGTTGGGTCGGAGTGGGGCTGTGCACATCTGTCGATCCGGTTTTGCCTTCTGGCATGTTTCACATCCTGGAATATATTGTTCTATGTCCTTGCGCATATTTGGCCACCAAAAGTTCCTGGTCAAAGACTCCAGTGTCTTTGCAACTCCCTGAGTGTCCCCATGAATGGTGGATTGCAATAATGTCTTCTTGCAATGCCACAACTGCCAGTATGTATACTCGTCCCTTGCAGGTGATGAGTCCTTTTTCATATTTATAATCTTCCCCAGCCTTTTCAAGGCCTTCGACAACCTGTGTCTCCCATTGCCACTTGGGCACATCCTTAATGTCCTTCATGATGTCATCTATTGCGCGATCTCATTGAAAACCCATATGAAGAGGTGTTCTTTGAGCAGAACTACCCCTTCATTATCATTTTCTCCTCAGGCATGTCCCACCCGTCGTGATAGTAAGTCCACCTTTGTGTTGGACTTTCCACTTCTGTGTTTTATGATGAAATTGTATTCCTGCAAGTCCATCACCCATCTCGCCTGCCATCAGTTCAGGTTTTGTGCTTTTCTGAAATATGTTAAGTTCTGGTGGTCTGTCAGAACTTCAACCATGTGTTTGGCCCCTTTAAGGTAATGAGACCATTTGTAAAAAGCATGCATAACCACAAGCATCTCCTTATCGTAGATCTCGTAGTTTTCTCACTGCATCATTTAGGGATTTAGAGATGAAAGCCACTGGCTTCCATATGTCGTTGTTTACTTGTTGCAATAGGATTCCTCCAATGGCAAAGTCGGAGGCATCCACCTCTACTCTGAATTGACCATCCTCATCCGGGATCCGCAACACCACTTCCTCTGCTATAGTTTTCTTCAGCATATTGAATGCTGCATCCTGAAGTTCTGTCCATCTCCACTCGTCCTTTCCTGTGAGATGAGTTAATGGTTTGGCGGCCTTTGCAAAGTCCTTGACAAAGCATCGGTAAAAGTTTACAAAGCCCAAGAACTGTTGGACTTCCCGCTTGCAAGTTGGTTTAGGCCACTCTGTTACCGCCTTTACTTTGGCAGACTCCATCCTGACCGAATTTTCACTGATGACTACTCCAAGGAAGTCCATCTCTTTTTTATCGAAGAAACATTTTTCCAGTTTCAATGATAATTTGTGTTCTTCTAGCTTTGCTAGAATATGGTTGACCTGCACCATATGTTCCACCTGGTTTTTCGAAAATACAAGAATGTTGTCCATGTATATGACGACCCATCCTTCTGCGATTTCGACTCTAAAGATGTCATTCATCATTGTCTGGAAGGTGGCTGGCGAGTTTGTGAGCCCAAAGAACATGACTAAGGGCTCGAAGAGCCCTCTATTGGTTCGAAAAGCCACCTTCCATTCATCTCCTTCCTTGATTCATATGTTGTTGTATCCCCAACATATGTCCATTTTCAAGAAGACCTTTGCTTGTGACAATTTATCCACCAGCTCTCCTATTAGCAGTAGTGGATAACGATTTTTGACCTGTCATTTCATTTAATCATTGGTAGTCTTGTACCAGGTCGTAATTTTCCAGTCCTTTTTCTTTACAAAGAAAAAGGGTGATGCCATGGGCAACTTGCTTGACTGGATTCACCCAGAATCCAGGTTCTCCTTTAAGAATTCATCCAGTTGCTCCTGTTCATCCTGGTTTAATGGGTAAATTTTACAGTCAACTGGGTTAGACCCAGGAATCAATTCAATGGCATGATCCCATCGCCGCCGTGGTGGTAACTCATCAAAAGTCTCTTTTTCGAAGACCTTTCGGTGTTTTAAGTAATGTCTGGGAACTGCCTCCTCCAGAGTTCATTTTTTCGTTTTTTCTGCTTCTTCTACAGCTATTTTTGTGGCTGTTGATGTGTAAGCCCTGATGCGAAGTTCTGGTTCACCAATGTGAACAGCCAATATCCAATCCTCCACTTCAAGGTCTTCGACTATTTCCATCTCATCCTCCGGTTCCTGAACAGATGAGCCCTTCCAACAAGTGCCCAGACATTGGTTAAACTCTAGTGTCTGTTTTTTCCAGTTGATGGTTGGGTTGTGTTTCCTCAACCAATCAAAACCTAAGAACAGACTTGTTTTTGAGAGATGCGTTACTGCGCATTTGATGACTTCTTCATGTTCACCGATGCATAGTTTTATTTTTGCCATGTATTCTAAGGCACCTCTCGAGTTCTTTGTTCCGTCTGCATTAAATACTGGTATTGGTCGGACCAGACATCTTGTAGGTATCTGATGTTTTTCCACAAAGTCAGTACTAATGCAGGTCCCTGTGCATCCTGAGTCTAGTAACATTTTTATGTGGATGGACTTTGATCTGTCCATTTTGGTTACCACTCCTGTTATGTCCAATTTGCCTATATCCGGTCCCTTGCACCTTTTTCTCTTGTAGGTGTACCAGGTTCCACATTGCGTCACCTTCGGTCATAGCATTTAAGTCATTTATCAACTGCTCATCCACTTCCTTTAATCGCTTAATGTCTACCCATTGTTGTAGACATTCTATTGCTATTTGTTTGGGTTGTTCCCAAATCCTTCTTAGCATCCACTGTGGGGTCCATGTTTGTAGTTGTTGTCCCTTTTTTGCACTCACTCTCAGGTTTCTTAAGTGATGTATATCCCCACTGCATTCGTAAAGTAAATCATGCATGTTAATTTGGGAGTCTATTAATACATCACTACCAGAAACCTGAGTGGCAGCCAGCAGCGCTGAGTGCTTGCCTACTGGCTTTCTACAAAATCCTGAAACCTCCTCTATATGTGCGACTGGGGTCATTTCCCTATTGTCAACGTATCTGACCACTTGTTTTCCTTTATCCCCCACCGTGACCTTTCTCGGTTTCCTGCACCCCCATGCTGTATGTCCTTTCTCTCCACATCTGTAACAGGTGGCATTCTTTGTTCTACAGTCCCTTTCCTCATGTCCTTGTTTCTTGCAATAAGAGCAGATCAGTACTGCTTTTTGTTTGTCTATGTCCATGGCATTGGGATCTGATCAACTCCCCAATGCGAATGGTGGTGCTCTATACTGCCATTGAGGGCGACTATTTGGTGCTGGGGCTCGCTCTTTGTACTCCTGCCTTCCTGCAGGAAATCTGTAAACCTCATTGGCTTTGCGATATGCCCTAGCAAGCGCCATGACCCTTGTCTGGATTTGATGTAGCATGGCATTTTCTGACAGTCCTCCATACCAGATCAACTCTCAACCTAGTGCTGGATTAAGGTGGTTCTGGAACTGTGCGATTAGGGCTTGATCATTCCAGTCAGTTAGTGAGATGAGGGAGTTAAACTTGATGATGTAGTCTTCTATGATCATTGTCCCTTGTTGTAGTTTCAGTAAGGCTTTCAATAGCTTTTTCCTTTGTTTCAGGTGGTCATGAAGAACTCCTGCATCTGAGTTTTGAAATCTGCCCAGTCCAGTGAAAGGAAATTGATGTTCCAAGGGTCAGTCTGACCCAAGCTCAATCATCATCAGTGGACTGTCCTGCTGTTAAGCTGTGCCCAGTCCAATTCCACATGCTCCACCCGCTAGTGTCCTGTTTGTCTTGAAACTCCTGTAGCTGCCTCCTGGAAGGCTTTGAGTTTCACTCCACTCCAGTCTGCCGCCCTATTCCCTTTTCTGCCTTTAATTCTATATAGGCAGATTGAGACTTTTCGCTGCTCTTCTTTCTCATTTGCCAACATGAAATACAGTTTCCATTTGGTGGAGCCATCCATCCACCAGTTTGAGGATCCCCTTCATAGAAGGCAGGCATTTCTGCTTTGGTAAGAGGGCCAGGCTCTCAGCGGTTGGACCACTGATATTCATTAATCATTGCAGTGAGAGCTTGCCCAGCACTGGTGATGGCTCGCTGTCTTTCCTCTGCCTGTCGATGAATTTTGTCCTCCCATGCTGCTACTGCTGCAGCTGGCTGTGTTGCAGGTAGCAGGCTCAACTGTCTGGGTGTCTTGCCAATACTCCCTCCATTCTAATATGGCTTGGTAGGCATGAGTGATCATTTCTACTGTGAGCCTGAAAGGGGTGGCACCTATTTTGTAGTGGCTCATGCCTTCTCTGTTAAGGCATTCGATGTGGAACCATCCTCGACAATTGCTATTATATTTTTCAATATGCAACATGGTTTCTTTGTCATATGCCTTCCAGGATGATGGTAGTCACATCGGTTTCCTGCAGGTTATGGTCCCAAGTGCAGATTTCTTGTATCTGTGAGTAAGCCGGCCATAAAAATTCCATCCCAGTACTGTTTTTTGATTAAGACCAGGTAACAGTATCCTGGTATGTCTGGGTTAAAGCCACTGTTGGTCCAAGACATCTTTGGGTAAGGGTAAGGCAACCATGCCTCCCTTTCTACGATCCTTGTCACACTGCTCAATTTCTCTTTTTTTGTGAGCATTGTTTGCTCCCTGTGGGTACTCCTTGTTTGAGAGCCAGTCCTGCTGCAGTGGGTACTCCTCCATGCCAATGTGCTGCGTCACCTCCCTGAGTGATGACTTGTGCCTTATTTTCCTTGCCAGCTTGTGCTGCCGCTGCATACAACCATGCTGGTTGCACAACCAGTTTGGGTTCTATCACTGCTGGGTATGTTCGTCCAGCTGCCTCTGCATAGGCCTGTTCAACCATGACTGTGGTCCTAAGGTTGACTCATTTAATAGGGGTTTGGGCAAGTTTTCTTTGCGCTGCCCTGCACTTGGACTTTGACTGTCCACCGAATTGTACCGTCCAAGTATAATGAGAGACCTTGTGTAGGTCTACCAACTCATCCCAGGTATACTCAATGTTGTCTCGATGTATAGCTGATTCTTCAATGATGTGACACCATCCAGGTCGGATGCTATCTTGTATGGTGAAGACCACCATGTCATCTCAAAGTTCTGGTTCCCAATTAACTATATCGTAAAGAGTAGGCCAAGCTGGCCAGTTGTACTTGTCATAGTACTCTTCCTTGAACAGGTACATGTAACAGTACCCATTTTCTCTCCACTGGTTGGGTGTGATGGGACTCCGAGCTCTTGGTCCAGGTAATTGTGCTTTAATGCCAGCACGCCATCCTAGTAACCTGGCTTTATGATCATTCCACGAGTCCTCTCCAATATCTTTGAGGAAATGCCCTAGTCCAATAGAGCGAAGATGAGGCCAAGGTTCTGTGAAGAGCCATTCCGGTGTCCTGGCAATGATAGCCCCAGGTGGCCTTGTGATGAGAAGGGGGTCAAATTGAATCCCCTTGCAGGTGTTCCTCCTCCTCCTGCTCATGCTTCCATTTAGCATAGCAGGGTCACCCATATGTTTCCATTCATTGTGTGCATCCATGCATTCCAGTCTTCATGACTCATGGTCATGCCTTCGTGTTTGTATAACTCCTCTACGTGGTGCGCGCATTGGAGTCGTTCTACTGCCACCTTATAATGTCGGATGGCCTTGTCGCCGTTGTTGATTAGCATAAGCCACTGGTTGTACTTTGACGAGACCAGGGCTAACCAGATGGGGTTGGAAGTATCTCCTTTATATTGGACTTCCAGCAACTTGATGAGGGTTCAGTATTCCCTCTCTGCCTTCTTCATTGCACATTCCGCTCGCAAGACAGCATGAGTGGCAGCTCTCTCCATGAGTAAGGCCTCCCAGGCCTCCTTCTGTTCCTTCTCCTGTTGGGCATCTTGTTCCCTTAGGAGGATCTGCACCTGCATGCACTCAAGTCGTCGCGACTCTTTTTGGTACTTCCACCATAGTCGGACATGGTTATCATATTGCCATATTACTGTGTCGCCGATGAATTCTCTGGGTCCTGTCTGGACTGTGTCGCTGATAGTAGCCCAGTCCACCTCGAAGATGCACCCAATCTCCGAGAGTGTCGCCTGGGCGTAAGGTAGAATATAGGTAAATGAGCACTGCATTATGCCTCATTGTTGATTCTGCTGTAATAAATTTTCAATCAAGTTCAGGCCTCCACCAACACTTGATCCGTTCTTCTGGCAATTAATCTGCACCAGTCGATGATGCATCTTGGGAAACAAGAGGGTTGTTGTCTGCTGTGTTGTGGGTCCATAAGCTATCAATGTACGTGTGCCTGGCAATTCGCCTCAATGTCCTTGTGCCAAGTTATCAACCCAAAATCAGGTAGGGTTGCTTGTACAGAGGGTATGAGAGGACTTTGTATCAGCCTTGATACACAACATATATTGAGTGTTTTCACTTGTTCCTGAGCTTTTCGGCAATAACAGTGTACTACACCCGGGGTGCGTCTGTGGTCTCCTGCCTACGCTCTCCCAGAAATGCTAGTACTCTCGTCTGTTACTGTGTGTAGACTACCCAAGTAGGGTTTGTCATCAGGCCCAATGGGGCGTATTGAGGATCTCTTGTTCGAGACCCTGTTGACAGTAATGTGTCAATATTGATGTTGCCTGGAGAGGATGCAGGCTATGCGATTACTTCCTCTCAGAAAGAAACTAGGCCATTGGCGCTGTGAGCAACGACGAGCAAGGCGTGCTCAGTGCTGTAAGACCAACAGGGGTAGAGTAATAAAGACTCTAGATTATGTTAGGGATGACCTAAACACAACCTCAAGACTTATGAGAAGGATGGCTTGTTCAGCCGAAGACAAGACAGACAAGACAGGTCAAGACAAGACAAGACAAGCTTGTTGCTCAAGTAGAAGTGTCTAGGACACAAACTATCTAGAGTCTTAGGGACTTGCTACCTAAGATGACAACTCTTATATACTACTCCCCTGGTCTGTGCGCAGACAGCGTGCAGCTAAAGTCCCTCAAGCTGGGATCAATGCGAGCAGCTGATCTGCACCCATCTGACCTTTCTAGGAGACATCCTCCCACACCAACACTCTGTCCTTCCATATGCAGCAACACTATTGTCTTGCATCTCAGCTGACTCTCACATACGCTGGTACCTAGTCATCAGTACTCCTCGGTGTTCCCATGTCACCCCTCAGGCGCCGTGCTGCTCATGTATCCTATCATGGTGTAGGCCCGTCATTGGGCCGTGTTCTTGTCGGCACTCAGTCTATACCCATAGCCGATGCTGACCTAACCTCCTTCCATATAAGGGCTGCAGTCCTAACATAGCCAGTCCCTGCAACCACAGTACCGTCTAAGCCCTGTATCTAAACGTTTGAGTGAAGATAAAAAGATAAAATAAAAGGAAAAATAGAATCCGACTCTCCAAGACCATATCTTCATAATCGTCATTAGTGTCGTTACTGTGAAATTTGAAATGAGTGAGGTGTGCTCATAACAGTATGGGCTGATCAATAAGCGCATTTGGGCCGTCATTAGGAATAGCAAACCTGATTTCATGGAAGGTGTAGGGTTCGGGAAAGGAAAATTAGAGGGCAAACAAGTACTGATTCTGTCAGGTGAGAGTCCTGCAGCTGTCTGTGTTCACCATCAGCAGAGGACATATACAATACCTGCCCGGTTCCTCTTCCCTGCTATCCCAACTTCAAAGGGGCAAATGGTCATTGTCTTCCGTGGAGATAGAGCCAGTGAAGAGTTCAAAACACACCAGCAAAATGAAGATGGCACATTCCCTGTGGCTCAACGAGGTAGTTCTGGAGCACCAGTGTGCAGCATTGAGGCTTGCCTGGCTGGTCAAAAGTGATCCGAAGTAGGGGCTGGGCAACTAACTACTCGCAACTAGCCACTCTGCTTTGTTCCAGTGACAATAACCTGTATCTACTCTCCTACAGCACTACATGTGCCTTTGTTTATTTACATCAAGCTATTCCAAGATGACATGTACTTTTTATTTATCATATGTGACAGGCCAGGCACTCCTTGAACTCCGACTCCCATCATCTCCCCAGTCACCTCCCCTACATCCGCCCTCTTGTCTACAAATCCAGCCCTTTCCACCTCATCAGCTGGTTGTTTCGTGTCCTAGCCGTTTGCCTCAGGCTGTCCGCTCATTTGTCCATCGACATCGGTTGCATCGCCCCATTGATCTCATTGATCTGTCGACCATACCTTCTTCAAGGGTCATATCGCTCTATTTTTCCATCGACATTGGTTGCATCGCTCCATCAGCTGCATCGCCCCATCGATCTCATTGATCTGTTGACCACACCTTCTTCAAGGGTTATATCGCTCCTGAGCCTTCTCTAAGGCTTCTTCATTGTCAACGCTAGCATCAGCATCGTTTTTGCACCAGGAACACCACCTGTTTGACGATACCCAACGGTTGTTGCACTGGCCATGGTCAAGCCCTGTAATTACCAGTGGCAACTTTTTTTTGTTTTTTAGCTTTCGTGTGGATCATCGACGAGTTACCATGTCTACCGGGGCAATGATGGTAACCCGGGCTCGTCTAGCGCTTGACTCGACCATTTTCAGATAGGCCGCATTTGTGGATATCGCCTCGAGAAATCCTCATCAGGCATCAAGAACGAGCCTTCATTCATTTGTAGGAATCGCTTACATTGCCACTTAAGCACCGGCTGTTTTCGGACTCTAGAGGGGGGTATGAATAGGCCCTCCTCGCATTTAGAACTATGGTAACTTTGTAAGAAACCAATTTACTTATAAGACACGATAGGAAGTAGCTACGGGCTTGGTACCCTAGTTTACCGACGGCAGGTTCTGATCGGGAGTTTACGTAACTTGTAGTTACCTAGGCTTTTCAATAGTATATTTCTATCCGGAAAAAATATATATATATATATATATATATGTGACAGGCATTTGCAGTGATAATATAAGTGACAGGTGTTGCAGTGAGTTTGTGAACAATTGATTCATGCATGATCAGGACACAGGCAAATATCATGCATGATCAGTGCATGATCATGCACTTTTTGTCCAATTTGGCGCAGCAAACAATTCCAGTGGTAACTAATGTATCTGATCATAAATCTGTCCGTCGTCATTTCTTTCATGCGCATGGCCGTAACCCAAGACGTTTATCTGAGCGTTCGTGTCCTCATTTTCAGATTTTTCTGTTGACTAGACGACGCAAATTCTTTACAGATGTAATATTCCGCGCCTTGCATTCAACCTCATTTATACTCAAAGGGCATAGGTGTAAGTTGGTTCTTCGTCGAAGATAAGCCTTGGAGCCATCAACACATGGGTGATAGAAAGTGAGTATGTTGTCCTAAACCAGGCTTCGATTCCGCTGATAACTTGTGACAATAAGTGATACTATTTCTATGACTCTATGCTCTGTATAATTGCGCCCGCAAGATTGTATATACTACTGGATCAGCATTCTTGGCGCAAATGATCAGCTTGCTCATTCTTTGTGCATATGAGATGCCAATTGTCGTACCATCCTGTGTGTGAAACATCATATTTTCTTTTGAAAACTGAGTAATGATGGCTCAGTGGAGACAAGAGTATCTGGCGGAATGGTCTATTGCGAGATAAGGGATCACCGAGCCACAAACGTGGCATGGGTGTATTGGATTTGCTTTACACTGTATGTAGAATTGTCCCTCCTATTTGTAAGGCTTAGAGGCTTTCATTCTCGCCTTGACAATACGAAAAGCATACACAACCTATTGTCACCAGACTAGGACTTCTCTTCGTCTTACCAACTTAGTTTCAACCCTATTATAGGATACAATATACTATTCCATTCTGTAAGTTGATTTATATGCACCATTTAGCGTGACAGACGACGAGCTCCTTACAGGATCGAAATTTTTTATGTTTCCATAGTTGTCCTTAACCTGATCAATTTTCGGGCTAATAACATGGCGAGTAATCTGACGGACTCCATACGGCAGAAATTAAGACGTCTTGGCGGGGCTGGGTTTCACAATGCCGATCATTATGGGTGGACGCATGATGCTCAATGTTCGGAGGATTATTTCTAATGACGCTCATCGCCAGATTCCCTTTACACCATCCCAGATCATGCTCCTGTTTTTGTCATAGACGATGAGCCTGTGCCAACACTAACGTGGGCCTTCACATATATTTAATCCCTGTTCATTACTTTCGCTTATTGCTTCCCCGCAATTACACCACGCAAGCCTCGCATTGGCCTGTCTTCTCACTGGAACGAACCTTCGCCAAGTATCATAAAATTCTACTTAAAAGGTATTTCATGAAGCCGAATTATGCACAGTTGAGCGCTGAGCATATCGAAACCGCAATCAACTTAGTAATACATCCCATCTCGTCCTACGGTGATCGTGTAATTCTCTGGTGACGGAATCCTGTCAGGAGTGGTGCTATAAATGATGTTGGACGTGATTGCGTGACAGTCGGATCACTATTTTATCGCTTAGGTCAGTCCAGTTTTGATTCCATTATACTCTAAATAGGAAGGTGATGTTACTGAAATCAATTAATCACAGCTCATAAAGACAGTGTCGATGGATTTCTCGTCTCATTCAGGCCTGATCTCTCCGCCTAACTCTGTCGATGTTTAGGACGCTTCCCAAGATTTGACTTGTGCTATTGGAAGTGAGGAATTCTGGGTATTTGTTGATAGCTCCTCTCGCAACGCGGCTTTCTAGATTTCAGGTCAGTTCGCCGCTTCAGGACCGCGTTTTTTTAAACTGCTTCAAGTAATTTGACAGCGCGCAACGACTGTCCGTGATATGTCAACTGATGCAGAAATTGACTATTCTTATTGGAATGTAATCCAAATCGGTTACCATCTCAGGTGTATGTATCGTTGTGCTTGGTTTCTAAATCGCTTTTCTGACGCAGGGTTTACAGTTGGCGCACTATCATTACTACTGTACGACTATTGTAAGTTCGTTTATTAGTCGTATTGGCGAGTCAGGCCTTGCTAAAAATGGGTAGGTCTCACGCTGGACGACGAAGTGGGTGTCTTCCACCAACCTATAATTGCTTATTAAACGTAATGGTCATCAGGTTGAGCTATTCTGGGTGAGACCTGACGCTATGGGCATGGACTATTGGTTGACGTTCTACTATTGTCAGAAGAAGCGATGGACAATTGCGACATACCTGTTTCTCTGGGTGAGATGTTATCCATCTTTCTGACATCTCCTAATATCATCTTCATTCTCGCAGACTAGATACGCAGGTCTGGTTTTTCTCATGTGAGTCAGCTCACATTCCTTCCGTGCAGTTGTTGACCAGGCAGTTCCACTCTGTCCTGTACGTCTTTGTCAATATGTCATACTTATTGGCTTTGATCTCAGATTGACTGTAGTGGTGGTGAACATATCAGATCGTGGTTCTGTACGTCTCATGTTTTTTGCATATCCTGTCGTAATGCTGAGTACTTTATGCCTTTATCTAGGCGTTCGTGTCTCCCTTCTATCATCAATCCTCTTTCTTGGTTGACAACATTGTACCTGTTCATAGATGTGAGATTTCGATAGTATTGTCTTACTCGTCTCAACCCAGCATAGGTACAAGTTGGTTTTTTGTAAACACGTTTTTTGGAGGCAGCAACGGGTTGGCGATAGAAGGTGAATAGATTTTCAGAACGAAATCGTAATCTGCTAACAATTTACGACCAGCGACGCTAATTCTTCGGCTCTACGCCCTCTACAATTGTTCTCGCAGAGTAGCTTTTGTTGCCGGATCTGCGTTCCTGGCACAAACTGTATTCGTGACCTCAGTTTGTGCACATGAGTTGCCATTGGCCTTGTCATCCTGTATGTCAAATAGTTCACCCCTTGTTGTTGGTGGCTGAATGACGACGTTAACTCAAGTGGAGACAAAAGTAATGGATGGGCTCATCTTTTGTGAAGTACAGAATCATCGAGCCATGCGTTTAGTTTGGATGTTTTGGAGTTGTCTTGCGCTGTGCGTACGCATCGTCCCGTTCTACCAAGGAACTTATTTTACCAGTTTCGAGGCCTTTATTCTCTTCTTTACTATACGAAAAGGTTACAAATATTGCTGTCAACAGCAAGGAATGTCTCTTACTAAGCTAGTCTCAACATTATTATGGGATTCAATCTATTACACGATACTGTGAGTTGATTTACACACGTTGTTCAGAGTGATACATGAATAACTTTTGCAGCATCGAAATCTTTTATGTTGCAAACATCATATTGAACTTGATGAGTGTAATGTCAAGTTTTGATTAGATGCGGGACTAGTTCGACCTGATTGATTTTGCAGAACAGAAATTATGATCTTTTGGCGGGGACGGCTTTTGCATGTCCAATTGTTATGGGTGGACGAATGATGATCAATGTTCGCAGGATTTTTTCCGACGAAATGAAGCGCCAGTGTCCATCTACACCATCTCAGGTCACACTTGATTTTGGGGGCATGGACATGGACGACGAGTTATCGACACCATCGTGGGCCTTCACGTACATTTAATCCCCGCCCCTTCATTATCGCCCGTCGTGCCAGAAACAACGTATCATGTCCCCCTCGGCTTGGCTGCTGGTTCCGAGTCGGAATTTGGTGCGGCACGGCTCGGTTGGACCAAGTCGAAACATTATTAATGCTTCATGAAGTATATCTTGTCATGTGCACCATTTACAACCGGTCAATTACGTATTTGACGGCGAGGACCAACCTTGCACAGCGTCAGCTGATTACTTCCTTCATCAAAGGCCGCAGAAATTATTCGTAGAATAGCAAATTTCTAAACTGCACAATTGGGGCGTGGCGGAAAATAAATTGTGACGGGCATAATTCGGTTTTCTGTCTCAGTCGTACAATCCTTTTGCCGTTAATCCGACCTTTCAAGGTAGGAGGTCGAAGAACTTTGCCATCAGTATTTAGGCAGGATCTGAATGACCAATGAAAACCATCACGGACCGGCAGACCATCGTAAAATAGAAAATCGTGAGGACGGGGGCAAGAGCGTCTGCGATGAACTAAATCCGCCTGTGGACTGAACACTCTTAAGTCCTGCTTGCCACTGTACCAAGAGAGACCATCGTTGTAGCTTCAGAATAAGGTTCAATAGGTATGTCCTTCCATCAGATGGTCTTGCATAACAATTAATTGATGTCGAACAGCGCGCGCAATGTATTGCATGTACGTTTCGTCGAAACATACTCCATTGTTCTCGAGCGGAGGGTGACAGCACGTGCGGTAAGCCCAAATAGGAGGTCGATCGTGTTTTTGACATAAGCAAGGCGGCTGACTGAATCGAATATAGAACCGCCCACGCCCTCTCTCTTCTTTCCAGTTAACCACATCCTATGCACACCATGATTACCTCCACTGCTCCCACCTCCACCTCTACTGATGCCGGTCAGTCGACCTCTCTCCGCTACCATCCTCATCCTTCCTACCCGCACCCTTATAACCATTCACATTGATGCTGACAATTTACAGGCTGCCTTAAACGTCCAACTCATCAGTCCTGCCCAGGACACGCCAGACGCCATGTCTCCGGTTGCCCTTAAACGCGTCAAGACCATCAACAGGCTCAAAGGCCTTGCCGTCCTTGCGCGTAGAAAAGCCCGTCCCGCCCAGGAGGATCGCGTCATTGCTGACCAGTCTCAGGTTTTACCTCTTCAGCGAGTCCAGACAATCACGAAATCTGCTGGTCTGGCTATTCTTGGACGTCGAAGGAACCGCTCTGCTGAGAAGGACTCGGGCGATGACTTGGTCGTACTTGCTGACTCTCAGGTTTCGTCAATTAGGCGCGTCCGGACGATCACCAAATCCGCTGGCCTGGCTATTCTCGAGCGCAGGAAGGCACCCTCTCCTAACGAGACTTTGGTGACAACTCGGTTATACTTGCCGAGTCCCAGGCTTCTTCTCTTCAGCGTGTCCGGACAATCAACAAGTCCGCTGGCATAGCTATTCTTGAGCGTCGAAGGTCTCCCTCTCCTTTTGGCGACGACTCGGTTATACTCGCCGAGTCCCAGGCTTCTTCTCTCCAGCGCGTCCGGACAATCAACAAATCCGCTGGTCTGGCTATTCTTGAGCGCAGGAAGGGATCCTCTCCTAACAACAATTCCCGCGACGACTCGATTGTGCTTGCTGAGTTCCAGGCTTCTTCTCTTCAGCGTGTCCGGACAATCAACAAGTCCACTGGTCTAGTTATTCTTAAACGCCGAAGGTCTCCCTCTCCTGGCGACGACTCAGTTGTACTTGCCGAGTCCCAATCTTCTTCTCTTCAGCGTGTCCGGACAATCAACAAACAAATCCGCTGGTCTGGCTATTCCTGAGCGCAGGAAGGCACCTTCTCCTAACAACAACTCCCGCGGCGACTCGATTGTACTTGCTGAGCTCCAGACTTCTTCTCTTCAGCGTGTCCGGACAATCAACAAGTCCGCTGGTCTAGCTATTCTCAAGTGCCGAAGGGCTCCCTCTCCTGGCGACGACTCAGTTGTACTTGCCGAGTCCCAGGCTTCTTCTCTTCAGCGTGTCCGGACAATCAACAAGTCCACTGGTCTAGCTATTCTTAAACGCCGAAGGTCTCCCTCTCCTTTTGGCGATAACTCGGTTATACTTGTCGAATCCCAAGCTTCTTCTTTTCGGCGCGTCCGGACAATCAACAAATCCGCTGGTCTGGCTATTCTTGAGCGCAGGAAGGCACCCTCTCCTAACAACAACTCCCGCGACGACTCGCTTGTGCTTGCTGGGTCCCAGGCTCCTTCTCTTCAGCGTGTCCGGACAATCAACAAGTCAGCTGGTCTGACTATTCTTAAGCGCCGAAGGGCTCCCTCTCCTAACAAGGACTCTGGCGACGACTCGGTTGTACTTGCTGAGTCTCACGATTCATCTCTTATGCGCGTGAGGACTATTAATAAAAGGGCTGGTCTCGACATTCTTGAACGGCGTAAACGCAGGAAGGCAGGAGGGGCTGTTCTCCGCCCCTAGTGGGCTCGGGCAGCGATACCCAACAAGATTTGTTTTCTCTTCTTTTTTTCAAGCGTGGCTGACGTTGTTGTTTTCTTATAGATTCAATTGTTATTGTTTCGGAGAATACGAAGCTTGGCTTAGATTCTGTGATTAACCGACTGTTCTATGTAAGTCAACGGTTTAAGTGCAATGAGCGTTACTAACCAATAACAAAGCACCACAGTCGAAGCTTTGACGGTCGTACCAAGTTGATGAGACTTGTCAAATCACGACGTTGCGGCGGCGAGCGTGACAAGTGTGGGACCCTGGTCAAGTTCCGTGTGTAAGCTCTCAAAGCCTGACGTTGCCGGGTTCAAGACAGGAATGTGAGGTGGCGAGCAAAGGACGTGCGACCCTAGCCAAGTTTGCGTTTGGAGCTCGCTACTGATGAAGCCGCCGGGGAGAATGTTAAGTATGGAGCGGAGCATGGTGGGATACTTGCCACATTCCGTCTTGTGATGAAGCTTTCAGAAGGACGACGTTTGATGAGCCGGCACCTGTCTCCCTGGACTTGGAAAAACCATCAAGAAACTAGGCAATGATGACGACTCGAAGCGTGGGATTTATTTTCCTACAGTGATAAGCGGGACTGATGAGTTTTGTGTATGTTTACAGTTCAGACATTTCTCGACCGCAAGAGACGTCTTTTCTTTCTTGTTTTTTGATTAGCTACTCTTCTGTTTCCCACGCGGTAGCTTTTTCCCTCAAGGCCCAGGGGTTTTTTTAAGGCACCCGACGTCGAGGACCATTGAGCTGTTTTTCACCTACTGGTTTCTGATGTAAAAATCATTCTCTGAATGTATAATGGGATTTAAGATGGCCACATTACTTTGATTTGAGAGTTTGAACTTGATACAAGTGGGAAGAAATTAACTTTCTGTGCCCGGTGTCGGGTCGCATAATCGACGACCAGGGAATCCGTACGGACCCGGGCAAGGTCGACGCGCCGGTGCGATGGAACATCGACTAATCGCGACCTGTTACACGAATTCCTGGGCGGAGCTGGGTATTTGGCTGACGACATTGACTGCTTTCTATTAGGCTAAGCTTAATCCGGCTCAGAAAACTACCCACAATACACGAGATTGAATTACTCGCAGGTATGAAATGATGCTGCGGTACCGCGACATCCTTCAGGGTGCCCATTTTCGATGGTACTACACAAACCACTGAGGGTCGATTCCCACTGGATGGGGCGACTCGGGGAATTTAATAATCTAACATCCCTGGTGCTGAGAACGCGCTAGCGATGCTTTATTCTAATAATCAACCAGGCACGTCCGTGCGCGAATATACCACTCACGACGATACAACTTCTGATTCTGGGACTTGAACTATCGCCTCCCACAATATCATTCCTTGCTGCTAGTGGGGATGGAGGCGAATGCCCTTTCTCTCAGCCAAGAACGTGCCAAACCTTCGATTCAACTGTTGGTACTAGCGCCTTGATCATCCATGACCGTGTTGGCCGAAACATAGTTCTTTATGACCGTAATAGAACGGAGGGCGGGGATAGGCTACAGAATCTTGCAAGAACAATCAGCCCCATTCAAGGGAAAGTTCAAGGGGAGGTTTGTGTCATACAAGATTTTGGTTAATGAGTTATAAGTTAGTCATCCTTGTTTTAAGAGGTGATAGTATTGATTTTGTGAGAAAATATTTCAACGAGCGCATCTCGCGCTCGATCCGTCTGCCATCCGTGCATGGAAAGTCCCTAGTTATTCCACTAGATTAAGCTTGTGTGTACTCACCTTGTTTGGCATTGACAATCTTGAAGTCGCCCTCATGAACAGGCCGTATGTAAAGCACCTGACATAACAAATTTGTTGTGAATTATTTGCACATTCCAATCGGGCACAACTGGTTGTGTCAAGACACCTCTGCGAGCATATGCCAGACATGGCGGAACTTTAATTATTGCATCACATGTCGTGTTCTGAACGAGCTCCGGAAGCCTTCTTTATGGAGGCATGACCCTTGGCGCAGTAGCCAGTGCAACGCGTCTCGCTGCTCTTCTTTTTTTTTTTTTTTCCGAATAGAAATATTCATTAAAGAAACCGTATGTACATGGTACAAGCTTGACTTCCGAGCAAATAACTGCCGGATGAACTGTGTGTAAAAAACACCTAATGCATAACAGGAACTATCACAAAATGATTAAAGAAAAGAACAGGCTTGAGATGCTGTAACGGTCAATTATAACACAGAAAAGTCTATATCTTCAAACGACCCCGCCGTTATGTTATTTCTCGCTGCTCTTCAAAAGACGCGAGTTCACCTCATATTCATTCTTGATCTGACTGTGAGCAAGGTAAAGGGTTCGTATTTTTCCAGAAAAAAATCATGACGCGACCTTTAGGCACATATGTTTAATCGATTCCACCACTATAACAAGTCACACTTGATGACCAGTGGCTACTGTTCGAATTCAAAGTTGTTGGGTTTGCTATGCATGGCAGAAAGATCCTCCTGGCCGTTGCCATGTTTCTTCCATCTCTACTGCTACCCCTTCATTTCCCTCTTCACTACATACTCTGCTCCTTTCTCGTCTCCCCTGTTTCCGTTCCAGCGCTGTAACGTGCACCGCCGCTGACCAGTGTCAATTCGTCAATATTGTTATCATGTTCTCGGGCTCCGCCCGCCTTGGCTCCTAAAAGTTTGCGGTGCTCTCTCATGCGTATTCGAATCGTCGTTCATGGCAACTTCCAAGAGAGGATCCAAACATCATACCATCATGATTCACAAACGATATCATCTATTTCACCTCATCGTGCGACAGCTGTTATTATTGGGGTTGGGTAAATCGAGCTCCGAGTTTGCGGCTGTGCGTGACAATCAAATTCAATATGACCTGATATGAGCGGCATCACTCCCTAACGTAAGTTGTCAATGTCATCACAATTGAATATTGAACCTCGAAGCCTCAAGGCTTTCATTGCTGTAGCCGTCAACATGGCATTTTTAGTATAACGGAGGCAGAGCGCTCCTTGAAGTTCTCACCCACTTTGTCCCCCAACATCCTGCCCAACGGCTGTCCTAACATCCATGAAATGTCAACCAGTGGGATTAGCAATTACTATCTGGAGGTGATCCAAGTCGGCTACTACCTCAGAGGTGTGTCTGATCATGTTGAGTTTCTGCCATTCTAACACAGGATACAAAGCTGGTGCTCTGTCGCTGCTAGTGTACGAGTATTGTACGTACGTTTATCGATTGCGTGACCAGGCCTCGCTGAAACTTGGTAGTTGTGACGCTGGATGACGAAGTATGTGCGCTTCGAGGTCTTTGTGTTTGATGATCGATTAAATGGCCGTCAGGTGGAACTGTTCTGGGTAAGTTCTTCAACACTATGCACTGCCTTTGGATTACATGGTTGTATGATGGACAGAAGAGGCCGTGGACATTAGCAACATATCTTTTTCTCTGGGTAAGAAGGTTTCTATCCTTACAACAGGCCCGCATAATGGAACGTCATTCCCACAGACTAGATATGGCGGCATGCTTCTCCTCGCGTAAGTCGGTTTATTTTCATTGTGTATAGCCGCCGACCAGGGACAGTTGCACATTATCCCGTACGTCAACGGCAGGATGTCATGCATATTGATCTTAGTTTTCGAATCAATTGTAGTCATCACAAGGGTATCAGACCGGATTGCTGTGCGTCGTACCCTCTTTTGCACGTTATTTAATTGACACGTTTATCCAGGCGTTCGTAGTTATTTTTTTTTCAGACACGTTTCTCATCAGCTGATACACCGCAACCTCATTTTACAGATGTCAGTTTTTTTTTTCGTCCTTCAGGCCTTCCTGTTTTGACTGGAAGTATAGGCAAAGCTTGGTTCTTCGTGGAGATAGGCCTCGGAATGGTCAATACATGGGTGATAGAAAGTGAGTATTGTTGCAGAAAAAAAAAAGTGAAATTCCATTGAAATCCATGATAAGTTATACTTTTCCTGCGGCTCTATGCGCTCTACAGTTGCTCCCGCAGAATAGCGTATGCTACTGTATTGGTATTCGTCGTGCAAATGTTTTCTGTAATAACCGTTGCTGCGATTCAATTGCCAAATAACTTCTGGTCCAGTACGTCGAAAGTTCGTGTTTTGCTGCCCTGTAAACTAAATGAGATGACTATTCGTGACTAGTGGGGGCGAGTGTCTTGGGCGGGGTTACGTATTGTGAAGTGCATAGCCCAATATCCAAACACGTAACTTGGTTGTATTGGGTCTTCTTTGCGCTGTAAGCAAAGGTTATCCCTATTGTTGCCAATAGACTGACTCCTTCAGCTTTCGAAGCCTTTATTCTCTCCCTTACCATACGAAAAGGACACGAGTATCATCGTCATCGAAACGGATCTTCTATTCCTCTAACCAATCTGGTCTCGACTTTATATTGGGATTCGGTCTATTACACCATCCTGTACGTCGATCTATACATGTCTTTCGACGTATCAGATGACGTATTCTTCAAAGTATCGAAGTCTTTTATATCTCAAATATTATCCTGAACTTGGTCAATGTGAATATTCCAATCTAACCATATATACGAGGGTTATGGTGCTGACCGAGTTTTGCAGGGCGAAAATTACGACGTCTTGTCGGCCATTGGTTTAACACTGCCAATAATTATGGGTGGACGGATGATGATCAATATTCGAAGGGTGATGTCTGGCGACAGATTTCGCCAGAGTCCGTCCTCCCCTTCTCAAATCACGTTCTATGTCGCGGGCATGCACGACGCTGATCCACCGCCTTCGTGGACCGTCACGTGCATCTAATGTCGCTTTTTTATTGCAAATGTTGACTTGTACAATTATCAAGAATATTACTCTCACATCGGACACATCTCGGATTTAGTATTTAAATATCAACTCGTAGCATTGGTCTTGCTTCGGGCCTTTTGTGTCTCGAGGTTAGGCCAGTATTGCATTTTTCATTCGTCACGAAAAATGACAAGAAAAATAATGCACGCAGCTTTCCCCTTGTAATTCGAGGTACATGAATCGTAAATCTATAGCGCGGCTTCAACGTACATCGGCTCATCTATCCAACTCGGACCGCTCCCCCGACCAGGGCCAGAGCCGGAAAACAAATCGTCGTCCAACGGTCCCGTCCAGACGGACTCATCCTTTTGCTTCAAAGCCTAACGTCCGGTCACTCAGCAACAGCCAACGCAAAAACTGGACCCCCCCTCCCTCACCTTTTTGAGATACTCTTTATCCTTGCCAATCTCGCGCTCGAGATGGCGCAGATGCTCACTCTGGTTCTGTACATCCTGCAAGAGGCTGTCCAGGTCTTGCTTCGTGTATTGCGGTGTGGCGTCGAAAAACGTGACCGTTCCGTCGGGGGAGATACAGGCGCTGATGTCTTTGGCCTCGATCTATCGCTCACGTGAATAAAAATAAGAGAGAGCGGGAGGGGGAGAAGAAGCACGCACCATGCTGAGTAACAGATTTCGAACCTCGGCTTCCGACTCGATCTTGATCGCCTTGGCGATATCACCAAGGCCGAGCGTAAGATAGGTAGACGTGAGCTTCTTCAACGTCCACCGCGGCGCACGGCGGAACGCCTGCACGACCAAACCGAGGTTCTTTTCCTAAGCCCGCCATCAGCGACACGGAACGTGCCGAGACCAAGCGCGTACCGCCGCGAAAAACCGCTGGTTTTCGTTCATAACCTGCTGCAATACCTCCATCTTGAGCGGATAGGCGTTAACAAACGCCTGATACGGCGTATTCTTCAAGGCGCGTGAGAGCGCTTGGTGGACATACCGCGGCAATCCCGACGTCTGTATCATTACACATGTCCCGCATGAGCATTTGGTAGGCCTCGCATACGCACACAGCACCCACCTTTCCTCTCGCAATCAGCTGAACAAGCTTAAGCTTCTTCAACGCCTCGAGCTGAATCATGGAAGGCACCACCGCCGGGCTTCCCACGCAAATCTCGAAAAAGTTTTCTGCCTCATCCCACCTCCGCATGGCTGCCAACGCTATTCCGCCTACATAGTGATATTTGAGGTTGTCGAGGTAGGTAATGTTGGAGAGCGTTGTGTCAATGTTGGATGTGGGCGTTTGGAGCACGGGGAGGGTGATGGTGAAGTGGCGTGTTGTAACACAGGCCTGGGGATGAGAATGGGAATGGGGAAAAAGGAGAAAAAGAAAGAGATGGACACTGACCAGTACGAATAATGGATGGATTGTCGTTAGATAAGAGCCGTCTGGTGGATATCTCGTCACTAGATAATACAGGGGCTCGATAGCCCACGCATCCTAACGCTCAGAAGAAGAAAAAAAAGGGTCACCTCAGATTGTCATGAGCCAACACGACGACTTACATGGTTCATCCTCGCAGCATACCGCGTAATCCCCTTGGCCAACAACGTGACTGTTGAAAGCGAAAAAGAAAAGAAACGCGTCATGACATTCATATACAACCATCATTCACAAAATCTCACCCCGATCAGGCGCCATCTGCGCTTGCTCCGGATCGAAATAGAGACAAAAGTTGGAAACGTACGCAGGCGGGGGAGGCGCCGCATCGAGCAACGTCAGCCTTGCCGACCTAACCAAAAAAAAAAAAAAACCCCGTCCTCCATCCTCACTCAAAACCGATAAAGGAACAACGACGTACAATATCCACAAAACACCCAACGTATTGTGCGCCACATCCAGCATCCCAAGCGGGTCCTGTCCGCCCGGGAAAATCCCTCCCAAAATGGCCTCCCTGCTCTCTTTGGGCAGCCCGTTCCGGAGCGTGTTGGACAGCGCGGCAAGGCTGGGCTTGGTACTCGTCGTGCTCGCGATCTGCGCCACAATCATGTCCAGCGTGGGCGGGTAGTTGGCGCCAGCCGCGATCGAGGCCGAGATCGAGGCCGAGACGGATCCCAGCGCAGATACGAGGGTGGGGATGAATGAGGTTGAGGTCGTGGCCGTGGTCGGGGCGGAGGCGGAGGCGGAGGCGTTGGAAGCAGAGGCGCTTGGACCAGCGGGCGAGGGCACAGTGGGTGCGACGGCTGTAATGGTGACCCCCGTCATCGCCGTCGTCGTGGTCGCAGTCGTGGTCGCTCCTGCTGAACTTGGATTGGCAGCGGGATCCAGAGACGGAGGCGGCCGATCTGCCATTGCAGATGCTGGAACGCTTGGGCTAGGAGACACGGGAGCTGCCTGGGACATCTCGGGATCTGCAAAGTTTCAGCGTGTCGGCAAGCTGCCAGCACATATAAGACACGTAAATAAGATTCAATAATGTTTAATCTAACATGCAATTCAAATACAACTTTCGCTCATTCCGTCCTGTGATGTTGGTACCAATGAATCAAGCCAGCCGTCTAGGGAACAAACGTCAATCTATAGTTGCCACAAGGCCCCTGAGCCGCTCACCGAACTGTCATGTCCTTTGACATCATCGGGCTTGCCGAGCTGAGCAAGGATGTTTTTGGCTAGCACCTTACCAAGCTCAACACCCATTTGGTCTGAAACCAAGCCAGTCAGTCCCAACTCGCACTTCAGCCACCAAGCGCGTCACGTACCATATGAGTTGATTCCCCAGATTACTCCCTGAACAAAGATCTTGTGCTCATACAGCGCAATCAGCGCTCCTACGCCGCCGTCAGCACGGCACCGATCAAAAAGGCAACATTAAACGTACCCAGCGTCGCAGGTGTCAGCAACGGGAACATGATGCTGTTGCTCGGTCTGTTGCCCTCAAACACCTTGCTCTTCACCAACACCTCGCTTGCCCCTGGCCCCAGCTCCGCACGAACCTGCTCCTCCGTCTTGCCAAATGCCAAAGCTTCCGGTTGCGCGAAAAAGTTGGACAAAAGGATCCGGTGATGCTTTGACCCGTGGATAGGGTTGTGTGTGGTTGCGGGCGCAATAAAGTCAGCCGGGATAAGCTTCGTGCCTTGATGCACAAGTTGGTAGAACGAAGTGTTGCCCGTTGGTGCCTGCTGCGCCCCAGATGATTGGCTAGAGCGATCAAGGTGAGTGACGTTGATACCCGCTTTGCACTGCTACATACCCCGGTCTGGTAGTCCACGCGCGAACCGCCCTTGGTAATGAATTTACCGTTGGATTCCATGTCTCCCTGCAGAATAGTCATTATATCCGCTACACTGCACGCTATATGCGCACCTGTTGGAAGTAGTCGGCAAACTTGTGAAGGTACTGGTCGTACGGCAGCAATGCCAACGTCTGCGCACCTATATCGAGGTCAAAAACAGACGTCGAAAGCGTCCTTCATGCCCACCATAGAAATCATTGTACCAGATCCCAATCAATGCCAACAAAACCGGCAGATTCTCCTCCAACGGCGTCTCCTTGAAGTGTTTGTCCATCCCGTGGGCACCTTTCAACAGTTGTTCGAAGTTATCGTATCCAATCACAATCGCAATCGACAACCCAATCGCGCTCCAAAGACTGTACCGTCCCCCAACCCAGTCCCAAAACTCAAACATGTTCTCCTTTGCAATACCAAACGCCTCAACAGCATTGGTGTTCGTGCTCAGCGCCACAAAGTGCTTGGCAACGTGCGCCTTGTCCTTGGCGCTCTCAAGGAACCACGCACGAGCCGTCTCCGCATTCGTGATGGTCTCCTGCGTCGTAAACGTCTTGCTCGCAATAATGAACAGCGTCCTCTCGGGATCACATTCCCTCAACGTCTCGGCTATATGCGTCCCGTCGATATTGGACACAAAGTGCGCCGCGAGGTCGCGCTTGCAGTAGGGCTTGAGCGCCTCGGTGACCATCACCGGTCCCAAGTCCGATCCGCCAATACCGATGTTGACGATCGTGTCGATCGTCTTACCCGTGTACCCTTTCCACGCGCCCTCTCTGACGGCGGTGGAAAACTCTTTCATGTGTGCGAGCACGCGAGGAACCTCGTCCGCGCCCTCTTCTGCAATGCTAAAGTCGTTAAAGTCGCGCAGCGCGACGTGGAGCACAGCTCGGTCTTCGGACGTGTTGATGTGATGTCCCTGCAAACATCTGGTCTCTGTACGTCTCTACCTCAAGCTTCCTTGGCGAGCGAAAAGAGCGTGGACAAGATGGATTCCGTGATCAGGTTTTTGGAGTAATCCAGCAAGATCTTGACATCTGGGCCGGAGGTAGAGTTGTATTCTACCGAGAGCTTGGAGAATCGGGATGGATCCTGTGCAAAGAGATCTTTGAGAACGAGTCTAGCCTTCTCGTTGCTGTAGATCTCCTGGAGCTTTTTCCAGGCATGATACTCTGTCAGAACGCGTGAGATAAGGGATATCTTATCAGATATGTTTATTGGTGCGCACCAGAGGCGAGTCGGCCGCTCATGATGGTGGTGGATGGGAGGGAACGGCGATTGGGAGGAGCAGGGTTGACTTTTAAGACGCGGTGCAGGTGACGTGGCGATTGTCCACCGCCAGCGGCACCCCGCTCAATATGCCCATTACGTCATGCATGTTTAAACCTCCAAATATCTTTTGATTGAGCTGTCATCGTCAGCACATAAAACCACCTGGGAACGAAACAGATTGAGCAGGTATAATTATGTACAAAATATTGAACTTGCTACATATTACAAGCCTACTTCTCGTTGCGTCGGTTAACGGGACATCCGTCTAACGAAGCGGGTTTTGCAGCACCTGTGCCGCGCTCCAACACTGTTCGGCACATACAACACGTTTTTTGCGAGTCCGTTGATGTTGTACATACAACAGCTTGACATTACACCAGCCCGTCTTTCCGATCACTCGTGACCTTGCTAATGTCAATTCCTGTCTAGGAACGAAACGCGACAAAAAGATGGACATACTTGAGATCCAGAACTGTCAGTGGCCACGGAGAAATCGGGTACCGTCAATGTTGCCAGCGCCGTCACGTCGCCTTGGTTTGACGGATGGTTCAACAATAGCGATCTACCGTTCAGCCTACATAATCCAAAAAATGAGCCGCAGTTCGACGGCGGCACGTGCATTGCCACTCACAGTGTAACCAATGAGAGTGCATATGCTAAGTAGATAACGTCAGTCCACTGCTCGCTCGTCGTCCCCCTGACCTACCGCTCGTAATGGCCAACGTAAGCGCTATCCATGGACCTGGAGAGAAATAAGAATTTCATTCCAAGAATGCCGCGTGTTGGACGTACCTGGGGAAGAAACACTGCAATACTAGACGTCTAGGTCAAACGACAGTCAGATCTAACCGTGCAGGGGCACGCACTGCCACCACAACAGCCAAAGCGAGCAAGCTGTCACACATTAGTGAGACATACAATAATAATCTGGCTACCAGAAACGTTACCTTGTGATCATTCCAGTTTCTTCCCGAATGTTAACGAAATGCCGAGGATGTAGATAAGAAAAGGCACTGACGAATAGTCCATAGCACGACCGTATCCAAGACATTCATAGCCCTTAGGTGCGCTTTAGCATTGGCCGCATAAACCACGACGGAATAATCGCACCGTTGCGAATTACACCTGCTGGACCTCCTTAACCTCAGCAACACGCAACACAGCGTCGCAGTGATCACTATGTCCACGACCCCCGTTGCAGAATACCAAGTTATGAGCAACCAGTGAAGCTTCTGCTCAAGTTGGACAAACTCTTCCGGCGATTTATCCGTCACGACCATAGAATAAGTGATACCCGCACATAAATTGTATATGATGATTGTCCAGCACACGATTGGGATGAAGAGGCTCTTTGAGAGACGGTATATTCGTAGAGTGTAGGTGGCCTGATGTCGTTTTCGAGGGGTTGAGGAGCGAGGGATTCAACGAACGTTGTTCAGTCTCACCTGAACCATGCATTGAATGAGGGAAGCAAAAATAGAACCAACGTTTATCAAGAGTGGAATCTTTCCGGCACTTGGACCCACAGCTATCATCAGTTGATGAAAGCCACAACCAAGGCAAGCGAGGAACGTCGTGTAGAAAATCCTTTTGATGCGGCTTTAGAGAGAGAGAGACGAACGAAGGTCACCTTGAAGCGCACCATATCAATCCAACCTTGCAAATGCCTGTCAGTAAACTTTGCATTTTCACGTTCGTTCACACTCACCAAAGCCTTCATTACAACATAGTCCGTTTGGAATTTGCGATAGTAGGAGAAGGTGAGAACGGTCGTCATCCCCCACACCGCGGTAGTGACCATAATAGCCGCCCCGAGCGACTGCAGCAAGTCCTGCTCATTGGTAGGACATGGCACATGAAGGGCAAGGCGCGGGAGCGGGGAGAGGAACGAGTCGTAAAATGTAGGCAACTTTGTGCCCGTCAATCCACCCAACCGTGCCACGCCAAGGGTCGGCGGCGACAGTTCATCAGGGCTGGCGGGGAACGGAGACAGACGCACATAACTGTCAGCCTGGTTGGGGTACAAGGGAAAGACCTAAATTGGTGAAACGCGTCAGGGCCTGCCGACTGATCCCGCCACAATTTCTGAGCTTCCTGATCTAATCATCCCACTTTGAACATAAAAACGGCAACAGAATGAGAACGATCCTTGTGTCTCTTGGGTTACTTACGACCTTGTGACAGTTGAATTGCTTTTACAACGTCCAACGTCAACGAGGTTGCTAACGGGTCCGTTCCAGCGACGCCGAAGATCACAAGTCTGGACGATCGGGGATCGGGGCGAACGCCGAGGCAAAGAACAGTCGTGTGAAAAAATACCTCGGCACGCACAGAACGTCATTGGAACTTGAAAGTACAACCCGAGCTCGAACTCGGTACAAAATTAGCTACTCTCCCAACGAACATCAATACAGGCCCGGATCGCTTGCAAAATGTGCAATCTGTCGCGCTGCATTTATCAGCACGACAAAGTTTTGTTGCCCCTCTGGTCTCCCCGAAGTATCCGATGTCGCATTATATGGGTTGAGCGGATTGCGAATCCCAACGTCTTTTTTAATGCCGTCAGCCCAAGAAATAGGGCTCGACGCCTTTGCTGCCGAACACCATGTGTCATTCCAGCGATTGATCAACAATCCGTGATAAGTATCTCTTGAATGTAATTCGCTAAGCTTCTTAATGACGCTGGCTTGCTACTAGGGCCTCGTTCAACTGGGGAATCGGGGCTTTTTGCACGATCGCCAAGATACCCGTCATCCCAGCTTCAGCGCACCCGTTTCCAGTCGACCAAATGCCAGAGTCGTCAACGTGCAGATACATCGTGTGCAGGGAGGTGTCGCTTGACCCGCAAGGTTTGCCTATACAACGCCTACGGTTCGACTGCCTTCTGAAGCCAAGCTATCCGTGGTCATACGGTAATACGTGATGAGCGGAGGCGCCACATAGATAAAATCAGCCCATTACAGAATCTCAGGAGATATTCGGTGCCGGGTGCTTTTTCTAAATATAGCGGTGCTTTTCGCCTTCAAGGCGCGCGTTTCAGCCCAAGCAGCGGCGATCCCGGCACCGGCACTACTTGACTGGACAATTTCCCTTTAACCGTTTGATGAAATTACGAAAACTTGACGACATATCATGCCTAGTTCATGTTCAGATCTGAAGAAAATCAAGACCGAGCACTGCATTGTCCAAACTGATTCGAAGCCTGGACACGCTTCGTTCTATGGCAAGTCAGTGCATGAGAGCGACTGCAGACAGAGGTTTCTCTCTCGTCTACCGTTTCTGATTCGGCGCATGTTAGACTCCAAGGTTGTCTCAATCATCCTCCGAAAAACGCTCGCTCAACCTTATCTGGCATGCCGATCGGGAAGGAACTTCTGTGACGTCCATTGGTCCGGCTACTATAATATCGTAATAAGAATGGCGCTGTATTCAGAAAACCTCTCTCGGGTATCCGACAGATATGGACGTTGATCCGGTGATCAATCAAAACAAATGCGCACATAAATTATTTCGTAGTTCCGTTTTGGCTGTGTTCTATAACTACAGGCTGCCGCTGCAAGTCTAATAAACCTGTATGGCATAGAGTGACGGCGACCCAACGCGACACCGAGGAAGGAGCGGCGACTATATATATGCGAGCGCCCAAGATGGCGTCGGTTCAGAATCGTCGTTCACGCTAAGCGTGATTTGAGACAGTGTGGGCGAAGTGAGATATTCGTCAGATATCGTCTTACGAATATTGATCATCATCCGTCCACCCATAATGATCGGTAACGTAATCCCTGGACCGGACATAATGTCGTAATTTTTATCCTGTCGATCAGTCAGTAAGATGAACCTGGCATATGGTCGAAAACGGAACATTACGTTTATAAAAATCAGGACGATGTTGATAACATGGACCATCTCCACTCTTCAAGGCATGTCATGACCTGTCACGCCAAATAACGGTATAAAAACAACTTACAAGACTGAGTAATATATTGAATCCCAATACAATGTTGAAATCAAGCGGGCCAGACGGGAAGATTCTCTCCGAGAACGATAATAACTGATTCCTTTTCGTATTGTAAGGAAGAGTGTGAATGTTTCGAAACTGAGGGGAGGTTGTTTGCTTGCCGAAGAACGGGACTGTTGACTTACATTCCAAAGCACGCCCAATACAACCAAGCTATTCGTCTGGACCGATCATCATTTACTTCACAATAAATGACCCCACCGAATCTGTCTGCATCCACTGGTCGCCATCTCATTCAGCTTACAGCCACAAGACATGATCTCTTTGACATACGTGACCGCACGGAGGTCGGAAGTCCGAACGAAGCAACTGCAGTCACGGACAATATTTGCACAATGAACACCGCCGCAGTAGCAAGCGCAATTTTGCGGGAGCAATGGTAGAGTGCATAGAGTCGCAGAAAAAGCACAGCTCAAGTACCACGAACTGTCAGCAGAATTTCAGTTTCATTCCACGACATTACGCACCTTCTATCACCCACGTATTGATGACTCCAAGGCATACCTCCACTACAAACCAACCTATACCTACGTCCAGTCAAGATGGAAGGATTTAAACACTGAGAAAGGATCCCCACATCTATGAAAAGAGGTCAAGATAGGTTCAGTCAAGAAGGTATCCAGGCAAAACACGAACGCCTGCAGAAGCGTGTTTATAAAATCAATCAATGTGCGGAAGAAAATAAGACACACAGCAATCATATTCGACGCGTGTGCGACGACTAGAACTGGTGTAAACTTTCGACGAGAGTGACATCTTGACGTTGACATACGGGATAGTGTGCAGCTGTCTCTAATCAGTAGGTGCGCAAAATGAGAATGCGCCAACTTACATCAGAAGAAGCATACCGCCATATCTCGTCTGTGGAAATGATGCTGCTGCGTTGTGTTATGATGTTAGAAGACAATAGTTCCTCACCCAAAAGAACAGATATGTTGCTGTTGACCGTGGCCTCTTCTATCGTGTAATATAAAAGTAAGTGGCCACTGATGTGTAGCGTCGACAGTGGCAGACTCACCCAGAACAGTTCTACCTGATTATTACTAAGCCGAGTTGTCGAGCGCAACATCTGGGGAGCACTTACTTCGTCGTCCAACGTCAGAACTGCGAACTTTCAGCCCGACCTGGACGCACAGTAAACAAACGGACCCACAATAGTCGTATACCAGCAACGATAGTGCACTGACTTTAGGTTCCGAGTTAGAAGCGGTTTAAAAACTAATCATGTAAAACATACTTTTAAGAAGGTAGCCGACGTAGATCACGTTCAAATAGTCATAGTCAACCGTACCGACTGACATTTCACGGGTAGTCGTAGCGGACTACGCAGCCAAGGGGGAGGAGCATTGCAAGCATGCTAAAATATCATCGGCTTTAGCGGAGATCCGACAATTTGATTTCAAGCCAGTTGATTTACGTACAAGGCCAGACAACAAATGTATATATGGTGACCGTCTGAGTTCCAAAACAGGCGCCAGGCGCCCGTTTGAATTGCGGATATATGCGAACTGGAAGAACATTTGCACAGGAAGAGATGGCGGCGATTGACCGTTGCTCATACAGAGAGCTGTTCGTTTTTCATTTTGTCTTAACAAATGTTTTGTTGATTACATTCATGTGTTGTATTTTCCGGGGCATTGCTACCGGTAGTTTCTAGTGACACATCGTTACATAGTATCTACAATGATAATTTCTATTCAAAGAAAAAAAAAAGAAGAGATGGCGGCGTCCTATTTATGTGTACCTATTTGTTAGTATTGATGGTAACCCTATTACAAACTTTAAACCCCACTTGTTAAGCTTATTATAATACAAGCATTCTTCGTGTTTATTCAGATCTGAATATACGAGGTGAGTTTTTTGATCAAAGGCATTTGTAAGTATTGAAAGCCGAAAGGTTTCAGACAAAGACATCATTCCCAGAAGACAACGGGCAAGAACGAAATGGAGAAGACGTGCATTGCACCTGAGAGATCTATCATACGTCGAGGTGGCAGGACACGGAGCTCCAAGAACAAGGCAGATGCTAGGACAAGAGGAAACCCAGTGGTTCGACCTCAGAGACGTAAGCGAGGAAACGTTTTAAACCCCCCATGACTCATAGACGACCAGACTTGCCAACTGAAGTCGTCCAGCAGATCTTTGCTGTATTTTCTATGCCACTTTCAACATTCAATCTTAGGCGATTTCCATGGTTTCTCGGCCACATCTGTTCAACATGGAGACACATATTTCTATCCATGACCGTTGAATTCTGGGATAGTATTGAGGTGGAGTTTTTCGAGTGGAGGTATGAACGTCCGGCTGGACATCATCCGCTTCTTCGTGGAACGCAAACCAGAAGCCCCGTTCTCTTTGCATGTGATAGCACCAGATCATGTTTCGAAATACAGTCGACGAGCAGCGGATCACATACGCCGAGGAATGAAAATGCTGGCTAATAATTCGATGCGTTGGAAGAAGGCATCATTCAATCTATCACCCCAAGATCTGTTGCCGTTGATTCATGCAAAGGATCGTCTCCCCATGTTGCAGCAGATTGATCTGCCTTTTCTATGGTTTCCGTCTGATAATCCGCTGTACGAGGTATTCCAACATGCCCCGTCCTTGACCATCGCCAGTATCAGGAGCCTTGCTGATTGGAAACTTAACTTATTGAACTTGAAGAAACTATCTGTGGACAGCCTAGGATCTGAGCCTTTTGCCGCTTTACTGCAAATGACGAAATTGGAATGGCTCCAGTTATGTTGTTCACCCGATTCCGCCATATCGCCTAATACTATTGTCTTTCCTAATTTGACCGTGTTGACGTGCTCCGTTGGTTGGTTGCATTACTTCAGAACGCCTGCACTGGAGGACCTCTCTGTCGATTATTTCAAGAATCCTAGTCCCAACAACATTGTACCCCCCTTCCTGTCTGGTTCCTCATGCGGCTTGAACATCCTGCGTCTTAGCATAACTTCAACTGGAGCAGAGACAGCCCTAGAAATTATCAAGTGCACACCCCGAATTACCCTACTTGCGTCTTATTAGCATCCGCAACATGGGCGATGTCCTCAAGCAGCTTACCATCTCAACGAATCAAGAAACGCTCGCCCGTCACTTGCTATCATTCACCCTATATATTATGACTGCTGACGATGACAATATGGACCTGTTATTTGACATGGTTTCGTCGCGGACTGTTAGTATTGCAACCGACAATGGTGATTGCACGAGATTACAAGAAATGGACGTAGGCGGATGGCTGGACAAGGTGTCGCGATTTATAAAGAGAAAGATAGCCGCACTTTGCACAGAACGCAGAGTTCAACATAAGTGGATCGAGATTCCCGCTTGATCATAGTGGTTGCCACCAAGTATCAAGTAGATTGTAATATGTAAGTTGATTCGTTGGATAAGGATTATATATTTCGTGTACTCTAGCAGAAAACCTATCAAAGTGAAAATTGAACATTTTCAACCTGAGACTTGAAGCTTGATGACTGCCTCGGATGTTGCTCCTTTGTGTGTAAGATAACATTTGTAAGAGAAGGTAACCACGTGGCTTTGTGTTCTAGGTTTCTATTTAGGTTTCTATTTATAAGACAGTGCGAATATCCTTCAACTTGTACCGTGGATTTCAAAACTTGAGGCCATACTGAGGTCCCTCAATTGAATCTTCCATATTGTTCCAAGTAGATGCCAGTCCTGTGACCCATGAATCACACTTTGCAGGGAGTATCATGACGTCGGTAAACTTCCAGGAATAGCGATCATACACAACACTACGGAAGCAGCCGCGGTATTATCTCCATCGCATGACTCAAGAATGACGGATGACTACCGAGTTCTCCTACTTATAAGCAGATGCTAGGGTGGCATCCTCATTACAGAGCTTCTATCCCAGACAACTCGAGATGGTGGACCGCCTACTGGTTTTCATCTCACTTCTCGCCTTTTGTATCACCGTCACATTCACCCGATTCCTTCTAAACAGACGATACCAGGCTCGTCTCATCAAGTTGAAGGGTCCAGTCAACAAAAGCTTTCTTTTCGGCAGAGTCAGGGAGGTGTTTGCCTCGAAAGACCGTGCTTCTCTTTATGCACGCTGGGTAGGTGAATACGGTCCTGTGTTCCAAATGCCAATCCAGTTGGCCGAACGATCTGTCGTGCTTTGCGATCCCAAGGCTATCCGGCACCTTTTCTCCAAGGACACGTTCACCTATTACCGTCCCCCATTTACCAGGACTGTGTCTAAGGCTTTTGTAAGCAAAGCTAGATTTAGACGTTTCAGGTCCATTTTCTAATAGTACATTATCAGTTTGGCTCCAATATGCTGTTTGCCGAGAGCGAAGACCATCATAGGTACGTCTATGGAAAGTTTCATATGTAATGGCGTTCTTAAACGTTTCAAAGACAACGTAGGGCACTGACACCCGCGTTTAGTAATGCTGCGCTGCGTGCAGTAACAAGTGTATTTTACGACTCCGCATACAAGGTAAGATTGACTTGATGTATAGCAAATGCCTCCTCTGAATGCCCACCCAGGTCAAAGCAAATTGGAGCGCTTCATTTGAGTCCAATAACGAAGCCGTAATCGATGTACAGAAATGGTATAATGTCCGGAAATAAAAAGGATCGGTCAAAGGCTAACATATTATTTTTAGGATGAATCGAATCACGTTAGTTTTTACCCAGTCGATTACTCAGGTCTCATATTTCCCATAGGCTTGACTCCATTGGCATTGCTGGCTTTGGCCACGATTTCAAGGCTCTAGAAGGATATACACCACCTATTCTCAAAGTGTTCGAATCATTTAACACGGTTAAAAACAATAGTCGACGTTTATTTTTCCTCCTTGGCCCGATTTTCCCCCAAATTGTCAATATGCCGACAGAGAGGTCACGGATGTTTTGGAAAATGAAAAAGGCAACGTCAGATATAGCTACTCATCTTCTCGACGATACCCAAAGAGAAAAGGAAAGTTCGAAAATTTTCAAGGACAAATCGATCCTCGGTCTGTTAGGCACGTATTATACTCCCTTTATTTGTGATTCGTGTTGTTTATTATGTTGGATGGCAGTCAAAGGAGAAACAAATGGTGCAAGTTTCAAGTTGAATCACGAGGAAGCTATGTCGCAGGTACACCTACTTTCATTCACGATAATCAATGACTCACAGTCAACAGATTGTGTGTAAATCCTAAGTTAAACGTTTTAGCCCCAAAACTAATACTGTGTGTATGGATAGAATTTACTAATGCTTGCTGGTAAGTACTTGTTCTTTTGGTACGCTTTGATCGCTGACCATTTTTTGCAAAGGCTATGAAACGACATCTGGTAAGTACATATTACTATTCTTCTGCAGGTTACGATCGTTAGTAACGAACGCAATTTTCATAGTCGGCTTATCGGTACGTACACATCGCTTTTAGCTGTGCTTGTTCTGATTCTTTACTAGTGGGCACTAGTCCGAACTAGCCCGTCATCCAGAGATACAGAACAAGCTAAGGGACGAGTTACGCGAGTTTGCAAACAGTGATCCCACGTGGGACCAATTGACATCTGGACTCCCTTATCTCGATGCTGTTGTGCACGAAATATTGAGATTTCATGCTCCTGTGGAGGAATTAAGCCGCGTGGTATGTCTTCTGCTCACTATTCGTGGATCATCTGTTAAGACGTCTTTAGGCTGTGGAAGACGATGTTATCCCCTTAAGTTCCCCAATTCCAACTGCAACCGGACAAATGGTGGACTCGCTCTTTGTTCCTAAAGGGACAAGACTGACCGTGCCGGTCTCATTCATTAACCGCAACGAAAAGTTTTGGGGCCCTGACGCGAATTCTTTTGTTCCTGAGCGATGGCTACAGGAGAATACATATATGCCCAAAGATCTTCAAGGGCACAGACATCTCCTAACGTTCGCGAATGGACCGAGGATATGCCTAGGAAGAGGATTCGCTCTGGCCGAGTTCAAGGTACGACTGTTCTTTGCCATCACAAACCACATACCATTACAATTTGTTTGTTGTAGGCTGTACTGACGGTCCTGATTCGAAACTTCAGTTTCGAGCTATTAAATGGACCGGATACGAAACTGGACGTCCATGTAACCCTGTTGCCACGACCTAAATCGGCCGGCGAAGAGGGAGCTGCACTCCGTATGCGAGTAAGACAGGTGTTGGACTGATAATAAGCGCGTGGTGTCATACTGTTCCATTAAGTCAGAAGGGTATTTCCTGATGCGCTTGGGTCACGGGCCTTCGCCGATATCTGATGTATCTGTCCAAATAGCTTTGCCACGTTTTCGAGAATGCACAGGTATCTAATTTGTCACTATTCGAAGTCGGACTCTTTCTCCTACCGTCCCCATCTTTCGCCACGATAAAGGGAAACTATAAAAGTTTCACTTTGCGGTACTAGCCTCTAGGTTACCCACTCTCGAGCCATGAAACTCCTTTCTGCAATCACTTTGATACTGCTTAACAGAGTCACCGCTCGTCAGATCACAGTAGGCAATGTAAAGCTTAACGATGTAACGCATCTCTCATAGGTCCATAACTTGCAGATTTACAACGGCTGTCCATTCACTATATGGTGAGTTTTCCCCTTCTCTACTTGTTTTTCTAATGTCTTTTCAAATAGGCCTGTAGTAAGCCATTAGATTCGATTTCGCCACGAAACTCCGACTGCTTTCCAGATATTTACTGGTACTGGTGCTGGCCCAAACTTTCCGACGGGGTATATCCTCACCTATGGCTGGCTGCGATTATTTTCTGAAACGGAAAAAATGGACAGCCAATCCTTACACAGCTGTCACATTCGATGTGCCAGACAACTGGACAACCGGAAGAATCTGGGTACGTTGGAGTAACTTCAAACCGGCCCGATTTTGATTGCATGTAAGGGGCGACGTGACTGCGATTTTAGCCAGGGTTCAGGACCAAACACTTGCCTTAGCGGTGGTTGCGATGGTGGTTTACTCTGCACTCAGCCTGTAAGTTTGCGGAGCCGGTGGAACATGTTATTCACATGCTGTGAACATAAACAAGGGTGTTCCGCCTTGGCTGAATTCGCGCTCGGAGCCAGCAGCTGGGATTACTTTGACGGTAATGTTTTGCTCGTTTATCAGGGATCAATATCTCACCCGCGCAGTATCCATTGTCGATGGCTACAACCTCCCAATGAAAATCAATAGCAGCCCTGGATGTCACGAAGCCAGTTGTCCCAGTCGACTTGGCACCAAATTGTCAGCCAGCTTCTATCTAGCATTAGAGACTTGCCTGTAACTTATGTTTTACAGGTCCGGCACCTCTCAAAGGTCCTCTTGATCATAATGGTTTCCCGATTGGATGCAAGAGTGCTTGTCTGGCCAACTTGGATGGAAACCCAAGTAATCATTGCGCAATTGCCACCAATTAATAATCTGACCCGTGTCTAGACGATTCGCCCAACTGCTGCACGGGTTCACATCATACTGCCTGCTACGTGCCCTCCCTCAGGTGAGCCTTCTCGTTCGATACATTCAAGGTAAAAGTATTAATCATGACACAGGTGTTGCGTATTATAGTTATTTCAAAGATAATTGTCCCGACTCCTATGTTTTTGCTTACGACGAGTCCACTGCTCCCTTGCTTTGCCCATCCGCCTCCAGAGCTGTTTATACAGTTACCTTCTGCCCCATACCCGCCCTCATGGAAGAGGACGACACCGCTGGCAAGTGGTACCCGAGCCAGGTTGATTCAGAGGCAGTTTTGAGCTGAACGTTTGATCAAACGCTTTTCAATAGACGTGACTCGCCAAAGTAAAATCATGTGAAGATAAATAATCATTGATGATATCGTGTATTTTCGCTTGCGAGGTGATTCTTCTTCGGCAAATCGCCCGAATGATGCAATGCAATCACACTCTATCCCTGCAATTCGCGTGATAAAGACGTGGAGACATCTGGTGCAGTCTGGAATATTTGCGCTTATGAGCAGCCATAGACGAGCAATAAAGTGGGACAAGAATTCAAGAAGCAACGACAGTGCACGATATTAACCACGCTCAAAATGTCGTACAACAATATACCGCGACACGCCGTCGTCCTGCACAACGCGCACCCTCTCCAACGTAAAACCTTTTCGGCGAGGCTCCCAAACCGTAAATAATACCAATATGCCATACCGATAATAGACACGCAAAAGCCCGCAACAAGGTGTGACTGCACAACAAAAGCGCGTTAAAAGGGGGGGGGGGATTCTCAACCTGAAACTGCAACATACCCAGTACGGTAGGTCCTGGTACGGCTGTGATCGCCTGCTTGGCGGGATGAACGGAACGACTATCAAAACCCAGTTGGATAAGAAGTAGACGATTACAACCAGTTTTGGGGCCCTGAACGGCGGAGACCAGTTATAAGACTGATAAGCCCGTGTATAGAGCAAGATCAGTCCCAGAGAGACGAACGTGTTGACAATTGATATGCAGTATGACGATACTATTAAGCTCACCATTAGCGTCTCGTAGTTTTTGGAGTAAAGGGAGCAAACGTCTTACAGCTAATGAGAAATGGGAATACGTCACGGGTCGGCGCAAGAAAGAGGAACAGGCATGAGACCAGGTATTGCGAGGAAAGTGCATTCATGGGTGCACCGTATGGTGCATTGCTTGCCAAAAATGAAGACCAGGGGAGTATTCCTTCACGGCCGAGTTCCTGGATAACTTTTATGGACCGAAGAGTTAAAATGGGTTTTAAAGGTATCAGAACGTTCGTTCGTACCTCGTCCTTGAGCAAACTGCCCTGCAAGTAAATTCCCTAGCACAGATAGGGCAATGAACGCGCTCAATATCTGCGATGCTATCGATGGCGTGAAAGGTGTTGAATAGACCACCCACCCTTTCTGTTTCCGGGCCAAACAGGTTACGAAAGAAGAGGGCCCTAGCATATACGTTCAATATTTCGTTATCAATGTAGTAGACTCCCATAACTTACGCTACAATTTGGCGGCTAGTTAAAACATCGCGCTTTGAAACAACGGCAAAATACGCGACGTTGATGAGCAGGTAGGCTATTGTTATCAAGAACATGGCTATCGGTGCTGCACGTTTTATGGTACGAATAGGGTTCTTTACTTCCGATAGTGCATAATTGGCAGTGGAATAACCGAATGAATGACCTAACGAGGCATTGAATCCCGCAAGCGCTTGCCACGAAAAAAAGCTCAACCTCACCAGATAACGTTGTAAATGCCAGTAACGAATGCAGAGACATCTGTTCCCGAGCCTTCCCAGAAGTGTCGCCATTCGAAATTGTGAGGAGGGTCGTATTCGTCACCGACTTGAAAGCCAGGCACTCCAAGAAGAGAAAGTATGCCGGCCAGAGCGATGGCTGAAAGGATGAGCAATTTAAACATGCCAAGGAAGTTTTGCAATCGGACGCCCCATTTGAGCATGGTTCCGTGAATTAACACGAGGCTCGTAAGGCACAAGAAAGCAATTAGCTGCGTGTTGTACTGTGATGGGAAAATGCGGACGGAATGCATAAAGTCTTGGAATACAGATGTTAATAAAATTGCTAAAATAATTAGATGAATGTCTTACATTGGCTGAAAACTATGCTGTTCGCAGCTGCAGTTCCCTGGCACCCAGTTAGACAGAGCCAAGAAATGACGAGATAACGCACCATCAAGAACAGGTACACTGCATATGTACAAGTTATGAAGAACTTTGGGCGTCGATATATGAATTCGAGGTAGTTCTTTTCACCTCCACTGCGGGGTAGGCCCTACAAAAAGAAATGACATCAATCATGACGGGAATCCAGTGACGTTACACACGCTTCCAAGTTCGACATATACTGCCGTTCCTGTGGCGGCAATCGTAGCGCCCAAAAGCCACATGATGAACGTAACACCGACACTACCCGAGGCACGTAAAATGAGGCTTGGAGTTGCGTATATGCTATGTCCTGGATTCAACACATTTTCAACGAGTGAGCTTATATGAGCCTCTTACCCAGATCCTATCACACGGTTGAAGATGAGGAAAACGGCACTCAGGACGCCTAGAATGGGGAAACGTCAATGAATGGACAGGAGGAGGGGGACCAGGAGGAGCAGTAATAACCAAGTTGACGTTTGTCCTGTGGGACGTCGTCAAAGGACTCTCCGTCTCGTGCTGAAAGGACTCCGTCAGTGGGGAATGAACTATAGAGTCTAACGAGACGCACTAGGAGCACCTTCAACTTCATTTTCCTGACGTGGCCTAGGCGGGCCAGCGGCATCGGCTGTAGTGAGTGCAGAGTCGTCGGTGGAACCGTAGAGGTTCTCGGAACTGCTAATTAGACGTTGGTCTTCTGAAGCCATGTTAAGCAGTGTCGAGTCCGCGAATCGGTTTAGTGACTATAAGCTTAGGGTAGACATGAACCCTGGTGCCGTATTGATGGAACAAATGCGGCTGGATGACATCGTCACGCTTTAGCATGATTATATCATATTGACATTACAGTTCAACGTTCAACATCGCAACGCATGACATGAGTCAATAGGTTTGTCCTCGGCTGCGTCACGGCCACAGGGTGCGATACGACGGTTCAATAAGGCGTGGTATGCAGGAAATTTTATTGGCCGGGTTTGCTTTGCGGTTCTGGCTCCGCTACCAATCCCGTTTCCGTTCTCTGCGTCCTCGCTCCCCGCGTTGTCCGCCTCTCGCGTCCCTCTCGCTCCGCCCGGCCCCTCCGTATCGGCTATCGGACCCGCGGTGCCCCGCGACATCTTGCAACAGTCGTTCCTGCTGCTCACTCTGCGCGCGGACATCAGCCAAGATCGCCTCCAACTTGGACGCTGTTTTTTGTAGCTGACGCATCGACTCCTCAAAGAGCCCTATGAGCTCCGGTCCGTCGTCGTCATCCGCTTCGCCCTCCGCCGACTCCTCCGCATCGCTCACGGCGATGATCTCAAGCGATTTCAGCTGCTTCTTCATCTCACGCCCCACCGCCGGCTTTCCGTCGACCTCGCATTTTGTTTTGGAGCGTTGACAAGTGGCGCAAGCCTTCCCTCTTCCCGTCTGTGGCAGGCATATCTCCCCCCGGCTGGCGCATCTAGTAGCGTCAGTTCTCCGCCTCGGACCCCGCCTCGGATATTGCGCTCACCTATCGCAAACACGCCATGTGCTCGGCGTGATGGACTTGCGCCGCTTTGACGGCCCTGCCTCTGCGTTTGCACTCCCTGCCCGTGCCCGTTTTCCCTTGACCTTCGCCCTTGCCACCTCTTGCTTGTTTACCCCCACGGCCGCCTCCTCCGCCAACTGATCCAGCTCCTCCGCTTCAACCTGCGCCCGCATAGTTTCCATGTACATAGGCGAACTGCCGCGTGCCACCTGTCGGCTTTTTGGGCGCGGCTTGGGTCTCTCCTGCTGTCGCCGAGTCTCCTCAACCAGTCGCTTCCGCTCCTCCGCCTCCTCTTTCCACCGCCTCTGACGCTCTTCCTCCTCACACCGTCGTTGCTCTTTCTCCTCCCGGGCCCGTTTTTCCTTCCTTTGCCAACTCCGCCCGGACCACCGCCAACTGCGCCTTCACCTCCTCAACACGTCGTCGCGCTTGCTCGTCGCGTTTCCGCTCTTCTGCTTCATGTGCCGCCATCTGGGCTTGCAACTGTGCGAGCTTGTCTGCAACAGTGATGGTGAGAGGAGCCATGATTGAGGATTGAGATTAAGCCGATCTTGGGGGTGGGCGACTCCTTGTTTTGGATAGTCGTGCCTTTCTGGTTTCGTGTCCTGCACGATCACGTGTCAACGCGTGAGTGAGAAAATATCTGAACGCCCCCGTCGCGATCTCATGCTAAAGACCGAAACGTATACGAGCGGGCGGTGGCCGTATTATCGGACATTCAGCACACCCATGACTAACCTGCGCTACAGGAGCAAGACGTCGACATTTTCGATGAAGTTGCGCAAGACCAGTACAAAAGCATCGTCAAGGGACACTTGCAAAGAGACGGTTTTATGGAAGATGATGACGTAGATGGATATTGGATGCATGAGGAGCAGCAGCAGGATTCCGAGATAGAAAACTGAAGCACTCGTGTAATAGGCTCATGTCGCTCTAGCAAAGAAGGGCAAGAGCACGACATCCACCGGTGCTTGTGCTAGCTGAAGGACCAGTAGCACCAGCACCGGAAGAAGCCGCAACAGAACTAGTCCAGAGAAGTGCCTCTGAAGACGCCAGTAGGAGGCGCAGTTGCAGCGGCTGAAACCCGTCATTTCTGACGAAGGGATTTCTGTTTTTGGTGATCAGGGGAGTAACTGCCGGGCCACGGTTTTTGAGGATATTCTTTATTAGTGTCCTCATGCAATGGGCAGAAGGGGGATCCAGGTCTGTTTCCTCTACCACGTTTTTTTTCAAAAACGCCTATGCTAACCTGGCTCTACCCTATAGGACTTCATCGATGATCATCCTGCCAAACATATCCGCGTCAACCCCCTCGCAGGCTTTTCAACACGAGGTTCGTCCCTCTCCTCAGAACCCGGCACACCGACCTCGATCACTCCCATATTAACCAGGAATCTACCAGTAGAAGAGGGTGACGAGCCATCCACAACACGTCCATCAGAGAAAGACCGCATGCGGCGGTAGATGGAGGAAGGCAGTGGTGATGAGGTAGAAGACTTGGCTTTTCTCGTTTGTTGTCCCCCGCTCGCTCCCGAATGCAAATCCAATATGTGGTCTCTCGGCATCCCTATTGCTCTTGACCTGCCGTGAGCGATAGTCCGGTACTCACCGCATGCTACAGCTGTAACGCTCGTATATTCGATCGCAGCATTCATATCGACTATTACGCGTCTTTGTGCCGAGAAGGCACTGACCCAAGGTGCGCTGATGACATCCCCAAGACGACGTTTGAATGCACTTCCTCGAGCTGGTCATACTCACGCAGCTCTACAGGACGACAATCAGAACCCTGAATTGGAACATTTTCTTCAGATACCATTTGCATGTTTATCAGTATCAATTACATCCTCTCACCAAGAAAACGCGAACAATCGCCGACCTCGGATCCACCAGATTGTTCCCGCTCATGCTACTCAACTCCCGGACGAACTTCGCAGGGGCGCATATATAGCCAGCAATTATTTATAAGGTCTTGGGCGCGTGATAGAGGAAGTGCTATCGCGGAACTTGGCGCTCATGGAGAGGAATACAAATTTCGCCAGGAAACCATGGAAATGCTGTTGGAAACGGTGTCTACGTAGAAAACATAGCAAAGATATGGTTGATGGCTTCAATTGGGAGCTTTACGACGCTCCTACTCAGTGGAAGCGGAAGTTCATGCGCATTTGAGGGTGGGATGGACTCGGATACGTACAATGGTGCGTGACTCAGCCATTCAAGTTGCCATGACACATGCTCAACCGTCCCAGGTTACGAGGCGATTAACGAAATTCCTGACGCAAGCGTAAATATGGGCGAGGGACCGATAATGAGGACACCAATGATGACGACGACGAGGGTGATGCGGACAATGACCACGATTGCGTGGATGAAGAATAGCCCGTTGGTAAGCTTAGCCACTTCTGTCACGGACTGCATAGACCATATGACTCTATTTGTGATTATCGTGATTGCAGGAGGACCTTGAAGATGTACTAGGAAGCAAATCTTTCGACCATAATAAACCTAATTGGTGCCGATGCACGCAAATTTCCTTTCGCTCGTGCTATTGTGGCAGATCTGGGTTACGTTGTTTATCTGGCAGATTATGAACGTATGTTGGACAGACCGCTTGTTCAGTAAGCATTCTTGATTCGAATCCATGGCGGAATCCAGATGCTCTTCTCCAGTTACAGTCCTCTCCTGAAACGAGTTACCCTACTGCACGGACCTATAAACTGGCACGATATATCTTGAGGATTGTTCATGAAGTGACAGCTATACTTATGAAGAAGCACCGTTGACGAATAGATTCGGGCCGAGTTTGCTTTAGGTGCGTCCTAGCAAAACTCTGTCATATTTGTAGCTTTATTGGCGTATTTTCTTCCTCCAGCTATTGGGAGGAATGGGTCGATTTCATATGCCATATCTGTCCGAATCCGTGGACGCAGCCGAGCTGTATACATGGTGCAAGAAACAAGTAACACACAGTTTGAGGGTTCTGGATGTTTGGGACACCCGTAGGATTCAGGCGGTGATCACCGTTGTTCGTACCTTTGGAATACAATGCCTACATGTATGCCATATACGATCCACCCCTAGACCCTTTTATCATTAACTGACATTCTGTGAAATAGACGTCATCATACACAATATGGGTTAGACAGGGAGTTTGTATTAGGTACTCTTGAAAGGTTCCAAGACGACGGAATAGCGTTCTCTCGTCGGACGATAACCATATAGCTTCTAATGAAGATCCCGAAGAATCCATCTTGGCTCTCCAACTCATTTAGTTCGCCGGAACAAGGTCATGAATAGCATCATACACTGGTGGATTTCTAATGTTTTTGTCCATCTAATGCGGGTACCTGCAACTTCGACACACGGACAACGATCACGACCGTGATTGCTATTACGGTGTTTCGAACACTACACGCATCAAAACTGTCAAATAGATGAAAAGACTGTCAACGGTACGCTCGACGATGTATTGCAACTACAAGGAGACGAAAGTATAAGGCTTCAAGATATTTACATTCCACTTGTCCTCGATCTGGTTCCGTTACTACATGAGTTCGAGCACCCAGTGAACTCGCTCCCTTTCTGTCCCTTATTTCGTCATGTCATTGGATTGTATTCGCGATCCCTACTCGGCTCAAGGACCCACAACCCACAATTTGAGCCTCTGCTACACAGAATTGACGAGGCCTTGGAGCTTGGAAGGCGGAGACATAGGCACCGTGAACCCCGGCGCGAAGGTGATATCCAGAGTGATCCAGCCATATTAATGTGACTTTTTGAAGTTCACGAGCAGCATTAAAGTGTTGAACGACAAACTATTAATTGGAAAGGTCCCAAGTTGCGATCATCTTCTGGGCCGCATCCAGTCACATCGGCAAAAACGCAATCCGGGTAACCGGTTATCGTGATAAGCGACACTGGGGTGATCCCGAGCTTCTCTCATATCGGTGTATCTATCGCCCATCAGCTTATCAACTGGCACAATTGTGTCCCTGCAAGGCTCATGCAGACACATCAACGACACATAAATGCATGTTGTGGATGGTGCCGAGTTTCACTGGATCTCTCAAATGTCGCCCACGCGTACCGAACATATATATTCCATGCGGAGACAATCGATTTGGTCAGTGGGTTGAATGGCACCATGGGAAGAGGTCGTTCAGGATCAAAGACTACGCGCGTCCACAGGATTCAGAGGAAAAGGGTTTCGAAAAGCGAGAGTCGATCGGGAATCAACTCCAAATCTGGTGGAAGTCGAATTACGTGGTCTGGCCCGGTCGTCATATCGCGGACCGTGATAATTATATACCGTCAACTCCCTCATAACCCATAGCGATCCGTGGAGAGCTATGGTTTTCGGGAGTATGGGCTAAGTACATGTTGATGTGTTATCGTTCTATCACTGGATTTGATGAGATCTACCAGTACTGTCTAGGATACGAGGGAAATAATTGGTCATTTAGGATTTTCGACCTCGATAAGGCGTGTCTGGCGATTGAATGAAGCTAAATTGCTTCCAACTTCACCTGGTGGGTTAAGAAGCGTTGGAGAACCTGCGGTGGAAAGTCTTTCCGCTTTTGGTTTACTTTCCACTTTTGGTATGTCACGTTGTCACGCCGCGGCCGAATTTCAGCTCGCCGCTACATTTTGCGATTGATATCATATGCGCTTATAATTAGCGCACTTTACTTGCTCCTTCCATGGTTCGAGGAATGACGAAATTTGTGACGCTGACTAGAAGGTGTGATTGATACTGTAGTACGAATGAGATCCTCACTTCAACAGAGCGTCGAATGAGTGAATTCGGAGCACCAAATATTTGTAAGCATATGCTTGCACTATATAACGCAGTTCCTGGTTAGAATCGCTATTACACCTCCAACGCTACGGGCCCTCATGTCTCATTCAACAGCGTGGCATATTGGTTCCCAGTGTGTTAATCCAGTTCCGGCGGTCTGGTGGACTTGTGGAATATGTTACGTCAGGGATTGGGTGTTTATTGATTCAGATCATGTACATACACTAACGGAGTTCTCACAGGTGGTGGCCGGTACCTTAAAGTCAAAGTTCATTAACGATAGCCCTTAGTCCTGTCTTTTCACTCCCCCATTGTTGTCGAATAGCCGGCGCTATACGCGAAGGCGCAAATGTCAGGCGATGTGTACGACTATCCAGAGGAAGTGACTCAGATCGGCTACCATATCTGGGGTGCGTTTTCAGTGTACTCTCCGAAAATCTTCTGATTCGGCGTTTCAAGTTGGTACACTGTCATTGCAATTTTATGATTATCGTGAGTTGGATATTCGTTGCGTAGATGAGCTGTTAAGGTTTTGCAGTTCTAACACTAGACGATGAGGCAAGTGACTGATTTTCGATATTTCGGTCAAATAATCATTATCTGCTAGATCGAGCTGTTTTGGGTGAATCCATGGATATACAACGCAAACCGTCACGATTAATGTCGTGTATTAGAAACGCCGATGGACAATAGCTACGTTTCTGGTCCTTTGGGTAGGCCGCGATCAATCCTGCTGATGCGCGCTGACGCCGTTTCATTCCAGACCAGGTATGGGGGTATAGTTCTTATGATGTAGGTTGCCCTAATCTCTTTTAGATGCTATTACTAATTCGATATAGCACCTATATATCGCGTACGTCGATGTCAAGATATCATATTAACTGGCTCCCATATTATCTGATATCAGTTTTCACGAGTGCATCGAACCCCCAAACAGTATGTAATCGCTGCTCTGTAAACGCAACCAAGAAAAGTATAACCGTTGTTCTAGGCGTTTGCATCCCTCTTATCCGCCATGACTAACATTTTGACATGAATTCGACTGTATAGTTGTTGGTTCTTCCGTTTTTTTCATTTTCGCGTATCTTAGCTGTCACAGGCCAAATTTGGTTCATAGTGCGAGTGGTCCTTGGCATTATCAATACGTGGGCGGTCGAAGGTGAGTAACACCGCTGACCCGCTGAAGTCGTCTGCTGATCGCCGCATCAAGTGTCATTACTCTTGCGGCTCTACGCGCTTTACAGTTGTTCCCGCCGAATAGCATACATCGCTGGATCCATATTTTTCGTACAGATTATGATTGTGATCGGGATTTCTGCATTTATGACACGATTCGCATTGCAGTCGCGTACGTTCAACCAATTCATATCTCGCCGTTCGAAACTAAATCATCAAGGACAAAGTGGACCCGGACATACTGCATAGTTTCGTTTATTGTGAGACGGATGATCCTCGTGCCACTAGCCTAACCTGGGTGTATTGGGGTAGCTTCGCCTTGTATGTATAGGCTTTTGTTTTCTACCAAAAGCTGATTCTCCCAGTCTCCAGGCCTTTATTTTTCTGTTAACTATACGGAGGGCATACGAACTGTATCGTCACCAGAGAAAGCCTACTGCCATCCGTCTGACCAATTTGGTGTCGACACTCTTGTGGGATTCGATATCTTACACGTTTCTGTAAGTTATCATCGACATATCGCTCGGTACTACAAATGACCTTACGCTCGCTAAAGTATCGGAATGACCTATGCTTCGATCATCGTCATTGAATCGGTGAACGCCAGTTCGCATGTTAAATCCATCCGAGGCGATCTAAAATGGAAAAATTCAAATATGTTGTCAGGACTCGGTCATGTATTACCGATCATTATGGGTGGACGGATGATGATTAACGTTCGCAAGGCCGTCGCCGGCCGCCATCCTTCCACGCCATCCCAAATCTCCGTCCACATGGTCGATATGAATGACGAGTCATCAGTGCTGCAATGGACCTATACATATATCTGATCGTCGTTCCTTTTCCGTTCCACGGCTACACAGGGACCTTTCGCCAGCCTAAAATTGATACTCAGGGGAATGTCAGGAGGTTGGTGGTGAAGGATTGAATCATGCATTATATCATGCATTATATCAGGCAGAATGCCACCGGATCTTGTTGATATCAAGTCCAGTATAAAAATTTTGCCACATACGAAGTGGACATTGAACGAAGGAAGTGAACGCGCCATTCTACTTGGAAGCTCCGACTTCGTGGGCTCTAAACCTTGCTCGAACAGTTATGATTCTCGTATTGTCGATGTTACGTGTGTAGGATGATCAACGTCTAAAGCCGGTGTTATTCATTACGGAACATCTCAGTCTCGAAATTTTCAATCGATTATCCCTTTCCTTCTAATTTCAAGGGAAGGGATTTGTTTCGTAAAGTAAAGTAATATCTTTGAAATCTCGTAAAAGGCGAATGGAGTCTCTCGATGGATCGTGACCTAAAGTGATATATGTATTGAACAGGTTTATAATTCCAGTAGCTGGTTGAGCAATGTCTGCGATCGCACAAGAAATTGTTTTTTATAGTCCGTTTACATATCGGGCACGATTATTCGCGTACGTCCATCATCACCAGTAACTATTGTCATCGTTTGTGACATCATGCCCATCGTATGGTCGTCGTCTCAATTACACAGAGAGCAAAAAATTTGACATTAGGCACCAACAACGAATTTTGGTATTACAAGAAATCTACGACCCTTTCACAACGTCCAACTACACGATAGAACAACCAGATCAGAACGAAATTTATGGCACGAGTAAGCACTTGCTCATTGCATCTTGCCCAGCACGCGCGGATGAGATACATCGGCCATATTGATAAAGATATCGTCAGCAGGGTGGCGATACAGCGGCGCACGGAGACGCTTCTGGTCAAGGTGGTGGCCGATAAAGCCGATGCTCCGTCCGAGCACAAACAGGCCGTTCAGAGTCCCGATCTGGTTTTGTCGTTCAGCTGAACGGGTACCATGAAAGGGCTATGCTACTGACCGTAATGTACTCATCGGCTTCCTCTGGCGTGAAAGCGCCGCTGTCACGCAACAGATCGACGAAGCAAACGGCAATGCACCCGTCAACGTTGAGAATCAGCTGCATCATGTTAGATCTAAATAGCCGCAGAAAGCGTTTAAATTACCGTGTCCTTCTTTGCCGTCGGTAACCTTTTCGACAGGCAAGTGCATAGTCCAGTAAGCTATGGCTGGGAAAATGCTTCTGGACGTATTCCTTGACGAGCTTGACACGGAGATCAGGGTTGTTGACACTCTTGATCTTGTGTCCAATTCCGCTTACTAATCAACGATAAGCAGGTCAAAAGTCAAGATAAGGCAAAGCGCACTCAGTTTGTTCGCCTTCCTGCAACCGTCGACGAACTCTCGCGGGGTCAAGCCAGTGTCGCGAGCTTCGGAGAACATGGCGGCAGCTTCATCGAGTGCACCGCCGAAACGGCTGCCGATCGTCAACAGACCAGACGCGAGTGACGAGATCAAGTCTTTCCCGGCGCGAGTCGCTACAATCGTATTCATTGCGCCAGAGACGGCTGGACCATGATCTGCGGTCAGCATCAGCACCATCTCGACAAACTTCGTCGCCCACGGCGGTAGGCCTAAGCATTTCCATCAGTCAAAAAGTCTCGCGAGGCACGGAACAATACTGACGGCGCTTGAACCACAACAGACTGACGAACACCTCCAACACCAATATCCTCTCTGAAGACGTCGGAGATACGCATGCCAGCGTATAGCAACTCTTGTCCACGCTCGTCAGATATAGTTGAGATGAATGCAGCCGGTTTCCTGATAAGGCCGAGTTCCTGGTAGGGATTAGCATATGTGCTTCGCTTCCGACTACGTCACGTACTTGAGCCCACTTGTAGTCCATGGGAATGGTTGGAGGATCTCTCTCCTTCTTCGGCTTAATCGTCCCACTCCGGATGAGACGTTCGTACGTCTCCTTCAAAGCCTGCGGCAACTCCTCGAACGTGTCGGGAACAATGAAGCCCGCTTCTCTCATCGCGCGGTTCTTGGCATCGGCAGTCTCCATGTCGCTGTTGGCCATACTGCCTGCGTGACCAAATTGCACTTCGGTCGTGAACATCTTGGCACAGGTACCGATCGCCCAAGCAACGATGGGCTTCTTGATAATGCCCTTCTTGACCGCGTCAATGACACGATATTCTTCGATACCACCGACCTCGCCGAGAAGAACGAGCATCTTGCAATCGGAATCCCGCTCGTAGCGGAGGAGGTGATCGATGAAACTAGTACCAGGATAGCGGTCACCACCGATGGCGATGCCCTCGTATGTACCGTCGGTGACGAGAGACAAGATGTTGTTGAGTTCGTTGGACATGCCACCCGATTTAGATACATAGCCGACGGAAGCCAGGACGATAGAGTTTTGACGCAATGATGTTGTCCATCATACTGCAGAGGTATGCGTCAGGGAGAATGTGGCACTCAAGCGACTTACGTACCCGCCAGAGTTTCCGATTCTGAAGCAGCCAGGCTTAATACCACCGACGGTCGCAGGACCAATGATGAGGACGCCCTTCTCTACGGCCTTCCAGAGGATTTCGCGTGCATGTCGCTCGGGTACACCTTCGGCAATCAAGGCAATGGCCTTGATCTGAGCATAAGTTAAGCATTCGAGGGTGCTGCTGTAAACGCTGCGGCTACTAGCAAAGTTGACGACAACGTCAACGTCGGGGTGCTTGGCGACGGCATCCTTTACACTTGTGTAGACGGGAAGAAGGGTCTCCTTAGTTCCCCAGTAGAATTTTTGAATGTGGTGGCCACCAAATGGATAGATCATCGCGGCGACGGAAGGAGTAGCACGGCCGCAAGAGTAATCAAAGTCGAGCATTCCCTGAATCGCGCGAGGTTGCAGTCCGTAGACGAACGAGCGAGTATTTTCGTCAAATGGACGGAACGAAGGTCTAGCAGTGCCGGCGAATGTTTGGAAATGGACGATCTGGTCCGACGGCTGAGTACGTTCTCCGTCAGCGTGGATTGCTCCGATGCTGGTATTCTCAGACGGCTCCTCAATCGTCGTAACACGTGGAGGCGGCGATTCGACCTGCACAGACTTGAGACCAAAGTCCTTGTTCTTCTTGACTTCGACGTCAAGAGCGAGTGGAATGATGTCAGTGATATGCGTATCCGGACCAAAGACCCTAATCGGAACGCCAAGGCTCTCGCCAAGCAGACGCATTGCCTTGAGTCCCTCCTGGTAGTTGGGACCACCACGTCTGACAAAGATCTTGACCGAGTGGGCAATTCAGCTGGTTCCTGTATTCTTTCAGAGCGCGGATAATGCCCTTGAACGTTGCCGCTACATTTGTAAAGTTGGCGATACCACCGCCGATGATAAGAATCTTGCCGTCGGGTCGAGGAGCTCCGCGTGTCATCAGATCGACTAAGAGGAGTTAGCGTTCGTCGGACAAATGAAAGTCAAGGACGCATACTGATCGTCTTGGCATATTCGTACGTCTGGCCTTCGGTTGGAGCACCAGAGTACTCGCCATAGTTAGCGAGCTCATGAGCGAAGCCATGTGCCGCAATGGCGTCAGAGTAGACGACACTTGCACCACCTCCAGCAACCATGGTCCATACACGACCCTCTGCGTTCAATACCGTGAGCTTCAGAGACGCACCAGTCGACGCGTCAAGCTTTTGAATGTAGGCTTCTTCTTTGGTCAGGTCACGACCAAAAGGAGCAGGCCAAACCTAAGCGCGTACATTAATACGGTACATATATGCACTCCAAAAAAGTACCATAGGTGGTCCACGATCAGCAGTGACAGGGCCCTTTCCAGACGATGCGGTCTTTTCGTTCTGCGCATATACCGTCAGGTCAGCGAGCGATCGCCCATTTCGGTCCGCAGATGCTTTCGGCGGTCTGATCGAGCTTGGCAGCCATATCAAGGTAGCATACTTGAGGCTCGCCACCGCTAACGGCATCAAGGACAACCAAGGGGTTGATTTCGAGGTAAGCGAAATGCAGGTCGACATAGACGCTGTATAAGCGAATAAGGAAATCGACCAGCGTTTCTTTCTTTTCTGCAGGAACATGCTTGAGCAGAGTATCCGCTATTGTCTCCCGAGAGGGGAAGGGCTGTGTCACGGGAATATTGAGGACGAGCGCCTTTGCATCGACATCACCAATGTCGACACCGCCCTCGTGTGTGAACAGGATGGTGTCACCTTCACGTGCAGACGTAACACAAACATAGTATTCGGTATTGGAGGAGTGAGGAAGGAAAGGTTCCACAATGAAATTGTTAAGGGTTCCGGTGACGGCCTCAACCTAGGGAAAATGTCAGGTAAGATTAAAAACACATGGGTAGATGTGCGCGAGTTCACCGCCTGCCGGAAAACTCGTGTCGAAGTAATATAAATGTGACAAGATTGGGAAGAGGATTGGCGATAGAAAAGGTATGTCGCGATCATGTAGGACGTAAAAAAATGCAGCGTCTGACGGACAATACGTACTTTTTGAAGCTTCCCCGCACGCTCCGAGATCCACGCCTTTGCCTCGTCCCATGTCTTGTTGAGAGCGAGAAGGCCGGCCTTCCCACGACGCTTGATGAGCTGATCGGGCTTAGCGACGAGCGTAGTAGTGAAGACCCAGCTGGGGAGCTTAGAGTCGGGAGTGATGGTGTTTGTCTCGGGATCCCAGGACACCTGAGCGACTTTAGGAGCGGGATAGTTGAAGCTTGTCTTGACTTGTGCATGGGGGGCGATAGCCGGTGCTCTCTCTAACCAGTAAGCGAGGAGAAGCTTGGCATCGTATTCACGGATTGCTGCAGGAAGAAATCAGAAAATGCGGACGTGCGGCACTGATGCGCACCTTTGGAGGACATGACGAAGGGGAGAAGGGGGAAAAGGGATAGGACAAAAAATGTTTGGGTCGTGCGTTTTAAGAGCAGGCATAATAGCGCTTGTCCCCCAAAGTTCCCACGGCTCAGGATATCAGTCCATGATGATTTTATTATAGTCGGGCTATCGCGCGCAGACACCTGCATACACACAGTCTCTCCAGGCCGCATACATCAACACCACAAAATTCTGTCCCTCCGGACTTCCGGCCGTGTACGGCGTCGTGTCGCCCCAATTCAGCGGATTCACCGCCGGCGTCACCGTCCCAGTTCGACGTCACATGCGGATTCCCGTCCGAATCCGTTCCCCCTAGCGTAGTCCTCACCCAGTCCGCCCAGTCCGCGTAATCAAGCGCCTTCCAGTCCGGTAACACACTCGACGGCATCGCTGCCATCCGATACGCAACCGCTGCAAGCAGACTGGTGCCCGATGTCTCCCCATAGCCGTGGTCGTCCGAGTTAAGATAATCGTTCCAGTAATTTCGTAGCAAAAAGTCATCCTTATCTGAATTCATCGCTGCATCTAGAATGTCTTGTATATAATGGCTTATCTTCCGAGTTGATTCATACTGCCACGACGGGTCTGATTTCGCAGATGGGAGTCCTTCAGCACAGTGGCCAAGACGCGCGTCATCCCCGCCGCCGCCCATGCGTTTCCCGTCGACCAAACACCCGGATCGGTGCTCGCCGGGCCCAGGATGTGCGTCCACGCCCCCCATAAGTATGTATCATTCGCTAGCAGAATGTTTCGTTGCAATGTACATTGATCGACAGCTTGTCGCAGTATGCCAAGATCATTCGTGGCGGCACCGTAGTACGCGATGAACGGAGGTGCCATGTACATGAAATCAGCCCTAACCCAAGAATAACTCAATCAAAATATTCAAAATATTAGAGTACGACAACACGCACCAAAGCTCAGGATAATTATACCGCTGCGAAATAGCACCATTCCAGAACTTTGGAGCATCGTTCAAAACGTAATCAAGTTCACTCTTCGTAGCCACTGCCAACGTCGCGTTCGTCATTCCCAAAAGGTATGCGCTGACCCCAAGACTAGCCGGGTCGCCCACCGCTCCGTCTCCATAAACCAAAGTATTCGACCCAGTCGAGAGGTTAAACTTGGTCGATGCATACGCGAGGGACACGCTGTCCTCGGCGGACAGTGTCGGGGGCGGGAACGGGGACTCTCCAAATACGGACACTTGCGGTTCGTACAGTTCGAGCAGTGCTTCGGATGCCGTTCCGTACTCCCATGAGTGTGACTGGAAGTGCTTTTGCGAGTTGCGCGACTGCGACAATGTCGAACCCGGGATCGAACGGCATGGCGGTTGACTTGGACAGCGATGCGCCCATGACTGTCCTCCAGTTGTTGAATGCGGAAAGAGCCAGGAAGATCGCAACGCTGAGCCTCGCCATGGCGTAGAACGATGGAGAGAGGTGGGCTGGTCTGTGGGATCTGAATTGGGACGTTTTATAAACATAATGGCATTACCCCGAAAAGGCACCCTTGGTCTTGCATGTTGTGGACCGGCCATCGAGGATAAGTCATTTATGCAATGTGACGGTTGATGGGCTATGTGGCAACCCGAAACGTGATGATTATGTAATCAAATGCCATGAAACTATGAAACTCACCAGTGAGCGCACTGTTGGTGGGGCGTTGGAGTGAAACGTGATACAACGCGGGCAGTACACCACATATCGAGACATATGATAGGGAGATCGTAGAGATCCAACCGTTGGGCGGGTCCTTGCGGAACAGGGACTAACGCAAGTATGGTTACATGCGTCCCTGAAGGCAACGCTGTACCAATCTGTGACCGGGATGAGTTGCTCATAGGAATCCCCATATGCACACCTCGAATCAAGTCTCATTTATGTCATGCACCGTGTTCGCCGTGTGGACGTACTGGGTCCTGAACAGGTCCAGATGGTTATCAGTATGCCAAAGCTTCTCCACCTCATCCTCCCTCCTTCATAGCAAAGCAGCACTAATGAGAGGGCCAGAATAGGTTGCAGGAGCAAGCAGCGAGGTTGGAAAAAGGCAGCACTGACAAGATAGCCAGGTACAAGTTGTGGGGGTGAGCAGTGGCAGGACTGAGCTGTTCGGCGTTTCAACTTTCAACGTCACGACAAGCGTGAGAATTCCTAGTAACTAGGTTATCATCGCCGATTTACGCCGGGTTTTCCAAAAGAACGTCCTTCCTTAAACGGCAAGGGCGCTGACTTCGGCGATCTCCGATCTCAAGAAGGTGCGAGAGAGCTCGTGCGTCGCGCGCACCATATAACATGTTGATTATATATAGGTTATCATCGCCACTTTACGCTGGTTTATGTATACTAACTAGTAATAGTGTACAGTCATCTCCATGCCAATGGCTAAGCCGCTTTTTTTCAAAAAATCGAGATATCGCATTGAATAAAATTGATAAAGATCTGAGGAAATTTTATCAGATAGTTCACCCCAATAGCCAATGGGTCTTCTGCCAACGCTAAGCAATCTGGTTAGCTCATGACGAGATATTTGACCAGCTACAAAATCAGCTAAAAATGCGACGATTGCGCGGTGACGTCACCCTGCATATATAGAGTGGGGTAACGCGCGGGGTCACATTGTCACCCTCGTGTCTCGCTCAACCAAGCTCGCATCCATTTCCTTTCCAACGCACTTTATTGATTGATTTATTATCCATCACAGGCCTACTAGTCATGGAGAACGTTCCCTTCACTCCAAGCGAGATCTCGGAACAATGTCGATCCCATCTTCAAGACTGCTCAGACGACGACTTGGCCAGTTTTGTCGTACTTAAAGACAAAAATGGGCGGGATACGGATTTCGCCGTCAAGATTGCTCGTGACTTTTACAGAGATAGCATCCGGTATGACCTCGCCATGATGCAATTTCTCAAGCAGAGCACCATTTCGAGGAAGTACACTATTCCAACTGGGTACGGCATCGTAGAAGACGGCCGCAATAACTATCTAGTCATGGAGAACCTTCGAGGGCCTACTATATGGGTCATGGACAATGGAGCTCAAGTGCTCTCAGAAGAGGACGCAAATGATATTGCTGGCGCCCTTCTAGCTCTACGCGAAAATCGGTCGCTTTGCGATACTCTTCTCAAGTCGAATGCCTTGACACCTCTGACTCATTGGTACCCTGAAGGCCAAATCTTTGGATTCGATAATGACGGAGGACGGCTAGTTCGTGATAGGGACGACTTTCATAGGTTCATGACCGCTCGCTTTAACGCAGCCGAGGTTGACCCAGAAATCGTTCCTGTAACGACGACCGTACTCGCTCACGGGGAACCTTCACCGCACAATCTCAAACGATGTCTCGACGGAACCATCGGTATCTTGGATCTGCGAACGACCTTTCTCGCACCAGCTTGGTGGGATTACTACGCTGTCCACATTTGCGAAGAAGGCCCGAAGTACTCCGAGCCGCTGAAAAGGGCTATGACTAACCATGGAATGGGCGTCGGGGACGATGTGTTGCGAGAGCTAGGTGCCAAGTTCTTAAAATGGTTCTGGTACTTCGGCGGAGGGTTTGCTCGGTAAATTATCGTTTCCCATATGGGTCCCGTACACTGTTACTGATCTGGAATTCTGATTGTAGGGCAGAAAGAAAGGGGCTTATGAAACAATAATAGTATTCTTTTCTCGATTAGTAGAGGGTGAGGCTCGAGATTGTACGTAGATAATCCTCTCGCTACTCTGATTGTGCGGTGCGAAGCTTAGATTCAGCAAAGGCTGAGGTCGATGGGAGTATGTCGCAAGCTACCAATGGCTGCCTCAGGGAGGAAGTTATCGCTGTGCTGGATGCTCGCACTTTATATTGAACACACAGCGGGTATCTAAGCTTGTTATGGCGTACGTTTTGGTGGATGGTCAGACTTCAACTATTCTGTCACCTCAGAAATAAATATTTTATGCAGACTCTAAGTAGTCTGATAATCAATCACTATGAAATTAGAGCAGAAATGTGGCCAAAATATATTACTTCTTTAATGTTTCATTTACAGCTTCTTCTAACACAAAACAATTAATTCTGGAGATGTTTCAGCCCTACATCTGTTATCTGAAATATGGACATACCCAGTTTCATTGCTGTAGAATTATATCAGAAACTTGTACCTGAAATGCTGCATTTTGTCATCCTTTTCTACTAACATGAAATTATTTATTCCATTGCTATTTCAGCCCTATTTCAGCTATCATAAAATCACCCCTTGCCTGTAGTGACATTTCAGTCCTCTTCCAGCTGTTCCAAAATATCTGATTCAGTTGTAATATTTGGATCTGAAATATGACTGAAACCTATTGCTTTTTTAACTTTCATTTACTGCTTCCACTATTCTAAAATATTCAATTCTAGCAATATTTCAACACTACATCTGCTGTCTAAAACCTGTGCTATGAAATGAATGCTTTTCCTACTTGAAAACTTCTAATTTAATCATTACAGAATTGCTTCAGAAGCATACACTTTCAGCTGTTTTGAAATATCTCTGTGCTGCCAGTAGGGATCATCCTGGGTATGCCCATGGGCATCTCAAGGCTAACTCATACTCATACCTGGTAAAAATCTGTTCCTGCAGGCATGAATATGGGTTTCTTGATGGGTATTACTCTCACAAGTATGGGTTGAGACCTGTTGCAGGCATACCTGGTAATGGGGACATATATTACTACATGAAATGTAATGTAATAACTAGTATTGGCAGTAATATTACTTGGCAACTGTAATGGCATCCCACCCATCCTCCATTTCCTGTTCCTCTCCCTCTTCATCCTGCATTTTTGTAATGGATATGACATCTTCAGTCTTCATGAGCTTTTGGAGGCTCCACAGGCCCACACATAACAATGAGCATGACATTTGTGTGGAAAGGTGTGATTGTGTATGTGACAAGAGGAGGCAACTGCAGCTGAATATTCACTCAATGTCAATTGATGTGGCTGTAGTAGATATTCAAAGTTAGTGTATCGTTATCAGCTATATCAGAAGAGAACTTACCTGGAATTGAAAGGTAATCACAGGCCATCTTTGAAAGCTGGGGATAGGTGGTGCACTTCTTGTACCACCAAGCTAAGGCATCAGTGACATCCTCCACATCACAGCTCAGGAAATAGTTGACTTCACACTGTTTGTCCCCCTCTTTAAGTGGTGCTAAGGCTGGGAGTTGATCAAATGGATTCACATATTTCTGGAACATGATGAGCTAGTTTATTTTGTAAAATGTAGCAAACTCACCTCATTGGTTTTGGATGCTGCCACTGTGTCACCCTTATCCCCTTCTTTGTCTGACTGATCTTCTGCTATGGCCATGTAGTTGTGCTCAAATTCTTTGTGCACAAGGGTCTCAGCAAGTTTGATCCAATCTAGGGGCCAGTTCAAGTTCTGGAAGTATACAAGCTTATGGTGTGGATGTAAGACTAGTGGGAATGTCAGTAAAATGAACTGAGTTACATGGTAGTCTTACTTACTCATAGATATTCTATACACCTCAGATGTATCAGTGAGCAAATAATAGTGGTTTAGGGTTGATCTTGCAAGATCAATAGCTGATTGGATTGCTATATCATATTCCCTGTTCTGTGAGAACTTTTTCAATACATCCTTGATGTGATCCATGGCTGGGATCACAGTGGTGAGGTTGGGCAAGGGATGAGAGAAGAAAGCTGTGGCATCTTTCAAAATCTACAGGAAAAGCCTCAGAAAATTGATAAATAGAATGAGTGGATGATAAAGAAGGTGGGCTGTGAATTATTGAGCAGATAGAGCAGCATTGAGACATTGAGGACATTGGCAATGGTTGAGGTGCATAGAAGTCACTATTTACAATTGTTTGTAAAGTGTGACATACCTTGAGAACATCAGCCAATTGCTGTCCAAGCTTCCACTCTTTGGGACTCAGCTCCAATTTGTGCAGATCCAGTTCCCTCATCTCTGTCATGTATTTCACCACTTGTTTGTATTTTAATGTGAAGCACAACATGTCATAGGTCAAATTCCAGTGGGTCTGGATGTCACAAGGCATGTTACATTGTTGCAACTCCAAGTTGGCATTATCTACAGCTTTGCACCAAGCAGGAAGAAGGATCATCATGGAATTAATGATCTTGAAGGCCAGTTTGCAGAGCTGGGATGAGAAATTAGGCTTATTGGGCATCATCAAATACCTTAATGAGTACTAATCTTACAGGAAGAACATGCTCTTTGTGTGCTGCTCCTTTGTGTCCATTTCTGCCACAAGGTCAATTAGACCCCCAACATCATTAGCCTGTTACAAGCAGAAACTATTTTTCACAGTAACAATGTCAATACAACTAATGAAGATATGGACTTGGGGAGATGGGATATATTTTTCTTTTCTTTTTATCTTTTTATCTGGACTCAAACAATTAGGTACAAGGCTTGGATGATAGGACGGTTGCAGGACTCAACTACATTAGGACTGCAGCCCTTATATGGAAGGAGGTTAGGTCAGCATCGGCTATGGGGATAGACTGAGTGCTGACAGGAACATGGCCTGATGATGGGCCTAGGCCATGATGGATTCATAGTGTTATGAGCATAACTCATTCCCCTATGATTTTACAGTAACAATGTCAATGACACTTATGAAGATATGGACTTGGAGAGTCGGGATATATTTTTCTTTTCTTTTTCTCTTTTTCTCTGGACTGAAATGATACAAGGGCTGGGTGATGAGACACTACAATGGGATGCCTATGCGAACACTGCAGCCCTTATTAGGAAGGTGGTTAGGTCAGCATCGGTTATTAGGACATACCGAGTGCCAACTAGGATGATGGCCCAATGATGGGCCTACACCATGAAAGGAATCATGGGCAGCATGGGAATACCTGCATGTACTGAGGGACCAGTACTGGGATTCATGGGAACAGCTGAAGGTGCTACACAATAAGACGCTGCCATATATGGGGAGATTGGGATGGATATGGTTACATGGGCGCAGGCTGGCTGCTGCACATTGTCTCTTCATTGTGAGGGACTTTAGCTGTGTGCCAATAGTGCACAGACCATAGAGAGAGGTATATAAGGGCTGTAGTTTAGTGTAGGTAGCCCTTAAGTCTCTAGATAGTTTTTGTCACCTAGACATTACTAGAGGAGCAATCAGAATCGTTTCTGGCCTAACAAGCCTCACTGTGGGGTTTCATGGTTGTGTTTAGGGACCTCCTAACATAATCTAGAGACTTTCCATTCTACCCTGTTGGTCTTACAGCACCGAGTGGTCTTGCTCATCATTGCTCACAGCACCAATGGCCTAGTTTCTTTCTGAGAGGTAGTAACCATGTAGCCCACAACCTCTCCAGGCGACATTGACTTTGACAGCATATACTGTCAACAGGTCTCAAATGAGAGATCCCCAATACACCTGTTGGGCCTGACAACAAACCCTACTTGGGTGTCTACACACATTTATGGATGAGAGTACTGGTATTGCCAGGAGAGCATAGGCAGGAGTCCACAGACGTGCCCTGGGTACAGTACACCATATTTGCGGAATAGCTCATGAATGAGTGAATACATTTGATTTGTGTTGTGTATCAAGGCTGATGCAAAGTCCTCTCACACCCTCTGTACAAGCAGTGACCACTTGATTTCATCACTGATAACTTGGCACAAGGACATTGAGGCAAACTGCCAGGCACATGCATTTTGATAGCTTGCGGACCCACAACACAGCAGACAGTAACCCTCTTGTTTCCCAAGAGGCATCATTGACAGGTGCAGGTTAACTGGACAGCTGATAGAATGGACCAATTGTCAGTGGAGGGCCTGAAGTTGGTTGAAGAGTTTTGTTTTAGGCATACACCTATGAGAGAGCATGTGCTGCTCATTTGAATACATTTTACCTCACACCCAGGCAACACTTTTGGAGATTGGATGCATCTTCGAAGTGGACTGGGTCACTGACTACAATAGGGTCCCAACTGGACCAGCAGAGATTATCGGTGATACTATTTACTGCTGCTACAACAACCACATACGATTGTGGTGGGCATTCTTGAAAGAACGACAACAAGAGAAGCACGCACTTGTGCAAGAGATTATCTGGCAACAAGAAGCCAAGGAGCTACAAATCCAGACAGAGGTGTGGGATGCCCTGATGGAACAATGAGCAGCCAACCAAGCTGCGTTACAAGTGAAACATGCTCTTGAAAGAGCAACTAGGGAATATCTTACCCTAACAAATTTACTGAATGACATGTTCAAAGGGGACGCATCCAGTCCCATGTGGAAGGCACTCATGGCGTCAGAATATAATCAATGGATCATGATGATCATTGATGGAGAGAAGGCCATCTGAAACTATGGAGTGGCACCACAGAAAATACACTATGAATGCCATACAAAGGAGTTGTATGAGCACGATGGCATGACAATGGAACATGCTGATCGGAATGTGCTAATGCATGCACTTAATGTTAGGGACGACCTAAACACAACCTCAAGACTTATGAGAAGGGTGGCTTGTTCAGCCGAAGACAAGACAGACAGATCAGTCAAGATAAGATCAAGACTAAAACCTGTTGCTCAAGTAGAAGTGTCTAGGACACAAACTATCTAGAGTCTTAGGGACTCGCTACCTAAGACTACAACCCTTATAAACCTCTCTCCTGGTCTGTGCGCAGTCAGTGCGCAGCTAAAGTCCCTCACAATAGAGACAATGTGCAGCAGCTAAGTCTGCGCCCATATGACCTTACTTGGAGATCCTTTCCCACTGTCCTTCCTCATATGGCCACACCTATTGTCGTGTGTCTCGGCCGATTCCCACATACGCCGGTACCTAGTCATCGGTACATCTCAGCATTCCCATGTCGCCCCTCAGGCACTGTGCCGCTCATGTATCCTTCCATGGCGTAGGCCCATCATTGGGCCGTCCTTCCTGTTGGCACTCGGTCTATACCCATAGCTGATGCTGACCTAACCACCTTCCATATAAGGGTCGCAGTCCTAATGTAGTCTGTCCCTGTGACCAAGGTATCGTCTGAGTCCTGTTTCTAAACGTTTGAGTGCAATGAAATAGGTAAAAAGAAAAGAAAAATAGATTCCGACTCCTCCAGACCATATCTGCATATTTGTCATTAGTGTCATTACTGTGAAAATTGAACGGGATGAGGTATGCTCATAACATCACCCCCCCCCCCCATAAGGCCTCGCGTCCCGAGAGGCTGATCCTGCTGAGTCCACATAGTGTGGATCTCTTTTCATTCGTTCATAAAAGCGGGCAAGGCACTCCGCTTGTTCCTCAGGCATCAAGCCCGTCTGTTCTGAATCAATATCTTCCACCTCCTCAATGGTGGTTTTCCATATTTTTTGTGCAGGGCATGCAATGCCCTTGATCCTTTTTCGTCGGTCATCTTCTGACTCGCTGCTTTCCTTTGCAGCTCCTAGAGTATCTCTTTTTAAGATTTTCTTTTTAAGACACTCGGTGTCTCATTCGTGCGCTTGGCGCTCCTCGTCTATTTCTTCTTTTTCACCCCTCTGTGGGAAATTAAGCACAGGTGACCGCCCGCCATGCTCCAGGTCTCTGGAGAACGTCCCATCGGTGTCGTCTGGCAATTCCATGATTGCCTGCCTGTCTCCTTTCCAATTGCACCACCTGTGCTCCATGTTTTCTAAATATTTTGGACTGAACTGGCCGTCATCCCATCCAAAGAGTCTTTTGTCCTTCCAGTGGGTTCCCTGAACTTTTTTGTGCCATGATGCACTAGGGGGTTGTTGGGGAACTGTTTCTGTGAATTGGATATACACCTTTCCATTTTTTAAGTTTCTAATGTACTTTGGTGCCTTTGGATTTGCTTTGTGAAATTTTTTAACTAAGGCTGTTGCGTTGGCCACGTTTCCTGCTGGTTCCCAAGTGGACTCTTCCACTGGGTAATTTTTCCATTTAATGAGGTATTCCAACCTCCCTCCCTGGCATCCACTGATGCGACTCTCCATAACTTCCTCCACTTCGTATTCGTCCTCCTGGGACTCCTCAACCATCTGTGCATCCTTGCACGCTGCTGCCTTTGCTTTTTGTTTTGAGAATTCCGGTTCCCTGTACGGCTTTAACAAGACTTCATTAAAGACGTTGTAGACTTTCCATGCTGCAGGTATTTTTAGTTTATAAGATGACTCGCCAACTTTGGTGAGGACTTCTAGTGGACCGACAAATTTTCCATCGAGTTTCTTAGTTGCTCGAATGACTGGGAGGTTCTCCATACTGAGGTACACCTTTTCACCAGGTTTGTACTCTCGTGCCGCTTGACAATGGCTATCATACTGCTCTTTCATGATCTGAGTGGCTTTCTCCAAAGCCTTCTTTGCCTTTGCATGCACATCCTCCAGTTCCTTTGCCAGTTGCTCCACAGCTACTGCCTTCAGCACGTAGGTGGGGTCTAGACCTTTGTTTGGGTGTCGTCCATAGTTCATGAAGAAGGGCGTAAAGCCCATTGCAGAATGTACTTGGTCATTGTGGCAAAATTGTGCCACTGACAGCCAGTCGCTCCAGTTGTCCTGGCGATTGTTAACGAACATGGTCAGGAATTCTTTCACTTCCTGGTTTACTCGTTCAGTTTGACCATCTGTCTGAGGATGATAGGCTGTTGATCGGTTTGCCTGAATCCCCAGTGTTCCATATAAATCGTTCATGAATTTTGAAGCGAACTGAGGTCCTCGGTCGCTTATTACTTTTCTGGGGAGGCCATGCTCCCGGAATATGTTGTCCCTGAACAGTGCTGCTGTTCCCTGCGATGTAATTTCCTTTGTAGTGGGCAAGAAGTACGACTTCTTGGTAAATCTATCCACTACCACCATAATCATGTCATATCCTTTTGACATGGGGAGAGGTCCCATGAAGTCAACTGAGATGACTTCCCATGGTTCGGTTGGAACCTCGTTTGGTCAGAGGGGTGCTGCATGTGCTTGTCTATCTGGTTTTGCCTTTTGGCAAGTTTCACAACCCAGAATGTAGCATTCTATGTCCTTGCGCATATTCGGCCACCAAAAGTTCCTTGTTAGAGACTCCAAAGTTTTAGCAACTCCAGAGTGTCCCCATGAATGATGGATTGCGATAATGTCCTCCCGCAATGCCACAACTGCTGGTATGTAGACTTGTCCTTTCCAAGTGACAAGTCCTTTTTCAAATTTATATTCTCCATCAGCCTTCTCAAGACCTTCGACAACCTGTGTCTCCCACTGTCATTTAGGCACATCCTTAATGTCCTTCATGATGTCGTCGATTGCACGATCATCATCGAAAACTTGTACAAAAAGGTGTTCTTTGAGCAGAACTACCCCTTCATTGTCTTTTTCTCCTCTGGCATGTCCTGCCCGCCTAGATAGTAAGTCCGCCTTTGTGTTGGACTTCCCACTTCTGTGTTTTATGACGAAGTTGTACTCCTGCAAGTCCGTCACCCATCGCGCCTGCCGTCAATTTAGGTTTTGCGCTTTTCTGAAATAGGTCAAGTTCTGGTGGTCCGTCAGAACTTCCACTGTGTGTTTGGCCCCTTTGAGGTAGTGGGACCATTCATAGAAAGCATGCATAACTGCAAGCATCTCTTTGTCGTAGATCTCATAGTTCCGCTCAGTGTTGTTTAGGGATTTTGAAATGAAAGCCACAGGCTTCCATACGTCGTTTTCTACTTGTTGCGATAAAATTCCCCCAATGGCGAAGTCAGAGGCATCTACCTCTACTCGAAACTGTCCATCTTTGTCAGGGATCCGCAACACCACCTCTTCCACTATAGTTTTCTTGAGCATATCAAATGCTTCATCCTGTAACTCTGTCCACTTCCACTCGTCCTTTCCTGTAAGCTGAGTTAAGGGTTTGGCCACTTTGGCAAAATCCTTTACAAAGCGCCGGTAGAAGTTTACGAAGCCCAAGAATTGTTGGACTTCTTTTTTGCAAGTTGGCCTCAGCCAATCCGTTACTGCCTTGACCTTGGCAGATTCCATCTGGACTGAGTTTTCGCTGATAACGACTCCAAGGAAATCCATTTCCTTTTTGTTGAAGAAACATTTTTCGGGTTTTAATGAGAGCTTATGCTCTTCCAGCTTTGACAGTATATGGTTAACCTGTACTGTATGCTCTTCTTGATTTTTTGAAAATACAAGGATGTCGTCCATGTATATAACGACCCATCCTTCTGCTATTTCCACTCTGAAAATGTCATTCATCATTGTCTGAAAGGTGGCGGGCAAATTAGTGAGCCCAAAGAACATAACCAAGGGTTCGAAGAGTCCTCTATTGGTTTGGAACACCGCCTTCCATTCGTCTCCCTCTTTGATGTGTACGTTGTTGTAACCCCAACGTATGTCCATCTTCGAGAAGACTTTTGCTTGTGACAATTTATCCACCAATTCTCCGATCAGCGGTAGTGGATATCGGTTTTTGACTGTCATTTCATTGAGTCAGCCTGTAGTCCTGTACAGGCCTTAACTTCCCATCTTTTTTCTTTACAAAGAAGAAAGGGGATGCCATAGGCGATTTGCTTGACTGAATTCTTCCAGAATCCAGGTTCTCTTTCAAGAATTTGTCCAGTTGCTGTTGTTCATCTCGGTTTAGCAGATAGATTTTGCAGTCAACTGGGTTAGACCCGGGGATCAACTCAATAGCGTGATCCCATTGCCACTGTGGTGGTGGTAGTTCATCGAAAGTCTCCTTTTCAAAGACTTTTCGATGTCCTAAGTAATGTCTGGGGACTGCCTCCTCCAGAGTTCGTTTTTTAGTTTTCTCCGCTTCCTCTGCGGCTATTTTTGTGGCTGTTGATGCATAGGCCCTGACATTTAATTCTGGTTCACCAATGTGAACAGGCTAATAACCGATCCTCTGCCTCAAGGTCATTATCTATATCCATCTCGTCTTCAGGTTCCTGGACCGAGGAACCTTTCCAACAAGTGCCTGGGCAGCGGTTGAACTCCAATGTCTGCTTCTTCCAGTTGATGGTTGGGTTATGTTTTCTCAACCAATCGAAACCTAGGAAGATGCTTGTTTTTGAGAGATGTGTTACTGCACATTCAATGACTTCTTCATGTTCACCAATGCGTAGTTTTATTTTTGCCATGTATTTGAGGGCACCTCTCGAGTTTTTTGTCCCGTCTGCATTATATATTGGTATAGGCCAAACCAGATGTCGCTTGGGTATTTGGTGTTTCTCTATGAAGTCTGTACTGATGCAGGTTCCAGTTGCACCAGAGTCTAATAACATTTTAACACGGACACTTTTTGATCCATCCATTTTTGTTACAACCCTGGTCAGGTCTATTTCGTGGTATCCTGTCCCCTGCACTGTTTTCCTTCATAAGTGTTCCAAGTTCCACATAGCATCAACTTCTGTCATATCATTTAAATCATCCACCAGGTGTCCATCCACCTCTTTTACTCTTTTATTGTCTACCCATTGTTGTAGACATTCTACTGCTATTTTTTTGGGTTGTTCCCAAATTCTTCTCAGCATCCACTGAGGTGTCCATGCTTGTAATCTCTGTCCCTTTTTTGTGCTCACTCTGAGGTTTCTCAAGTGATGTACGTCTCCACTGCATTCGTATAGTAAATCATGCATGTTTATTTTGGAGTCTACTAGTACATCACTATTCGAAACCTGAGTAGCAGCCAGTAGCGCTGAGCGCTTGCCTACTGGCTTTCTGCAAAATCCGAGACCTCTTCTATGTGTCCGACTGGGGTTGTTTCCCTATTGTCGACATATCTGACAACCTGCTTTCCTTTATCGCTGGTTGTAATTTGTTTGGGTTTTTGACAGTCCCTTGCTGTATGTCCTTTCCTTCCACACTTTAGACACATGGCCTCCTTTCGCCAACATGTCTCTACCAAATGTCCTCCTCTTCTACAATGGGAACAGACTTTAGCATTTCTTGTATCAACATCCATCGCGTTGGGATCGGTTCGACTTCCTGATGCGGCTGGTGGTGGTGCTCTATATTGCCACTGTGGGTGACCATTGTGAGCCAGGGGCTCGTTCTTTGTACTCCTGTCATTGTTCAGGGAATCTGTAAGCCTCATTGGCTTTGCGGTATGCTCTGGCGAGCACTGTGACTCATGTCTGAATCTGGTGAAGAGTGGCATTCTCTGGTAATCCTCCATATCGGATTAGCTCTCAACCAAGTGCTGGGTTGAGATGGTTTTGAAACTGTGAGATTAGAGCTTGGTCATTCCAATCGGTCAACGAGGTGAGGGAGTTGAATTTGATGATGTAGTCTTCTACAATCATTGTTCCCTGCTGTAGTTTTAATAGTGCCTCGATGGCTTTTTCCTTTGTTTTGGTAGACATGAAGAACTCATGCATCTGGTTTTTGAAATCTACCCAGTCTGTGAAAGGAAATTGGTGCTCCAAGGGTCATCGAATCCATGCTCGATCATCGTTGGTTGACTGTCCGGCGTTGAGCTGTGCCCAATCCAATTCTGCACTCCAGCCACTGGTTTCCTGTTTGCCCTGAAACTCCTGTAGTGCCTCCTGAAAGGCTTTGAGTTTCACTCCACTCCAGTCCACAGCTCTATTCCCTTTTCCACCTTTGATTCTGTACAGGCAGATTGAGACCTTTCGACGTTCCTCTATTTCGTTGGCCAACATGAAGTATGTTTCCATCTGTCGCAGCCATCCATCCACCGTTCGGGGATCCCCTTTGTAGAACACAGGCATTTCTGCCTTGGTCAGAGGTCCAGGTTCCCGATGGTTGGATCATTGGTATTCGTTGATCATGGCTGCAAGAGCTTGACCAGCACTGGTGATAGCTCGCTGCTGTTCCTCTGCTTGTTGATGAATTTTGTTCTCCTGAGCTGCTACTGCTGCAGCTGGTTGTGTGTCGGGTAGCGATTCCAGCGTCTCGGAATCCTGCCAATGTTGTCTCCAGCCCATTACTGCATGATAGGCATGTGTAATCATGTCGACAGTAAGTCGAAAGGTTCCAGCACCAACTCAGTGAGAACCGTATCCTTGCCACATCATGGCCTTCATCCATGGCCATCCACCAGGTTCTCCTGAAATGCAAACACAATGCCACATGCAGTTGCATCCTTTGGTTCACCTCCAATATATGGGTCGGTGCTCGTCCATGAGTTCTGGATCCCATTCGTAAATTTCCCTGATCATGGGGTATGCTGGCCATTTGTACGAGTTCCAGTATTCCCATTTTACCAGCCAGAGGTAGCAGTATCCAGGATGTCTCGGGTGCAGTTTATTTTGTGCCTGCTCTGAGAGTCCTGGCTGTTCATTTTGTAGACAGGGATCTATTTCCTCTAGAGCTGCTGCCACGTCAGAGCGCACTGGTTGCTCTAGTACCTGTTCTCCATTATCTTCTAGTAGGCTTATGATTTCACCTACTTCAGGATCATTCGTTGGTTCTGCTCCAACTCGGAGTTCCTTGTGGCCACTGGTGAACAGTATTTCCACCATGTCCCAACCATTGACGTCGGCCATTTCTAGGCCTACGTGCACCACATCGGTTCGTTCTGTGGTAGTCCACCTTGTATGGACTCCTTCGTTTCAGTATTCTGCTCTCATCTCCCATATGGCTGCAATTGTAGGATAAGCAGGCCATTCAGTACTGGTTCCAGTACTTGGGCTGTATAAGGTTGAGGTAACAGAATCCTGGTACCGATGGTGCGAGTTTTTCTGGTATGGGGCCCATGCGAATGGTCCACCAGAAGCTGGGTGATATGTTTCCATTTATGGCATGCATCCACGCATTCCAATCTTCATGACTCATAGTCATGCCCTCGTGCTCGTACAGTTCCTGTACGTGGTGCTGGCACTGTAGTTTTTTCATAGCTATTTTGTACCGGCAGATAGCTTTGTTGCCGTCGTTTATCAACATGAGCCACTGGTTATATTTCGATGAGACCAGGGCTAGCCAGATTGGGTTGGAGGTGTTGCCTTTGTACTGGACCTCCAGTAGTTCCATAAGGGTGCGGTATTCTTTTTCCACTTTCCACATAGCTCACTCTGCTTGCAAGACTGCACGAGCGGCAGGCTCTTTCCACAAGAAGGGCCTCCCAGGCTTCCTTCTGTTCCAACTCCTGTGCGGCCTCTTGTTGCCTAAGGAGTGACTGTGCCTGAGCACGTTCGAGTCGTCTTGACTCTTTCCGGTGTTTCCAATACAACTGGACATGATTGTCGTAGCGGCAAATGATAGTGTCGCCGATAAATTCTCTCGGTCCTGTCGTGACCGTATCACTGATGGTAACCCAGTCCGCCTCGAAGATGCACCCGATCTCCGAGAGTGTCGCCTGGGTGTATGGTAATATGTATGTGAATGCGCACTGCATTGCACTAAATGTATGGGTTGAATCTGTAAAAGAATCTTCAACCAATTTCAGGCCCTCCACTGACAACTGGTCTGTTCTATCGGCTGTCCAGTTCGGAATCTGCACCTGTTGATGACGTCTCTTGGGAAACAAGAGAGATAATGTCTGCTGTGTTGTGGGTCCGAAAGCTATCAATGTATGTGTGCCTGGCAATTCGCCTCAATGTCCTTGTGCCAAGTTATCAACCCGAAATCAGGTAGGGTTGCTTGTACAGAGGGTATGAGAGGACTTTGTTTCAGCCTTGATACACAACGTATATCAAGTGTTTTCACTCGTTCCTGAGCTTTTCGGCAATAACAGTGTACTACACCCAGGGCACGTCTGTGGTCTCCTGCCTACGCTCTCCCAGCAATGCTAGTACTCTCATCTGTTACTGTTTGTAGACTACCCAAGTAGGGTTTGTCGTCAGGCCCAATGGGGCGTATTGAGGACGTCTCGTTCGATGCCCGTTGACAGTACTGTGTCGTAGTCACCTGGAGAGGTTGCGGGCTGTGCGGTTACTACCTCTCAGAATGAAACTAGGCCATTGGCGTTCTGAGCAATGATGAGCCAAACATGCTTGGTGCTAACCAATGGGGTAGAGTGGTAAAGACTCTAGATTATGTTAGGGATGACCTAAACACAACCTCAAGACTTATGAGAAGGGTGGCTTGTTCAGCCGAAGACAAGACAGACAGATCAGTCAAGATAAGATCAAGACTAAAACCTGTTGCTCAAGTAGAAGTGTCTAGGACACAAACTATCTAGAGTCTTAGGGACTCGCTACCTAAGACTACAACCCTTATAAACCTCTCTCCTGGTCTGTGCGCAGTCAGCACGCAGCTAAAGTCCCTCACAATAGAGACGATGCACAGCAGCTAAGTCTGCGCCCATATGACCTTACTTGGAGATCCTTTCCCACTGTCCTTCCTCATACGGCCACAGCCTATTGTCGTGCAGTCTCAGCTGATTCCCACATATGCCGGTACCTAGTTGTCAGGTACATCTCGGCGTTCCCATGTCGCCCCTCAGGTGCCAGTGCCGCTCATGTATCCTTCCATGGCATAGGCCCATCATTGGGCCATCCTTCCTGTTGGCACTCGGTCTATGCCCATAGCCGATGCTGACCTAACCACCTTCCATATAAGGGTCGCAGTCCTAATGTAGTCTGTCCCTGTGACCAAGGTATTGTCTGAGTCCTGTTTCTAAACATTTGAGTGCAATGAAATAGGTAAAAAGAAAAGAAAAATAGATTCCGACTCCTCCAGACCGTATCCACATATTTGTCATTAGTGTCATTACTGTGAAAATTGAACGGGATGAGGTATGCTCATAACACTTAACAGGAACATCTCACCAGAGTGATATATGTTATCAGTTCTGGTGGAAATGAATGACCCCGAAGTAGGCGAAATCATAAGCCTAGGGGAGGAGAGTGATGTGGAAGTACTGGAGCAACCAGCATGCTCAGACACAGCAGCAGCTCTAGTAGAAATTGATCTGTGTTTACAGAGTGGAAGACCAGGACTCACAGAGCAGGCACAGAATAAACTGCACCCAAAATACCCTGGATATTGTTACCTCTGGCTGGTGAAATGACAATACTGGAATGCCTACAAATGGCCAGCATATCCAACCATCAGAGAAATTTATGGATGGGATCTGGAACTCATGGATGAGCACCAACCTATATATTGGAGATGGACGAAGGGATGCAATCACATGTGGCATTGTGTCCAAGTAACTGGAGAACCAGGTGGATGGCCTTGGATGAAGGCCATGATGTGGCAAGGATATGGATCACATCGAGTTGGTGTAGGAACCTTTCAGCTAACAGTCAACATGATCACCCATGCATACCATGCCTTGCTGGGATATAGGGAACACTGGGCAGACACACAAATGCTTGAACCTTTATCTGCCACACAACCAGCTGCAGCAGTTGCAGCAAGAGAGGACAAAATCACTCGGCAAGCTGAGGAAAGACAGTGAGCCATCACCAGTGCAGGACAAGCTATAGCCGCCATGATAAACAAATATCAGTGGTCTAATTGAGCTGAACCTGGTCCACTCACAAAGGCAGAAATGCCTGACTACTACCAAGGAGATCCATGAATGGTGGATGGATGGTTATGCCAAATGGAGACGTACTTCATGTTGGCTCGAGAAAAAGAACCATTGTGGAAGATCTCAATCTGCCTTTACAGGATAAAAGGCAGAAAAGGAAACAGAGTGGCAGACTGGAGTGGGGTGAAACTCAAAGCATTCCAAGAAGTGCAGCAGGAGTTTCAGGACAAAATCAATAACAGTGGCTGGAGCTCCGAACTGGACTGGGCTCAGCTAAATGCTGGAGAAGCCACCAACAATGATTGGGCTTGGAGAAGGTGGCCTCTAAATAACCAATTTCCTTTCACCAACTGGACTGATTTTAAAAATCAGATGCGTGAATTCTTCATGTCTACCAAAATGAAGGAAAAGGCAATTGAGGCACTTCTAAAGTTACAGCAAGGGACAATGATAGTTGAAGACTACATTATCAAATTCAACTCCCTTACAACTTTAACTAATTGGAATGATCAGGCCCTGATCTCTCAGTTCCAAAGCAACCTCAACCCAGCACTAGGGAGAGAGTTGATTCGATATGGAGGGCTACCAGATGGTGCCACCTTGCATCAGATCCAAACAAGAGTAACGGCACTTGCATGAGCTTGGCAGAAGGCCAATGAAGCTTATGGATTCTCTAAGTCACAAAGAGAATACAAGGAGTGAGCACCAATATCTAGCAATCGTCCTCAGTATCAATTCCGAGCACTGCCCCCTGCAGGGCCTTCATGGATCAAAAAGGATCCTGATGCAATGGATGTTGATAAAAAGAAGAAGGCAGTTACTTGTTTTAACTGTGGCAGGAGAGGACACTCAGGAGAAGAGTGTAAGTCACAAAAAAGAATGGTGACATGTTACAACTGTGGAGAAGATGGCCACATAGCACCAGACTATGCCAAACCAAGGAGAATCATGATGGGAGAGAAAGGCAAACGAGCCATATGAACCATCATAGCCAGGGAAATGACCCAGGCAGAATATAGGGAGCTGGGAGAGCTCCAGGGTTTTGCAGAAAGCCAGTAGGTGAGCACTCAGTGCTGCTGGCTGCTACTCAGGTCTCTAAGGATGATGTATATGTAGACTCACAAATAAAAATGCATGATTTACTTTATGAATGCAGTGGGAATATGCATTGTCTAAGGAACCTAAGAGTGAGTGCAAAGAAAGGAGAATGGCTACAAACATGGACACCACAGTGGATGTTAAGGCAGATTTGGGAACAACCCAAACACATAGCTGTAGAGTGCCTACAACAATGGGTACATGAAAAACGAGATCGAGAAGTCAATGGTCAACTGGTAGACCAATTAAACGAAATGACAGGAGCAGACACCATGTGGAACCTAGTACACTTATGAGAAAAAGTGGTACAAGGTTCTGGCGCACAAGAGTTGGATCTTAAAGGAATGATCACAACTATGGATACGTTGAAAACAATCAATGTCAAAATGTTACTAGACTCAGGAGCAACTGGGTCTTGCATTAGTGAGGACTTCATGGAGCAGCACCAAATAGTGAAACAACACTTGGTGAGACCCATACCAGTGTACAATGCTGATGGAACCAAAAATTCCATGGGACTATTGGAGTACATGGCAGTGGTGAAACTGTGAATAGGAGATCATGAAGAAGTGATTGAATGCGCTGTAACATGCATTGGGAAAACTGACTTGTTCCTGGGGTTTGACTGGTTAAGCCACCATAACCCAATGATAAACTGGAAAAAGAAATTGTTGGAGTTTAACTGATGCCCTGGGACTTGTTGGAAATCTTTGTCGGTTCAAGAACCGGAAGATGAGATAGATGTGGCGCAATGCCTCGAGGAGGGAGAGTGGTTGTTAGCAGTTCACATTGGTGAACCAGAATTACACATCTGAGCATATGCCTCAATGGCTACAAAGATAGTGGCAGAGGAGGTGGAGAAAACCAAGAAGAGAACTCTGGAGGAGGCAGTCCCCAGACATTATCTAGGACACCAAAAAGTTTTTGAAACAGAAACTTTTGACAAATTACCACCACAGAGGTGATGGGATCACACTATTGAGTTGATCCCTGGGTCTAACCCAGTTGACTGCAAGATATATCCACTGAACAGGGATGAGCAGCAGCAATTGGACGAGTTCTTAAAAGAAAATCTGGATTCAGGATGAATTCAGTCAAGCAAATTGCCTATGATGTCTCCTTTCTTTTTTGTCAAAAAGAAGGATGGAAAATTGAGACCGGTACAGGACTACTGGTGACTGAACAAGATGACAATAAAGAATTGCTACCCACTCCTGCTCATAGGGGAGTTAGTCAATAAACTATCACAGGCAAAAGTCTTCTCAAAGATGGACATTTGTTGGGGCTACAACAATGTGCACATCAAAGAAGGAGATGAATGGAAGGTGGTGTTCCGAACCAACAGAGGACTCTTTGAACCTCTGGTCATGTTCTTTGGATTGACCAACTCGCCAGCAACATTCCAGACCATGATGAATGATATTTTTCGAGTTGAAATAGCAGAAGGATGGGTCATCATTTATATGGATGACATACTTGTATTCTCAAAAAACCAGGCAGAACATATGGTTCAGGTCAACCATATTTTAGTGAAATTGGAAGAACACAAGCTGTCACTAAAACCCGAGAAGTGTTTCTTTGATAAAACAGAAATGGACTTTTTGGGAGTAGTCATCAGCAAGGATTTGGTCAGAATGGAATCTGCCAAGGTCAAGGCAGTAACCAAATAGCCAAAACCAACATGTAAGAAGGAGGTCCAGCAATTTCTGGGCTTTATAAACTTCTACAGATGCTTTGTGAAAGACTTTGCCAAGGCAGTGAAACCCTTAACCCAATTAACTGGGAAGGACAAATGGAGGTGGATGGAGTTACAGGATGTAGCTTTTGAAAAGCTCAAGAAAACCATTGCAGAGGAAGTGGTGTTGCGGATCCCTAACGAAGATGGGCAGTTCAGAGTCGAGGTGGATGCCTCAGACTCTGCCATTGGGGGAATCCTATTGCAGCAGGTGGAGGATGACAAATGGAAGCTGGTTGCTTTCATTTCCAAGTCACTTAATGATGCCAAATGAAACTATGAGATCTACAATAAAGAGATGCTCATGGTTATGCATGCCTTTTATGAATGGTCCCATTATCTCAAGGGAGCCAAACAAACAGTGGAGGTTCAGATGGATCATCAGAACTTAACATATTTCAGGAAGGTGCAAAACCTGAATAGGCGACAGGTGCGTTGGGTCATGGACCTACAGGATTACAATTTTGTAATCAAACACTGGAGCAGGAAGTCCAACACAAAGGCGGACTTGTTGTCAAGATGGGCAGGACATGCCCGAGGAGAAAACGATAACAAAGGGGTGGTTCTGTTGAAAGAACACCTTTTCATACAAACATGAGTGTATGATGATGATCATGCATTGGACGACATCATGAAAGATATTAAAGATGTGCCCAAGCGGCAATGGGAGACCCAGGTGGTCAAATGCCTTGAGCAGGCTGGAGGAGAATATAAAGTGGAGAAAGGACTCATCACCTGGAAAGGGAGAGTCTACGTACCAGCAGTTGTGGCATTGCAGGAAGACATTATTGCAATCCACCATTCTTGGGGACACTCAGGGGTTGCAAAGACACTGGAGTCTTTGACAAGGAATTTCTGGTGGCCAAACATGCACACAGACATCGAGCACTATATTCCTGGCTGTGAAACTTGCCAGAAGGCAAAACCAGATCAACAAGTGCATGCGGCTCCCTTGTGACCAAATGAGGTTCCCTCCAAACTGTGGGAAGTCATATCAGTTGACTTCATAGGACTGTTGCCAGAGTCGAAAGGCAATGACATGATCTTGGTGATTGTGGACAGGTTCGCCAAGAAGTCATACTTCTTACCCACCACATCAGAAATAACATCACACAGAACAGTGGTACTGTTCAGAGATAACATGTTCTGGGAGCATGGCCTCCCAAGGAAAGTGATCAGTGATTGAGGACCTCAATTTACCTCAAAGTTTATGGATGACCTATATGGGATGTTGGGGATCAAGGCCAACTGATCAACAGCCTACCACCCACAAACAGATGTGCAGATGGAACAAGTGAATTAGGAAGTAAAAGAATTCCTGACTATGTTCATGAACAACCAACAAAACAACTGGAGCAATTGGTTGTCAGTGGCGCAATTCTGCCACAATGATAGGGTTCACTCAGTGACAGGCTTCACCCCATTTTTTATGAACTATGGACGACACCCTAACAAGGGGATGGATCCCACCTATGCGCTGAAGGCAGTAGTGGTAGAACAGTTGGCAAGAGAAATTGAGGATGTGCACACAAAGGCAAAAAAGGCTTTGGAAAAAGCTGCTCAGATCATGAAGGAGTGGTATGATGGTCACTGCCAAGCAGCATGAGAATATAAACCTGGTGACAAGGTTTACCTCAGCACAGAAAACCTGCTGGTCATTCAGGCAACCAAGAAGCTCGATGGAAAATTTGTCAGTCCATTGGAGGTCATCACCAAAGTGGGTGAATCATCTTACAAACTAAAAATCCCAGCATCCTGGAGAGTCTATAACGTTTTCAATGAAGTCTTGTTGAAACCATACAGGGAACTGGAGTTTCCCAAACAAAAAGCAAAGGCAGCAGCACGCAAGGACATGCAGATGGTAGAAGAGTCCCAGGAGGACGAATACAAAGTGGAGGAAGTCATGGACAGTCACATTAGTGGATGCAGAGGAGGGAGGTTGGAATACCTCATTAAATGGAAAAACTATCTGGTGGAGGAGTCCACTTGGGAACCAGCAGAAAATGTCACCAATGCAAAGGCAAAGGTTAAACAATTCCATAGAGAGAACCCCAATGCTCCGAAATGGGTAAGAGCTCTAGGAGCATGTTTCCAAAGCAGGAAAAAACTCTTTGGATGGGAGGATGGTCATTTCAGACCAGAATACCTCGAAAACATGGAGTGCAGATGGTGCACTTGGAAGGGCAGTCAAGCAGCACTTATGGAATTGCCAGACAACACTGATGGGACATTCTCCAGAGATCTGGAGCACAGTGGGTGGATACCCGTGCTTAATTTCCCACAGAGGGGAAGGGATGAAGAATTAGAGGAGGAGTGCCAAGTGCATGCAAAAGACACTGAGTGTCTTCAGAAGAAAATTTTGAAGAAAATGGAAAAACCAGAAGCTGCTATGGAAAGCAGTGAGTTGGAAGAGGACTGACAGGAAAGAATCAAGGGCATTGCACACCCTACACAGAAGTTAATAAAGTGGAAAACCACTATAGAGGAGGTTGAAGATGAGGAATTGGAACAGTCAGGCTTGATGCCTGAAGAGAAGAACAAGTGGTTGGACCACTTTTATGAAAAAATGAAGAATGATCCATGCTATGTGGATGCAGAAATGTCAGCCTCTTGGGATGCGAGGCCTGAAGGGGGGGTGATGTTATGAGCATAACTCACTCTACTCTCATTTTACAGTAACAACATTAATGAAGGTTATGAGGATATGGACTTGGAGAGTTGGGATATATTTTTCTTTTCTTTTTCTCTTTTTCTCTGGACTGAAATGTATAGATACAAGGGCTGGGTGACAAGACACTATGATGGATGCCTATGCGAACACTGCAGCCCTTATCAGGAAGGAGGTTAGGTCAGCATCAGTTATGAGACATACTGAGTGCCAACTAGGATGACAGCCTGATGATGGGCCTATGCCATGAAAGGAATCATGGGCAGCATGGGAATACCTGCATGTACTGAGGGACCAGTACTGGGATTCATGGGAACGGCTGAAGGCACTACACAATAAGATGCTGCCATATATGGGGAGATTGGGATGGATATGGTTACATGGGCGCAGGCTGGCTGCTGCACATTGTCTCTTTATTGTGAGGGACTTTAGCTGCACACCAATTGTGCACAGACCATAGAGAGAGTATATAAGGGCTGTAGTTAGTGTAGGTAGCCCTTAAGTCTCTAGATAGTTTTTATCACCTAGACATTACTAGAGGAGCAATCAGAATCATTTCTGGCCTAACAAGCCTCACTGTGGGGTTTTGTGGTTGTGTTTAGGGACCTCCTAACAGTCTTCGGCTCCACAGTCTTCCTATTGTCTGGTGTCCTAACATTGACACCTACCCCTGGCACTCATCCCATGAGCATGGCATTGCCATAGATCCCTATCATTGGACCCACCATCCTGGCTCAACCTTTGCTGACCTAGTCCTTTCCTGTGCCGTGTTGTATAGGCCACCATCATTGGGCCATCGTATTCCATATATGGCAACTCTATCATCCAGAGTGCCACCAAGTCCCTAGAGCCTTCATTGCTCTCCCATAAATCTTGAATAAATAGGGATAAATCCCATGAGCCTTCAAACCACTGTTCCTGTGCATAAATAGAGTCAAGTGCATAGTCATTATGTCATCGTTACTGATATGTGGGTTTTCCATATGCCGCCAAGGGTTCCTAAGCCTTCTTTGAGTTATCCTGCCAACACAAATTGTTGACTCCTGTATGGTCCCTAACCCTGTCCTAGGGTTGTCAATAGGGGCTCCTCTCCAGCTCATAACACACTGGTTGTATTTTGACACCACCAGCACCAACCAAACCAGGTTGGATGTGTCTCCTTTGTACTGGACCTCCAGTAATTCAACAAGGGTTCGATATTCCCTTTCCACCTTCCTCATAGCATGCTCAGCTCACAAAACTGCTCAAGTGGCCACCCATTCCATTAATAAAACCTCCCAGGCTTCCTTCTGTTCCAACTCCTGCTCAGTTTCATGTTGCTGCAGGATGAGCTGTGCTTGCACATGCTCAACTTGTTGTTCCTCTTTCCAGTGTTTCCAATACAACCAGACATGATTGTCATATCGGCATATGACTGTATCGCCAATGAATTCTCTAGGTCCCATCTGGACCTTGTTGCTGTCTGTGACCCAGTCTGCCTTGAAGATGCACCCGATCTCCGAGAGTGTCACCTGGGCATAGGGTAAAATGTATGTGAATGAGCACTGCATTGTGTCTTGTTGGTTTGTTCTGCTAAAAGAAATCTTCAAACTATTTTGGGCCTCCACCAACAATAGTTCCATTCATACTGCTTGGCAATTATGGTGTACTATACCCAGGGCACATCTGTGGTCTCCTGCCTACACTCTCCTGGCAATACCAGTACCCCTGTCCATAACTGTGGGTAGACAGACCCAAAAATGGGTGTATTGAGGACATCTCATTCGATGCCCATTGACAGTATGTGTGCTGGAGTCAATGTCACCTAGAGAGGTTGTGGGCTGCATGGTTACTACCTCTCAGATAGAAACTAGGCCTCTGGCACTGTGAGCAATGACAAGCAAGGCATGCTCAGTGCTGTAAGACCAGAGGGGTAGAGTAGTAAAGACTTTCAGTTATGTTAGGACTCTGCCCAAACAACCCCCAAAGACTTAAGTGAGACTCTGTTAGAGTCAAAGATGATTCTAGATTGACTAGGAGTTGTCTAAGAAGAACAAACTACCTAAAGTCTTAAGGGCTACCTATGCTATACTACAGTCCTTATATACCCCAACCATGGTCTGTGCGCATTCGGTGCACAGCTAAAGTCCCTCACAATAGAGACAATGTGCAGCAGCCAGCATGCACCCATGTAACCATTCCTAGCCCACTTCTCTCCCACAGATGGCCCTGCCTATTGTTTGGCACCTCAGCCATTCCCATGAACACCAGAGCCATTCCCTCAGCTCCTTCAGGTATTCCCATGTTGCCCCTCAGGCACCATTAGGCCTATGATCCCTTCACAGCCTAGGCCCATCATCAGGCTGCATTCCTTCAGCACTCAGTCTATGTCCATAGCCAATGCTTACCTCACCACCTTCCTAATAAGGGCTGCAGTCCTAACATAGTTAGTCCTTGAGTGTGTCTCATCATCCAGCCCTTGTATCTATACATTTGAGTCCAGAGAAAAAGAGAAAAAGAAATGAAAAATATGTCCGTCCTCTACAAGTCCATGTCTTCATTAGTGTCATCAATGTTGTTACTGTCCAACAGGTTTTCTGCTCATAACAATCCACAATGATTAGGACCATATCATTTCCCTTGGATTCTAGTAATGGTCCAATGAAGTCTACAGAAATGACTTCCCATGGGTTGGAAGGAATGTTGTTAGGAATAAGAGGTGCTGCCCTTGCTTGTCTATCTGGTTTCACTTTTGGGCATGTCTCACATCCCAGAATGTATTTCTCAATGTCTGTGTGCATGTTAGGCAGGGAAGGGAGAACTCCTTTTCTACTTCCCATCACCATTGATTAATGTCATGCCATTTGTGAGCATTTTTAGCTCCCTGTAGATACTCCCATGCCACCATGCTGCATCTGCCCCTTGGGTTCTCATGATGGCCCTATTCTCCTTGATCCCAGTACTCATGGCTGCCCATACAACTTAATCTGAGTGGCAGCAGAATGTGCCTCAGTGACAACCATTTGTCCAGCCACCTCATTGTATGCTTGTGATGGGGTACCATTGACCTCAGATTAACCATTTTTACTGGTTTGGCTGCCCATCTCCTTTTAGATTTGGATTGTCCTCCAAACCAAGCTGTCCACATATAAGGCAATACTTTCTCTAAATCCATCAGGCCTTCCCACATGTATTCCAGATCTGCCTTGCATATTGCTGCTTCCTCAATTATGTGGTACTTCCCAGGTTCAATGTTGTCCTGGATGGCAAAGCAATCAGAAGGGTCTCTCAGTTCCAGTTCCCAACTTAGTATCTCATAGAGTGTCAGCCATGCAGGCCAGTGGTAGCTGTTGTAATACTCTGGTTTGAACAAATACACATAACAGTATCCATTCTTTCTCCACTGATCCTGTGTTCAAGTTTCTGGCTTTTGGTCCTGGAGTTTCTGTTTTGAGCTTAGATTGCCAAGAGAGCACCCTAGTTTTGTACTCTCCCCACATCTCCTCACCAATCTCCTCTAGGAACCAATCTAATCCAATCCGGAAATGTACTAAGGGTTCTGTCAACAACCATTCCAGGGTGGTCACCTGTATTTTTCCCAGGGGTTTCATTGTGAGATAGGGATCATATTGGATTCCCCTGCATCATTCATCCTCTTCTTTTTCCTTCTGCCATTTGGCATAACAGGTTGCTTTATGTTCCCATTCATAGCATGCATGAGGTCATTCCAATCTTCATGCTCCATCATCATTCCTTTGTGCTCATACAACTCCTGTGTATGGTGCATGTGGTCCAAAGTTTTGTATGCAACCTTATACTTTCTGATCACCTTTTCTCCATCATTAACCCATATGAGCCACTTGTTGTATCTCAAGTTCATCAATGCCAACCAAACAGGGTCAGCTGAGTCACTATGGTATCATGTTTCCAACAACTCCATTAAGGTCTCATATTCCTTATTTGCTCTTTTCATGGCTTGTTCTGCTTGGATTACAGTCCTCTTGGTCCATTGTTGTTCAAGTAAGGCTTCCCAAGCCTCTTCCTGAATTCCAGCCACTTTGGCTTCCTCTTCTCACAATATCTGCATTTTGACTGCTCACAGAATACATTTTTTCTCTTTCTGGTACTTCCTCCAAAGCCTCACATGATTATCATATCAGCATATCACTGTGTTGCTGATGTACTCTTTTGGCCCTGTCTGGACCATGTTGATGTCAGTAACCCACTCTGTATCAAAGATCTGACCAATCTCTGATAGTGTTATGTGGGCACTGGGTAGAATATAGCTGAAGACACACTGCATGGTGCCTGATGATTTTGTTCCTGCTAAAATAAATCTTCAACTGATCTCAGGCACTCCACTGACAATTTCATTCAGCTTCTGTGCCTATAATGCCTCATGAGGGAAATGAGGGATGCTGCCTCTTTGTCTGTGAACTGCAATTCCTTATGCAGTCACTGTCTGATGTAGTCAATAACACACCCACACTCGGATCTTCAATTTTGTCCACCCAAATGACCTTGCCAGGCTAACATGCTCTGGTTTTCACCCTAGTAGCCAAAGTGACTACAAACAGGTCTTTTGTCCCACTAATGCATGCACCTGAAACAATATTTTTCTTCACTGCCAACCAGCCATAAGAGCACCTGATCCATGCCACTTCAACTAAGGTTTCCAGCAGGGACAAGGTTCCTTGCTCTTATTTTGTTGCCCAGACCAGTCTTCTCTCACCACAATTAGCAAGTTACTCCAATGCTGCCTCTACAGCCAAGGGAGTTCTCTCTATGCTAATCCATTTGTAGCCTAGCCTGTTTAATGTGATGACCTCATTCAAGGGGCTATTAGAGTGCTAGTGATCACAGGTGTGCACTAGGCCAGATATGATTGTTGTTGTTGATGATGTTGGGGTTGTGTAGTGGGTGGGACATGCTCTATCACACTACAGTTATTGTTGTAGTTGTCATGGAGGGCAGGACATGTGCAAACACTCCACAGAAAATTGAAACAAGGCTTCACTAATGCTGTGAGCAACAATGAGCAAGACATGCTCAGTGCTGTGAGGTACAGTGAAGGGTTGAGTATAAAGACTCTAGGTTATGTTAGGACTGTACCAACAAGCCTCACAGAGGAGAAAGTAGAGTGGAGACAAATCAAATTGCTCAAGGGTTGTTGTAGGTACAATGAACTACCTAGAGTTTTAGGGACTCTCTACCTCTAACTACAGCCCTTATATACCCCAAGGGTGGTCAGTGTGCACAGTCCATGCTTTCTCCATGAGGCATGCATGCAGCAACTGCCAAGCCCTCTACTCCCATCTAGACTGCTCTGGCTGTGTCTATACTTCAACACCTCAACCATTTCCTCAGTCTCCAATCCTAAGTCCTCAGCTCACATAGCAATAGGGGCTGCAGTCCTAACATAATTCCTCAGAGCTCTCCTGATATCTCATCATCCAGTCATCCATTTAAGTTGACATAAAGATGATAAATAAGAGAAAATGAATCTGTGTCCTTCTATCATGTCATCAAGCCATTATAGTTGTCACATGCCATTAGGGGCTTCTCCTATGGCCATAACACAAGGGAGAGGGCAGTGGTGGGTGTCACACATTACACATGCAAGGGTGGCAGTCAGTGGTCAAGGTGGGCAGCAGCAGCAGGGTGGAAAGGGTCAGGGCAAGGACTTGAGCACTCCCTGAAGTGGTGGTGGGGCATGGAAGGGGAGGGACCAGGCAGGCCAGGGCCCTGGCATGTCCCAAATTGCCCATAAGACTTATTTTCATGGGACATGCTGGAAGGGGGGGAGCCCCTGCCAAAGTGCCATGTCCCATGGTGAAAAAGTTGGCCAGCATGCCATGGGACACACTGGCCAGTCAGGGCAGATGGGCAGTGGTGGTATGAGCCAATGGTGGCACTTACAATGGGGCAATGGTATGCAAAGATGTGGTTCTGATCAATCACTGATTGATCTGACCAGTGTGCTGCTGGGAAGATCAGGCAATTTGGTGGATGACTCACCTGAGTGCCATTACTGTGCCCTCCTGTCCTTCTCACACTCTCCAGGGGAAAGAAAGAAAGAAAAAAGCAGTGCAGCTCCTCACCTTTTCTTCTTTTGCTGCATCCGAGCGTGGCAGCAAGTCAGGGTGGGTGGCAGGAGCGTGCGAGCAAGCAAGCAGGGCGTGCCGACAATCAAGACGAGAGGGTGAACCGAGCCAGTGCGAGTCGGCTGTCACGGCCGCGGCGAAAGCCGAGCGGTGACGGAATCATGCTGAGGTAAGTTGTTTGGCCAGCTGACGTTAGCTGTGTCGCGTTGCGCCGTTGGGTTCTAAACGTGTAGCCGTAGCCAAAAATAGCTATAGCCTCGGCTGACGATCGGCTTAGCTAAGCCGGCTAGCGGCTTTTAGCCTAGCCGTTGGCAACTACGCTCGTAGTGGCGTGTGCATAGGAGAGTCTTCCGCATAGCAAGTAACGGATGGCATTTACTGTGAATATGTTGTGTATGAGTACGTACTGATCTACACTACTGTCCAAAATCGATCTACTCCCTGAGAATCATAAAAATATGCTGCCTCTGATCCAAGAATCACAAGTTGTCTAAGTCCAGCGCTTACCAAACCACGCGAACGCATCCATTAATGTATGATCTATGAAAATAAGTTTACCACAAAACGCCGCCACCCGTCTGTCATGTCCAAACAGCAAATGCGCAGCCGCAAACCAGTAGACAGAGAGGAAGGCGGTGATGTACGGAACGTCGTCAAACAAGAGGAGCGCCATGACGCTCACTGAGACGCTGAAGAGGTAGTTGCCCAATGAAAAGAGGCGCTTGGACCACACGAGGCACTCGAGGCCCTGTTTCACGGCTTGGTCCAAGAAGGACGATGACTTGAGCTCGATATGGTTGGAGCAGAGCGAGGCGCCCCGCTTTGAGAGGAAGATATTCCAGATGTGGAAGACGATAGCGATGAAAGAGGTGAGGATCCCGAGGTCAAATAGTAGGGGTGGGTGGCGATGGTGACGTCTGCTCATGATGCCGTTGATGAATCCGCAAAAGGAGAGGATGAGGGCGCATGAAAAGGTGGACTATCGTTATTTAAAAAAATCAGATTGGTTGCCATTGAGTGGAGAGGAGAAGGAGAGGACGAACAATAAGCATTTCTAGATTAAACTGCTGTAACAGGAATTCGCATTTCTTTTGTTCGGATAGGCCTTGGTCTGGTTTTCCTTGTGGGACTCGTGAGTGTCAGATGCTGGGACAGCAGGGATGTTGGGCTTGGACGTTACCATTCGACATGTCAATGAGCGTTGCCTGTGAAGTGGAAGCGCTTGGGAGTGAACATCCCACCTTGACGCCTTTGAGAATATTGGTAGGCGACGGCGACCGGCCGTAGTAGGGTGTTGGGGAACCGGTGAGGGTGTCTGTGCAATCATCAAGTTGAGCTGCGTAGCACACGAACACGAACAGAAGGTCCTCACGAGAATTGATCAAACTAATGCAAGTGCGGGCCTGGCAAGGCACTTCGAGACGGCCGGCTGACGGTACTGTCGCCGGAAGCACGACAGTAAGCAACCGTCCAATGTGAATGTGAGGACATTGAAGTTCAACCCACCCGTCGCAACCGAAAATCGTCTGCAGCGCCGTCTGTCGGGGGACTTGCTATATCCGACCGGGTCAGGCAAAGGCACTAGCAGAACGCAGATCATATATAAGAGTCAGAACGACTTGGTAAAGGAGCATGAGGGTTTACTTTGAAGATGTCAAGGTTCGACGTTGTCAACGTTCACAATCTTGACGCTATGGTGGCGCCCTGATTATAACACATTTTCTAAGCGATGTTGTTTGTCGGCGCGGAACATCACTGAATCGGGTGGAAATTTTGCGGACATCGAATGAGCGGTTGTAACAGGGATAATATCTTGGCTGGTTTCACTTGTTGGCCCTGTTTTTTTTTTTTTTTGGGCGTCGAGTTTGAACAGTCGCCGCTTTTTTCCATGGAGTCATACATTTCTAAAAAAGAAAAAAAAGGAGAGACATGACCGAATTTATTACGCCAGAAAGACGACAAACAACATTATCTACGCCTTCCGCGATCTTCGCGCTTTGCCTCCGAGCGTCCACACCAGCGCCTTCACCTTCACCGCATTCCTATACATCACCGACACCTTCCTAAACCTGCCCGTCATGAGCACTAAACCCGCGAGCGCGGACACACCGCAAAACACGGAGGGATAGATGATCGAGTTGAACATGGCAAAGCTCATCTCGAGCATGGCGACGGCAAATATGAGAGTGCCATGGAGATAGAGCTGCTCGCACGTGGCCAGGGCCCGGTGGAAATAGGCGAGCGTGCGGTCCTTGATTAGGGTGTGGTCCGAGCAGAGCGCAGCGGCCCGCCCGGAGATAAGGATGTTGAAGACGTGTAGGATTAAGGCCAAGAGGGAGAGCAGGACGCCGACGTTGAAAAGCCGTGCGGCGTGTGGGCCGTCGGTGAGAAGGGATTTACCGAGGCCAGAGAAGGAGACGATCAGCGAGGCGGTAAATGTGGACTATCACATGCCTATTAGCGTCCAATATTTGGCTTTGGGAACTAGGACGGCGTACGATGAGGAGCTGCATGTTGAATTGTTGCATCAGTATCCCATACGTTTTCTCTTCGATATTGACATGCTCGTTTTTGGTTTCTGTGGTTCATACTCAATACATTTTCACAGTGGAGGGAACCAGGGGTTCACCTTGCCCTTCTGGAAACTTGGAGTTGAGTCGTGCTTGCAGCACACGCACGTTTTGGATATAACCATCAAAGAAATCGTCCAGATGTTTCAGGTGCGTGTGCACATGCGACGGGGCCTCTTCGGAAATGGTATCAGCACCTGACACTTCTGCATGGCACATACGTTCAGCGCCGTCCAACGGAACAGAGTAGTTAGACAAACCCGAGAGCCTCGCTTTCCTGTCCTTGTCCTCACGGAGTGCCTTGATCTCTTGAATGTGAGAGCTCAGCAACGTCCCCAATTTGGACTCGAGTGACTCGAGCTTTCGAAACATATCCGCATCGTGCGGGGGGGCTTCAGCTCGAGCAACCGCCTCGATATCCTCGTCGTCAACTGTGCGAGAAAACAAGCCAAGCACCATATCTCGTCTGTGTCAAGATTTGAGCTGGGTTATCCACGCGCAAGCCATCAAGTATTAAATATGAACGTGTGGGGGGTTCTGGAACGAGTGAATGAACGGCGAGCGTCAAAATGGGCACGAGTTTCAGGCGTGTGTTCTGAATGCAAGATGTCAAGTACCCAAAGTTACTATACCGTAGTAGGCCCACCTAAGCCTTGAACGCTGCGTGCATCTTTTGGAGACAATCGACGACGAGGGCGATGCCCGCCTTGACCTCCTCCACCTCTCCCTCCCTCACCCTATCCACCAACCAGCCGAGCTTATCGGGATGCCAGCGCAAGAACGAGCTGCGGACCCTCGCTTTTGGCGTCACGTTGCATCCGCGCACGTCCAGGGGCGACAGGAGGAACGCTTCCACCCACTCGGGCGTCAAATCACTCGTCACGACCTGCCTCCCACACCGGTGAAGCGGACGTGCCATCGGACTGGCCGCGGCGGAAGGGTCCAAAGCCATCGTCATCGTCAGCCTCTTCTCCTCCTCCTCCCCGTCTTTTCCGCATACACACACCGGCCACGGCACATCCCTAAATCCAATCTTAAACTCCATTCCCCCGGGCTCGACACCGCTCTACGAGCACCCGCCACCGCTCCTCGTATGCCTCCCACCGCCTGCGCACCTGCTCCTCCCGCGCCTTGCGCTCCACCTCAGCCCGCACGCGCTTCGTGCGCTCGTCGTCCACTGCGGCCGTACCTGTCCCGCAGCGAGCCCCCGCGAGCGACCCACTCTTCTTCACCGCGCTCGGCTTCGACCTGTTCTAGCTCCCGGGCACGGGCGCGGGTGCGGGTGCGGGTCGCAGTGGACGGGGGTGCACATGGTTGGGGTTGTGGTCCTCCTTGCTCTTGTGGTGGTGGTGGTGGTGGTGGTGGTGGTGGTGGTGGTGGTGGAGAGTCCAAAGTGGAAACCAACACAGGTGGAGAACCGTCCTGAAAAGCAAAGTAGCCCAGCCCAGGTTTCGGAACAGCCGTTCTCCTGGCCGTCGTGCTCTTGGAGAACAAGACCGACTCTGGAGCTAGCATTAGTAGTTAAAGAGATACTTGAACCACTGGCACGCGCCACGCGTTTTGACAGGGCCTTAAGGGCAGCCCTTTTCGCGTACATGTTAAATAAGTAAAAACAAAAATCGAAATTCAAGACAAGAACAGCAGCTTTACAATAAATAATTACAACAGCCACCACCACCACCACCACGACGAGGGTCAAGTGGTAATGATGATGGTGTGGTCAAGAATAAATAATAAAAAGGGAAATGAAGCAACAAGAAATGGGGGTGCGTTAAAAAAACACTAGGGATTGCGCACTTTGAGCGTACGCGTTCTCGTCGGAGGAGCGGTCGGTACCAATACCGTCGGCATCGACGAGGGTGAGATGGGCTGGAACGAGTGGCCTGGCTCCGTCACAGCTCGCAGCGGCGCCCCACTCGTGCTGGCACCTACTCCCGCTCGTTTTGGCGCTCGCACTCGCACTTTGGCTCGCCCCAAAAGGGCTCGAAAACATCGGCTCGGGCCCAATGTCGATCGTCGCCGAGTCGTCCCAATACCGCCTTCTGAGGTGGTTCCCGGGCGACCGCGTCCTAACAGGATGTGAGCTGGAGCTGGAGCTCGAGTTGGGATTGATCTGCCCGCCGCGAGGCCGGAGGACCGAAACGTCAATTGAAATGCGTCTCTTGATCGGTTCGCTCGCTCTTACGTCCTTTTTCTTGTTCTTTTTCTCGTCCTCGTTCCTTCCTCTCGCGTTCGATTTCCTTCTCTCGCTCGCGTTCCTTTTCCTTTTCTTTTTCCTTTTCCTTGTCCCCAGTGCCAAACAAAAACGGCGAGCTCGCCTTGGCAGCCTGATAATCAAACTGATACGACCACGGCTGTGTCCGCCTCTTTCCCTTTCTTTTGATGGTGCTCCGGGGAGTGAGCGGACTCGGCAAGCCATCGTCGTCCAAATCCAACTCGACAGAGGTCCGCTTGGCGTAACGTATAGGAGAGAGATTCGGCATGGGCGACGTGGGCGAGATGGGGGACAAGAGCGGCGGCACCGTCAAGGAAAGCCTTTGTGGCTGGATCGGAACGCCTTCGACGCTCTTGGGACGGTTGTCCTCCCTTGGATCCTTGCGTCTCAACGAGCCCAGGCTCCCCGAAGTTCTCACTCCACCGCCATCAGCCAGAGGGACCTTCGACGTGGACCGACCTCTCCTCCTTGTTCTCTTGCTCCTCCTCTTGTTATACTTGTACGGATCATCGAATTCTGTAAAAAAGTCGCTCTCTTCCGCGCTCTCCCCGCTGGTGCCGACGCTGCCGTCTGATCCGGGTCGGGCATAGCGCATGGGAGACACGCTCCTCGCAAACTCGTCTCCATCTGGGCCCGAGTCAAAGTTGTCGTCGACGTAGACAAGCAGCGGGGGCCCATAGTACTCGTCTGTGTCTGGGTTAGGGCTGCCGGGCCCACGGGGAGTATCAGGTGTGCTGGACGGCTCTTGAGGATCAATGTAGGAAAGACAGGAAATGGCGTCGTCTTCGCGAGTTTGTTCTTCGATCTCGTGCGAGAGGGGATGCGAATGGAGGGGTTCTTCGTCTGAGAGAGCCGGGTCGGGTGGGGTGGCCGTGGGAGAGGCGGGCGACCTGGGAGCGGGGGGCGTGGAGTCCTTAACGTAGTAGATGCCTCTGGCGGCCATGCCGACGCAGTTGTAGTTTGGATTGGGGGGAGGCGGGATGGCGGCGGCCCTGTGGACCATGTCGCGGGAGAGCTGGACGACGCCAGCGCGGGATCCACGGGGCATGCGACGGGCAGAAGTGGAAGGCATGGCGTGGGGGGCGGAGAGGGAGCTGCAGCGGAGTCGTGAGTGGGATCTGGAGCGCGTGCGGGGGGCGGGGCGGGCGCCGGCGGGCTGGGTGAGGGGGGGAGCGGAGAGGGTGGCGGCTCCGGCGGCGGCGGCGGCGGTGCGGGGAGCGGCGAGGGCGAGGGGTGGAGGGCGCGGGAGGGCAGGGATCTGGCGGCGGATGGAGGGGGGCAGCGGAGGAAGCGGCCTGACCGCCGGTTGCGGCGGCAGGCGCTGCTCGTCGAAAGACATCCCCCGTCACGCGTGACAACGCATGCCTCAACCCGCCACCCACCCACCTGCCACCTCGGCCGCCTCTGCCTCCACAGGCGCTACAGGCGCAACAAACACGTCTGCATCGCTCGCAGCATCCTCGTCCCGCTTTGCCATTCCCGCTTCTGCCCCAGCGGGCAGCATCACCATCACCAAGCCACCACAGACAGCCACCGCTTACTTCAAGCTCGCCCCCTCCCAGCTCGTCACCTTTGCCTGGAACTTTACAGATGTCATTGCCACCCCAACCTCCCTCACCCTCTCCGCCGTCTGCGACAATGGCAACACATACCCCGTCGGCCCCACAAACGGCATCATCCCCGGTGCTGCCTCCTCGGTCGTCTGGGACATTTACTCGTACCAGGAGAACAACCCAGCCACCCCCCTCGCACAGGCCACTTACACCCTCATGATATGGGACGACCGTGGGCCAAACCCGCCCCGCGTGCCAGGATACATGACCCCCAACCAGGACCTTCGCTTCGCCATCTACACACCCCAGTCTTACACAGGTCTCGGCGACGGTCTGTCTTCCCCGCCTCCCCTTCCTTTACTGACATTGACTCTCCTATAGGCTGGCGATGCTCCATTTGCAGCGGTTCCCTCGCCTCGTATACCTCGCATCCCGCATTCATAGGTGTCCTCACAGCCTTTCTGGTCATTTTGCTCTCGGGATTCAGTCTCCTCGGGATTACCAGACGGCGGTGAAGAGTGGCCGTGCTTTGATTTGGACTGATTTTGGACTTGCATAGAGTACATACATACATGCAGGCTCGCATGGACTAGAATGATACCTCTGGACTACATTAATAAATTTGCCTGTGACGTGTGTGGCGACATTTGTCACTGCTTGGTATACAGCACGATGGGCCGACCAAATCCTATATAGCATGTCAGATTTTACATGGGTGGGTGTGATCATGAGTGTGTATACCTCCGTCGCCTACCACGCCCAAATCGCGGGGAGGCCCAAACCCAATCGACTGCAACAACTCTGGAAAATCGTCCGGGCGCAGACGGAGCACATGGCCCGTCTCTCTGAGCCGCGGCTGCTGGCGCTTCGCTTTGGCATACGTCTCCCAGGGCTGCGGCTCCAGCACAAACGTGCCCCCGGTCCTGAGCACCGCATGTGCCCGTCGAAACAGGCGCTCGAGGCCTGCATCGCCTGCAACGAGGTGGACCCACTTCGTCAGCGAGAACCTGTCACCGATTCGAGCAGATCGAAAAAAACAAAAAACAAAAAAAGAGAAAATACTGACGCAATCACGACGTCATACCCGTTCTCGTCTTCCACAATCTCTTCCTCGAGCCAATCGGCCGTCCTGAACGTGACGTTGTACGGGAACACGTGCCTTCTTCCTCTTGGAGGAGGAACAGGCAACGACCCAAACTCGTGCTCGCACGACACCGGAAAATAGTCGTCCTCGCCCTCCCCAGGCCCCTGCAACGACCACACCGCCCGACGCCGACGCCACGCCGCGTTCACAAGGCTCTCGTCAATGTCCACCCCGACGACTTTATGCGCGCCCATTCGCTGTGCTGATGATCAACTCGCCCAACGTCCCATTATGGAGAGAGAGAGAGAGAGCGCGCCGCGGCTCACCGATCTCGCACGTCACCCAGCCTTCGTTGCACCCGATATCGAGCACAGTCGCGCCAGAGAATAGGGATTGGGGTAGGGTGGAAAGACGTGGGTCATTGGCGAACGGTCGTTTGGAGTAGTACCCGTGATAGTTGCCGTACGGTGATTCCATCTGGTTGTAAGGTTGTGACACTGTGACGCAATACGATAAAATACGATAGAACCCAAGGTATACAAAATATAAGAAATTTCCCAATGTACATAAAATTTTAGCTACCCAATATCTCTGTCCATGATAAGATGATGCCACCTGCCTCAGGAACTATGATTAATTGCGCTATCCAAGTAACATCACAACGATACTCACCTCACAAGCCACAGTAGGACGAATCGATCTGCTCCGATGTGACAGTGACACGGCCCAATGCAACGGCTTGATTGTTCGTTAGCTCATTCATGGCAGACAACGCAATGTTGAACGAATCAGCGCCCGCATGATCAATAGCCGTCACATTGATACAGTTGCTGACATGACCGTTGTTGTACGTCAGACTCCAACAAGTCCCACACGCAGGCGAGTTATAACCCGCGACCGCATAAGCAGCGCCAATGTACGGGAATTTGGGAAGAGAGTTGAACGTAGTGTAGCCGCGGGTTATCAACCCGTTTTCACCACCAGAGCACGTAACAGTGGTGAGAGAAGCTGTGCCGACATCGTATGCCGTGTCGTAGGCGACGGTGGTGGCGAGAGCAGAAGCGGCGAGGGCGAGAAGAGAAGAGAAGACCACGGCAGGCTTCATTGCGATGTGGAGGTGGAAGACATGGAGAAATGAGGGCCCCCTTTTTGTAGGGCCACGGGATGTGGTGCCAGCAGAACGCGTTTCATGGACGCGGCCTCGCCAGTCCGCGCAGTTGATCCTGTCCCCCGCACGCAGCCACATAGATGCGCTCTTCTCTCGTCTCCTGTCGGCGTCATATGGCCTTTTTCGCTCAAAGAAGTTCACGAAGAACGCCCTGATCGGGCTCGACGGTTATGCAACGGTCGCGTTGTTCGCCGACTTCCAACTTTCAATTATAATCGGCGGCTGCATTTTCTGACAGTCATCCATAGCTTAGACGTCGTATCGCTAAGCGATGACCTTCTCCGTATAATTAGAACCGCTGCGGTGAGTCATGACCATTGGCGCCCAACCTTTGATGTCTATTTGTCGGCACATCGGCTCGATGTGTGGATAACAACCCGAAACCACCGAAGTGAACAGTGATGCGTGATGATCGGTCAGGTCAAGCAGCTAGTGTCACCGAGGACGATAAATCGCGTAAATTCATGAATACGAGGCCGGAGATGGAAATGGAATAAGAGGCCTGGGAGAACAGGAGGGACCAGGAGCTAGAAGTCAGAAGCCAGAAGCCAGTCTGCAAGCGAGATGGTGGAAAATGACAAGTCCAATGTTTGGGCCTGTTGTCATCAGATGCTTGGAACGGCGCCACACTAAATGTCATTTTTAACCGGTATGCAAGCTGCGGCGGATTGTCTTCCCTTCTCATTGAACATGTCTGGAGGTCATAAAGACGAGACCAGGCGCGCAGTTCGGAATCTACGCAGCCAGCGAAGAATTTCGTAACAACCTGGAACGTGGGCTGGTTCAGAGGTTATGCTCTTACAATCTTGTGCTGGGTAAAGATCTACCTCCTTATCCCACTTCACCGGCTTCGGCTTAGCGTAGAAAACCGTCTAAACTATGGTAAGGATATTATAGCGATATTGATCCCTGGCTCATATTAATACAGTGGTGGCCCATGTCAGGCTTCCCGATGTGTCGAAATTCCCCCAAGACAACGTTAACAACGGATGGTGAGAAACGCCGACTTCGGGTTCCAATAATACAGAGCCAAGGTCTTCTTAGCGATAGGCGTCTACTGCTATGCCAGAAAGCGCTGTATGCACAGTTGATGTTGCTGAGCGCAACGACCCTTGCATTGCCGTCGAGGCCCATGAAGCCTGCATCGAAGATAGGATTTCTCGTGAACCTCTTTGGAGGAAAAGGTCATATTACACCAAAGGCAGCATCCATGTGGCTGTGTGCGCTCACCGTACTTGGATGATAGCCTGACAAGACATGCGGACCGGCGAGGCCGTGTCCATGAAACGCATTCTGCTGGCACCACATCCCGTGGCCCTACAAAAAGGGCCCTCATTTCGCCATGTCTTTCATCCCACATCGCAATGAAGCCTGCCATCGTCCTCTCTTCTCTTCTCGCCCTCGCCGCTTCTGCTCTTGCCACCACCGTCTCCTACGACACGGCATACGATGTCGGCGCAGCTTCTCTCACCACTGTTGCATGCTCTGGCGGTGAAAATGGCTTAATAACGCGCGGCTACACCACATTCAAATCTCTTCCCAATTTCCCGTACATTGGCGGTGCTTATGCAGTCAGTGGTTATAACTCGGCTGCGTGTGGCACCTGTTGGCGTTTGACGTACACAACCCGGCATTTCTGCAACAGTATCAACGTGTTGGCCGTTGATTATGCGGGCGCTGATACGTTCAACATTGCGTTGTCCGCCATGAACAAGCTCACAAACAATCAAGCCGTTGCATTGGGCCGTGTCACTGTCACATCGGAACAGATCGATTCGTCCCACTGTGGCTTGTGAGGTGAGTATCGTTGTGATGTTAAATAGCGCAATAATCATAGTTCCTGAGCAGGTGGAATCTTATCTTATTCTTGAGCTACGATTGTGCATCATGTAGCTAAGTTGTTGTGTACAATGAGACATCTTTACTTTGTACCTTGGATACATGAAATTATGACACCTAACCCAAATCCTGCAAGAAAGCTGAACATCAGGAAGAGCGCCAGATCTTTGTTGCAGACTCGTGGATAGTCGCTGCAGTTCTTGACGATGTGGTCTTAAAGGCCCAGCACAACAAAGTCCACAGGCTCAGCCTGCTCTCCCCTTCCGATTCCAAGTGCAGATCAATTCGTAAATTAAATTGCTTAGTAGAGTAGAGCGAACGGAAGCGGATAAGAGAGGAGGTAAGGGGTGATTCTTTTCGAGCTCAAATTTTTCCGTGCGGACGATTACAAGCGGTTTTCTGCGAACCATTCCTTTGCCCACAGTAGTTTTGGCTTATCATGTAGACATGTGTTCCGTTCGAAATAAGATGCCTATCCATCACACCAACTTGGATATAATCAACCCGAGGCCATGATGGAAGCTCTTGGTCAGCATTGTCTAGATACAGTTACTAACTACAGCGTGCATACCGTGACAAATCCGCAGAATCGCCATTGAACAAATCAGCATCGCCAAGTTTGCTCCAGAGTCGGCGTACTGCCAGAAAGTCGTATATCTTGGTTCCCTACATCAGACTCATGATCAACAGCCCGGATTTGAAACTTACGGATAGCCGGCAGGGAGTACACCGATGCTCGAGCCTCAGCTCAGGGCAATCCAGAGGGAAGTTGTTCGTCGCAAAATTACGTTGTTGCCCGTGCAGGTCCTGTTGAGCATTGAGTAGTAGTAGTATTCACTTCGCATGTCATCTCGATACTTTGACTTTCCTGCTCGCCTGCCACAGCAAGCGCTCCTGTTTTTAATTTGAAATGTCAATTTTGCACATGCAATCCCTTCTATTCGCGGGAACACATGTGTAGGTGCGTGAATTATAAAAACACTTTCTTCTATTAGGTATTTTCAAACAAGACGAAACAACTTTCTGCGTCTTAGTAGTTTTATATCGGACAACCCAACAGCAGGGTCGTTCGAAGATATTGATTTAAAGGAAGGGAGTTGAGTTTCGTTAACATGATTTTGTTCAATTCGCTTTGATTTCTTCGTAGGAAGTTCTTACAGTGATACTTATAACATACGGAGACAAAGTCTCCGGCAGTCATGTATACTTTCAATAGTTCTCAATATACTTTTCTATGCGAAAAAAAAGAGAGAAAAAGCGCTCCTGTTGTGTCACGCGTGACCGGTTGGCACCTCGAGACGACAGGGAAGGGGGACCGAATAAGATCGCGTCGCGGGTGGGTTATAGGACTGAGTGCGTTGGCACGCTGACGAGCGCTATAATGTCAATTGGCCTGGACATAAGGAAGGCGCGCAGCCTCGAGAGGGGCTAGGGCCTTGGATTGAAGCGAGCCCGGTAGAAGGGCAGTCCCGGGAGACGGCTGTATGGTCGCCGTCGCAGTTGAGACATCTCCGAAGGAGGAGTGGGAAGGGTTGTCGGCTGCTGAACCACGGCAGCTGGCAAATGGTGGTGAGTCGTGACAATAAAGGTGGCTGTGGACTGGCCACTGCCACGGCGTAGACGTCCTCGTTTGAGGCGTGCTGGGGTTGATGCCCAAGCCCTGGGGCAGCACGAGAGGTGCCGAAAAGGGAAGGTGTTGGCATGAGTTCTTTTTTATTTATTTTTAAGCATAGAAATGTTATATTATCCGAAACACATGTATCTAAAAGATATTCAACAACCGGAGTTGGCATGAGTTCAAGGAGGCCCGGCACTTGGCATGTCGAAGGAACTCACAGAAGATGTGCGTCGCGTCCAGAACCATTTTCTCTCTCTTATATCCTATAGACATCATACCTCCAGGGGTGGGAAGAGGTTTACTCCTATGAACTTCAGAACGCGTGGGGGCGATTCTACAAACGGTGGTGGGGACCATCAGCAACCGGGAACATCAGTCTCGATGTGGAAAGTCACGCACCGGAGGAGCGCGCGATCCAAGTCGGCGAGCACGTTATTTGGACCAGTTTTGGGCTCCTCCAGGATTCAAATGGTTGGATGATCGTGCGAGACGAGTATGTCGGGCTATATGATCGCCTTTCCCGCCTCTTCGAACAGAGATTAATGGGTGGCGCTGTCTTGACCGGCCAGCCTGGAATAGGTGATGCTGCCACAGGTTCCGTGGAGACTTGCTCTCGACTCACTGGAATTTTGTTTTTGTTAGGCAAGTCTTATTTTGCCATTTATGCGCTTCTCCGACGCATGACGGAGGGAAAAACCACACTGTTTACAACATCGCGCGGCTGCTCATATCTGTTCCACGAAACCGGGATCAGGTGCAAAGGCAAGGCGCATGTTACGGCTTGGGATCTTCCCAGCGACCCTACCTCTCCAGCGTGGTCACTTATCGACGGTGGTGCAGATGGAAAAGCCGAAGTATCCGAATTAACTAATCGGGCTTTGTTCGTCCTTATCACATGCTCTCCTAAAGAGGAGAGGTACAAGGAATGGAAGAAGCACAATTCTGGTTTGCGGTGGGTGATGAATCCATGGGCTGAGGAGGAATTACATGTGCTGTAAGTAGACATCGTCCACCTGTCCTAGTCCAACACTCACTCTCCATAAGCCTTTCAAACCCAGCTTACACCATGCTATCGAACGATCAGAGAAATCGCCACATCACTAACGACTCGGAGAGCATCCGGAATCTCATGGACGATATTGGCCCCTGTCCTCGCGACATTTTAGAGTTCATCAAGGCACCAAAGGAATACAATACTGGCATTCGGGAGGCCCTTACGGGGCTCGACAAGGATGAGCTCGTCAAATTGTTCAAAGCTGCAATCAACTTTCCGGACTCCTCGATTTCGCACCGACTGATTTTACTTTCGCGAACGAATGACTTGGAATTGTTGGACGGCGATGATTATCTAACTAATTTCAAATCCCATGAGATACGCAAAAAGGCAATGGAGTTCTTCAAAGATCTCAGGCTCAAGGACCGCCTGGACCTTTTTCAAGCCGCAAGCAGCTTCCCAGCGGGAAGGCAGCTGGCTGGCTGGACATTTGAAGGGCTTGCCAATGAGTACATTAGGGGTGCTCAGATGGGCTGGTCCTCAGTTTTCCAGCACTTTGCGCTCATGGTCCCTATTAACTCCACCGAGAAATGGCCTTATCGGTTTCAACACTGCCCGAGTGGTGACGACGTGTGCGTAGTCAACTACCTTTACGTTTTTCTCAACTCATGGCACTGACTGACTCTCAGTTCACGCCAACTTGAAGTTAGCGATGATCGTTTTGAATCCCAATCGTCTGGATCACTGGAACATTCTAATCATCGATTGCGCCAGACTGTCGCTAAGTTGCCGATTCGTCGCAGGGACACGGTCATTTATAACGATGTCGAGTCTCTCTCACTTTCCACTAAGCAGTGGTACTGCCCCGAGAGACGCAACAACTCAGCATTTGACTCTTTCTTCTTGCAAGCTTCTGGCAGGAAAATGGTCCTGTGGGTTTTCCAGATGACGATTGCAAAAATCCACGATGGAAAGGTCTCTGGATTCGATATTATCGACGTGCTCAAAAAGAAGACGGAATCTACATTGAAAAAACCCGTTACCGTAAACCTTGTCCTGGTGACGCCCTATGTGCAAGGGCAAGTGGTGAAATGGAATCTGCCACAAGAGTGGGTGAATCATCACGAGAGAGGGCATGTGTATGTACAATATCTTGATCTAACACTCCATCCCTCCTGCTATGAACCTCTCTTCATGTCATCTGTAGCACTATGACTGTATGTTTTGTCGAATTGGACAAAACCCATAAAGTAGGTGTGATCATGCATGACTCATACACTGCGCCATTTCTTTCCCATGCACAATGCCTCAGGTGCACGATCACAATGTCGTAAACTTGTGATGGTGGCTATGCAGTGCATGCACGGATACGACTGAACGTATCCACAGCGCTCATGCAACGTAGTGCACATGCCTGGACCATCTCACCATGGTCCCAACGGACAACACACCGCCGCATCACAGTCGAACTTGCGCGCGGACGACTCTAGACAGCTGTCCACCCGGACTCTTATGTCTTATGGCATTGAATGCTCAGCTGCGCCGCCAACCTCCTAGTTCATCGAATCGGCCGGGGCCACTGCACCCCGTGTGCCTGAACCTGCCCGTCCGCGCTGCCCTCTGCACCCGCTCGCCTGCATCCGCCCACCTTCAACCAGAGTGCACTTCGCATCTCCGACCGAACTGTTCGCCATTCGCTGCCCGCCCTCTGCTCTGCTGCTCACCCCTCTCCACCTGGACGGCGCTCATGCACCGCGGCCTCGATACAGCCGCTCTTTTCGCCATGCCTCAGTGTGCGCCGCCCAACCTCTTTGGCTATCGAATCGGCCACCACTGCACCCGCCCGCCCGCCCGCCCGCCCACACCGCCCTCTGCACCGGCTCGCCTGCATCCGCCGTCCGCCGCTGTCTGCCACCCCTTCCTGCCACCACTGTTTCTACTGCCTCACGCGCCTGAACGGCTATCACAGAGGTCGGAACGAGATTGTACATTGCTCCTGAAGTCCAGTCATGGAATCAACGGTGGTTGTCGGCCATCTTCAGACTACGCAGAGCGATTGACATGGAACTGCCGCTCTTGATGCCCATCACGGACCCGGAGGACTTCAAGAACCACGCGACTCTGATCGATAGCCACAGTGACGTCGTCATGCTGCCCAACATCATCCTGCTCCAGTTTGCGCGGCTTGCTGCTCATTGGACATATCAATGCTGAAATCACGCTTACTCTGGCAGCGACTGAAGGTGATAGAGGCGACTGGGTTAGCGCGATTCGACAGGCCAAGGCGCAATAGCTGATCTTGCTGAACGTCACCCATCCAAATTCCAACTTCATCTGTGTCGACGAATCATAGAAATCGTTGCGGTTTCATCCATCTGCGTTGCCCCAGGGCAGTGTCGCCGTTTAACGGGGGGGATCGTGAGTGCTCGAAGAAAGCGGGTTGAGAGCATCAGCGGACTCAAGAACTGGAGCTAGAAGAAGCAAGGTAGAACACTGAGTACATCTAGTGATGTGCTTGGTGACGCGAAGGTCAAAGCCGTGGCCGTCGGCTTGGGCCACGGCTTTGGGTGTGGCTTGTATGTAACAGCTTCCTGCCTCAGTGCCCCGCATCCATCGCCGCCAAAAAGGAAGACCCCTATGATTGTAATCTCGGATGATTGAATATGACTTAATAAGGCGTCTTGGAGACATGCGATCGTCTGTGCACTCGTCTGAGACTTTTGTTAGCACTCATAGGACAAATTCGAGATGAGAGTCATATGTTGCAAAGCTACAATAATCGCCTCGGTGTGACACACATTCATGGCTCCGTATATTGAGCCCAGAAGGATCAAGGACATGGCATAGACCTTCGATCTCGAAAGTTCATGGTAGATGCATATGTTCTATGTGAGAAAATAAATAAACTGTGTATATCGTGAAGACTTGATGCTGCGAATTGGGATGAATGGCTCAGGAGTTGGGCACAGGCAGCTACGAATGCAACGCTGAGCATGGTAGATATGCGCGGGCGAGCAGTCATAGACTTGGAAGGGATCATGTTTTGAAGAGGGAGAGTGCATCCGCGCCCTTTTTGTGACCTCTCCGTCCATTTCCAATCAGGTTTTCCGACCACGTTTTCCACCCTCGCAGCCAGCAAATCATATTTGTGACATCTACGAGCAATTTCTTGACAAGTCAAAAAACGACTGCCTACACCCCTTGTTACAACCGTAACCTGTCAGATGCGTGTTACTATCATTTCTTGTGCGACAGCACACCGTTTCGCCCTTCCTGCTGTCACGGTTTCGTACCAATGGGCCGAGTGGAACGACGGTGTCGATAGCAAGGTGAGCAGAGATTAATTGATATATCTAACTAATGGCGCCACTGGACGTAGAGCTTTGGCAAGGGTGCACTCGTGCTCAGCACCTTTGTAAATGGTGTTGCGAATATAGAGGAGCACGAGCGATATCGGAGGAAAGGAATATGTATTAGTAGAGTACATATTCAATATATACTGTGTGTCCTAACTACGATGCGGTGCTCGTACCAGCGAGCGTTGTGAGTTTGAGCTCGGACGTCCTGCGCCGTTGTCCTTGTCTCGTCCTCAACTCCCTTCTAGCCTCCATTCCCATATCGTCTCCTGCCGCCCTGACTCCCCTTCTCCTTCCTTCCCGTTCCGCTACGCGTTCCGTCGGGCGATTCGTCGCTCCCAACAAATGGCCATCTGGCGCAACTTGGACAATTTGATGAAGGACTTGAAAAGGAGAAACCGGTAGGGGCATTGATTTTGGCAATGCAAGCAGTATGTAACATTTGATATTCATTAACGCAACTGACAGTCTTAGGTTGGCCGGGCGCTCAAACCATGGAAGACCGGTGAACTATTGGTCGACAAGGACAAGCTGAAGCATTTTTCCACTGATAACTACAACGACATTTTAAAGAAAGACAACAAGAGTAAGAAGATAATACACGTCCGTCGTGGAACGGTTTGTCCGTTCATTGCGCGAGTTGAGCACCACTCACTGGGAAACATTTATTGCCAACGCTCGCGAATACCTCCTCAAGGCAAAGACAAGTAGATTCCGCGCGACAAGCGGGGCTAGTACCCTTGTTGAAGAAGAGGAAGCCGAGGACCCTGATGTAGATTTTATCATGGATTTGGCATATCCATGGTATCGTCTACCATTTGCTCAATCATTATTATTATGTCTCAATGTTACCAGAACTTTATCAATTTGCAGTCACATTTGCTCGTTTATCACACGCTTTACAGTCGCATTTATAGCAACAGAAGCTGGACTGACCCCTTTTTGATCAGCTGATTGATAGCAGAGACTGGCAAGGGTCCATTTGATGCAAGGTGCACAGTAAGTGGTGACTAAGCTGGACTACCCTTATGCCATCAACATGCAACTTGAATGCTGTTGCCTTGCTGTTACTTATGGTGCACCAGAGGTGCCCTCCCCAGGTTACTTCCCAATCAAAGTGAGGTGGTGTTGAAATGAGCAACTGGCAGTGCAGAGCGAGGCTTAGTAAGTGAGGGGACTTACTTAGAATGCTTAGGAGCTAGGGCTCAACTATGCAATAGATCAGGAGATGTATTTCAGCAGTGCAAAGAGCACTGCTTATATACAGTTACAGAAATCACATGTAACTACATCTAATATACCTATATCTAGTAGTGTGCAGCTTCCTGCTGTGCATTGCACCATACCTGCTGCACATGGTGTCATATTGCTGCGCATTTTACAGCAATCTGTCAATACTTGACATGTGAAGCATGTTTCATGCATTGTGTCTCACATGCTGTCGTTTCATACTGTTTCTGGGATGAAACTCTATAATATCTGTCAAACACTATAAAAGTGTCAACAGTGTACAAATATCAGATTATATTTGTGATTTGGTGAGCATTCATAAATAATGATATAATATATCAAGCTATGAGTTCAATACTCAAAGCTCCAGATCATTATTTATTCAACACTCCCCCATGCTGAGAAATCACTAATCCAATTTCAGATCTTAACTTTGTGAATTTATCAAAAGACAAATTTTTAGTCAAGATATCAGCAAGTTGCTGATTTGTGGGAATATACACAAGTTCCACTTTTCCTTCCTCTATGCATTCTCTAACATAGTGGTAGTGGATATCTATGTGCTTAGATCTATGCTCTTGAGCAGGATTAGAAGCTAAAAAGATTGCTCCTTGATTATCTACTCCTAATTGAATCATTTTTATAGTCTTTCCAATTTCATGGAATAAAGACTCTATCCAGACTATCTGTCTTGATGTATCAGACAGACTCATATATTCTGCTTCTGTTGATGACAGAGCAACTGTTTTTTGTTTCCTTGAAACCCAACTAACTGGTCCTCCAGCTAGTTTTACTATGTATCCAGTGACTGATCTTCTATTAATCTGGTCACCTGCCCAGTCTGCATCACAATATGCAATGAAACCTTCATGGTTCTTTCCATTATACACTATTTTGCCATTAATGTTAGTGGCAACATATTTGATAATGTATAATGCCTTCTGGATATGCTCTTCAGAAGGATTAACCATAAATTGTGACATCATTATTACTGCAAATGCAATATCTGGATGAGTTCCAAGAGTTAAATATAATAATGATCCAATTATGGATTGGATAATAGCTTCTTTGCTCAGAAGTTGCTGTTCCTTCATTTGGTTTAGGAACATACCCTGCTGGTAATGGTGTTCTAGCAGGTTTAGCATTTTCTTGACCAAAACACTTAACAACTTTCTTAGCATAGTCTATTTGATCAATTATCAGTAATTGATTTGGTCTATCTCAAGATATCTTCATCCCTAGATATTCAGAAACTTGTCCTAAGTCTCTACATTCCCATATTTTCATGAACTTGCTCTTTTTGTCTAATAAGAGTTTTTTGTCATTTCCCAGAAATAGTACATCATCAACATATAGTATGACAACTATTATTGATCCTTGTTTCTTAAGGATATAAACTCCTGTATCCAAAAGACATCTATTAAATCCTAAGGATTTCAAGCTTTTATCAGCTTGTTTATTCCAAGCATATGATGCTTGTTTAAGACCATATAGGGCCCTTTTTAATCTATAGACTTTTCCCTCTTGTCCTTTTGTGACAAAGCCTTCTGGCTGTTCCATGTAAATTTCTTCATCAAGATTTCCATATAGGAAGGCTGTTTTAACATCTAGTGCCTTGATTTCCCAATTTTTGAGTGCAGCTGAAGCCAGAAGTAATCTCACTGTTTCAAATCATGCAACAGGAGAAAAAGTGTCATCATAATCTATGCCAGGTATTTGTGAAAATCCTTTAGCAACAAGTCAAGCACGTTTTTGACCATCACTTTTGATATTGTAAACCCATCTACACTTCACAGGTTTATGATCACTAACTCCCAAACATCTCATTGGAATAGAGCTTCAATCTCATCCTCCATAGCTTTAATCCATTCTTGAAAAGCTTTAGGATCAGATTCTTTCCATTTTTAACACATCCCTAAAATGAACAGGGATATCAGATTTAGGTAATACTGCTTTTGAGAGTAGGAAATTGATAAATTTCCCTCCTCCCTCTTTTTGTAACTGATTAAGCAGCATATCTATATCTGTAATTCCTTTATCCTGAATAATACCAGGATCAGATTCATCTGATATTTCACTTCAAGTGTCTTTTGGACTATCAGAGTCTTCAGACTCATTGAAAGGATTCTTTTCCAGTTGTTTTTCAATTTCAAGAGGAGTTTTCTTTCCATAAATATTACCCTCCTTATAAACTGGTTTCCTTTCTCTAGTACTTTGGCGAAGTGGGAAGGGAATAGGTTCAGGTTGTTTTTGGGATTGTCTTTCTGTAACCTTTCTCTCTTTTCATGTTCTTTTGATATCTGGTGGTGCATGATGTTGTGTCCCAGGCCAGTCTACTGGAATTCTCTTTGGATCTGTTTTCACTTGATCCTTGAACATCAGGTCTGACAGGTAAATCCTGTTCTCCACCATTATTATTAGGCTCTATATCATCATTCTCATGAGATGAATTCTGCTCTTCATCTGGTGTAAGATCATGATTGAATGATGGTTTATATGGTTTGGGATCATCATTGTCACTATCAAGATGATTGTTGTTTTGGGAATTGGAGTCAGATTCATGTCCATTTTGATCCCTTTGGTTAATACCTGGTGGACTTTCAAATAGTCTATCTTTATTATAATTTTCGCTTTTTCGTGGAAATACTGATTCATTAAATAGTGCTTTAACACCAATGAATATAGTGTTATCTTTCTTCATAAATTTATAAGCTTTAGATCCTATGTCATAACCAATAAAGGTCATTGGTTCAGATCTTGGTGACAGCTTATCTTTACGAATTTCTTTAGGTATGTAAACCCAAGCTAGACACCCAAACACTTTAAGGTAATGAACATCAGGTTTTTCACCTGTCATGTTTTCATAGGGTGTAGACCAATTTGTCCTTCATAGTGGTGTGTGATTGTATACATGAATAGCAGTTTCAAAGGCAAATTCCCACCATGATTTTGGGCAGGAAGATTCTAATCTCATACTTTCTGCTTTTTCAAGTATAGTATCATTTAATCATTCAGCATGACCATTTTGTTGATGTATGTGAGGTGCACTTTGTTCTCTAAAGATTCCTTTTGAAGCAAGAAACTTGCTAAATTCATGTGACTTGAATCCCCCCCCTTGATCTGATCTGAAACATTTGACTCTACTGCTATATTGATTTTCCATGAGTTCTACATAACTCTTGAAAGCAGTAAATGTTTCTGATTTAGTTCAAAGAAATGCCATATAAGCATAGGAAGAGTAATCATCTAGTATCATAAGACACCATTTCTTTTGATGATAAGATTCCATAGGCAATTCTAATAAGTGTGCATGAATCAATTCAAGTGGCTTGGAAGCTCGCTTGATTGATGTAGGAAAAGATTTATTATGCATCTTTCCTTGTGCACATCCAGAACAAATTGTATCTGTTGATGGTATAGATAATTTGTCAAACCCTTTTGTATGATCAAAGACATGTTTTAATACATTTTTAGATGGGTGACCCAATCTTCAATGCCAAGTGTTATAATCCACTATATGAACTGAAGGTTCAGCCATTTTTATTCTTGGATGGACTATTTCAGTCAAAATCCAATGAATGGGATCTCCTATATGTCTAGGATATGCCATTATAAATGGTCACCCAGTTTTTAGCGAAAATATAGTACTATACATATCTGATTTTTCATGAAAGCCTTGTAGCTTTAGTTGTCCAGATGATATGAGTCTGACACTAGCTGCAGGCATATAGCAAACTTTTTCAAGTTTAATGACATGTTTATGTTTATGCGTGGTTTCTACCTGTAGGAACACAGTTCATTCTCCAAGTATTGCTACTTGAGATCGTTTATCAGCTGTAAATACAGGCTGTGAAACTTTAAAGGGATGATATTCAGAGAAATCTTTGATTTCAGGAGTTATGTGAATAGACACTCCTGAATCAATCATCCATGGAGTTCCTTTGGACTTGAATTCTTTATACTTGTCACAACCACACACTTTTATCTTACTACTCATTTTGGAATGGAGGCAACTAAAGCAATATATTCATCACTATTTAAAGTAGTACAAATACTACTACAGTGACTCAAAAAAGTGATTCAATGTTTGCTGCTTTTTGACTGTTTATGGCATAACTGAAAAACAAAGGCAAATAAGGGTAAATAGTGTGAGAGAGAATGGAGGTATCACATCAGGGTTACACACTGATGAGAGAATTATGTAATTAGGCACAGTATCCATGGAGATATAGGTAATATAATTTGATGATTCATTGAATCACTTTTTTGAGTGTGCATCAGAACATCAGAAACCTGATATTGATGGACTGCTATGACATGAAACTGATGATGGATGGTTATCATAATGATGGTACTTTAGCACCAATCCTATTTAAGCAGTGCTAAATGCTCATGGCCCCCCACTTCTGATATGTGCCCCATTTCTTCTTCCCACAAGGAAAATATCCTTTCCCCTGCCTCCCATGGTTACTCCACTTGCCATATTGCCTCTAAAACTGGTATCAGTCAGGCCACTGTCTCCAGAGTACTCCAGAATCTCCTTCCCAATCAACAAACCCCTCAGCTTGGTTGCCCTTCCAAGCTTCTGCCACTGCCACACTCCATCCTCACACAGATCACCACTGGCAAGGCTGCCAATGCTGTCCAGGTTACCAGGCACATCAACACCATCATCCCCAACCCAGCCTCCACCCAGACAGTCAGAAACATTCTGAAGAAACACTCATTCAAAGCTGTAACAAAGGAGAAGAAGCCACTACTCAGCACAGTGCACAGAAAGAAGCAGTTGGCCTTTGCTTTGAAACACAGGGAGTGGACTGTGGAGGACTGGAAGAGGGTAATTTGGTCAGATGAGACCAAAATCAATAGGATTGGGTCAGATGGGGAGCAGTGGGTATGGAAACAGGTGGTGGAGGGTTGATTGAAAGGGAGGTACAAGGAACAGTGAAATTTGGAGGTGGAAATATCATGGTATGGGGCTGTATGGGCTGTAATGATGTGGGGGAGCTTGCAGAGGTTGAGGCCAGGATGGATGCTAACCAGTATGTGGACATTTTGGATGATTCCTTACTGCTAAGCTTGGAAGAATCTGGGATTGCTAAAGAAGAATGCATTTTTCAGCAAGACAATCCCAAAGCACACCTCCAAAAAGCCAGAGACTGGATGAAAGAGAACAATATCACTCTTCTGGACTGGTCTCCACAGTCTCCAGACCTAATCCCATTGATGCAGCTGGGCAAGCATGAAATACCAGCAAAAGGAGTTTGGCAGATATGGGAGAGAGTGCAGAGGTGTGGAATAATATAGAGCCAGAGGTGTGTCAGAACTTAATTGAAAGCATGCCTAGAAGAGTGGAAGCAGTGATAAAAGCCAAGGGAGGCCATACAAAGTACTAGAATGACCAGTTTCTATATTTCTTATACACACTCAAAAAGTGATTCAATGAATGATCAAATTAAATTGTCTATATCTCCATGGATACTGAGCCTAATCACATAATTCTTTTATCAGTGTGTAGCCCAGATGTGATACTGTTATTCTTTCTCTCACTATTTACCTTTATTTGTCTTCGTTTCTCAGTTATTTTATAAACAGTCAAAAAGCACCAAACATTGAATCACTTTTTTGAGTCACTGTATCCAAGAAACCGTTAAAAACCTAAATCAAGAGAAGAAGAGAGAAAAAAGCTTTAGAAAAGCTAAAAAATTGCGCCAGAAGGAACGCAAAGCCAAGAGAGAGTTGGCTGAATGACCAATAGTACCACCCAAGACTCACAAGTTGTATATCTTGATGAAGAGATATACAGTTCTGATTATTTGCATCCTTCTTTGAATGATAGCAAATACTCTTCCTTGATTAAAGCTAGAAAGAATGAAGAGCTTGAAAAAGGAGAGTTCATTATAGTAGAACTCAAGGGGAGTGATGGACTTATCCACCCTTGGATTCATACTGTGGAAAGTGCTGTATGGTCGAAAATTGGTTATTGCTATCTGGCAGCAATTAAAACCTGTGCATTGGCTGAATATCAATGGCCACAGTACATTGATATCAAATAATTGGCTTCATACTCAGTCAATTAGGAAGAGAGTCAACTTCCACTTACACAAGTTGAATGGTGATCAGTCTAGTCGCCATCATCATCTAGTCATCGATCCAAGAGCCCAGACAGGCTGGATGGAAATCAACAATCTTGCTAGAGCTGCAAAAGTTGATATAATTATTGGAGGAGAAGATGACTTGTCCAAAATTCCAATGCTTACAAGAAGTAACAATTGGAATGAATGGTCAGTAGCCATCAAAGCTGCTCTCCAGTATAAAGGTCTCTGGCAATATGTTCTTGGCAACAGGATTAAGCTGCAGCTTACAGAAGCTGAGAAAACAGCTGAGACAGCTGAGAGCACCACTGCAACTGAGCTTCATTGCATTAAAGAAAAAAGAGAAGTTTGGGATGACTATTGCAATAATGATGACAAGGCATTGGGATTAATGACCATGAAAATCTCACTGTCTTTAAGACACCTTATTCAACCATGGTCAAACTCTACCTTCAATGCATTAAAGGAAGCCTTTGGCAAGCCAGGAGCAGCTGGCATTTTTGTTGACTTTTCAAAAGTAATACATTGGAAGATCAACACCAATAAATTGACAGAGTCAGTCAATGAGCTATTGACAACAGCTAATCAACTTTCTGTCAATGGCTTTACCTTCCCGGACAATATGCTAGCAATGGTAGTGTTAGCATCCTTACCACATGGATGGGATGGTGTCTCATCTAGTGTATTATTAACAACAAAAGCAAGTGATTTGAAACTTGCTGATATTCTTCCAAAAATAGAGGAAGAATCTCAAAGGCAGAGAACGTCTTCTGGGGGGGCTGTTCACACTGCTCGAGTGAAGCTTCCCAAAGGCCCTAACAGGCCTAATTGGAATCAACAACAAAATTCTGGTCCTAGTAACCAGAATAACTACAAACCTGGTTTTAATAACCAGAATTCATATTCTTCGAATCAAAATAAAGGGAAATGGACGACACCAGGACCATCTTCCAGACCCTTCAACACTGGCAAACCTCAGTTCTTGTCTAATCAAGAAAGGAATAAGATTAATCATGACAATAAAAAGAAAAAGAAGGCCTTTCTATTAGAACAACAACAAAAGAACAATACTGGGGAAACCAGGAAAGCGAATGCACCTAAATTCACTCACTTAGTAGACAGGATAGATCCTGTGCTACCCTTGATTCAAAGGATGGCACCATTAGCACCAAATCTACAGCAACTGAAGGCTCAAGGATATTCAGTAGCTGATAATGTAGAAATGCAAATGGTGGTTGATCCAATTGCAGAAAACCATTTCAAAGTCCTAGATGAAAGGGCTGATATTGAAATGGACAATATGTCAGATACAGTCTCTTTAGGAGAAGACTTCTATGACATAGCTGAAGGGGAATTTCTTCTAAAGCTTTTTCTCTCTTCTTCTCTTGATTTAGGTTTTTAACGGTTTCTTGGATACAGTGACTCAAAAAAGTGATTCAATGTTTGGTGCTTTTTGACTGTTTATAAAATAACTGAGAAACGAAGACAAATAAAGGTAAATAGTGAGAGAAAGAATAACAGTATCACATCTGGGCTACACACTGATAAAAGAATTATGTGATTAGGCTCAGTATCCATGGAGATATAGACAATTTAATTTGATCATTCATTGAATCACTTTTTTGAGTGTGTATAAGAAATATAGAAACTGGTCATTCTAGTACTTTGTATGGCCTCCCTTGGCTTTTATCACTGCTTCCACTCTTCTAGGCATGCTTTCAATTAAGTTCTGACACACCTCTGGCTCTATATTATTCCACACCTCTGCCACTCTCTCCCATATCTGCCAAACTCCTTTTGCTGGTATTTCATGCTTGCCCAGCTGCATCAATGGGATTCAGGTCTGGAGACTGTGGAGACCAGTCCAGAAGAGTGATATTGTTCTCTTTCATCCAGTCTCTGGCTTTTTTGGAGGTGTGCTTTGGGTCATTGTCTTGCTGAAAAATGCATTCTTCTTTAGCAATCCCAGATTCTTCCAAGCTTAGCAGTAAGGAATCATCCAAAATGTCCACATACTGGTTAGCATCCATCCTGGCCTCAACCTCTGCAAGCTCCCCCACATCATTACAGCCCATACAGCCCCATACCATGATATTTCCACCTCCAAATTTCACTGTTCCTTGTACCTCCCTTTCAATCAACCCCTCCACCACCTGTTTCCATACCCACTGCTCCCCATCTGACCCAATCCTATTGATTTTGGTCTCATCTGACCAAATTACCCTCTTCCAGTCCTCCACAGTCCACTCCCTGTGTTTCAAAGCAAAGGCCAACTGCTTCTTTCTGTGCACTGTGCTGAGTAGTGGCTTCTTCTCCTTTGTTACAGCTTTGAATGAGTGTTTCTTCAGAATGTTTCTGACTGTCTGGGTGGAGGCTGGGTTGGGGATGATGGTGTTGATGTGCCTGGTAACCTGGACAGCATTGGCAGCCTTGCCAGTGGTGATCTGTGTGAGGATGGAGTGTGTGGCAGTGGCAGAAAGCTTGGAAGGGCAACCAAGCTGAGGGGTTTGTTGATTGGGAAGGAGATTCTGGAGTACTCTGGAGACAGTGGCCTGACTGATACCAGTTTTAGAGGCAATATGGCAAGTGGAGTAACCATGGGAGGCAGGGGAAAGGATATTTTCCTTGTGGGAAGAAGAAATGGGGCACATATCAGAAGTGGGGGGCCATGAGCATTTAGCACTGCTTAAATAGGATTGGTGCTAAAGTACCATCATTATGATAACCATCCATCATCAGTTTCATGTCATAGCAGTCCATCAATATCAGTTTCTGATGTTTCTGATGCACACTCAAAAAAGTGATTCAATGAATCATCAAATTATATTACCTATATCTCCATGGATACTGTGCCTAATTACATAATTCTCTCATCAGTGTGTAACCCTGATGTGATACCTCCATTCTCTCTCACACTATTTACCCTTATTTGCCTTTGTTTTTCAGTTATGCCATAAACAGTCAAAAAGCAGCAAACATTGAATCACTTTTTTGAGTCACTGTATTTTCTATTAGATCCTCAACCCATTTTTTATCCTCCATTTCCTGGCAGATAGCTTGGTGCATTGTGGAAATATATTTGTTAATATTAGCAGTTCTGCTTTCCTCTAATACAAAATCGCTGTGATATTTATTGGGTAGTATTTTTACTTTCCCAATTTTCGACCACTCCTTAGTGTGGTCCCAGACTCCACTCCCAGACCTGCTATCTCTCTTTGGAGTGGCTGGTATCTCCACTTGTTCTGTCGTCCAGTCCTCCGCCTTCCCACCAAGGTTGAAGAACCAAGTCCTGACTTCTTCAGAAGTTGGCCAATTTAGTTGGTTTTTGGGATGCAGAGTGAAGGTAGCACCTGCCTTATTTTTAGCAGACAGGCCCACTTTTGCCATATTGGCATATGATACCGATTTTTCCTTTCCTTTCCCCTTATCAGCTTTTTGGGCTGATTTCATTTCTCCAGTCACAATATTATATACTTTTTTCCCATAATCTGCCTGTTGAAGGCAACCTGCTTGAAATTTCCGAATGTCATCGAAAATTTCATCCACCAGAGAATCCTCACTAGCTAATCTGGCAGCTTTGTCCTCTAATTCTTGATGATGCTTCCAAATAGAGAGTTGTGCATCAGCAATGCGCTTCCTGCAATTTTCCAGATCTGCCTGGACCTCCTTGTACCAAGGAGACTGTTTGGTAGATGTCCCAATGGGGGCAGTAGGACCCTTGCTAGTAGATTGCAAGGTATTGATAAAGATAGAGCTGGTAAAACCAGCTTTGGCAACTTTTTGTTGAGAAGAGTCAGATTTGGAGCCAGGGGTACCAGCGGTGATGTATTTGTTGCTGGAAGAGCCAGCAGAAGCAGAAGAAGAAGAGGCGGTGTTGTTGGAGAAAGACATTTGGGATATAGAAATGTTGGTTGGTTTGATTGATTTGTTCTGTAAAAAGGAGGTAAGCAACAGTCTAAAAAGACTTTTGTTGCTCAGAACAAAGGTATGGACATCGAGTTTTCGATTTTATTCTCCATGATAAATGCCTGAGCATGTGCATAAACATGGTAGTTTGCTTTTTGTCATAATGTGCTATAATTCATCGCCAGAAGGGGATCCAGCCCTTCAGGAGTGCTTGGGGGCTCCATCAAGTTCCCCACAGCGATAAAAATATCCTCCACTATTTATAGATATAGTAATAAACTATTGATATGACACTAAGGAGTGTCCTAATGTAAATGGGATGCTAATCAGTGCCCATCGCTGGTCTGCATGTACCAGGGAACAATGTCCCATGCAGCACGACCCTTATACATAATTACTACTATTTTTAATTTTGGAGAATGATTTTATGCCAACAAAAATGGCCTACATAAGCACTTAATTATTCATGGCCAATAGGGGGGTGCAAAACCTTTCCAGATCTAAGCAATTAAACCTAGATCCTTTATCTGTCATGGGACAGCCCTAAACCCGAGTGATTTGAATGGTTCACCAGACCAGGTAATTTATTGATTTACCAATCAAGACTACATTTTTTATATTAACCCAGATATTGCAGAACCGGGGACTGGTGAAGTGTGTCACACTAGTGATTGTTGTCATGCCATCCAAGGTGGTCACTCAAATCCCAAGCATTAGAGGCTTGTTAGGATGAGCAAGAAGCATTCCTGTCATGCTTCAGGAGATAGCACATTAGTGACTGAATTGGATGTATACTACTTTAATTACAGTACTATGGGCGCATCCATTACTTCCCTTGTTTACCTTTGTTATGACAAAAGGGTGCTAACACATGTAATATGCATAGCACAAGGTTTTCATTCATGCAGGGCCCATAACCTGTTGAAACGAGCAACAGCAGTGCAGAGCGAGGCTTAGTAAGCGAGGGGACTTACTGAGTACTGTGTAGAATGCTTAGGAGCTAGGGCTCAACTATGCAATAGATCAGGAGATGTATTTCAGCAGTGCAAAGAGTGCTGCTTATATACAGTTACAGAAATCACATGTAACTACATCTAATATACCTATATCTAGTAGTGCGCAGCTTCCTGCTGCGCATGGTGTCATATTGCTGCGCATTTTACAGCAATCTGTCAATACTTGACGTGTGAAGCATGTTTCATGCATTGTGTCTCACATGCTGTTGTTTCATACTGTTCCTGGGATGAAACTCTATAATATCTGTCAAACACTATAAAAGTGTCAACAGTGTACAAATATCAGATTATATTTGTGATTTGGTGAGCATTCATAAATAATGATATAATATATCAAGCTATGAGTTCAATACTCAAAGCTCCAGATCATTATTTATTCAACAGGTGGAAGGCACAAACCAAATCATATGTTCTTGATTTTTTCATACTGGTCACAGTCTAACTCTACTTTTAGTGCCAAAAGACCAGCTGTATGACTGGGTCAGATATTATTTTCAACTTGGATTCCCTGACACAAAGATTGCTGATCATGCTCTAGACCATCTTGATCACAATATCTATGGACTAAGGTTGGCTGTTGGGCATGCAAATGAAAGCTGACACTAACCAATGAACAACAGCCAAAAGCCTGTCCAAAGGATTCACAGCAAGCTAGGTCTCAAAGGAACCATCCAACAAGCTGCCACATTCGAAACTCTCATGCCAATTTATGAGATTATTTGAGCACATTTTCCAACAATGGGTGCCTGTTGGCTGGTAATGGTAATTCATCAAGACTGCAAAATTCATGTTCCTGAGTGGGGAAATCTCAATTTCTTTGCACAATGGATTGAATTTCATGTTCTCACTGCATTATAGAAAACTTGTCAATGACTTCCTGCATACAATTGAGCCTGAGGCTGTGATAAAACACAAATGGAAAAAGTTCAAACAGCAACAGTATTTTTCTACAGGCATTATGGAATACTGGTCAATGGACCAGCATGATAAATGGGGTCAGTTTGGGTTATGGTTGCATCTTGGAATTGATCCATGTCCTGGCTAGTTTGTGTGGCTCAAAATCTGGTGGTGTAACTGGAACCCTTGTCTATTGATAAGTTATTATCTCAATGCTGCCTGCATGGTTAGTGGTACATTTTATTCCAATGATGAATTTCTTAAGAAGCACTAAATCAATCACTATGGCATTTGGCATTAGGTATTCCACTTTTGATGATGAGTGATCCTGGCTGGGAAAATAATGGAATTGTTAATATGCATACTCTGATTCATCATCAGCTGGATCCTTCTCTGCACAACACTCTCCAGCATTGCTTCTGCCTAGACAAGAAAAACATCAAGTCTGAAATTGCTTGGTCTCAACTTCATGCTCAATGGGCTCCAGGCTTCGAGGACCTCTTTGATCATGGTGTCAATGCAGGGTTCTACCACTCAGAAGACCCTCTCAAAAAGTATGTTTCTTGTGGTCATTCATTACTAGATCAACTAATTCTTGTCAAAAATGCAGTCTGGTCTTCCAGTGGTTGGCAATTCCTTGGCTTCAGGCTGAACTTGATAGGTGGATGATTATGTACAATTCTAGCCCTCATTGTGCCAGCAAGCACAAGACTCTCCCACATGGTATACCTGACATCATCCATGCCAAACCAGAATGGTTTAATTTGAAGAATTACCAGGTATAGCCTTACTACCATAAAGGAGATTGTAGCATAATCATGCTAATATCTTGCCCATTAGATTAATGTCTCTGATGATATACTCAATGCATTGTGGGAGGAATGGGCACTGCATGATAACCCAGTTTTTCAATTAACACCAACATCATTTCATAATCAAGCTAAGAATCATTATTCCTGTCTCAGCTGTCCCCCTTTATCTTGAGGAAATTTCTGGGACATATATCATGTGCTATTGGCCTGTTTCTGACAAGCTCCTCTTGATGAAAATCTTGTGCAAGATTTTATCTTATCCAATCTTGGAGCTGATGAGACCATTGATTTACTTCCTGGACTTTGGGGTCTACAGATTGATGATGAGGTTGTTGGAGATGGTGTGGTATTACAGCAGGATTTGGCTGAGGGAGATTTTACAGACTTGGATGAGGATATGTATGCTGCTGATTTTACTGATGATGAAGAGTAGGCTTCTTGCTTATTCATGCTCATTGATGCACATATTGTCCCTGAGCATATTTACCCTCCCTAAATTGGAAAATTCCACTTTTGCTGTGACTTAAACTCCCATTGCCATGTCAAGCTATGCAATGAGTCAATCTACAGGCTCCTATCATGCTGCTGAATTCACTAGTATCAAGGCTGGTGTGAAGCATCCTTGTGACCAGTGTCATGCTGCTGCCATCCTGAAGCACATGAGAAACAAGGATCCTTCAAAACCTGGTCAGGATTTATGTCCTGACTGCTACCAATACTACCTCAATAAAAATGGAACTATACACCACTCCAGCACTTGTATACCACACTCTTGCCTCAACTACTCTGAAACCATCAACATGAAGTTCACAGGCAGATTGCTGAAGCACACTGTGGTCACAGTCATGAGTAAATATTCAACTTGACAGCTTCAAGATGGCCATCATTAATATTGAAGTTGCTTCAGGTGTCAGCAGTTCAGATGTGCAGGCCATTGGGAGCAATCATCAAGGCCACACTGCAGGATATGTGACAAGCACCTCCTCGGTGATGAGCATCGTTCCAATGTGATGGTGTATAGGTATCAAACTGGACTAGTCTCAGCACTAGACATTAGAAACCTTACCCTCACTAGGATTATACATGCCTGACCCCATCACTTAGCATCTGCACTCATCCAAAGTCTTCTGCAAGTCTTCTGCACTAGCTATGAGCAACTCTGCCAACTCCGCGATTATCTGCTATAAGGCAAGTGTTGCCCACGCCCAATGACCAAGTCGTCTCCTGTGTCTGCCATCCAAAACCTGTGCCTAGTTGGTCATTTGCATCCGATAAAGCACCCTGTTGGCTGATTCACATAAAATTGTCAGCTGGCACAGCTTAGGTCACTGGAGAAGGGACTGTCACCATCAATATCATATCTGTGTTAGGAAGGATCTACAGTCTATGATCCAAGGGTCACCCCTATGCAGCCACCATGTCATCCCTAGCAACAAACTGACATAGCAGATCAGGACTCTAGCAGATGAGTAAACCCATCAGGCCAATGACCAGTTACAGTATGGACCAGTCAGGTCTGTGGAGAATAGAGAACAGGGACGCATCAAGCCAGATGAATCCTGGAGTTGCTGCGCATGGCAATCAGGCATGTCTATTTCAAGTATTCGACTCTATTAGTGTCCTGCGTTGGGTTGCGATACTGGTTCTCACCGTGGCACTCCTATACCACCATCGCATCCCTCAGCTAGCCCCATTGCATGAAGACTTTCAAGACAGATTTGGATATACGGTTGCAAGGTGAAAATTTGCAGAGTTACCTTGTTATTAGTAGGATAGAAAAATGTATATAAGCTCATGTACAACAGATAGAAAAACAGAATAGTACACCCCAGCTTTCGAGTCTCATCTTTACACTATGCTCTCCTCGTTTCATCCACACATCTGAGTCTTGTTGTACTCCAGCATTCTGTGTTCATCACTGTTACGCTCTTGTGTGACAAACATTATTATCCACAAACTCTGCAGTTCCACATGTCGTAGCGTCATCATCAAGCACACTGGAGTTGACAGGAACTCTTTCATGACCTCACCCCTTCCTGTTCCTCGCTATTTCCAATAGCAGGGCGAACTTATCATATTGGCTGCCCCAGTGAGGCTTTGAAAGAATTACTGCTGTCAACACCACCCGAGTCACCCTGGGACCAGCAATTCCCTGGTCACTACACCCCATCCCCATTGTCTGCCAATGTTTTCTCCGACTGGTACAACTTGCTTAAATGAAGAGCCGAGAACACACAGCAACTTTTGCAGCAAGATCCCAGCAAAGCATTAAGCGAAATTTTCAAAGGTACCAACACATTCCAATGCCAATCCTGCAGATGACTAGGCCTCACCCTGGAATTCCAAGCCATCAACAATATTGACAGAGCCTTCTGCCAACCCTGCAACATCCTCTTGTAGTCTGCCAGATCAATCTGAGTCCTTCCATTCCTTCGACATCTCCACCAGCACCCCACCAGCCAACCCACCAGAAGAACCCCACTCCAATGAATCAAGCCTGCTCACCTCATTGCCATCAGAACTTCCACAACCATCACCAAGCCTGCCTCCAGTGTCCTCAAGTTCAAGCAGTTCCAGTAGTTCAACCTCAAACTTTGACAACCTAATTCCACCACCAATAGTCAAGATGGCTGACCATGCACAAACCAAGCCTATGCCCACTCAATATGCCTCTGCTGCACCCCACTTCGATTCTAACCAACCCTGCTGCCTCCCACATTACTTCAACGAACTTGAACTCTTGTTTAGTGAAGCTGGCATCACCTCCTGCACAGTAGAAAAGGTATATGTGCTGCATTATCTCCACGACACAGGAGTACAATCTATGGGGAGGAGTAGACACCTTCAATGCCACCTCAATGTACAAGGCCTTCAAAGCATCAGTAACTGTGCTGTACACTGGAGTAATCAACAAGCATGAGCACATGCAGGTGGATTTGGACCGCCTAATTGAAGAGACACTCTCAATGTACGAGGCCTTCAAAGCATCAGTAACTGCACTGTACACCTGGAGTAATCAATGAGTGCGAGCACATGCAGGTGGATTTGGACCACCTAATCGAAGAGACGCTCGGACTTGGAATACAAACAGCAGGAAGACCTATGCAGCTATTACCAGCGTTTTCTGGTAATAATGAAGTATCTCATCAAAAATGGATGGCTCTCGACACACCAGCAAAGCAAGTATTTCTTCAAGGGGTTCCAGGTCCATGTTCGGAATGGAAATGTACAGGTATATGCACAGCCAGTACCCAAATGTACACCGCAACGACCCCTACTCCCTCAAGCAAACATTAGCAGCCATGCAAGAAGTCATCCAGGGTGCGTCCTTTTACAATAAGCTAATCAACAAGCCCGCCGCGCCCCATACTGCTAGGCCAGAGTACCCTGCTGCCAACTCTGCCAACCCTGTGATCAACCCCACCAGCCAAGCCCGAGCCAGTAGCAATGCCTGGTGTGAAGACTGAAGACATGTTCAGTCTCATGGAGAAGATGGTACAAAGTTTGCTGCAAACACAGATGATGTTACAATCCCTCACTGCAATCACTCATGACAACCCAGACTGCATGTGCCAGCCCCTACAGAATTGGTCACAGATGATGCCAGCTATCTGGCTCCAATGCAGTTCTGCTAGGTGCTAATTCCAGTACACTACCCTGCCATCCCAGGTTGCACATTCTGCAGGAAACTTGGCCCACTTCATCGGTCAATGCCCAGAGGTTGACAGTTACATTGCACGAATGGAAAAATCACGAGGAACCTTGAGCGATGCATAGTGTTGCCAACTGGCAACTATGTGTCAAGGTACCTACCCAGCAACAATATGAAGGAGTGTGTCAACGAATACCACTGGCAAGTCAATGCCCAGCCAACCCAGCAGTCTGGGATCTGCCCTGCCATGTTCTACTTGTCCTGCAACAATCACCAGGAGCTAACAACTTCAAGCACCAGTGCCAGTATTAAGTTATGAGACAGCAGTGAACCCTGTGGATGACTGTCGATGAGGAGATTGAGTGGATGCAAAGGGCTCTGGTAGTGTTACAAGCAGCCAAGAAAAACAAGGTAGTATTTGACGGAGTAGAGGATTCCACTACACGCAAAAGGAAGGGAACCAGTGACCACCAGCACCACCAGCAGCACCAGCCCCACCACCCGAAGAAATCACCTTGCCTGGGAGTTGCCAAAGCCCGCTGACCAGCCACCTATGCACCCCTTTGCCAATGCTCGTGATGCCAACTATCAGCCCCTGACCAACCAACCCTTTGGAGCCACAACAAAGAGCAAGGATCCCTCATACACCACCACTACCCCCACGCAGAACCTGCAGGCTGTCAAGCAAATCTTCAAATGCATCCTCATGAGTCCCGCTGCCAACCTAAGCTTTGAGGAGCTGCTAGCAGCCTTGCCTGACATCTGCCACAAGATGCATGAGTTTTTGACTCCACGTCATGTCCCAGTTGCCAACACCACCAACCCTGCTACCAACCCTGCTACCAACCCTGCCAACCCCGCAGACATGCGCAACGTCTTCAGTCCTGCCAGACATAGCAGAAGTGTATTATGTGGCAGACCCCAATCACAAGGCCTGTCTCAAGGTTGGCAAGGAGTCCCATGTGCTGCGCTGCATTCAGCTAGAGTTGACAACCGCACAATAGTCAACTGCATTGTGGACCCCGGGTGCTCGATAATCTGCATGTCTGACTGCCATCAGCCACCAGCTCGGAATCACAGTACAACCCCGCCATCAAGATCAATATGGAAGCAGCCAATGGCGAGGTCAACATGTCACTCGGATTGGCCAAGGATGTACTGTTCAAGATAGGCAACATCGAGCTATACTTCCAGGTCCATGTCATCCGCTCCCCCACCTACAACATCCTCCTTGGCCGCCCCTTTGACGTGCTTGTGCAGTATGTGGTCAAAAACTACCAAAACACAGAGCAGACAATTACAATCCATGACCCCAACAGTGACGCTGTTGTAACCATCCTGACCATACCCTGTGGACCACTGTGTTTCAGTCAAAATGCGTGAGGAGAAGGAGGGTTTTCAAGTGGCCTCGAGGAACTGATTGAAAATCAAGGAGAGGTAGCCTGTATCATCATGATTGACAAAGCTCAGAAACCCATAGAAATAGAAGCATATACCCCAGTCCCCTTGATACAGCATGCCTCCAATGTACATAGCAGTAGCACAGACAATCCAAACCTTGCTCACTTGTACCTTGGAGCCATGCTAAGTCTTAACGAATGCAACATGACCAAATGCGACCCAATAACCTGTGCCTACCTTCACGAAACAATATGATGCCCTAGCAAGTCCAACTCCATGGAACCATCCTGCCCCAAGTCCCACAACCCTTGCCAGCGATAATGTCTCACCAGTATTTTTATCCCCACAAAAGAAGAAGTACAAGCCAGTCGAATAAGAAAGTCAAGCCTGTCATCAGTCAGCTACCACAAGAATTTAGAATCATTCGAGACATCAAAGGTGACCCGCTAGCCAGCCTACCAGAACTCAGCCCAAACCCACTGGACTTTGTACCTGTTGGAAGGTATATGCAGGAACATATGGAAAACTTAGACCAAGAACACAACAAGGACTTCCTGTGGCCCAAGGAACGGAAGCTAATGCACCATTTCATGACCAAGCACGACTAAGCATTCGCCTGGGATGACAGTGAATGTGGACAGTTTAAAATGGAGTATTTCCCACCTATTGACATTCGACAGTTCCACATACACCATGGGTTCAATGCAATATCCCAATTCCACCAGGACTATATGACCAAATCTGCGAGATCATCCATACCAAGATCAACACTGGTGTTTACAAGCCATCCAACTCCTCGTACTGATCCCACTGGTTTTGTGTACTGAAGAAAAATGGCAAGTTGCATCTAGTACATTTGCTTGAGCCCCTCAACACCATCACCATCTGCCACTCCAGTGTCATGCCTCCAACACATTGCGGAGAATTTTGCTGGTAGGCTTGTGGCACAATGCTAGATCTCTATGTTGGATATGATGAGCACCCACTTGCAGAAGGATCCCGTGACTTGACGACATTCCAGATGCCCTTTGGAGCCATGTGCCTGACAACTGCTGCCCATGGGGTGGACTAACTCCGTCCCTATCTTCCATGATGACATTACATCCATCCTACAGCCTGAGATCACAGATCTCACCATCCTGTACATCGATGGCATCCCAGTGAAAGGCCCACCAACATGCTACCAATGACTCAACAGAACTTATGAGACTATCCCTGCTAATCCTGGAATTCGACATTTCATATGGGAACACTTCCAGGGGCTCAACCACATCGTTCAATGCATGAAGTACACTTGGTGGAACATTCTTGGGGAAGAAACTCGTCCTCTGTGCACCAGATATCATGGTAGTCAGTCACCTATGCACATACAAAGGACCTGCAAGCCCGAGAAGGACCTAGTAGCCAGCTATCACCAACTGGGGACCCTGCAAGTCATTGTCAGAGGTCCACTGCCTTCCTTGGAACCATTGGGGTTGGACGGATATTTATCAAGAACTTCACCAAGCACACACACCCACTCGTAACATTAACCAGGAAAGCTATGCTGTTCACATTTCGGCCCCACAGAAGTAGCAGCACAAGAGGACCTCAAAAGGGCACTCATTGCATCACCAGTGCTGCACCCTATCAACTACAAATCCGATGCTCCTGTAATATTATCCGTTGACATGTCCTACATTGCAGTTGGGTTTTTCTTATGTCAGTGCGACCCTGACAGGCCCTCAGTTCGATATTACAACTGTTTTGGGTCCATCACACTTAACAAATGAGAAGCCTGCTTCTCACAGCCAAAACTCGAAATTTACAGACTCTATTCGCACCCTCAAAGCATTAAAGTTGTATCTCATTGGAGTATGGAATCTCATCATTGAAGTGGACACCTGCTACATCAAAGACATGCTCAAGAACTCGGATATTGCCCCCCTCGGCTTCTATCAACTGTTGGATCCTCTTGATTCTTGCTTTCCACTTCGAGCTGGTCCACATTCCTGGAAAATTGCATGCCCCCAATGGATTATCAAGACGCCTGCAACAGCCACTCAATGAGCCACCAAGCAGGGATGAGGATGAGGAGTTTGATGACTGGATCGATAATTTGTATGGGTTCATGCATCAGATTAACAAGGTTTCTAGAGACTGTGCATTAAACTTGCCCCACAGATGAGAAAGGATCAACCCCGACCCTCAGAAGACCCTCTCGCACTATGAAACCACCAGGGAACACCATGATTGTTGCCCAGCCACCACCTTCACCTCTGACTCAGCTCTGCCCAACTCCAGCAACCCCACGCTACTAGCCACGGAAGAAGTAACTGACAGAACATATGAAGAAGTTTTCCTGTGGCATGTCAGCACCTCCGGAAAAGATGAGGCATGACTTTTACTCGTCAAGCGATTCTTAACGGAGTTGGAAAGACCCACAGAGGTATCAGATGAGGAGTGGCCTAGCTTCATGTGGTATTGTGTCAAGTTTTTCATCCACACTGAACAATTATGGTATAGGGATAAGGACAGAGCTCATAAAGTGGTGGTAGAAACAAAGAAACAGCTGGGTGTGTTGTTCAACTGTCACAACAATTTAGGCCATTGAGGGTATTATGCGACTTGTGCAGCAATCATGGAACAGTTCTGGTGGCCACAGATGCAGGACAATATCAAGTGGTACATCAAGTCCTGCCACACATGTCAAGAACGACAACTACAACAGTTCCACATTCTGCCAGTTGTTGCTGTCCCCATGCCAATATTTGCCAAGGTGTACATGGATACAATGCACCTCCTGCTGTCTAATCAGTATAAGTATCTGATCCAAGCCTGCTGCTCCCTCATGCATTACCCAGAATACCATGCTTTATGTCAAGAAACCGCCAATGCCATTGGGGACTGGATCTTCGAAAACTTGATATGTCATTGGGGAAGCTTGGTCGAGATCATCACAGACAATGGAGTGCCAATACTGAGAGCCACAGAGTACCTTGCCAACAAATACCACATCCGCCACATCCACATTTCCGGTTACAACTCCCATGCTAATGGAATTGTCAAATGTAGTCACTACGATGTCCAACAGGCACTGTACAAAGCAACCGATGATGAGCATCGTTCCAATGTGATGGTGTATAGGTATCAAACAGACTAGTCTCAGCACTAGATGTTAGAAACCTTACCCTCACTAGGATTATACATGCCTGACCCCATCACTTAGCATCTGCACTCATCCAAAAGTCTTCTGCAAGTCTTCCGCGCTAGCTATGAGTGACTCTGCCAACTCTGTGATTATCTGCTATAAGGCAAGCGTCGCCCAATGACCAAGTTGTCTCCCACGTATGCCATCCAAAACCTGCACTAGTCAGTCATGTGCATCTGATGTCAGCACCATGTTGGCCAAGTCACACAAAATTGTCAGCCGGCACAGCTTAGGTCACCAGAGAAGGGACTGTTGCCATCAATATCATATCCGCGTTAGGAAGGATCTACAGTCTACAATCCAAGGGTCACCCCTATGCAGCCGCCACGTCATCCCTAGCAACGAACCGACATAGCAGGTCAGGACTCTAGTGGATGAGTAAACCCATCGGCTGACGACCAGTTACAGTATGGACCAGTCAGGTCTGCGGAAAATAGAGAACAGGGATGTGTCAAGCCAGATGAATCCCGGAGTTGCTGCGCATGGCAATCAGGCATGTCTATTTCAAGTATTTGACTCTATTAGCATCCTGCGTTGGGTTGCGATACTGGTTCTCACCACAGCACTCCTATACCACCATCACGTCCCTCAGCTAGCCCCATTGCGTGAAGACTTTCAAGACGGATTTGGATATATGGTTGCAAGGTGAAAATTTGCAGAGTCACTTTGTTATTAGGAGGGTAGAAAAAACATATATAAGCTCATGTACAACACTTAGAAAGAACAGAATAGTACACCCCAGCTTTTGAGTCTCATCCTTTCAGCTACACCCTCTTCATTTCATTCGTGCCTCTGAGTTTTGTTGTACTCCATGTCCTGCATTCATCACTGTTACGCCTTGTGTGATGAACATTATTATCTGTGGAGTTGCCAGTTCTGCACAGTGTACCGCTGTCATCAAGTGCACTGGAGTTGACGGGAACTCTTTTGCGACCTCACACCTTCTCCTTCCTCCCTATTTCTAATAGTGGAGTGAACCTATCATATTGGCTGCCCCAGTGAGGCATTGAGCGAAATATTCAAAAGCACCAACACGTTCCAATGTCAATCCTGCTGATGACTAGGCCTCACCCCGGAATTCCAAGCCATCGATGACATTGACAGAGCCTTCCACCAACCCTCAACATCCTCTCATAGCCCGCCCAACCCTGATCAATCTGAGACATTCCATTCCTTTGATGTTTCCACCAGCACCCTGCCAGCCAACCCACCAGATCTGCCCTGCTCAAACGAATCAAGCCCGCTCACCTCATCGCCATCAGAACTTCTGCAACCATTGCCAAGCCCACCACCAGTTTCTTCAAGCTCAAGCAGTTCTAGTATTTCAAGCTCAAACCTTGACAACATAGTTCCACCACCGATAGTCAAGATGGCCAACCATGCCCAGCAAACCAAACCCATGCCCACTTGATACACATCTGCTGCACCCCGCTTTGATTCAAACCAACCCCGCCGCCTTCCATGCTACTTTGATGAGCTTGAACTACTGTTTAGTGAAGCTGGCATCACCTCTGCGCAGCAGAAAAAGGTCTACGCACTGCGCTACCTCCACGACACAGAGTACGATCTATGGGGAGGAGTAGATACCTTCGACGCCACCTCAACGTACAAGGTTTTCAAAGCATTGGTAACCGCGCTGTACACTGGAGTAATAAATGAGTGCGAACACATGCAGGCAGATTTGGACCGCCTAATTGAAGAGACACTCCGCCTCGGAATCCAAACCACAGAGGATCTATGCAGTTACTATCGGTGTTTTTTGGTAATAATGAAATACCTCATTAAGAATGGGCGGCTCTCAATGCACCAGCAAAGCGAGTACTTCTTCAAAGGGTTTCAGGTCCATGTCAGAACGGAGATGTACAGGTACATGTGCAGCCAGTACCCGAACATACACCACAACAACCCCTACTCTCTCAAGCAAATGCTAGTGGCCATGCAAGAAGTCATCCAGGGTGCGTCCTTTTATGATAAGCTAATCAACAAGCCCGCTGCGCCCCATACCACTAGGCCAGAGTACCCCACCACTTACCCTGCCAACCCCATGTCAACCCCACCAGCCAAACCCGAGCCAGTAGCAACATCTGGTGTGAAGATGGAAGATATGTTCAGCCTCATGGAGAAAATGGTCCAGAGTTCCCTACAGATGCAAACGATGTTACAATCCCTCATGCAGTCACTCGCAACAACCCAAACGCGTGTGCCAGCTCCATGGAATTGGTTGCAAATGATGCCAGCAATGGGCTCCAACACAGTTCCACTAGGCTCCAGTTCCGGTACATGCCCTGCCATCCCAGGTTGCACATTCTGTGGCAACTTGGCCCACTTTATCGGTCGATGCCCAGAAGTTGACAGTTACATCACAAGCAGAAAAATCATGAGAAACCTCGAGGGACACATAGTGTTGCCAACTGGCAACTACGTATCGAGATACCTACCTGGCAACAATATGAAGGAGCATGTCGACGAGTACCACCGACAAGTCAATGCCCAGCCAACCCAGCAATCCGGGATCTGCCCTGCCATGTTCTATTCACCCCACAACAACCACCAAGAACTTATGGCTTTGTCAAGCACTGCACCGATTTTGAGTTACAAGACACAGCAAACCCTGTGGACGACGTCAACAAGGAGATTGAACGGATGCAGAGGGCTCTGGTAGCATTACAAGCTGCCAAGAAAAACAAGGTAGTATTTGACGGAGTAGAAATCCTGCTACACGCAAAAGGAAGGGAACCACAACCGCCAGCACCACCAGCAGCACCAGCCCCACCACCTGAAGAAATCACCTCACCAGGAGTTGCCAAAGCCCACGACCAGCCGCCTATGCACCCCTTTGCCAACACTCATGATGCCAACTATCAGCCGCCAACAGACCAACCATTTGGAGCTATGACAAAGAGCAAGGACCCCTCATACACCACCGCCACCCCCATGCAAAACCCACAAGCAGTTGAGCAAATCTTCAAACGCGTCCTCACGAGTCCCACCACAAACCTTAGCTTCGAGGAGCTGCTAGCAGCCTCGCCCGATGTCTGCCACAAAATGTGCGAGTTTTTGACTCCACATTGCATCCCAGTCACCAACACTGCCAATCCCGCTACCAACCCCGCCGACCCCATGGACATGCACAACGTCTTTGTCCTGCCAGACATAGCTGAAGTGTACTACGTGGCAGACCCCCAATACAACGCTCATCTCAAGGTCGGCAAGGAGTCCCACACACTGCGGTGCATACAGGCTAGAGTTGACAACTGCACAATAGTTGACTGTGTTGTGGACCCTGGGTGCTCCATCATATGCATGTCTGATGCCGTCAGCCACCAGCTTGGGAGTGCGTACAACCCTGCAATAAAAATTGACATGGAAGCAGCCAACGGCGAGGTCAACACATCGCTCAGTTTGGCCAAGGACGTACCATTCAAGGTGGGCAACATTGAGTTATACTTTCAAGTCCACATCATCCGCTCCCCCACCTACGACATCCTCCTTGGCCGCCCCTTCAATGTGCTAGCACAATCAGTGGTCAAGAATTATCAAAATGAAGAGCAAACGATCACAATCCACAATCCCAACAGTGACGACGTTGTTACAATCCTGACCATACCCCGCAGACCACCGCGTTTCGTCAAAATGCACGAGGAGAAGGAGGGTTTTCAAGTGACCTTGAGGAACTGATTCAAAATCATGGAGAGGTAGCCTGTATCATCACGATTGACGGAGCTCAGAAACCTATAGAAATAGAAGCATATACCCCCGTCCCCTTGATACAGCGCACCCCCGATGTACATAGCAGTAGCACGAATAATTCAAACCTTGCTTGCTTGTACCTTGGAGCCACGCTAAGTCTTAATGAACGTGACACAACCAAATGTGACCCGATAACCCGCACCTACCTTCACGAAACAATACAATGCCCTAGCAAGTCCAACTCCGCAGAACCATCCTGCCCCAAGTCCTGCAACCCTCACTGCAATAACCTCTCACCAGTATTTTTATCCCCACAAAAGAAGAAGTACAAGCCAGTCGATAAGAAAGTCAAGCCCATCATCAGTCAGCTACTGCAAGAATTTAGAATTGTTTGAGATGTCAAAGGCGACCTGCTAGCCAGCCTACTGGAACTCAGCACAAACCTGCTGGACTTTGTGCCCATTGGAAGGTATACGCAGGAACATATGGAAAATTTAGACCAAGAACATGACAAGGACTTCCTGTGGCCTGAGGAATGGAAGCTAATGCACCATTTCATGACCAAGCACAACCGAGCATTCGCCTGGGACGACAGTGAATGCGGACAGTTTAAGACAGAGTATTTCCTGCCTATTGACATTCTGACAGTTCCGCATATGCCATGGGTTCAACGCAATATCCCAATTCTGCTGGGACTGTACGACCAAATCTGCGAGATCATCTGTACCAAGATTGATGCTGGTGTTTATGAGCCATCCAACTCATCGTACCAATCCTGCTGGTTTTGCATATTAAAGAAAAATGGCAAGTTGCAGCTAGTACATTCACTCAAGCCCCTCAATGCCATCACCATCCACCACTCTGGTGTCACACCTATCCTGGAACACATCATGGAGAATTTCGCTGGTAGGGCCTGTGGGGCAATGCTGGACCTCTATGTTGGATATGATGAACGCCTGCTTGCAGAAGGTTCTCACGACTTGACGACCTTTCAGATGCCCTTTGGAGCTATGCGCTTAACAACCCTGCCCATGGGGTGGACTAATTCCATCCCTATTTTCCACGATGACATTACATCCATCCTACAGCCTGAGATCCCAGATCTCACCATCCCATACATCGATGACATCCCAGTGAAAGGCCCCCCAACCTGCTACCAACAAACCGATGGAACTTACGAGACTATCCCCACTAATCCCGGAATTCGACATTTTGTATGGGAACACTTCCAGGGGCTCAACCGCATTGTTCAATGCATGAAGTACACTGGTGGAACATTCTCAGGAAAGAAACTCGTCCTCTGCACACCAGATATCATGGTAGTCAGTCACCTATGCATGTACAAAGGCCACAAACCCAAGAAGGACTTGGTAGCTGCCATCACCAACTGGGGACCCTGCAAGTTGTTGTCTGAAGTCTGCACCTTCCTTGGCACCATTGGGGTTGGCCAGATATTCATCAAGAACTTCACCAAGCATGCACACCCACTCGTAACATTAACCAGGAAGGCCACACTGTTCACATTCGGCCCCACGGAAGTAGTGGCACAGGAGGACCTCAAAAAGGCACTCATTGCGTCACCAGCACTGTGCCCTATCAACTACAAATCTGACGCTCCCGTGATATTATCCATCGACACATCCTATATCGTGGTTGGGTTTTTCTTATGTCAGTGCGACCCTGACAGGCCCTCGGTTTGCTATTACAATCATTTTGGATCAATCACACTGAATGAATGAGAAGCCCGCTTTCGCAGCCCAAGCTCGAGATCTATGGGCTCTATCGCACCCTGAAGGCACTAAAGTTGTATCTCATTGGAGTATGGAACCTCATCATTGAAGTGGATGCTCGTTACATCAAGGACATGCTCAAGAATCTGGATATCACACCCTCAGCTTCTATCAACCATTGGATCCTCTCGATCCTCACTTTCCACTTTGAGCTGGTCCACATTCCCAGAAAATTGCACGCCCCTGACGGATTATCAAGACGCCTGTGACAGCCACTCGATGAGCCACCAAGCAGGGATGAGGATGAGGAGTTTGATGACTGGATTGATAATTTGTATGGGTTCATGCATCAGATTAACAAAGTTTCTAGAGGCTGTGCATTGAACTTGCCCTACAGACAAGAAAAGATCAACCCCGACCTTCAGAAGAACCTCTTGCACTATGAAACCAACAGGGAACACCACGATTGTCGCCCAGCTGCCACCTTCACCTCTGACTCAGTTCCACCCAACTCCGGTAACCCTGCACTACTGCCCACTGAGGATATAATAGATAGGACGTACGAAGAAGTTTTCCCATGGCGCTTCAACACCTCCAGAAAAGACGAGGCACGACTTTTACTGGTAAAGCAATTCTTAATGGAGTTGGAGAGACCTGCGGAGGTATCAGATGAGGAGTGGCCTAGCTTCACGTGGTATTGTGTCAAGTTCTTCATCCACGCTGAATGATTATGGTATAGGGACAAGGATGGAGCTCACAAAGTGGTGGTAGAAATGCAGAAACAGCTTAGAGTGCTATTTGACTGCCATGACGGTTTAGGACATCACGGATATTATGCTACTCATGCAGCAATCATGGAACGGTTCTGGTGGCCACAGATGCAGGACAATATCAAGTGGTACATCAAGTCCTGCCACACATGTCAAGAACGACAACTACAACAGTTCTGCATTCCACCAGTTGTCACTGTCCCCATGCCAATATTTGCTAAGGTGTACATGGATACGATGCACCTCCCGCCATCTAATCAGTACAAGTACTTGATTCAAGCCTGCTGCTCTCTGATGCATTACCCTGAATACCATGCTTTATGTCGAGAAACCACCAATGCCATTGGGGACTGGATCTTTGAAAACTTGATATGTTGTTGGGGAAGCTTGGTTGAGATAGTCATGGACAATGGAGCACCAATTCTGAGAGCTGCGGAGTACCTCGCCAATAAATACCACATCTGCCACATCCGCATTTCAGGCTACAACTCCCATGCTAATGGAATTGTCGAATGCAGTCACTATGATGTCTGACAGGCACTGTACAAAGCCACTGAAGGCAATGAGTCGCAATGGTCTACAGCATTACATTTGGTATTCTGGTCAGAATGCGTCACAGCTAGGTGTCGCATGGGAGTATCGCCTCACTTTGCAGTTACTGGGACACAGCCGCTACTCCCACTGGACATCACTGAAGCCACCTACCTGCTTCCTCCACCCTCTGCATTCTTGTCCACCATGGAGTTAATAGCCCGCTGTGCCACAGAGTTGCAGAAGCATCACACCCAAATGGAGGCTCTTAAAGACAAAGTCTATCAAGCCTGCGTAGCTGCAGCAAAATGGTTCAAGCAAGAGCACCCGATGATCATCAGGGACTTCAACTTCCAGCGAGGGGACTTAGTTTTGGTCTGCAACACAGCCATAGAGAAGTCGCTCAACAAGAAGATGTGCCCCCACTATATTGGCCCCTACATTGTTCTATCCTGTAACCATGGAGGAGCTTACATCATTTGCAAACTGGACAGTACAGGACTTGACAGACCATATGCAGCATTCTGCGTAATCCCCTACTTTGCCTGCAAAAAACTAACTATACCAGAGAATGTGCTTGACACCCCCGAGGAACACGTCCGGCAGATGTCCAACTCCAGCTCATTAGGTGACAACAACCCAACCAAAACGGTGCCAGCAAACGATGAAGACGATGAAGATTTGACTGGCCATCTTTCCGACATAGAAGAAAACAAAGATATGTACTATACCTAGATAGCCACAACTCCCAATTCCGCTACAATTCCACTACAATTCCGCCAACTCCGCACTATTTAATTTTTGAAAACACACCCCAGACCACTAGTAACGTTTTTCTTCATCTTTTGCCCACTTTCACCTACCTTTGTCTCATCTGTAATTTCGATACAGACTCCTCAACCATTATACTTTCTGACTTAGACTACTAATTCATTTCACAAGAATGCAAGAAAAGTTATATTACGACAAGAGACAAGCAAAGAAAAATATACAAGGAGGCCCATGGAGAAACTGACTATACAGGTGAAAAACGAGTTGGCGGCTCCATAGCAGAGTCACCAGCCTCATCTGTCATCCCCTCTCCCGCTACTGCCACTGTTGCCCCTGCCCCTGTGCTTGAGGAAGACCCCGCTTGTCCCACTACCACCCGTTCCTTGTCGACATATTCCAGCTCCTCGCTGGGTGGCACAGGACTCCAGTTCACCTCGGATGGGCTCGTATAGCCTGACCAGCCCCCGTTGTTGTACGGAGTAGGTGGGTGCCCCAGCGACCTCTTGAGAAGGTCCTCGGCACGACTTGACAATCCATGGAGGGAGCTCAGCTCCCGGAGCATTTCTGTCTGCACATTCGATGACCCAATGAAAGTTTGAGACAGCATGGTAAGGAGCTGCGTCTGGTCGAAGAGTCGTTGGTTCTGCTCAAAGAGGAGTCGGTTCTGTTCTTGAAGGAGGGAGACAGCCTCCCTCGTCCAGTTCATTGTGGGGCCACCTTCTGTGACCTGGACCCTGTCACTCATGTTCTGTGGAATGGTCTCTTCTGCGACCCGGATTTCGTCTTCATCGTCGCTCACAACAATGGCCTTTGACTTGATTCTCTTCTTGTCCTGCCCGGATGCAGGAATGCCACCTATCACACACTTCTGGTGGAGGTGTTGGCACTCTGTGCACACCTGGCTCTTTGGCCCAGGAGCCAGGTAGCAGGCTATGCCCACCAGCTTGCACCTAACAAACAATCAGAAGGGTGTTACACGAAAAGAAGGAGACTCACTGGTCGCAAGGCAGCTTGTTTGGCAACCTCAACTTGGCCTGCTTGGATGGTCCGGCTTCTGCCCCCACGCTCACAGTGCATGCCCACTTCTGCTTCTGCTGAGCCCACATGGCCTCTTTTTGATTCATGGCAACCAGTGCCACCAGCATTGCCTCATCTGCCTCCTCCATCATTGCTTCCTCCACCTGTGCCCGAACTGTCACAACATCTAGAGAGGACCCCAGTTGATGCTCAGGCAGGTGAAGTTGAACCTGGGGCAGGGATACTTGTTGGCAGCATGTTTTGATTTCATGTTGTTGCCACGCAAGCTCCGCTTCCTCGTGAGCCTGCCTTTCCATTTCCTCTCACTCCTCACGTGCCTGCCATTGAGCCTCAGCAGCCTGCTGGCATGCCTCCTTTTCCTCTCGAGCCCTCTTCTCCACAGCCTCTTTCTCTCATAACTCCCGCTCTGCCTCTTCCACAGCCCTTCGCCATGCCTCTTCTTCCTCCTGAGCTTTCCACTCAGCTGCCTCTTGTTGTTTCCAGGCCCTTTCAGCCTTTAGTAAAGCCAAGCAGGCCGCAGTCTCCTCATGGGCTCTTCACTCCTCCTCTTCCCATTCCAGCTGCGCCTCCATGCATGCAATTTCCTCGTCAGAATTGTATTTGGGCGTTTGTTTGGAGGATGACATGGTGGCGGATGATAAAGAGAACTGGAAGGATGAAGTTTAAGCTAATTCAATGAAGGCCGCAATCACATGATCCTGTGACCAAAAGTCAACATACCTAAGTAGCATGCACAGTCAAGGCCCAATCCCACAGACCTCGCTTTTCCGAATATGAAGAAGACATCTGCACACAGCCGGAACAAGACATATTGCAGGTTATAAAACCCAGCAGGCACTCACGCATGTTTCATTTATATCTCAGTTTCATTCGTAGTATAGTTTCTTTTTCATTTCATTTCATAGGTCATACCACATGAGAAGCACTGCAGTTGAAGCTCCAGCAATAAATTATCCAATCCCTTCACACGACTGACTGAGGACAGTCAGATTTTTAAGTGGGGGGGAGATGATGAGCATTGTTCCGATGTGACGGTGTATAGGTATCAAACAGACTAGTCTCAGCACTAGACATTAGAAACCTTACCCTCACTAGGATTATACATGCCTGACCCCATCGCTTAGCATCTGCACTCATCCAAAAGTCTTCCACAAGTCTTCTGCACTAGCTACGAGCAACTCCGCCAACTCCGCGATTATCCGCTATAAGGCAAGCATCACCCACGCCCAATGACCAAGTTGTCTCCTGTGTATGCCATCCAAAACCTGCGCTAGTCAGTCATGCGCATCCGATGTCAGCACCATGTCAGCCAAGTCACACAAAATTGTCAGCTGGCACAGCTTAGGTCACCGGAGAAGGGACTGTCACCATCAATATCATATCTGTATCAGGAAGGATCTACAGTCTATGATCCAAGGGTCACCCCTATGCAGCTGCCACATCATCCCTAGCAATGAACTGACATAGTGGGTCAGGACTCTAGCAGATGAGTAAACCCATCAGCCAACAACCAGTTATGGTATGGACCAGTCAGGTCCGCGGAAAATAGAGAACAGGGACACGTCAAGCCAGATGAATCCCGGAGTTGCCATGCACAGCAATCAGGCATGTCTATTTCAAGTATTCGACTCTATTAGCATCCTGCATCGGGTCATGATACTGGTTCTCACCGCAGCGCTCCTATACCACCATTGTGTCCCTCAGCTAGCCCCATTGCATGAAGACTTTCAAGACGGATTTGGATATATGGTTGCAAGGTGAAAATTTGCAGAGTCACTTCATTATTAGTAGGGTAGAAAAACATATATAAGCTCATGTACAACACTTAGAAAGAACAGAATAGTACACCCCAGCTTTTGAGTCTCATCCTTTCAGCTACACCCTCTTTGTTTCATTCACGCCTCTGAGTTTTGTTGTACTCCATGTCCTGCATTCATCACTGTTATGCCTTGTGTGATGAACATTATTATCTGTGGAGTTGCCAGTTCCGTGCAGCGTACCATTGTCATCGAGCGCACTGGAGTTGACAGGAACTCTTTCACAACCTCACACCTTCTCCTTCCTCCCTATTTCTAATAGTGGAGTGAACCTATCACTGACGGCAACAAATCCCAATGGTCTACAGCATTACATTCAGTATTCTGGTCAGAATGCGTCACAGCTAGGTGTCACATGGGAGTATCACCTTACTTTGCAGTTACCAGGACACAGCCGCTACTCCCGCTGGACATCACTGAGGCTACCTATCTGCTTCTGCCACCCTCTGCATTCTTGTCAACCACAGAGTTAATAGCCTGCCATGCCACAGAGTTGCAGAAGCATCGCACCCAAACGGAGGCTCTTAAAGACAAGGTTTATCAAGCCCATGTAGCTGCAGCAAAATGGTTCCAGCAAGAGCACCCGACAGTCATCAGAGACTTCGATTTCCAGTGAGGGGATTTAGTTTTGGTCTGCAACACAGCAATAGAAAAGTCGCTTAATAAGAAGATGCACCCCTGGTACATTGGTCCCTATGTGGTTCTATCCCACAACCATGGAGGAGCCTATATCATTTGCGAGCTTGACGGTACAATACTTGACAGGCCATATGTGGCATTCTGTGTAATCCCCTACTTTGCCTGCAAAAAACTAACTATACCAGAGAATGTGCTCAACACCCCCAAGGAACATGTCTGGCAGATGTCCAACTCCAGCTCATTAGGTGACAATGACCCAACCAACACGGTGCCAGCAAACAATGAAGATGATGAAGATTCAACTGGCCATCTTTCCGACATAGAAGAAAACGAAGATATGTACTATACCTAGATAGCCACAACTCCCAATTCCACTACAATTCTGCCAACTCCACACTATTTAATTTTTGAAAACACACCCCAGACCACTAATAACATTTTTCTTCATCTTTTGCCCACTTTCACCTACCTTTGTCTCATCCATAATTTCGATACAAACTTCCAGGCCACTATCCTTCTGACTTGGACTACTAATTCATCCCACAGCAAGCACGAAAAAACATATATTTGACAAAAGTATGATCAGGCAAATGAAATGGATATGGTACAACAAAGGCCCATGGAGAAATACTAGCTAGGAGAAAAACAAGGAGGTGGCTCCATTGCAGAGTCACCAGTCTCATCCATGGACACCATTCATTCCACTACCACTTGATCCAGCTCCAATTCCTTGATGTACTCCAGCTCCTCACTAGGTGGTACAGGACTCCAACTCACCTCAGATGTACTAGCATGGCTTGCCCTGCCCTCATTATCGTATGGAGTGGACGAGTGCCCCAGAGATCTTTTGAGCAAGTCCTTGATGTGACCAGAGGACCCATGGAGAGAGCCCAACTCCTGCAGTATTGTGGTTTGCACATTGGAGGAACCAATGAACATTTGAGAAAGGGTGGCAAGGAGTCACATCTGATCATGCAGCCACTGGTTCTGCTCGTGGAGGAGCCGGTTTTGTTCTTGAAGCAGGGAGATAGCCTCCCTCCTTGAGCCTGAGGTTAAGCCACTTTCCGAAATCAGGACCTTAGCACTTGTGTCCCACGGAACTTCCTCTTCAGCAGCCTGGACATTGTCTTCAGCATCACTCACCACAACAACCCTCAATTTCACCTTCTTCTTGTCCCGCCCAGATACAGGAACACTGCCTACAAAACATCTCTGACAAAGGCATTGGCACTCCGTGCAGACTCTGCTCTTGGGCCCAGGGGCCAGGTAACAGGCTACGCCTGCCAGCTTGCACCTAACAAGATGATCAGGAAGACATTTAAAGGGAAAGAAAGAAACTCACCGGTTGCACAGCAGCTTGTTTGGCAATGTTGACTTGGCCTGCTTGGATGGACCAGCCTCCAACCCCATGCTCACTTCTGCTTCCGTTGAGCCTGTGTGGTCTCCTTTCGATTCGCAGCGACCAGTGCTGCCAACGTCGCTTCATCATCTTCCTCCATCCTCGCTTCATCTGCCTCTACCTGCACCCAGACCGTTGCAATGTCCAGAGAAGAGCCTGGTTGAGGCTCGGGCAGGTGAAGTCACACTTGAGGCAAAGACACTTGCTGGTGATGGGCCTCAGCCTCCTGTCGGCTCCACTCCAATTCTGCAGCTTCCCCCCCCCCCCCCCCCCCCCCCCCCCGCAGCCAGCCCCCGTGCCTCTTCCTCTTCCACAGCCAGCCTCCATGCCTCTTCCTCTTCGTGAGCCTTCCGTCGCACTTCCTCTTCCTCTCGAGCCCTCTTTTCTGCAGCCTCTTTCTCCTCTCACCACTTCTGCTCCGCCTCCTCTGCAGCCCTTCACTGTGCTTCTTCTTCTCAGGCCCTTCACTCCGCTGCCTCCTGCTCTTCACAAGCCTTCCACTCAGCCACCTCTTGTTGCTTGCAGGCCTGCTCAGCCTTTAATACAGGCAAGCGAGCCACAGCCTCTTCATGGGCTTTCTTCTCTGCCTCCTCCTGTTCCAGTTGTGCCTCCATGTGTGCAATCTCTTCATTGGAGTTGGATTCAGAGAGTTGGTGAGGTGAAGACATGATGGTGGAGGTGAAGGGGAGTAGGAGAATGAACTTTAAGCTAATTCAACAAAGGCCCCAATCACATGATCCCATGACCAGAAGTCAACATAATTGAGTAGCATGCACAGCAAAGGCCCAATTCCATGGACCGTGATTTCCCGAATGTAGAGAAGACTTCTGCCCACAGCTGGACCAAGACATATAAAGCCCAGGAAGCTTCCATGCATGTTTCAGTTTATTTCTATTTCAGTTTCATTTGTAGTATAGTTCTCTTTTCATTTATAGGTCGCACACCACATGAAAAAGCACTGCAGTTGAACCTTCAGCAATCGACCATCCAATCCCTTTGCATGACTGACTGAGGACAGTCAGATTTTTAAGTGGGGGGGAGATGATGAGCATCGTTCCAATGTGATGGTGTATAGGTATCAAATGGACTAGTCTCAGCACTAGACGTTAGAAACCTTACCCTCACTAGGATTATACATGCCTGACCCCATCACTTAGCATCTGCACTCATCCAAAGTCTTCTGCAAGTCTTCCATGCTAGCTACGAGCAACTCTGCCAACTCTGCGATTATCTGCTATAAGGCAAGCATTGCCCATGCCCAATGACCAAGTCGTCTCCCACATATGCCATCCAAAACCTGCACTAGTCAGTTGTTTGCATCTGATAAAGCACCCTGTCAGCCAATTCACATAAAATTGTCAGCCGGCACAGCTTAGGTCACTGGAGAAGGGACTGTCACCATCAATATCATATCTGTGTTAGGAAGGATCTACAGTCTACGATCCAAGGGTCACTCCTATGCAGCCACCACATCATCCCTAGCAACAAACCAACATAGTGGATCAGGACTCTAGTGGATGAGTAAACCCATCAGCCGACGACCAGTTATGGTATGGACCAGTCAGGTCTGCAGAGAATAGAGAACAGGGATGCATCAAGCCAGATGAATCCCAGAGTTGCCGCACACAGCAATCAGGCATGTCTATTTCAAGTATTTGACTCTATTAGCATCCCGCGTCGGGTTGTGATACTGGTTCTCACCATGGCACTCCTATACCACCATTGCATCCCTCAGCTAGCCCCATTGCATGAAGACTTTCAAGACAGATTTGGATATACAGTTGCAAGGTGAAAATTTGCAGAGTTACCTTGTTATTAGTAGGATAGAAAAATGTATATAAGCTCATGTACAACAGATAGAAAAACAGAATAGTACACCCCAGCTTTCAAGTCTTGTCTTTACACTACGCTCTCCTCATTTCATCCACACATCTGAGTCTTGTTGTACTCCATGTTCCATGTTCATCGCTGTTATGCTCTTGTGTGACAAACATTATTATCCACAAACTCCACAGTTCCATGTGTTATAGTGTTGTCATCAAGCACACCAGAGTTGATGGGAACTCTTTTGTGACCTCACCCCTTCCTGTTCCTTGCTATTTCCAATAGCAGGGCAAACTTATCATCAGGTCCTGCTATACACCTTCAGGGAAACATTCTGCAGTATACTGCCTCACCTCTTCTGTGTTGAGGGCCACAACCTCTTGGTTACACATGAGCACATGCAACATACCCTGCAGAATGACTTGAGCACATGAACCAAGCATACTGTTATGAGCATAACTCATCCTACACAATTTTCACAGTAATGACGTCGATGACAATTATGGAGATATGGACTTGGAGGATCGGGTTATATTTTTCTTTTCTTTTTCTCTTTCTATTTGGACTCAAACGTATAGATACAAGGGCCAGGACGAGACGCCACTAGGATGGGAAACCTATGCGAAAGCTGCAGCCCTTATTAGGAAGGAGGTTAGGTCAGCACTGGCTATGGAACTAGACCAAGTGCCGACTTAGAGGATGGCCTGATGATGGGCCTATGCCATGAAAGGATACATGGGTGGAATGGCACCTGAGGGGTGACATGGGAAATGCCTGAAGGTACCAGTGACTTGGTACTGGCATTGGCAGGAATGGCTGAAGGTGCTATACAATAGATGCTGCTGTATATGGGGAGATTGGGTTGGTTATGGTCATATGGGTGCAGGTCAGCTGCTGCACATTGCCTTCTTATTGTGAGGGGCTTTAGCTGTGCGCTGAGTGTGCACAGACCAGAGAGGAACTATATAAGGGCTGTAGTTTAGTGTAGGTAGCCCTTAAGTCTCTAGATAGTTTTTGTCACCTAGACATTACTAGACAGAGCAATCGGATTTGTCTTTGGCCTAACAAGCCATCACTGTGGGACATTGAGGATTGTGTTTAGGGACCTCCTAACACATACTCAACTCATAATGCTGAGGTTGTTGTTGTTGAAGTCCAAATGGTTCAGCTACTTCCACATCATTTGCAGCCAAGACTCATTCATGTAGGTGACAATCATTTCTGAAGTGAATCTATTCACCTGGATAATTTTAGGACCTTGTTGGGGCTGTGGATCACATACCAGTTCACATTGGTGCTATGGCCTTGAAAGTGACCCTCTATAACACTATAATTCCAAGATGGGACAAATGGACCAACAGTTTTCTGCTTTCCATTGATGAGATTACTATGCAGAATAAGGATTGGGTTGAGCTTAAGCCCAACAATGATCCAGACTGTGATGCAATTGCCAAGTACTTCTTTAAACAGGGAAAGAGAGGTCTGACATTCAAGACTGCCAAGATGAGTATCAACTTCCATGTGCCAAATGAAATTGTTGATGTGATGCAAGAGAAGAAAGATCATGATGAATTAGAAGCAAATGAGCAGGCCACAGCATGGAATAAAAAAGTTGAAATGAGCATAGCCACAGATTTTACAGTGAGTCTTCTGATAACCTCAACCAAAATACTATGATCCTGAACCAAAAATTGGATTCCTGCAAGCAAAGGAAAGGGGAAATGACAATGCAGTCTCTCATCTAGTTTTGAGAAAGAAAGTCAAGATGCTTTGCACAGCCAGTATGGTGCAATGCACAGCAAGAAGCTGTGCACTTACTAGATATAGGTTACATGTGATGTCTGTAACTGTATATAAGCAGGGCCTTAAGCACTGCTGAAATCAATCTCCTGTTCTATTGCAAGTTGAGCCACTGCTCCTAAGCACTCACAACAGTACTCTGTAAGTGATCTCAAGCCTCACACTGCATTGCTGCTCCTTGATACTCCCAGACTGGAAACATTAGCTGATCAATTGTTACAAGAAATCCTTTGCTGCTCCCCTTTTCATCACAAGCTACCTTTATCAAGGCCTGGGGTCAACAAATAATCAGGTGAGTTCTGGGGGTGGTGAGTGTTGGAAGTATATCATTAGTAGTGAACTAGAGTCATTATTAGACTCAATAATAGTTTACCAATACAGAGGATTGAACTCACATCCTCAGGATATCTAATCTTATCTAATGATTACTTAAACATCTTGTATCTCATCTTATATTCCATTTGATATCTGTTGATATTATTATAGAGTTTGATGGGAATCAACACTGATGGATAGATAGTGATATACATCACATACATTGACTGTGCACTGCTGTGCATTCTACAACATTGCACAGCAAGTGCTGTGCTTTTACTCAGCACAATAGAAAGACTCAGTCAGCACTAGTAATATTGCTGACATGACCATAGTGGATAGCACATAACCACATGTATAAAAGACCTGTAGTTAGAGCAAATCTTAATCCTCTCTTCTACTCTTTACTGCCTCAAGTTGAGCCTTAGTTCCTGAAAGCAAGTACAGCCCAGGTAAGTCATTGCTTACTTAGTGCACTACCACTCTGCTGCATAATTGTACCATTATGCTTCAACAGTGAGAGGAGTTGGGGTCAGCCCATGATGATCTCTTCCCTTGTACTCCCTTGATGTGGGCCCTAGGCTTGAGACTCAGGCTCTTAATTGAAACTGTGAGTGGACCGAGAGCACATTAAACTCCTTCCTGGATGCTGCAAAACTGATCACAGGGTTGTTGTTTCCAATGTATGCAATACCATAGTAATATTGTATTGTGCCAAGCCAGTGCCTCAATAAATGTCTGACTGAAAGTAGCAGTGAAAGTTCTTCAAACAAATCTCAGTCCAAAAACATGTATGTTGGAATATGTGTTGAATTAATAATGATATGGAGGTTTGAGTATTGAACTCATAGCTTGAATATAATAAATCATTATTAATGAATGCTCATTAAATCACAAATAGCATGTGATACATGCTTCATGAAACTTGTTTCATATAACCATGACACCATGTGCAGCAAGTATGGTGTAATGTGCAGCAAGGAGCTGCACACTACTAGATAGATATAGGTAGATTATAGGTAGTTACATGTGATTCCTGTAACTGTATCAAAGCAGGGCCTTAAGCACTGCTGAAAACAATCTCCTGTCTCATTGCATAGTTGAGCCATTGCTCCTAAGCCCTCTAAACAGTATTCACTAAGTCTCCCTCACTTACTAAGCCTCACTCTGTGCTGCCATTGCTCATTTCTACAATATGCTGGTTATGCCTGGCAATCACAGAGTGAGTGGATGTTCTATGAGCAGTACTGAAAGAGAGCTAGATCTCACAGTGAGGCCATACTAGATAGTTCAGCAAAAGGCACCACTTTCTATGTTCCAAATGCAGAAAAGAAAAGAGTACAACTGAATTGTGACAGGACATCAACCTTCAAATCAATTTTCTTAACATGTCCAAGTCATGCTCTCTCCTCATCACAGCCAATGCTTCAACACCCTCTGGCCAAGCAATTTCTGGTGATATTAGTGAAGGATACTTGGCCTGACCTTCCTCTCCAGCCCAGTTAAAATCAATTAGCTTGACTTTGCCATCTTTTGTAATCATGACATTCGGTGGACGGAGATCACCAAACACCAATCCATGATTGTGCAACAGTTCGAGGGCACACCGAACAGCCGATCGTACAGTTTCTACGGAGACTTCAGACATGTTTTGCTTAGCCACAGCCAACGTGTCGCCATCGACGTATTCCATGACAACCATGGAGATAGACTGATAGGACGGTTCATCGTCATCGAGGCGTGGTGATCCGCAATAGAGGAGTTTCGGTGCTAAACCCTGATCCGCAAGTATTTGATGTGCCCTTTGCCCATAGCGGTCGACAAATTTGACAACGATATCCTGAGCCGTCATCGTCTCAGTCCGTGCGTGAAGAATGATGCAGTCGGGGCGGTTTTCCAAGAAGCCAACATATTCGAATTTAACGTGTCCACCGCCGTGAGGACGGTAAGCAGTAATTGAAGGGAAGTAGCGCGAATCGGCGAGAAGATCACCCGTCGGGTTCAGACTCTCATAATATGAGGTAAGTTTCTTCAGACTCGCCTTTAGAGCATAAAAGGCTCGTGCGACGTGGATGATGTGCGATTCATTTAGAACGGAGTCTAATCCAACCCAGATGTAGTCGGTCAGTCGTTGGACAATCACGCCGTCGGTGATGACAGCACCGAGGATCGCGATCCACGGACCCGCAGTGGCCAAGAGAAATGTGGGACAGACGGTAGCGTTTCGAAGGGCTTGATACTAAGGAATAAACAATCAGACCGCAATACAATGGATTTGGCATACCCTGGGCTGAGCCCAACAACGGCCTGCAGACAAGCCAGCTTGGGTCGATGGGTCCGAACCACCGTCTCCGAATTCATTTTTATCTTCCTGAAGAAAAATCAAGAAGAGTAACGCATTTATCATCACTTCTACGATGCCGTCCGGATTCGTTTTGTCCTCATTCAGAATCGTTTGTATGTTGACTTCAAGGATAGTGCAAAGAAGCGGTGTCAACACATTTCGGCGTTTCTCTTCAGATTCATAGATCGCCGTTGCGGCTTTCATGTATTCTGTGGTTTGACGAACGATGTTGTCGGGAAGAGCATGATTGTTCTTCATATCATCCAAGAAATGCCCAAAAGCAGGGTGAAACAATTGAACCGGAGGTGCGATGCTCGTCCTGGGTTTGTTTGCCTTGTAGCGACCGTCATAGATGGAGTAAGCGATCTGGGATTTTGTGTAATTTAATGACTTTGCTGAATCAGCGGGAGCCCCCGCTTTCAAGATGCGCGAGATGACGTTTTTAAACCCTGTCAAATGTTGTTTATCAAGGATGGCAAAAGAAGGAAGAAAACGCGCACTTTCATGCAAGGCAGGGATCTGATCTCTCTTCTCCTCTTCTCCTGCATCTTTAGTACCCAGGCCCTCTGAACAACATCAATGAGATTGTCTGTGACGTGGAAAAAGACTTACGTGTAGGCGGGACTTCCACAATGATATGGAGATGCTTGCGAGGGGGCGAGGAGAAATGTTCCAACAATTCGTCAACAGCATTTAATTTGGCGCAGCCTGGGATCCGCTGCGGGCTTTGAATGTCTCTAAGCTTCGTGCCGATTTCTGCAGAAGGAATAGGTGGAGATAGCTTCCCGACAATTAGAAGCCATCGATCCGCACAGGGAAGATTCGCCCACCTTCCAGGCGGTGAGCTCCGAGGCGTCGACGTGATTGAGGCGATGGGACTGTTTCTCCTTGATCAGGTCTTTGAGGATGCTGACGTTTTCTGTCTTCAGAATCTTGACCGTGAAGACTTGTGACGAGTCACTTCCAAGAAAAAAGCAGTTGATAGAGAGCGTGGACATCGTAGGTAAGATGGACGTAGGTAAGATGGGTGCTTGTACCAAAATGTGTACATGCTCGTCCACCAGAGCTTCACCGAAAATCGAAGAGATCTTCTTCACAGAGTGCAATTCTTGGTATACTTCAACATCATTGATTGTGAGTTCTGGTGTAATGGTGTCGACAGGGAGAGACACCTTCCAGGCGGTGAGCTCCGAGGCATCAACATGATTGAGGCGATGGGACTGTTTCTCCTTGATCAGGTCTTTGAGGATGCTGACGTTTTCTGTCTTCAGAATCTTGACCGTGAAGACTTGTGACGAGTCACCTCCAAGAAAAAAGCAGTTGATAGAGAGCGTGGACATCGTAGGTAAGATGGGCAGGACGCGAGTGACGTTCGTAACAGACACATAGTGCCACCAAAAAAACAGACGTGTCGTTCCCTGAACACGTGACATATCTGATGAGATAGTTTTTCCAAACCTTCAATTGTGGTCGTGGTAGCTGGATTCTGCCTTGCTAGTCCACGGTATATGAGTACTGTATGACCGTCTGCTTGCCCTCTCATCTTTCTAGGGCCTATCTTATCAACATCGAGGCTTGCTTTCCCCGTCATGCTTTTTATGACTCGCCAATGTGATGCCTACTGTCTACACCAGCGGCCATGCTGGCACCTAGCAACCTGGTGATTTAGCCCCCACCACTCCCCTTCATTGCCCTGTTCCTTGGTATCTAGTATGACCACTGCTCTATTGCTTGAGCATTATCCCCCTTGCTCTTGTCTGTGGTTACTCAGCAGCATTTTTCCCTGTGGCATGTAGTTCTTATGATGGTCTGTATTGGACAAAATCCACAAAAACAAGCTGTTCATCCTGAAACCCAATGAAGCAGGCAGGTTCATGGTGAATCACAGTGGATGACAGTGCAGCAGGTATGAACAAGAATGAACAAGAATGAATGCACATGATAACAGTGAATCAGCATGGGTGCCATGATCAGGATGAATGCCATGAATGGTGTGAACAAAGAGAATTGGTAGATAAGTGTTAATGACTGTAGAGTGTGAACATGGCATGAACATTGCATTGTGAAGAAGAAATTCATTCTGTTCATTCCATTCATTCCATTCATCCCATTCATCCCATTCCCTCTGAAACAAATATAAGTCAAGTATTAAAAAGCAACATGCCAAGTATCATAAAATTTCCCCCCTTCACCACTACCACTCCCCCTGCAATGGATCCCCAAAATGTGACTCATATCAGCACACTTGAGATACTGTGCAAGTTGTACCTCCATTCTTCATGTTCAGAGATGCACTGCCATTGCACTGCAGCCACCTTTGGCCAGGTGTGAATCCTACTTGCCAGCATCATTATGCAACTGACAACATGCAGCTCCCATATGTGAGGGATATGCCCTTGTCACCAGAAGAGGCTTGTGATAGCTGTCACCACCCATACTGGCAACACTACCTCCTCCAAGCCAGTCTGTCTGATGTTCCTGAGAATGTTCAATATACACTCCATGGTCCTAGCCCTGCCACCAGGTGTGGGGGCTTTTACCCACACATAAGTCATTGTCTGACCATTGTATATTACTTGACTTACACAGATAGCAGAGTACAGTTACACTTGCACAATATAACATGTCTTGCTTGTGTGGCAAGCAATATATGGCTCACCTGCCCATTCCCATGTAAGAAACAATAATTAGTTTCAATAAGTGATCACTTATGTTTTCAAAGCACCCCTCCCATTGATGTCTTGTCTTCAATGACTGTGGGAGTCCACTCTTGCCCTAATGATCATCTTCCCAATCAGAATCCATTAACAGCTCTCAGGAATATACCACAGTTCCCACTCTTTACTCCACCAGTTGCATCTCAATTGCCTATTATGGCCCAGTGCCTCCAGTCTGTGACTCGAAGCAGGCAAAGAAGGGAGTCTCATCAATCCACAGCAGGGCCATCCAGTTCTAAGCACCAAGATGCCAATATGTCAAACATTGCAATTGCCTGCATGATAATGCCATTTGTTGTCAGTGTAGCCATACTGCTCTGTGCCAATTGACTTACAAATAGAATAGCATCATACTTGTAAGATGGAGACCAAAGCTTCTCCAGATTTCCACCCAACTGACACCAAGTTGAGCAGCCTGGTCTGATGTCTATTGCAGCTATCTGTCCCATTAGACCTGTTGTCAGAGTCAGATGATGCAGAAATATGGGGTAAACTTGATGAACTGATCATTGAACACATGAACTTCCTCAATCTCCAAATGCAACCTGTATCTGACCTCAATGCAGATGCATATTATCAACTTGCTTGGAAAACATGTCAACATGGTAAATCTAGATATATGTATTCCCTGGTTTCTGTCCCACCATATGAATTTACTGCCAGATATATCAAGAAGACACTTTCTCACCCTCACCCTGGTGACAAAGCTAAGTGTATCATATTTGTTTGTGCATTTCATAATTTGCTGTCATATGAGACATGTTTAAGTTTGTATAGTACCCAGGATGAAAAACATACATGGCCCCCTTGATCAGGGGGGGTGAACTTCATCCTTGCTGGGTGTGGTGTCAATTATCCAGTACTGGATGGGTCCAGCCATGACAGGAGGAGAATTCCATGCCTAATACATGCATTGAAGGATGTCCTCAATCACAACCAACAGAAGTGTCAGCCACCTTGCCATCTGAAAATGATCAGGTATGAGTTAGGGCACATATAAAGAGTCTTATCTTAGAGTACATTTGGCAGGCAACTTTGACAGCTCACACTGTCATGCTCCCTTCCACCCATGGCCCCTTGGGCCAACAAACTCATGCCACCAATCCATCATCTTCCATCACCCAGCTCACTACTCAAACACAGTCTTGTCATCAAGATTACAACATGCTAGTCAGGCTGGCATATCCATGGCTTTACCCATTTGCTCTCCACATATGGAGAACTGACATCCAGTACCATGCCATCTTTCAAAAGGTGTAGCATGTGATATTGCTTTTGTATAAGCATGGTTGCATAAATAAACAGCATGAGAAACTGCCTGTACTGTATTGTTCTTGGATGTACTGTATGTGATCTCTATGTGTTGTACAGGAGCTTATATATGTTTTCTACTCTGCCAATAATGAAGTAACTCTGTAAAATTGTACCTTGCAACCATTGATATGCCCACTCTGCTATTGGAAATAGGGAGGAGAGGAAGGGGTGAGGTCATGAAAGAGGTCCTGTCAACTCCAGTGTGCTCAATGACAATGCTACAATGTGTGGAACTGGCAGAGTTTGCAGATAATAATGTTTGGCAGGCGAGTGCATAATGGTGGTAAGTGCAGGACATGGAGTATAACAAGACTCAAGAACATGAATGAGACAAGGAGGATGTGACAAGAGACAGGAAACTGGGGTGTACTATATTCTTCTATTGTTGTATTGTGTGTTGTACAGGAGCTTATATACATTTTTCTATTCTACCAATAACAAAGTAACTCTGTAAAATTGTACCTTACAACCATGTATCCAAATCTGTCTTGAAAGTTTTCACACAATGGGGCTAGCTGAGGGACTGTTAAGGTTGATGCCCTCAGTTCATTACTGAGTTGACAGTGACAACTAGAGTCTTGGTCTAATCCCAGTCAGTGGACAAAGGTAGCTCCTGATGCTGTGCTAGACAGTGATGAAGGTAGCTTGAGCAATGAGGAAGGTGAGAGTGAAGAGATTGTTCAGATGAGAGCAATACTCAACTAAGTTGGAACTAAGGAACTATGATACATGCATGGGTTTATATACAGTTTAGAGAACAATGGGAAGGGATAAAAGGAGGTAAAACATTGATGTGAAACAGGTGGGTGAAACAAGTAGTGAAGTGTAACAACAAAAGTACATGTTAGAAAAGAAATTGTAACATTACCCCCCTTCTATGCAAGAAGTCACTGACTTCTCAAGGCCAGCCCTGTGTCATCCAGGAGTGATCTGCTCTAGACTCATACCAGTGCAAGATGTTTTCGACATCTTTCTGTGCTGTATCTACATGCCATTGCATGGAGTCGAGGGTGACTTTCAGTTGGTGAAGCTCTCAAAGTGCGAGATCTTGTTCTGTGTATGTCATGGTGTTTGGATTGGTGGTGAGGGTGAGTCCTGTGAGGGCTCCAAGTGGGGCTGAAAGATCATGGAGGTTGGCTGCAATATACGAGGCTTCTAAGGAGGTGGCAGTGATGAGGGGATTGGATTGGGGAATAGGTGCAGGGATGACTTCTTCTGCAACAGGTGGTTCTTCAATGAGTTTGGGCAGGTGGATGTGTAGGTTGTCATTGGCATAGACCATCGTTTCGAGGGGTGGAGTGAGGACGTTGAATTCAGGGAGTTTCTTGGGAAAGGAGTAGGCAAGTGCCAGTATGGCAAGCAGGGTGGCAAGGACAAGTCCTCCAACAATGATGGAGGAGAAGAAGGTAGAGATGAGGGTGACAAGGATGGTGATGAAAGAGAACATGTCTGTGTATGTGGCAGTGGTTGGAAGGCTAGGAAGTGGGAGTTGCTCTTTTTATAGATTGTGTGTGGGAGCATGCTCATCAATGTATTCCACTTCCCAGAATGAGTCATCTGTGTTGATGGAAAGGATGTCTTGTAAGAGTTGATTGGCTAGGGCTTCTGGTCTGGGAGTGTTAGGTCACATGGGAGCCCCTTCTACCAGATATGGTTCATGTAATGGTCTAGGTGTGATTTGGTGTGTAATTGTTCTGTGGTTCGTGTGGTGAATGATGCCTGTGATCATTGGGTATCCAGGTTCCCATTTGAAGTTTTGGTAATGAGGTGGTAACAGCAGATTCAGATATGGAGGTGGTATTCCCCCATGCAGGATGTACAGGTAGTTTGGAGGGAGGTCGAAGTCTGGTGGTCCACTGGATGGGAAGTCAATTCTATCAGGAAACAGTGCTGCTGTGCAATGTAGGCAGGCCACTCCCACTGCTTCCAGGTCCCTTGTTCAGTCAATGGTCCATAAGTTTAGTGCTCTTCATGCTTCTCTGACATAGTGATTTCTGACAATTGTCTCGGCTGCTGTTTGAAATTTGGCCCTGGTTTGTTGTCCATATACAGGGTGTAATGATGGTACTTTTGCTTGGTAGAGCAAGATCATGCTTTGTTTGAGGAAAGCCATTCCTATAGTGCATTGTCCTTGGTAGGGATGGGTTCAATTAGGGAGTTGAATGAGTAGATGTTTGAGTTTTGGGATAGATTGTCTAGGGGAGAATTGAGAGTAAGGGGAAGCAATACTTTTGGTGTATCTGATATTCTGTTTGAGAATCTGTTTGTTGCAATATCAAACCATGGTTTTCATAGCAAGTTTCAATGGTTCTTATATGCTCTGAGGATACCTGCAGCATTTGTGAGATTAGTGTTGGGTTCCCACAAGTTCTCATTTGGTCTGTACCCCTTCCATTTGACTAGGTATTGATAGCTGGTCCCTCACTTCCTGTGCATAACAATTGCTTCTATTTTGAACTCTTCTTGTCCATTTACAAGATCAGGGGGTGGTTTCATAAAGTTTGGTCCATGTGCCATTATTTCTTTATACAGGGTTAGTAATGTGGCATGAAACATGGGGTGGATGTCCCATTGTTTTGGGAGTTTCAGTTTGTATGTAACAGGGCCTAGCACTTGTTTGATCATGAAGGGTCCTTCTCTCTTTGGTGCCAGTTTCCTTGATTCATAGGGTATTCGAAGGTTTTGGTTTTCAAGCCAGACTTTGTCTCCTTTTTTGAATCTGATGCTCCCATCTGCCTGGTGAGTTCATGTGCAGCAAGTGCTTCCTCTCTGGCCTTCTGTAGCATTCATAATCGGTCTTCAGCTGCAGGGGTTGTCATAGGGTGCACAGCTGTGGGAATGGCAACAGGGTTTGTTCCATACATTAGCTGAAATGGCGATGCTTTGATGGTAGGTTCATTTGTACAGAACATTCAGAGGTAGACTTCTAGTTCTTGATTGACTCGTTCTGTTTCGCCATCCATCTGAGAGTGATAGGCTGTGCTCATTCTATGGTTGATTCCCAGCACCTTTCCTATTTCTTGGAATACTTTATATGCAAACTGCAGTCCTCTGTTGGATATGAGGATGTCAGGTAGACTGAATCATTTGAAGTTCTCATTTATGTATAAATTTGTGGTTTCTAGTGCGTCAATTGTCTTGTTACAAGGGGAAAAGGTTACCCCCTTTGTAAGGCCATGGTCCACCATGACCATGATTGAGTTGAAGCCATCAGCAATTGGTAAATCTGTGATAAAGTTGATTGTGACTTGCTGGAAAGGTCAGGTCATATTAGATTTGATCAGGTGTAAGGCAGGAGTATTTGGGTGGGTGTTCACTTTCATTTGTTGGCAGAGTGCACATCCTTCGATCCATTCTTGAGTATGTTTGTTCATTCTGGGCCACCAGTAATTTTGTTTAAGTAATTCCAAGGTTTTGAATTATCCCAGGTGTCCAGATGTGGGTGATTCATGTGTGAGCTTGATGAGCTGGGTGCGTAATCCATTCTGATCTGGGACATATACTTTTCTTTGATAGTGTACAATGTGGTTGGAGTATGTCCAGTCTTGGAGTTTAGATTTTATTGGTGGTGCACAATGATTCTGAATTACTTTGACTAGTATTTGTCCAAAGTCATCCTTGGTCATGCCTTTGCATAACCTATCAGCTAGGTCATTTGCAATAATTCTAATGAATTGTTCAGGGGGTAGTACAGTGATTTCTTCTGGAATGTCATTGGTTCCTATGTGGTCTGGTTGTTGGGACAGAGTGTCTGCTTTGAACATTCTGGTTCCTGGGATGTGCTTGATTCAAAGGTTGAATTTGCTCAGAAAGGAGGACCATCATGCTTGTCTGGGGGTAAGCTGCTGTGGGGTTCAGTAAAAGGATAAGTTCTTGTGATCACAATGGACAATGGTGGTATATGGTGATCCATGTAAGAAATGTCTCCAAGCTGTGAGTCCTTTAACAATTGCCAGTAGTTCTCTGTTGTAGATTTGATAATTCTGCTCTGTTGTGGTTAGGACATGTGAGATGAAGCTGCAGGGGTGCAAAAGTCCTGCCTCGTCAGCTTGTTTCAAGACTGCTCCTATCACTTTATTTGATGCATTGGTTTGTAAGATGAAAGGTCAGGTGATATCTGGCATCTGAAGTACTGGGGCAGTGGTAAATCAGTGTTTCAGATTGTTGAATGCTGTCTGCCTTTCTGGTGTCCAAAGGAACACTTCATCCTTCTTTGTGAGGTCAGTGAGTGGCTGAGCCAGAGTTGCAAATTTTCCAATGAATCACCCTATGAAAGATTGTACTTGCTTGACTGTTGTCAGTGTTGGCCAGTCCACTATTCCTGCCAGTTTGATTGGATCCATTGTTATCTCCCCAGGTCTGATTATCATTCCAAGGAATTTGATTTCCTGAGTGCAAAATTTGCATTTTTTGAGTTTGAGAAACAAGTCATTCTACTTTAGCCATGTTTTGTCTGGGTTTCTAAATCTTTGGTTGTCATTCTGCATATTAGGATGTTGTCCATGTAAATAATCAACCACCCTTCATTGATCATATCTTGGAAGTATTCATTCATCATTGTCTGAAAGGTGGATGGGGAATTGCATAGGCCAAAGAACATGATGGTTGGTTCATATAATCCTTTGTTAGTTATGAAGGCTGCCTTCCATTCATCTCCCTCCTTTATTTGGACATTATTGTATCCCCAATGGAGATCTAGCTTTGTAAAATATCGAGCACCAGATAGTTTAGTCATTAGATCAGAGATTAGTGGTAGTGGATACACATTTTTTATTGTTCATTTGTTTAGGTATCAGTAATCCTGACATGGTTGGAGTGCTCCACTTTCTTTTTTTGCAATGAAGAAGAATGGCAAGGCCTGTGGGGATTTGGACAGTCTAGTATATCCTTTGGCCAGTTGTTCAGTGATCCATTCATTGAGGGATGATTGTTCTTTTATCAATAGTGGGTAGATCTTGTTGACTTTTGGGGTGAATCTGGTTTTTGTTAGGGACGACCTAAACACAACCTAAGAACCTTAGAGTGGTGGCTTGTTCAGCCAGAGATGATACAAGACAAGACTGATCTTGTTGCTCAAGAAGAAGTGTCTAGGACACCAACTATCTAGAGTCTTAGGGACTCGCTACCTAAGACTACAACCCTTATATACCTGTCCCCTGGTCTGTGCGCAGTCAGCGTGCAGCTAAAGTCCCTCACAATAGAGACGATGCGCAGCAGCCAAGTCTGCACCCATATGACCTTTCTTGGAGACTTCCTCTCACACCAACACTTCATCCTTCCACATACGGCCACGCCTATTGTCGTGCATCTCGGCCGATTCCCATCTACGCCGGTACCTAGTTGTTGGTACATCTCGGCGTTCCCATGTCACCCCTCAGGCGCCATGCCGCTCATGTATCCTTCCATGGCGTAGGCCCATCATCAGGCCGTTGTTCCTGTCAGCACTCGGTCTATGTTCATAGCCAATGCTGACCTAACCTCCTTCCATATAAGGGTCGCAGTCCTAATGTAGCTCATCCCTGCGACCAAGGTATTGTCTGAGTCTGTTCCTAAACGTTTGAGCATAGTGAAATAGATAAAAAGAAATGAAAAATATAGTCCGACTCCTCTAGACCATATCTGCATAGTTGTCATTAGTGTCGTTACTGTGAAAATTGATGGGGACGAGGTATGCTCATAACATCACCCCCCCCTTAAGGCCTCGCGTCCTGAGAGGCGGTACTGGTTGAGTCCACATAGTGTGGATCACTTTTCATTCTTTCATAAAAGCAGGCAAGGCGCTCTGCTTGTTCTTCAAGTGTCAAGCCTGAACGCTCCGAATCCACATCTTCCACCTCCTCGATGGTGGCTTTCCATGATATCTTTTTCTTTTCAGGGCGTGCAGCGCCCTTAATCCTTTTTTGTTGGTCATCTTCCAACTTGCTGCTTTCCTTTGCAGCTACTGGTGTAGTTCTTTTTAGGATTTTCTTTTTGAGACACTCGGTGTCTCGTTCATGTGCTCGGCGCTCCTCCTCCAATTCGTCTTCCTCTCCCCTCTTTGGGAAATTAAGCACAGGTGACCGCCCACCGCGCTCTAGATCTCTAGAGAACGTCCCATCAGTATCATCTGGCAATTCCATGATTGCCCACCTGTCCCCTTTCCAATTGTGCCATCTGCGCTCCATGTTTTCTAGGTATTTTGGGCCGAACTGGCCATCATCCCATCCAAAAAGTCTTTTGTCTTTCCAGTGAGTTCCTTTAACTTTTTTGTGTCTTGGTGCACTAGGGGTTTGTTGGGGAACTGTTTCTGTATACTGGATATACACCTTTCCATCTTTGAGATTTCGAATGTACTTTGGTGCCTTTGGGTTGGCTTTATGGAACTTTTTTACTAAGGCCGTTGCATTGGCCACGTTTCCTGCAGGTTCCCAAGTGGACTCTTCCACTGGGTAATTTTTCCATTTGATGAGGTATTCCAACCTCCCTCCCTGGCGTCCACTGACGCGGCTGTCCATTACTTCTTCCACTTCGTATTCGTCCTCCTGGGACTCCTCGACCATTTGTGCATCCTTGCGCACTGCTGCTTTTGCTTTTTGTTTTGGGAATTCCGGTTCCCTGTACGGCTTCAACAAGACTTCATTGAAGACATTATAGATTTTCCAAGCTGCTGGTATTTTTAGTTTATACGATGACTCGCCAACTTTGGCGAGGACTTCAAGTGGACTGACAAATTTTCCATCGAGTTTCTTGGTTGCTCGGATAACTGGGAGGTTTTCGGTGCTGAGATAAACCTTGTCGCCCGGTTTATATTCTCATGCTGCTTGTCGATGTGTATCATATCGCTCTTTCATGATCCGAGCAGCTTTTTCTAAAGCCCTTTTTGCCTTTTCATGCACATCTTCCAGTTCCTTTGCCAGTTGTTCCACAGCTACCACCTTTGGCATGTAGGTGGGGTCCAGACCCTTGTTAGGGTGTCGTCCGTAATTCATGAAGAAGGGCGTGAAGCCCGTTGCCAAGTGTACCCGGTCGTTGTGGCAGAATTGTGCCACCGACAGCCAATTGCTCCAGTTATCTTGGCGATTGTTTACGAACATTGTCAGGAATTCCTTTACTTCCTGATTTACACGTTCCGTCTGTCCATCCGTCTGAGGGTGATAGGCCGTTGATCAGTTGGCCTGAATCCCCAGCATCCCATATAAGTCCGTCATGAACTTTGAAGCGAACTGAGGTCCTCGATCGCTTATTACTTTTCTGGGGAGTCCATGCTCCCTGAATATATTATCCCTGAACAGCGCTGCTGTTCCCTGTGAGGTAATTTCTTTAATGGTGGGTAAGAAGTATGACTTCTTAGTGAATCGGTCCACCACTACCATTATCGTGTCGTATCCTTTTGACATGGGGAGAGGTCCCATGAAGTCAACTGAGATGACTTCCCATGGTTCGTTCGGAACCTTGTTTGGTCAGAGTGGCACTGTGCGTGCCTGTCTATCCGGTTTTGCCTTTTGGCAAGTTTCACAGCCCGGAATGTATTTTTCAATGTCCTTGCGCATGTTCGGCCACCAGAAATTCCTTGTTATCGATTCCAGAGTTTTAGTGACTCCAGAATGCCCCCATGAATGATGGATTGCGATGATGTCTTCTCGCAATGCCACAACCGCTGGTACATATACTCGCCCTTTCCAGGTGATGAGTCCTTTCTCGAATTTATATTCCCTGTCAGCCTTCTTGAGGCCTTCGACAACCTGTGTCTCCCATTGCCGCTTGGGCACTTCTCTGATGTCTTTTGTGATGTCATCAATTGCCCGATCATCATTGTATACTTGTATAAAGAGGTGTTCTTTGAGTAGAACCACCCCTTCGTTATCGTTTTCCCCGCGAGTATGTCCTGCTCGCCTAGATAGTAAGTCCGCCTTTGTGTTGGACTTTCCGCTCCTGTGTTTTATGACGAAGTTGTACTCCTGCAAGTCCGTCACCCATCTCGCCTGCCGTCGGTTTAGATTTTGTGCTTTTCTGAAATAGGTCAAGTTCTGATGGTCTGTCAGAACCTCAACTGTGTGTTTAGCCCCTTTGAGATAATGGGACCACTCGTAAAAAGCATGCATTACTGCGAGCATCTCCTTGTTGTAGATCTCGTAGTTTCACTCGGCGTCGTTTAGGGATTTTGAAATGAAAGCCACAGGCTTCCATATGTCGTTTTCTACTTGTTGCGATAGGATTCCTCCAATGGCAAGGTCAGAGGTGTCTACCTCTACCCTGAATTGTCCGTCCTCATCAGGGATTCGCAACACCACCTCCTCTGCTATTGTTTTCTTAAGCATATCAAATGCCTCGTCTTGTAACTCCATCCATTTCCACTCGTCTTTTCCTGTAAGTCGAGTCAAGGGTTTGGCTGCTTTGGCAAAGTCTTTTACAAAGCGTCTGTAGAAGTTTACGAAGCCCAAAAACTGTTGGACTTCTTTTTTGCACGTTGGTCTCGGCCATTCTGTTACTGCCTTAACCTTGGCAGATTCCATCCAGACCAAGTTTTCACTGATGACGACTCCAAGGAAATCCATTTCCTTCTTGTCGAAGAAACATTTTTCTGGTTTTAGTGAGAGCTTATGCTCTTCTAGTTTTGCTAAGATACGGTTGACCTGAACCATATGCTCCTCCTGATTTTTTGAAAATACAAGGATGTCGTCCATGTAAATGACAACCCATCCTTCTGCTATTTCGACCCTGAAGATGTCGTTCATCATGGTTTGAAAGGTGGTGGGCGAATTAGTGAGCCCAAAGAACATAACCAAAGGCTCGAAGAGTCCTCTGTTGGTTCGGAAGGCTGCCTTCCATTCGTCTCCTTCCTTGATGCGTACGTTGTTATATCCCCAACGTATGTCCATCTTTGAGAAGACTTTAGCTTGTGACAACTTATCCACCAGCTCTCCTATCAGCGGTAGTGGATACTGGTTTTTGACCGTCATCTCATTGAGTCACCTATAATCCTGTACAGGCTGTAGTTTTCCATCTTTCTTCTTCACAAAGAAGAAAGGTGATGCCATGGGCGATTTACTGGACTGGATTCGCCCTGAATCCAGATTCTCTTTCAGAAATTCATCCAGTTGCTGCTGCTCATCCCTGTTAAGCGGGTATATCTTGCAGTCAACTGGGTTTGACCTGGGAATCAATTCTATGGCGTGATCCCATCACCGCCGTGGTGGTAGTTCATCAAAGGTCTCTTTCTCGAAGACCTTTCAATGTCCTAGGTAGTGTCTGGGGACTGCCTCCTCCAGAGTTCGTTTTTTGGTTTTCTCCGCTTCTTCTGCAGCTATTTTTGTGGCTGTGGATGTGTAAGCCCTAACGTTGAGTTCCGGATCCCCAATGTGAACCGCCAGCAATCTGTCCTCTGCTTTGAGGTCTTCCTCAATATCCATCTCGTCTTCAGGTTCCTGTACGGATGATCCCTTCCAACAAGTGCCAGGACAACGGTTGAACTCTAGTGTCTGCTTCTTCCAATTGATGGTTGGATTGTGTTTCCGCAACCAATCGAAGCCTAGGAAGATGCTTGTCTTTGAGAGATGCATTACTGCGCACTCGATGACTTCTTCATGTTCACCGATGCATAGTTTTATTTTGGCCATGTACTCCAAGGCGCCTCTCGAATTCTTTGTTCTGTCTGCGTTATATATGGAAATTGGTCGTACCAAATGTCGTTTTGCTATTTGGTGTTTCTCTACGAAGTCCGTGCTAATACAGGTTCCAGTGGCACCAGAGTCTAACAACATTTTAACACGGATGCTTTTTGTCCCGTCCATTTTTGTTACAACCCCGGTTATGTCTATTTCATGGTACCCTGTTCCCTGTACTACTTTCTTCCGTAGGTGTTCTAGATTCCACATAGCGTCAACTTCTGTCATAGCATTTAAGTCATCCACTAGGTGTCCATCCACTTCTTGTACTCTTTTATCATCTACCCATTGTTGTAGACATTCCACCGCTATCTGTTTGGGTTGTTCCCAAATCCTTCTTAACATCCATGACGGTGTCCATGGTTGTAATCGTTGTCCCTTTTTTGCGCTCACCCATAGGTTTCTCAAGCGATGTATATTCCCACTGCATTCGTAAAGTAAATCATGCATATTAATTTGGGAGTCTACTAATACATCACTATCGACAACCTGGGTAGCAGCCAGCAGCGCTGAGCGCTCGCCTACTGGCTTTCTGCAAAATCTGGAACTTCCTCTATATGTCCGACTGGGGTCGTTTCCCTGTTGTCGACATATCTGACCACCTGCTTCCCCTTATCTCCCGTAGTACTTTGTGGTTTTTTACAAGTCCATGCCACATGGCCTTTCTCCTTGCACTTAGGACATGTCAGCTCCGCATGTTGTTTCTTTGCCCAGCATTCCTTTACTAGGTGTCCTTTCTTTTGACAATAGGAGCACAGTTTCTCGTCTTTTCCATCGACATCCATAGCATTTGGATCCGACCGGCTCCCTGATGTGACAGGTGGTGGTGCTCGGAATTGCCATTGAGGGTGTCTGCTAGGTGCTGGGGTTCGCTCTTTGTATTCTTTTTTAGCGAATCCATAAGCTTCATTAGCTTTGCGATAAGCTCTTGCGAGCGCTGTGACCCTCGTCTGGATTTGGTGCAGCGTAGCGTTATCTGCCAATCCTCCATATCGGATAAGTTCTCGTCCAAGGGCGGGGTTAAGATGGTTTGTAAATTGGGAGATTAGAGCTTGATCATTCCAATCTGTCAGCAACGTAAGGGAGTTGAACTTAATGATGTAGTCCTCTACAATCATTGTCCCTTGTTGTAGTTTTAACAATGCTTCGATTGCTTTCTCCTTGGTCTCGGTGGACATAAAGAAATCATGCATTTGCTGTTTGAAATCCGCCCAGTCTGTGAACAGGAACTGGTTTTGCAGTGGTCGTCTAACCCATGCTCAATCATCCGCGGTGGATTCCCCTGCATTAAGTTGGGCCCAATCTAGTTCCCTACTCCATCCATTGTTGTCGATTTTATCTTGAAACTCTTGTTGTGCCTCCTGAAAGGCTTTGAGTTTCACCCCACTCCAATCCGCTGCTCTTTCCCCTTTTCCACCTTTGATTCTATATAGGCAGATGGATACTTTTCTTTTGGGATCTACTTCTCTGGCCAACATGAAGTATGTATCCATTTGTCGTAACCATCCATCTACCGTTCGTGGATCTCCTTCGTAAAAGGCAGGCATTTCTGCTTTGGTGAGAGGTCCAGGTTCCCTTTGATTGGATCGCTGGTACTCGTTGATCATTGCAGCAAGAGCTTGACTGGCACTGGTAATAGCTCGCTGTCTTTCCTCTGCCTGCCGATGGATCTCATCCTCTCGAGCCACTACCGCTGCTGCCGGCTGTGTAGCAGGTAGGGGCTTGATTGTTTGAGTGTCCTGCCAGTATTCCCTCCAGCCCAACACGGCTTGGTAGGCGTGTGTGACCATTTCAACCGTGAGTCGGAAAGGAGTGGTGCCTAGTTTGTAGTGGCTCATTCCTTCTCTATTGAGACACTCGACGTGGAACCATCCTCTGCAATTGCTGTTGTACTTTTCGATGTGCAGAGTGGTTTCTTTGTCATAGGCTTTTCGGATGATAGTAGTCATATCTGTTTCCTGTAGATTATGATCCCAAGAGCAGATTTCCTGAATCTGAGGATAGGCTGGCCATAAAAATTCATCCCAGTACTGTTTTTTAATTAAAACCAGGTAACAGTAACCTGGTATGTCAGGGTTAAAGCCGCTATTGGCCCAAGACATTTTTGGGTAAGGGTAAGGCAGCCATGCCTCCCTTTCTACAATCCTTCGCCATTGATCGATTTCCCTTCGTTTGTGAGCATTGTTTGCTCCTTGCGGGTACTCCTCATTTGAGAGCCAATCCGCAGTAGTGGGTACACCACCATTCCAATGAGCTGCGTCACCTCCCTGAGTGACGACTCGTGCTTTATTTTCTCCAGGCCCCTTAGCTGCTGCTGCGTACGACCGCGCTGGTTGCTCAAGGGGCTTTGGTTCTACTATTGCTGGGTACGCTCGTCCAGCCACCTCTGCATAGGCTTGCTCAACCGTGACCGTGGTCCTGAGGTTGACTTGTTTAATCGGGGTTTGGGCGAGCTTTTGCTGTGCTGCCCTTCGCTTGGATTTGGATTGTCTGCCAAATCGTACGGTCCATGTGTAATGGGAGACCTTGTGCAGGTCCACCAATTCGTCCCAGGTGTACTCAATATCGTCTCGTCGTACAGCTGATTCTTCAATAATGTGACACCGCCCAGGTCGAATGCTATCCTGGATGGCAAAGACCACCAAGTCGTTGCGAAGCTCCGGTTCCCAACTGATGATATCATAGAGAGTAGGCCAAGCTGGCCAATTGTACTTGTCGTAGTACTCTTCTTTGAACAGGTACATGTAACAATACCTGTTCTCTCTCCATTGGTTGGGTGCGATCGGACTTCTGGCTCTTGGTCCTGGGAGTTGTGCTTTGACACTGGCACACCATCCCAGAAGTCTGGCTTTGTGATCGCTCCAGGAGTCCTCCCCAACGTCTTTGAGGAAATGATTTAGTCCAATCGAACGAAGATGTGGGAGTGGTTCGGTGCAGAGCCGTTCCAGTGTCCTGGCAACAATAGCCCCAGGTGGCTTTGTGATTAAAAGGGGGTCAAATCGAATCCCCTTGCGACGCTCTTCCTCCTCCTGCTCACGCTTCCATTTAGCGTAGCGGGTCGCCCGTATGTTTCCGTTTATCATGTGCATCCACGCGTTCCAGTCTTCATGACTCATTGTCATGCCCTCGTGTTGGTATAACTCCTCTACGTCATGATCGGTCACCCTAGCCTGAAATACACAAGGAAACTAGAGAGGGGAGCAGTCACATCCAAAGCGGGAGCTGGCGCTCAACCAGCAATGGCACAGTGAAGCCTACCCGTAACACCAACCCTGTTTACAACTTAAGCAAGCTTCAGGAAAGATTCCATTACTCCTCTGGACTCATGCCACATGGGCAGCCTGGTGGTAATTTGGACTTCCCCTACTAGTCACCAACGTAGAATATGTCCTCTTGGGTCGGTATCACCTCCTGACCTCTCCACTCTAATGTAGTGGAGGGCTTCCCAGCTTACTGCTTACTGACAGTCCAGCAGGAGGTTAGCAATCAGACAACGCCTGAAGCTTCGTACCGCCACAGCCCAGGCCTGTTGCCCTTCCTGTTGCAAAATCCCCTTACGGGTGAAGTTGCTCTACATCTCGCCTTTTACGGGGAGCCAATCCCAACCTTTCAGGTAAGACTAACCAAATTGCCTGCCAAAATGTACAGACAACCCAGGGGTGCCCTGTCTACTGGTCTCCGAGGACATGTTAACTCGGTCCTTGCAGTAGTTGGGTGGTTTTTAACCGGACTGCACACAGAAAGTTTCCCCTGTTCCTGCCTGAAGCTTGCGAATCGCAGAGGCTTCAGTACAGGCTCTGTGGCAGCGTGTATTCCGGTGCGCGCATTGGAGTCGTTCAACAGCCACCCGATAACGCCGGATGGCCTTGTCGCTGTTGTTAATGAGAAGAAGCCACTGGTTGTATTTTGACGAAACCAGGGCTAACCAGATTGGGTTGGAGGTATCGCCTTTGTACTGGACCTCCAGTAATTCAATGAGGGTTTGGTATTCCCTCTCTGCCTTTTTCATGGCACGCTCCGCTCGCAAGACAGCGCGAGTGGCGGCTCTTTCCATCAGAAGGGCCTCCCAGGCCTCCTTCTGCTCCAGCTCTTGTCGAGCTTCCTGCTCCCGTAGGAGGGTCTGCGCTTGAGCGCGTTCGAGTCATCGTGACTCCTTCTGGTATTTCCAATATAACCGGATGTGATTGTCATAGCGGCGAATGACTGTGTCGCCGATAAATTCTTTAGGTCCAGTCTGGACCATGTCGTGGATTGTAACCCAGTCCGCCTCGAAAATGCACCCAATTTCCGAGAGTGACACCTGGGCGTAGGGTAGGATGTAACTGAACGAGCACTGCATTGTGTCTCGTCGATGATTCTGCTGTAATAAATGTTCAATCAAGTTCGGGCCTCCACCGACACTTGATCCGTTCCTCTGGCAATAAATCCGCGCCAGCCGATGATGCCTCTTGGGAAACAAGAGGGTTATTGTCTGAATGTTGTGGGTCCTCAAGCTACTCAGAAGTGTACACCTGGCAGTTCGCCTCACTGTCCTTGTGCCTAGTTATCAGACACGCAGCAAATTTCGCGTCTGCTAGTACAGAGGGTATGTGTGGACTTTATATCAGCCTTGATATGTACAGCAACCAGGTTGGTTCTCTTGTTCCTGAGTTTTTCCACAGTAACAATATACTATGCCTGGGGCGTGTCTGTGGTCTCCTGCCTACGCTCTCCCAGCACACTAGTATTCTCGTTTGCTACTGTTTGGTAGACAGACCCAAAGGGTGTATTGAGGACGTCTCGTTCGACGCCCGTTGACAGTACTGTGTCGTTGTCGCCTGGAGAGGTCGCGGGCTGCACGGTTACTACCTCTCAGAAATAAACTAGGCCGTTGGGTTTCTGAACAGCGATGAGCCAAATGTGCTCAGTGTTAACCAACGGGGTAGAGTAGTAAAGACTCTAGATTATGTTAGGGACGACCTAAACACAACCTAAGAACCTTAGAGTGGTGGCTTGTTCAGCCAGAGATGATACAAGACAAGACTGATCTTGTTGCTCAAGAAGAAGTGTCTAGGACACCAACTATCTAGAGTCTTAGGGACTCGCTACCTAAGACTACAACCCTTATATACCTGTCCCCTGGTCTGTGCGCAGTCAGCGCGCAGCTAAAGTCCCTCACAATAGAGACGATGCGCAGCAGCCAAGTCTGCACCCATATGACCTTTCTTGGAGACTTCCTCTCACACCAACACTTCATCCTTCCACATACGGCCACGCCTATTGTCGTGCATCTCGGCCGATTCCCATCTACGCTGGTACCTAGTTGTCGGTACATCTCGGCATTCCCATGTCGCCCCTCAGGCGCCATGCTGCTCATGTATCCTTCCATGGCGTAGGCCCATCATCGGGCCATTGTTCCTGTCAGCACTCGGTCTATGTTCATAGCCGATGCTGACCTAACCTCCTTCCATATAAGGGTCGCAGTCCTAATGTAGCTTGTCCCTGCGACCAAGGTATTGTCTGAGTCTGTTCCTAAACGTTTGAGCGTAGTGAAATAGATAAAAAGAAATGAAAAATATAGTCCGACTCCTCTAGACCATATCTGCATAGTTGTCATTAGTGTCGTTACTGTGAAAATTGATGGGGACGAGGTATGCTCATAACAGTTTTGAGATCTATTGCATGGTCCCATGTATGCCTAATTGGGAATTATTCTGAGGGTGTCTTTTCGAAGGTAGATTTCCATTCCTGATATTTGTCTGGAAGAGTTGTCAAGGTCTCCTTGCATAGTGTATGCTCCAATGCTTGTGATGTTGATGTTTTAACCCTGATCCAGTACTCATTGATTTCTTGATCCAAGTTTTTCCCTATCCATCTTATTGGATTTTCTGGGGCTAGGTGATCAAACAGGAGGGTTCATTCTTTCCAGTTTATTGCTGGGTTGTATTTCTCTAACCAGGGGAGTCCAAGTATGAGCTTTTGGTCACCTAGTTTAGTGATCAAAAAGTTTGTCTTGATTCATTGATTTCCAATGTGGTATGGGGTTCTGACTTTGTGTGTGATCATCCCTTTTAAATTGACTGTTCTGTTGGCATTTTTGACTCATATTGGTCGGATTAATGCTTCTTTGTTCATAGTTTTTGTTATGGTATCATTGATAAAGTTTCCTTCTGCTCCACAGTCAACAAGGGCAGATATTTCATTGGGTAATTTGGGCGATTGGACAGTTATTGATAGTCATTGATTATGATTCAATCTTACTATTACAGAGTTGAGTGCTAACTGTCCATAATCATTCTTGGAGGTTCCAACCACTTTCTGGTTCCTCCACTTTAAAAACCCTCAGTCTTGAGGTTGGTGAGGAGAGTGTCTCATTCCTCAGTGCTGAGTGCTGCAATCATAGCATGAATTTTCTTGCTGTCATTATCCTCAGTGATTGTTCTGGTGAATCATCCTGGAGGGGGTGGACTCTTGGTGGTATCTTTCTTTGGGCAGTTTTGGGATAAGTGACTGATGGTTCTGCATCTGAAACACTTTCCAGAATGCATATATTCTTCTTGTTGTCCATCAGTTAAACATCTGGTGATGAGCATCATTCTGATGTGATGGTGTAGCCATACTCATCCGAGGTCATCTGCAGGTCATCCAAGCTAGCAATGAGCAACTCTGTGAACTCCATGATTATCCGAGATTTTCTGCAATTTTCCACAGTAAGACAAGTGTTGCCCATGACCAATGATCAAGTCACCTCCCATGTACGCCATCTAAACCCTGTGCCAGTCAGCCATTTGCACCTGATGTCAGCACCACATTGGCTGAGCTGCATAAAATTGTAAGCTGGCATAGTTTAGTTCACCAGAGAAGGGACCACTGCCATCAAGCTATATCTGCATTAGGGAAGATCTACATTCCATGATCCAATTGCCACATCATCCATAGCGATGCACCAATGCAGTGGATTAGGACCCTAGCAGACAAGTAAAGCCATTGGCCAATGACCAGCTATGGTATAGACCAAGTCAGGTCCACAGAAAATAGAGAACAGGAATGCATCAAGTCTGATGAACCCTGGAGTTGCTGCCAACAGCAATCAGCAATTTCTATTTCCATCTGACAAGTCTATTAGCATCCCATGTAGGGTTGCAGTATTGGTTCCCACCACAGTGCTTGTATTCCACCATTGCATCCCTCAGCTAGCCCCATCGTGAGAATACTTTCAAGATGGGTTTGGATACATGGTTGTGAGGTGAAATTTTACAAAGTTACTTCATTATTTAGAGTAGAACACATATATAAAGCCCCTGTATGATATGATACAGCAGATTACCACAACAGATTAGATCACCTGAACAGAGTACATCCCAGTTCCCCCCTCAAGTCTCAGTCTTTGTCACACCCTCCTTGTCTCGTCTGCATCTCCAGCCTTGTTGCACTCTGCATCCCACATTCACTGCTGTTACACATTTGCACATTACATAAAAGTGTTATTATCTGTGAACTCTGCTAGTTCTGCACATCATAGCATTTCCATTGAGCATACCAGAGTTGATGGGACTTCATTCACAACCTCACACCTTCCTCTCCTCCCTATTTCCAATAGTGGAGTGAGCATATCACTGGTTGTCATGGCATGAACTGTTTTAGATCCTCCTGCCTTATTGAACTGTCACCCTGCTTCAGCAGTTTTTCCCAATGCTTTCATCATTTCCCATGCTGCATTAAGTTGTTTGGCTTTTCTGTACACATCTGTGGTCGCTTTAAAGTTGCTCTGTCCTTCCAGGATTTTAGTGGCAATGGTGGTTGGTAGGCCTCAGACAAAGGCCTGGAGTTGGGTGGTGATTCTGGTTAGTCCAGAGGACCCTATGAGCATCCTAAATTTTCAAACATAAATTGGGACAGTGATCTCCCCTCCAACTCGTAATTTGGTAAGCTCATTCAGTGCTCTGACTGTGGTGTTTACTTCTCCCCAGTCTTCAAGGAATCATTTGATGAAGGTGTTGTAGTTTTCCCAAGTGAGCCCATCTTTTTTGTCTAGCTGCTCATGGTGCTGAGCATCATTCTGAGGTAAGGGTGTAGAGGAGTCATCTGCAGGTATTCTGCTGATGAGCATCGTTCCAAGGTAGGGGTGTATAGGAGTCTTCCACAGGTATTCCATGATAGCCACAAGCAACTCTGAGCAACTCCATGATTATCTGTGATTATCCACAGTAAGGCAAGTGTCGCCCATGCTCAATGAACAAGTCGCCTCCTGCATACGCCATCCAAACCCTGCACCAGTCAGTTGTTTGCATCCAATGCCTAGCACCCCATCAGCCGAGTTGCATAAAATCGTCAGCCAGCATAGCTTAGTTCACTGGAGAAGGGACCATCACCATCAAGACATATCCATGTTTAGAAGATCTACATTCCAAGATCCAATCACCACATCAGCCATAGCGATGCACCAATGCAGTGGATTAGGACCCTAGTGGATGAGTAAACCCATTGGCCGATGACCAGCAATGGTATAGACCAGTCAGGTCCACAGAATATAGAGAACAGGGATGTGTCAAGCCAGATGAACCCTGGAGTTGCCACCAATGGCAATCAGTCAAGTCTATTTCAATCCAACGAGTCTATTAGCATCCTGCATAGGGTCGTGGTATTGGTTCCCACCATGGCACTCCTATACCACCATCATGTCCCTCAGCTAGCCCCATCACATGAAGACCTTCAAGATGGATTTGGATATACAGTTGCGAGGTGAAATTTTTACAAGTGTTACTTCATTAGTTAGAGTAGGAAAACATATATAAAGCCCTGTACAGTACAATATGATAGCTTAACATACCAGATTAGATCCCAGAATTCAGTTCCCTTCGAGCCTCAGCCTTTAGTCTCGCCCTCCTTGTCTCATTCACATCTTGAGTCTTGTTGCACTCCATGTCCTGTGTTTGCCACTGTTATGCACTCTAACATTATTATCTGCAAACTCTGCCAGTTCCACACATCATAGCATTGCCATTGAGTGCACCAGAGTCGATGGGAATTCATTCATGATGTCACACCTTCTACTCCTCCCTATTTCCAATAGTGGAGTGAGCTTATCAAATTGGCTGCCCCAGTGAGGCTTTGAAAGAATTATGCTGTCAACACTGCCCAAGTCATCCTGCGATCATTTCCTCCAATTCCAGTAGTATCAGTTCCAGTTTGTCAACCTCTAGTTCCAACAGTTCAGCTCCATGAAAGCCACAATGACCAACTATGCCCAGCCAACCAAGCCCATGCCTGCTTGCTATGATGATGCCGCACCCTGCTTTCGAGTCCAACCAACCCTGCTGCCTTCTCTGCTACTTCAACAAGCTCGAATTATTATTCAGCAAAGCTGGAATCACCTCCACACAGCAAAAGAAGGCATACACACTATGCTATCTCCACAACACAGAGTACAATTTGTGGAGAGGAGTCAACACCTATGACTGCTGCATCAACATATGAAGCTTTCAAAGCATCAGTCATCGTGCTGTACACCAGGAGTAATCAATGAGTGCGAGCACACTCAAGTGGATCTGGATCACCTAGTTGAAGAGACATTCTGGCTCGGAATCCAAATGGCAGAAGAGCTATGCAGCTACTCAGTGCTTTTTAGTAATCACAAGGTACCTCATTAAGAATGGACAGCTTTTGACATGTCAACAAAGCAAATACTTCTTCAGAGGGTTCCAAGGCCATGTTGGTATGGAGATGTACCAGTATATGTGCAGTCAGTATCCTGAATGTGCACTGCAATGACCTGTACTCCCTTGAGCAGACCCTAGCAGCCATGAAGGAAGTCATCCAAGGTGCATCCTTTTACAATAGGTTGATTAACAAGCCTGCCACACCCCATATCACCAACTCTGGCAACTCCACAGTGTACCCTGCCAATTCCGTGTCAATTCTGCCAGTCAAACCCGAGCCAGTAGTGATGCCCAGAATAAAGATGGAAGGCATGCTTGGTATGATGGAAAAGATGGTCCAGAGCTCATGACAGACCCAAACGATGCTGCAGTCGCTAACCCAGTCAGTTGTGATGAACCAGACTTGTGTGTCAGCCCCACTGGAATTGGTCACAGACTATGCCAGCTACCAGTTCCAACTCACAGTCTAACCAGCAATCCGGATTTCATCCCTCAATGTTCTATTCCACCCTGCAACAACCATCAGGAGTCAACAGCTTCATTGAGTACAGTGCCAATGAGAAGCTATGAGACAGCAGTGAACCCCATGGATGAAGTTGATGAGGAAATTGAACAAATGCAGAGGACCCTTCTAGCATTGCAAGTGGCAAAGAAAAAGAAGGTAGTATCTGATGGAGTAGAGATCCCATGACAAGACAAAGGAAAAACACCAGCACCAGCACCACCAGCCCCAACAACCTGAAGAAATTACCTCGCCAGAAGTCGCCAAGACTCAAGATCAGCTGCCCACGCACCATTTTTACCAGCTGCTGACAGAGCAACCATTTGGAGCAAAGAGCAAAGACCTGTTGTACACCACTACCACTCCTGCACAAAACCCACAAGCTGTCGATCAGAGTTTCAAATGTGTCCTCACAAGCCCCACTGCGAACCTTAGCTTTGAAGAGCTCCTAACAGCCTCACCCAATGTCTGCCACAAGATATGCGAGTTCTTGACTCCATGCCATGTCCCAGTCACCAACTCTGGCAACCCTGCTACAGCCCCAACCATACCCCACGGAGCACCACAATTCATCAAAATGCATAAGGAGAAGCAGGATTTTCAGTTAGCCTCGAGGAAATGATCACAAGTCACAGAGAGGAAAACCATAGCACCACAATTGAACCAGTCCAGCAAAAACCTAGCAAGATAGAAGCCAGTACCCCAGTAACCAGCACCAGCCCCCACAAGACAGATCCTGACAGTTACGCAAACCCAACCCCACCATCCTCTGTCCTCAATAGTCAGCCTGCCAAGTTTAGCCCATCACCAAGTCCCACAATATGTCAAATTTCAGCCAAGTGTCCCACAGTCAAGTCCTCAGTAGCAGTTGTCAAGTCCCTAGAAAAGAATATAGTCAAGCCCAGTTACCCCATTGAACCCCATCATGCCCCAGTCAATTCCACCCCAACTCCATTGCCTCAAGACCAGAACATCAGACACCTCAAGCAAGTACCACGTCACTGCCACTATTCCACTTGCCACCTATGGGAGACATGGACCAATGATGAAGATTTCGGGAGTGACAGCAACAGTGACAAAGATTTAGTAATAGATGATTGGCCAGAAATAGATGACAATCCTGACCCAGGAGGCAAATACTGAGAACAGATGACATGAAAATCTGCAAGATACCCAGTACATAGCCATGCCTTTTGCCATCTTTGTTTGTCAAGATTTTTATTTCCATTTCATTTCATTGTTGATGAGCATCGTTCTGAGCTAGGGGTGTATAGGAGTCATCCGCAGGTATTCCATGATAGCAACAAGCAACTCTGAGCAATTCCATGCAACTCCTGTGATTTTCCACAATTTCCTGTGGTAAGGCAAGCATCGCCCACGACCAACGATCAAGTTGCCTCCTGCATATGCCATCCATACCCCATGCCAGTCAGTCATTTGCACCCAAAGTCAGCACCACATCAGCTGAGTTGCATGAAAATCATCAGCCAGCACAGCTTAGATCACCAGAGAAGGGACTGCAGCCATCAAGACATATCTGTGTTAGGAAGATCTACATTCCAAGATCCATCACCATGTCATCCATAGCAATGCACCAACACAGCAGATTAGGACCCTAGCAGATGAGTAAAGCCATTGGCCAACAACCAGCTTTAGTAACCGACAGTCAGGTCCACAGAATATTGAGAACAGGGCCACACCAAGTCAGATGAACCCTGGAGTTGCCAGTGAATGGCAATCAGGCCAATCTATTTCAATCTGACAAGTCTATTAGCATCCCATGCAGGATCACAATATTGGTTCTCACTGCAGTGCTCATATTCCACCATTGCATCCCTCAGCTAGCCCCATTGTGTGAAGACCTTCAAGGTGGATTTGGATACACAGGTTGTGAGGTGAAATTTTACAAAGAGATATTTTGTTACTTAGAGTAGAAAAACATATATAAAGCCCATGTACAACATAGCCTAGCTGAACACTAGATTAGATCCCCAGAATACAGTCCCCCTCAAGTCCCAGTTCTAGTCACATCCTCCTAGTCTCATTCTTGCTCTCGAGTCTTGTTGTGTCCTGTGTTCACTGTTGTTACATCTTTGTGTGCTATAGCATTATTATCTGCGAACTCTGCCAGTTCCACACAGCATAGCATATTATTGAGTGCACTGGAGTTGATGGGAATTCTTCATGACCTCACACCTCTCCCTTTCCTCCCTATTTCAATAGCAGAGTGAACTTATCAAATTGGCTGCCCCAGTGAGGCCTTTGAAAGAATTATGCCTGTCAACCCCATCTGAGTCACCCTGCGAGCATCACAACCCCGACCACTATGCCCCAGCCCTGGCAATTCCGCTCCTTCGACATCTTCAGTTTCCACCAGTTCCAGTAGGCTTCAGTGCCAGTTCATCAACCCCTAGTTCTTACAGTCTTATTCCATGAAAGCCAAAATGACCAACTATGCCCAGCCTACCAAGCCCATGCCAGCTTGTTACAATGACGCCACACCCTGCTTCGACTCTAGCCAACCCTGCCACCTCACATGCTACTTCAACAAGCTCGAGCTATTATTCAGTGAAGCCAGAATCACCTCCATGCAGCAGAAGAAAGCATATGTGCTACAATATCTCCATGACACAGAGTATGATCTATGCAGAGGAGTTGAGACTTACGATGCAGCATCTACATATGGGGAGTTCAAAGCATCAGTAACTGCACTATACACCAGAGTCATCAATGAGTGTGAACACATGCAGGCAGGAGCTAGACTGGCTAATTCAAGAGACACTCTGGCTCGGAATCGAAACCACAGAAGAACTATGCAGCTACTACCAGCAATTTTTAGTGATCACTAGGTATCTCATTAGGAATGGACAACTCACAATGCGCCAGCAATGTGAATACTTCTTCAAGGGATTCCAAGTCCACATTGGAATAGAAATGTATCACTACATGTGAAGCCACTACCCGAACATGCACCGCAACGACCTGTACTCCCTTGAGCAAACCCTAGCAGCTGTGAAAGAAGTCATTCAAGGCTTGTCATTCTACAATAAACTGATCAACAAGCCCACTGTGCCCCATATCATCAATTCTGCCAACTCCGCAGTGTACCCCATCAATTCCGCCAACTCCTGCAGTCTATCCCGCCAATTCTGCCAACTCTGTAGTCTATCCCACCAATTCTGCAGTCTATCCTGCCAACTCCACATCAACTGCGCTAGTCAAACCCAAGCCAATAGTTATGCCCAGAATAAAGATGGAAGGCATGTTTGGCATGATGGAAAGGATGGTCCAGAGCTCACTACAGACACAGACCATGCTACAATCGCTCACCCAGTCAGTCATGACGAACCAGACTCATATGCCAGCCCTGTGGAATTGGTCACAAGCCACACCAGCTACCAGTGCCAATGCAGTCCCGCTAGGATCAAGTTCTGGATTTTGTTCCTCGATGTTCTATTTGCCCTGTGACAACCACCAGGAGCCAGCAGCTTCGTCAAGCACCATGCCGATTCTGAGTTATGAGACAGAAGTGCACCATGTGGACAACATTGATGAGGAAATCGAATGGATACAGAGGACCCTTCTAGCATTGAAAGTGGCAAAGAAAAAGGTAGTATCTGACAGAGTAGAGGTTCCACTACAGGTGAAAGGAACAGAATTGCTGACCACCAGCACCAGCACCAGCACCAGCACCAATACCAGCACCAGAACCAGCCATGCCCATACCCTGCAGACCACCTCGATTCGTCGAAATATGTGAGGAAAAGAAGCAGGATTTTCGGTAAGCCTCGAGGAAATGATCACAAGTCACAGAGAGGAAAACCGTAGCACCACCAAGCCAGCCCAGCAACAACCCAGCCAGATAGAAGCCAGTATCCTGATAACCAGCACCAGCCACCACAAGACAGACCCCAACATTTACACACCAACCCCGCCAGCCTCTGTCCTCAATAGTCAGCCTGCCAAGATTAGTCCACCTACAAGTCCCACTGATTTCACAAAGTTCAGCCAAGTTTTCAGTCATCAAGTCCTCAGTAACAGCTGTCAAGTCCACAGAAGAGAGTATAGTCAAGTCCAGTTGCCCCAGTCAAACCCCATCATGCTCCAGCCAATTCCAGCCCCAACTCTGATGCCTCAAGACCAGAACACCAAGCATCATGCACAAGAACCACTGCCACCACCACTATTCCACTCACCACACATGGACCCACAATGAAGACATCAGCAGTGCAACAGCAACAGTGACAAAGACTCAGTAATTGACAATTGGCCGAATATAGATGATGATCCCTGACCCAGGAGGCAGCTACTGAAGAAGACATGAAATTCTGCAAGATACCCAGTACATAGCCATTTTTCATTTGTCAAGATTTTATTTCAATTTCATTTCAACCACCAGCAATCGACTAGCCAGATCCTTCATGTGACTGACTGAGGACAGTCAGATTTTTAAGTGGGGGGGAGATGATGAGCATTGTTCCAAGCTAGGGGTGTATAGGAGTCATCCTGCAGGTATTCCGCAATAGCAATGAGCAACTCCGAGCAATTCTGTGATTTTCCACAATTTCCTGTGGTAAGGCAAGTGTCGCCCACAACCAATGATCAAGTTGCCTCCCACATATGCCATCCATACCCCATGCCAGTCAGTCATTTGCATGCAAAGTCTGCACCACATTGGCCAAGTCACATGAAAATCATCAGCCAGCACAGCTTAGATCACCAGAGAAGGAACCGCACCATATCTGCATTAGGAAGATCTACATTCCAAGATCCATCACCATGTCATCCATAGTGACACACCAATGCAGCGGATTAGGACCCTAGCAGATGAGTAAAGCCATCAGCCTGACAACCAGCTTTAGTAACCAACAGTCAGGTCTGCAGAATATCAAGAACAGGGCCGCGCCAAGTCAGATGAACCCCAGAGTTGCCATGAATGGCAATCAGGCCAATCTATTTCAATCCGACAAGTCTATTAGCATCCCATGCAGGATCACAATATTGGTTCTCACCATGGTGCTTGTATTCCACCATTGTGTCCCTCAGCTAGCCCCATCACATGAAGACCTTCAAGGTGGATTTGGATACATGGTTGTGAGGTGAAATTTTACAAAGAGATATTTTGTTACTTAGAGTAGAAAAACATATATAAAGCCCATGTACAACATAGCCTAGCTGAACACTAGATTAGATCCCCAGAATACAGTCCCCCTTTGAGTCCCAGTTCTAGTCACGTCCTCCTAGTCTCATTCTCACTCTCGAGTCTTGTTGCATCCTGCGTTCACCATCATTACATCTTTGCACACTATAGCATTATTATCCATGAACTCCTACCAGTTCTGCAGCAGCATAGCATATCATTGAGTGCACCAGAGTTGATGGGAATTCTTCACAACCTCACACCTCTCCCTTTCCTCCCTATTTTCAATAGTGGAGTGAACTTATCATTGTGTGACTGACTGAGGACAGTCAGATTTTTAAGTGGGGGGGAGATGATGAGCATTGTTCCAAGGTAGGGGTGTATAGGAGTCTTCCGCAGGTATTCTGTGATAGCCACAAGCAACTCCGAGCAACTCCATGATTATCTGCGATTATCTGTGGTAAGGCAAGTGTTGCCCACACTCAATGAACAAGTTGCCTCCCACATATGCCATCCAAACCCTGTGCCAGTCAGTCATTTGCATCCAATGTCAGCACCCCATCAGCCAAGTCACATAAAATCATCAGCTGGCATAGCTTAGTTCACCAGAGAAGGGACCATCACCATCAAGACATATCCATGTTTAGAAGATCTACATTCCAAGATCCAATCACCATGTCAGCCATAGCAACACACCAACACAGCAGATTAGGACCCTAGTGGACAAGTAAACCCATTGGCTGACAACCAGCAACAGTATAGACCAGTCAGGTCTGTGGAATATAGAGAACAGGGATGTGTCAAGCCAGATGAACCCCAGAGTTGCCACCAACAGCAATCAGTCAAGTCTATTTCAATCTGATGAGTCTATTAGCATCCTGCATAGGGTCATGGTATTGGTTCCCACTGTGGCACTCCTATACCACCATCATGTCCCTCAGCTAGCCCCATCATGTGAAGACCTTCAAGACGGATTTGGATATATGGTGATAAGTTCACTCCACTATTGGAAATAGGGAGGAGAGGGAGGTGTGGGGTCGTGAATGAATTCCTGTCAACTTCTGGTGTGCTCAATGTCAATGCTACAATGCATGGAACTGCAGAGTTCGCAGATAATCACACTTAAGCACATGAGTATGTAATGATGGCGAACATGGGATGCAGAGTGGAACAAGACTCGAGGATGCAAACAAGGTGAGGAGGGTGTGACTAAAACTGAGGCTCAAAGGGAGACTGTGTTCTTGACTGTGAATCTGATATGTTAAGCTAGGCTAAGCTATGTTGTACATGGGCTTTATATATGACTTTCTACTCTAGATAATGAAATAACACTTGTAAAATTTCACCTTGCAACCATATATCCAAATCCATCTTGAAGGTCTTCATGCGATGGGGCTAGCTGAGGGATGTAATGGTGGAATATGAGTGCCACAGTGGGAACCAATATCACAACCTGATGTGGGACACTAATAGACTCATTGACTTGAGATAGACCTTGACTGATTGCCATTGGCAGCAACTCTGGGGTTCATCTGACTTGATGTGGCCCTGTTCTCAATATTCTGCAGACCTGACTAGTCTATACTGTAACTGGTCATTGGCTGATGGCTTTACTTGTCTGCTAGGGTCATAATCTGCTGCATTGGTGTGTCGCTAGGGATGACATGGTGATTGGATCTTGGAATGTAGATCTTCTAAATGCAGATATGTCTTGATGGTGGTGGTCCCTTCTCTGGTGAACTAAGCTGTGCCTGGCTGACAATTTTATGTGACTCAGCCAACATGGTGCTGACATTGGGTGCGAATGGCCAACTGAGTGTGGGGTTTGGATGGTGTATGTGGGAGGCAACTTGTTCATTGGTCATGGGCAACATTTTCCTTACTGTGGATAATTGTGGATAATTGCAGAGTTGCTCGTGACTAGTGCGGAATACCTGCAGATGACTCCTCTACACTCCTACCTTGGAACAATGCTCATCAATGGTTGCGAGATGAAATTTTTCCAAGTGTTACTTCATTAGTGTTAAGGTCAATGCCCTTAGTTCATTACTAAGTCAACAATGATGACTAGAGGCTTGGTCTAATCCCAGTCAATGGACAAAAGAACTACCTGTTGCTGTGCTAGATGGCGACAAAGGCAACTCAAGCAATGAGGAAGGCGAGAGTGAGGTGATTGTTCAGATGAGAGCAATACTCGACTAAGTTGGAACTGAGGAACTACAGTACATGAGTGGGTTTATATACTGTCTAGAGAACAATATGGAGGTATAGAAGGAGGTGAAACAAGGGGTGAAACAGGCAGGTGAAACAGGTAACAAAGTATAGCAACAAAGTGAAGAAAAGAAATTGTAACATTACCCCCCTTCTATGCAAGAAGTCACCGACTTCTCAAGGCCAACCCTGAGTCATCCATGCATGATCCACCCTAGACTCATACCAATGTAAGGTGTTTTCAATGTCCTTCTGTGCTGTATCTACATGCCATCACATGGAGTTGAGCAGCACTTTACACTCCCCCATGTGTTCTTGTGGAGTCCAGGGAATGTCCAGGTCAAGTCCAGGTCAAAATGCAGAATGTGTGTGGAGTCCATGCTTGGTCCTGCTGGACTCCAGGTGCAGTCCAGGCTATGCACAAAAAGGTGTTTAGACTTGTGTTTTACATCTCCTTCAGGATCAATCAAGTTAGTATGCATATACTGGACGCTGTATATGTGCCTAGGAAGCATACTTGAAGAAATCAAGTAAGAGAATCTATGTGGAGTTCCTGTGGACTCCCTGTGGACTCCTTACATTTTTCATTTTTCTCACTACTCTGATGATCATTCTCACTACAAAATACATTAAAATTACAAATTCTCATCATCCTCATCATCCTCATCATCCTCATCACCTTCATTCTCTTCTTCCTTTTCCCTTGCCTTCTGTCTCTTCAAAACTTGAATTGTATGATAGAACAGCATTGTATGCAAGAACCAGTCAAAATTGCCTGATGTCATCTTCTTCAGGATTGACTCAAAACCACCTAGCCATGCATTCAGTTGCTCACAAGCTTGAGTGTTGAATGCTCACTTGTAATACAACTGTCCCTGTGGAGTTCTCCCTGTAATGACCAAGTTGGGTGCTGATCCATTCAAAGGTGCAGGATTGCACCAAGTCCTGCACAAATCATCTGTTGCATGATGGTTGATGTAGTGGTATGCATCAACAATAAACCTGCTTGTGTCTAGCCACTCCTCTAGCCTAGGATCATTCACACATTTGTGCAACACCATGCAGGCCTTGTCAATACAAACATATGCAGGCCTTTGGTCTTTTTCAGGATACTGATCCCAAGAAGTTCAGTATGTTAATTGGTGACTCAGCCTTTTCAAACTTATCCCAAGCCACCACTACACCACATGGAGCACAGATTGTCTCAACACAGTATATCCTTGGTGGAATGAAGCAATCCCTGCCTCTGGCTTCCTGCTCTTCATCATCATGAGGGTGAACCTGATGTGGTGCTTGAGGTGTCCAAGGCACTGTATCACCAGGCCTTCTCAAAGCTCTTCTGTAACCACCCATGACCTGTTTCCTATGATTCATTAGGTGCCTCCTCCACTTCCCTTGATGCTGTTCACAGGCAAGGGTTCCTGCTACATTTCCATTTTCACAATTAGCAGCATGGCATTTACCTCCATGTGAAAGTTCATGGAATGGACAGTAGACACCACCATGGGCATTGCCTAAATCTGCACTACAACCTTCAAATGCACAGTGTGTATGCCCCATCACAATACCATCTACTACTACCATTTTCACTGGGGCAGCTTCTTCCACTTCATCAACTTGTTGTATTCTTCTCTGCCCTTCAAATGGGAGGACCCTATCATCTATCCCAACCATATCTGCTTCATTTGCATTGGCTTCTAGAACCACTTCTGCAGTACTCCTGTACTTGTGTGTGCACTCAGAGCAAGAGTGTTGATCAGCTGATCTGATAACACCACCTTCTCCCAATGCACCAAATGCCTCTCTAGTCACTTGATCAATTGGTAGGCCATCCATTATTGTTAAATTGGTTTGTGATGCAGATGCAATAAGTTGAATTGACTCCTGCACAAATGCTCACCATACATGTCTCCTACTTATTTTTGCTGAGTTTTCCATATCAAAGGCATTAATCCAGAACTCTGCATATGCTGCAGCTGTTGCATGGAGGTTGTATATGCCACTCAACACTGCATTGGAGAATGCCCTGTCCACCCACAAGCTTTGTCCAATTTTGATATACTTTGCAGAGTTCAAATATACCCTTTCACATTTAGTATCATGTTCAAGCTTTGCTCTTTCATGATCAGCATAATAGATAGTCTTGCATCCTTTGCAGTGTCCTGAGAGCACTGGTGTGTTGTCATACACTACAAAATTTCTTATCAACCTTACATGGGGCACATCCCTTGCTCTGGTCCACTGGTATAATGACTTTCTTTGGCAAGCCAGTGTCCTACAGGTGGGGGTATCTGGACATAAAGTGTAAACTGCATGGACTTTTTTGTTGGAGACTGGCTTTAATTTAGCTTTGAATTTTCCTGACTTGTTGAATTTAACCCTAATAGCCTTGCAAGTGCATCCAGCTTTAATCCAATTGTAATGATGATCTGATGATCTGAGCCTTCTGCTTCCATATCAGATTCTTTCAATAGGGAAGCATCTTCTTTCTCTAGCCTCTGTTTTACTGCACCTGCCAAACTCCTGATCCATCCAGTGGCCAATGTGCTTTTTCTTGATCTGAAGATCTTTGATGAAAATGCAAATTCAGAAGATCTGTGTTCTCAGTCACAGTGAAAAGTAGCATCAGCACTGTTGACAGTGAGACAGTTGAATCAAAATTCTCTTCAATGTACTTGCTGAATATTGAGAAAGGTATATCTGGGAAGATATGTTGTTCAAGGGGTGCAGCAGCAACTAGAGGCAAACTTGTGATAATCTCTAGCCAAATCCAGGCCATCAAGAACTTGAGGAAATAATTGACCATAACAAAGAAACAACTTTGATATCATTACTATACAACTTTCAGACAAACCACAGTGCTATTCCACCTACTTATGCTTCTTTTTGGTAGAGTCTTCTTTGGCCTTGTTCTTCCCTTTCCCCTTTGCAACCTGTTTCCTTCGTTCCTTTTCCTTCATCAAGTCAGAGAATGTATAAGAAGTCTGAGTTGCTCCCCAAACTTCCTCATCAGGCAGACCTTCTCCTTCCCCTTCTCCTTCCCCTTCAAGCCAATCCTTCAGTATAGGATCATGTGCAATGTCATGAAATGCCTGAGTCATGTAAGTATGCCAGTAACTCTTAGACACAAACAACTCTATGATGTTTGTGGCATTTGGCTTCTTGTTGTCAGCAGGCCATGTCCCATCCTTAACCATCTGTCTCATGGTGTCTTGGGCTTTGAGACACTCTTTGTACTTGGCATAATTAAGCCTTATGCCAGGATTCTTCTGTGGCTGAGCCAAGTGCTCAGTGATATTGAGAATAGTGATAAGTTCATGCTTTGACAAGTCCCCTTCTTTGGTAGCAGCTTTGCTCAGAGGGGCTGCAGGACCAGGTTTCCCAGCAGGAGCTGCAAATATGTCCTTCCCCTCAGCACAAACAGACAGTGTGAACTGATCATTGTCAGTCACCCATGAAACTGGTTTATCATCTTCTACAGCATGATTGAAACAACCTTTGAGATTCCAACTCCCTCCCTCATGCACATAAATGCGATAGTTATTGTGCCTTACAGGGGAATAATTCCTTGCCAACTTTTCCAGAATTGGTGCCAAGGTGGGTGCAGCCTCTGTGTTGAAAGTAAAAGTAGGCTTATGCTGAGATGGTTTGTGAGAAAGGTCAGAAAACAGTCTGATAGTTCCTTTAGCAAGGATAGGAGGCTCCAATATATCATCTGCATCAGGCAGATTTAGCACATTGCCCATAGCTCTGCCCCTCAACACTCCTCCTGTAACCCTGGAAGAACCTTCAGGAGGGGGAGAGACCATCTCAATATCCCCAGATTTTTCAAGCCCCAAGTTATCCAAAGCAGAAGCAATTTCACCAGACCTTTCAGGCTCATTCTGGTCATCACTACCCTCCATTTCTTCAATATCTGCAAGTGCATCCTCCACATCTACTTTCTTTGAACCTGCAGCAACATCCTCATCAGCAGATAGATCCTTGAGACTGTCACTATCATCAGTTTCCTTGTCAGTTTCTTTTTCCCCCTGCTCTTCCTCCTCATCTGCTAGACGTTCACAATATGACTTAATTTGAGGTGCAGAAAATGGCAGGTAGTGTACTCCATGTTTGCGAGGTGGAGGAGCAACTGAAATGTTCTTACTTTGTAAAATTTTCTCATATCTGTAATGGCAGGCATTGGTTATTAAAATAAATAAATTTAAAAGAACATTCATACTTGGTAGGTGCTTTTGTTGATGTTCCCTTGTTTTTAACATGAGATGTTCTATTTGTAAGTAGACAAAGGGCAGGTATTGAGTAGAAATGGAATAAATTAATATAATACAAGGGTTGGTACAGAGGACAGGGCAGAATTAATATTTAATATAATATGGGCAGCAGGGGTGGTACAGAGGACAGGGCAGAGGGTGGGGTTATTAATAATAATACAGGCAGCAGCAGTGATACAGAGGGGTCGTTGCACAGGGCAGGTGGGCAGTCATCAGGTGGGCAGTCATCAAACAGGGCAGGTGGGTGGTTGTCAGAACATGACAGGTGGGTGGATGTTGGGTGGGCAATCATCAAACAGGGCAGGTGGGCAGTCATCAGGTGGGTGGTTGTCGGGATGCAACAGGTGGGTGGTCATCAGGTGGGCAGTCGTCAAACAGGGCAAGTGGGTGGTCATCAGGCAGGCAGTTGTTGTACAGGGCAGGTGGGCAGTCATCGGGTGGGTGATCATCAAACAGGGCAGGTGAGGCAGTTGTCAAACAGGGGAGGTGGGTGGTCAGAATGCAACAGGTGGGTGGTTGTCTGGATGCAACAGGTGGGTGGTTGTCAGGATGCAACAGGTGGGCAGTCATCAGGTGGGCAGTTGTCAAACAGGGCAAGTGGGCAGTTGTCAGGTGGGCAGTCATTGTACAGAGCAGGTGGGCAGTTGTCAAACAGGGCAGGTGGGCAGTCATCAAACAGGGCAGGTGGGCAGTCATTGAATAGGATGAGTGGCAATGAGGAGAGCAAGCAGCTGGGGGAGCAGATGGGAGAGGAATTGTCAGAATGTATTAGATTCAAAAATTCAAAAATGTACCCTTGGCTGGGTGCTTTAGTTGATGTCCCTGTTTCCTCCTGGGCTCGTGCAGTGGACGTTTTGCTGTCATTGAAAGGTTGAAGGTGAATGGTGGTGGTTAGCTGCTGAAAAACGGGTGAAATTTTTTTTACTGGCTGGCAGCAGGCATTTTGCTATTGTGGATTGGATTAGGGAGGACCGAAGAACAAGCAGTGCACTACACACCATTGCTTTCCTCATTTCATTCGCTTTTCTCCTTCACCTTTGTCATCATTATAGTCCCAGCTGTCATCATTGTCGTCATCATCCTCCTCACATCACTTCTTTGATGCCTTGATTGATTTGTCTGATAGAATGGGCATGGCACACTTGTGACCACTGTGGGTCTTCCTCAGTGACAGGGTCCCTGGGTGGGGCAGGGACCACATTGTGTAGTGCGATGATGGTGGGAGGTGACTACGTGGCAGCACACAGGCTGTGTCAGACGAAAATGGAAAGCTTAGTCATCCTGCCAAATTGAGTATTTTGTTCATCAACAGGCATGTCATGACTGCCATTGTGACACATGTCACAAACATTTGACCTGAGTGCAGGCTCTGAGCAGCACCTGAACTCCAGCCAGTCCCTGGACAGTCCAGAGACAGGGACTCCTTGCAAATCCATGTAAAGTCCAGGGAATATGCATGATAGTCCAGGTGCACTCCAGGTCTAGTTTGGCTGGGGTTCCCTGCCAAATGTTGGGTTGTGGAGATGCAGGGAAAGTCCAGGTAAAGTGCCTGGAGTCCATGTGGACTCCATGTGGAATGCATGGCTTAGTGTAAAGACCTCAAGTTGAGGGTGACTTTCAGTTGGTGAAGTTCTCAAAGTGTGAGGTCTCATTCTGCATATGTCATGGCATTCAGGTTGGTGGTGAGGGTAAGTCCTGTGAGGGCTCCAAGTGGGGCTGAAAGGTTGTGGAGGTTGGCTACAATGTACAAAGCCTCTAAGGAGGCAGTGGTGATGAGGGGGTTGGATTGGGGAATGGGTGCAGGGATGACTTCTTCCACAATGGGTGGTTCTTCGATGAGTTCCAGTGGGTGAATGTGTAGGTTGTCATCTGAAAAGACCATTGTTTCAGTTTCCACAAAGACTTCAAGAGGTGGAGTGAGAACATCAAATTCAGGAAGTTTTTTGGGAAAGGAGTAGGCAAGGGTGAGTATGGCAAGTAATGGCAAGGACAAGTCCCCCAATGATGACAGAGGGGAAGAAGGTAGAGATGAGAGCAATGAGGATGGCAATGAGGGAGAACATTTCTGTGTATGCAACGGTGGTTGGAAGGCTAGGGAGTGGGAGTCCCATTTTTATAGGTTGTGTGTGAGAGTGTTTTCATCAATGTATTCCACATCCCAGAATGGGCTATCTGCATTGACAGAAAGGATATCTCATAAGAGTTGATCAGCTAATGCTTCTGGTCTGGGAGTATTGGGTCGCATGGGAGCCCCTTCTGCTAGATAAGGTTCATGTAGCAGTCTAGTGTGATTCAGTGTGTAATTGTTCCATGGTTTGTATGATGAATGATGCCCATGATCATTGGGTATCCAGGTTCCCATTTGAAGTTTTGGTAATGAGGCAGTGGTGGCAGGTTTGGATATGGATGTGGTACCCCCCCATGTGGGATGTATAGGTAGTTCAGAGGGAGGTCAAGGTCTAGTGGTCCACTAGATGGGAAGTCAATCCTGTCAGGAAATAGTGCTGTTGCATGGTGTAGGCAGGTCACTCCCACCACTTCCAGATCTCTTGTTTGGTCAATGATCCATAGGTTTAGTGCTCTTCATGCTTCTCTGGTATAGCAATTTCTGACAATAGTTTCGGCTGCTGTTTGAAAGTCGGAGCTAGTTGGTGGTCCATATACAGGGTGTAATGATGGTACTTTCATTTGGTAGAGCAAGATCTTGCATAGTTTGAGGAAGGCTGTTCCTACAGCACGTCGTCCTTGGTGGGGGTGAGTTCGATTAGGGAGTTGGATGAGTAGATGTCTGAGTTTTGGGATAGATTGTCTAGGGGAGAATTGAGAGTAGGGGGAAGCAATACTTTTAGTGTGTCTGATATTCTGTTTGAGAATCTGTTTGTTGCAATATTGAACCATGGTTTTCATAGCAAGTTTTGATGGTTCTTATATGCTTTGAGGATGTCCACAGCATTTTTGAGGTTTGTTTCAGGTTCCCATGAGTTCTTGTTCAGTCCATACCCCTTCCATTTGACTAGGTATTGATGGCTGGTTCCTCATTTCCTGTGCATAATGATTGCTTCTATTTCGAACTCTTCTTGTCTGTTTACAAGATCAGGGGGTGGTTTCATAAAGTTTGGTCCATGCACCATTGTTTCCTTATGCAGGGTTAGTAGTGTGGCATGAAACACAGGGTGGATGCACCATTGTTTTGGGAGTTTCAGTTTATATGTAACAGGGCCTAGCACCTGTTCAATCGTGAAGGGTCCTTCCCTCTTTGGTGCCAGTTTCCTCAATTCATAGGGTATTTGAAGGTTCTGGTTTTCGAGCCAGACTTTGTCTCCTTTTTTAAATCTGATGCTTCTGTCCTTTGTTCTGAGTGCTACCATCTGCCTGGCAAGTTTGTGTGCAGCAAGTGCTTCTTCTCTGGCCTTCTGTAGCATTCGTAGTCGATCTTCAGCTGCAGGGGTTGTCATGGGGCATGGAGCTGTGGGAATGGCAACAGGGTTTGTTCCATACATTAGCTGAAACAGCAATGCCTTGATGGTATCATGGTGTCAATTGTTGTGAGCAAATTCTGCAATTGGCAATAGTAATTTCCATTTGTGTGGTTCATTAGTGCAGAACATTTGGAGGTAGACTTCTAGTTCCTGGTTAACCCATTCTGTTTCACCATCTGTCTGAGGGTGATAGGCTGTACTCATTCTATGGTTGATTCCCAGTGCCTTTCCTATTCCCTGGAATACTTTAGATGCGAACTGCAGTCCTCTGTCAGATATGGGGATGTCAGGCAGACTGAATCGTTCGAAGTTCTCATTAATGTATAAATTCACAGTTTCTAGTGTGTTGATCATCTTGTTGCAAGGGGAAAAGGTTACCCCCTTTGTAAGGCCATGGTCCACCATGACCATGATTGAGTTGAAGCCATCAGCGACTGGTAGATCTGTGATGAAGTCAATTGTGACTTGTTGGAAAGGTCAGGTCACATTAGATTTGATCAGGTGTAAGGCAGGGGTGTTTGGATGGGTGTTAACTTTCATTTGCTGGCAAAGTGCACATCCTTCGATCCATTCTCGAGTGTGTTTGTTCATTCTGGGCCACCAGTAGTTTCATTTATGTAATTCCAAAGTCTTGAATTGTCCTGGGTGTCCAGATGTAGGTGATTCATGTGTAAGCTTGATGAGTTGGGTATGCAATCCATCTTGATTGGGTACATATATTTTTCCTTGGTAGTGTACTATGTGGTCAGCATATGTCCAGTCTTGGAGCTTCAATTTTATTGGTGGTGCATGGTGATTCTGGATTACTTCAATTAATATTTGTCCAAAGTCATCCTTGGTCATGCCTTTGTGCAACTTCTCTGCTAGGTCATCTGCTATGAGTCTGATGAATCGTTCAGGAGGTAGCACAGTGGTTTCTTCTGGAGTATCATTGGTTCCTATGTGGTCTGGTTGTCAGGATAGGGCATCAGCTTCAAACATCCTGGTTCCAGGGACATGCTTGATTTGAAGGTCAAATTCACTCAAAAATGAAGACCATTGTGCCTGTCTGGGTGTAAGACGTTGTGGGGTTTGATAGAAAGATAAGTTCTTATGATCACAATGGATGATGGTGGTATGTGGTGATCCATGTAAGAAATGTCGCCAAGCTGCAAGTCCTTTAATGATTGCTAGTAGTTCTCTGTCATAGATCTGATAATTCTGCTCTGTTGTGGTTAGGGCATGTGAAATGAAGCTGCAGGGGTGTAACAGTCCTGTCTCATCAGCTTGTTTTAAGACTGCTTGCTCTATTTGATGTGTCAGTTTGTAAGATGAAAGGTTGGGTGATATCTGGCATTCAAAGTACTGGGGCAGTGGTGAATCAGTGTTTCAAATTGTCAAACGCCATCTGCCTTTCTGGTGTCCAAAGGAATGCTTCATCCTTTTTTGTGAGATCAGTGAGTGGTTGAGCCAGAGTTGCAAAATTTCCAATGAATTGCTGGTAGAAGTTTCCAAATCCTAAGAAGGATCACACTTGCTTGACCATTGTCAGTGTTGGCCAGTCTGCTATTCCTGCCAGTTTGATCAGGTCCATTATTATCTCCCCAGGTCTGATTATCATTCCAAGGAATTCAATTTCCTGAGTGCAAAACTTGCATTTTTCGAGTTTGAGAAACAAGTCGTTCTTTTTTAGCCATGTTAGGATGTGTTTTGTCCAGGTTTCTAAATCTTTGGTTGTTGTTCTGCATATTAGGATATCGTCCATGTAGATGATCAACCATCCTTCATTGATCATATCTTGGAAGTATTTGTTCATCATTGTCTGGAAGGTGGATGGGGAATTGCATAGACCAAAGAACATGATGGTTGGTTCATATAATCCTCTGTTAGTTATGAAAGCTGCCTTCCATTCGTCTCCCTCCTTTATTCAGATGTTATTGTATCCCCATTGGAGATCTAGCTTTGTAAAATATTGAGCACCAGATAGTTTGGTCATTAGATCAGAGATTAGTGGTAGTGGGTATGCATTTTTTATTGTCCATTCATTTAGGTATCAGTAGTCTTGACATGGTCAGAGTGTTCTGCTTTCCTTTTTTGCAATGAAGAAAGAAAAATGGCAAAGCCTGTGGGGATTTGGACAGTCTAATATATCCTTTAGCCAGTTTTTCAGTGATCCATTTGTTGAGGGATGATTGTTCTTTTATTGATAATGGATAGATCTTGCTGACTTTTGGGGTGAATCTGGTTTTCAGATCTATTGCATGGTCCCATGCATGCCTAATTGGGAATCATTCTGAGGGTGCTTTTTCGAAGGTAGATTTCCATTCCTGATATTTGTCTGGTAGAGTTGTTGAGGTCTCCTTGTGTAGTGTATGTTCTAACACTTGTGATGTTGAAGTTTTAACCCTGATCCAGTACTTGTCAATTTCCTAGTCCAAGGTTTTTCCTATTTGTCTTATTGGTTTTTCTAGGACTAGGTGATCAAACAGAAGGGTTCATTCTTTCCAGTTTATTGCTGGATTGTATTTTTCCAACCAGGGGAGTCTGAGTATGAGCTTCTGGTCTCCTAGCTTGGTGATCAGGAAGTTTGTCTCGATTTGTTGATTTCCAATGTGGTATGGGATTCTGACTTTATGTGTGATCATCCCATTCAAATTAACTGTTCTGTCAGCATTTTTGACTTGTATTGGTCGGATTAATGTTTCTTTTTTCATAGTTTTCATTATAGTTTCATCAATAAAGTTTCCTTCTGCTCCACAGTCAACAAGGGCAGATATTTCAGCAGGTAATTCGGGCAATTGGACAGTTATTGATAGTCGTTGATTATTATTTGATCTTACTATTACAGAGTCGATTGCTAACTGTCATAATTGTCTTTGGAGGTTCCAACCACTTTCTGGTTCCTCCACTTTAAAAACCCTCAGTCTCAAGGTTGGTGAGGAGAGTGTCTCATTCCTCAGTGCTAAGTGCTGCAATCATTGCACGAATTTTCTTGGCATCATTATCCTCGGTGATTGTTCTGGTGAATCATCCTGGAGGAGGTGGGTTTTTGGTATCTTTCTTCAGGCAGTTTTGGGATAAGTGACTGATGGTTCCACATCTGAAACACTTCCCAGAACACATGTATTCCTCTCGTTGTCCATCAGTTAGATGTCCAGTTGTTATGGCATGAACCATTTTAGATCCTCCTGCCTTATTGAACCATCACCCTGTTTCAGTGGTCTTTCCTAGTTCATGTTCAATCTGTTTCTGTTCTAGAAAGGTATACCACCCAGCAATAGCTCCTTCAGTAAGGGTATAGTATGGGTTGGTGTCATCAAAATCAAATTTGTTGTCACAGTATTCTTCCCACCAGAGGGTTTCCTTTGGTCTTTCGAAGTATAGTTCTGGTTCTTCTTCTGGTTCTTTTTGTTTGTTTCTCCACTCAACCCAAAGTATTCCAGGTAGTGTGTGTTCGCTTCCTTCTATGTAATCTCCCTCAAAGTATTCATCAGATACTGGGGTGTTCTTGTTCTTTCCTACTCCTTGAAATTCCCAACACTTATGCAGTGTTGAGAAAAAGAGCTCCTGTCCTTCTAGATAATATGTTCCTTTATAGAGAAGGGAATCATTCAGTGGTCTCTGGCTAGAGAGTCTGGTTTCAGGTCATTTTGGATCTATGTTGTCTGGCTAGTGATGATGCACTAAGCAGTTCAGTGAGTTCCAACTTGTGTTAAGGTTGATGCCCTTAGTTCATTACTAAGTCAACAATGATGACTAGAGGCTTGGTCTAATCCCAGTCAATGGACAAAAGAACTGCCTGTTGCTGTGCTAGACAGTGACAAAGGCAACTCAAGCAATGAGGAAGGCAAGAGTGAGGTGATTGTTCAGATGAGAGCAATACTCAACTAAGTTGGAACTGAGGAACTATGGTACATGAGTGGGTTTATATACTGTCTAGAGAACAATATGGAGGTATAGAAGGAGGTGAAACAAGGGGTAAAACAGGCAGGTGAAACAGGTAATGAAGTATAGTGACAAAGTGAAGAAAAGAAATTGTAACAGTTAGTTAGAGTAGGAAAACATATATACAGCCCTGTACAGTACAATACAATAACTTAACATACCAGATTAGATCCCAGAATTCAGTTCCCTTTGAGCCTCAGCCTTTAGTCTCACCCTCCTTGTCTCATTCATGTCTTGAGTCTTGTTGCACTCCATGTCCTGTGTTTGCCACTGTTACACACTCTAATGTTATTATCTGCGAACTCTGCCAGTTCCACATGTTGTAGCATTGCCATTGAGCACACTGGAGTTGATGGGAATTCATTTATGACCTCACACCTTCTACTCCTCCCTATTTCCAATAGCGGAGCAAACTTATCACTGTGATAGCTATGAGCAACTCCAAGCAACTCCGCAGTTATCCATGGTAAAGCAAGTGTCACCCACAATGAACAAGTTGTCTCCCACATACACCATCAAAACCCCACACCAGTTGGTCGTTGCATCTGATGTCAGCACCACATTGGCTGAGTTGCATAAAATCATAAACTGGCACAGCTTAGTTCACCGGAGAAGGGACTGTCACAATAGCCACATTAGGAAAGGATCTACATTCCATGATCCAAGGTCACCCAGATACAGATATCACATCATCTATAGTGACGCAGTGGATTAGGACCCTAGTGGATGAGTAAAGCCATCGGCTGATGACCAGCTATGGTTGTTATGAGCATACCTCGTCCTATTCAATTTTTACAGTAACGACACTAATGACAAACATGAAGATACGGTCTTGGGGAGTCGGAATCTATTTTTCTTTTCTTTTTATCTTTTTATCTTCACTCAAACATTTAGATACAGGACTCAGACGATACCAAGGTTGCAGGGATTGGCTATGTTAGGACTGCAACCCTTATATGGAAGGTGGTTAGGTCAGCATTGGTTATGGACTTACCGAGTGCCGACTGGGACAACAGCCTGATGATGGGCCTACACCATGAAAGGAATCATGAGTGACACGGCGCCTGAGGGGCAACATGGGAACGCCAAGATGTACCAACAACTAGGTACTGGCGCATGTGAGAATCGGCCGAGACGCATAACAATAAGCATGGCTGCATATGGAAGGACAGTGTGTTGGTGTGGGAGAGGATCTCCAGGTATGGTCATATGGGTGCAAACTCAGCTGCTGCACATCGTCTCTATTATGAGGGACTTTAGCTGCGCACTGTCTGCGCACAGACCAGGGGAGCAGTATATAAGGGTTGTTGTCTTAGGTAGCAAGTCCCTAAGACTCTAGATAGTTTGTGTCCTAGACACTTCTTCTTGAGCAACAAGCTTGTCTTGTCTTGTCTTGTCTTGTCTTCTGGCTGAACAAGCCACCCTTCTCATAAGTCTTGAGGTTGTGTTTAGGTCATCCCTAACATAATCTAGAGTCTTTATCACTCTGCCCTGTTGGTCTTACAGCACCGAGCATGCCTTGCTTGTTGTTGCTCACAGTGCCAACGGCCTAGTTTCTTTCTGAGAGGAAGTAATCACATAGCCCTGCATCCTCTCCAGGCAACATCGACTACGACACATTACTGTCGACAGGTCTTGAATGAGAGATCCTCAATACGCCCCATTGGGCCTGATGACAAACCCTACTTGGGTAGTCTACACACAGTAACAGACAAGAGTACTAGCATTGCTGGGAGAGCATAGGCAGGAGACCACAGACGTGCCCCGGGTGTAGTACACTGTTATTGCTGAAAAACTCAGGAATGAGAAAAGACACCTTTTTTGTGTTGCATATCAAGGCTGAACCCAAGTTCCTCACATACTCCCTGTACAAGCAACCCTACCTGATTTTGGGTTGATAACTTGGCACAAAGATAGTGAGGCGAATTGCCAGGTGCACACATTAAAGTAGCTTGTGGACCCACGACACCGCAGACAATAACCCTCTTGTTTCCCAAGAGGCATCATCAACAGGCGCGGATTCCAAACTGGACAGCCAATAGAATGGACCAGTTGTCAGTGGAGGGCCTGAAATTGGTTGAAGATTCTTTTACAGATTCAACATATGTTTAGCGCAATGCAGTGCGCATTCACATACATTTTACCATACGCCCAGGTGACACTCTCGGTGATCGGGTGCATCTTCAAGGCAGACTGGGTCACCATCAGCAATACGGTCACGACAGGACTGAGAGAATTTATCAGCAACACAGTAATATGCCGATACGATAACCATGTCCGACTATGTGGAAACACCAAAAAGAGTCATGACAACTTGAGCACATACAGGCACAGATCCTCCTACGGGAGCAAGAAGCTCAACAAGAGCTGGAACAGAAGGAGGCCTGGGAGGCCTTACTCATGGAACGAGCCACCACTCGCACAGTCCTGTGAGCAGAGCGCACTATGTGGAAAGCGGAAAAAGAATACCGCACACTCATGGAGTTACTGGAGGTCCACTACAAAGGTGACACCTCCAACCCCATCTGGCTAGCCCTGGTCTCGTCAAAATACAACCAGTGGCTGATGTTAATCAATAACGGCAACAAAGCTATCCAACAATACCGGGTGGCAGTCAAATGACTTCGGTGCAAGCACCATGTACAGGAGTTATATGAACATGAAGGCATGACCATGAGTCATGAAGATTGGAACGCATGGATGCATGCAACAAATGGAAATATACCCAGAGCTTTCATAGAAGATAACTGGCTACAAAATGCGAGGGGATGGGCTCGAGGTCATCCACGAGGACACTCGACTAGCTTTCTGAATCCAACACTATCCGGATACTGCTATCTATGGTTGATAAAAAAGAGATACTGGGGAACACGAACGTGGCCTGTGTATCCAACCATAGAAAAAGTAAACAAATGGAGGGATCGCTATGGAAGGAAAGGAGCCCAAATCTGTGTCACAAAAATGATAGGGATCCCAAATATATGGCATGTAGAAATAGTCAGGAAGGGATCCCCAGGATGGGAATACTTGGAACAATTGGAAAGCAAAGGTTTCGGACAGAAACAACTAGGTGCCATGCCTTTCCGACTCACAGTTGAAATAATCACCCACGCCTACCAAGCTGTATTAGGCTGGAGAGAGTACTGGCAAGACACACAGACAATTGAATCTTTGCCTGATACTCAACCAGCCGCAGCAGTAGTGGCACAGGAGGATGAGATTCATCAACAAGCAGAAGAAAGGCAGTGAGCTATCACCAGTGCTGGGCAAGCTCTTGCTGCAATGATCAATGAGTACCAATGATCCAACCGTCAGGAACCTGGGCCTCTTACCAAAGCAGAAATGCCTGCTTTTTACGAAGGAGACCCCCAAACAGTGGATGGATGGCTGTGACAGATGGAAATGTACTTTATGTTGGCCAATGAAACAGAGGAAAGACGAAAGGTCTTGATCTGCCTATACAGGATCAAAGGTGGAAAAGGGAATAGAGCCGCAGATTGGAGCAGAGTAAAACTCAAAGCCTTCCAGGAGGTGCTCCAGGAATTCCAGGACAAACAAAGCACTAGTGGATGGAGTGCAGAGTTGGATTGGGCACAGCTTAATGCAGGGCAATCAACCAATGACGATCGAGCTTGGGTCAGACGACCCTTGGAACATCAATTTCCTTTTATGGACTGGACAGATTTCAAAACTCAGATGCAGGAGTTCTTCATGACCACTGAAACAAAGGAAAAGGCCATCAAGGCACTATTAAAACTACAGCAGGGAACGATGATTGTAGAAGATTACATCATCAAGTTCAACTCCCTCACCTCGTTGACCAATTGGAATGATCAAGCTCTGATCTCACAGTTCCAAAATCATCTTAATCCAGCACTAGGCAGAGAACTAATCCGATATGGAGGGTTGCCAGAAAGCGCCACACTTCATCAGATTCAGACATGAGTCATGGCACTGGCAAGGGCATATTGCAAAGCTAACGAGGCTTATGGATTTCCTGCAGGATGGCAGGAATATAGAGAAAGAGCCCCAGCTCCTAATGGCTGACCACAGTGGCAATACAGAACGCCACCACCCATCGCATCAGGAAGTCAATTTGATCCAAATGCGATGGACTGTCGACACAAAAAAGGCCAAAGTCTGTTCCTACTGTAAAGGACAAGGACACTCAGAGAAAGAGTGCTGGTGAAAGGCTACATGCCCAAAGTGCAATGAGAAAGGACATCCAGCATGGCGGTGTAAAAAACCCAAACAAATCACAACCAGCGATAAAGGAAAGCAGGTTGTCAGATACGTCGACAATGGGGAAACAACCCCAGTCGCACACATAGAGGAAGTCTCAGATTTTGCAGAAAGCCAGTAGGTGAGTGCTCAGTGCTGCTGGCTGCTACTCGGGTTTCGAATAGTGATGTACTAGTAGACTCCAAAATAAACATGCATGAATTACTTTACGAGTGCAGTGGAGATGTACATCACTTGAGAAACCTAAGAGTGAGTGCAAAACAAGGACAACAATTAAAAACATGGACCCCGCAATGGATGTTAAGAAGAATTTGGGAGCAGCCCAAACAAATAGTGGTGGAATGTCTACAACAATGGGTAGACAATAAATGAATAAAGGAGGTGGATGGACAACTGGTGGATGATTTAAATGCAATGACAGAAACAGATGTCATGTGGAACTTAGTGCACTTAAGAGAAAAAACAGTGCAAGGAACCGGCTATAATGAGATAGACCTAACAGGGGTCGTCACAAAAATGGATGGATCCAAAAGTATCTGCATCAAAATGTTGCTAGATTCCGGTGCAACTGGAACATGCATCAGCACAGATTTTGTGGAAAAACACCAGATACCCAAAAGACAATTGGTACGACCAATACCAGTATATAACATGGATGGAACCAAGAACTCAAGAGGTGCCCTCGAATATATGGCAAAAATAAAACTACGCATCGGTGAACATGAAGAAGTCATCAAGTGTGCAGTAACACATCTCTCAAAGACAAGCATATTCTTGGGATTCGACTGGTTGAGAAAACACAATCCAACCATTAACTGGAAGAAACAATCTTTGGAGTTCAATCGGTGTCCGGGCACATGTTGGAAACCTTCCTCGGTCCAAGAACCAGAGGATGAAATGGATATAATAGAGGACCTCAAAGCAGAAGATAAATTGCTGGCAATCCACATTGGTGAACCAGAACTTAACATTAGGGCCTACGCATCAATGGCCACAAAAATAGCAGCAGAAGAAGCTGAGAAAACAAAGAAATGAACTCTGGAGGAGGCAGTCCCCAGACACTATCTAGGACATTGAAAAGTCTTTGAAAAAGAAACTTTCAATGAACTACCACCACAGCAGCGATGGGATCATGCTATTGAGTTGATCCCCGGGTCCAACCCAGTTGACTGTAAAATCTATCTGCTAAACAGGGATGAACAGCAGCAACTGGACAAATTTCTAAAAGAGAACCTGGATTCTGGAAGAATTCAGTCCAGTAAATTGCCCCATGGCATCTCCTTTCTTCTTTGTAAAGAAAAAGGATGGAAAACTATGACCGGTACAGGACTACCGACGATTAAATGAGATGATGGTCAAGAATCGATATCCACTACCGCTAATAGGAGAGCTGGTGGATAAACTATCACAAGCAAAGGTTTTCTCGAAGATAGACATATGTTGGGGATACAACAACATACACATCAAGGAAGGAGACGAATGGAAGGTGGCTTTCCAAACCAACAGAGGACTCTTTGAGCCCTTGGTCATGTTTTTCGGACTAATGAATTCACCAGCCACCTTCCAGACGATGATGAACGACATTTTCAGAGTCGAGATAGCAGAGGGATGGGTCATCATATACATGGACGACATCCTTGTATTTTCAAAAAATCAGGAAGAACATACAGTACAGGTCAACCGTATATTGGCAAAACTAGAAGAGCATAAGCTCTTGCTAAAACCAGAGAAGTGTTTCTTTGACAAAAAGGAAATGGATTTCCTTGGAGTCATCATTAGTGAAAACTCGGTCCAGATGGAGTCCACCAAAGTAAAAGTGGTAACCAAGTGGCCTAAGCCCACATGCAAGCAGGAAGTCCAACAGTTCTTGGGCTTCGTAAACTTCTACTGATGCTTTGTCAAGGACTTTGCCAAGGCTGCCAAACCATTAACTCGCCTGACAGGGAAAGACAAGTGGAAGTGGACTGAACTCCAGGACACAGCATTTGACATGCTGAAGAAAACTATAGCAGAGGAGGTGGTGTTGTGAATTCCTAATGAGGATGGACAATTCCGAGTAGAGGTGGACGCCTCTGACTTCGCCATAGGGGGAATTCTATCGCAACAAACAGAAAACAATGTTTGGAAGCCAGTGGCTTTCATATCAAAATCCCTAAACAACGCCGAACGAAACTATGAGATCTATGACAAAGAGATGCTTGCAGTTATGCATGCTTTCTACGAATGGTCCCACTATCTCAAAGGGGCTAAACATACAGTTGAAGTTCTGACAGACCACCAGAACTTAACATACTTCAGGAAAGCGCAGAATTTAAATCAACGACAGGTGTGATGGGTGACGGACTTGCAGGAGTACAACTTCATCATAAAGCATAGGAGTGGGAAGTCCAATACCAAAGTGGACTTACTATCATGACGAGCGGGACATGCTCAGGGGAGAAAAAGACAACGAAGGGGTGATTCTGTTGAAGGAGCACCTCTTCATACGAGTTTTCGATGATGATCGTGCAAATAACGACATCATGAAGGACATTAAAGACGTGCCCAAGCGGCAATGGGAGACACAGGTTGTCGAAGGCCTTGAAAAGGCCAGGGGAGAATACAAATTTGAAAAAGGACTCGTCACCTGGAAAGGGCGAGTCTATGTACCAGTGGTCATGGCATTGTGGGAGGACATCATCGCAATCCATCATTCATGGGGACACTCTGGGGTCGCAAAGACACTGGAGTCTTTAACAAGGAATTTTTGGTGGCCAAACATGCACAAGGACATTGAGCGCTATATTCTGGGTTGCGAAACTTGTCAGAAAGCAAAGCTGGATTGACAAGCCCATGCGGCACCACTTCGACCAAACAAGGTTCCAACAGAACCATGGGAAGTCATCTCAGTTGACTTCATGGGACCCCTACCCATGTCAAAAGGGAATGACACGATAATGGTGGTGGTGGATAGATTCAATAAGAAGTCATACTTCTTATCCACCACAAAGGAAATCACATCACAAGGAACAGCAGCACTGTTCAGAGACAATGTTTTTAGGGAGCACGGCATCCCAAGAAAAGTGATAAGCGACAGAGGACCCCAGTTTGCTTCAAAATTCATGAACAACTTGTATGGAATGTTGGGAATCAAGGCCAACCAATCAACAGCCTATCACCCACAGATGGATGGGCAGACGGAGCAAGTAAATCAGGAAGTAAAAGAGTTCCTGACCATGTTCATCAATAATCGCCAAGATAACTGGAGCAATTGGCTGTCGGTGGCACAATTTTGCCACAATGACCGGGTACACTCAGCAATGGGCTTCATGCCCTTCTTCATGAATTACGGAAGACATCTGAATAAGGGACTGGATCCCACCTATGCGCCAAAGGCGGTAGCAGTGGAACAACTAGCAAAGGAGATAGAGGACGTGCATGAAAAGGCAAAAAAGGCTTTGGAAAAAGCCGCTCAAATCATGAAGGAGTGGTATGATAGCCACCACCAAGTGGCATGAGAGTATAAACCTGGCGACAAGGTTTATCTCAGCACAGAAAACCTCCCAGTCATTTGAGCAAGCAAGAAGCTCGACGGAAAATTTGTCGGTCCATTGGAAGTCCTCGCCAAAGTCGGCAAGTCATCTTATAAATTAAAAATACCAGCATCATGGAAAGTCTACAACATTTTTAACGAAGTCTTGTTAAAACCATACAGGGAACCAGAATTCCCCAAACAAAAGGCAAAAGCAACAGCATGCAAGGACGCACAAATGGTGGAGGAGTCCCAAGAAGACGAATATGAAGTTGAAGAGATAATGGAAAGCTGCATCAGCAGACGAGGAGGAGCGAGGTTGGAATACCTCATTAAATGGAAAAACTACCCAGTAGAAGAGTCCACCTGGGAACCAGCTGGAAACGTCGCCAATGCACTGGTGAAAGTCAAGAAATTCCATAAAGAAAACCCTAAGGCTCCTAAGCTCGTTAGGAACCTAAGGAATGGAAAGGTGTACATTAAGTACATAGAAACAGTTCCCCAACGACCCCCTAGTGCACCAAGGCACACACAAAGTTGGGGAACCCACTGGAAAGATAAATGACTCTTTGGATGGGATGATGGCCGGTTTGGGCCAAAATATTTAGAAAACATGGAGCACAGATGGCGCAATTGGAAAGGGGACTGGAAGGCAATTATGGAACTTCCAGACGATACCGATGGGATGTTCTCCAGAGACCTGGAGTGTGGTGGGCAGTCACCCATGCTTGATTTCCCAAAAAGGGGAGAAAAGGAGGAGTTGGAGGAAGAGTGCAGAGCACACGAGAAAGACACTGAGTGTCTTCAGAAGAAAATCCTAAAAAGAATGGAGACACCAGAGGCTGCAAAGGAAAGCAGCAAGTCAGAAGAAGACCAGCAGAAAAGGATTAAGGGTGTTGCACACCCTGTAAAAAAGATAGTACAGTGGAAAACCACTGTCGAGGAGGAAGACGATATTGATTCAGAATGATTGGGCTTGATGCCTGAAGAACAAACTGAGCGGTTGGCCCGCTTTTATGATCGCATGAAAAGAGATCCACACTATGTGGACTCAGTCACTTCAGCCTCTCGGGACATGAGGCCTTAAGGGGGGGGTGATGTTATGAGCATACCTTGTCCTATTCAATTTTTACAGTAATGACACTAATGACAAACATGAAGATACAGTCTTGGGGAGTCGGAATCTATTTTTCTTTTCTTTTTATCTTTTTATCTTCACTCAAACATTTAGATACAGGACTCAGACGATACCAAGGTTGCAGGGATTGGCTATGTTAGGACTGCAACCCTTATATGGAAGGTGGTTAGGTCAGCATCGGTTATGGACTTACCGAGTGCCAACTGGGACAATGGCCCGATGATGGGCCTACTGCCATGAAAGGAATCATGAGCAACACGGCGCCTGAGGGGCGACATGGGAACGCCGAGATGTACCAATGACTAGGTACCAGTGCATGTGAGAATTGGCCGAGATGCATAACAATAAGCAGTGGCTGCATATGGAAGGACAGTGTGTTGGTGTGGGAGAGGATCTCCAGGTATGGTCATATGGGTGCAAACTCAGCTGCTGCACATCGTCTCTATTATGAGGGACTTTAGCTGTGCCGCTGTCTGTGCACAGACAAGGGGAGCAGTATATAAGGGTTGTTGTCTTAGGTAGCAAGTCCCTAAGACTCTAGATAGTTTGTATCCTAGACACTTCTTCTTGAGCAACAAGCTTGTCTTGTCTTGTCTTGTCTTGTCTTTGGCTGAACAAGCCACCCTTCTCATAAGTCTTGAGGTTGTGTTTAGGTCATCCCTAACAATGGTGTAGACCAGTTAGGTCTGCATAAAATAGAGAACAGGGCTGTGCCAAGACAGATGAACCCCAGATTTGCTGCGAACAGCAATCAGTCAAGTCTATTTCCATCCACCAACTCTATTAGTGTCCTGCATCAGGTCACAGTATTGGTTCCCACTGTGGCACTCATATTCCACCATTGTGTCCCTCAGCTAGCCCCATTGCATGAAGACTTCAAGACAGATTTGGATATATGGTTGTGGGGTGAAATTTTACAAGTGTTACTTCATTAGTTAGAGTAGGAAAATGTATATAAAGCCCCTGTACGATAAGATTACCAGCCTATCAGTACACCCCAGTTCCTCGAGTCTCAGTTTCTAAGTCGCATCCTCTTATTTTCTCATTCATGTCACCAGTCTAGTTATACTCTGTGTCCCACATTTGCCATCATTATGCTATAGTGTTATTATCTGTGAACTCCAGCAGTTCTGCACATAGTAGCATTGACATCAAGTGCACTGGAGTTGACAGGATTTCATTCACAACCTCACACCTTCCTCTCCTCCCTCTTTCCAATAGTGGAGTGAGCATATCAATGGATTATTTCTTTCCAGTTATTGAGTTCTTTTCCTAGGCACTGGAGGATGTGTCTTACCTGTTTTTCATGTTTCCCTTCATAGTTGTGGGTTTGATTTTCAGTCTCATGACCTTTGTTCCAGAAAAGAATTTTTTATTATTTAAGATGATTTTTGTTTATGGCGAAGAAATTGCTAAACCAATTGATGAATGATCTAGCTTCAGTCCAATCTCCTGTGAAGATTCGTGCTGAAACTGGTTTGATATCTCCCCTTGAGGTGTCAGCAGTTTCAGTAGTGGTTGCCATCTGTTTTGTGTCGGTTTCAGCATCAGTTTCAGGTTTTGGGTTTCCTAGTTCATGTTCAATCTGTTTCTGTTCTAAAAAGGTATACCACCTGGCTATAGCCCCTTCAGTGAGAGCATAGTATGGGTTGGTGTCACTGAAATCAAATTTGGTGTTGCAGTATTCCTTCCCACCAAAGAGTTTCTTTGGGTCTTTTGAAGTATAGTTCTGGTCCTCCTTCTGGTTCTTTTTGTTTGTTTCTCCACTCAACCCAAAGTTTCCCAGGTAATGAGTTTTTGTCTCCTTTGATATAATCCCCTTCAAAGTATTTGTTGGATACTGGGGTATTCTTGTTCTTTCCTACTCCTTGAAATTCCCAACACTTATGTAGTGTCAAGAAAAAGAGCTCCTGTCCTTCTAGGTAGTATGTTCCTTTATAGAGAAAGGAAGTCATTCGGTGGTCTCTGGTTAGAGAGTCTGGTTTCAGGTCATTTTGGATCTATGTTGTCTGGCTAGTGACAATGCACTAAGTGGTTCAATGAGTTCCAACTTGTGTTAAGGTCAATGCCCTCAGTTTGTTACTGAGTCAACAGTGATGACCAGAGTCTCAGTCTAATCCCAGTCAGTGGACAAAGGTAGCTCCTGATACTGTGCTAGACAGTGATGAAGGTGAGAGCAAAGAGATTGTTCAGATGAGAGCAATACTTGACTAAGTTGGAACTAAGGAACTATGATACATGCATGGGTTTATATACAGTTTAGAGAACAATGGGAAGGGATAAAAGGAGGTAAAACATTGATGTGAAACAGGTGGGTGAAACAAGTAGTGAAGTGTAACAATGAAAGTACATGTTAGAAAAGAAATTGTAACAGGGACACAATGGCAGAATGGGAGTGCCATGCTGGGAACCAATATTGCCACCCAATGCAGGATGCTAATAGAACCATAGGATTGAAATAGACATTACTGATCACCATTGCCAGCAACTCTGGGGTTCATCTGGCTCAATGTGTCCCTGTTCTCTATTTTCCATGGACCTGACATGGTTACTGGTCTATACCATAGCTGGTTGTTGGCTGATGGGTTTACTCGTCCACTAGGGTCCTAATCTGCTATGTTGGTGCATTGTTATGGATGACATGGCCCTTGGATCATAGAATGTAGATTCTTCCTGATGCAGATGTTACTTTGATGGTGACAGTTCCTTCTCCAGTGAACTAAGCTATGCCAGCTTTACAAGTTAGGTGGATCAGCCAATGGGGTGCTTTATTGGATGTGAATGACTGACTAGCATGGGGTTTGGATGGTGAATGCAGGAGATGACTTTGCCATTGGGCATGGGCAATGCTTGCCTTACTGCAGATAATCATGGATAATTGCAGAGTTTGTGGAGTTGCTCTTGGCTAGCTCAGAAGATCTGCAGAAGACTTTGGATGAGTACAGATGATAATTGATGGGAGTTAGGGTATGTATAATCCTATACACTGTCACATCAGAACAATGCTCATCATCTCCCCCCCACTTAAAAATCTGACTGTCCTCAGTCAGTCATGCAAAGGAACTGGATAGTCAATTGCTGGCAGTTGAAATGCAAATGGAAGTTAATTTTGACAAATGAAGATGGCAGATTGGTGTAGCTATGTACTGGGTATACTTGTGGGATTCCATGTCGTCTGTTCTCAGTAGTTGCCTCCTGGGTTGGGATCATCATATATGTCTGGCCAATTGTCAGGTACTGATTCTCTGTCACTGTCACTGTTGCTGCTGAACATGTCATCCTTGTTTGTCCATGTTGCCCATAGGTGGTGAGTGGAATAGCAGAGGTGCTGTGGTACTTGTTTGAGATGCCCAAGGTTCTGGTCTTGAGATGTTGGATGTAGGGCAGCATTGGCTTGGGCATGACAGAGTTTGATGGAGCAGCTAGACTTGGCAATATTTTCTTCTGAGGACTTGGCATGTGGTACTGAGGACTTGGCTGTGGGAAACTTGGCTGTAATCTGTGATATTGTAGGATGTGGTGGTGGACTAAACTTGGAGGGCTGACTATTGAGGACAGAGTATGGCAGAGTTGGGTTTGAGGGGTAGGCGTCATGAGAACAATGTGGATCTGGTGCATAAGTATCAGGGTTTGTTTTGTGGGGGCTGGTGCTAGTTGATGGGGTATAGGCTTTTATTTTGCTGGGTTTCTGCTGGGCTGGTTCAATTGTGGTGATATAGTTTTCCTCTCTGTGATATTCAATAATTTCCTCAAGGCTAACTGAAAATCCTCCTTCTCCTTGCACATTTTAACAAAACAGGGTGGTCCACAGGGTATGGTTGGGATTGTTACTACAGCATCACTGTTGGGATCATGGATCATGATTGTTTGCTCTTCATTCTGGTAATTCTTGACTACAGACTGCACTAATATGTCAAAGGGGTGGCTGAGGAGAATGTCATAGGTGGGGGAGTGGATAATGTGGACTTGAAAGTATAGCTCAATGCCTCCTACCCAGAATGGTACATCCTTGGCCAAGCTGAGTGACATGTCAACCTCTCCATTTGCTGCCTCCATATTGATCTTGATTGTGGGGTTGTATGCAATCCCCAGCTGGTGGCTGATGGTGTCAGACATGCATATGATTGAACACCTGGGGTCCATGACACAGTCAACTATTGTGCAGTCGTCCACTCTAGCCTGAATACAGTGGAGTGCATGGGATTCTTTGCCAACCTTGAATCACACCTTGTGATATGGGTCAGCCATGTAGTATGCTTCTGCAATATCTTGGAGGACATAGACATTGTGCATGTCCACAGAGTTGGAGGGGTTGGCAGTGGAATTGCCAGAGTTGGCAACAGGGATGTGGCATGGAGTCAAGAATTCATGCATCTTGTGATGGATGTTGGGCAAGGCTGCTAAGAGCTCCTCAAAGCTAAGATTGGTGGCAGTGATAAGCTCACTCTGCTATTGGAAATAGGGAGGAGAGGAAGGGGTGAGGTCATGAAAGAGGTCCCATCAACTCCAGTGCACTTGATGACAATGTTACAATGTGCAGAGCTGGCAGAGTTCACAGATAATAACATTTGGCAGGCAAGTATGCAACAGTGGTAAATGTGGGACATGGAGTATAACAAGACTCAAGAATGTGCAATGAGACGAGGAGGATGTGACAAGAGACTGAGACTTGAAGGGAACTGGGGTGTACTGTATTGTTTTATGTCATAATCTACAGGAGCTTATATATGTTTTTCTACTCTACTAATAACAAAGTAACTCTGTAAAATTGTACCTTGCAACTGTATATCCAAATCTGTCTTGAAAGTTTTCATGCAATGAGGCTAGCTGAGGGACACAATGGTGGAATAGGAGTGCCACAGTGGGAACCAATACCATGACCCAATGTGGGATGCTAATAGAATCATAAGATGGAAATAGATGTTACTGATCACTGTTGCTGGCAACTCTGGGATTCATCTGGCTTGACACATCCCTGTTCTCTATTTTCTGCAGACCTGACCAATAGTTACTGGTCTATACTGTAGCTAGTCATTGGCCAATGGGTTTACTTGTCCACTAGGATCCTGATCTGCTGTGTCAGTGTGTCATTATGGATGACCCTTGGATCATAGAATGTAGATCTTTCTTAATGTGGATACTGTTATGAGCTCACACTTGCAAGCAAAACCCCAAAGCCTCGCAGAGGGGAGTGTTACTCCAGAGACGAAACACAGGCTATGTTGCAAGCCTAACTACTACAAGAGCGTTCACTAACAAGAGCTAACTTGTAGTGTGAGGAAAACCATCTTGAGTCTTAAGGACTCAAGCACTACAAACTGTCCAACTTATGGGAAGTGTGGGGCACCATAAAGAGCTCGATTTGTATGGAATGTTGGGGATTAAAGCCAATTGGTCAATGGCCTACCATCCTCAGACAGATGGACAGACAGAATGGGTGAATCAGGAAGTTAAAGAATTCCTGACTATGTTTGTGAATAACAGACAGGACAACTGGAGCGATTGGTTGTCAGTAGTGCAATTCTGCCACAATGACAGAGTTCACTCAGCAATGGGCTTCACCCCAGTTTTTTATGAACTATGGATGACACCCTAACAAGGGTCTGTACCCCACCTATGCACCAAAGGCAATAGTGGTGGAACAACTGGTGAAGGAAATAGAAGATGTCCATGCAAAAGCTAAGAAAGCTTTAGAAAAAGCTGCTCAGATCATGAAAGAGCAGTATGACACACATCATCAGGCAGTGTGGGAGTATAAACTGGGAGACAAGGTTTATCTCAGTACAGAGAACTTACCAGTAATTTGAGCAACCAAGAAGCTCAATGGAAAATTTGTCAGTCCATTGGAGGTAGTTGCCAAGGTTGGCAAGTCATCCTATAGGTTAAAAATCCCAAAGTTGTGGAGGGTCTACAATGTCTTCAATGAGGTGTTGTTGAAACCATACAGGGAACTGGAGTTTCCCAAGCAAAAAGAAAAAGCAGCAGCACACAAGGACATGCAAATGGTGGAGGAGTCGCAAGATGATGAATATGAGGTGGAGGAGATAGTGGATAGTCATGTCAGTGGGCATGGAGGAGGAAAATTGGAATACCTCATCAAGTGGAAGAACTACCCTGTTGAGGAGTCCACTTGGGAGTCAGCCAAGAATGTTGCCAATGCACTGGCAAAAGTTAAAAAGTTTCACAGAGAGAATCCAAGCACACCATGGTGCTTGAGGAACATGGGCAGTATGGAGTTCATACCATACAAAAACTTTACCACAGCACAGGTTCTGCGCAAACTCTTTGGATGGGAAGACAGTCAATTTGGACAAGAATATTTGGAAAACATTAAGCACAGATAGCACAAATGGAAAGGTGAAAGGGCAGCAATTCAAGAGTTGCCAGACAACACCTATGGGACATTCTCTGGAAACCTCTGGAGCATGGCAGGCAGGTTAAACCCATGCTTAATTTCCCAGCCAAGGAGAGTAGTGAGTTGGAGGAAGAAAGGGAGAAGAGAGTGAATGGTGCAGTGCACCAGGAAAAGAGAAAGTGGCAGACCACTGTGGAGGAGGTGGAAGATGAGGATTCAGACTGGGAGGGAATGACCCCTGAGGAGAGGGATGAGCAGAAGCAGTGCTTCTGGGAGAGAATGAAGAAGGATCCATGCTATGTGGATGCAGGAGTGTTGACCTCTCAGGACACGAGGTCTTGAGGAGAGGGACATGTTATAAGCAGAAAACCCAGCAGACAGTAACAACATTAATGACACTTATGAAGATATGGACTCATAGAGGCAGAGGATATTTTTCATTTCTTTTTATCTTTTTCTTTGGACTCAAATGATAGATAACAAGGCTTGGATGCTACAACAGTTGCAGGAGATGCCTATGTTAGGACTGCAGCCCTTATGAGGAAGGTGGTGAGGTAAGCATCAGCTATGGACATAGACTGAGTGCCAAGGAGACACAGCCTGATGATGGGCCTAGGCTGTGATAGAGATCATGGGCTAGAGCACCTTGAGGGGCAACATGGGAATACCTGAAGGTACTGAGGGAACAGTACTGGTGTTCATGGGAACAGTTGAGGTGTTGAACAATAGACACAACCATTATGGATAGAGGGGAAGCCTTGTATGGCTTAATGGGCAGTAGTTGGTTGCTGTGCATCATCTCTATTGTGAGGGACTTTAGCTGCACACTGACCAGCCTGTGGGGTATATAAGGGCTGTAGTTTAGAGTAGAGTCTCCTTAAGACTTTGGGTAGTTTGTTGTTCCTAGACAACTACTTGGGTAATTCAGAATTGTCTTTCACCTAACCAGCCATCTCTTTGAGTCTTTGGGTGTCATTTAGGTGCAGTCCTAACAGATGCCCTTGGTTTGTTTCTGAATCAGCAGTGATGACTAGAGTCTTGGTCTAATCCCAGTCAATGGACAAAGATAGCCTTTGATGCTGTGCTAGACAGTGAGGAAGTGGGTTCAAGCAATGAAGAGAGTGAGAGCAAGGGGATTGTTCAGATGAGAGCAATACTCGACTAAGTTAGAACTAAGGAACTATGGTACATGAATGGGTTTATATACTGTCTAGAGAACAATGAGGTGACATAAAAGGAAGTGAAACTTGGGGTGAAACAAGTAAGTAAAACAGGTATTGTAGTTAGGGATATGAAACACAAATAGAGAAAAAAGAAGCAATGTAGGAATTGTAACAAGTGGTTGGGACTAGAAGCTGAAAAACTGGAACTTGAATTGCTTGAACTTGAGGAAACAGGAGGCAGGCTTGGTGATGGTTGCAGAAGTTCAGATGACAACAAGGTGGGCAGGCTCAATTCTTCAGAGTTGGGCTGCTCTGGGTTTGCTGCTGGGGTATTAGTGGAGATATCAAAGGAGTGGAAGGCTTCAGACTGCAATTGGTTGGGTTTGGGTGGACTATGAGAGGATGTTGTGGGTTGGTGGAGGGCTCTGTCAATGTTGTCAATTGCTTGGAATTCTGGGGTGAGGCCTAGTCATTGGTGGGATTGATGCTGGAATGTGTTGGTACCTTTGAATATCTTGCTAAGTGCTTTGCTGGGATCTTGCTGCAGGAGTTGCTGTGTGTTCTTGGCTCTTCATTTTAGTGAGTTGTACCAGTCAGAGAAAACGTTGGCAGATGATGGAGATGGCACATAGTGGCTGGGGAATTGTTGATCCCAGGGTGACTCAGGCAGTGTTGACAGTAAAATTCTTTCAAAGCCTCACTGGGGCAGCCAATTTGATATGCTCACTCTGCTATTGGAAATAGGGAGTAGAGGAAGGGGTGAGGTCATGAAAGAGGTCCCATCAACTCTGGTGTGCTCAATGACAATGCTACGATGTGCAGAACTGGCAGAGTTTGCAGATAATAATGTTTGGTGGGCAAGTGTGTAATGGCAGTAAATGTGGGATGCAGAGTATAACAAGACTCAAGAACATGAATGAGATGAGGAGGATGTGATGAGAGACTGAGACTTGAGGGGAAGCTGGGGTGTGCTGTATTCTTCTATTGTTGTATTGTGTGTTGTACAGGAGCTTATATACACTTTTCTATTCTACCAATAATGAAGTAACTCTGTAAAATTGTACCTTACAACCATGTATCCAAATCTGTCTTGAAAGTTTTCATGCAATGGGGCTAGCTGAGGGATGCAATGGTGGAATGGGAACACCATGCTGGGAACCAATATTTCCACCTGACACAGGATGCTAATAGAACCATAGGATTGAAATAGACATTACTGATCACCATTGCCAGCAACTCTGGGGTTCATCTGGCTTGATGTGTCCCTGTTCTCTATTTTCTGTGGACCTGACCAATGGTTACTGGTCTATACCATAGCTGGTCATTGGCCAATGGGTTTACTCATCCACTAGGGTCCTAATCCACTATGTTGGTGCATTGTTATGGATGGCATGGCCCTTGAATTGTAGAATGTAGATTATCCCTAATGTGGATATTGTTAAGGTCAATGCCCTCAGTTTGTTACTGAGTCAACAATGACAACTAGAGTCTTGGTCTAATCCCAGTCAATGGACAAAAGTAACCTTTGACACTGTGCTAGGCAGTAACGAAGGTAGCTCAAGTGATGAGGAAGGCTGAGAGTGAGGAGATTGCTCAGATGAGAGCAATACTTGACTAAGTTGGAACTAGGGAACTATGATACATGCATGGGTTTATATACTGTCTAGAGAAAAATGGGAAGGTATAAAAGGAAGTGGGACAAGGGGGTGAAACAGGTAGGTGAAACAAGTAAGTAAGCATTAGAGAAAGAAATTGTAACATTACCCCCTTCTATGTGAGAAGTCACTGACTTCTCAAGGCCAACCTTGGGTTGTCCAGGCATGATCCACCCTGGACTCATACCAGTGTAGGATGTTCTCAACATCTTTATATGCCATATCTACATGCCATCACATGGAGTCAAGGGTGACTTTCAGTTGGTGAAGCTCTTGAAGTGCAAGATCCCATTCTGCATATGTCATGGCATTTGGGTCAATGGTAAGGGTAAGTCCTGTGAGGGCTCCAAGTGGGGATGAAAGGTCTCAGAGGTTGGCTGTGATGTACAAGGCTTCTAAGGAGGTGGTGGTGATGAGGGGATTGGATTGGGGAATAGGTGCAGGGATGACTTCTTCTGCATTGGGTGGTTCTTCAACGAGTTCAGGCAGGTGGATGTGTAGGTCATCATCCATATAGACCATCATTTCAGTCTCAACGAAGATTTTGAGGGGTGGAGTAAGGACGTTGATGAGCATCGTTCTGACATGGCAGTGTATAGGTATCAGATTGACTAGTCTCAGCACTAGACATCAGAAACCTTACCCTCACTAGGATTATACATGCCCTGACCCCATCGCTTAGCATCTGTACTCATCCAAGGTCTTCCACAAGTCTTCTGTGCCAGCTATGAGCAACTCCACCAACTCCACGATTATCTGCTCTAAGGCAAGTGTCACCCATGCCCAATGGCCAAGTTGTCTCCTGCATACACCATCCAAACCCCATGCTAGTCAGTTGTTCACCTCCAATAAAGCACCCCATCAGCTGATCCACATAAAACTGCCAGCCAGCACAGCTTAGTTCACCGGAGAAGGGACAGGCACCATCAAAGCAATATCCACACTAGGAAAGGGTCTACATTCTGTGATTCCAGGGTCACCCATACATGGACACCATGCCATCCCTAGTGACACACCAACATAGCAGATCAGGACCCTACTGTTTGAAGTTTTTGTTTATGTACAGGTTTGCAGTTCCTAGCATATCAATTGTTTTGTTGCAAGGGGAAAAGGTTACCCCCTTTGTAAGGCCATGGTCCACTGTGACCATGATTGAGTCAAAGCCATTGGAGATTGGTAGATTGGTGATAAAATCGATTGTGATTTGCTGAAAAGGGCAGGTAGCATTAGACTTAATTGGGTGTAAGGCTGGAGTGTTTGAATGGGTGTTTGCTTTCATTTGCTGGCAGAGTGCACATCCTTCAATCCATTCTCAGGTGTGTTTGTTCATTCCAGGCCACCAATAGCTTCGTTTAAGTAATTCCAGTGTCTTAAATTGTCCTGGGTGTCTGGATGTGAGTGATTCATGTGTGAGTTTAATGAGTTGGGGTGCAATCCATCTTGATTGGGTACATATATCTTTACTTGGTAGTGTACTATGTGGTCAGCATATGTCCAGTCTTGGAGCTTGGATTTTATTGGTGGTGTGTGATGATTCTGGATTACTTCAACCAATATTTGTCCAAAGTCATCCTTGGTCATGCCTTTGTGCAACTTCTCAGCTAGGTCACTTGCTATAAGGGGTGCAAGAGTCCTGCTTTGTCAGCTTGTTTCAAGACTGCTCCTATTGCTTTATTTGATGCATTGGTTTGCAGGATGAAGGGTTGGGTTATATCTGGCATCTGAAGTACTGGGGTGGTTGTAAATTGTTGTTTTAGATCATCAAATGCTCTCTGTCTGTCTGGTGTCCATAAGAACACTTTGTCCTTCTTTGTGAGATAAATGAGTGGCTGAGCCAGAGTTGCAAAGTTCCCAATGAATTGTTGGTCTGAATCCCAGGAAGGATTGCACTTGCTTGACCATTGTTGGCATTGGCCAATCCACTATTCCTGCTAGTTTGATCGGATCCATTGTTATCTCACTGGGTCTGATTATCATTCCAAGGAACTCAATTTCTTGGGTGCAAAATTTGCATTTTTCGAGTTTGAGGAATAGGTCATTTTCTTTTAGCCATTTTAAGATGTGTTTTGTCTGGGTTTCTAGATCTTTGGTTGTTGTTCCACATATTAGGATGTCATCCATGTAAATGATTAACCATCCTTTGTTAATCATATCTTGGAAATATTCATTCATCATTGTCTGGAAGGTGGATGGGGAATTGCATAAGCCAAAGAACATGACAGTTGGTTCATATAGCCCTTTGTTAGTAATGAAGGCTGCCTTCCATTCATCTCCCTCCCTTATTTGGATGTTATTATATCCCCATCAGAGATCCAACTTTGTAAAATATCGAGCACCAGATAGTTTAGTCATTAGATCAGAGATTAGTGGTAGTGGGTATGTGTTTTTTATTGTCCATTCATTTAGATATCGGTAATCCTGGCATGGTCAGAGCACTCCACTTTCCTTTTTTGCAACAAAGAAGAATGGCAAGGCCTGTGGGGATTTGGATGGTCTAATATATCCTTTGGCCAATTGTTTGGTGATCCATTCATTGAGGGATGATTGCTCTTTTATTGATAGCAGGTAGATCTTGCTGACTTTTGGGGCAAATCTGGCCTTGAGGTCTATTGCATGGTCCCATGTACACCTAATTGGGAATCATTCTGAGGGTGTCTTTTTGAAGGTAGATTTCCATTCCTGATATTCATCTGGTAGAGCAGTTGTTGAGGTCTCCTTGCATAGTGTATGTTCCAAGGCTTGCGATGTGGATGTCTTAACCCTGATCCAGTACTCGTCAATTTCTTGATCTAAGTTTTTCCCTATCTGTCTTATTGGTTTTTCCTCTGAAGCTAGGTGATCAAACAGAAGGGTCCATTCTTTCCAGTTTATTATTGGGTTGTATTTTTCTAACCAGGGGAGTCTGAGTATGAGCTTCTGGTCTCCTAGTTTAGTGACCAGGAAGTTTGTCTCAATTCATTGGTTTCCAATGTGGTATGGGATTCTGACTTTGTGTGTGATCATCCCATTCAAATTAACTGTTCCATCAGCATTTTTGACTCATATTGGTCAGGTTAATGTTTCTTTGTTCATAGTTTTTGTTATAGTATCATCAATGAAGTTTCCTTCTGCTCCACAGTCAACAAGGGCAGATATTTCAGCAGGTAATTTGGGTGATTGGACAGTTATTGATAGTCATTATTTATTATTTGATCTTACTATTACAGAGTCAAGTGCTAACTGTCCATAATCATTCTTGGAGGTTCCAACTGCTTTCTGGTTCCTCCACTTTAAAAACCCTCAGTCTCAAGGTTGGTGAGAAGAGTGTCTCTTCAGTGCTGAGTGCTGCAATCATTGCACAAATTTTCTTGGTATCATTGTCCTCAGTGATTGTTCTGGTGAATCGTCCTGGAGGAGGCGGACTTTTGGTGGTATCTTTCTTTGGGCAGTTTCAGGATAAGTGACCAATGGTTCTGCATCTGAAACACTTCCCAGAGTGCATGTATTCTTCTTGTTGTCCATCAGTTAAACATCTGGTTGTCATGGCATGAACTGTTTTAGATCCTCCTGCCTTATTGAACCAGTGCCCTGCTTCAGCAGTTTTTCCCAATGCTTTCATTGTTTCCCATGCTGCATTGAGTTGTTCAGCTTTTCTGTAAGCATCTGTGATAGCCTTAAAGTCGCTCTGTCCTTCCAGGATTTTAGTGGCAATGGTGGTTGGTAAGCCTTAGACAAAGGCCTGAAGTTGGGCAGTGATTCCAGTTAGTCCAGAGGACCCTATGAGCATCCTGAATTTTTGGACATAAATTGGGACAGTGATTTCCCCTCCAACTCATAGTTTGGTAAGCTCATTCAGTGCTCTGACTGCAGTGTTTACTTCCTCCCCAGTCCTCAAGGAATTGTTTGACAAAGGTGTCATAGTTTCCCAAGTGAGTCTGTCCTTCTCTTCTAGTTGCTCATGGACTATTTCTTTCCAGTCATCTAGTTCTTTTCCTAGGCACTGGAGGATGTACATATGGTACATGCCAGGCAAGAGGGATAAAATTTCCTCTTCTTCCCACTACTTGTTGATTGATAAGTGGTTTTGGCACTCATTGAATGGGCATCTTGACTTTTGCAGCAACATGTTTTGCTATGAATATGTTGTATAAATTCTCCCACAGACATGGGAATGTTTCTTAATTCTGTGACAGTGCCAACAGTCAAATTGACCCATTTGTTCCATGTCAGCAGCATTGAACACAAAATGTGTAACTTGAATAAATTGTCATTAATCTCCCATCCCATCATCTGAAGTTTGGCTCAATATTCGTTCATTTGATTAATATGTGTCATGATATCATCTTCATTTTTGGCATGCTTGGCCCAAAAATCACCAAGTGTAACCAATATGGCTACCATGCCTTGAGGTTGATTTGCTTCTTTGAGCACCTTCCATAATTCTGCTGATGTAGCTGGCATGCTGTCAAGTTTCTGTTTTGGAACATGTATCATTTGTTCATCACCAATGCTGGTAATAACTAGGGCAGATACAGTGCCATCCATCCTTTTCCAGCTCCAAGTGGCAACAGGGTTCTTTATTGCATCTGGCTGTTCAGTAAGACCTGTGACAAAGCTAAAAGCACTACAAGTGTCAAGCACATATAACATGTGCTCTTTCCATGCAAGCCAATTGTTTGCTTTCAATTTATCCATTTTGGTAACCATGGACATGTATGAGGTAACATCCTTAATGGGATATTCTGCTTTGGCTTGTGTGTCACTACACATGGGAGTGATTTCAGATGAAGAAGGTGTAGCAGCAGGGGCTGTTACTGTTTCAGGTGATGTAGTGATCACATCACCTGGATCAGGCTGATTAATTGCTTGAGACATCATGTAATGATGCTTCTTTTTCTAATAATAGACAAGCAACTTTTCGAGGTCATTTAAACCTATTAGAATATTTGTCTGGTTATGGAATAGTATGATGTGAGAGCTGTGATGAGATAAAATGTTGGGAAGTGATGCAAGTAATATGATCTTTGATGGTGATGATGCAGAGCCAGGAACTTATATTTAGTTCAGGCACTATTTACTTATATAGTCTTAGATACTGATACTCCGCATTTGGTAGTACACAGTGATCCTCGGACATATCCGATGCTCACATATTCCTGTTGGTGCTCAAAATGGATGGGCACAAATGAAAATTATGTACACCACTGGTTTTGGTTACAAATGATTGGGCACATTCAGGTTTACTGCAGATATGGCAGGACAGTTTTACCACACCTGGGCTTGTACCAATTCTCATTTCTTTCCATAGACAATTGTACAGGTACATTATCATTCACATAGAATATACTGTAACTGAGACAATCATACAGTCACCTTTCTACAACAGACAGTCATAGTGCTACAGATGACATGAAGAGAGGTTCATAGCAGGAGGGATGGAGTGTTAGATCAAGATATTGTACATACACATGCCCTCTCTCATGATAATTTGCCCACTCTTGTGGCAGATTCCATTTCACCACTTGCCCTTGCACATAGGGCGTCACCAGGACAAGGTTTACAGTAACGGGTTTTTTCAATGTAGATTCCGTCTTCTTTTTGAGCACGTCGATAATATTGAATCCAGAGACCTTTCCATCATGGATTTTTGCAATCGTCATCTGGAAAACCCACAGGACCATTTTCCTGCCAGAAGCTTGCAAGAAGAAAGAGTCAAATGCTGGGTTGTTGCGTCTCTCGGAGCAGTACCACTGCTTAGTGGAAAGTGAGAGAGACTCAACATCGTTATAAATGACCGTGTCCCTGCGACAAATCGGCAACTTAGCGACAGTCTGGCGCAATCGATGATTAGAATGTTCCAGTGATCCAGACGATTGGGATTCAAAGCGATCATCGCTAACTTCAAGTTGGCGGGAACTGAGAGTCAGTCAGTGCCACGAGTTGAGAAAAATGTAAAGGTAGATGACTACCCACACGTCATCACCACTCTGGCAGTGTTGAAACCGATAAGGCCATTTCTCGGTGGAGTTAATAGGGACCATGAGCGCAAAGTGCTGGAAAACTGAGGACCAGCCCATCTGAGCACCCCTAATGTACTCATTGGCAAGCCCTTCAAATGTCCAGCCAGCCAGCTGCCTTCCCGCTGGGAAGCTGCTTGTGGCTTCAAAAAGGTCCAGGCGGTCCTTGAGCCTGAGATCTTTGAAGAACTCCATTGTCTTTTTGCGTATCTCATGGGATTTGAAATTAGTTAGATAATCATCGCCGTCCAACGATTCCAAGTCATTCGTTCGCGAAAGTAAAATCAGTCGGTGCGAAATCGAGGAGTCCGGAAGGTTGATTGCAGCTTTGAACAATTTGACGAGCTCATCCTTGTTGAGCCCCGTAAGGGCCTCCCGAATGCCAGTATTGTATTCCTTTGGTGCCCTGATGAACTCTAAAATGTCGCGAGGACAGGGGCCAATATCGTCCACGAGATTCCGGATGCTCTCCGAGTCGTTAGTGATGTGGCGATTTATCTGACCGTTCGATAGCATGGTGTAAGCTGGGTTTGAAAGGCTTATGGAGAGTGAGTGTTGGACTAGGACAGGTGGACGATGTCTACTTACAGCACATGTAATTCCTCCTCAGCCCATGGATTCATCACCCACCGCAAACCAGAATTTTGCTTCTTCCATTCCTTGTACCTCTCCTCTTTAGGAGAGCATGCGATAAGGACGAACAGAACATGATTAGTTAATTCGGATACTTCGGCTTTTCCATCTGCACCACCGTCGATAAGTGACCACGCTGGAGAAGTAGGGTCGCTGGGAAGATCCCAAGCCGTAACCTGCGCCTTGCCTTTGCACCTGATCCCGGTTTCGTGGAACAGATAGGAGTAGCCACGCGATGTTGTAAACAGTGTGATTTTTCCTTCCGTCATGCGTCGGAGAAGCGCATATATGGCAAAATAAGACTTGCCTAATAAATAAAAAAAATTCCAGTGAGTCCAGAGCAAGTCTCCACAGAACCTGTGGCAGCATCACCTATTCCAGGCTGGCCGATCAAGACAGCGCCGCCCGATAATCCCTGTTCGAAGAGGCGGGAAAGACGATCATATAGCCCGACATACTCGTCTCGCACGATCATCCAACCATTTGAACGCTGGAGTAGCCCAAAACTGGTCCAAATAACGTGCTCGCCGACTTGGATCGTGCGCTCCTCCGGTGCGTGACTCTCCACATCGAGACTGATATTCCCGGTTGCTGATGGTCCCCACCACTGTTTGTGGAATTGCTCCCATGCGTTCTGAGGTTCATCTTTTCCATAGGAGTAAACCTCGTCCCACCCCTGGAGGTATGATGTCTGTAGGGTATAAGAGAGAGGGGATGGTTCTGGACGCGACGTACATCTTCTGTGACTTTCTTGTGAGAGGTCGACATGCCAAGTGCCAACCGGTTACGCGTGACACAACAGATGTACTTCCTGTCTGGGTTCTACGAGCCCCGCTACTTTTTTTCTTCTGTTTTGCTCGAAGGGCAAGGTTTGACCTGCGAGGACAGATCGGAGGTGTAAACATTACATGCATTACACACGAGACACATCTGGCGAAGTAGGAAATTAGGTTTGTACAACGCCATTGGCGCTTACTTTCATGCCTGATGCCTTGATTTTCATGTCGTCAAGAGTTATGTCGAAAGGTGATCAAAGACTAGCAAGTTGGATGAATTGTCTCCTACCGTCCGATCACCGAGCGTGGATTAGTTGAGATACATGACAGAAGTGTGTGCAGATCGCCAGACTGTTCTCGTTGACTTACCTACAAATATCAATGCCATTGCATCGTTCAGATGCAAACAAGATCTCATAACCGGTTAGACCAAAAGGACGAGCCCTGCATTCTTCCGCCGCCTTCCGCTACCCCGCCTTTCCTCTACCCGTCTGCCTGCCGCCTCTACCCGTCTTCCCGCCGCCTCTACCTTCTGCCCGCCGCCCGCCGCCCGCCGCCTCCGCTCTCTACCTGCCACCGCCCCCCCCCTTCCTCTGCCACCCTCTGCCCTCTACGCTGTCCAGCCTGTCTGACCCCTACCCACTGCCTTCACCCTCTGCCAAGCTGCCAGCTGCCCGCCCACTTCTGCCAACCGCTCATCATCCGTTGCGCCCTCTGCCCTCTGAGTGTCGTGCCGCAAGCCGCCCTCCTCTGCATGCCCCTGCACCACCGTACCAGCCACTCACCTTCTTTTGCCAGCCGTCCGATGCCCTCAGCACCTGCCGCCTTCTATCAGCCGCCCGATGCTCATCGCTCTGCGCCCACCCTCTTCTACTAGCCGCCTACTCCGGCTGCACTGCTGGCTGCTGCGCGCCAGCTGCTTGGGTTTATTTCTAATCTACTTATTTTGTTTTAATTGGCGAGTACAAAGTAAGAACTTGCCTAAATCAAGTCCCAAAAAGTAGTCAGGAGACCTGGCTGTTTCATTTTTCATCTACTGATGCACATATTCTCTTGCCCGCTCGCTCGTCCTCTTCAAGCTCGCCGCCCTCTCTTGCCTACTCGCTCGCCACCGTCTGAGTCTGTACCCCCGCCGCTCTCTCCTCATCCTCGCCACCCCTCGCCACCCCCTCACCGCACCCTTGCCACCTTCTCTGTACCTTCGCCGCACCCTCTCCGCCCTCAGCGCTGCATGCGTCCATCGTTCCGGGAACTTAGTTTTACGTCAAGTCATTGACTCCAAGAAATGTACATTGTATTAATAATATAAATGACAGGCTTTGCTCCGAGATTTGTGCATGATTGATTCATGCGTGCTCACGCATGATCAGGCCGATCAGGACCGAGGCAAACATCATAGATGGGGAGTTAACACGCATGATCACGCATGATTACGAACTGTTTCGTTGGAGTCTGCTCATGCGTGGTTCGGCGCAGCAAAGAATATGTACGTACAACAGTACAACCAACATGAAATAAGTATCACACCCCAGTCAAGGTGACATTATCCTAGGCCCAAGCAAACCTCAGCAATGTGATGTGCACAACCACCAGCAGAACAGACAGCCACACATCATCTGACATCATATCAATCAAAGCAAGACTCAAAAGGCAGGTCGTCAAAGCCATGCTTTCTTGCATGCACGTATGTGAGATTGTCAATACCTTCATGACATTAGAATCAGCAAAAAACCCGTTGGAATTGAAAATTTCGATACCTTGACAACCAAAATGCAAGACTTGATAAGCCTCATCAGCACATCCCTCGACACCTGCACCCTCATTGACATGGGTATCCTTGTTGCCTTTGTCCACCATACCTCTGACATAGAGTGCCCGAGGGAATCAGTGCCAAGACCTTCGGGTGGACCAAGAAGCTTCACTCGCTCCCTCATCATCTCCGATCTAAACACCTGTCGTTTCCTTTCATCCTCTTCAGCCTCTAACGTCGTTAATGTAGGGTCCACGTCAGACTCGGCACCCGTCGTTGTTTCCGGCGTTGCGACGATGACCGGCGCTCCCTGAGATCCCAACTGAGACGAGAGCGGAGACTGTCGTCTCACAATAGGCATAAAGGGGGTCGACCATGCACTGGAGTCGCGTCGTTGATGTCGAACTTTTCCCTGAGACTTGAACTGTCCGCGGCTATCAACATTTCGGACAATTATAGCAAGTCACATAGACCTTACCTTGCCTTCCCTCATGGCAGCCGATATCCTTTCGACAGATGGCCTACTCTGAGGGGCAATATTCAACAGGCTCTCCAACAAGATGAGGAACGACCTCGGCAACCTCCTCGCCTCGAACGCCGTCACCATCGGGGGGCTGGACCTGAAGCCGGGATAGCTCAATACTTCCTTTTCGAGTTTGTCCATTTTTTCCGTCTCGTCTGTCGTACTGACAGGGTGCCCGTCTGCGTCGCCATCGGCGGCATACCGGTAGGGTAGTCGGAAGAATAGCATTTTGTGTAGAATCATGCCGAGAGACCACATATCGGATTTTGAGTCGATTTGCCGTAGCAGGCCTGTTTCTAGTGAGGGTAGGCTCTCGGGTGATGAGTATTCCAAGCTGGAGTGTAGATGATAATTAGAAGGAGTTTATAAGAGGACAAGGGAGACGCACGTTCCAGTGTTACCCGAACGCACTCGTGCGGTGTTCATCATATCTCTCGATGTTCCGAAATCAGAGAGCATCGCTCTAGGACTAGGACAAACCTATTATTCAATACATTTCTTTCTGCCAATCAAGTTAGTTACTTACATCAACTTGCCTTGATCCCAAGTCAGCAAAACATTTCCTGGTTTCAGGTCGAGGTGCAGGATCGCCTTTTCGTGCTAAGACGACGATCAGCATGCCTTCGGGAGCGAGCGGGGGACAACAAACGAGAAAAGCCAAGCCTTCTACCACATCACTAAATAAGCTTTCGACTTCTTCCGCACTTAACAGGTGTACCGCTTTCCAACTAGGAGTGTCACGCCCTATACCACACCCTTCCTCCATCTGCCGCCGCATGCGGTCCTTTTCTGCCGGAGTAGCCCTCTGGAACGCTCTAAACGCACGAATCCGTACAGAGCGGGAGTGAATGTCGGTTGTGGCTGGCTCGTCGCCCTCTTCTACTGGTAGATTCCTGGCTAGTATGGGTGGCGTGACTGAGGTCGGTGTGCCGGGTTCTGAGGAGAGGGACGGACCTCGTGTTGAAAAGCGTGCCAGGGGGTTGACGTGGATATGCTTGGGAGGACGACCGAGGCGGACATCAATGAAGTCGTCTAGGCTAGAGCCAGGTTAGCATGGGCATTTTCACAAAACGTGGTAGAGGAAACGGACCTTCCCCCTTCTGCCCATTGCATGAGGACGCTAATGAAGAATATATATTCACATGGATGACGTCAAGCCGTGCACGCGCTTACTATAAAGTTGGAACTTTGGGCCCAAACTGGGAGAATTGACATGTTTCGAGCCAGGCGTGACTGGATCGGCCGTGAGTCGACGGGTATATGAAGTGAAGGTACGCACTGGTAGGTTATGATATTCGGATGGCGCATCTGCTCCAGCAAGCGCACCTGTACACGTGCATATGAGGTGGACGAATCTGAATTTGGAAAATCACGTACTTCCCGCAAGATTTTGAGCAGATAAGAGTGCGATTCTCCAACGGCAATCTTTTTAACCGCGAAATGGCCTGGGATGGAAATGAGATGGCTATATGCGGGTAGCGGGATACGAACCTAGTGGGGTACCGTCGAGAACATGCTAAAATATACCAATCAGTCACTGCTTTTTTTATAGAATGAGAGCACCAAGTACCTGGCATAGAAATACTGATCCATTAGCACCCATGCCCAGTTTGTACTCTTCCTGGAAGAATGCCTTGAAATATCCTTCTGCCATCGCTTCAGCTGCGAATGTGCCCCTCCCGTTACTTCTTGAGCCCGACGGATAGGCCGGTCCGCCAACAACCGGGTGCGAGGCTTGCAGGCCTTGAAGTCGTCTCATTCGACAACTGCAACAGATGAAAATAGTTGGCTGCCCGGGCCTGGTGAGTTGGATCCCAGTCCCAGTCCTTCTCGTCCTCTTCGTCAATGCCCAAGTGAAAATCGGGCGGCAGGGCCTGCTTGCAGTATGGACAAGAATGGCGACCAGCGGGATGCCTGGCGGCGGAGAGATCGACGGAGAGAGCGTGGGATGTGGAGTTGTAGAGGACGACCTGGCTGGAGGTGTGGAGAATGGGCCGCCAGGTGTTCGGGACGAGTGCGCCTGCGTCGTCGCTGGCCATGAGCAGCTGACGTCAGCGAGCTGCACCAATGGATGCTTAGTCAGCAGAACGCACCAATGGCCGTTATTCAGCGTCCTCTGCGCGGCTCCAGGGTTTCGACATTCTATCCGGTCAAGACGCTTCCGCTTCTTTCTTCCCTCGACAGCGCTTTTCAGCTGCAGGAGTACATCTCTCTTCTCATCCGCCACAACGTTCACGACGTCGAGCGCATAGTTGCTCTACCTGGAAAGCCTGGCGGAAAGGACAAGGAGAAAGATGGCGACGAGAACGCTGAAGTGAAGAATGAAGAAAAAGACTCGGACAAGAGCAAAGGAGATGTAACTGTTGACGAGGCCTGTTGGATATACGAACAGCTGAGGTTTGTTCTCCCCAAGTTCGCAACGCGCCAACACGCTCACCAGCTTCCAGGCGTCTCGCACAAGACCTTACTCATCCGCTTATAACTATGCTGCAGCAAGAATGCAGCCGTGCAAGCTGCCCTGAGATGAAAGCCGGGGAATGGTTATATCTATGCGTAGCCCATGGAACTGACGGTGCCATGGAGGTAAGATAATTTATTCCATCCCCCGTATTCCTCACCCTCGCCGTGTTTCAGCAATGTTGTGCAATTGACTATATCCTCCACACTCTGGACAGCGCAACCGCTCTTCTCAATTCACCAAGAGCATTTCCTTCACGGTGCGTGCCCATAACCTTTCCTAGCTTTTCGAATTTCACCCAATTTTCAATTAGCCTCCAAATCCCTCCGGCATCACATCGTCATTTCACTTCCCTTGCCCGTCGTCTTGGACGCATTTTCGCGCATGCCTATTTCCATCACCGTGACATCTTTGCTCAGGCCGAAGCAGAATCATCTCTATATGCGCGCTTCTTAGCACTCACCACTAATTTTGACCTCGTTCCGCCCGACTTTATCGTTATTCCACCAACGAAGGTTATTACAGACGGAGACGAAAATGACATTCCCAGGCATTCTGCTATTCATAAAGACGGAGAATATAAGCCGTCTGTCATTGTTCCAAATCCGGCAGAGGTTCAACCACCGCGCTTGCTAGCAGCTTCTGTTGAGCCCCAGACAGAACGAGAAAAGGAAAAAGTACATCACATTCAATATCATCCATCTGCACGTAAGTACCAAGTACCATTTTGAGGCTGACATATGCTGATCTTATCTGCATTTAGCCACCTCGTCCACATCAGCTACTGCACCCATCAATCCAACCATTCGTATCCTCAACAGCCGTGGTCCGGCAGTCACTCCCGTGACCACCAAAAACAGAAATCCTCCAGGCCTCTTCGTCAGCAATAACGGTTTAATACCCTTCTCGGCCGCTGCGACTGCTGCGCCTACTACTGCAGCGTCGTTGTTCGCGTCTTCAGAGGCACTTCTCTGCACTACTTCTGTTCCAGCTTCTTCCGGTGTTGGCGCTACTGGTCCTTCAGCTAGTACAAGCACCGGTCTGGGTGTCGAGTCTGGTACGAGCACGCTTGCTGCTGGACAGGAAAGCCCTCGAAGGGTGAGTCGACCTCGGACGGATACAATGGTTTACTCGGAGGGTTATACCGGCGTTGGAAATGGAAACAGCAGAGGCACCAGCCCTATCCCCATTGTTAGGCTGGGTGCTCGGCTCAACGAACCTGAGGAGAAGAGGGACCATGCAGGTTTGAGAGAGAAAGCAGCCATCGCGGTCGCAGAAGCACCCGTTCCTGCACTGATTAGCAAAGAATCCGAGCCGTTTGTGGTTGAAGAAAGGCGTGAGGAGGCCGAGGTTGAGAAAGAAGAGCCAGACTTTGTGCCGATAGATGATGAGATGGAAGCGATTCATGTTGCAGAGGCTCATGAGGGTAAAGCGGAGTTGGACGGCGATCCTCCACCTGTAAGCGATGGAGTGCAGGACCGAGTCCAGACAGAACCCGCGGTTCTACCATCAGAACCAGAGGTGGAAGCTGTGCCTTCCGAAGAGCAGGCGCAGCCAGAGGAAGGTGCCCAGCCAGAGCAAGGACAGCCCGAACAGCTTGCAGTTGAGGCGTCGTCACAGCCGTCCCACGAAAATGGATCGGCAACGGTCGTGGGCGAAGAGGCGGAAGAGGAACTGGAACAACGGCAAAAAGGAGAGGATGCCTTAGTTGGCGACAGTTCGGCAGAGGCGGCTGAGCATGTTGGACTTGAAAACGCTGAAATTTCTGACGTTCATGCCACCGCAGCGGAGGACAAGCAGGTTGACCAGATAGCGCAACAGTCGTAGTCCCGTCCATGATCTGTTTTTGCAATAACATGTGTTGCATTATAAGAATCTGCCTGAATATATTGTCAACGCAGGGGAGGTGAGGGGACGCAACATCGACATTGTGACATTTGTCACAAACCATTCTGCCTCTTGACCACCACGTTTTCTCGCTCTCTACTAATCACAATGGGCTCTGCAAGTAGTTTCTTCCCTGGCGCACAGGATACAACCATTGCGAAGGGTCACTTTACTGAAGTCCATGGAGACTATGTACCATCATCGTTCATGGCAAATGTGCAATACACTCATTCTCAGCATAGAACCAGTACATCTACTTATCTTCAATGTCTTCTGAACAGATACCTCCATTACCTCCTTTGAGGAATCCCAGCACATTTTTCTCTGGTCGTGTTGAATACCTGCAGAGGCTCAAAGACCATTTTAGCCCCAAGTCCAAAGACAAGAGAAAGCATTTCCTCCTATATGGTATGGGTGGTATTGGGAAAACACAGATATGCTTAAAATTCATTGAACAATATAAAAACCAGTATGACTTGGTCTTGGTCACTCACTGCTATCTGACTTTCATTCCAGGTTTTCCCATATTTTCTGGATTGATGCTTCTTCTGATGCCACTATCATTCTTAGGCTGAAACAGATTGCAAAAGCAAACAGTTTGACAGTTGAATCCAACATTTCAGCTGAATTCACTTTGCAATGGATTTCTAGCAGAGATAATTGGCTCATGGTGTATGACAATGCAGACAGTGGATATGAATTGGTGGAAAGGTTTCTACCTCCAGGCAATGCTGGGCATATTTTGATCACAAGCAGAAACAAATCATTGATGAGAATCAGCTCAAAACAGAACTCTATTGAAGTTCCAGAAATGAAAAAGGAAGAGGCTATTGTGTTGCTGTTTCAATCTGCTATGATTGAAGCCAAATCTGAAGAAATCAAAGAATTAGCAGGCACACTTATTTCAGAGTTGGGTGGAATCCCACTTGCCATTGACCAAGCTGGAGCATTCATCCAGGCTAGTAACTGTGATCTCCAAGACTATTTGGACCTATATCATGATAGTTGCAATGAGCTCATGTCAAATTCCCTTTTTAAAGGTGCATCTGATTATGGAAAATCCACTTATGGCACATGGGAGATATCAATGAGGGCAATTGAGTATAGAGCTGCACAAAATTCAGGGCCAGAGTCTATGGCAGCACAAAGTGCAGTAATCATTCATAAATTCTTTGCATTTCTTCATCATGAAAGTATATCTGAAGAGTTATTCAAAGTGCAGCTGAAAATTACATGAAGAGAGATGTTCAAGAAGAGGAGAGGCTTGGGTTGCCATTGTTGATAACATTATTGAATACTAAGATTCTGTTTCTTATTGAAGCAGGAAAATGGGATAGAGTACATTTCCAAGCAGGTATTGAAGTGCTGCTGTCATACTCTCTGATCAAGGCTAGCAGCAAGCTATATTCAGTCCATCCATTGGTGCATGCCTGGAGTAGAGACAGGATGCCAAAGACAGATGTTTCAAATGCTTATTATATCTCAAGGGCTCTCATATCATGCTCAGTGGATGTTACAGAGCATATTGACAACCATGCTTTATGTGTACAAGCTATTCCACACATCAGAGCAAACAATGAATTTCAACTCTACATTGACCACAAAACAATGTTATGTGATGATGAATGTGAAAGGTTTGCCTTTGCATATAATAGATCAGGGAATTGGAAAGATGCAGAGAAGCTCTATAAATGTATGGTGGAGGAAAGGGAAGCAAAGCTAGGAGAATATCACCCTCATACTCTTCTCAGCAAACTTGATGTGGCAAAAGTATACAGGTCCCAAGGCAAATGGGATGAGGCTGAGAAGCTACAGCTGCATGTATTAGATGCATGGAAGACAAGGCTTGGAGTTGATCATCCAAATACCATTATAGCCATGCATGATGTAGCATTGACTTACATAAGACAAGGTCAATGGAATGAGGCAGAGAAACTTGCACTACATGTGATAGAGGCAAGAAAGGCAAAGCTTGCAGTAGATGACCCAGATATTCTCATGACCATGCACAGCCTGGCATGGATATACAGGAATCAAGGAAAGTGGGATGATGCAATGAAACTTGAATTGCATGTGATGGAAGCAAGGAAGGCAAAACTTGGAGTAGACCATCATGAACCTTAGCAACAATGCATAATTTGGCATTGACTTATAAAAATCTAGGCAGGTTCAATGATGCAAAGGAACTGGAATTACATGTGATAGAGGCAAGAAAGGCAAAACTTGGAGTAGATCATCCAGATACTCTCATGACTATGCACAATCTGGCATGGACTTACTTGAGGCAAGGGGAATCAGATGAGGCTGAAAAGCTTGCAGAAAATATGATGGATGCAAGAAAAGCAAAACTTGGAACAGATCATCCACATACTCTCAGCAGCATGAACAACCTAGTGTCAATATACAGGAGAAATGGCAAAAAAGATGAAGCAGAGAAGCTAGGATTGCATGTGATGGAAGCAAGGAAGGCAAAACTTGGATTGGACCATCCAGAAACCCTTACATCAATGCACAATGTAGCATTAACCTACATAAGCAAAGGGAAATGGGATGATGCAGAGATGCTTGTATTGCATGTGATAGAGAGAAGAAAAGAAAAGCTTGGGTCAGATCATCCAGATACCCTTGCAGTAATGCATAGCCTGGCATTAAAATACTTAAACCAAGGAAAGTTGGATTGTGCAGAGGAGCTTGGATTGCATGTGATAGAGGGAAAGAAAGCAAAGCTTGGAGTAGATCATCCAGATACCCTTCTGTCAATGTATAATCTGGCATTGACATACCTCAAACAAAGCAAGTGGAATGATGCAGAGAGGCTTGGGTTACAAGTGATGGAGGCACAGAAGGCAAAACTTGGAATAGATCACTTGGCTACCCTAAAGACCATGTTTAATCTGGCACTGACATACCTCAATCAAGGCAAGTGGGGTGATGCAGAGCAGCTTTGGTTTTTTGTAGTGGAAAGAAGGAAAGCAAAGCTTGGGTTAGATCACCCAGATACCCTTGCAGCGATGCATAACCTTGCATTAACATACTTAAACCAAGGAAAATTGGATTGTGCAGAGAAGACTGGATTGCATGTGATAGAGAGGAGGAAAGTAAAGCTTGGAGTAGATCACCCAGATACCCTTTGGTCAATGTATAATCTGGCATTGGCATACCTCAAGCAAGGCAAGTGGAATGATGCAGAGAAGCTTGGGTTACAAGTGATGGAGGCACAGAAGGCAAATCTTGGAATAGATCACTTGGCTACCCTCAATACCATGCATAATCTAGCATGGGTATATTTTAACCAATCCAGGTGGAATGATGCAGAGAAACTTGGGTTGCAGGTGATGGCAGGAAGAAAGGCAAAGCTTGGAGCAGATCACCCAGAGACTCTCCTAAGTATGCACAACCTGGCAATGACATATTTCAGGAAGGGCAAATGGTATGAAGCAGAGAAGCTTGGGTTGGATACAACAAAGGTGAAGTTTGCATGTGCTCTTTCTTTCTTAAATCCAAGGTGTGTTACATTGTTGGTTGTGATCTTCAAAATTGCATTCTGATTTTACTAAGCAGGTCATTCATTTGTTGAAGTCCATGATATGATGTGGTGCTCCAAGGTCAATATCTGTAGTGTAGTATTAGTTGTACATTTTCCATGTTGTCCATTGCACAACAATTTATCACAAGATAAGCTATGAAATGGCTATCACAGGCCCTCTACTCTGTAAGCATCAAATCAATAAGATCTTCACTCAGTGTAAAGCGAGCAACTAATGTTGTTACCGCTGCCAGCAGTGAAGGCACTTGGCAAAATGCAACATGTATCAAAGATACTGCCATATCTGAAATAGCACTGAAGAGCCATAAGGCGATGGGGACGCCACATAGACGCGGAGTGATGCCAATGGCACAATATCGACTGATCGGCGCATGTCCTGAAAGACCGAGCCCGTATGACGCAGAGTTGAACGAGCTAAACCACGGCAACGCCATCAGACAACGATTACTATCCGGGGTCTGAGCTGACATCCATACTGAGATAGAGCGCCATTCTAGGCATCACCCAATGTCCGACGGAGTTCCTTGTTCTTCGTCATCAGAATGAAATATAATCGTCGACAACAGAGCTGTCGGCATTTGCCTTGACGTTGCTTCTCGAAGGCGTAATAGAGAAGTCGCGATGACTGGTATGTTGCATACTATGAGGGAGACGCAATTCTGCATCAAGAATGAGATGATGAAGACGAGCATGTCGTGTCGGCATTACCTCCACAATTCCTAAAATTTCTACTTTGACACCTCTTGATGTGAGGAGATAGAAAGTGTGCACAAGCGAGACAACTGTTGTGATGATGCAGGTAGAAAAAATTGCTATAAGGCGGTGGCGTAGCTTTCGGTCAATGATGATGTGGAACTGGAATATGGGAACGAAAAGCAAAGAACCATCAGCTAGCATGTCCGCTGATCAAACCAGTCAGCGCTCCACCGCCTAGAGGATTCAGCCAAAGACGTACTGATCAACTGAAACAACCCGACCCGTAGACCGAGATGACACTGCGGGACAGGCATTGTCTTCCAATATGGTTGTGCTTGGCATGTCCAGAGAAGCTGGCCAATGAGGAGAATGCAGAAAATGATGTAAATGACGGCAATGCCATACAAATAGTTCCGCCGGTTTGCATACGGGTCGACACGAATGAGGGAGAACAATAGCGACAGTCGTGCTGACCTAGAAAGAGGCGATGAGACGCGCGGTCCATACGGAAATGACGGACGCAATACCAGATAATGGCCGAGAAAGCTGTGGCCAGTAAATAGTACCGCGTCACTCCTTCCCTCGAGGTGCCTAGTAAACAAACGCCAAGTCAGTAACCGTAGCCAACTACTGCTGAACGAAAAAAAGTGTACGCGGGCGCGTAAATACCGCCGTAAACTGCACAATAAGCGCCAGCATGGAGAAACATGCCCAGCCCTAATGGGAATGGAAGGATAAGCACATTGCGTCGTAATTCATTTTCCAATTCGCGACGTACATCGTCTGCCCAGAGCCGGCGCCTTCTCAGCACAAGACGTGTTATAGTCGATAAGAATGCTGCGATCGAACATGCGAGTATGACAGCTGTAGCATGGGACATGAGTACCAGACAATAGCTGACGGCAGGTCAAATCAGCATGCTTCACCTTCGATATCATTGAGTCCGCGAGCCATAGGGGTGCCGAGCGACTGTCAGCGACGTCCAATGGTCATGGTACGCGGTTAGTGAAAGTAAGCGGGCGTCCGTTGCAAATGAATGTCCCGTCTTATTCGCTCGGATTCGAGCCATCTTCCCATTGGTGCCACTTAATTATATACGTATACATTTTCCGGGACCAAGCTTCTCTGATAACGATCTTTGATATTGGCCGTCTCACGCTGGAGAGTATTCCGTCTCCGTCGCGTAGTCTGGGCAACGACAGTCGACGATCTATCAGTTCCTGCAATGCAAGAGAGGGGGAGAGGCACCGTTACAGTCAACTCTCTCATAACCCATAACTATAGATCGCCGTATATTCCTAGATCCTGTGGGCCTTCAGACATGTGTAGCACCTCATTATGTTTGTACATAAGCATACAGAATGCGGTCTCGAGGTACTATATGGCTTCTTCAAAGCACCAGTTTTGGAGCAAAAATGGAAAAAAAAAGTGGGTTTTTGGGGTATGGGTTATGAGGGGTTCGACTGTACCTTCATTTCACCTGCAGCTGTGCCTGTGGATACGGGCCTCATGCCAGATGCGCCACAGATGGCTGTTCGCAGTCCACGTGTAGGCATTCACAGCAAACTACAGATACCCCCGACAGCGACCCAATTCACGAGTAGAGACGAGTTTTTTTTGAAATCTTGAATACGCAAAAACCGTTTGTTGCATGGGTCGGAAAAAAAAAGCGGCAACCCATATCAGCAAATTTGACATTCGGGATTCAAATGCTGATGGCAGATGCCTCATGGACCCTGGCCATCAGTCTGATACCCATTCCTATTCCTTCCGGACACACTACTCCAAATAGATACCAATTTATTCAAGGACCTGAACTCACGTAAACAGAGTTGACTGCACCGTGCATTCTTCCATGTCAAGCGTCCATCAACCCTGGGCAGTTGCGAGCCAGCAGGCACTGCTAAGCGAGGCATCGTCATCGTCTCACCGCCAACGGAGAGCGAGAAGTATGGGTGGGAAAGCTGCATATCGCATGCCCCGATGATCAAGGTTTCGATACGTAGATCCGTACTTATTCCATTGCATGCGCTATACATGGAGACGCCGCGTGCACACTCTATCCAGCACCCTGTACCCTCTCCCCCTTCCAACTAGCTAATAATACGAATAATATGCGCAATTAGAGCATACGAGCGACCATAGTTTTTAAAAAAGAAAAGAGGCTATACTAAATTCAAGGGTATCAAGGTACGAGTACTATAGTAAAAAAAACCTAGCGCAGAAAGCACCATCTAAAATAAAGCATCGTATACTGCACATAAAAAAACGGTCAAACGCTACCAAAACAACAAAGAGCAAGAAAGCAAGCGATACAGGCAGGGGATAAAAGGGAATAAATAAGCCAGAAAAAAAAAAATCTAGGCGGCCGCAAAGCCAGGTCTGTTGCGCTGTTGAGAGCTCACGCTGACGTGGATATTCTCCAACAGGCTGCGTGTCGTGCGCGCCAACTCGTCATCGTCCTCCTCGGCGCCCGAAAAGGTATGGTTGCTCGTGAGCGAGTACGGATTGTTAGAAGGCGACCATCCAGCGGCGATTCCGTTCGTCCCGGCGCCATAGGACCCGAAATGGATCGCACTGCCAGAAAATCCATTGTTGTTGGTCGCCAGCGGAGAATACGCCTCCTCGTCGTAGCTCCGCGACACCATTTGGTTTGCATTAAAGGCCGTGTCCAGCCCACCAAGCGTTCCAGGCTGCCACCTCACCTTCTTGGGAACATAGACGCTCTGTTGCTCGCCAGTCGGCTTCGACATCGGCATAGCTTTTGCAGGTCCTGCGCCATTCATGCTGACGCCGACGTTGCTGGCGGGGACGGCTCCACGACCGTTCACCCTCCTCTCCATCTGCGCATTCTCCTGCGCCATCCGCGCTAGCGCACCTGCCAGTCTCTCATCCGACCAGTTAAGCTCCTCCCGCAGATCATGGACCGATTCTTGATCAGGAGCAGTCTCCCCATACTGGAAAATGTTTTCAAACACCGTCCTTGGCTTGCTCGGCTTGGGCTCCAGAATCCGCGGCTGTTCAGCCTCGGGCGCATCCATAGCCTCAAGAATACTGCGAGAGTTGTAGGGCAGACTCTCACTCTGCGATCCAGACATCAGATCCTCCCCTTCATCGTCAGGTACTTCTTCCACCGTTGCCCACTTTTTCCAGGCACTGTGCTGCCCACCGGATCCATTAACCGCTTTTTTGCCCTTTTTCTTGCCCGTATCGGGCTCCATAGCAGCAGAGTTGGCTGTTTGACGTCCACCTCCATTCTTGCGAGTAGTGGTAGTGGCAGCAACAGGCGGATCAACCCGGTCGCGCATCTTTTCGTTTTGAACAGATCCCCACTTCCAGGATCCAGGCACTTGCGGAGGAGCATCGTGTACACCATTCTTTTTACCATTCGTCTGGTCCAACGGGGTCATCGAGGAGGTGGTACCAGAATCAACATCAACGAGATCGGCCACATCATCATCTACATCGCCAACGACAACATCAACACATCGTCCGTATTCAGCGACAACCATGAATGAAGGATACTGACCGAAACTAGAGCTACTCGGTGCTCCTTTTGTGGAACCCCGCGCCCACGGATTGTTGGCCTGAATCAACTTTTTGGCGGCAGCAGGGCGGGGTGTCGTCGGAGACTCGTCATCCTGTTCATTCATCGCCTCCTCATTTGCCAGCTGGGCTTGGAGCCGCTTCAACACACTCGGCCGAGGCGTGGACGAGAGATCGTCGGTATCGCCTCCCACAGACCCCTTCTTCGACTTGCCGGGAACGTTGACAGGCACAGGCTTTGACTGAACAGGCGGGGGCTGAGGCTTCTGTGTCGGTGGCGCGGGGACAGGCTCTGTCTTCTCCGGCTTTGTCGCCGCCGCCGCCTTTTTGTTGACCTGCCGTTGCTTCTTGGTCTGCTTCTTGTTCGCCGTGGAGTTGGGAACTGGAGCAGAAGGAATGACAGGCGTCCTCTCCTGTGGGTTCTCCAATTCCTTTTCCACGTCACCAGGCTTGCCAGCGGCATCCGCGCTATCGCCGACGCCGACGGGGTCCGACTCTTGCGAAAAGTTGCCGTTGTCGTCGTCCCAGGCAGAAGTCACGATCCCCAGCCTGCTCTTGCCGATGATGGGCTTTTGCGGGGATCTCTGAACGCCAGAAAAGTTCCAGGGAGAAGGAGCCGGAGGCACAAGGGGCGCCTTCTTCTTCGGACCGGAGGCCAGGGAGGACCATATGCCCGCATTCTCTTTTTCGTGATCGTCATCCTCATTATCAGCCTCCCGATCGGCACTGTCTACGTCATAGGCAGACATGTGCTCCGCCGTCTGTTCGAAAAGAGAAGGAGTCCTCTTTGGTGGCGCGTTTTGATTGACAATGTTGGCGAGCCCGCGGCTCGTCGACCCCGTGGACTTTACAGACCATGCGCTCCTCGATGGCTTGGGGGTAGAACCATGCTCAGCCTCCTCGAGCCTCCCATTGGCAGCGGCGGGACTAAGAATGGCAGGAGGCGCGTTATCAGAGGTGAGCGTGCCAGCACGCCTACGCGCCACCTGGCCTTCGACGGGCTCATAAGAAGTATACTTGGCCTGTAAAGCGAGTTGCTCCTGCTTCATTCTCTCGATCCTGTGCTGCATGTCGTCCTCTGGTTCTGTATCGGACTCTTGAGGTTTGGAGGCCAGGCGACCGTGACGGGTAGGACCGTGACCAAAGAGGGAAGTTGAACTTGAATTGCGACGCGAGAATTCGTCTCTCAACCTCCTTTGCTCTTGCCTGACTTGTTCCTTGCGCTCCTTCTCCATTTTCTCTCGCAGCTCTACAGTCCGCTGGTAATGCTCCTCCACCAGTCGGGATTCCTCCTGCCTGGCGAGGGTCTTGGCGCGGCGACCATTGGCAATGTTCACACAAAGCTCAATGTCAGCTTCACACGCGAACTCGTGAAACTCTCTAATTTTATCCATGCGGATCTCGAGCTTTCTTGCCTCAAATTGTGCCTCAAACTGGGCAACGAGCGAAGGAGAAAGGCGTTTTGGCTCAGTTTCAGACTCGTTTTCAGTCTCGTCATAATCGGACAAGTCCGACAGTGACGGGGCAACAAGGGGGTAGTGGACCCGAGCAGGCTTGGAGGTCTGTGACTTGGGGACCGAAGAAGATGCGGGAGGGGCCGGAGTCTGGGGAGATGGGGTATTGTGGGCCCGAGCATGATTGGGTTTTGTTACAGGGTGCTGGGCCGGCTTGGTATCCGGAGGTCTCTTGGGTGGGTTATGGGGTGGCCCTCCGCTCGAGCCTTTCTCGGTTGGCTTCGATCCTGGCAAAGTGCGGGTTAGGACGGGTCCTTGACCATTCAAAGTGTCCAACGGGTGTCCGATGAAACCGCTGCTTTCAAGGGCTTGGGTAAACATGTACTCTGTAACAGGCCCAACTGCTTCATCTTCTTCCGAAATCTACCGAATATTGATGGTGAGTGGCGTTTCAGAAAAATGGAGAACAAGACAAAAACTGACGATAGAGGATATGGTGGATGAGAAAGATGAGTAATCCGAGTCTGGAGTCAACTCCTCGTCGTCTTCGGAGTGAAATTCTTCTGGCCTGACGCATTCATAAGATGATGTGCTCGAGGTGCGAGACGAGACGGTCATTGGGGGAGCTGTGACAGGGACCGACGTTGGCTGTGCAAAAGTGCTGTTGCCGCCGTTGATCAAAGCAGTGGCACTCTTGTTTGCGAGAAGATCCAAGGGAACGAGAGCGCTAGAAGCAACGGAAGGGTGGAGCAGCTGATGGGGGGGCGAGGGGGATGGATCGGTAATGTAGCCTTCCTCATCGTCGACGCCAAGAGCCTCCTCGACGGCCTTCATTTCTGCTTCATGCATGGGATCCCAGTCGCTTTCACGGAGCTCGGCTGCCTTTAGACGGCGTTGCCACTCCCCTCTGGCTTTCAAGAAGTGAGTCTCTTCGATACGACGGCGGGAGGCTTTGACGGCGGCACTGGGGACCCGACCAGTCTGGTGAGTCAGCTGGTCGCGTTCGCGTTCCATTTCGGTTCGGGGCTGCCTGAGCCATTGCTCAAAGTCGACCCAGAGCTTTCTAACCCGCTCAGCCTTTGCAAGGCGGCGCTGGAGCTCGAGTTGTTGTTGTTGCTGCTGCTGCTGCTGTTGTTGCTGTTGCTGTTGCTGTTGCTGCTGGAGGAGACGGTTGCGGTTGCTGAACATGGTTAGAAGGCAAGGATGACCCTAGACCGAAAAAGAGAAAATGTGTGAAGAAAAAAAAAGTGCAGGCCGGGATGGGAATAAAACGGGGATTGACGGCCCTGGTTTTGATGCCTCGTGTGCAATCGTGCAAGAGAGGGAGAACTGGACAGAGAAAGGCGGGGTTGGGCAGCGCGGGCTTAAGTAGGCGTCGGGAGCCCTAAGCCCAGGGCGTCGGCCGTTGAAAACCCTGCGGTCTTGTGGCCGTGCGGCGTTCACCCGTCCCCCGCACCTGGCCGCGCTTGGCATGTGTGACGTATGCGGCTGCATAAAAGGACCTGCGCCTGCCTCGCCTCCATTCTCTCTCTCCCGCTATGGCCACCAACGACTCGGGTGCCAACGCCCTCCTCTACATCCTTGCCATGTGCGTTCCCCCGCCACCCCACATCCACTCGCCCCCTGCTGACCACTCCCCACTCTAGCTTCATCCCCCCACTCGCCGTCTTTATCAGTGAGCTCCTCATCGCCTCCCTCTAGCTGTCGCTGACACCCGTGGGAAGAGGGTGGCATCAACTCAGGCATGTCTCGTCCGCCACTTGCTTTTTGCAATTCATATTCAAATTCTCCTAGACTTTTGGATCAATATCCTACTCTGGATTCTGGGCTGGATCCCCGGCGTCATCCACGCCTGGTCCGTGCATCCCGCTTGTCCTCCATTCCGCGCGCTCACTCTCCGTCTTGATAGGTGGGTCATTGCGAAAAGCCGCCCCGCATTTTAACCCCATTCGAATGACTCTGGACAAAACGACATTTCCACGTTTCTTTATGCGCTCATGTAACTCTGAATGACATTGTACAGTCTCGCTAATATCATTACATTGATCAAGATTGTCTGGGTATCATAGATATGAATAGTATGCATGAGATGAGATGACAAAAGACATGCGAGATCCTCGTTGACCTGGTCGATAACGCTAAATGAGCACGATGTTTATCACGGTACCAATCTCACCTTTCAATTTATCCAAACAAGCCAGGCTGCGGCGGCTCATTTATCTTGTTCAGAATCCCATTCAGCCCCCTCACCACCGCACCCGCTCCCTCCTTCACTCGCCCCTGATCTTCCTCAATCACCTTGGGCAAATACTTGGCATCAAACTTGTCCGGGTGCCACCGCTTGATATGCTCCTTCAACCGGTCCTTGTCCGACCTGTGGTCCTTATCCGGGTATACCTTGGAAAACAGATACGCGTAGATCGCCGACTCGTTAATATCCTCCGCGCTCTTGGGCCGCCGCGCCATCGGCCACGGGAACGTGTCCCACCGGAGCACCTCAAACGTGTTCAGATCCTTCCACCGCGCCTCGTGCGTCTGGTACAGCTGCAACAGGTCCCTTTCCGTCAGCGTCTTGTTGATCTCGTTCGTCCGTCGCTGGTTCTCCAGCTTTTCCTGCTCCCGCCGGAACCGCTCTTGCTGCTCCTTGGCTTGCTCCGCCTGTCTCCGCGCCCACTCGCTCTCAGTGAAAGACGGTGGCGCCGTCGATCCCCCACTGGTGGTGGCCCCGGATGCTGCGGCCTTGGCTTTCGGCGTCGGAGTGGGCGAGGCAGTTGTCCCTGATGTGGCCGAGGACGTGCTGCTGCGTGTTGAGCCACCAGCAGAAGTCGAAGGCGATGTTGCCGCAGACGATGCCGTTTTCCACGCCGATCCTGCCGCTGGCGTCCAAGCAGAGGTGCCCGCAGAACCCTGCCGTTGCGGTGCATTCGGTGCATTCGGTCGGCTGGAAGAAAGAGGAGAAGCAGAAGTGGTGGGTGATGACGACGTAAATCCCCCATCGCCGCCATACCCGGTACCGTGCTGTTGTTTGCGTTCTTCCCCCTTGCGTTTCTGAATTTCCTCCCTCTGCTTATCGTATGCGCCTTGCTGTGCGTTTTCGTTTCGCCTCTTCTCCCATTCCCTCCGCATGACTTCTTCATGGATACGTTCCTGCTCTTTGCGCCACTCCTCCTGCTGCCTTTTGGCCTCTTGTTCCTTTCGGCGCTCTTCCTCCTCTTGACGCCGTACTGCTGCTACGGCTGCTGCTACTTCCGCTTCTTCTCTCTGCCTCATTTCCTCTTCCAGACGTCGTGCGGCCTCTTCCTCCTCTTGACGTCGTGCCGCTTCCTCCTCCTCTCGACGTCGTGCCGCTTGCTCCTCCTCTTGACGTCGTGCCGCTCGCTCCTCCTCTTGACGTCGTGCTGCTTCCTCCTCTACTCTCCGTTTCCGTTCCTCCTCCAGGCGCAGTTGCTCTTCCTCTCTTCGTCTCTTTTCTTCCTCGAGACGCCACCGTTCTTCCTCTATCAACTTGAGCTCGGCTTCCAGCCGCTGTTGCCGCTCCTCGTCTCTCCGTCTCTTGACCTCCTCCTTCCTCCGTCGCCCCTCCTCTGAGCGTTGTCGACGTTCCTCCCCCCGTCTGGCCGCTTCCTCTCGTTTGGCTTCCTCACGCCGTCTAGCCAATTCTTCCTCTTGCCTCCGGGCCTCTTCTTCACGTTGTCGTTCAGCTTCTTCCTCCAAAAGACGCATCTTCTCCTCTTCATAGCGACTTTCTGCCTCTCTGCGTAATAGCTCCTCTTCACGTCTCTTCAGCTCCTCCTCCCGCCTGCGTATCTCTTCTGCCTTTTTTCTGATTTCGGCAGCCCGTTTCAGAGACTCTTCTTCCCGTCTCTCAACCTCTTCTTCTCTGCGCTCCGTTTCCTCCTCTCTGCGACGCGCCTCCTCCTCCAACCGCCTCGCCTCTTCTTCCATTCGTTTGATCTCGAGTTCCTTGCGTTTAGCCTCTTGCTCTTTCCTGTAAGCCTCCCTCTCCTTACGCCGTGCATCCAATTCTTTCTTTTTGATTTCGTCCTCCTTTCTCTTCGCCTCTTCTTCCTTTCGCAACGCTTCCTCTTCCTTGATTCTTGCTTCCTCCTCTTTCTGTCTGACTTCCTCCTCTTTCCTCCTGGCTTCTTCCTCCTTCCGCCTGGCATCCTCTGCCTTTCGCAGAGCCTCTTCCTCCTTCCTTTTCACCTCCTCTTCCAGGCGCTTCGCCTCTTCCTCCTTGCGCCTCGCCTCTTCGTTCAACCTCTTGGCCTCTTCTTGCGACCTCCTCGCCTCCTCTTCCTTTCTTCTCGCCTCCTCTGATTTCCTGCGCGCCTCTTCCTCCGTCCTTCTGGCCTCCTCCACAGCCCGCCTCGCCTCCTCTCCTTGCTTTTTGATCTCTTCCATCTTCTCTCTCACCATCCTCTCCGCCTCTTCCCTCTTTGCCGCTTCCTCCCTCTCCAGCCGGCTCAACTCTTCATAGCGCAGCCTGATCCGTTCCGCCTCGGATTCGGGAACGTGGTCGTTCCTCCGGTGGTCGCCGCTGCTCGATTCTCGCCCGCCAAAGCTGTGCGCGCAGGCTGGGAGGCCGTAGGACGATGGGGATGAGTAGACCTCGTACGAGGTCCGTTCGGGAGAAGGACGGGGAGGACCGTCGACGGGTTTTGTCCAGTCGCGCCAACTCGGGGTGCCATACTCGTCCGCGGCCGAGCGAGGTTGTTTGCCTCGGTTGATCGGGATGCTGGTGGAGGGAGACGTTGGGTTGTATGAGCGTTGATAGGCTGCCAATGTTGTTTTTTTTAAAAGATCAGAAACACAGTCGGTTATTTGAAACACAGACCTTCAGTACTGCTATGAGGTGGAGTTTCATAGTCGTCCATCGACCTGTTGTTGTTGTTGTTGTTGTTGCTGGTGCTCGAAAACGACGTTCCGCGCGTGAGCGGGGGACGGGCGTGGTCTGACGATTGCCGGCGGTAGCTGACGTACGAGTCGTCCGCGAACGGGGCTGCTGGTGGGGAAAAGAACGAACGGGAGTGGTGGTGGTGATCCCTGTCCCTGTCCCTGTCTCGGTCACGGTCGTGTGGGAGGCGGAGACTGCCCGTCCAGTCCTCGAGGACGTCGCGGTACTCGCGGGATAGGCTGCCCATGCGGGACCGCCTCCCTGGTCCTGTACTATACCAGTCCTGGATGTACCGCCCCTCGTCCTCCCTCTCTCTCTCGCGGTCGACCATGCCATTGAAGGATGGCTTGGGGACGATGGGCCGGTGCCCGTGGACGGTGGACGCGGAGCGGTAGGGGTAGTCTCTCGGGTCGTCCGGGGCGCTGTATCGCATGTCGATGGATTCTGTCGTAAAGGAGGATTTGGAGCCGTGTCTCCTGGGCGACTTGTACGGGAACGGGCGGTCGTTGTCCGCGAGTGAGGGGAGTTTGACAGAGGCCGAACGCTGAGGTGGGTAGTACGGCGCTGGAGGACGGTCTGAGGAGGACCGAACGGGAGGTGCAGAGTTGGGAGCTGCTTTGGGACCGCCGATGTCGTCCCAACGCTCAGCTGGGTCGGTTGCCATTTGCAGGGTACGGCTCTGGTGTTGGCGTTCTTTGCCCTTGAGTTCTTTTGCCTTTTCCCTATCGGACAAGGACGATGGGGTTCCAGGTTGGTCAATAACGCTCTCCCTCGGCGTCTTGTCGTGGTCGACACCACTGTCTGGTCGCTCGAGGATAGGCTCGGCGGCTAGAGAACGGATGCTCGTGGAGCCGATGGAGCGCTGGCTGGCGGTGCTACCCCTGCGGGCGAGACCACGTCGAAGGATGGCGGGCTCTTCTTCTGCAGGGACACTGGGCCGCCAGATTTCGTGCTTCACAGGCGAGGCAGAGACATATGTGCGTGTTGGACGCTCTGAAGCGCGTGTTCCTGGCCGATCGTCCTCTGATCGATCCAGAATGGGTGATCTGTCCACAGACGGACGATACATGGCGCTTTCCGGTTCAGCCCATGGTTCGTAGTACGTTCCATGATCTTCGACACTGGGAAAATAGGCCGCATGGCGATATTCTTCCTTGGCGGGATCCGACTGACGGCGGCCGCGAGGCGAGGCCTTTTTTTGTTCGATTTCTGGAGGAAGCGGGGGCGGATTGTATTCTGGAACGGACACCATCCTCTGGGAGAGATGGATCCTGGTTGGCGCAGGCGGCTCGTTAGATCTCGCACTGTGGCCGCCGTCATCCGGAGGGTCGACATCTGGACCAGGAGGCTTGTAGCTCTCGAAAATCTTGCGATGTTCGCGCATGAGAGCCTCCTTCCACTTGTCGTCGATGGGCTGCCCCAGAGCCCATTTGCGCTGCTGGCGCTCGAGCTCGAGTTGGGTGTGATACTCTTCGGCACCGAGGGCGCGAATCCTGCCAATTTCCAGCTTGTGGTTCTCCTTGAGACGGGCACGCTCGTCATCGGATCGGACCTCTTCCTGGAGGCGGCGTCTGTAGAGCTCCTCGGCGTCTTGGTAAAGCTTCTGGAGGTTTGTATTTATACGCTCCTTGATCTGGCGCTTCCAGTCGTCTGGGGGCTCGGTGTCAGAGAGGGCATTGGCAGACGCCTCGTGTGTGGACATGTCTGCGGGTGCGCGGTCGGCGTCAGACCCTGGCAGCCTCATGTTGTCAGCATGCGGCGGAGGCTGGCTCTGCGTCCTCGCAGCGCCCGTCGGTTTCCCACTGGACATCGTAGGCACCTTTCCCTCCGCCCGGCCCGTCTGACTCGCGCGCAGTTCGAAGCCGCGGCCACCCAGCTGATCCAACATCCCGAACACAACTCCACCCTCATCCTCAGATCAGAACAGCTGTGCGTGTCAGACTCCACCTTCCCCGCCGCCATTCCGCTCTTCGCGTCCTTCCTCCCCGTCCGCTGCATCCGCCGCAGACTGCTTGCCCGCAGACCCGCCCGCGATCCCTCCATCGAACAATTCTGCTCCTTCCATGCCTCCCAAGGCTGCACCACCCCCTCCCTCGTCGTTCTCACCCCCATAGTGCATCCGGGCGCGTCGCTTCCCTATTATCATCCGGCCGTCCACCACCTTGCGTTTCGGTACGTTTCCGGCGCAGATACGGCTACCGTCCATATCGAGTGCCGTCCTTTGGACGGCACATCGACCGATCCATCTTCTCGCCTTTACCGCACCTGCTTGGCGCTCCTGGACACTCTCTGTAGGTACGCACGGGGTGCCATGACGAACTATAAAAAGAGGGTCATGCACGATATTTTGGTTCCTCGTGAACCATATCAAGATCTCTACCTCATCATGCGAGAACGGTATAAACATCTGATTGACACTTGGCAGGAGGTGACGGATCCTCTCAAACATGTTTTCGAGGTATAGATTTCGTACTACTAGGGCCCACGTTTTGAGTTTTTTGGTTTCAAGGATATCGGCATTGCGACGTATCTGATGTTGCTTTGGAAAGAGACTTTTGCAGGAACGCGGCCAGAATCAGAGGACGCGCAAGGGGAGGAACCTTGGCCTCGTCCGCCGCAGGGCTTTCTGGATTTTGGGCATGTCTCCCGGCCGGATTAAACACCGCAATTTCTTACTTTTTTTTTTTTTTTTTCCAGTTGTGGAAACGGCCTCCTTACGCATATATTAAGCGCAGAAGGGTACAAAGGACACGGCATAGACCTTCGATCGCGAAACTCATGGTCACATTATCCGCCAGCGACGCAATCCCAGTTGCATGTCTACACGTTCGACCCTCTTCTTATCAATGACGATCCATATCTCAAACCTGGCGTTTTTATTATTGGAAACCACGCCGACGAGCTCACACCATGGATTCCCGTCGTGTCGACCCTCGTATCAGCCTCTGGATACTTGTCAATACCTTGTTGCGCTTGGAGCTTTGATACCAGGTACGATCGCTCAAGAGCGCCTCCGTATCCCATACCCGATGACCCTTTTATCAAAAATCTAAACCTCGGCGGGTTCGGAAACAACGAGAGCTCGTATTCCATGTACCGTATATGGCTCGCATCGCTGAGCCTGCACTGCGGTTGGCAAGTCGAATGCGAGTGTTTGCGGATCCCAAGTACCAGAAACTGGGCCATCATCGGTACGTAGTGCGGATGTGTCGATGCCTGTATTTGACTATTCTCTCTCAGGTCGAAAACGCTCAATTGTGCCTGGTGAGCCAGAGGCACTGTCAAATGCGCAGGCTATCGTAAAGAATGTACGCCAGCGAGGGATTTACAAAGCACGGATTCCTGAAGGAAAACCTGGTCGAGGTCATTGATTATTGCGAGTGTAGATGGCAATATATCGTATCAGGGATCGGCCCGGATTGCCGAATGAGGTATCATTGAGCGATGGCCATTTGCCGAATGAGTTATCAGTGCACGCTGGCCATTACGACATGTTCCTCATCACGCTTATGATCAGCATACTTATTCAACACAACTGGTATACAACGTTATGACTTCTTCCTCATTTACGGTAGTACGCCACAGTTAGAAATCGTGACAGTTCTCGAAACAGCACCAGATTGAGACCCCAACTTCTCAATGTTCTGAACCACTTTCATACTATCGGCGTCGGCGACCTCGCCTGCTCAAAAGGTTACGTAAAAACCTGATATAACAGGACGACAAGTTACACACCAAAGACGACGTGGGCACCATCGAGCCAAGATGTCTTGACAGTGGTGATGAAGAATTGCGATCCGTTGGTGTTCTTGCCCGCAGTTGGCCATTGACACGATGCCGGGCTTGGTGTGCTTGAGCGTAAAGTTTTCATCTATCACGGGCGTCCATCAAAAGACAAAAAGATAATCGACGATTCACACCTGCAAATTTTGCGCCGTAGATGGACTTGCCACCAGTCCCATCTCCCTTGGTGAAATCGCCACCCTGGAGCATAAAGTTTGGGATGATACGGTGGAAGGAGGATCCTTGGTATCCGAATCCATTCTTGCCAGTGGCTAGTTCACGGAAATTCCTGGTTGTCTTGGGAACGACATCGTCGAAAAGTTTGAAGACGATACGTCCAAATGGCCTGCCGTCGACTGTGATATCGAACTAGATCTGACATTAGCCAACTAGTGGTAGGGTTTCGCGACTTGCTGAGACGCACGTATACGTTAGACATGATAGTTAGATTTAGGGCCGATGCTGTGAGGTCGCAGCTTATAAAGGCGCCCTGGGCGTTACTGTGACCACATCTCATCGATCTAAGATCATCAGTTACCTCCATGATTGCATCACACGTTCGTGCAGAAAACTTTTTTGAACGTTGGAATGTTCTCGTAGATCCTGCGTAGCGGGCGCAACCACATGCGCTTTGCAAATTGTGTCTCGGCAATCCGCCAGAGCTGCGTGTATAAGGTACCGCGTACTACACAGACATATCAGAGAATTGAAACTCAGCGCTGCAGCGTGACCATGTGATTCCTTATCGTGGGCCCTTCGAGGAGGGACTTATTTTCAGTGCGCAGGAGGGACTTTTTTTCAATATGCAAGACGCGCATCGGATGAATTAGTCTACAAGCGCGTCTGCCTCCAGCTGTGTCTTGTAAACTACAGAGCCCTAATGTTGTTTTGGGACAAACAAGCAGTGACATGATTTCTCCCTCGCCTACGGCAGACGAATGTCTATCCTTCTCCCATTTCACAGAAAGATTTTGCAGGACATTCATGACCCAGCAACTAGTGAACTACTCATAATGGCGCGCGGTCTGGGGATGCGGCGGGTCATTTGCACATTGTTGAAAATCTATGATTCTCCCAGAAACCTTGTTCTGTTGATCAATGCCACCCAAGACGAGGAGCATGGGATAGCGGAAGAATTGAGCATCCTTGGATGCCACAACCCCGGCCTCCGAATCATCGGATATGAAACTGGGAGTAAAGAGAGGTCCGTCGCGCAAGGCGTTCAGTGGCAAGGCCTGCTCAATTTTCTCTATTTTAGACAAGCAATTTACAAGGCTGGTGGTCTTATATCCGTCACATCCAGGATTCTTGTGGTTGATATGCTCCAGTCCGATATCCCCACAGACCTTATAACAGGGATGATTGTCGTTCATGCGGATAGGTTAGGGCGCACACTTTGTTGTCGACCCTGCAGCCTACTCAACATCTTTAGGATTTCACCGTTGGTCCTGGAAGCATTTATCGTACGGCTGTATCGCGAAAAAAACAATACGGGTTTCTTGAAAGCTTTCAGCGACCAGCCTGAGTATATTACCAGTGGGCTGTCGCCTCTAAGGAACATCATGAAGGAGTTGCAACTCCGGAAGGTGCACATTTATCCGAGGTGAGCGTGAGGTATGGGCTTCTTTTGTGCATGCCACATGACGTCTGACAGGTTTCAGGAAGACATAAAAAAGTCCCTGGAGCACCGAAGAGCTGACGTTATCGAACTGTCCCAAGAAATGACAGAATATATGTCCGACATACATCATGCTATTATCCAATGTATGCAGGCAACTCTCTCCGAGTTGAAGAAATCAAACACGACTGTGAGTGAATGCCACTTACCCGAGCTACACTGTGATGACAAGTAGCAAAAAAAAAGCTTGATTTGGACGAACTGAATGTCGAGAACGCTTACTTCCGCTCGTTCGATATAATCGTACGGCGTCAATTAGATACCGTATGGCACCAAGTCGGGCCAAAAACAAAGCAGATGGTCAAGGACCTTTCAACACTTCGCCAACTTCTCTAGTAAGCACAAATTATCCTTGTGTTTTGTTTTGTCTCCCTGATCGCTGTTAGCTATCTCATGACTTATGATCCCTTACAATACCACGCCTATTTAGAAACTGTTATTGCATCTAATTCCAAAACTGCTTCTGGAGGCACACGACAACACCAATCTCCGTGGTTGTTTACCAATGCGGCCAACGTCATATTTAAATCCGCTAAACGTCGCTGTTATCTCATGACCACTTCTCAAATACGCGAAACGGCTGTTCCACCCCCTGCTATCGACATGTCCAACGACGATGATGCTTGGGAGGCCCTTGATGAAATAGAAGGCCGCATAGCTGACAAAGATAAGAATGAGCAAATGGAGACAAGACCAAAATGGCTGCCGGATGGTATGGAACCAGTCCTTGAAGAATTGCCAAAATGGGAGCTTCTATCAGAAATTCTATTGGAGATTGAAGGAGAAATCATAAGGCAGAAAATGAATCGGAAATCTTCAAGCCAACGTATGTAGCGCTTGCGGACATCGTCATGCGGTATTTGACAATCGCTCTTGCATACCAGAGAATACAGCGTCCGACGTAGTCGTCGTCATGACCTCATCCACCCGGTCTTGTCAATCAATTCACGACTTTCTGTCTACAATGGATCACGACGCCCCGAGAGGCGCTAAAGGGAGAAAGATGTTGATGAGGAGTTTAAGCAGTTATTTGTGGTGGAAACGGCACTTGAGTCAACGAAAGTCAGAAACTCAGGGTCAGCATGCGCAACAGTCGTCGAGAGCAGGTGGCAGTTCGGGTAGTTCCAACAAAGATCAAGCAATCAACATGGCCTTGAAGAGAAAAGATAAGGTTTTGGCAGACAAGGCAAGCAGCAGGCGTCGGATAAGAGGAGGTGCTCCTGCAGTGGCATCGACGCATGTCGCGGCAAAGTCCATCAATAGTACTATTCAAGGTGCAGAGGAGCTCCAAGAAGAAGCTGACCGGATTGCGAATCTGTAAGTTTTTCGTCCGTGCTATTCAAAACGCCGTGGAAACGACGCCATTTTGCAGTCTGGGTCCCCAAGATATAGAGACAGCCACTTTCGATGGTATCATCGATTTGACGGGAGACGACATAATCATTGAGACTATCGCGGACGAGGATACTAACTACGGTCTACTCGTGCCCGAAGAGACAGTCATTATCAGGGCCTATTCAGATGATTCGGACGACAGAATGCTTACTGAGCTCCAACCCAAATTTATTGTTATGTTTGAACCATGCACGGAATTTGCAAGGCGTATCGAGGTAAGTCGACCATTATTCCCGTTATCCCAGCAAATCGACCAGTTTTGGTTCAGGTTTACAGAAGCTCCCATCCAGGCCTTGGCGTGAGAGTGTATCATATGGTTTATCGCGATTCATGTGAGGAGCACAAGTATCTAGCCGCGATTAGGAAAGAGAAAGAGTCATTCGAACGGCTCATCAAGGAGCGTGCAGTACGTGATTCGGCTAACTTCATTTCTTGAGAATCTACGATCATGCATTGCCTTGTAGACCATGCTTATGCCCATTTTTGAGGACGCGCGAGAAGCTACTGGCAGCGATTTCATCAAGACCATCAGTTCACGCATCGCGGGTGGACGCAAAGAGCTCAGCACCGAGCCATCCCGGGTGCGTTAGTTTTCCTGGTCCTAATATATCCTTATCTTGACATTATCCTGATAGGTTATTGCTGATATGCGAGAGTTTAGATCTACGCTGCCATCTTTACTGCATGCATCTAATCTTGCGATCGTACCCGCGACGCTTACCGTCGGCGACTATATACTGACACCAGATATATGCGTTGAACGGAAGAGTTTACCCGACCTAGTATCAAGTTTCAACAGCGGAAGATTGTGAGTGTATCTGGTTCTGTAATAAGTCTTAACGGAGATGTCTGCAGATACACTCAGTGTGAACTGATGTCCGTTCATTATAAACACCCTGTGCTCTTGATCGAATTTGAGGAAGATAAGGCCTTCACGCTTGACGTAAGCGCTTTGATATAATATCCTTTTATACTCTTAATGAGCTGTAATCATAGCTGATTTCGGAAATGAAATCCTATGTCAAGCCCACGGGTAAATATCCCGTAAAAAACAAAACAAATGGCGCAATCGATCCAGATTCCACGCTGTCTATCCAATCCAAGATAGTCCTGCTAACGCTCTCGTTTCCGCGGCTGCGAGTCATATGGTCTTCTTCGCCATACGCGAGCGCACAGATCTTCAACGACCTCAAGGCGAACAACCCTGAACCTGACCCTAGAAAGGCAATTGCTATTGGTGCCGACGACGATCCGGACGCAGGTACCGGTTTTAATGTGGCTGCGGAAGAGCTATTGCGCACATTGCCAGGAATCAATGACAAGAACATCAATTATGTTATGAGAAGGGTCAAGACTGTCCGTGAACTATCTGAATTAAGTTTGAGTCAAGTACAGGACATATTGGGTGTGGGTCCTGGGAAGGCATGCTGGGAGTTTATGCATCGTGGCCAGCGGTGACGACATGCGGGTGCCATTACTTGTATTTCATCTTATCCTATTTGCGTTTGATGATTCACAAGTCCCAGTTTGGTTCAATTTGCAATAAGTCTTGAAACACGACAGCGTCGATTGTCACTGACACCGTGACTGACAGGACTCGTTCAGCCTGCACAGTATAGACTCTGCAAGTCAGCGTCCCTGTCCTGTGGACTCACGCCGTATGGAGGCGCTTGTCAAATATGGTTGGTATCGACACATTCACAAAAGAATCTAATGATGTCAGCGAAAGATTCAGACATGCGCTTCAACAAGTTAGCTCACTCGAGGCAAGAGCCAAAGTCAGATGAGATGAGGCCACATTTCGGGCAAAGATCAGCATTTGACACGCCACAATGGCCCTTTTGTTCCCCTACCCAATATATCCATAAACTGGCTCCTCCCCAGACGGCGATTTGATAAGGATATTAACCCCATTTACGTGTATGGTTTATAGTCTTCCCGGTTCTCTTATTATTGAAGACTGAATCTCCGCCTGCTCCTCGAACTCCTGCTAGGGTATGCCGGAATGGAGGACCTAGATCTGGTCCAACTCTACGAAAAAAGCGAAAGAGATTTTACAATAAGGGGTAGGTTGTATTTGATTTTCCCTGTTATTGTGCCGTCTGAGTTGTAGTGATAAGTGGCAGCACTGACTTTATTGTTATACGACCATGGTGAGATCCATGGCTTGGAATGTTTCCCTATCTGACTTGTTCGAAGCATTGACCCTTACGGATGAGGCGAGTACCCCACCATCGTTGTGTGATCACGATATTGATCTGGAATATTTAGGTGGAACTGTTCTGGGTAGGGTCTAATTAACATTTCAGACGTTTCTTCATTGCTATTGCCATTAGATGAAACCATGGACGATAGCGACGTACCTATTCTTTTGGGTGTGTAATTAATTGGATAGTCTTTTCCAACCTTTTGTTAACATTTCCCCTTCCTCCTTGAACGTGAAGAGCAGATATGGCGGGCTTGTGATGATACTGTATGGCTTATCATATTTCACTCCGTTGGACACTGTTAAGCTTTTCCCATTCCCAGATCTGGCTTCTTCCGTGCGTAACTTATGTGACTCGTATGCGAATTCTAACCTTCGGCAATAGTCTTGTTCGGAAAAGGGACTGTAGATGTACGTCGTTGACATTCGTTTGCGCTCACAGGCTCATATTAAGGCCAGGCGTTCGTGTCGTTCCCGTATCTCGCCAGGCTTATCCCAACTGACTTATTTTCAGATGTGAGGAAGGAGTTCTCCGCGAAGATGGCTTCTGATCTCTTTCTATGGAGACAGGCTCTGATTGGTTTATGATCGAGACATGGCTCGGCGTCCTATCCCTCTGGGCAGTAGAGAGTGAGTATCATGAATAAGAAGCAAAACAATTGCTGACACGGTTATATTATACAAAGTAATGCTGCAATTGAGGTTATTCGCATTATATAATTGCTCGCGTCGACTTGTCTTCCTCGTAGGGTCTATTTTCACCCTATATGTACTCTCTTTCCTTGTATTATGCGTGCGCGCATCCTATCTGCAGCATGGAAAATGTAAGTTGACATCGTCATATAGAGCTTGTCTGCTAACTGGGAAGGCAGCCGAGTCATACTTCATCGCTGGTCATACGTATTGCGTTCCTATGTATCCCTGGAAGACCAAATATACATTCTGGCTGATTATAGCAAGGTATGCAGACATTTTGTAGGACTGCTCCGCTTTACGTTAATGGATCGCCTTGCAGTTTTGACGCTTTGATTATTGGGTTGACCATACATAGAGGTTACTGGACCTGCCATCTGAGAGACATGATCCCTGCCCTGACCGACCTCTCTCCAACTCTGCTGCGCGATTCGCTGCTGTACATGTTTTTGTAAGTACTTTAGTCAACGCAAGTCTACTGAATGTAACGAGTTGAATTTCAAGTACTGGACTCGCATATCTTGCGAATGTTACTTTGTGTTTCGTGGACAATGTATGACATTTGGGTGTATTCCAGCAATCGTGGCTGACATTTCCCCTTGACAGAGCAACTTTGATATGATAGGCACCGCGAGCGAGTTTGGTTTTGTCATGCCTATCATCATGGGAAGCCGTATGACGATCAACATCCGCAAAGTCTTTGCTAAACATCGCCAAGGTCCGTCAACAGCATCGCAAATTTCTCTCGCCATCCCGGGTCTGAAGGAACCCACTCAATATGTATAATTCTTGTTCCCTCTTGTCCCTCATTACCTGTCACTCGTTTACGCATTACTTGTCGCATCCCCGTATGGGACTCCCCTTGGTTATAGAATGCATCAGTCGGGCATCGTGTATAAGTGGGTTATTGCATTACTCCCAATATAGTATATATCCAGAAGATCAAACATGATCAGAAAACGTGTGATGATGATCTAGGTAAGGACAGATATCATCGAGAGCCAAGATGAAAACGGCCATTATGTACAGTCGTCACAGTATGCAAGGTCCGAGAGCATGATTATGGGAATACAAGACGCGGATCATCACTATATCTATCCTTCATCCTTAGGCCGTCATGAAGCCAAGGACGGCGCCAACGGCAGCAAGACCGAGACCGACGGAAGTCTTGACACTGGAAGCACCGTTGGACTTGGAAGTAGATGAGGAAGTAGCGGATGCACCGGAGACGGAGGCGGAACCAGTGGCGGAGGAAACAGCGCTGGTAGGGTACGCGGCACCAAGAGGCTTGATTTCAAATTCGTCAGATTGAGCATAAATCTGTAAGAAAAAATAAGCAAGGAATCTTCTCGAGTGCACAATGATACATACCTTTGAACTGTTGATGATGTCCGAAAACTGGAGCCGGTATCCGGTGCCAGGTACCTGATTGATTTGAGTCTTGTCGATCAACTTTGAACAGTCCCCGTTGCTCTGTTGGGCGATGAACGCGAGGGGTCCAGTAAGAATAGCCGTGTTCTATAATGGGATAAGAGGTTAATCTACAGCAGGATAAGAAATATACTCGCAGAGTTCGTGATGCTGTGGGCATGTGTCAGCGACGGCTGCCACGGTGGCGAACAAAGACCGTAGGACTCACAAGACGGTAAACTTCTGGACGGGGGAGTTTTTGCAGTCCCAAGACATGACATTCTGGGACTGAGCGACTAGTGTGGAGGTTAGGTATTACTATGCGGGTGCCACGAGGAAAGGGAAGGGGACTCACCCCACCACCAGTTGGCACCAGGCTGGAAAATCTGGAAGGAATTTGTGCTCTGACCAGCGACAGAGGCAACAAGGGCGGAGAGAGCAGCCACAAATGTGAATTTGGAGACGAGAACCATGTTAGGCATTAAAGGAGCGTGGGGTGAGTGTCGAGACTTCAAAGGAAAAAAATTGAAGCGAAGGGCGGACCATGTGGCCATTTGATTCTCGGCTGTTTCCGGTCGTCGGCTCTCAGCGTCTTCCCTGTCTGCGCCAGACGCGCGACTGTCATGTCTGGACAACACCTTGCTGCCAAACGGTGTGATCTACGCCTTGCTGCTGCACAACAGAGGCAGCGCGACTTCCCGATGCAGCGCAACTTCGCACAAACAACAGCCCATGTCGTCCTTTTTCCTTTTCTGCTGCTCTACGTCAGTCCCTCCCCATGATGAAATCGACGACCGCATACAGTGACGCGTGCATATATAATCCCCCCTTCTCCTCGTCTGCTCGTCTTTCTCTTCTCCCGCCATCGCCTATCCCTCCTAGCTTTTCGCTCCCCCACGCCGCTATTACCTCGTAATATTATTGCTATCGCTATCGCATACCTTGTACGCAATATTCTCTATTCGTGTCACCGAGCCTCACTCGCTTTTCAACTTCAACACCGCCCTTTGCTTCTTTCTAGTATTATTTGATTAGTCGCTCCCAAATGGCCCACAACCAGCTGTCTAGCTCTGCCGTTGTATCTGGCTCCCCGCCTTGTCCCACAGCCTCCTCTTTATGCAATGTCGACGTTCCACTATCTTTATCTTGTCACGCTTCGCAAACAGCTCTTGCGCTCCAATCAAATGCTGCATTATCTTGTACCCAGCCTGCCTTATGTGTCTCGTCGCTCATCCGACCCATGCCTGAATTGTCCCCTCTATGCATACCAACCGTTTCCGTTGCCTTGTCCACAGATAAACAAAGTGGAAGTTCTCTAGGCCACCTCGTCCAATGCCCGGGTAGCGAGTCTTCGCGAGCGGAAGATGGCGGCTCAAAGAACACCTCTGGATCCCGTGCCGAACCGGAGGAAGGCGAGTTGGAGGACTCGGATTCCTCCGACATCGAGATATACCTCTCCTCTCTAGGTCTCGAAAATACTGCGTCCAGAAAGCATACATCTACTGGTTCGTACATATCAAGCCGACCGTCGCGTTTTACTAACGACTATAAAATAGTCGCAGAATCAGAACATGCTCCGGAGAACACGCCCGTCTCCTCTGTTAACGAGCAACAGCAAACGTCAGCGAAAGCAGACGAAAATACTTCTCCTCAGTTACCTCCCGCTCCCATGCAGCAAACAATTCCTCTGCCTGATGTTACGTCGGATGGCGAAGGGCAGATTACATCTCAAAAGCCTATATCTGCCCAGTCTGCTACCGTCTCTTCTCTAGGCACCGAAATAGCCGATGGCTGCATTGCGGCCGGGATAGCGTCCTCTGACTCCCAGGACATTTATCTCAAGGATTGTATTAATCTCGACAATTCTAATAAAACTCCCAATGTATATATCAACGGTTTGCCCCCCCATTTCCCCGAGGAGCGGTTATATGCACTTGCCGCACCTTTTGGACCCATTCGCAGCGTTCGAACTTTTACTCGCCACGTCAAAGAAAGCGAGAGCGGTTACGGTTTTGTATTGTAAGCACCATTTTTCCGGAAAATGTTCTTCCATTAAGCATCGTATCCCAGATTTGAAACCGTCGAAGCCGCTGAAAAGTGTATCTTGTCTTTGCGCAGATATAGAAACCTTCACCCGACGTTTTCAAAGGTTAGCGGGCTTCGATATCGCTCACGTATCGTTTTTCATTCTCCTCACAGCAAGTACACAAGATTCCCGGGATCATGTATACGCACCTCTCTTCCGCGACGCCTGGCGCTCCCAATGATGAATCTACATCGCCGAACAAGTGGGTACAAAAGGATAGTGAGAGCGAAACGAGTTTCAAGGAGAAGATGGAGAGCTTGCATGATCCGACAAGCACCAATTTATACATGGAAGGGTGAGTGGCTACTCGCCGTTTGTTTCTTGGACGATCTCATGTTTTAACTAGATTACCCTTAAGCATTGATGAAGCGGTGAGTTTTCGGAACAATCTCTTCGCTACCACATCGTACCTTATGATCGTCATAGACCTTAGCTGCACTTGTTTCGCCGCATCGTATTAGCAGTAGCCGCTTCTTCCAAACTAGACTCAGCAATCCACCTAGGATTATAGCGTTCGTGAGGCAAGTGGTGTCTCTCTTTTTCTGATATCATTTGACCTCTCATCTTAGGTTGGAGACAAGAGCGGGTGCTGAAGAAATTATAGAACGTTTACATGGAAGAATGGTCAGGGGTTGGAATGACAATGGGAGTAGAATTTCCGTCCGCTTCGCTGACACTGCCGAGCAAAGGGAATTAAGGGTATGTACGGATCACTTAAATCTCTGTCCATCTTACAATTTTTCCAGAGAACTGAACGCACATCCAAAGAGGGAGATCAGCCATCTTCTGCGCGGCTTACCATCGCCCAAGCAGCGCTGTTGAATATGCGCGGCCAAGAACTTCGCCAGCGACCTAATCCTTTAATACCCGCACACCAATCGCTTCCTGATCGACTTGATAGATTACGGGGAGATAATACGTTATATCCCGAGTTCTCCAATGTGCACCTGTCACCAACAGGACTGACTGTCGATTACTCACTCGCGCCGAACACGGGCTATGTATCTCCAAGGTTACATACTTCCATTTCGGCTCCATATGTCAGCTCCCAGCAGCGTGGTTCAAGCGTCGACCCTACCATGTTGTCTTTGCTAGATTCCTTGAGGGGAAGTCCTCTCTATAGCGGTGAATATGCTGGTCGCGATAACGATATCCAGTATAACGTCCGACAACAAATCCCTTCCAGGCCGTCGTCTCATGTCCTGGAAGATTTTGGTTACGTCACGCAGCAACAATTCCCACTTCGCAATGGTTATACCCCCACGGAAGAATATATTATGCGGGCTCACGCCGAGTCTGCAGCCCAACGTCGTCGACCGCCACCCCTAGAATTATATCGCCGCCGCAAGGATAGTGACGCTAGCATTACCCTCGGTGTTTGCGGACAGCGTACCCAAGCACCTACTATAACGATTCCGCAACAGAAAACTTTCTCTCCGCTGGCCTCCGAGATTCATAATGTTGCCGAGAACGACTTGGAAGCTTCTGCCGCACTTGGCCACGACCTGCGCCTTCGCCCTCAGCAGATGGATATGCGCCAAGACAGCACAACCAAGCATGTCGCCCATTCCCATGTCAATGTGCGTTCCTCGCGGGAGCCCGTACCCTCCAAGAATCAACAAGTTGCGTCTACGACTCACCAGCCTCTATCAAATGAACAATATCCAGCGGGACACACGCGTTGTTCGACTCTTCCACACCGGTCAAGTTCGACCGCTCAACATCAGCGTCACTATCAGCACAGTAGCATGAGCGTGCCAAGTACTGGCGGTATGGCAAATCAAGATGCTATCAGTGCCATCCTGAGCGGCATGAACTCGAATACAAGTGTTGCAACTTCGAAAACCAAAACTAGTAATAATGATCCAACGACTAATCATGCCACCCATGACCTCCATGACCCTTCGCAAATGAAGATCACCAATCGCCTGTCATATGATAACGTCAAAGGAACTACTCAACTAGAAAAACACAGTAACCGACGCAGCGATTCTTTATTAATTAGCGAAATCGAACAGCCATCATCTTCGTTAACTTCTCCTGCATTGACGTACTCCTCTCATACGCCTTCCACGTTGAGCCCAGCTACTCCCTTCTTTGGTTCATTCGCAAGCCAATCCGATGGTTTTGAGCAACATGGCTCCGATACAAAGAAACCAAATTAGCAAGGCGCTTTCCATTCACTATTGCAGTACAGCTAGTTCGCGCATCCTGTACAGTCGTATAGCACATTGTGACACGTGACGTAACGCGAAACCGTGTAAACTGTTTACTCGTCCTTGATCATGAGCTCACCTATCCAATATCCTTGTACTCCGAAGCGTCCAACAGTATCTAGGAATGTCTATTGCACCACGACTCCTTCTCCTTCTACCTACAAATGCTCTCGCATTAGATCTCGGGTATCAAGTTCGCCGTTAAATGGTGCAACACCAGTACCAGCGGCGCGGCGCATAGTCAAGAGCGATAGCCTGTTTTTTACCGACACAAGAGAATCCCCCTTGCGACGTACAGAAGATCCACTAAAGTCCATGATCAAAGAAAGGTTCAGAGCGCGTTGTCTCGAGCGCGCCGTGAAAGCACGGGAAGAGCAAGTCAGGCGTCGGAGGTATGCCTCTGGGCATCCACCGAGTGAAGCTAGCGGTGACGAATTTAATGAAGCTATGGACGAGGATGACGAGGAAGATGATGATGCTATCATGCAGGATGAAGTGAGACGATTTCTGCGTCGTATGTCGGAGCGAGGCAACTGACTGTATGCGCGTCGCAGCTATTCCGGAGAATCGTGGAAAATGCTCACAGAAAGAGACAACACGCATATCGCGTATCATACGCGCTTGAAGTTGGCTCTTCTTTCGACCCAGACATGGAGGATGTGGCACAGTGGGAGGAGGAACTTGGTAATACAGTCATTTATAGGCAGCGTGCTGCTCGTACCAATCTTTGTGCAGGCTTTGTTCCGCCAAGTACCTCCTCTGAAGGATCACCGCCGTCCGAAGACATGCTGCCTCCTGATTTCGATGACGAAGACGAGGTGGCTGCATATGCCGAAGACCTCGCGGTAATAGCCAAATTGGAACATGTACCAGGACGACGAATTGCTTCAGCTGGAGCGACTTCGAGGACGGCGACGGGGCAGCAAGTCCGTCGCCGGGGCAGGGGTGTGCGCAAATAGAGGCTGACGATGAGATGTGCGTGAATTAGAGAAGCATTTCTTTGTATGCTTCTTTCTTCTCTTTTCTCGGTCTGCTCAGCAAAAGATGCGATGCATTGTATTCATACTATGCTATGTTTGGAGTAATAATGTCAAAAGGGCTGTCTCAGTCAAAGCTCCTATACTCAGCCGCCCCGATCACTGGCTCTCCATAGTTAAAAACGAGCTCCTGACGGAATTTGCGTGCCCCATCGTCAGAGATGCCACGAATGCCCTGGGTTGGCCTTGCCATCCTCTCGGGTATCGCTCTGCTCTTTCGGCTTACTTTTCCCATCGACTCTATTTCTCCTCTTCTTTTGAAAGCAGGAATCAGCTTCAAATCATCCAACGAACCCAACGCCGCCCTAGTCGTCGAGGACCATGACTCACATCTAACGTCGGTTCTTACTCACATCCATGGATTCACCGTTTTCGAGAATATTTATCTACGGAACGGCACGATCTTTGTGGTCCATAACGATTCGGCATCATTGGGCACTCCATCCCAGGCTGCGGGTTATCCATTGAGGAAGAATATGATTTCAAAGAACGTTGGATATGAAGCAGATGTGGATTTTTCTCCGACGGACGAGGTGCGCAGATTGAAAAGGAAGCTGTTAGTTGTCTGATTGTGTCATAGGAGATGTCATTTGTCAGTGCCTCCGACGCGAGCCGTCGTCTGGGTCCGTTTGTACGACGGATAAGGGGCGTAACCATATTGGTGTACGACCCTATAGTTTTCCTGAATGTATGCAGTACGTTTTCTGTGGAGGAACGTTTACTAATGGGCTTGTAGCATCTTTACCATTGGTGGGGAGAGATTATTCTTGGCGCATGGAGAATCTATTCCACCATCGACCAAAGCAAAGCCACGCACCGGTATATCCCGAACTCATGGTTAGATACTCAGCCTCTGCGATTTATGATGCCAGTGAGTCGTTCTCTATTCGCGTTTTCCAGAGTTTAAACGCGGCTTTTCTAGTTTAGTGAGAACGGTGGGTGGCGGGATCGGCCAGGCGTTGATGGACCCTTGATGCGTGCGGCTTTCCCGAGTGCATCACTAGAAGGATCAAAATACTGGACCGATCTTAAATCCTTGGGCTCTACAATGGTGTTTGACAGGCTAGTACTTGTGAATCGTCATGCTGCACATCTTCAGTGAGTGTCGCCCATTCTCTCTCGATTCTACGTTAAATTTGGAATTCTAGCCCATATGGTGGTATATGGTTCAAGATGATTGCTGGCGCCGCGACCGTGAACGTGACTAAGGGATTCTGGGAACCCCTTCGACAGTCAGTGGTAAAGAGCATCCTTGGACATGTCCCTTCTGCCGACCGTCGAGGAGCTGTTCTGAGTTACGATGAGGAGGAGGCAAAGCCGCTAGTTACCTACGTGTCAAGGCAAGGCGGAACCGGGCGGAAGCTCTCTGAAGAATACCACGAAAGCTTGGTGTCATCACTCGAGGCTCTGGAGAGAGAAGGAGTGATAAGATTCCGCCTGGTACGATTTGAGCGCATGACGATACATGAACAAGTTGAGCTCGCGTCAAAGACAACAATCATGATTGGTGTGCACGGCAACGGATTGACGGTGAGTAACACCTATTTAGCCCGGATCCGGCAGTGATTCATAGTGACAGCATCAACTTTGGATGCCTCCTTCGCCATGGTCCACTGTCATGGAGATTTTCCGACCAAAAGGTATGTTCCGCTTGGCCGATGAGGCAGCTTACTGACACGCGTGTAGCGTACATCTTCGACTATGAAATGTTGGCACGCAATGTAGGCCATCGAGTACGTTACCCCTATCTATCAAGCTTAGGCGAGATCTGACGACGTTGAGCAGCACTATGCCGTTTGGAATGATACCTTGGTGACATACCCTGAGGGAAGCTATTACGGCCCAGTGAGTTATAGTAGATTTATACTGAGAGCGTCATGATTTGACTTTGGGCGATTCTAGGGCGTGAACTATGCAGAAAACTTTCACGGCAGTGAGTTTCCCTCTTACTGCAACCATGCTCAACTTAGTTTTTTGCTGCAGATGATTTGCCTGTTTGGGGTCCTGCGGTGGCACAAGCGGTAAGGGAGAGGTTGGCAGAACGGCATTAATAGACACGATGTACTAGTAATTTATTCGGCCCAGCAAGCGTGAGCAAATTGCATGAGCGCCCATGCACATGTTCAGCGCCCCTGAACGCCCTAAAACATCGCCGTCGGCGATATCGCACAAGATGCGCAGAACACCATGGATCAGCACCATCATTATTCTCCTGGCCGTGACTCTGATATATCGCCTTGCTCTTCCCGGCAACACTCTTCCTCTGCTGAGCCACACCGCGCAAACACTTGGCAGCAAATGCAACACTCCGACTCCGCCTCCGCCAAGCGCAGGCCGTGACACACGTATAACGCAGGCCATTGCGCATATCCATGGATTCACGGTCCTCGAGAACGTGTATCTAAGGAACGGCACGCTCTTCATCGTTCATAATGATTCGGCGTTGCTGGACACTCCCTCTTATGCCCCAGGTTATCCGTTAAGGAATAACATGCTCTCAAAGAACGTCAAGTCTAGAAATGGTACAAACTTTTATCCAACAGATGAGGTGCGTACATTATACGAAGGGGTGTTTTTTACTCCAATACGCATTATAGGAGATGTCCTTCATCAGTTCTTCCGACGCTAGCGCTCGTCTCGGTACCTCTGCACAACGGATAGAGGGTGTTACCGTGTTGGTGTACGACAGTACGCAATTTTTGGGTGTACGTAGCATTTTCTTCCGACCGACATTTACTAACGGACCAATAGCACCTTTATCATTGGTGGGGAGAGATCATTCTTGGCGCATGGAGAATCTACTGTACTATCGACCAGAGCAAAGTCACGCACCCATCCATACCGCATTCATGGTCGGACACTAATCCTATGCGGTTTATTTTACCAGTAAGTTGTTCTATACCAGGCTTTGCCAGAGCTTAGTCGCAGCTCTTCTAGTTTAGTGAGAATGGCAAGTGGCGGGATCGTGCGGGCCTTGATGGTCCCTTACTACGTGCGGCCTTTCCGGGTGCATCAGTGGAAGAATCGGGTTACTGGGCTGATCTTAAAGCTTTGGGTACGACAGTGGTATTTGACAGGCTAGTGCTTGTGAATCGTCATGCGGCGCATACTCAGTGAGCATTGGTCATTCTCGATTGATTCTAGGTTAAATTTTGATTCCTAGTCCATACGGTAATGTCTGGTTCAAAATGATTGCGGGAGTCGCGACTGTGAACGTGGCGAAAGGGTTTTGGGAACCTATGAGAGGGTCATTAGTTAAAGGCGTCCTTGGATATCTCCCTTCCGTCGGCAGTCGGGGAGCCGTTCTGGGTCCCGACGAAGAAGAGGGAAAGCCGCTAGTTACTTATGTGTCAAGGCAAAGCGGAGCATCATTCCGGCAGCTTGCTCACGAACACCATGAGAGCTTGGTGACGTCGCTCAAGGCTCTGGAGAGCGAGGGAGTGATAAAATTCCACGAGGCACACTTCGAGCGCATGACAATTCATGAACAAGTCGAGCTCGCGGCAAAGACAACAATGATGGTTGGTGTGCACGGCAACGGACTGACGGTGAGCAATAACTGTCCATCGCGGATCCTGTAATGACTCATGATGATAGCATCAACTTTGGATGCCGTCTTCGCCATGGTCTACTGTCATGGAGATTTTCCGACCGAAAGGTATGTTCCGCTTCGCTGACGAGGCTTATCGCTCACTCGCGGCTAGCGTACCTCTTTGACTACGAGATGTTGGCACGAAATGCAGGCCATAAAGTAACCCCTATTTATTGAGCTTGGTCAAAATCTGACAACGTTGAGCAGCATTATGCCGTTTGGAATGATACCTTGGTGACATACCCCGAGGGAACTTATTACGGCCCGGTGGGTCACATTCTACTGCGGGCCTCATGAGTTGACTTTCGGCAATTTTAGGGCATAAACTATGCAGAAAATTTCCACGGCAGTGAGTTTTCCTCTTGGCTACAAACGCACCGAACTTAGTCTTTGCCGCAGAGGATTTGCCTGTTTGGGGGCCTGCTGTGGCACAGGCGATCAGAGAGCGGCTGGCAGAACAACACTAATAGACACCGTGTTGACCGAATCGATGTAGAAAGGTGTTTGCTGTCGTAACAATTGGATATGGCATTTGTCCTGGTTACCGATTCGCCTCTTGTTTGTCGTAAGCGATTTCACCTGAACTGGCAGCGTTATGAAATTAGGTCAAGGACGTCGCGGTTTCTTGGACATTTGCCGTATGCAAGCGATGCCGTATCAGACTCAATCAATACCTTATACTGTATCGGCCGAAACAGGCAGATGTCAAAAGCTCCGTTGTGGCGGCGTGGAGGTTGAGAGGTTTATTCCTGGTAGCAACCGGCTGGCAGATGGCAAATCCAGGTAGTTTTGACGATGCCAGAGGAAGACATGGCGTTACCTCGGACGAGCCATTTAACTCAACGCTCTTCCGTTCCCGCTCTTGTCGCAGCTTAATTCAAAATAACGTAAGTCCGAGGACGCTCCCGTTCCTCACCCGTTGGCAGGTCCTCCTCACTTATATATCGCCTCTGGACTTGGGATCAGCATATCCATCCGTCGCCGGCAGGTGATGATTTTCTCCTTCTCCGCTTTTGCCCACCAGCGCGCTTGGTGAGTAGACTCCATTTACCTGTTTGGCCGTAATATACTGCAGTCATGTACATAATATTGACTACCTTCGCAGCGCCTGGAAGCAAAGGGAGCGGCAATCCCAAATTGCCTCTTTACCCGTCGAACATTCGGAGCCACTCTCTTTGTCTGAACAGAAAATCCACGCTCTTTCCATCTCTCAACTTGTCTCGCAATGCAGGTCTGGTATTGTCTCTCCGGCGGAAGTCGTGCTCGCATACTCCAAGAAGGCTCTTCGCGCACACATGGCGACAAATTGCATTTCGGACTTCATGTTCAAAGAGGCTTTGCTCACCCCTTCCGTGGCGAATTGGGTGCCCGGCGTTGACCCGGATAGGTCGATCTCCGACTCTGACGCTACTAGCGAACGGTCACTTATGGGCGTACCAGTGAGCATCAAGGGTAAGCATCTAGCTGCTGCTTAGCAGTTCTGCCAGCATCGTCATTTTTAACGTGCCCGCTGGCTGTAGATACTATCAACATCGCAGGTCACGACAGTACCATCAGCTTCTCGCGGAATGCAAACAAGCCCGCCGTGAGATCATCATCTATAGTACGCCTCCTGCAAGATACTGGTGCTCTCGTCCTTGCAAAAACGACAGTGCCCACCGGGTTGCTCAGCATTGAGACTTATTCTGACCTCTTTGGACGTACACTTAATCCGTACAGCCGCGCTCATACCCCTGGAGGATCCACCGGCGGCGGTGCGGCCCTCTTGGCATGCGGTGGTTCTAAAATCGAAATCGGCACAGACCTGGCGGGAAGCGCTAGAATTCCAGCCCACTTTTGTGGTATTTGGAGTCTCAAAGGCAGTGCCGGAAGGTTTCCGTCATGGGGTAGCATGTCATCCCTTCCGGGTGCGGAGGGCATTCCCATTCTCGCAGCTCCTATGGCAAGCAGGTTGGAGGATCTTTCCGAGTTTTGGAAGAGGATTATCATGGCAAAACCATGGCTATATGATCACACAGTAAGCTGCTACTTTATCTTATATAGGATGCGTACTAACTATACATGTAGTGTATACCTATGCCCTGGCAAGACGTTAACTTACAGGACGAAGGGCGGAAATTAAAGTGGGGAGTTATTTGGGACGATGGTAAGTACTAGACTGTCACTTCACGAGCGTGCTGCAACCCATCGATAGGTGCTATTCCTCCCACACCTGCAACTCGACGTGCTCTTTCAATGGTCATCACGGCACTCAAGCGACAAGGTCACGAAGTCGTCGATTTGTGCGTTCACTCCATCCCGCTAAGCACGATTTAACTCTTTGATCCCAGCACCCCTCCGGACATGTATTACGGCCTCAAACTCGGTTACCAGCTGCTTTTTGGCGATGGCGGTACGTACACTTTAGGCTCTCATCCATACGTTTGAGCATGTCAGTTAATACTCAATTTTTTCCCTTGGCATGCTGTTCTTTACTTTAATCCAAAACCAACAACCATAGGCGAGCAGATCCGCGAAACGCTGCAACCCTCTGAGTCTCTTAATGCACCGGCTATGTCCGCTTTACAACTATTGGGGCTCCCGCGGCTGCTCAAGGCGTTCCTCGCTCGTCTAACGCGCTGCCTTCCTGACTGGTGCCGCCGTCTCTTGGGTGGGTATGATCACATCACGACCGACTTCTATGAGATTATGCGATCGCGCACCGTATGCGAAGAGCGGAAGATTATCTGTAACCGCGATGAGTACCGTGCGGCTTGGCACGAGAAGTGGATCAGCGAAGGTCTCGATTTCGTGCTCACGGTTCCACATGCATTTCCGGCACTCGCACATAATGCGTCCGAGAAGACTACGTTGATGAGTGCTGGATATACCTTCATTTTCAGTCTAGTAAGTCTTTACAAGTTTAGTTCCGTTTCACACTAATCCCGTCTTTTGTTTTCATTCCTATCGACCTTCGTTGTCAAACAAAGCTCGATTACACAGCTGGCATTCTCCCTGTCACCTTTGTCGATCAGGCGTCTGATACTTTACCCGTTGGCTTCTTCGTGTCAGATCAATACCGCCGCATGAACAGCATCGCTCGATCAGCCTATACCGTGTATGATGCAGAAGAAATGCACGGTTTGCCCCTCGGCGTCCAAGTTGTGGGAAGGAGACTAGAAGAGGAGAAGGTTCTGGAGGGGATGAAGATTATTGAGGCCGCGCTCAAGAAGCAAGGGCACATTTTTACTTCTGGGAACTTGCCCGCTTCATTGGCCTGGACCAGCTCTTCCACCAGATTGGTCTAAATAAGTGGATCATGCGCTCTCACCGACTAGCGTTTTTTTTTTTTTTTTTTTTTGATTTCCACACTCTTTTGAAAGTCTCTATCAATATTTTTTGGCCACTCTAGGATCTCGACTTGCACCGCACTCGTTTTATCATGCAACATACATAACGATATTCTTTCGTTCTTAAAAATAGTCACATTCGTTTTAGCATCACATTCCTTTACGTACTAGTCGGACTATACTCGTGGCTCGTAATTCATTGGTTTATCGCAACGTCCAGCAAAGAGCTATCCAACGGAAGCCTAAGGCTTCCTCCCATCCTTACGTATAATTTTCTTGTAACTGTATTTCTGTAACTAAGTTAAGCATATGGTCGTAGACACATGCTTGTTGGTACTCGTCTCGGAATATGATGTGATATAAGAAAGGAATGCCTGACAAGAATAAAACAGTTAGCCTTACGTAGGCCTCCAGACAATGGAACATCATACGTGAGTGTGCAGCTCTTACAGGTGCTACGCGGCAGTCCAGAATGATAGAAGGTTTCATATCGGCGTCAGTCAACCATATGCACCTTTTGGTCCGAAACGCAAAGCGTGGTCTTTCAAACGGTCCCCGTCTCGAGTGAATTCAATTCCCCATCTAACAATAGGAATGAAAAAGTCGATGCGTCCTGCCTTTCTTGCTCGCTGTGCTGATGCAAACTCAGGAGAGATACAAACATTTCCACGAGTAACGGCAAGCAGACAACGATGAAATTCATCTTGGTAGGCGGCCGCTTAGAGAAACCGCCAATACGACGCTTTGGATTTTTCAACTGAGAAGGCTTAAACCGAGAAATGGCTTTGACTGACAGTTCAAGGAGAGATTGAAAACGAGAGAGATCATTCCTTGCTTTGAGCATCCAAGAAACGACCACATCGTGGAGAGGAGACGCGAACGAGTAAAAGACCTCGTTCTTTGACGTTTCTTGAGCGTAAATCCATCCGCGGCGATGGCAAGTTTGAAGGCCAAGATCATAACGTTCTTGACCAACTACACCAACGTCAAGCAAGCGTCTAAACACTTCAGATACACCCTGCATCTGAAGGTCATCGTTTGAAGGTGAGCCACGTCCGAAGGACCTTTGTTGAATGGCTGCTACGACACGATCGATAGAAAATTCATTGTGAAAAGTGTCAACTGTAAGCGTTTATCCTCGTCGTATGCGTGCTCTCAGACCCTTAAGGCAAGATTAGGGATTGAATAGCTAATTATAGGAGAAAAGCATACTCGGCTCAATATATTCAAGAGCTGGACAACTGCACCTACATGCCCCCCAGTCCAGTCGAAGATTAACTGCATAAGGTCGGAGTGGACTCTGAGCGGTTCGTCATGCCGTTCAACAACATTATTAAATTCCTCTTGGTCCAGCAATAAGCCGTTCGCTTTCTTTCCGTCTTGGTACTCTGGGCCGTAGAGCAACTCGAGACGCGTCAGAGAGAACCGGTGGTGCTCCAAGTTTGTTGGCGACACGACCCGTTGGGCTGCCGTAACTGCAAAACAGAACAACGCGATAACAATTGATTTGTTTGTCCAAGACATCCTTGAAGAACTGAGACCAAAGGAGGTCATCATCATACGTATCTTGTGCATCATCGAAAAGTAAGAAAGCTAGGTCACTTCGCGCCGGGTAAAGAGGGTCTATCGTCCGAAGACACTCCAGATCTTGCGATGTTGTTTTCCACGAAGAATTCCTAAAGACATAGGCCGATGGATGTTTACGGCGGATATATGCATCGAGTAAACACATTAGGGTAGTCTTCCCACATCCTGGAGTCCCCCGAACCTACATACAGGATAAGTTGACGAAATCTCACGGCGCGAATGCTTACATAGATCAGATTCTCGTTGTTAAATATATTATATAGGTCCTCGACGGTACCAGGTGTCTTTACGTATGAAAGATTATAGCAACAAATAATAATCTCGAAATACACTACTCACCTGAGTATAGTCGACGAATTACTTGCGCTAGTAATATCAATCAATGAAATGGAATCGCGCAATTGAGCTTGATGTTGACTCACCCATCATATGTTCTTGAACAATAATATCCTCCGCGGGCTGCTGCGGAAACAGTGTTGATAGTTCGCCTGAAACCTCTAACTCTGTAGCAATCCCGGAAAATGTCTCCATTTCCAAAGTGGATACGCTGGGCAAGAGTTTTTCCGGGTTTTAGAAGAGAGGTTTTCTCGAGCTATGAATGCAGTGTTGGACGTGCAGATATCGCTCGCAATAGAAGAGTCCTTCCCGCATCTTTATCGCAGTTTGAAGGTGACCAACGGGCATGTCTCGTTCGATAATAATAAAACAGGCGAGGTTGCAAATCTGACGGCAAACAACGATTGAGCACGCTGTGAAGCAACATCAAGGAACTCACCATCTTTGGGCATCAAAGGACCTCCAACGAAAGCACATGGATCACTCATCGTCTGTAGGCGGCAATGGATTCATATCACTGGAGACGAGCGGCCGACTACAGTTGCGGTAAATGACCGTTGCTGTTTGATATTTGTTTGTTTTGCATTGGGCATAGTCACTTACGCGCCTCATGGTTCTGGTTGTTTACTTACGAGTATCGTTTTCAATATATCATTTCTATGCGGAAAAAAAAAAGAAAAAAAAGACTACAGTTGCGGACAAGCAAAATCATCAAATTTTGGTACTTTGTGGGAGTTAGGCTTGTTCCCTTGAAGGGCTAGGGGAAGCTCATTGATCAAGCTTGCAGAGGAAGCCATAACAAGGGCACTCAAACTGTGTCCTCAAGTCCCCTGTGGTAGATGCAATAAGCCATCCCAATGCTTAAACTCGAGCCTAATATCATTGACAACTTGTATATATATCTTGTCATGAGGAAGGAGCTGATTGAGGGACACGAGGCGATGTAGGAAATCAGAGACTGATGAAAGGGGGCGCATGACCCGTTTATTTCAAATCATAAATGTCTATATAATTATGTTTCAACCAACTCAAACTGCAGAACACGGATACGTAGCTAAATCCCAAAGCGCGAAAACACCCATCGAAAACAGAATCAAAACAAAGGCCCCATTCATTCGTGGTCTTCTGCCTCGGAATCTCCAGTCCATTTCTTCAGACTCTTCTCCGCCAGCCCATTCTCGCCCACGGCCAACCACGCTTCCAAACGCCGGCCCAACTCTCCTCCCCGGCCGCCACAAATATCGCCAGTCGTATCCAGCATCTTTTCCTGGTCCTTTTCCTTGATAAACGGCAGCGTAGTCGCCGCGGGTTTTACCCCCGTTCGACGCGCAACAGGCGCGACCGAGAGCAGAAGCTCGTTGACGGCCGATGTGAGTCCAGGCCCGCGGATGCCCGCTGTTCCGTGCGCAGGGCTCATGTCTCCGGCTGCGTCCGAACACGGTTGGTTGTCCCAATCACGGAACCACTCGTCTTCCATCTCTGCTGTGCCCAGCATGCTCTCCATGAGCCCCTCCTCCCACCCGTCCCATTCGACAAACCGATGCGCCAATCGTAACCGGACCCCATGCTGTTCGTAATACAACCATTCCTTTGCCAGCGTGGCAAAGTCGACGTCTATGTTGTGTTCCGAGTTTTGGATGAGGTTCGATACCGCCTGCCGGAAGAGACGGACGGTGAAAGGACTGGATTGGAGGAACGCTGGCACATGGGCACAGGCCCACAAAGGTCTGGTCGTTGTTGATTCCCAATCAATGATACAAGTCTAAAAAAACGCACAATTAAGCCATCGTCGTCAAAATAGGAAAGCAGTTCCCTTACGATCTTGGTTGGATCATCGCAATCCACAAACACGTTCTCCAAGTTGAGGTCGTGGCAGTCTAGACCAAACTCTTCTGGCGTATCGATCTTGATCAACTTGGATAAGCGTTCCATCAGATGCGTCCATCGCGACATCTCCTTTTTCACGAGGGCTTCCCTCTGCTTCAGATGAGCGACCAGAAAAGTCGTGCGTTGCATTCGCCGATAATCGCGATACATGGCATCCCCTGGACCCTCCCATTCATCTTCGCTCTCTTCTAGATCCCATTCATCGCTGTCATCACTCTCGTCTCCCGGGACGGCTTTCATCTGATGGTGCCATGATGATCGGATCTCATCAGGATCAAGATGCAACTTGTGTGGTGCGGCTTTGCCTTCGTCCTCCCGAATGACACCCACAACCTCCCGCTGAGCACAAGAATTAAGGTATTCCTTTGATGAGGACCACGGCCCCCTGTTAATTTCCGTGGGATGGATAAGCTCGCCCCTATTGGAGCCAAAGAAGGGCCACGATACGATAGGACCGATATGAAAATCTGGAGTTTTGCTTTTCCTCGGCTTGTCGTGCAAGACGGACGACATCACATTCGCCAGACCAGGAATGCCGGGAGTTTGTTGGAGCGACAGGCCAAGAAACGGGAACTCGGGCGCCCTGGGCGTCGCAGCTGAGGAGCCAAACGCACCGCGAGGATTCGGCCCAAAGTAGAGCGAGCCGATTTGGGAGAAACGTTGTGAAAACAGGGGTATAATTATAGCAGCCAAGTTGGTGCACAGCTTTACCAATTCATTGTAGCCCAATGAATGGAAAACCTTGGCAAGGGGTATTCCTGGCGCCTGTCGACAACACGTGATTGGCAGGCGTGCGGCACGGAATGACGTACCCTGGACATCAATATATATTCGCCACCGAGACGATTATAGGGATTGGAATCGTGGTGGAAGACGGTGGGCACGGGCACGCCTGTGTGCTCGCGCAGATACGCCATCGTGGCTACTTCAGAGTCCGTTTTTAACCTCGGCATGAAGCGTCTAGCCACCCGCGCAACGAGTTCGGCGCGATTGCCCAGCGTGACAAGGTATGCCTTGCGTTAACCAGAATGTCTCAGGACAACGTCCGCCCACATTCATCATAAGATACTCACCTTTGTGGAACGTGCCTAGCGTCTCCGTCGTCAGCGGCCGGCAAAAAAACGTGGACCGGGTTCCGTGCCGGGGGGCTTACTCACCAGAGCTGAGGAAGGTAATCCTGCCTACATCGACGCCCATTTTTTCCCGGACGACGTCTTTGAGCACTTTTCGATCTACCTGGAAGGGTACGGCGCCGTGGAGGGACGCGTCAGCCTTGGCTTCGCGGTTCCGGTCCGCGTGTTCGTATTCCCAATCCCATTCTAAGTCGTCATTAATGCCATTGAGATGGATGGCTTTTTTCGTCTATCTGTACGTCTGAATAGCTTCCGCTAAGATACATCACGGGCGGCGGCGGCGGCGGTGGTGGTGGTGGTAGGGGTGGGGGTGAAAGGTTCCCCTGATCAGCACAGGGTTTTAGGACACCCTGAGACAAGACAGGCGGTGATTTGGAAGGCACGCGGCAAGGGAGTGGTTGAGAGTCAGATAAGCAGAGCGGCGATCAGAAACTACGGACTGTTTGGCCGTGTTTGTGACACCGATATCGACGAGGAGGCGGTCCATCGTCAACTGGGTTTCTAGGACGCTCTTTATACTTTCAAGGCCCCGCGCGGTTCGCAAATGGCGCCTTGGCATGATTGGGTTTACGAAGACGCATATGGGATGGTCGGTTAATATGCTGTCAACGCATCCTTGTCCAACACTTGGCATAGTCTATAAAACGTGTTTCTCTCCACAGCAACCAGGAAAGCTTGGCTCGGGATGCCAAGCGCCAAGTTATCTCAGGCCGCTGTGAGTGAGGCTGTCACCTCTTGAATGAAACAAGAACAAATAATCAGAGCTCGTATGTACATGCGATTGTATATTGTATATGTAGCAACCAAATATCCATACGCCACCTCAATCCAACCGTCACCACGTCGAATGAACCGGGATCCGCCAAAAAAAAAAAAAAACCAACATCAGCCTTCACAACCAAAAAAAAAAGATACGTGATGACTCACCTCTCATATGCCAAATCCGTGCAAACCACATTTTCAATCCGGTCCTTCAACCACTTGGTCACATCCTGCCCCAAACTCGTACAGTCATGCATCTCGAGCGTCTTGAGCCGCAGCGGCGTCGTCATCGTCGTCGTCGTCGTCCCGACCGCCGAGGACGAGCCAGAGGGGGTTGACAACGACAACGACGACGACGACGACGACGACGACAACGAAGAAGAAGAAGAGGAAGAGGCGGACGAACCCCCAATCGGGTTTCGAGCCTCGACCATCTGCACGAGCCTCACCGCCCACTCGCTATGCGCATTACAGCTCCGCATACCCAGCACCTCCAGCTCCGGGCACGCCCACGACTCTAGCTGGTGCACATCGTCCCCTGGCGGGCCCAGCGCCGTCAACAAGGGCTCGAGCGGTGTCCCCCCGATATGCAAACTTTTCAGGTGCGTCATCTCCGCAAAGAGCGTGTTCCAAGATATCACCACACCGCCGGGCCCAAAATAATACGTCGACGCAGAGCTCGAGGATGCATAGGCGATAGAAAGGTGCTCTACACTGGGATAGTGTGATCGCATAATGAGCCCAATGATGTTTTCCTCTATAGAATCCCGGGCTTCAATGTCGACCGTGAGATCGGTCAGAGCTGGGACCGTGAGAGAATCGACAACCTGTGTGAGGAGGTAGTGGCCGCCAATATCCAGTTTGGTGAGGTGTGGCAAGGTCACGTTGGATAGAGGCAGAACGGCGCTCAGGACGCCCTGAAAGTGCAGCGTGAGGGAGCGAAGGAGAGGGTTGTTGGAGAGGATATACAGGATACGATCCAGCGGAAGGTGCGCAGTGGGCAGGGCGCGAAGGTTGAGAGTGCCGAGATTAGCGTGGAGCATAGGTGAAGACCATTTGAATGGGACATATTGGAGTGTGAGGCTCTTGAGCCCGGGCACGGCGTGTGCCGTTGCCGAGCTGCCATTCGGCAGCCACGGCCAGTCGGCGTAATATGCAGGCTCGGCGCTAGACACCTCAAACTCTTTCAAGAGCGGTGCTTCGCCTGGGGGGGGAGGGGAGGGGGGGGGGGGTGTTGGCTATCTGAGAACTGACAAGACACAAAACTGGGTCCGCGCACCGTTGATGGACTTGAGAGCACTCATTGAAGCAAAGTACTTGTCGAAGCGGAACACGAAGCGCTCCCAGCGGTGCATCTGCTCGACCAAATAGTACACGGCAATGTACCCCCAATGCATGCTTGTCCTGGGTGTGTTTGCTTGGGATGGTCTCTCGTCTGAAGAACGAGAAGAGGCAGACCAGCTGTCTGACATGGTCGGAGATGGCGGTAGGATGATGGGTGGAGGAGGGATGATGGCAATACCTGCAAAAGACGGATGAACAGGGTGTAAAAGGCAATAATGAACGGCAGAACCATTGTGAGAAGAGACAGGTATGCTCCAAGTCGGGGGGGCGGACACGGGTGACGCAGACCGCCGTCGTCGACCAAACAAGCCGTCTTGCGATTTGGGGCCTGTCGCTCGGAGGACAATCTCAATGTCGAGCGGAACTGACGACCCTGAGCGTTCGAGCCAGAGACGGATGGTGTCAGCCGACGACTGCAGGCTTGTGACCAGACGGATCTGCGGAGAAGTCAGCGCAAAGTGCGTGTGGAGACAGGGCGGGACGGACTCTGGACCAGAGCTTGGGGGACTGGAGAACGAGGGAGCGCCAGGACTTGCAGACGGCGGCGAGAACCCAGGCACAGCAGGGGTGGTCGTCGAAATTGCAGATGAAGATGTCTCTGAGCAGCTCTGAGGGCAGCTTCCTGATGGGACTGAGATATGCGAGGGTGCGCAGCTCTGTTTCCTGGAGCAGCACGCGCTGTGCGATCAGAACGTTGATGTTCTTTTTGGAGTCATAGACAAGCTGAGCCAGCGCAGCCTCTGCGGCGTCGATCTGGGTCGACAGGGCCGCTATGGAGCGGCGGGTGTCGAGCAGGACGTGGCGGGCATCGCGCAGGCTGTCTGGGGTGGGGGGCTCCCTCAGCATGGGATTGAAACTCCGACTAGCGCAGGACATCGCGCAGGCCGTCGGCTCCCTCAGCATGGGATTGAAACTCCGACTAGCGTGTATAAGCAGGACGTGGCAGAGGCCGTCGGCATGGGATTGAAACTCCGACTAGCCACAGAGCAGGACGTGGCAGAGGCCGTCGACGCCGCCGTCCATCGCGCCTCCCCCACCATGGGATTGAAACTCCGACTACAGCATATATACCCTCGAAACTCGAATTCACTTTTTGCTGCCGTCCAGCGCATCGCCGTTCTTGCACGCAATGATTTTAATGCGCGGCGCCGTCACCACGTCGCTCGACTCCATCTTGAACGACGGGTTCTTCACAATAAACGTCCACACATCGTCGCACAACCGGTACGTGTGCAGGTGCCCCTTCAGCGTCGTCTTCGTCTTCACCTGCTTCACCATGATGTCCGCCAGCGACTTGTCAAACTGCCCGCCGTAAGCCCCAGCTCCCCAGACACTCGGTTCCGCACCTGCTGAAGCACCTTCATCGCCAGCTGCGGCGTAATCGCCCCACTCGTAATCAGCTCGTCAAGCGAGTCCGTCAGCGCCATTCCAATCCTAGAAATCCCTTGTGCTCAACCCTTAATGCCAGCAGCACAGCACATACGATGACCCGCGGTAAAACTCATAGTATGCCGAAGCCATGTCTCTCTCTCCGGACAAGCCGTGTCTCTCTGCAAAGCCGTGCGCAAGAGAGGCGTCCCACCAAGTCGACGGACAGTCCGTTGTCGTCGCCGTGTCGTGCACAGTGTGCTTGCTCACATAAGCTCTTTTCTCGTCACCGTCACCGTCACATTTCCGCACACCTCAAACGTTCGGTGTCATTCCGGTGCACCACACTCCGCCTAACCCTGAACACCAAAGTGAGTCAGGATGTTTCCTTTGTCAAACCTGTGCCAACGGTAATGTAATTATCCTGTCCATCATCAAAGCTAACTAACAGCATGTTGATCAGCGAAAGTCGCCAATGACTCGGGTCGTGCACTAACAATTATAAGGGCCTGCTGGCATCGCTCGCCAGCATCCTACTTGTTCCGCAATGCGTCTTTTCTCGGCATACCTTCTGCTACTCCTGCTTCTGGTGGTAGGCAGCCAAGCAAGCACGGAACCCACGAGCGAGAAGATTGGCCACTTCATCGAACCCATCTCCCGCGTGAACGAAGCAGCCGAAGCCGCACGACGTGTCCGCGGCCTGCTCAAGGCGCGCCAAATGTGTGGACCGAACTGTGAGTAGTGACATCACATTCCCCAACTTTCCCTTATCCTTTGGTTCCCGTCTGTAGACTGCTGCAAGTACGGCGAACGCGTCTGTCAAAACGTCGGATGTTGCAACACGAACAATGGCGAGAGCTGCTGCTCAGGTACTTGACCCTCCGCTCCCCTTTTTATGGGTTACTAAACCCTCGTTTTGTAGATGGAAGCTGCTGTCCTTCTGGGTAAGAATCTGTTGTCGTGCATAATATCATGTTGACACGGGATGGCTGATGCGTTTGGCAGCTATCGCTGCATAATGAGAACGTTCTACAGAATGGGTTGCTGTCCCATTCATGCGGTCTGCTATGCCTGAACTGCGGGAAGGGAGGTGGACAATGATTCCCTATATATATATGATTGGATTTTTTGTCACGGGGTCCGAGAAGCGAAGCTATGCCATTGTCGTGCAGTATTCTTACAGGAATTGGATAACGAATACGACTAACACTAATATAGCAACCCGTATCATACATACGTGATAAACAGAACAATGCTAATGTTTGGGTATTAATGCATAATGCCTACAGGTCGACTGCATTGCTAGACTCCGAGGCGGAGGATTCAGACGACTGTCTTTGTCTCGAGTGCTGTTGAATGTCTTCACGATCCAGGAATCTCCTTATCGCAGTCTTGTATCCCGATCTCTCACTTGTAAATACTATCCTAAATTTAGTATGGGCTGGTGAATATATTCCGCGAAAAACGTACCATGCGTGCCATGAGGAAATGCTTCAAAAACCGTGCATTCGGACGCGTCTTCTGCCGCTCCAGGTTGCTCCTGCTTCGATTTTTTTGGTGGACGTCCGCGCGTCAAAGCAAGCCGGTGCAGTCTGCCCATATGCTTCGGTGGAACAACATCGTCCTTTCTGCCACTTAACATTAGGATAGGTAGCGTCGGTGGAATACGGATAATCTTCGCTGCCGAATTCCATCTTTGGTGACAAAGGAAAGAGATCAAGCCGATAACCGGCCAGTCATGGACTACGTCCGGTAAGGACGTGAATGTGTTCTCCACAATCAGCGCAGATACTTTAGTTGGATTACGACTTGTGAGGTCGATGGCTACGGCGCCACCAAGAGAGAGTCCATAGACCACCTAATTAAGCTATTTAGAATAGGCGATGCGGAATCGAGTAGAGCAGCATACAACTGGACTGGCCATAAGGCGCGGATTGGACAATACATAATCTAATGCGGCTTGTGCATCTCGCCGAAGACCTGTGGGTGGTGCAATGTATCAAACTCATGGGCCCGCATTAACCAATTATGGCAGCACCTTTTTCTGTTGGGGAACCTTCAGACAGGCCATATCTGTTCTGATGAGCTTGTGGCATGCCATATTGGATCAACGCTCACCCTCTGTACGATACCATCAACACGTTACACCGCATCTTGAAAAACTTTTTGGCAATCCTCAGCTCCTCGAACCCTCCAATTTCCATGCCATTTCCAAGAAACATAACAATCGTGGCGCGGACGCTTTCGGCCTAAATGTAGCATACATCAATTTTCCGACACTAATCGGGTGTCTGATAGTACGTGTGTACCTTGTCCGCATTGAGCAAATAGCAACGCAGAGCGATTCCATCTGAGGTCTTTAGCTCGACAGTTTCAAAGGGCATCCGGTAATCTTCTGGAGAATAAGGACCTGCAAGCACCGTTAGAATGCCATTTCCACTCTTCCCTTTCTTCGCGCCTCACATCGTGGACCGTCCAAAAACGCGCTTGGATAGACGCAGAAATATTGGCCATGTATCAGTATCTGGATGCTCTGCTATCGCGTATTATTGTATGGGATGCTTCGCCACTCACCTTTTTGATAATAGCCAGTACAATACTAGAAGACATGATGAAGGCCAAAGGAGAGCGCGCACGCGCTCCATGGTATGCCTCCAAACAACGCCAAACACAATTGTCGGGCCGCTTCCACCCGATGCGTGGGCAACCTCAAAGGGCATTTGCTCAAAAACATCGAATTCTAAACTTGTTGTCACTCACTATTATATGGCCTTGGATCTGCCACTTAGTGGCCTACATATACTTGAGGTAGGTAGTACTAACATTGACACGCGCTGTAGCAGTCTTATCATACATCTGTGACGCGTACTTTTCAATACAGGAGCGTTGTTGAGTCTGATTTATGATTTTTGTGACATATGGCTAATAAGTGAGATACCAGATTCTGTACTGATACACCCCAAGTTACATGCCGAATGGGAGCTGGAGATCATTTAATCTTCCGTGATATGTCAAATATCAAGAGACCAACATTGTGGAATGGAGGGTTGCTTTTTCTGCCATCAAACGCCATGAAAAGGTACCCAAGTCACATGTCAACCATGGCAGTTTCAAGTTTTCACCCTGATAATCATCAGATCTTTAGTTGCCAACGTTACGTGAGTAATATGGGCGCATCTTCCTTGTCTGGTTTGAACCCATTCAAATGCCTGTGATTCATGGAAGCAAAGTAGCCAGCATGGATCACTTCTACCCTGATCACAAGTGAACGATGCTAAGAGACAAGGGAAGTGTTTCTGAAGGTTTCTGACCCTTTGGCTGATGGGAGTTTAGACCAATCCAACTTACCTAAATGTCGGACGGCAAGCATATAAAAACCCACAAAAATTTACATTGTCACCCCTTATCACAATGCGTCTCCCTGTCGGTTACATTTCTTTGCTACTGCTAGCGATTGGCAGCCAAGCAAGTAACGAATCTAAGACGGATACTGCGACCGACCAGGCTGCCGAATTCGTAGACCCCGTTGTGCGAGTTCACGAAGTCACCGAATCCGCTAAGAGTATCGCTGCTCTGCTCAAAGTACGCCGGCTTTGCCCCAACGGCTATAGCGAATGCGACAATAGAAAAGGCTGCTGTCCCGAGCACGGAGCGTGTTGTACTACTGGTCAGTCGTATTTTGGTGAGGATTCCAAGGTGGTTGATTAACAAGCGTCCTACGCTAGGCGGTTGCTGTGGTAATTATCAATGGTGCACTATACCTGGACGTAAGTACATCATGGCGAGAGTATTTCTTGTTCTCATGCTCTTGGTTGCGAAGACTGCTGTTGGAATGGCCAATTCACCTGTCAAGGTTTCGGGTGTTGCAAGTCAGGCGAGAATTGCTGCACAAGTACTTAACCCGATCCTCTTACATTCGCGAGTATCAGCTAATTCTTTATTTTTTTGTAGATGGAGGTTGTTGCCCTAGGGGGTGAGAATCTCTGCTTTATGAATGAGGCCTTGTTCAAATTTCTCATGGTTTTGACAGTTACGCTTGCGTGACCTATGATCACGGGGTTCGTTGCAGGAGGGAATAATTTGTGCCAATGAGGATGTTGTGAGGAACAAGGTCAACGGAAGCAACAGGGAGGTAGCAAAGGAAATCGAATTCCACTCATTCTATTTGTCGATTCATATATCCTGTCATTTCGTGTTGTTGAACTATAACTTTGCTGATTTCATGATGGGGTGTTCGTGCCTCATGAGCCATTAATGTCTAGTGAACGGGTCACAACTAGTCAACCGAGTTACAGGAATGTCGAGCTGTCTTGAATGAATACCCACCTCGATTATCCTCATTGCAGCGACTGCCAGTAAATTCATTAATGTTTCACCTTCTACCCCCTGATCTGCCACGCACATCTAGTACGTCACCGTCGGAGCTTGGTACTTGGAAAATCGGAGGCCCTCTCGGTCCCTTCAGCCGAAGTCGCTGCGTGTTTATAGGGCGCCGTGAAATATCTACTCTCGAATGCCACCCAATTTTGAGTGAAATGCCGTTCAACCGAGGCTTTGAAAGGTCACCTTGATAATCATCAGATCTCCCCAACGGTACACGAGTCAAACTGGAGACGGTGAGCGTGGCAATATGGGCGCAGTTTCTTGCAAGGTTTGAATGCATTCGAATGCATGTATTTCATAGAAGCAAAGTATCAATGCCGAACGTCAGATCGTTTGCTGTAACCCTTACCCTGATCATAAGGCCTTTAAAAAGACAAGGCGGTGTTTCTGTTCCTTTGACTGATAGGGATTGAGTGATAGTTCGTTTAACCCTGAATGTTCCAGAGCGGATGGAAGGGTATAAAAAGCCCATTGACGTCGCATCATTGTCTAACTTTACTTCCTATTGCGATGCGTCTCCTTGTCGGTTACATTTCCTTGCTACTGCTGGCGGTTGGCAGCCAAGCAAGCAATGAAACTACGACGGAGACTGCAACCGACGAAGCTGCTGAATTCGTAGACCCCGTTGTGCGAGTTCACCAAGTCACCGAATCCACTGAAAGTATCGCTGCTCTGCTTAAAGTACGCCAGTCTTGCCGCAGGGGCTATGGCAAATGCAAGAATGAAAGAGGCTGCTGCCCCGAGCACGGACAGTGTTGTAATGATGGTCAGTCGTATTTTTGATGACGATCGAAGGCGATTGATTGACAAGCATCCTGCGCTAGGTGGATGCTGTGGCAATCATCAATGGTGCACTATACCAAGACGTAAGTACATCATGGCGAGAGTATCTCTTGTTCTCATGCTCTCGGCGGTTGCGAAGACTGTTGTTGGAAAGGTCAATATACCTGTGAAGGTTTCGGATGTTGCAACCCAGGCGAAAACTGTTGCAGAAGTACTTAACCCGATCCTCTTACATTCGCGAGTATCAGCTAATTTTTCGTTTTTCTGTAGATGGAGGTTGTTGCCCTAAAGGGTGAGAATTTGTGTTTTATGAATGAGGCCTTGTTCGGATTTCGTCAGTTATGCCTGCGTGATCATAGGTCACAAGATTCGGTGCAGGAGGTATTAACTTGTTCCGGTGAGGGGGTTGTCGGGAACAAGGCCAACCAACTAAGCAACAATGGCGGGAATTTCATGTTTATCGATTCACACATCGAAAATGTATATTTGTCCTTCCGTGCGATTGCGACCATGTCACTACTGGCCACATGAAATGTCCATTTTCCTGCCATGCGGCAATCGGTGCTGTCACGGTGGCGTTTCTTCCAACCATTCTTTCTTCTGACTTTGCCTAGCACTTGTACATGCGTCCAGTGAACCCACGGTGTTCTGTTGTAACGATTGACGTGAGTCCTTATCACTATCCCCATCGGAAGCTCTCCTGGCCTTCTCCCGAACAAACATGGGTACAAGATACAGCTCCAGTGACTGGCTAAAAATGCACATTGCAGTTGCACAACTTGCACATGGAAAGAAGAGATAGCTTGACGTTCATCTATCCTTTTTTGGCAAAAGGCTGTGGCACAATGACTGGCTGTGGTTACCATTGATCTCGATCAGGCATCAAAATGCAAGCTCAACAATTGCGGGGAGTGTATAACTTGGAGATATTCGCTGTGGTGGCGGTATGCTATGAGATTATGTACGTGATTTGCCAAAGCCAAAGATTAACATGCACGGCATTTGGTCATGCTGCTACTATACTGTTAAATATGTTATAGGCAAGTCGTGATCCATTCGGACGCGGAACTTGTTCTCATGACCACTGAAATCAAGTCACACGTTCGCTTGATATTCACATAAATGATAAAAGAATGGGGGTAATGTGAGGTTTGCAACTTTCTCAGTTGCAATGCGTCGAGCAGCCAGAGCCCTTGCATTAATTTTGACGATATGCGTCCAAGCGGGGGCTGACCAGGCTCTTCAGGCACCCGTCTACCGAATAAACAAGGCCGTTCAAGGTGCCGGCTCCAAGGCCATTCGTGGCTTATTGAAGCGCCAGTATTATTGTGATCCAGGTTATGGACATTGCCAGAGTACTGGATCATGCTGTCCTGTAGGCGGCCAGTGTTGTAATGATGGTAAGTCGCGCGTTTGATGACAACCGATTGTCGCCGGATACTGATGGCTGGACGCGTTAGGTGGTTGCTGCAAGTCAGGTCAATCGTGCACTGCTCCCGGGCGTAAGTATTACATCTGTAGCAAGGGTAATTCATGTTCTCACCGTTGTGAATTGGATAGACTGCTGTTATGACAATGAAGGTAGCTGCCAAGGTATTGGATGTTGCTACAAGTCCGAGTCATGTTGTGGGGGTACTTGATTGGCTATGCATGCAGATATGTATCAACTGATTTCTTCGATTTACAGACGGAGGCTGTTGCTCTTTGGGGTGAGATCATATCTTTGTGGCCTGTTGCACATCGTTTATTGTTTAATAGCTCTTACTGTGTCTTGGGCACGAACGGAAAAGTCGGTTGCTGTCCTAATGGGACAACTTGTTACGGTCCTGTTGGTGGCGGTGGTGGCAGCAGTGGCGGCGGGAGCGGAGGAAACAATGGTGGTGGCAACAGCGGAGGTGGAAGCAGTGGTGGTGGCAATAATGGTGGCGGCAATAATGGTGGCGACAATAGTGGTGGAAGCCACAGTGGTGCGCCAACCACGCATATTCCACCGCCAACTTCTTCGCATGCGACGCCCACGACATCTTTCACTCTGTCTACGAGTTAAGTGCCGAGTCAGCTAACAGTCCAATTCTTTCTCATTGATGATTTATTTCCAGCATCGCAGACAACTCCTACATCTTCGCAAGCTTTACCAAGCTCATCTCCAGGGTTTTCGAATATAGTTGTGACCCAGAATAGTTCTCAGATTGTGTGGAGCCCGGGCGGGTGGGACGTTGAAGTCTCTACGTGCCATTCAACGCAACAGTCCAAGTTAACCACGACGCGAGATCAGTGGTTCACGTTCATCACGTCTGCTAACTCCAGTAAGGATATTCCTGTTTGTCCTGTCGAAGCCATTCAACTCTTCGATCACAGGCCCTTACATCTACATCAGTATCACGGTTCGGAGCGCGTCTTTCAATGTCTACATCAATGGTGCAGAAGCAAGCGTCAATCTTGGCGAATTGACGAACAACTGCACATATCATCAACTGGATTCTCTGCAGACTGGCTCGACCAACAATATCACTATCTACGTTTATGGACCCTTAACGTCAGGAAGGCAGCTTGGGTCTGCACAAATCGATTGGTCATTTGCATTCAACAGCTTTATGTATGGGTCCTCTCCATCTCACATCAGAACGTCCTGAGAATTTTTTTACAGCATTGGACAAAAGTCGAACGTGGCATCGAGCAGCGCTTCGTTACCTACACAAGCCAGCGCAGCTGGCAAAAACTCACCAGGAATGGTTGTTATTTCGTCTCTGATTTCTCTTTTGTTGGTACCCGTATTCTGGGTTTAGCCTGGGGCACCAATGACATTTTGAACTATACACATGTATGCGCTACGTTAGCTTGTATATCCACGGTTCCGCGTCATGAATCGAGTTTGTTACTGTGAATACGCGTCGACTGCACAAAAGAGCCAATCACTCCCCTCGGTTCCTTTCCTGCTGTTTCTGAGGCGAAGTATCGTCGTCGAAGACATGTATGACTCGTGCTCGATGGCATCGAATACAGATACAAAGTGCACACCGACGGGTCATCAATTCCTACTACTATAATAATCCGAATATCAGACCGCAGCGCCAGCGCTGGCCCAGGAAGGTGCTGGAAACTGGCTTTCTGACTTGGTATCACACTGGTATGGGGGCTATTTAGACACCTATTATATGAGAGCTTACATACTGCTCTACGACGTAGAGACAGTTCCACCGTGTTAGCTTGAACTGTGACAGCGACATCGACAGAGGGGTGCTCACGAACGATATCACTGATCTTGGCCGTATTCTGCGATAATTTTCGATAAACAACGGTCTAGTTAAGCCAATACACCATCTATCAGATGATCTTTCCACTTGCTACCTTTCCCAGGCATGACATCGCTTTCCACAACCTTTCTTTGTGCAACGAGGCTGGGAACTACAGAATAAGCTTTCAATCTTCCGCTTTCGATCAACCACGCTATGGCTTGGTCAATAGCTCGAGAGTAAGCGAACGGTGCATATTGCAGGTGCAAGAGAAGTCGCCGCGCACCCGTCCTCGTCAGTGCATAAGCGTGCGTACATTTCGGGCTGATTGACGGATACAGCTTGGATCGAGATGGTCCATGCAAGCTGAATAAAGGTTCTGATGTTGATTCTTTAGACCAACAGTGCCCTACATGGGAACGGTGAATCGTATAAATAATGTGACAAAGGCAGTAACTCGCCTAAAAACACAATATCCCATTTAGCTGGCAACGCGGACCAGAGATTGCGCAGCTGCCATTTGATATCAGATTCCATATCAACGTCGTCCTCGAGTATCAAAAACGAGCTCCGTGGACCAAATCCTTCCTCGTTTGAAATCAGACGGATGACTGAAAGATGAGAGTGCCAACAGGCGACTCGAGCTGGCGTAAGCAATAGATGCGATGGCAACTTTGCGGTGTATTTTTGAATGCTAAAGTTCTTGGTTGCGCAAGTCAGTGGTTGGATCGGCTCGGAAAGCCAGGTTTCGGTCAAACGTTGGATAGACGATGGCACAAGAAAGTCCAGGCTCCAGAGATCTAAGGGTTTCGTTGAGGCGACGGATGAGTCCAAGTCGTCAGGCCACGAAAAACTGCAATTGGATTTACTGTATCCACATTCTTCGCGAAGGGTCTTGACCCGTTGCATGATTGCGTGTACCAAAGAGCTGTCATTGGAGATAGCAGGAAAGTACGACCAACGGAGTTCCATGATCTTTCTCAGCCGTTCCATTTCTTGTCTTCGTTCCATGCGCCGCGGAAGTGACACGACATATATTTTTGAAATGACGCCAAGGGTTAAGCCATCCAAATGTGCTTGAATATCATTTGCGAGTCGTATCCGCGTCACAAGCTTAGCAGGAGATACAGAGTAGAGCCCTACGAGAAGGACGACAACAAAGCAGCCAAGCAGAACACGAACGAGTGTTCTCATCCGTGTGACGTCAGTCACAGTTACAGCGAGTTAAAATGTCTAATTACTAGGTCGCCTATGAGACTCCAAAATGTCATGCCCACCCTCGTCAAACTCCATCTGATACAATTCAACTTGTTCCTTAAACTCTTCCCTGCCCCAATCACATTCAAATTCCCTCCCACCAACTGACTCAAACACCTTCAAACCCTCCTCCCCAAATCTCTCATACAAGTCTCCCACAACCAACAGCATATTGTAAGGCCCACATACCAATTTATCAGACACATCCTTCCTGACCTTCCGGCCCCGATTTTGCAACTCCTGTGAGATCCAATTAATGTCATCCATATCGCTCTTCCTCTTTGTATCGCCCTGGTACCCATCAGTGCGCAGGTAATAACTGAGCACCTTTGAGCCTAACAGCACATCCAGATCAGGGACCTTGATGTCCCCAATGTCAGTGGTGAGGGACTTCAAGTTGATAGACTCAAAGTCAAATCGATGGGCAATTGTATTTAGGAGATCAATTTTCTCTATGTTTTTGTGTGCAGTCTCCTTGAGGACTGCCTCTTTGACAGCAGAGAACTCGTTGAAAGTGCCGTGGGGAATGAGTAGGTCAATGTCATTGGTGGTGCGGCCGGAGCCATGCAGGATGAGAGAAGATCCACCAACAAGGAGAAAGGGCTGTGGGGTTTTGTGCGTGACAGAAGCCAACAATTGCCTGATGTCGTTCATTGTGGAATCAACTTTGTCCATGACTGGCTTGTTGGAAGAATGCAACAAGAGAGCTAGCGCGCAGACAAGTCTAGGCAAACAGAAAAGACAACAACCACAAAGGGTCCAATCCCCAAATTTTGTTTCAACGTTTGAGCTTATAACCCCCGTAAGCTCAAAGATTTACCAACAGAAGGAAACTAAGTGACCGACACAACCATTTACTCTGCAATCATCTTAGTGTATTATCACCCCAGCACGAACAGCTTTCCAAGACATCCTTAAGTCGCCTGTGATGGTAATCTTCTGAGTGCCTTCTCAACAGGCGCCAATGCCACTGCTTCGTCAACTGTCAAAACTCCCTTCCTCAGTCCATCCCAAAGCTCCACAACTTTCCTGAGATTCTGTCGTCTCCTGAGAGGAAAATAATAATCCAAGAAGAACTTATCGGCTGGTGAGAGCTCCTTCAACGCATCAGGGTATTTGCCATGTAAGACCCATGCATTCACCGCTTGTAATTCGAAGCGACCGGGGGGAACAGAAACTTTGCGTCGTTGGGCAAGGACTGACACAAGTGCTGCAAGAGACAGAACAAGAATTCAGCATGCTAAAACCGTTCACAAACGGTATCCTCTTTCACTCACCCTCGAGATATGAAGCATATCTGGGTAGTCGGATCCCATCCACAACTATAGTTGCATCCTCTGTGATGTTGAAATGCCAATGACTTGCAGGAGCAAGAATGAGGTCTATGCCGTGACGATGCCGGGAAGAAAGCAGGCGCCATTCTACAGACTCTAGCCCATACGCGGCCGAGGCTAGGGCCTGCCGCATCATGTAGGCATTTTCATCCATTGGGAGGTCTTCATACCCATTCGCAAGCAATACCTTGTGCGCATCCTCGAACGCAGTGTCAAGAACGATGATGATAACTTGAATCCACAGGTCATCAGAGCCATAGAAGGCAGACGCAGGAGGGCCCACGAGACAAGCAGGGATGTTGTTGGCGTAGAGGATGTGGGCTGCTCGCCAATCCTTTTTTTGGATTGGAGTCAACTGAGAAGGGTAGCCGTTGTCGGCGGTATTTGCGATGGCCATGCTGTGATGTGACACGTGAAGGCTGTCCCCAAAGTTTCGGCTCGGGTTGATACTCTCATTCGAACGCGACAGAGAGACGCTCACGAACGATGTGTATTCTGCATTAAGCATCGCAGCCTAGTAGTTTGCAGCCCTGGGAGAAAGATCATCTGATAGACTCCATCGTCGTCATGTGAACTGGCACTTAAATACCTCTTCCTTCCTTCCGTCTCCTTGTCTCTTTCTACCGCCACACAATGGTCTTATCGCGACACAGTATGTCCTCCCAAACAGCAGCGGATCTCGCCTGACCTCGACTTCCTTTAGTTGACACCCAGTCTGTCATTGACAGCGCCAAAGAGCATCCCTACAAGAAACACCTTGCCCATGGAAAGCATATCTTCCATCCTCCGTCATACAGGCGTGACGAGGATGCAGCCGATGTCCCCAAATACACCATTCCTAAGCATGGTATCTCGTCCAAGGCTGCTTATCAACTCCTCCATGATGAGACGAACCTCGATGGAAATCCTACTCTGAACCTTGCCTCGTAAGCCTTCTTTTCTAACACGTCAAACAGGCTGTCAACAGCGCATACACTTAGTTTCGTGCACACCTGGATGCCTCCGGAGGCCGAGAAACTCTTCATTGAAAACATCAATAAGAATATCGTGGACCTCGACGAATACCCTGCGGCAGCTAACATACATAATAGATGTGTCTCGATGAGTACGTACGATGGATCCCCAGTTACAGTATTACATTTAAACGTTTAATCCAGTCGCTGATCTTTGGAAAGCACCCGAAGCCGGCAAGGCTATTGGGACAGCAACCGCGGGTTCTTCTGAAGCCATCATGCTCGGTGGTTTGGCACTGAAAAGGAGGTGGCAAGAGGCCCGAAAATCCGCGGGGAAAGATGCATCTAAACCCAACATCGTCTTCGGTGCGAATGCCCAAGTTGCTTTAGAAAAATTCGCAAGGTACCTTGCCTACGAATGGGGACATCGTGACTTCTAACGCATAGGTTATGAATAGATACTTTGAAGTGGAGACACGCCTCGTGCCCGTCAGGGCGTCCAATGGCTTCATCATGGACCCCAACGACGCATTGCAGTACATAGACGAAAACACAATCTGCGTTATGGTCATCCTGGGAAGCACCTATACTGGTCATTTTGAAAACGTGCAATTGATGAACGATCTTTGTGGGTTTATCCCCTCCTGTACAGCGCTATCAATAGCTGAGGATTTTGCTAGTGGACGACCTTCAGGCCCGCACAGGACTTGATATCCCCATCCATGTAGACGGCGCCTCAGGCGGATTTGTGGCGCCGTTTGCTTATCCGAGCCTCAAATGGAGCTTTGACGTTCCTCGTGTCGTGTCTATCAACACATCAGGCCATAAATTCGGACTTGTGTACCCGGGATTAGGTTGGATCCTGTGGAGGGATGAGAGTTACTTGCACAAAGATCTAATCTTTGAGCTTCGTACGTCTTTTCTTAGAAATTCTCGATCGCCGGCTCATCGCGGTTGAAAATAGATTATCTGGGAAGCACGGAATACACGTTCACCTTGTATGTACCAAATTATAGCTATGAGGCTATGAATAGCATTGAACAACCCTGCAGGAATTTCTCAAAGCCAGCTGCACCTGTGGTGGCTCAGATGTTCAACTTCCTAAACTTGGGATTTGATGGTTACGCAGACATTGCCCGAAAAGACCTTCGCAACGCTCGACTTTTGTCCAAAGCGCTAGAGAAGACTGGCTACTTCACTGTGAGTTTCACGACCGTCGATCCATGACTTTCACCTCATCAGAGGGTAAAATCTAGGTGTTCAGCGACATTCACAGGCCTATTTCAGATGCACACGTGCACAAGGACCACGATAACCCAGAAAATTACCAAAAGGGACTGCCGGTCGTCTCATTCAGGTAAAGCAGGATCTATCCTCATAGGGCCATTCTTACGGTATCGGCAGGCTAAGCGATGAATTCAAGCAGCAAAACCCCCACGTCCGACAAAGTTGGGTTCAGGTATGGCGGAACGTTTGACGAGTAGAGTCCATTTACAGGATAGCTTGCAGTTACTCCTTCGGACTAAGGGATGGATTGTGCCAAACTACAACGTGTGTATCAAGGAATTGCATCTGATGAGCTTTGACTAATGCCCAAGATAGGCACCCCCGAATGAACAGGATACTGAAATCCTTCGTGTAGTCGGTAAGCATGTTGTGTGATAATGCAAATGTGCATATACCCAATCATGTGTTCACTAGTTCGTGAAACGCTCAGCCAAGACCTTATCGAGTGTCTGCTCGTCGACGTGGTTGAGATTGTTGAAACCCTTGCGTGTATGTAGCCCTTGGTGTCTGCGCCGCGTCGCATTCTTGCTCACGTCGCTGCATGAAGCTCCGGACAATATCCTGGTGGGAGCTAACGCCACCCAGCAACAATGCATTCACCAACCCGATCGCAACCATGGTCGTCCTCACAAGGCCAAATTTGGCGGCGAACACACAAAAGAGCAAACACACGTTGGTTTCTCTCGGCATTGCTGAAAGGGCTGAGATACCAACTGCATCACTATATGATACAAAACAATATGCTTACGAGGAAAGGAATTGAAATGTATGCCTGTATTATAAGTAAAGGAATGTACATCAGTGAATGTGTCGTTTCTCCCATTTTGTGCAGGGCATCTGACAGCAAACACGAAATGAATTGCCTAGCGGGAAGAAAGCTGATCAGTTCATCGCAATAAGTACTCTGCAAGACCCATTAGATTAGAAAAGCTCTTCCTCCTCTGGTTTCCAATTCTTCGCTTGATCCCAATACCCGCGTAATCTGTCCCCCAAAAACTCCTTGGCGTCCCTGTCCGTCGGACAGCTCTTTGCCTTGAACGTGTTAAACACCCGGTCTCTCAACAGACCCTCCCAGACAAGCCAGCACTTGTTATCCTGCAAAGACGAACCATCTCCCTCCTGTCCGTTACCGGTGTTGACAGATTCGTCACGTGCAACGATTCCATTGACAGACGGACCCGCTTCTCCCTCCCCTTCTTCTTCCTCGAGCTCGACCTCCCCGCCTCTTGGACGGGCAGGCTCGGTCCAGGCTATGCGGTGCAGCATGAGACGTTTGTACTGCCTGATGAATTTGGCGCCGCCTTCCACATAGACGAGGTTGAACTGGGAGTTGAAGATGCAGACGCCGGACAGATTCATCTGCTCCGCGTTCCTGCGAACCTTGAACTGGTGCGCAGGATCCTGAAGTTTTGCGATCCTGATAAAGAGCGCGCGCAAGTGAGCCGTGAGGTTGGACGTAAAGGGTTTGCCGACATACTTGTACACAGCACCATATATACCCTTCTTGTCTTCCTCCGCCTTTTTGCCTTCAATCTTATCTCTCTTTTGATCGTCAGTCAACTTGCGCTCAGCATTCATCTTTTCATGCTGATGTTTTCTCATCGCGACTTCTCGCCGCACGCGCGCTTCCACGCGAGTGGGATCTTGCACCGCATCCGAAGTGAGAACCTTCATCAAGTTGGCGAGGCGAACTATCATCAACAGTCATGTTAATAGGATACCCAAGTCCAAAATAGTCTACAGACCTTTGGGAGGATCAGGCGGTAGCAAACCCATACGAATCCTATCACGCTTGTCCTGAAGAGCTTCTTTACGACGCAATCGCCTCATCTTCTTTTGTTCCTACTCCCAAGGTAAGCATTGCCGCTCGCAGATCACATGATATGCCATGCCATACCTTTGTCGTCAGTTTCATCGGTTTCAATGCAGCCTTGTCCTTGTCGCCAGGAGCTGGTATTGGAATGGGATGCTGGATATAAATTGTAATGGGAGAATCTGATCCGTCAAGATTCAAATATTCAGGCCCAAACTCCAGATCATCATAAGACTTGGTCGGCAATAGCGATGCATCCCACCATTCGGTCTCTGGAGGCGGAGGTCTCTGACGAAATCGCTCATTTAAGTAGATCATGACTAAAGATAAGATAGCCTACCTTGAGATTCTTCTCTATTACCATCTCGCCGTCAAAACCGGCCTTGCGTGCACTCTCCGCAATCCTTTGTTTAAGCGCTTCCAATTGGTTGTCTTGCCGTATCTGGTTAGCAAGTGCAATATACTTGCCCTTGGGGTTGAATCGAAACGACCGGCCGGAACGTTCCTTAGGGGCACCCTCAAAGCCCGTGTCTTTGACTGGAGCAGCATATGGGTTAGAACTTTCCGAGGTTTTGGTTGGAGGAGGCAGAGGGGGTGGCGTAGGAACGTTTCTTGCATTGGCCTGATTGAACATCAACTTTGAGTTGGATGACAGCTAAAAGAGCCTACCTTGATGGACGCAAACTTGGGCTGCATGGGTTTGTATCGATCCTTCTTGGACTGTGGAAGGGTTGGTGTCGTGTCCAGCAGCAAAGGATGAGCAGCCATTTTCAAGCCAGCGCCTTGGTGGGCTTGTTCCACAGGTGCACTCCCCTTCTTCTTGCTGTCCCGCGACATCGTCTGTGTTTAATGTAAGACGCCCAGAACATACATCAATCGTGACAAGGCTCACCATGTACGGGTTATCTTTGACCGCCAATTTGGTCTGCGCCTCGGCGACTCGACGCTTTGCTTCAGCAACACGGCGTGTCAGGTCATCCCCCATAGCTGGAGTTCCGGGGCCAGAAGGGCCTGCTGCAGAAGCTGTGCGGCTGGAGACGGACGAAGAAGGGGTAGGGACACTAGGTATGGGTGCAGCCGGTTTCACTGGTGTGGGCGCCGCGAACTTAGGTGTGAAAGTTGCCGGCCCTGTCCCGACTCCGAATGACGCATTCCGCATGGCCGCCAGTTTGGCCGCTATTTCGGCTCGTTTTTGAGCGATGAGGTCAGTGCTGGCACTTGACTGTTTTTGAGTCAGAGAAGACACCAAGGACATCCCGGGAACGAACTCACCCTTAATGAGTGCGTTGCACCGTTAGAGGACGTCTGGAGCAGAAAAGGTTATAGAAACATGTCAGAACGTATTGGCCAATTCACCTTTGAGATGCGGAGGAGGAAAAAATACTCACATCGCTGTTTGCAGAACCCGAGTCAGCGTTGTGTCAAAGGAAAGAGGCCGTAAGCAAACCTTTTCAGCTTCTTGCTGCTGACGGGGTCGCCATTGGTCTCCAGAGCACGTTTCCTGTCGCTCATGCTGCCTGAGGGTGTGGATGCGAAAGGCGGGACAAGTGATTACATAATCGCATGTTTTCTCTTTCGCGCGTCGCCAGCTCTGTTCTGCGTCTCCCCAAGCCGCCAAGCTTATTTGCCAGGGCTCGCAGCCAACTGGCGCCGCGCCAAGTCAAGCACATCAAGCGCCATAAAGGCCGCGTTCCAATACCCATAGGCGGATCAACCAAGGGTACCACGCTTACTTACGGCGACTATGGGATACGAATCAAGGGCAACGGGCATAGACTTACCGCCAAGCAGCTCACCACGGCGGAGGAAGTTATAAAACGAAAGGCCCGTGTCTTGAAGGGAATGAAGGTCTACCTTAGAGTATTCCCCGATATTCCCGTCTGTATCAAGGTCAGATATAATGGTTATATGCTCTTCGGATCGGTGTTGTTAGGTTTTTTAGGGCAACGAAACCCGTATGGGTAAAGGAAAAGGAACGTTCGAGTACTGGGCAACTCGGTTGGTTCATTTGTAGATCATTGTTGACTTGTCTGACGGTTCCTCTGCGCAGTGTCCCAACAGGACGTGTGATATTTGAGATTGGAGGTATTCCAATACGCGAGGAACTGGCCAGAGACAGTACGCGATTTCACCCTACAGCTATCTCAGTCTGACAATGACGCAGTTCTACGTCAAGCAGCTGCGAAACTCCCAACTCAAATGGAATTCATAACCCGGTCTACGCCGCCACGTCTGGGCAATTTAGTTCTTCATCCGCTCAAACCGTCCCCTGAAATCTCCATAGCCTCTTCTGTCCCACCCACGGCATAATTTGTATTTCTTACACAAAATTCCTCTAATTCAATGCATTGAGCTATCTCTGGTTCCAATGGTATTGGTAAATTTACTCAATCATCCAATTTGAAGTACTTCCACCCAACTCTTTCCTTGGACAAGTGGAACTAGCGTCATGGTCAGTTGAGCTTCTTTCAACACAATATAAGCCACTTACGCCGCTGCCATCGTTAGTAGCATGGGCATACAAGGAAGGATCCACAACAGGAGAGATACTGATAAAAAATAATCGTCAGCCAAGTAAACCCCACGAAACTGCAAATTTTTACCTGTATTCCCCCTCTGTTTCCGTTTCCTTCACTATCCACTCGTTGGGCTCCACGTTCTATATCAATCGCAGCACCGTCGGTAAAGACAGCGGGCCTATAAGAGTTGCCCGTTTTCTTGTGGTAAGCTCTGTATCGGGCATTGCCTAAGCTCTCGTAATATCACTTGAATATGCTATTTAGCATGGCAAACTCCGGTTCTGGAATGCACGTACCCCAATGTCTTCGTCGGCTTTATCTTGGTGGGCGTTAACTTGTTGCTTGTACCATCACTCTTTACTTCAGGTAGATGGCTACCCGCAGTGAAGTAGTACGTATATGTGCCAGTCGCCAGAAGGCCCGTTACACTGCATATCAAGGATGAGAAAAGGATTTGCTGCTTGGCACACAGTTCGTACGCCCTTTTTATCCTGCGACGACAGATTTGTTACATAAAAACCTAAGAATGCAGGTGACAAATTCTTACTTGAGAAGTCCTTGTATTGAACTGCCTAGTAAGCATCTTTCATTTGCTGTTGACGCGCGACAAGACAGGCAACATTCTCAAGCAAGAGCCGATTTACCCTGGTCAATTTGCAGTTCACGCAGTCTGTATGTCTGATTTGTCCCGATCAGTACACTCATCGGCTCAGCGCTGATTAGATTATCGCGATTATCTCCTGTGGAATCAAAGAAATTGAAAAATCGGCTTATCACAAGTCATTTTATAATGTGGCCTGATGCCACGCCAGTTTGTGCAGTTGGCGTTCGTCGTTAATTGCTGACATACCTCGGCTGCAGGTTTCTCCCACCTCCGCGTGCGGGAGAGTTCCTGTAAGAACAGAACATCGTCAGCCCAGTTTCCTGCTTGTGTATACGTTCTTCTGGTCTATCGTTCAAAGTCTTATAGTAGCATTACGCTCTTTCGTCACCCAGGTACTTTACTATGCAAGTAGAGCAGCCGCGGAGCAAAACGGATGCTGGGTGGGAGCGTACTGCAGCACGTACAGACCACTAGGACAAGAAAGGCAAGCATACCCATTTTTTAACATCTGTTTCCTTTTGATCCATTCGCTTGTTTGCTCATATGTCTTGTCCTAAAGAGTAACTGGTACTACACCTTCAAGCTTGCACCGAAAAAAAGTCGTCCTGGTTCATTTTCGAACCAATTCGCGAAAGTCAACCGCTTGTGCGATATTTCCGCGCGGGTCAGGTGGACGGCGCGCCTTCTGAGGGTCAAAGGGACTTCTCTTAATTCAGTCAGCACTTTGTCAAAGTCCTCGTGATAATCTCAATCGCACAGATGTTGAAATCCTGATGAGAATAAATCGCTCAAAATTCCGTTGCGCTTGAACGACAAAATGAGACAAGTCTCCATTTCTAGCTGTTTGCTCTTTCTTGGTGAATGACATCGTCTCCAAAAGTCAATGTTCCCTGTGAATATATGGATGTACGAGGTCCGTGTGAGCCTCCACTATAAATAGCAAACACGCTCTTCAAACACTGCGGCACTCGCTGGCTTGAATCAATGCTGGTGACGTCTAATCCACTTGGAAGAATCTGGCGGGAACGATCTGTGGTAAGTGATTTGCGCCACTGCTCCAACTGAATCCGTGCCGGGGCATGATTGAATAATTGGCCGATGGAATCACACACGATTTTGCGGCGTCAAAATCCTTTGCGTCTCAACTACTATACAAGGAAGCTAAAAGATCGCCATATGGCACAGGACTCGTGGGTAGGTTCGACGTCAACAGCGTTTAGGGCAGAATGAATTGTTTATCAGTCGTCTGCATGGAAGATGCGGACCCTCGTCATGTCAGAACCAGCATTGATTTGCAACTAGATACATGAATTTCAGGTGCCAAGAAGACATGGCAGGGCCTATTACTCACTTCGCCTTGGACTTTGACCGCGGACAGAAATAAGGTCGGATGCTGGGCAGGAGCGACGCTGTAGTAACTCATGAGGATAATGTTAAACAGGAAAGATATGCATACCAATATTCTCCTTTAACATCTGTTTCCTTGACGATCCATTCGCTATCAGTGGTCTCTCCGCTTATGCCGACAGCCATGTCTTGTCCAGGAACAATAACTGGGGACACATTCAAGATTCCATGCTTGCACCGAAACAAGTCGTCGCCGATCCTTTCCAGATGCCACTACCATGCAATGGTAAGTGAAAAGGCTCGAGCAGCGTAGAATACTGACCTTCACGTTATGGGATTGATGATCTTCTGTCAACGCAATCTTTGAAACATCATCGTTCACCATGGCATATTCGCCCGGTATATATGCCTGTCTGCAAAGGTCCAGTGGCGGCGCGCATGCTGGGTGGGGTGTCAAAGAGACTTGTCTCCTTGTTGAACTTTCTATATTGCTAAATACACTTCTAGTCAGGGGATTGTTCCCGTGACAGGGGCATGCACCACCACATTAATGCAAGACCGGACCGGCACCATAGTGCCTTTCAGGGCCACCGCGGCCAAGCTATGTCAATGCAACATTCAATTGTCTCGAGACGACATTACATAGACATTACACTGAGCTCCCATCGTATGACGTCATCGTCAAAGTGTCTCAGCCGCGAACGTTGGGTTTCCTATAAAACTGATTTACTCTCGATCCATCACTATCCCTCACTACTCCAACTGCCATCACGAACCCATGTCGGACAGTCATATCCAAGTAGGCGACGAAGGTAGTACTTGATGTCTGTCAAGCGTATCACGTACTGATACTCTGTTTCAGTGTCTTGGAATTGGGGCGGCGGGCGTCCGACTGGACAGGTCGCGGAGATTAAAACATCAGGCAAGCTCGAAATCGAATCGAAAGGCAAGCGCGTTCATAAGAACGCCGATGAGCATGATCCAGCGGTGCACGTCGAGCGTAGCGGGAACGATGTTGTCAAGCGCGCAAGTGAACTGAGTAGACTTCGCGGCGGTGGCGAAGGAGCAGCGGAAGAAACTGTCGCGCAAGGAGGCGGCGAAGGAGAAGCAGCGGGAGAGAGCGCCGTTCAGGGAGCAAAAGAGGCAACTGGAGAGGTTGTACAGGAGGGCGGCGAGAGCGGTGGCACGGCTACGGCCCCTGCGGATGCAGAAATCCAAGCTACCGGGGAGGGAGAAGAGGAGACAAAAAGGGGCTCAAAGAGAGGTGGTAAGGCGAGAGGAAAACGAGCCACAGCGGAGACGCGCAAGAAGCAGAGCGAAGCCGGCAAAAAGGGAGCTGCTGCAAGGAAAGCGAAAGCCAGTGAGAGAGGACGGGGAAAGGCTACTGCAGAAGAAGCGGTTGTTGGCGAAAAGCGCGAGCGGGAGGAAGGTAAAGACATCGAGGAGAGGGCGACAATGTCTGAGCAGGAAGTGGCTGCTGAGGAGGCGGCAGGCAAGGGGACGAAGAAGGCAAAGGTTGATCTGCAAGGCGAAGAGCCTGCCCCTGAATTAGATGTGTCAGGTGCAGAATTAGGCCACTCCGCAATCAGGAAAGAAGGGTGGACGGCGGGGCACGAGAGGCACAAAGGTTCAGAACGTTCAATGAGGCTCATACTAGCAGTACTTTACTACTTTACAGTAGCATCAGGGTGCCATCTTCACCCACGCTCTTTGCTGCATGGCAACTGTAGTCCTCCTTTTGGGAGCCGTTTTCGTCGCGAAGCTGCTCGTTGCCATCGCCGCTCTCACGAACATGAGAGTAGCGACTTACAACTTGAGATATGATGCCCTACCGGACAATCTCACCGTGCAAGATTCTCTCAATGCCCTTCCTGATCCTCTAATTCAGCCAAATTATCTTGCGATCCATCAGGAGCAACCGTGGAGTACGAGGCGCATTAGGATTGCTGCGGCTCTGTTATCTTCTGAAATCGATATCGCATGTGTGCAGTGTTCATGCCGGTGATGGAAGAAAGTCGTTCTAACGTCGTCCAGGCTTTCAGGAGGCATTGGTCAGGCAGGTCAATGACTTGTCGGAGTTGTTCGGGAGCAACTGGGGCTGGGTGAGCACAACGATCACGACATCTGATTTCTGACGCAACCGTTACAGGTTGGCGTCGGAAGGGATGATGGCGTGTCTGCGGGCGAATTTAGCCCGGTGTTTTACAAAAAGTGAGTTGATCAGCGGCCACGACGACGCTGGACGTTAACAGCTCTCCTAAAATCAGAAACGCATTCAAGCTTCTGTCAACAGATACGTTCTGGCTCTCGCAAGTTTCCTGAGCTGTCATGCAGTTTAGTACTTTGACCGACTGAGCATGCAGGAACGACCCCTTCCGGCCATCCAAGTATCCCGGTGCAGGTTCATTCCGGATCTGCACAGCCGCGCGTTTCTCTACAAATGACTCTGGGAAAGTGTTTACGATCCTTAATACGCATCTTGATGACCAGTCGGATGACCAGCGGAGGCTCGCCGCGTCCATGTTGTTGGTGCGGGCGAGATACGAGGCTGTGAACTCCCCGGGACCCGTTTTTGTCATTGGCGATTTCAACAGGTGGGTGTAAAAAACCTCATTCTTGCTAGCCTCTCGACTGAAAGAGCGCCATAGCCCACCCACTGGTCGCGATTCCGGCGCGTACAGTATCGTCACCGGCTCCCTCCGCCCTGTTCCCGTCAAGTTCGACATTTTCGGACAAGTATGCCGTGAGGATCCGACCAGCTGCCGAATTTTACCGTGTTGGACCTGCGTGCGACGACTCTCAGGCAGAACGTTTCGACGAACTATGCCACCTTTACTGATTTCACGGCGCCTGGCGATACATCGCAATGGCAAAGGATTGATTTCGTTTTTGGTGCGAATAACATGGGATGGTGAGTCTATCTATTCAGAACACGCATAGGTTGTGTATTTAAGAGTTCGCTCGGTTACAGGAATTCAACTCGGTATTTCGTGGGGACCTCATTGTCGGATGACGGCGTGCTGTCAAGCGATCACAGACCAGTCTTTGCGGACATTTCTTTCTGATGGGTGTATATAGAAGCAAGTCACGCATCACAGTGTGACGGAATCCATATGTAACCTAATTGGCAGAATCTCCCTCACGACGCTCCGTTACCTTGCATTTCACCAAGATAACCCCATGCGCGATGTCCAGGTATATTTGACGTATGCCGCGCCAAAGCGTTTGCAAATGACGCCGAATTTCAGTTGACTTGTATTGGCAAGGACAAACTATTCATATCCGAACTAAATATATGCGTCCATGAATGTTACACAAATGTTTTTCCAAACTTATAGCAAGGCCTCAACTGCTGCGTCTCTGTGCGTCTGGGCGCTCCAGCTCAAGCAAGGTTCATCATTACATGCATTAAATATAACTGTACGTCGGGCTTGGAGAGAGAGAGTAAGGAAAAAAATACAAGTATGTGTCGAACTACAGATTCTTACACCATTCACCTGCTCATCAAATCATTTGCAGCCTCTTCTCATTCTCGGTCGCGCTGGCTACTGAAGAACTTCTTTGCACGAGAGTAACCGTGCAGCTCTCTTCGTCGTCTACCAGCCATGTACCGTGGGGTCCAAGTGCTCGACGAACAGGTTCGGAGCACGGCGAGTCCGATGTTTTTAGATCCCGCTCCCATGGAATCGTGTTATCTACAGCGAGAGGACGTCGAGCTCCTTTAAGTGCATCCGACGGCCTCGGGTGGTGCTTCTCTCGACGTTGGGGTGCATGCTGAATGGAGGGAGAAAGTGTTTGCATAGTTGACACTGGAGTGATAAAGCCACCCTGTTGAGGAAGTTCCTCGGTGCTATCGGGGCATGGGGAGGAAGGGCTAGATTTGGCCTTGACACTCTCGTCGGTCCTCGGGATAAACCCAACGCCAGTGCTTCCCTTCACCTGTGTCAGACGTGGTGACGCGCACGACGGTCCCCTCGCGAGGTGTGGATTTGTCTTGTCCTCCAGACGTTATCATGGTTAAAGAATAAGGCTTATCTCGATTTCGACGAGCGCGTTGACTGCGCGTAGTTACCGGCATATTCTGAGCAAGTTGGAAACGTGAGGACCGAACTTTCGGCTGATACACTGAAGTTGAGTGAGTGCCATCTGGTGCGGTACTTTTATGCAATTCGTCTTAACAGTTGTTAAGCGGTCGCGGGTTCCTTTGTAAAGCTGCTTGCGCAACCAGCCACCTTTATTCTCAGACAAAAGAAAACGCGTTGTGACTCGACCACCAATTGATGAGTTGGAGATGGTGCGGCCCCGCTTGTTCGGTCTCACGCTAAAACTGCACCGATACGTGTTCACTGTGCAGTTTTTCGCAGTGCCGCGAAATCTTGCTTTGCATGTCGCGGCAGGTCGACCATGGACGCTTTGCAAGCTTTAAGCCATCAGGAGCCGATCATCATGATGTACAACAGAAAATCAAGACAACCCTTATTATGTGCCGCTTAGGCCACTGACGTTTCTATCTTTTCTGACGTTTCACGGAAAACGTCAGCAAATCATAAACAAGCTATTTTAAGATTCCATTTCCATTTACGGACATGAACGGTTTGGCACCGCTTTATACATACCTATCATTCGCCTCAAGTTGCTGGAATGGGCTGGGTAAGCGACTGTTATTTAAACTCCAACAAATTTGACGATTTTCTCTTGGTGGTAACCCTCCGAATTCAATAACCACAAGGCACTGTTGTTCTGATATAGCGTAAGCCCTTCCCCATTGTTTACCACACCAACAAAACCAATGAATGCATAATATTAGAATCAAGATGTCCGGTAACACTAGCAAGAAAGCGCACTCCAAGTTCAAACCACACCCCATCTTTGGCACGAATCCATTGAAACCCATCCTTCAGTTCTTTTCCCCCAAGAAGAAGAAGTCGGATGAGTCACACCCAATGCCGGTTGTCCATCAATATGACTCGATTGACCTCCCCGGCTCTTACCCACTCGGCCCGAATCTCCGCAAACGGGACAGTACGAGTAGCAGCGAAGCACAATCATCGTCATCCTCCTCTCAGAGCAGCGATGAACGTCGTAAGCGACGCATAGAGCGTACGAAGAGTCGAATGGCAGTCCCAACTCCACGCCACGCGACTTCTGGTCCGAAAGCTTCGACGCGTCGCTCCTCCAAATCAAGTAAATCCAGGTCGTTTGAGCACCTGAGTAAGGAGGCTCTAGAGACAGGTCAAACCTATCGCTGATCTCACTGACGACGACCACATATTTGTCGATCAATTGGAGAAGTTTACGCGTACTCATGGATACAGAACCGAGTTGGTATCGGGACGCGACACGGCAGACCGAGCGCGTCTTTACGCGCCAGAGATGATTCGGCAACGCGACGAGAAACTGGCAAAGCTACTCGAGGAAGAGAAGGAGGCGAGAAATCGGCTGGAGAAGCAGAAGGCAGAGGAGAAGCTACGGGACGTGACGCGAAAGATGGAGCAGCGGCAGAGGAAGGCGGTGATCTACAAGGCTACTCAAGCTGTGGAGGAGCAGGTCAAAGAAGGAGAGATAAGGAGGGAACGAACTCGGGAGCTGATACTCATGCTGAACAAGAGCGAACTCGATATCATGGCCAACTCCCAGACTGCGGATAAGGAGTACCTTCGTGCTGAGCTCGAGAAAATCGCGTCGACGCGTAAACAGCTGGCGGAAGAGCAAGCCGCGACGCGTCAGCAGTCTGCGGAGGTCGCCAAGGCACGCGCAGAGCTAGAAGAGATGGAGGCGCGCTTGCAAGGAGAGGAAGAGGCAGCTCGCGTCCAGGCTGTACAAGCATCGTCACAGTTAAGCGAAATAGCGTGCGTTTATCATCAGCTCCAACAACAGATTCGTCTGCTACAGGACGAGAAGGAAGCAGCGCAGAGAAAAAGTGACGACGTCCTCTTCCAGGCACGCATGCAGACGAGAAGGATTAGGCAAGTCCACGAGAAGGCTCTGCGCGAGACTCGCGAACAGAGTGCCCGAAGCGTGGCGGAAGCTGTGATTCTGTTCCAAGCTAGACTGGACGAAGAGGCACTGGCTCGTAGACGCGCAGAAGAGCATGCGGCTGCAGTCACAGCTGCGGCAGAAGCTGCCGTTGCTGCCTCTGCCCAGCAACCACACGCTCTCCAGGACTGGCAGTGGCAGCCTCCTCCACCGTATGAACTAGCTCCTCCAGCGCCTCCCCCGTTTGTCATGTCAGACGCAGATCGCATCGTTCTATACGAACGCAAATGGGAAGCTTTGCAAGGAGAAACCGAGGTTATCTTCTTCCAGCAAGTACCGTGGCCCGTCTTGATCGACCTTCTACACCCCGACCAGCTCGATATTGCAGGACGTCCGAATATTCATTACCAATGACATGCATGCTTACCTACCTGGAATGGTGGGAAAAACGCTTCGCGAGCGCATCAAGCTGGAAATGCTCAGGTGGCATCCCGACAAGTTTGACACTCGTGTTCTTCCGAAAGTAGAGCCCGCACACAGACAAGCCGTTAAGGAAACCGCCGAAAAGGTGGCAAGGATGTTGACAGCATTTAATGCGCGATATAACCGAGTGAATCCTACGTTTATTTCAGTAATACATGGGTCACTCGTTTATGCTTTACGTATCATTAAAATATCCTACGCTCATTGATTACCCCATTTCTCAAATTCTTTTGCATCGTGTATAACAGTTCAATGGTAATTTACTGGAACGACGGAATATCCTCGTAAGCATAATGAAAATATTTTATCAAGATCTACGTATTTTGATTTCCAGCGCTCTGAATGGTATATATAAGAGAGCGCTGAGCGCAAATGCCACTTCGAATCCTATATCACCAGTGATCTTAGCTATAGGTCCTGTGTACCATGCTTGTGCCATGCAAGGGATGACCAAGCCAAATGAAACGATACCAGCACCAAGGGCAGGCGATACCCGATGGCAACGGTCTGACCTTGTTCCAATGATGGACATCATAGTTTTGAAAATCGTTCCGCCTGAAAACAAGATGCTCGATCACGATGACACCGACATATGCGGACGCCCAATATCCAATGATGCCCAGAAAATTTCCAAGCGTGACGTAGAATCTGTGAGCACCAACGATAGAAATTGGAATGACACTAATTAATAAAGGTCAGCATCACGAAATAGCTGTAAGAGTGATATGGACATTGAATGAACACTGACATGGCCGTTGCGACGATAGAGAAAACATATCTTGGGACAACGACCAAGAAAGGCATGAACACTTGCAAGTTTAGAGAAATGGAGTAAAAAGTGGCAGCGATGTTTCCCGCGACTGACAGACTGAGAAGGACAGTTAAGAACTTCCCGAATCCACCAGTCGGGCTCAACATGGCAGCCAGGAGGCCACCGACATTTCCACCTTGGTAACCATGATTCCATGACGCCACATTCGTCGACGCAATCGCTGCTGCTGCACCCAATACCTGAAGCGTGACCTGCTCAAGTCAGGTTGGCTTGATTATAAGTCCATCGGTGTAACACATACTGCAGGAAAGAAAAGGCCAAGAAACGAATAAATGAATGTTTTCCAGCTATGTATGTGTCGATGAATGTCTTTACGGTCGAACCAATCCTTACCTAGAAGTTTCGGGATGAAAGTACGCCGTGAAATCGGAACTGAGTGGCGAATATGTGATAGAGAAACCCGCAATTGTCGATGCAAAGCTCAAAATGGATGCAGCCGAAGCGGGTTGTTGTGGTCCTGGAGCCGACAAATTCTTTCCTCCTACTCCGAGCGCAACAAGAAATGTGATGAAGACAGGTATCCATGCGATTCGTTCGTACCTAAATGATCGGAAGTCATGTCTGCCAATCGACTATGAAAACGGGAAAAAATACCATACGAGGACTTTCATTCCACAAAAGGAAACCTATTTTTTCATGAAGAGCGTCGGACAACTTCGGAAAGAAACAAGATTCATACCAAAAGCGACACCACAGCAACAATCACAATTCCGATACTTAGTTTGCGTCAGCTGTATCGTGTTTATACAGTTTAAAATACTCACGTCCAGCTGAGGTGGCCATCCGACACGCTTGACAACGCTTGGCCACCAAGAATACAGTCAAGAATACAGAAGCCGAACATCCCAATAAGGTTAAGTATACAGGGTATGATGATGCCATAATATCTGCAAGTTCTATCATGACGCGTGTTCAAAAAAGGAACCGTTGTCCACACCCGAAGGAATATCGCGAGGCAATCATTTGCCTCATGCCTAATTTGGGGCCCCATGTCGTGCTTCGGAAGATTTCGATTAAATGCTTGGTATATGGAATGGACGGGACGTACAGATATGCTGGAGGCGCACAACATAACAACTCAAAGAACAAGATACACAAGCATGAGTCACGAAGTCCTAACCCAAAGACGACAGGGCCAAGGGTTCCTGATGAAAAGCTGCAAATAATGGGATCAACACGTTTGCAACGGGAAGCAAAATTTGACCGTACGACAAGATGTTGAAATTCACAGTAAAAAATATGAAGAATATCTTGAAAATTTGCTTGTCGGTTCGTTCTTCCACTGGCACCGGTCGAACGCCTTCACATATGGGTTGGTCAAACCAGGCGCACGAGATGGGGACAATGTACCTCTAGACTCTACACCCCATGTTCGAAGATATCCCGTCCAATGATCAAAGAACTTGAGGTCTTGACTATCAACAGATTTCGCTGAAGTTTTTTCCAGATTTTCCAGATCTTCTGCCATCGCGAAGACACTGAATCTAGGGGATGGTGTCACGCATCTAAAAATGCTTATCAACTTATTATAGTCGTTTTCAGATAAGTTGGCCGGCTGGGAAATTCAAAAAAAAAAAACCCACGCAAAGAATCAGTCATAACTCGCACCAAATGACATAAAAATTAGTGCATTAGAACCGGAATAATCAGTACTTGTAGTCTATTATCATCCGAGAATAAGAATATCATATCTCGGAATACATCCTGAGGCAGCATAATACCAATACCTCCGAAACATAAAGATATTGAGTTCGGTCTGCTACAGAATGAAAGTGTAAATTATTCCGGTTCCAATGCACTAATGTTTATGTCCTTTGGTGAAGAACTCGGCGAGTTATGATCGATTGTTTGCGTGGGTGTTTTTTTCGGAATATCCCAGCGGGTCAACTTATCTGAAAACGAAAATAACCTTTCCTGCCAAATTTGTCATGTCTCCAAATATCTTCCACCCGTGAGAATGCGTCTAGCCTGTCTCGTCACGAAATGTAACTCGTTGCAAGAACATGGCATACAGGAGCTATAACCAAGACTACCGGTGATGTAGGATTCGAAATGGCATTTACGCTTAGTATTCTTTTATACATGCCATTCGGAGCTAAGGTACTTTTATAAATGTTGTTATTTTCAGACTTCGTAATTCCAGTCTCTAGTAGGCCACACGCGGGAGCGCTCGGCTTCTTAGCCTAAGACTTTTTCAATATGACCAATTTCCATGCCAAAGAACTACGGTAGCAACAGACATAAGTTCGATGTTCATACTTGCAAGGGATGATCAAGCCGAGTGAAGCGATGCCAGCGCCAAGAGCAGCGATACCCGACGGTAGCAGTTTGGCCTTGTTCCAATGATGGACATCGTAGTTTTGAAAATCATTCCGCCTGAAAACGAGATGCTCAATGGAAATAACACCGACATACACCGATGCCCGATATCCAATGATGCCCAGGAAATTTCCAAGCGTGACATAGAATCTGTGAGCCCCAAACTGGAATGGCACTAATCATAAAGGTCAGCATGACAGAACAACTTCATGAATGAGGTGAACACTAAATGAACACCGACATGGCCGTTGCGACGATGGAGAAAACAGTATCTTGGCACAACGATCAAGAAAGGCATGAACACTTGCAAGTTTAGTAAAAACCAGCTGGCGAGGTTGCCTGCTACTGACAGAGAAGGACGGTCAAGAACTTCCCGAATTTATCAGTCGGGCTTAGCATGGCAGCCAGAAGGTCATAACCATCACTCCATGACGTCACATTTGTTGACGCAGCGATACTTGGAGCGCGACCTTTTCATTTCAGGCTAGCTATCCTATGATTTTGATGGCAACACATACCGTTGGCAAAAAAAATCCGAGATACGAGTAAAGAAAAACTTTCCAGCTATGCGTGTGTTAATGAATGCTCTTACAGCAATTCCTCTTACTCCAAGCACGACAAGAAATGTGATGAAAACAGGTATCCATGCAATCCGCTCGTACCTAGATGATAAAGAGTGCTACTCGATTAGGAATGCCACATAAGGGTCTTCGTTCCACAAAAGAAACTTATTTTTCGTCATGCAGGGTCGGAAATGACGCAATACTCATATCAAGAGCGACACAATAATGACGATTCCAATACTTGGTTCGCGTTAGCTGTATCGTAATCGTACGGTTTTAAAAAACTCACGTCCAGCTAGACAAGATTTGGTCACCGACAATACAGTTGAAGACGGAGAAGCTGCAAATCCCAACAAGGTTAGGGACACAAGGTATGATGACGCCATAATGTTATCACGACTCGTGTTCAAGAAAGAAGAGGTTGCCTGTACACATCCGAAAGAATATCGCGAGGCTATCATTTGGGACCCCATGCCGTGCTTTATACGTTTGTAATTGAAAAGTCGGCATACGGAATAGAGGCGACGCACAAATATGCTGGAAGCAAATAGCATAGCGACTTAAAGAACAAGATACACAAGCATGAGTCACGAAGTCCTAAACCAAAGACAGCAAGAATGTAATAAGCACGGCATACCTCAGGACTTTACACCCCAAGTGCGAAAGATATTGGGTCCAGCGGCCGAAGAAGCTTGAGGTCTTGACTTTCAACGGATTTCTCTGAAATACGCCCCAGTTCCTCTGATATCGGATGCAAAGAGATGCTAGGGGACGGAGTCACACGTCTAAGAATGCTTCATGAAGATATTTATAAATCCAAAGTAACGTTCCAACTGCATATGGTGTTTCAATTCTTCCATTGATCCGTTGACGCTTGAGCGCTTAAGCACAGGTATATAATTATCGCATAAGTAAATGAGGAAGTTTCAGTATCGAGGGCTGTCCTTCAGGGTTGAGATGGCGCTGTCCACTCTTTCCACACCCAAGTGCAGAGACACGATTGGCATTATAACATCTAGTAATTAAAATCCAAATGAGACCGATGCGATAAGTACTTACTTCCAGATTTATCGCTTATCCACCGACTTAAGGCGGAGCGAAGGGGCGACAAAAAAGTCTTATCGATGTTATCAATGATGTCACGATCGCGAATACCAGTCTAATGGGGAGAAAGATTAGAAAGGCAACAGTAACCATCGCACCAAAATGCTGCACCTTATTGCTCCTATCCCTCAGCAGGAGCACGTAATACAACGACAAACATTCCACTAGTCTGCTTGTTTCGTATGATTCACAGAGTTCCTGGGCGCTGTAATTTTTGGAAAGATAATCTGGAGGATTGGGGCGGAAGAGTACCGGTCCAAATGCTTGCAAAAAAATACGAGAAGCAAACATGCTTGGAGAGCTGGAGGACAATCCTTCCAGCACAGCTTCTTTCACGAGCCCTACTGCGGCTGTTCGCATCTGAGGTAAATGTCGATCGGTCGTCAACTCTTTCAGTGCTTCCATACGTAACGTCGGTGGAGAACGGGATAATACAAGCGCCAGGATGCGGAAAGGATTGATGTCTGATTGTCGGATCTGGATGGGTACTGGCAACGGAGGCTAGCATTGTGCATAAGGGGGTGATGACATCGGGTGATAGGGTCGTCTCCTTTATGCTATAGAGTAACTTCAACAATAGAGCAACACATTCATCAAGCGCAACGCCAGATCGGAAAGCGGGTACTATCGTGGGCAACAATTTCTCCAGCAACGCACTTTGAGTGAACATCTTGGAATCTGTATGCGCCATTATAATGAGATGGCCAGCGCATGGTTTAAACACCAGCGCATCCGGCACGTATCCAATTGCACTAGCAGCTTGCTAGGTACGTCGACCACACTCACTACGAATTTGACTGCAAACGAGGACATACTCACGATCGCAAGCTGGACCGCTTGTTCACCGGCTTCCCAGTGTGGCTCTAGATTTGTGTCCACAAGGAGTCGCGGGTAGTGCGCAGCGAATGAGCGCCGTGCAACGCATGACTGAATGCAGTGTGCACAAGCGACAAGGACAGTCGTCAATAAATCCATCAAAATTATCTATATCCAGGTAGATCATATCAAAAGGAAATCTGACCAGGAAACATCACTTACGTCGCATAAGGACTGTTCTCTATCGTTGTCAGTGACAGATTTGACCCACAAATTGGCCATCTGGACAAAGTTTGATGTGCGTTCTATGATGGAACGGCCTTGCGCAATGGAACATCCTTCTCCAAGTGCTTGAACTACTTTCGCAAGGTCCGAAATAAGTGGCCGTAAGGTTTCTGAAGCTGTCTTGCGGCGGAGCTTTAATCGAGGTACAGCTAACACCGGTTTCGTCAATGCCCAAATGCGCTTTTAAAAAATGCGTACCCGAAGCATACACATCGATCAGAACTGTCAGCTGATCCAGAGGAGACTGGTGACCATTGTCTGACTGGATTTCGATGTTCTCCAGCCGTTCTAGGGCTTCTTGAGCAGCTATGACGATCTCTTTGGCTGGGCTGCAATTACTGAGCAGGGTGATGATATCTCTGGCAGCGGGGTCTGTCGATAAAAGAAGACAAGACAATGCATCCAATGGACTCTAAGGCGGACTTGAGCAAATTGCGCAGGTGCTCAAACTCGCTGACGGACGAGGAATGAAGATCCATGATAATTGTGGATCAAACGAGATATTTCGCTCAGTGGTAGACGCGGGTGTTCATCATGCACGGCGGAAGTGATAAGAGCGAGTAACTCTGCACATACATCCTATTATCCAACAAGATTGACAAACAGACGGGTTGTACAGATCTGAAATACCTCTTCGCTGGCGTCTTTGCAGAGATCAAGCGCGTTCAATAGGCCTTGTGAAACTGTCATGATTTGACATTGGCTAATGGCGTTTGTTTGCGTCTGTTATGGGCGAGGCTTCATAAAGTCTCGATTTTACAGTCAATGTGCAGTGCAAGTAGTTATGATGGCGAAGAAAGCACACCGACACCCAATTACGGATGTAACCCGTGTACGTCATGATAAATGCCACAGTAGTGATGATTAGGATCAACTGGAATTTCCGGTTCATGACCTGTGTGCTTTGCATATCTCAACTCGCCAACCAACCGTCCCTTGTAAATGTAACTAGGCTGTCCCAAAAAGGCGTAGTCCCTTATATCTCTGTGAACCTTCGGACTGAAAGATAATCAATAAATAAGTGATGAGCATCATGAATACTCGTACCGTCGATGAATAGCATAGAGATCATCATAGTCTACTTCAGCACTTTCCATGATTTGTTCTACATCTTCAGGTGAATGTCCCGGAAGCTCCGACTACTTTTCGCCCAAGTTGCGTATCAGAATATACCGTTTGTTTCCGTGTTTGATGCAACCTATAACCTGATGCACTGACGCCAAACCATTAAGTTCTTTCTCGAGTAACGGTTCGGTCCATGGCTCGGGGGACGAGGTAAACTCGGGGATGTGTCGCATGAGCCCTCCTATGGTGACAACTTTCACGACGAACGAACCAGCCCACTGATGGCCGAAAATGTGGTTTTTGGTTATGTAAATCAAGGCTGAGCCACCCTCATTCTCTACGGGGATCATATTTCCTTCTTTCAACAAAACTTCCAGGATCTGATAAGGCAAGCATTGGCCCTCGTGAAGCTGGAAAGGCGAATGTCAGCGGAATGACGGGAGAACGAGTGGTTCGGTATAACCGCCAATTGCCAGTGGCCGTTGGATTGCCACGAGGTACCTGGGTGAAAGTTGAGCTTTGAATGTACGCAAGGAAGGCAGTGTGATACGTACAATGTCAGGGCTTATCGAGGTGCGTTTAATTTTCTTGGAGGCAAGTCTTTTCTATGAGCGGAATAAGTGACGTGCGAAAGCAGATGCGAGTGCCTACCGATAATGAGGTAGTACGATGGCCTTCGTGGTGTAGCTGTACGGCACTTGCAACTCCAGCGAGAAGGAGCAAGACGAACGCCTTGGGTCGCATTGGATAACGTTCTTGAAGTCGATGGAAAGAACCGTTGAGTAATTTATGACTTGGAGATGAGCCACCGCCTTCACCCCTTAAGGAGTAACATGTTCGACCTGCAACAGAATGTCGCACGTGGCTCGTTGAAGGCCGTTGAACGGCATGCACCTACATCAAAAAACACAATCCGTGTGCTAATGCTTCGCCCCCTCACCCCTGGACAGATTGACTGATGTATTATGCCTTGATCGTTGACCAACACTTGTGCAACAACACTTGTGGCCGTGTAGTAGCAACAATTCTGTAGAAGACAAATCTGCGTCAGCTTGACGAGAACTTGAGTAATTTTCGGCGCGGCGATGCCAGAAGGCTAAACTTTCGGCGTGACCGCGTGACCTCCAGGCTCAACATTTTTTTTTATTTACGAATAGAAATGTATTAGAAACTAAGGTAGCGTATACTACTATATCAACCGGACAGATTACTGCCGGAAAGTACATATGCTTTGCATAGAAAAACAAAGACGGATGTGTGAGACAGACAACAAAAGAAACAAAACTGCTAAACTAGCAACGGGCATTTAAAATCCAATGAAATCAATATCTTCAAAAGATCGGTTGTCTTTCAAAAAATTGGCAATGGCCACCCAATTATTTCGTTAACGAACCAAAGAGGGAATAGAAAAAAATTTATGAGAGTAAAACACGCACCTGCACATGATATGTTCCCGCGTGAACCAGGGCTTCCATGCTTAATGAATGCTCTTGCGAGATTCAACTAGCCACTGCTTGGGCGAGGAAAACCTCTCCCTGTGCTCTTCCATGACTGTGGGATGTATCTCAGTGCTTCCTCCCTGCGCTGCTTGCGCAGCTCCCCATATGGTAGCCCAGGCCCCTGAGGCAGGCTCAACATCCATCCCCTGCAGGTTATTGAGCTTTCCGCAGTAGAGATTGTTGATTGACAAAGGCACATAACCTTGGTGGCAACCGCTGGTCTTGCATAGATTTCCTTTCCTCCTCCGAGTTTACCTCTCACATTCGAGTCAGAGACTGATGCAGGGACAGCGACTCCATGCCGCCACAGTGACCTTTCTCTAAAATTCATTGCTATCCCAACACAAACATTGGAATAGCAAGCGCGCATAGGAGCCGATGTCCCTCAGCACGCGTGCAACCGTACACACCCTATATCAGCGTCGTCACTTCATTTTTAAACTGTACTTCATCCGTTCACATTAACTATCATACCATAGCAGAGTAATTCTGAGTTTATACCTACATTGACAATACACTACTGTAGTTAGTTCAGTGACTCCGTCAGAAGTTAGCATTACGTCGCACGATGGCCTGTCCTTGTACGTCAAGATTTGAAATGCCACAATAGTGTTGATTAGGATCGACTGGTTTTTTCGGTTCATGCCCTGTATGCTCTGCATATCTCCACTCGCCGACCAACGCTCCGTTGCGAATGTCACCAAGCCATTCCGAAAAGACGCAGTCCCTTATATCTCTGTGAACCTTCGAACTGAAAAAAGATAATCAATAAATAAGTGATGAGCATCATGAGAGTACTCGTACCGTCGCCGAATAGCATAGAGATCATCATACTCTCCCTCAGTTTTTTCAATGATCTGTCCTGCACGTCCTTCAGGTGGATGTCCTGAGAGCTCCGACCACTCTTTGCCCATGTTATGCATCAGAATATACCGTTTGTTTCCGCGTTTGATGCAGCCTATAAGATGATGCACCGACGCCAAACCATCAAGTTCTTTCTTGAGTAATGGTTCGGTCCATGGCTCGGGGGACGAGGTAAACTCGGGGATGTGTCGCATGAGCCCTCCTATGGTGACGACTTTCACGACGAACGTATTGAAATAATCGGAAAATATGTTAAATTTGGTTCTGAAAATCAAAGCTGAGCCGCCCTTATTCTCTACGGGGAACATGTTTCCTTTTTTTAACAATTCGTTCAGGATTTGATCAGGCATGCATTGGCCCCTGTGAAGCTGGAAAGGCGGATGTCAGCGGAATGACGGGAGAACGAGTGGTCTGGTATAACCGCCAATTGCCCCTCCGTCGGAAAGTTTGCCATTGACTTGCCACGAGGTACCTGGGTGAAAGTTGAGCTTTGAATGTACGCAAAGAAGGCAGTGTGATACGTACAATGTCAGGGCTTATCGAGGCGCGCTTAAATTTCTTGGAGGCAAGTCGCTTCTATGAAATATGCGGAATAAGTGACGTGCGAAAGCAATGGGAGTGCTTACCGATAACGAGGTAACACGATGGCCTTCGTGGTATAGCTGTACGGCGCTTGTAACTCCAGCGAGAAGGAGCAAGAAGAATGCATTGGGTCGCATTGGATAACGTTCTTGGAGTCGGTGGAGAGCCGCTCTTATCTGCAATTCTCTTATCTGTCGAGTAATTTGACTTGGAGATGAAACTGCCGATAGTTGAAGACGGATGGGTTTTCGTCGCGACATAATGCTTATCTTGCATGCGGCCCGTGTTGAACAGCATGGACCTATATTCCTCCTGGAGACTGATTGATTGATGCATTGTGCCTTATCTTTGACCAGTACTTGCGTCTGGTTGGCGATAACTTGAGTGATTGTGGCTTCAGCGATAGCACAGCCACAAGCATCAACCTTTCTTATCATCCATGGCATCTTTTTCGGATAGACCCATCAAGAAGCTCCTTCTCTTCGATGTTGACGGCACTCTTACCCTTGCTCGTCAGGTTCGCGGCTTCCGTCACGACTCATTGGAAATGTGTACTCAACCAGGGTGTAGGCGGCGACGCAGGAGACGATCTACACCCTCCGTGCATTGCGCAAAAAGCTCGCAATTGGCTTCGTTGGGGGTTCAGATATGGTCAAAATCACAGAGCAGTTGTCCGTGGAAGGTAGCGATGGTATGGTACATCGCCCGAATTCATGACCGAGAACTAGGTTTGCTGAACGCCTCCTAGCCATTCAGGATTTTGACTACGCTTTCGCCGAGAACGGGTTAACGGCATATAAATTCGGCCAACCTTTGCAATCTCAATCCTTTATAATGTTTATCGGCGAGGAGAGGTATAAAGTACTGGTCAACTTTATACTGCAGTATCTCGCAGGCTTGGATATACCGATCAAGAGGTTACTTTATGCTGATTTACTCTCTTATTCAACATACTGACATGACACGTGGAGAGGCACGTTTATCGAATTTCGCAATGGCATGATCAATGTCAGTCCGATTGGTCGAAACGCGACGTGAGTCTCGCTAACCTTGTATGTGACCTTGATATAACCCCATACAGTATCCAAGAACGGCTTGATTTCCAGGCTTATGACAGAGTAAGATATCAGATATAGCGTACGATTTGTAAATTCTAAGCTTTGTCTTAGCAACACGGCGTTAGGGCAGCCTTTGTCAAAGTTCTGCAAGAGAAATTTGCAGATTATGGTCTCACGTTCGCAATAGGCGGTCAGATATCATTTGACGTGTTTCCCAACGGATGGGATAAAACATATGCACTTAGACATGTAGAGAACGAGGGCTTTGAAGAGATTCATTTCTTCGGAGATAAGACATACGAGGTGAGTTGTGCTCGTCGTGTACCTGCTCCTATCGCTGATGATATTCAATAGGGAGGCAATGATTTTGAGATATACAGCGATCCACGAACTATCGGTCACACAGTCAGCAGTCCCGCGGATACGATACGGATTTTGAAAGAGTTATTCCTGAAGGCACCGAATTAGTTGCTACCACCGTTTTTGGACGATCGTTTATTGTCTGCCAAAGAAACTGTATTCTTGCGCGAGTCTACACATGAAATCTATCCATACAGTTCCCCTATCCTACAATTGATGAACGAAGAATATCACGAAGGCACGTCACGATCCTGATGGACCAGCAGGCGATGCAACAAATTGCCCACACCCTCGGTATCGAGCATTCCTTTGCTCATCGCATCGATGAGTATGATGCTGGTTGGGAAGCTTCCTTAACAGCGTGATGGCGAGACCAAACAAGCCTGCCGTCAGAGCTGACATGAGCAATCCCCAAGCCCAAATAACTTTGATTCGCCTCGCAAAGGTTGCGGTGTATTCCACCACTACGTACGCCCTGCTGTGCAAGCTGATAACACAGGAATTGCAGTAGCAATTGTTTTCCAGATTGCTGAATTGCAGGAGCGAGCACAGAAACAGCCAAACCGCGTTGAGCGTGGCAAGAGTTTTCGCTGCATGACGCAAAATGATGGCGGATCCATAAATGACGCAGGTCCATCTGGTGCGGGGCTGCGACTTGGAGTAGCAGTGTGTAAGGACGCTTGAAACAACGCAGAGCAGCCATATCACAGTCGAGAGGATGCCGTAGAGTAAATATGATGCTGAACGACAACCAAGACCTACACGATGTCAGCAAAGCTAATAACAGACAATAACCACACAGGCTAACCTTCGGTCGGTGTATACCAGATAGCCATGACTGCTGCACCCGTAGTACCCCATTGCAAAGCAATTGCGAAAAGGGCGGATCTCACGACGATACTCAAGATTTCACCCGATGGCCCACCCGTCCCAACTTCGGTCTGTGGTGGTCCTGGCGGAGTCGGAATACCATCGGGCGCATGTTGCGGGACGCCGTCGAAAGCGCACGCCACCTTCCAGGCCACGTGGACCCATGTGAAAACGCGTGCGTAGAAAAACACGGGTGCTGAGCACACCTCGTCTTCGTCTATCCTGTCCCTGGACGCGATCTGAATATCGATTGGCAGGGGGTTGTAACCATTCGCGCGAATCAAGTGCCCTATCAATCCGATCCAAGTCACTCTTCGGCGACAGTTGGAGGTAACCTATGACGATGGGCAAAAAGCAGAGCCAGAGAGAGGAAATACTCTCTCCAGTGGCGTTCACTTGGATGGATGTGATGGATCCTCCGAGGGTGGTGACCCACGAAAAAATGTCCGCCAGGGCGATGTACATAATGGCCATGACCGAGGCCAACGTCCATTTTGGAACCGAGTAGTCGAGGTCTTCAGCAAGGTCTTGCCATGAACGACAACTTCCCCCTGGCCGCACACTCGACTGATCGGGCAGGCGAAGAGACACTTGTTGGAGATTGCCCAGGATTTGGGCAGCCAAGTCTCTGTTGGTGTAGGTACTTCGCTGGAGGCGTTTGACCAACCATCTGTTGCTGATGACGGCAAGTACAAGTGAATATGCCCCCAATGTGGGGGATCCGATAGTCAGGACGACGGCGAGGAAGTTATTGAACCCGTCCCCTGTGCCGTAAGGTATCTGGGACATAAGCCCCAGCCACGGAAGGAGCCAAGAAGTGAATTGTTGGGAGAATGTGTTCCAATCAAATGCTCCCGTTCCCGATCCACAGGCTTTAAGGCAAAGCTGATAAGTAAACCCGGTCGCCTGGGATAGGTTCGTTACTTGATTCCCATCAATATCGACGGCACCCCGCAAGCCCCAGGACCCACTGCGCACGTCATTTAGACACGCTTGAAAGTCGACGTTTGGAAAAGCAATTGGCAGATTTAAGATCAAATTCGGCAGCGCAGCGAGCGAGTACTTTCACTTTTTTTAAAAAAAACATATATTTCGCAGGACTGGAATGGACACACTTTGGTCATGAAGATTGCAAGAAGCAAAGGTTGTGGTATACAACTGCGCTTGTCAAAACCCTGTTCTGTTTTATATTAAAATGAGGAAGGTATTGAGGACGGCATTTACAATTTCAGACTCATAATCTGCCTTTGGGAGACACCCGTCTCTCTCGGGATCGGTGATTTGGGCTTTTCGTCGTGATAGCTGTTGAAAAGGGACAAGTGTAGATGGCGAAGAGAAATGCGCTGATGGTGAACGGTCTTGGCAGGAGCGAAAGACATACAGCAATCGTGATCTTGGCAGGAGCGAAAGACATGACTTTCATACAATATCTGAGGGGTGTGGCCGCTCGGCATTTCCGAGTTCAACATGAGATCTGATGGGGAAATGATCATGCGTCGGGTGAATCAATGTCGCAGTGAAGTGCTCGAGGCTCTTGAAATTACGATATTCTGGGTCTAATATATACACGATTGTAATTGCGTAATATAAAAGTAATCATGGGCTGGCTGCTCCGTGGTGGCGTTTGCAAGAGGTGTAGTCGCGCACACTGGCACTTTGAGGTGATGATGATGGCGTGGCGCGGGGTGGTCGTCGAGACGCAATGGCAATAATCAGAAGCAGGTGGTAGCCATCACGCGCAATGCGGTGGTGGCAGTGTCACCAAGCAAGCTCATTGTTCATTAGCCTCCCGAAATTTTCGGGCCATAACGAACCGCGGGGAGCGAATAAACGGGCAATGCATGATTGAATGCATTGTACAAAATGACAGTCATTCATCAATCTATCATTTCTTCGGGACGAAACTGGCTGTAGTATACCACCAGTTAATGGATTGTCGTTTACTGCGTGCAATGCCAAAGAAACTGTATTCTTGTGCGCATGACACTCTACAGGTCTTTTTTCTCATTTCCAACCATGTTTTACTCTGTCTCCACACATTATTGCCCCAGAGTCCCTGAGGAAAGAAGGGGGGAAAAAGAGGAAAGAAAACAGAATGGAAATAGGAAAAATACACGATACAACGCGGAGGTCTACGTCATTTAAAACGTGCGCGAACGTTTGAGACCAAGGTCGTAAAAATTTTCTTGCGCTGCTTGGGCTGCTGCGTCGCTGGCAAAGGAGAAGCTTGGATATTCTCATTCGCCTTCACCACATTTGTCTCAGTCATGGCGCTTTCGACCGCGTTCCGCGCCTGGGGAGGGACAACAAGTGCTGTTTCCACCCGCGGTGGTGACGATTCCTTCGGCAGACTCTCATCTACCGAAGCGGCTGCGGGTGGCGCTGTTGCAGGTGTCGAGGGCATAGCAGTGATCACCGTCCCGTCAGAAGGTCCGCCACCAACGGACAACGGTTTCGTCACAGTGGAAATCGATTCCGCATTTGAGGACGTGCTACTGACTGAGGGCAGTTCCATGAGAGTGGAAGTATTCGGGTACGTGCTTCCAGCTAAGAGCGTGGATGTCAATGGACCATCTGGAGATGTACTATTAATTGGGAGCGATTGCAGCGCGCCCTGTATTGCGGTTGCTAGTTGAAGAGGATCCTGGACACCGCCTGATAATGATATTCCAGGAAGCGCTTGGAGAGCGTTTTGCAAATCGTTTAATTGTGCTGTAGCCGTCATCAACATCTGTCTGCGTAGCCCGTCACAAATACATACCATCGCCGTTAACACGGTGTTGTCCATGGACAGAAATCACGTTCTTGTTACCTCCTGCCTGTCAAATTATCAGCACGACAGTTGATGATATATCCAATAAAAACACACTGATGGTGACGGGATGAGTCTCCGTATTTCCCTTGTTTACGACAGAGGCAACATAACGATTGCCCACATCACTGTTGGTAACACGGGTAGTTATTTCGGTTCTGTTGTAATCACCACCGACATCGTTCATCTCGGCGCTGTGAATGACAAAACCATTGCGCTCCTTCGAAGAAACCCATGAGGAAAGTGGTGACGCGGGTGGACAGAGGATCCAATGCTCAAGTTGAAGATGAGGCAGTGTGTCATGTTCAATCTGGCTTAAATATCCAGGTCGAAAGGCTGTCCTCGGAACACTGCCTTGGCAACATCAAAATTTGTGCATGGCATACATGTGTAACTTTCGACGAAGACGGCAGTCTTTGTTTCTGCAGGCTGTGTAATACACGTGTCATTCTGCTCATGCTGTACTCTATATTTTCAACACACATCCCCTACTATGTCGTCTCCAACAAAATTATCAGGAAATTCACCTGCAGCTCTTTCGATCTTGCGATAAGCAACACTTCACAAATTCAATGTCGTTGGCAATGAGGAATGCCACGATCAGCATCGCCAAACCACCAAACCAATGACGCTTGATGCTGATGGAGAGTATTCTATGACGATATATGCCTTGTGAAGGCTAAGCACGCTGGAATTGCACCAGCAATTGTCATCAAGACTGCTGAATCGGAACAAGACAGCCATGAACAGCCGGATTGCGTTGAGCGCAGCGAGAAAATTTGGCTGTTAGACGAAGGCCAGCAGAGGTTCATCAAATATATCCCTTAGGAATCCGGGTATGACACAAAGTAACGAAACAATCGTTGAGGTACATCCATAGAGGAGATAGGCACCTAAAAGACATCCGAGATAGAATTAGCGCTTGACATGATGAAGAATTAAGTGGGCTTATGTGTGAAATATTAGAGACCGTATGGACATCCTATTGCAAGCAAGGTGGCCGTTCAAATATCGTGGCTTGAAAACACCGACAGATGAGGAAAACTCGGAACTGAAGAATCCGCTGACAATCGAATTGGGCTAAGTGATCATGAAGGGATCCTCGATACAATGAAGGTCGCAATGAGTTTTTACCGCAAAATGTGCACCAACAAAAACATTCAATGTGTGTGAGTGAAATGTGTAACAGATATGCATAGTTGCTGTACAACAAAGAGTACTTGTCCGATTGAAGCTAGCTAATGAAGCTCGGCACGGTTCGCGCTTGGCATCTTTTCATGAATCAATAAATCATGGCATTGTTGGGCCGCCTTGCTGCGAAGCTAATACAACGTGATGCAAGTGTCCATATGCCATTAAGGTACGCGATATGCCAGAAAAGACAGTGGAAGGGTTTGATGCTGTTCGTGCTGATAACTTGTCCTCACCATGGCAATTCATACATCATGCCCGGGCCGACCGCATTGTCGTTGCCGCGGACTCAAAGGAACCTATCGAACATGGTCTATCGAATGCTGACATGCAAAGGTGTCGAGCTGTCCTCCTCTTTGCGAATAAGGGATTGGCGTTTATTTCATGTGTTTGAAATACGATCACTCTTTATTAGCTTTATTTCCGCCGGAGTCCAGTGGTGATTGATATTGAGGACGAGCACGATGCAAAGGCGCTGACTGTAATTTCCGCCGCTAGTTGGCAGGAAGAACGGCTGACTATCCGGGATAACGTTCAACGTCAACTCTCCTGTTTGCGAAATGTATTTGTTCGACCTTTCATCAGACCCAGTCTAGGAAGTAGGAACGTGTGGTCACGTTAATGCCCGCATCGCATATTAAAACCGATGAGGTACATCCCAGATCGTACGAGATTGGCCAGGAACACAAGAACAAGCACAGCATACTCAACATTGTGCTATTTTCATGATTAATAGTTCCCATTTTCAGCAAAATTAGCCAACCAGGAAACAAGGAGCGTGGGTTTTTTCCGGTTTTCCGGGACATGTTACGAGAGAGAAAAGATAAACCCCGGAAGACTTCTGTTCCAATCAGCTGAGATACTCAAATATTCGCCCAGACCTATAACAAAGAGATACATTAGTGTTACACGCCCAGACGAGAAAAATATAAATGGCGCCTGAGAGTGCATGTGTCATTAGAATAAATATAATATGAGCATTCCCACATAAAATTTTCCCTGTAGTCGGATTTTCTCCAAGATGTCACTACGAGATTGCAGACCTGACCGTTGGTTACAGATTTAGCCAGCGATGATATTTGAATGACCCGGTGATGTCCCCTTGACGTGCATGATAGAATATCCACCAAACATGCACTAGTAAGATATCTTATAGACATCACTGTCTGACATCACCTCGACATTATCATGATACCTATTCGACATCTGTGGGATATCACGTAGACATTGTTGTCGAATGTCACCTCAATGTTATTATGATGTCCATTTGACATCTGTGGAATGTGTAGTATTTTGTACAAGTGTATTGATTCATTGCCTACAGTCTCAAGACAACCGTTGCTCGTAACATGAATATTCCCAGTTAGCACAACAAACTAAGCACTCCAGTACATTTGTACACATAAATACAAGCCAACCGATTATGCGACAACAGAGGATATATAAAAAGAAGACACGTATGACTTAAATTGAACCCAAATTTGATTGTGAAAGCGAACTAAGCCCTCCGGGCTGTCGTCGAAAGGAATATTATATTAGTGACACCAACCTTTAAGCCCACCACAGTCCAACCATTCCTGCATGAAGGTGCCGTCAAGTGAAATCCGACAATCCCAGACAGCCTGAGGCCAATTCCCGCCCGGAAAACATGGATATGCTGCGACAAATGCCATCCAAAAGAGATTTGTTCCCCAGGTCCATTCTTGCCTTTTCAATGACTTGACGTCATTTACCAACCAGCTTGATATAACTGTGACAAGTCTGGACCAAGATTGAACATCCCGGTGATTGAAGGATTTTTCCAGAGGAAGGAAAGGTATCGGCACATCTTGAAGTTCCACCAGAAGTGCTGATGAATTGCAGTCATCAGACTGTAGTTAATAAATCATCTGAGTGTTTTTTCATAGTAGAGAGCACAAGGACATACCATGATTCCATCGGTCTCATCCAACATTGAAGAATGCCCACCCGATGCCCACTCAAGATAGGCTGTAGAGGTCTTGTGCAGAACTGGTGTGGCATATGCCACATATTCTGGTGGAAGTGACACTGTGAGTTTGATAGGCTGGAAAACATAAGTCATTTCTGTGGGGGACGCCTATGGCAACTCACAATAGTTTCATTTCTCAAGTTTGGAGGCAACTTGCCATGGAAGGAAATAAGGACAGATAATGGTTTGAGCGCAGGGAAATTGCACTCCCATGGTTCAGTCGATGTCATGAGGGCAGCTTCGGCGTCCTGTTGCAGAGTCATCATTGATGCGGGTGATATGTGACTCACAAGTCACTGGTTGCCAGTCACCAGCCACTCTGTCAATCACCAAGTGCAGTGAGCAGTGAGAGCATGTCCAATCTGACTTCCAATCAGGAGAAATTTGTTGGTGAATGATGTTGACAGCCCTGGTCAATTTATAGATTTGGGCTCTGATTATTTGTTATCAGAATTTGAACCTGTGTACTCAGGGACCAGCCACTATGTCGGACTGCATAGATGCATCGTCTGCCCTAAGAAGGATGGTGCACATCTTCTAATTGTCAAAAGAAACCTGGAAAGACACAAACATTCTAAAACACATGAAGAGTGCATCCAGGTAGCATGTTTAATGTCTGAAAGCACAACACAGCATGGATGCACCTCATCTGAGGATGGTGCACACATCATTAGCAGGGATCATGGTCAAACACTTATGCGTGATGCAGATCCTTTCAAATACATATCAGTGGATGCCAGTATTTTTGCAGATGTGTCAATTCCCAATGCACCGGTTAACCTCCCTAAGCCCAGGCAAGACTATTATGACAATTATCAAGAGACCCTGGCACTGGGTGATAAGCTATTTGAAGTAAGGATGCCACCATACAAGGAGCCAGATGATGTGGAACCAGACTACAAAGGTATTTTCTATCTGCCAGGCTATGTGATATCATCTAAAACTCAGGGATTTGATTCAGGTGCAGAGGCGGAACACTATGACCAGGAAGTGAATAAATACTCGTATTTGAACGCTACCTATCCATGGCCATCATTAGAGGTACGCATTACTATCACATATGGAGATTTAAACTGCTGAGTTACATGCGTAGGTATTCTATACACATGTTCTCTTCAGTAATCCACAGTTCTGCTTCTCCATTACTCAGAAGCAAGCTGTCCTTGATTGGGCAAGATGTTTGGGCGCAAAAAATGTCCCTTCATTGTACCAGTTGGACAAAACGGCTGAGCATATTTGTAAACTGGTCAGTGATCCTACAACAAAAGTTATCTCCCCAGCTGGCAACATTTTTTTCATCAATGATGTCAGTAAGGCTGTTGCTAAGGTCTGCATTGGCCCATCACTGTGATGGCTTGCATCTAACCTCTTTCAATAGGACTTTGCTAATCCGGTGACAAGGCATGTGATGTGAGATTATCCTGTTGATGGAGGGAAGACGATTACAGAAATTTTCAATGGGGAGAAGTTACTTTTAAAAGTTTCAGTGGAGATAAGGTCTCCCGCAGCTCAAGTCCGAGGAAAGATATTTTTCATAGATGAACTCTTGCAATTGTCAAATGGTCAATTATTCATTCCAGAAAGGTTTTTCTATGAGTCTAGCATGGACAGCAGTGATAATCTACAGGCATCGGATTTTGACCAGCGACTATTCGCACTTGGAAATACAGTTTATCTAACAGCAGTACTGTACCCTCTGTAAAATCATGAATTTATCACGCTGATTGTACATCAGGAGGGACTGAAAGTTGATGATGAATACACAATTGCTCCAACAAGGATCTTCTGCAAGACAGTTGAGGACATCTTGGATGAATGAGGTGAACTTCAATTCCACTGTAAGTAATAGTACATGTGGGTGTATCTTCAGCAATCATGATACTACATCTCAGCTTCATCGAAGAGATGTGGGAATGCTAAGCCAAGCTTGCTACGTGCAAAGGCAAAGGGTAGAATGGTCTATGCTGTCCCTTTAATCATCTTCATGGATGATGTGTCAGGCAACATTTCGAAGCAATGGAATAAGCATTATGTTATTTACATGTCAAATGCCCTCCTTCCATGTGAAATGCTTGACAAACAGTTTTGCATCTGCTTTGTAACCTCATCACCACATGCAACTCCCATGGAATTGACAATGGCATTGAAAGAATCATTGGAAAAGGCAGTGGATACTGGCATCAGCGCATACGACTGCAAGCATCACGAGGAAGTGATGTTGATACCTTATGCACTATTTGATGGCAACAATCCTATGCAGGCTGAGATGAGCAGTCAAGGTGGGCTCAACTGCAATTACTTTTGCCAGACATGCCATGTTGGCGGGAACAAGGAATATAAAATGTCTGATGAAGGATACCTGTTGCTCTTTAAGGTGAGAGTTTCTCTTGAATATTTTGACATTGTTGAAACTCGTGCAAGCCAGGTAGACTTCGTACACCTGCAGAAACACTAGAGATAATAAATGAACAAGTCAATTTTTCTTTTATGTCAGGTGGTACAGATAAGATCAAAACATCCATCCAAAATACAGGCATTAGTGACTGCATATCAGCCATTGCGATTGAGCCAGTGCTCCAGCTTGGAAAAACCCTTCGCAAGCCATCTCCTGTCCGAGCTGAAGAATCAAAGATATGGGCTGATTTAAAAGCACTCTACAAGCAACATCTGTCTGTTGACCCAGATATAAGAAGGATAGTCAATCCGATGCTTGACATGCCTGGTGGGTCCCTCATCTAAATACAATACTTACTGATGAACAATTAATTCTCAAAGGTGTCAATATTCACCTAGACATGCCGACAGAGATTCTTCATATAGTCTTACTTGGCATCATCAAATACTGGTGGGGACAAACCACTCATATTCTTGTTGGATCAAAGCACATGAACCTACTTCAAACTCGCCTTTCTTCCCTCGATATACACAGCTTAAATGCTCCCAGCTTCAACGCAGCTTACATCTGTCATTACAAAGGGGGTCTTATTGGGAAGCACTTCAAAAGTCTCTCGCAGCTAATGCCATTTGCTGTATACGATATTGTACCTGAACCCATTCTCAATGGTTGGATCACAATCGGCCTCCTTGTTGTCTTGTTGTGGCATACAAGGATCAAAGATATTGACAAGTATCTTGATAATCTTACACGAATTATTGATGACTTTCTCAATATTACGGCGCAGTGCGTGCCGAGCATAATGAGTCTCAAACCAAAGTTTCACTTCCTGGTTCATCTCCCCTTGTACATCCGTCACTTTGGACCTGCCATAACTTTCTCGACAGAATGCTATGAGTCATTTAACCATGTCTTCCGCCTCTGTTCTATTCACAGCAACAGGAAGGCCCCAAGTTGTGACACTTGCAATTGGTTTGGGAACCATGATGTCATCAAGCATGTAGCATTAGGCAGTTATTGGTTTGACGAGAAAATTGGCAAATGGTGTCGTGCTGGTAATGCAATTGTGAATCATATTGAATCTGATCCCAAGCATGCACCATGCCTTGGCTTATATCTCCAGAAAGAGAAGCACTTGTATTCTGTGTCTCTGCTGCCGAGAAGTCCTGGCCAAAAGGAGCTGTCATCTATACTTAAATGGTCAAAAACAAAGTGCAGCTCACATGTGCAGGAAACTTGCCCAGATGAACACTGCGGATTCCATAGGGCTATTTCAATGATGACTAAAGATGGCAATGATATCTGTCTGAACAAGGCTGCAATTGTCACTGTTGAGAACAAGGTTTGTCATTTTCATCTGCCCGAGTTGTATTCACTTCACTTACAACCATTAGCTCCATGTTGGGAAAGTTTGTGAGATACTGGCTCCACAATCACCAGTTCACTTGTCAGCAAGTTATGTCCTGATTCAACTATATGCTTTCCTACCAAATCTACACACAAGGCTGCGCATACCATGCCTTGAACTGAATGAGAAGTATATTGTTGTCAAACCAGAGGTATGTTGAGTGTGTCAAGGGATATATGAGTCATAACATGATGCAAATAGGATATCCTTTGCACCGTAAACCTTCAGCATGATTGTGACACATCAGGCTGTAGTGACCATGAGCGAGCAGCCATCTGACGAGAATACTCAGAAACCACACAAACTCAGGAGCAAGTGCTGCATGCAGATGACACAAAATATGTACTGAATATCTTTTCAATTCATAATTATGAGATGATTTCAGATGTCATACCGATGCTGCTCAAATGTGCAATATCATCAATACAATTTGTTCCGGATGGTGAACAAGTAAAGCTTGAAGCAGCAGCAGCGATTCGTCAAAAAAAGGGATCAACTACAGGTAGTAGAAACAGAGCTGCAGCGGTGCTCCCAAATCCCCAGGCTGTGAATACCTTATCAGACCCAGCAAGACAAGGGCCACCCTCAGTTCCAACACAGCACAAAAGAAAGTGGTGCAATAAAGTCAATTCAGACAGCTGTCAAATACTGGAAAGTGAGTAACTTTAAGCATCTTAGTTATCTAGCTAACTGTATCCCATTCTCAAGTCAGCACAAACAATTATGGTTTTGCTGATCAAACTAGAGGTCAGTCATATCTGACTGCAGGCCATCAAACAGAGGGTGAGTGATTGAAGTATTTTAGTTACATCTAGCTAACTGTATCCCATTCTCAAGTTGGTGCAAGCAATTGTTCCACTGATCAAACTGGAGGTCAGTTATATCTGACCACAAGCTACCAAACAGAGAGTGAGTAACCCCAAGTATTTTAGTTATCTAGCTGACCATATCCCATTCAAGTCGGTGCAAGCAATTGTTTTGCTGATCAAACTCACGGTCAATCATATGATTCATATCTGACTGCAGGGCAACCACTCCAACCAATTCCAACTCATGCCTGGCAGGCGTCATTGCCAGCACCATTGCCATTTCATGGGCAATACTTTCCTGTCACTAATTGGAGCAGTGTGGGGGAATCAAATCAAGTGGGAGGACAATCATTTTTTGTGCAACCACCCCTACTAACTCCCACTCACCATGTCTGGCAACCTGAAGTACAATGGCCACCACTCTTGTTATGAGCATACCTCATCCCCATCAATTTTCACAGTAACGACACTAATGACAACTATGCAGATACGGTCGTGGAGAGTCGGACTATATTTTTCTTTTCATTTTATCTATTTCACTTCGCTCAAATGATTAGATACAGGACTTAGACAAGCCTTGGTCGCAGGGACAGACTACACTAGGACTGCGACCCTTATATGGAAGGTGGTTAGGTCAGCATTGGCTATGGACATACCGAGTGCCGACAGGAACAACAGCCCGATGATGGGCCTACGCCATGGAAGGATACATGAGCGGCACGGTGCCTGAGGGGTGACATGGGAACACCGAGGAGTACCGATGACTAGGTACCGGCGTAGATGGGAATCGGCCGAGATGCACAACAATAGGCGTGGCCGTATATGGAAGGACGAAGTGTTGGTGTGGGAGGAGGTCTCCAAAGAAGGTCATATGGGCGCAGACTTGGCTGCTGCACATTGTCTCTATTATGAGGGACTTTAGCTGCATGCTGACTGTGCACAGACCAGGGGACAGGTATATAAGGGTTGTAGTCTTAGGTAGCGAGTCCCTAAGACTCTAGATAGTTTGTGTCCTAGACACCTCTACTTGAGCAACAGGCTTAGTCTTGATCTTATCTTGACTGGTCTGATCTGTCTTGTCTTCGGCTGAACAAGCCGCACTCTGAAGTCTTAAGGTTGTGTTTAGGTCGTCCCTAACATAATCTAGAGTCTTTACCACTCTACCCCATTGGACCTTATAGCACCGAGCACGTTTGGCTCGTCGTTGCTAACAGCGCCAACGGCCTAGTTTCATTTCTGAGAGGAAGTAATTGCGAAGCCCGCATCCTCTCCAGGTGACATCGACGCACGACACAGTACTGTCAACGGGTCTCGAACAAGAGATCCTCAATATGCCCCATTGGGCCTGACGACAAACCCTACTTGGGTAGTCTACAAACAGTAACGGAAGAGAATACTAGAGTGTCGGGAGAGCGTAGGCAGGAGACCACAGATGCGCCCCGAGCTTGGTATACCATTATTGCCGAAAAGCTCAGGAACAAGTGAAACAACTCGGTATATGTGTGTATCAAGGCTGAACTAAAGTCCCTTCATACCCTCTGTACTAGCAACCCCTACTTTGTTATCGGGGTTGATAACTAGGCACAAGGACATTAGGGCGAATTGCCAGGCATACGTATATTGATAGCTTACGGACCCACGACATTCAGACAGTAACCCTCTTGTTTCCCAAGAGGCATCATCGACAGGCGCGGATTCTGAACTGGACAGCCGATAGAATGGACCAGTTGTCAGTGGAGGGCCTGAAATTGGTTGAAGATTCTTTTACAGCTTCAATACATACATTAAGCGCAATGCAGTGCGCATTCACATATATTTTACCACACGCCCAGGCGACACTTTTGGAGATTGGATGCATCTTCGAAGCGGACTGGGTTACCGACAGTGACAGGGTCACTACTGGGCCTACAGAGATTACGGGCGATACCATCTATCACCGATACGACAACCACATACGATTGTGGTGGGCGTTCTTAAAAGAAAGATGTCGAGAGAAGCACGCACGCGCACAAGAAATCATCCGGCAAAAAGAAGCCGAGGAATCACGAATCCAGTCAGAAGCATGGGATGCCCTACTGGAACAGCGAGCAGCAAAACGAGCTGCGTTACAGGCAAGCAAAGCCTTAGAAAGAGCAACGAGGGAATACCTTACCCTCACCAATCTACTGAACGATTCGTTCAAAGGGGATGCATCCAGTCCCATCTGGAAAGCCATGATGAAATCAGAATATAACCAATGGCTAATGCTTATCATCGATGGAGAAAAAGCTATTTGAACTCCAGAGATAAAATCTCACGAAATACGATACAAATGCCATACAAAAGAGTTGTATGAGCATGAAGGAATGACCATGGGTCATAAAGATTGGAATGTGTGGATGCACACACTAAATGGAAACATATCACCCGGTTTCTGGTGGACCATTCGCATGGGCCCCATCCCAGAAAAACTCGCACCATCGGTACCAGGATTCTGCTACCTTAATCTCATCAAACCCAAGTACTGGGACAAATACGAATGGCCTGCATATCCTACAATCACAGCCATATGGGAGATGGGAGTGGAATACCGAAATGAAGGAGTCCATACAAGGTGGACTGCCACAGAACGAACCGATGTGGTACACGTGGGCTTAGAAATGGCCGACGTTAACGGATGGGACATGGTGGAAATATTATTCACCAGTGGTCACAAAGAATTACGGGTCGGAGCAGAACAAAGTACGAACGACCCTGAAGTAGGCAAAATCATCAGCCTATGAGAGGACAATGGACAAGAGCTACTAGAGCAACCAGCACGCTCAGACGCAGCGGCAGCTTTAGTAGAAATCAATCCTTGTTTATGAAACGAATGACCGGGACTTTCTGAGCAGGCGCAAAACAAACTACACCCAAAACATCCTGGATACTGCTACCTCTGGCTGGTAAAACGAGAATATTGGAACTTGTATAAATGGCCGGCATACCCCACGATTAGAGAAATTTACGGATGGGATCCAGAACTTATGGACGAGTACCGACCCATATACTGGAGGCGCACCAAAGGATGTAATCGCATGTGGCATTGTGTCCGAGTCTCAGGAGAACCTGGCGGATGGCCATGGATGAAGGCCATGATGTGGAATGGATATGGCTCTCATCGGATCAGCGCTGGAACTTTCCGACTCACAGTCGACATGGTCACACATGCCTATCATGCAGTAATGGGTTGGCGGGAGTACTGGCAGGAGACCCAAACAATCGAACCACTTCCTGCCACACAGCCAGCAGCAGCAGTTGTGGCTCGAGAGGATGAAATACACAGACAAGCAGAGGAGAGGCAACGGGCTATCACCAGTGCAGGCCAAGCACTAGCAGCAATGATAAATGAATACCAACGATCTAATCGTCAGGAGCCCGGACCTCCCACCAAAGCAGAGATGCCTGCCTTCTATGAAGGAGATCCTCGAACAGTGGATGGGTGGTTACGCCAAATGGACACCTATTTCATGCTAGCCAATGAAATAGATCCCAAACGACAGGTTTCAATCTGCCTTTACAGAATCAAGGGCGGAAAAGGAAACCGAGCAGCTGATTGGAGCGGGGTGAAACTCAAAGCCTTCCAGGAGGCGCTACAGGAGTTTCAGGACAAACAAGAGTCCAGTGGCTGGAGTGCTGAGTTGGATTGGGTGCAGCTCAATGCTGGACAATCCACTGATGATGATTGAGCATGGGTCAGACGACCTTTAGAACACCAATTTCCTTTCACGGACTGGATGGATTTCAAAAATCAAATGCATGAATTCTTTATGTCCACCAAAACAAAGGAGAAGGCTATTGAGGCATTACTAAAACTACAACAGGGAACGATGATTGTAGAAGATTACATCATCAAGTTCAATTCCCTAACCTCGTTAACTGACTGGAACGACCAAGCCCTGATCTCACAGTTCCAAAATCATCTAAACCCAGCACTTGGTCGAGAATTAATCCGATATGGAGGATTACTAGAAAATGCCACTCTTCATCAGATCCAAACACGGGTCACAGTGCTCGCTAGAGCATACAGAAAAGCCAACGAGGCTTATGGATTCCCTGCACAACGGCAGGAGTATAAAGAGCGAACCCCAGCTCATAACAGTCGCCCACAATGGCAGTACAGAGCACCGGCACCAGTTGCGTCCGGAAGTTGATCAGATCCAAACACCATGGATGTCGACACACAGAAATTCTGTTCCTATTGTAAAATGAGGAACCACTCAGTGAACGAGTGCAGACAGAAAAACAGCACCTGCTACAAGTGCGGAAGGAAAGGGCACACGGCATGGAGGTGCAAAAAGGAACAAACAACCAGCGATAGAGACAAGCAGGTTGTCAGATATGTCGACAAAAGGGAAATGACCCCAGTCGGGCATATAGAGGAGGTCACGGATTTTGCAGAAAGCCAGTAGGCGAGTGCTCAGCGCTGCTGGCTGCTACTCAGGTTTCGAATAGTGGTGTACCAATAGTAGATTCCCAAATAAAATTGCATGACTTACTTTACGAATGCAGTGGGAAGGTACATCACTTGAGAAACCTAAGAGTGAGCGCAAAGAAAGGAGAATGATTGCAACCATGGACCCCGCAGTGGATGCTAAGAAGGATTTGGGAACAACCCAAACAGATAGCAGTGGAATGTCTACAACAATGGGTAGACAACAGAAGAGTCAAAGAAGTGGATGGACACTTAGTAGATGACTTAAATGCCATGATGGAAGTGGATGCTATGTGGAACCTAGTGCACTTACAAGGAAAAATAGTGCAAGGAACCGGTTACCACGAAATAGATCTGACAGGAGTCGTCACCAAAATGGATGGGTCTAAAAGTATTCGAATAAAGATGCTAGTGGATTCCGGTGCAACAGGAACCTGCATAAGCACCGAGTTCGTAAAGAAACATCAGATACCCACACGAAAGTTGGTATGACCAATATCCATTTATAACGCGGACGGAACAAAAAACTCGAGAAGAGCCTTAGAATACATGGCAAAAATACAATTACGCATCGGTGAACATGAAGAAGTCATCGAATGCGCCATAATGAACCTCTCTAAAACAAGCATCTTCTTAGGTTTCGATTGGTTGAGGAAACATAATCCAACCGTCAACTGGAAGAAACAGACATTAGAGTTTAACTGTTGTCCAGGTACTTGTTGGAAAGGTTCTTCAGTCCAGGAACCCGAAGACGAGATGGATATAGAAGACGACCTTGAGGCAGAGGATCGACTTCTAGCAGTTCACATTGGGGAGCCAGAACTCAATGTTAGGGCCTACGCGTCAACGGCCACAAAAATAGCTGCAGAAGAAGCGGAGAAAGTTAAGAAACGAACTCTGGAGGAGGCAGTCCCCAGGCATTACTTAAAACATTGGAAGGTCTTTGAGAAAGAGACTTTCGATGAATTACCACCACGGCAGCGATGGGATCACGCCATAGAGTTGATTCCTGGGTCTAACCCAGTTGACTGCAAGATATATCCGCTAAACAGGGATGAACAGCAGCAACTGGATGAATTTCTAAAAGAAAACCTGGATTCGGGGCGAATCCAGTCCAGTAAATCGCCCATGGCATCACCTTTCTTCTTTGTTAAGAAGGACGGAAAACTCAGGCCGGTACAGGATTACCGGAGACTTAATGAGATGACAGTCAAAAACCGATACCCTCTACCATTAATAGGAGAACTTGTGGACAAATTGTCTCAGGCCAAAGTATTCTCAAAGATGGATATATGTTGGGGATACAACAACATACACATCAAAGAGGGAGACGAATGGAAGGTGGCGTTCAGAACCAATAGAGGACTCTTTGAGCCATTGGTTATGTTCTTTGGGCTCACTAATTCGCCCGCCACCTTTCAAACAATGATGAACGACATCTTTAGAGTTGAGATAGCAGAAGGATGGGTCGTCATTTACATGGACAACATCCTTGTGTTTTCTAAAAATCAAGAGGAACATACGGTACAGGTCAACCGTATACTGGCAAAGCTAGAAGAGCATAAGCTCTCACTAAAACCTGAAAAATGTTTCTTTGACAAAAAGGAAATGGATTTCCTTGGAGTCGTTATCAGCGAGAATTCGGTCCGAATGGAGTCTGCCAAGGTCAGGGCGGTAACCGAGTGGCCGACGCCTACGTGCAAAAAAGAAGTCCAACAGTTCTTGGGCTTCGTAAACTTTTACTGGTGATTTGTAAAAGATTTCACCAAAGCAGCCAAACCCTTGACTCATCTTACGGGAAAAGACGAGTGGAAATGGACAGAGTTACAGGATGAAGCATTCGACATGCTTAAGAAAACTATAGCAGAGGAAGTAGTGTTGCGAATCCCCGATGAAAATGGACAGTTCCGAGTAGAGGTGGATGCCTCAGACTTTGCAATTGGAGGGATCTTATCACAACAAGTAAACAACGACGTATGGAAGCCTGTGGCTTTCATTTCAAAATCCCTTAACGATGCCAAATGAAACTACGAAATCTACGATAAGGAGATGCTCGCAGTTATGCATGCTTTCTATGAATGGTCCCATTATCTTAAAGGGGCAAAGCACACAGTAGAGGTTCTGACAGACCACCAGAACCTGACTTACTTCAGAAAAGCGCAAAACTTAAATCGATGGCAGGTGTGATGGGTGACGGACTTGCAAGAGTACAATTTCATCATAAAACACAGGAGCGGGAAGTCCAATACTAAAGCGGACTTATTATCAAGGTGGGCAGGACATACCCATGGAGAAAACGACAATGAAGGGGTGATTCTACTGAAGGAACACCTCTTTGTACGAGTATTCAATGATGATCGAGCAATCGACGACATCATAAGAGACATAAAAGAAATACCAAAACGACAGTGGGAGACACAGGTTGTCGAAGGCCTTGAGAAGGCCGATGGAGAATATAAATTCAAAAAAGGACTCGTCACATGGAAAGGACAAGTATACATACCCGCAGTCGTGGCGTTGCGAGAGGACATTATCGCAATTCACCACTCATGGGGACATTTGGGAGTCGCAAAAACCTTGGAGTCATTAACAAGGAATTTCTGGTGGCCGAATATGCGCAAAGATATCGAAAAGTACATTCCGGGTTGTGAAACTTGCCAGAAGGCAAAACTGGATTGTCAGGCGCGCGCGGCACCCCTCAGACCCAATGAAGTCCCAACAGAACCATGGGAAGTCATATCAGTCGACTTCATGGGACCTCTTCCAATGTCTAAAGGAAATGATACAATCATGGTGGTGGTAGACAGGTTCACAAAGAAGTCGTACTTCTTACCTACCGTGAAAGAAATCACATCACAAGGAACAGCAGTGCTGTCCAGGGACAATGTATTCCGGGAGCATGGACTCCCCAGAAAAGTAATAAGTGACCGAGGACCTCAGTTCGCTTCAAAATTCATGACAGACTTATATGGGATGTTGGGGATTCAGGCCAACCAATCAATGGCCTATCACCCCCAGACAGATGGACAAACGGAACAAGTAAATCAGGAAGTAAAGGAATTCCTGACTATGTTCGTAAACAATTGCCAGGATAATTGGAGCGATTGGCTGTCAGTGGCACAATTTTGCCACAATGACCGAGTACATTCAGCAATGGGCTTTATGCCCTTCTTCATGAATTATGGACGCCACCCGAACAAAGGATTGGACCCCACCTACGCGCCGAAGGCAGTAGCTGTGGAACAATTAGCAAAAGAATTAGAGGATGTGCATGAAAAGGCAAAAAAGGCTTTAGAAAAGGCCGCTCAAATCATGAAAGAGCAGTACAACAGTCATCGCCAAGCGGCACGAGAGTATAAACCAGGCGACAAGGTTTATCTCAGCACAGAAAACCTCCCAGTCATCTGAGCAACCAAGAAGCTCGACGGGAAGTTTGTCAGTCCACTAGAAGTCCTCGCCAAGGTTGGCGAATCATCATATAAACTAAAAATACCAGCAGCATGGAAAATCTATAACGTCTTCAACGAAGTCTTGTTGAAACTGTACAGGGAACCGGAGTTTCCCAAACAAAAGGCAAAAGCAGCAGTGCGCAAGGACGCGCAGATGGTGGAAGAGTCCCAGGAGGACAAATATGAAGTGGAAGAAATCATGGACAGCCACATCAGTGGACGCCAGGGAGGGAGGTTGGAATACCTCATTAAATGGAAAAATTACCCAGTGGAGGAGTCCACTTGGGAATCAGCAGGAAATGTGGCTAACGCGATGGCCTTAGTTAAAAAATTCCACAAAGCAAATCCAAAGGCACCAAAGTACATTCAGAATCTTAAAAATGGAAAGGTGTATATCCAATATACAGAGATGGTTCCCTCGCAACCCCCTAGTGCACCAAGGCACAAACAAAGCAAAGGAACCCATTGGAAAGACAAACGATTGTTTGGATGGGACAATGGCCGTTTTGGGCCGAAATACCTAGAAAACATGGAGCACAGATGGCGCAATTGGAAAGGAGACAGGAAGGCAATCATGGAATTGCCAGACGACACCGATGGGACGTTCTCTAGAGATCTAGAGTGTGGCGGGCGGTCACCCATGCTTAATTTCCCAAAGAGGGGAGAAGAGGAAGAGTTGGAAGAGGAATGCCGAGCGCACGAAAGAGACACTGAGTGTCTTAAAAAGAAAATCTTAAAAAGAAATACACCAGTAGCTGCAAAGGAAAGCAGCGAGTCGGAAGAGGACCAACAAAAAAGGATTAAGGGCGTTGCATGCCCTGAAAAGAAGAAAATGACATGGAAAACCACCATCGAGGAGGTGGAAGATGTGGATACAGAACGATCGGGCTTGACGCCTGAAGAACGAGCAGAGCAACTTGCCTGCTTTTACGAATGAATGAAAAAAGATCCACACTATGTGGACTCAGCAGGATCAGCCTCTCGGGACGTGAGGCCTTAAGGGGGGGGTGATGTTATGAGCATACCTCGTCCCCATCAATTTTCACAGTAACGACACTAATGACAACTATGCAGATACGGTTGTGGAGAGTCGGACTATATTTTTCTTTTCATTTTATCTATTTCACTTTGCTCAAATGATTAGATACAGGACTTAGACAATGCCTTGGTTGCAGGGACAGACTACACTAGGACTGCGACCCTTATATGGAAGGTGGTTAGGTCAGCATCGGCTATGGACATACCGAGTGCCGACAGGAACAACGGCCCGATGATGGGCCTACGCCATGGAAGGATACATGAGTGGCACAGCGCCTGAGGGGCGACATGGGAACACCGAGGAGTACTGACGACTAGGTACCGGCATAGATGGGAATTGGCCGAGACGCACAACAATAGGCGTGGCTGTATATGGAGGGACGAAGTGTTGGTGTGGGAGGAGGTCTCCAAAGAAGGTCATATGGGCGCAGACTTGGCTGCTGCACATTGTCTCTATTATGAGGGACTTTAGCTGCGCGCTGACTGCGCACAGACCAGGGGACAGGTATATAAGGGTTGTAGTCTTAGGTAGCGAGTCCCTAAGACTCTAGATAGTTTGTGTCCTAGACACCTCTACTTGAGCAACAGGCTTAGTCTTGATCTTATCTTGACTGGTCTGATCTGTCTTGTCTTCGGCTGAACAAGCCACACTCTGAAGTCTTAAGGTTGTGTTTAGGTCGTCCCTAACAACTCTCTTCACATGACTCATATGTTTCACCAGTCCCAATCAATGTTCAGACGAATGGAAGGCAGGGATTTCCCATTCATACCGGTAACACTGTCCTGTCTCAGCTGACTCCCCCAGGCGCTGCTTCCCATTACCAGCTGCTTGCGCAGAATCCATACTCCTTCATATGTCATCCACTTCCAGATGTATAATATCTAATATAGTTGCAATGTAAAGAGTTTGTAGGGTTTCAATTGATGTATTATTGCTATTCTTTTTTCACAGTTTGCCTGCCAGCACTGCCACCTCGCACACGGCATTGTTCTTGCCTTTGCCAAATGCTGCGAGACATATTTCAGACTGCTCTAGTTCATACTAATTCCACAAACATCTCAAATAGCAGTGGTAATGGTAAGTCTCATCACCTGGTGCTAGTTGGCACAGGGTTAGTTATCCAACTTGAAATTTGTAGTGCAGTCCGAAGCCCAAGACAGCGACTTGGACCTGGATGGATTTGGACAGCATGACCAGTCTGACCATTATGACGACAGTGCTCGCATATGGCAGAGCGAAACAATGTCAAGCCTCAACTCATCTTCAAGTCAGTCATTTAGCTCTGAATACACCCCTCGCACGAAAAGAAGAATCCAATCCTACTCTGCGCGTGTTTGCCAGAACTTGAGCATCCCAAATTCCTTAATGATGCCATTTACCAAGGTGAGTTTCCAGTTCAATGTAATATAGATGCCCATGCATAAACTCAATTACCTGCAGCTCCCAAGTGCAGCTCATATGTTAATTGATATCAAAGCAAACCTCTTGTGTCTTGAGAAATTACATTCATCATCTGGCGCTGTGGACATCCTGATTAAGGAACATTTTAAGGTTCGTCTACTACTTGTTATTGAGTAAACAGAATAACATGCATCCAAAAGGCTGGTCTTTCAGAGCAACTATTAACCATTCTCATGTCGCCTGACTTAACAGCATATCATAATGGTCTTGTTGATCATGTCATGGTAATTCGCACATTATCTGTCTTTTTTTTCTTATTGAGTAGATTTCTCCCTATTAAACTCAGGCAAAAATGTGTCAAAACCCAGATATTTTCAAGATACCTCATGATCTGCTCGATGACATGGATGGGAAGAATCGACTAAAGTGTTTGGTGGGGACTCTCCTGACGAAAAATCGAGGCTTGATGAAGACTAAGGTGCGCCTCTACATGATTGTAATAAAATTTCCCATTTACATGATTCACAGATAATGAGATCCATATGTTCGGGGACTGGTATCAACAAATTGACAAAGCAACTTGCACCTCGTGAAACAGTCCTAACAGCTGCACACTGGCACCGTGTCAGCTTCCTTGTATGCATGCACTATTATTCATACAGACTCCATACTAATCATGTTTCAGCGTGCTTGCCTTATGGAACTTGAAAAATTGAGTCCACTGTGCGGAACAGAAAACACAGCTCCAATCAATTCAACAGTCATAAATGGCATGCAGGGCAATCCAGTGGCAGGTACAGGTTTGGCCGATGATGAAAACGAACACAATCACAGTCACGGTGGCAGTCTCGGCAACCCCAATGAAAATGATAGCGGCCAAGAAAATAGTAATGAAGACGAAGGTGAGGACTCATTGGACGCATCGCAGCAATACTGGAAATTCGTGGACAAGCAACTAGTAAGGTTGAGGGTGAAGGCTCATAAACTGGCAACGGCAGACAGACCAGCTGCAGAAATATTACGTTGGTGAGTTTATTCCAATACGCTGGTTTCTGTCTTTGACACGAACCGGTAGTGTCTTCAATTCAATTTGTAAAAACGATGTTGCGATGTTTGCAGATGAACTGCCACAAGACCTGGGCACCCGCCAAAATGGTCCTGCGTGGCAGAGGGACATCGAGGATCTTAGCATTTGGTAAACATTACATTTTGCTCCCGACTGCTAGCGCTGCTATTCCATAGTTGTGATTCCCTCACGTCAATCATTTACTCCATTCATTCTAATAGTTTCCCTCGTACTTGGAGTCATATATACTGTAGACTGCAGCAATATAATGTTTTGTGACGACTCTGAGTAACATCACGACGATAACATTACCACGATATCACACCAGTGAGATCGCGACAGTCTTGAATGCTCTGAGTGACATCACAACAACATCACAACAACATCACAACAACATCACACCAGGGAGATCGTGAGGATGCAGTAGCGGGATATCCCAACAACATCATAGAGCTATTTATATTTGATCTGTTTTCAAACGTACCAGGGATGTTTCCCCGATAATGTTTCCCTAAGGTTACAGGGACGTCTATCTAATGCCTTAGCAACATTATATATTTCTCTCGTTTTTGATGTTTGTACAGGATCAGATAAAATCACTCCGAGGGCACATGCACTCGTATACACAATCGGCATTCAAAATCCGATTGTTGTGATGTTTGTTTTGTGATGCTTTTTCCTGTATTCAGTTCGTCCTGGCGTGTAAGAGTGCAAGAAGATTTATCTTTCGGGCTCCTCTTCGTCGACCGAGGACCTGAGATGACGTTAGATCTTGTACAGGACGTTAAGAACAGAGATAACAATAGCTGGGGTCAAAACAATAATCAAACAAAATAGCCCGTAGCGTGCACGAATCTGGTCCAAGTATGGTGTGTGTACGGAGTGCAAATGAAAGGAAAATCAGTGCGAAAGTCTATAGAAACAAACATCGATTAGTGTGAAGCAAAGTGAGACAGTTAAAATTGTCCAGATTATTACCCGATTCCGCCGTGATACCATCAATACAAACTATGATCACCCAGCGATTCGGCCAATCCTCCAACGAGGCTTCGCTGCCCAGTCCCGATGTTGTATAGACATGTCGCTCTGGGAGTTCATATCCTTGAGCTTGAGCAACCCTTTATCCAGACCGGTTGCTCCGTATTCATTAGAGTCATTGGTAATCCAACTGCTTTGCATTGAGCCAATGACGAACTTAAACTTCTTGAAAGACGGAGAATGTGTAGGGGTATCAATACGAACACTTCCAAGACGTTTGTGCAATTTTGAGTCATGATTCGTTATTATCACGGACTGGGCCAAGTTCAATGGACTCCGAGTCGGATGATTCCATAGATCGGAATACCTTTACGGGTCGTAGTGTTAACAGATTAAGAGCAAGAAAAAAGAGGAAAGCTGTCAGAGAAGACATAATCATGCCTGCCGTCCAAATATTCTTGACGCGTGTAGATGTGTGTAAGCATGCAAGTAAGACGTATGCTCTACTGCGTCGACTAAGAATGCTGGAATTACAAAAACAGTTGTTGAAGACGTTGCTGAATTGGAGCAATGAACATCAGAACAGCAAGACCGTGTTTATGGTCGCAATTGCTTTGGCTGAGTGGCCAAGAGCGCGGGATAACACGTGTCGGATAAAGTGGTGTTTTCTACTTGTGGGATGAGATCTTTTGCAGTAACCGAATTCACCGGAAATGCCAGTGTTCTCCGGAACTCCATTTTGGTTCGAAATGTTGGTATTCTCTGTATCGTCAGATATTTCGAATACTTTATTATCACGGGCAGGGATGCTTGAGATGAGTGACAGTAGCCACATGAGGGTAGAGAGGCATCCATAAAGAAGATAGAGAGTTGACCGACAAGAAAGACCTTGACAAGAATGAAGTAGCGAGGATCGGTATCTGCACCGGCTCACCTGTCGTGGGTGTGAGGTATGTAGCCATGATGGCGGCACCCGTTGTTCCCCATTGCAAGAAGAGCGCCAAGAGGGCGGACCTAAAAACGATGCTGAAGATGTCGTATGAATGCTGGCTAGGAACATGGTTTTCGCAACATTTGGTTACTTCTGAAAATGATTCGGGCATCTTCTTGCCAACGTGACTCGAAGCGACTTCAAAACCATCAGTTATCAACCGTGCTATGCTAATCCATGAGAAAAAACGCGCGTAATAGAAGACGGGGGAGGAGCACGTCTTATGGTTTCTCTGGGTTTTCTTGACACTAATCAGTTGTGATCCATTCACTCTGGTGGGGGATCCAATGGCTCTCGCGAGGTATATTGTTCCGTTTGCTTTATAGTCGTTTTCAGATAAATTGACCCGCTGGGAAATTCCGAAAAGAAACACCCACGCAAACAATCGATCATAACTTGCCGAGTTCTTCACCAAAGGACGTGCATTGGAACCGGAATAATTGACACTTTCATTCTGTAGCAGACCGAACTCAATACCTCCGTGCCTCAGGATGTATTCCGAGATATGCTTGGATGATAATAGACTACAAGTACTGATTATTCCAGTTCTGATGCACTAATTCTTATGTGATTTGGTGAAGAACTCGGCGAGTTATGAGTTATGACTGATTCTTTGCGTGGTTTTTTTTTGAATTTCCCAGCCGGCCAACTTATGAAAACGACAATAATAAATGCGAGTTGGATTTGATTGCAGTCTATTTTCGGCGAGAGCTGAAGATAGCATACAGTTATTGGTAGGAAACACAACCAAAGCGCTCCGATGGACACCCCGGTAGCATCTAACTGAGGAGAGGTGAGATCTCTCCCACCGATGACAGTGTTTATCCATGTCACCGTGCTTGCCAACAACACGTAAAATATGGATATAATAGCTGCAAATGACCATTTTGTCTCGGCGAAAGCATGCAGTTCCTGATTGAGATCCTTCCACCATTTCCTATTTTGTTCCAGAACGGCCAGGGATCGCAGCACGGGGACGTGCTCATTCTCCTTGCGGAGCCTCAAGGAAACTTGTTGGAGATCGCTCAGAACATGAGCGACAATGGATGCGTGACGTTGAGGGTGACTTCGCAAGGAACGTTGAATCATCGATCGATTGCTGATGACTGTGAGTGCCAGAGAGTATGCTGCCAATGTCGGAGATCCCAATGTCAAAACGAGAGTCATGAATTTACTCATGTGACATGAGAGCAAGCCATGGGAGGACCCAGGAGGCAAATTGAGTGGAGAAAATCTGCTATTTGAACGATTCCGGTCCGGATCCACAAACCGTTTTGCAGAGCTCAAAAGCCAGGCCAGCTGCCTGGCTTAGGTCTGTCACTTGAGTTGCGTTGGAGTCGGGGACGCCTACCATGCCATGCAAGCCCGGCGCAGTACCATTGCGCACACTAGCAAGACATGCAGCAAAATCTGTGGCCAGTGCGTGCGACGGAATTGCGAGAAGAAAAAATAGGAGGAATAATATCATTGTAGCGACGCTTTTCTGTGTTAACGGACACCGTCGATGATCAAACGAATTAACGCACCTCCTAGAGGTGAAGGTTGAGGGAGTATGGTTATGGGTTCCTCATGTCAGTATTCGTACTGATTCTGGGAACCCGCAAGTTGAAATTCCGTGGATTACATAATTGTGCGGGATTTTCCGATACCGAAATGCCCATCATCGACAAGGCAGCTCGCGAAGTGCTCGCAGTGAGCAGGGATTTACGGACCGCCAAAGCCTTTCGAGATGCTATTCACATAGTCAAAGACGTCGTTAACACGTCCCTTTCTCCCAACGGACTCACCACAGCTGAAATATACCAACTTGCATGCCGCAAAAAGCCATCCGCTGAGTTCCAACCCGCATATGTGCCATGGGGGACAAGCTCTCTCCCTCCTAATATGCACCATCCTATTAGATCCATGGCGTGAGTACGCTGTCCAGTTTTTGGTGGCAACTCATCGTTGGAGCCGTCCGTCGCAGGTACCTCAAAAAGAAAGTCTTGCCGATTCTAGAAGGCAATGGGCTGATCACAATGAAGCACATTACTCGGTCCTCTTCGCCGCCCGACTCCTCGTCGTCTTCTCCTACCAATGTTCCCCCTAGCACATCAACCGTCCAAAATAAGGTATGGGCATGGGTCCCCGTGGAGAGGGAAACGGGCGGCAAGCACCTTCCAGAGGAGGAAATGCAAGGAAAGCCCGTGGATCCAACTGCCCGATGGAGCCATCTCAACAGCCGGCGGAAACGGGCACGTGTCGACAAAATGGTACGGGAGTACCAAAGATTACAACGCAGTTTGGAAGAACATGGGCAGAAAGTGTTACCACTACAAGGACAGAGTTTATATGATGTATACGGTGATGAAGAGATAATTCGGGGACGTTCGGGGAGCAGGAGAGGCTAGAGTACAGGTTCTTCAATGTTGCTACATGCACTATTGCACAACTTGGGAGAATGGGAAATTAATGAATGGACGGACGTTGGTCGTCGTGATAGGCGCACGCGTTCTACGTGTTCAATTTGTCCATGTAGTCCTTCCAGAGGGTGTCCACAAATGTTTTATCAGTCTGGCAGAAAATGTCGGCGGAAGTCGTACAATTACCAAAAGGACCGACTTACGTGAATCAAGGTCAACACTTCCCTGACAAATGCATTCCTTTCCAATCTCCCTGGCTGTTGCGAATGATTCAATAGCGTCCCAATTAGACTGTCCTTCACAAGTCCAGAGTCAACTGAACTTCCCAGATTCCCATTTACGGCTGGCTGTTTCTTCGCTTGAGACTGATGGGTGCCGTTGACATCCTTTTCCTTCCTCGACGGCGTCGACGGCTGAGCACTGTGCACACTCAGCGGCGGATTCGGAGTAGGCGCCGGCATATCCCAGGGATTCTCAATCTGCTCTCGCTTCCCCGCCTGCATCTCCTTCTTTGTTTTCTTCCGTCCTTTCGAACTTCCGTTTGGATCATGGCCTTCCGCTCCAGATCCAGCACTACCACCCGCACTCGTCCCCCGGTTCTTCTCCTTCCCTTTCTGCAACGCCTTTCTAAACGCGTTCATGTCACTCAACGCGCTCGTCTCCTCGAAATCAAGCTCCAATATCTCTCCATCATCCTCGTTCTCGTTCCCACTCACATTTGAATCCGACGGACTTGGTCGGAGTGGGTAAGGCCACAGTTCAGAATCGGCCGTGAAAGGCACTAGAGGCCTGTATTTCAGTCCGTTCTTGCCCGATTCGATAATTTCCTGCTTTGAACCCTCCTGGTGCGCACGGGTCGAAGTAGGCGCAGCGCGCACCGTCGACGTTGATAGTGAGAGTTCGACAGGCGGTGCACTAGGGGGGACACTGGCTCTTCCGTCTGCCTTCTCGCCTCGCTGTATGCGTGTTGTACCCTGCAACCTCGACGTGGAGCTCATCCGCAATAGCGAGGAATGCATGTCTGTTGGATTTAAAAAGATCGGAGGACGTGGCGTAACATCCCCATTCACATCTCCATGGTCATAGCTCGGCCTCCCTGGCACGGTTTGCACGCTCGCTCTCAGCAAACCCTCTGCGGTTTGTGCTAGCGACCGCCTCCTGCCGTTCGGTCCTACAGCAAGCTGATCCGGATTGAGCCCAGGCTCAGCATCGAGCACAGTGCTAGACTCGGAGAAGCTACCGTCAGATGTATACGGGCCATTCCGAGTCCCATTTTGCCGAGAGCGCCTCTTGGGATTCGCACTGGCAAAGAAGCTCTCGGCACCGTCGTTGCCCCCTACGTCACTTTCGTCTTCATCATCTCCCTCTCTTGAACTTGAATGTGAGTGGATACTGCGTTGGCTAGGAGCGTTGTTGCTATAGGTACTTGACGCCGACACGACGGAGGCACTTCGAGAAGGTGGCAAACCAAGAAGATTGGATAGCACATCCTGAGATAGAACTTGCGGGGTAGAAGATGTCTTCAAGGTTGGCGCTGGAGAATAAATATTGTTAGGTAAGGTAGGTGTTGCGGAGGCGAAAATAGTGTTCAATAAACTAGTCGCCTTGGCATTGGTAGTAGACGGAGAAGGTTGTACAGATGCCGAGGGTTGATTTGAGTCAGAACCGGTTAATGCAGCAAAGAGAGAATCAACAGTCATTTTAGACGTAGATTGTGGTATAGCCGATGACATAATGTTAGGTGTTGCTGATGCAGATGATGCAGATGGTGATTGTAATTTCATGAATAGCTTATCAAGATCAGAAAGGCCGTCAGGAGGTGAAGACCGAACATCTTCATATGAGTTTAACGATTCGTTTTCACTTGTTGATTCATAAGATTGGACAGATTTGGTAGAACTGGTATCAACTGTAGAACAGGATAAATACGGAAACTCAAGATATCCTGCGTCGGACGAACCTCTATTCGATTTGCGCGAACTGGTTGATTTGCGTGGATTGGGATTGGGAGGGGGTGGCTTTCCAGGGCCATATCTAAATTCTTCAGGATATGGTACATTTTTCTTAATATACGAATGGAGACTATGGAATAATTGTCAACGGGCTGATTTCACTCGCATGGCTCGACATACCGCAACATAACATCTATCATCGGCTCCCTGGAATCGGTGGCAAACATCCAGAGGCCAACAATTTGCGACCGCCCTTTGTCGTTATATCCCAGCTTGTCTAGATCGGGAACAATATAAACATCTGAAAACTTGTCTGGCACTGCATTGTGAGAAGAATTTATGGCGTTTAGTCTTTCAGCGGTGAAATCGGGGTAAGAACGGATCATGAGATAGCTAGCATGGGCACCAATGTCGTCTTCTGGATACAGGCGTTGGATGTAGTCTTCCATGCCCATGCGGTTGAGGATGTAGAATCCATAAGGAGGGTAAGCATCTCTTTGTCAAGATCAGAGTCAAAGTTGGAATGATAGCACCCAGTCAAACGCACCGCTCATACAAAAACATACTTCCTTCAAAACCCTGCTTCTCCCATTTGGTTCCATTATGGTGATACACACAGACGTGACTGAATTGATCAAAAATTGAGATGATGGAAGGGTCTCGTCGACGCAGAACCTTCAGGTTGTGGTTATATCTCGACATGGGCGACATCCCTACGCTAGAGTGAGGCTGGGCCGATGCCGGGGTACGGCTCCGCTGGGTCTTTTGCTGCCTTGGAGAGCCTGTAGACCTGTTGTCGGGGGAGTCAGAGTGTCTGATATTCATTGAGGTTTCACGACGTGGAGTTGCGATCACCATCGTTGCACGCGAGCATTTGTTTGCTCTACCGTGGAGGCCAAATACCTTCAGAAACAAATATATCACAACAACACCAGTGGTTGAAGGGGATTTGCATAAGAGCGCCTCCCCGAATTAGATTTATCGACAGTATGGCCGAGCCTGCTGACGGACGCGAAAGATTTGCTTGAGGAAGTACTAGTACAATTGTCTTTCTCAGAAAAGGAATCGGAGTGCAAACCAGGTACGCCTGTCTGACCACCCTGATACTCGGAATGAAACCATAATCCACTCGGCAAAGCAGCTTACTCGCCAACTTTCATAGCGGCGACAATTGCCGTCTGCGTCGTCTGCTAATTTTTCTAAATGCCTTTATTTGTAGCATGACGAACGCAGCCCAATGTACACAACGCATCAGCCAAAGGAAGCTGTTCATACCTGTCATTACAACACAGGGAATTCTGTTCCAAATAGTTGTATACCGATGAATAAATTGATATGCGTTCTTGCATGGAGTTGGGATCCGTGCGCATTACGAAATGCGGAGAATACTATATAGGTATACCTGAACTAAATGTAGCATTCGGCTCCCAGAACCATCTGATGGCTCATTGTTGTGTCACACCATTATCCTAACAAACTGCACTTGGTCTTAAACATGGATCAATTTGCACTTCAATGATAGACAGGAACTTTGCATCTGACGCTTCAGCCTCATAATCACGACATCCACCAGAAGTTGGAACATGTGCATGACAGATTCAATTACATAACTACTGCAGGATCAAGCCGAGTTGTCCCACAGTTTGCTGTGTTCCCTCCATGTGGTACACATTCTTTTACGCTTCTGTTAATAGACTAAGTACAAATCGCCAAGCCGAATTACATACTTAGTCGACATGAACATTCACTCGCGGTTACTGCAACCATGGGTATTATCCCACAGTTTGCTGTGTTCCCTTCATGTGCTGCATGTCCTCTTGCGCTAGTGTGAGTAGGTGAGCTTATCACTTACGACAAGCCACAACCTAAATCCTGTGTCTACCCAGGGCCTGCCTCCGATGACTCAGAGTATCGGGAAGCACAAATGAAGTGCTACACTAGCGTCGCACAAATCAAGAAACCACGTCTTTATTCCTTAAGTGATCAATCGATCACTGCGACATAACTCTATCTTCTGTGCCTGCGGCGCCAGGGCGCTGCACCCTCCTGAATGTCTCGATAAGTAATAATGCGGAAGCCCATATGCATCACAATTAGTGTCGCGATGCTGTGTCCTTCACTGGTGCAGAACGAGTTCGGAGTTTCCATTTATGACTGCTTCGACACAATAACCGGATAACAGGTCATCAGTGAGTACGTGATCCCTGATGCCGACTTTCCATCGACTTCCTTCTTTTTAGGAATCTTTTGTAACATACGGTATCCAAACATGCCCCGGGCCACCGTTCCGCATATGCCTATCTCGGAACGCGGCCTTCGATACCAAGCAGAAGGTGATCCCTCCCTTGATGTGTTGGCGTTCACCTAAAATTACCAGTCACGGTGTTGCAACTATCATGATGATCCATTGTGAATAAGTACAGCTCAACCTTATGAACTCCGTTATCAACTCGATCGTTTCCTGCCCCTTCATATGACGGGAGATTAGCTAGCACCACTATTGTTGCGGATACCAACGATGGTCAAGGTGCGTCAGTCTATATAGCATTGAACAATAGTTCACATGAAACAGGTTGTCACTGTGGCATTCCTTTTACTCGTCTTTGCGCCTCTTTGTCGTCTCGCACTTGCCAACACCGATTTCGGTCAATGCCTGGACTCTGTGCGCAATGGTTCACATGGTTTAGAGGGCGTTCTTTACTCTAACGGAACCCAAGTTAGAGATGTGGATTTGGGTCAAGCAACTGGAGTCATTTACGATCTTTGCCTACGAGCCTGTGGGCATGGACCTGAAGCTTTTTCGTGGCGCACATTTTCGCTGCAGTTCACTTCCTGGTTTCTCCCCTGGCTCGCTCTCATGTCCCAGCTTCCCTATGGGGCAAAAGACACATTGAGCAACTTTCTTGCATTGTTGTTGACGGTCGGATCCCCAACACTTGCTGCATATTCCCTAGCTCTTGCTGTCATCAGCAACCGCTGGTTGGTCAAACGCATTAGTCGAGGCAATCTTCGACATGCCTCTTTTGCTGCGCATGCGCTCGGAAACCTTCAGCAAGTTTCTGTTCAAGTCCCTCAAGAGCAGCATATTCTACCATCTCTCATTGTCTTAAATGAGAACGTCGACTGGTGGCAGAACCTCGCACGGGGGCTTGATTACCCCGTACCAAAATGGACATTGGCCGCCATAATGTCCATGTTGTACGTGCTATTGGCAGATGCATTTTCGTGGATTAGCACGCTCGGGAGTGATCTCAACAATTCGCAAGTCAATACGACTGGCCAGAGTGTTGGATCTCTCTGGTTGTGTCTCCTCCCGATTGTTGTGGGCTACCTCCAGATATCACCCAAGAGTGACTGTGACCAAATCAAACGTGCATTCGAGAGCGCAAACAAGCAGTTCTTCCTTGCCGTGGACTCAGATGTGCCAATACAGGGACACGCCTTTCAGGCGTTTAACATTGAAAAAGTTCCTCAAGATATACTTCACGAAGACGAAACATGTTCAGCACCTGTCTTCTTCTATGCACGTGTCTTCAAGTGGCTTCAATTAGCGCGACAAGTGACCGACGGTTTTGAGACCGCTTCACAACGAGCGCAACGGCGGTTACCGACGGAATCGCCACCTAAGATGCAATCGGAAGTGATTGCCGAATGCGGGCTTCGTAACGGATCTGGAGATGGCCATTCTTACGAGATTATCAGCATCTTTGTAAGGTCCGCATTTTTAGCGCTTTTTCTGCAATGGGGCACCACATGCGCAGCAATCATGTCCATCTACCTTACACCGGCGCGAGGTAGGCTCATTGCAGATCTTTTGCACCAGGTAGCTACTACTTATTGCGGTACAGGCTTTGGCTGCAGATCCGGTTCTTATCTGCTTTACGGATGTCTTGCCACTATAGTCTGGCTACTCTCTGTCATCTCGAGCATCTTGGTTCACAACTACACGACAGCACAGGAAGATAATAGAAGCACCCTCGCTTATGGCCTTTCCATCATTTTTCGTCATTTAGCCAAGGCTCTCGCAGCCATCAATACTTTTTGGTTGTTCACTTCATCTTTACTCCAATTCAGCAACCTATACGACACGTGCTATTGCAACTCCAGTGTTCTAGGTCGGCATGGCAGCGCATACGCTGTGCTTGCGTTCACACATGCCGATGCGTCAGCGGTGAAGCTCGCTTGGGCAGGAGGAATGGTGTTATCATCAATAACTGCAATTTCATTCCTTCTTGTAATCAATATCTTGCGGAAGCTGCCGGAAGCTGCGCCGTCCCCGTGATTGGAGATTTTCGCTGCCCACTTCGTCAGGCGTTCTTATAAATTGTCTCGTACCATCTATCGATTGCGATAGCAGTGCTCGTACTGGGGTTAAAACAGGACTTTGGCAAACGGCCGGATGGCGTTCTTGACGTTCATGATAGAGTTGAGGACGTTTTCATGATTGCTACCGTTCGTTCCGGTTGCGCCCCAAACGGAGATTGTAGTTAGCATTGAATATTGATGTCCATACAACGAGAGTTTGAATCTGTAAGAGGACTTTGGTTAGCGTTGTCGAGCACTGCAACACGTGTGCCGCAGCCGTTCCTGCACCTCCTCCCATGCCAAAGCCCAAGCAGCCCTCACCTCGGGAGCTCTACCACCAGCGGAAAATCAGGGAAGAGCGCGAGCGCGTCGCCTATCTGCCTGCGGGCCTCATCAACCATGGTAACACCTGCTTCATGAACTCGGTTCTCCAGGGCGTAAGTCTCTAGCCCGACTCCGGCTCGCAGGCGCTTATCCATCTCGCACCCAGCTCATCGCGACGAGGCTCATGCACGACCTTGCCACTTTTGCGCCCGTTCCCGCTGGTTTCCAACGCCGCCTTCCGATTCTGCTCGACTCGGCGCGATCGCCTCAGCTTACAAACGGGCACGGCGTCGCGGGCTCGCACGAACACCCGTGGATCGACTCGATGCCGATCGGAGACCAGTTTATGCACTTGATGTACCGCGCTTGGGATTCCCAGTCAGACAAAAAGAGGGAATCTCTCAGTCCCAAGTACGTTCCTGCCCCTACCCATAGCCCAGCCCGACTCACGACCGCAGACCCCTTCTCAACACCCTTGGCAGAAAATACCAGCAATACCTTGACTTTACGCAACAAGATGCTCACGAATTTCTGCGTATCCTGTTCGACGCCATGCGGATGGAGGAGATTGATGTGTGTCCCTATCATACGCTGCGCCCTACCAATATATTAATGGCATACCTAGGTCATCAAGAAGCGACAACCACAAGTAGTCAAAAAACCGAAAAAGCCGAAAAAGAGAAGATCGACACCCGTTGCTAAACGAAAACGCCCCTCATCTTCTGCGTCTCATTCTGACGACACTCTCCTCCCTTTCACAGACATGCTCTTTGGAGGTCAACTCACGAGCATCCTTGTTTGCCAGAAATGTAAAAACATTTCTCAGACGTATGAGGATTTTTATGACATTTCGCTCTCCATCAAGCCAGAAGAGTATGCCACGTCATCTACTACCCCTCCACACTCCGCAACAGGCATAAATTTGTTCTCACTCAAGAGAAGCGCGAATAGTATCAGGGAGAGAAGTAAGGACGGTGAAAGCGATGGTCATGAACACGGAACGGAGAGGAAGCGGGACAAATTCAAGAAATTTGCAAGGCGTATAGCGACATTTCAGGGCCCCTCCGCCCAAGACGACCCCGAAAAACCGGGTCCCGTAGACTTGAAAATGCCTAGACCTTCGTCCGTACCTCCAGGTAAAGGCGAAGAGAGCCAAATGGCCGAGGTCAAAAGCAGAATCAGAAGACAGCGGAGTAGGAGCTTGGATCACCTGAACAGGGCAGCTGTGTTGGAGATGGGAACTATCAAGACGGTAGATGACAGCCGGGAGCGAGAGGGTATAGAAGATGGACAGGCGAGTGGCGATGGGAGTACGGGGAGAGATGAGGCAAACACCACGGCGCCAAGTACAATCGGGACGATTGAAAGTGACTGGTCTGTTGTCAGAAATGGGGAGGCGGTGCTAGAGGAGGCGCCGCTATCCATAAGTGAGGGCAAGAATAAGCAGAGGATGAAAGACAGGGAAGACGACGGTTGGGTCAAGCTTGGCAAGAAACTGAGCTTGCTGACACGGCACCATAGAGACAAGGAATCACGCTCTAGAGAAGGCGTCGTCGAAGAGATCCGGGCGAAAAAATCTCGTGAGTCGTCACCCGACACCCGTGGTGTCTTGTTGAGTGGGAGGTCGACTCCACGACGCGAGCACTTCGAAACACCGCCTCCGGTACCACCGAAAAAGATTCGACCAGTCAGTACCCCCCCAATGTCTCCACCTACGCTTCACCATCTTCCTCCTTCTGTTCCTCTTTTTCCATTTTCAGCACGAAACCATCATGACCCTGCGGTTAAATCCACACTTTCTCGGCCTCCTTACCAGGCATCTCAAGTAGAAACAATGCATCCCCAAACATCCTCGACTCAATCAGGCATTTTATCATCTCACGCATTCCATCTCAACCAGAACGAAGGTAGACTTACCCATTCCCATGAAACTCCGTCAACGCACAAACACAGGATCCATCCACCGACACCTGCAGAGGTGGAGTATCTGAGGCGTATACTGGCAGATATCGACTTGTCCAGGTCAGAGTCATCAGCAACACCTTCGAGCAGCTGGTCGCCAGCGTCTTCTCCTGCGTTGGTGAATCCGTTTGCACTTCTTATGAAGTCTGGCATGGTGAAGAAGGGAGCCGACGGCAGCGAGACTGTCGGTAAAGGCGACGCTGTTGCTGCAGAAGTGAGCACAGAGGAGCCGCCATCCCACACACGTTCCCAAAAGTTGGCATCCTGGCTAGGCATAAATAGAGTGAGTGGGCTCGAAGGGTGTCTGAGGCTGTTCATGAAAGTAGAAATGTTGGACAATGAGAACATGGTTGGATGCCGACAGTGTTGGAAGATTGCGAACCAAGGAAAGGTTCAAAACGGCGACGAAGACGAGAAAGATGAAGACGAGAGTAGTAGCGAAGAAGAGGAGAGTTCGCTACAACCATCTTCGTCATCACCAGGCCTAGGGCCAATGCTTACCAGGCAGTCGGAGATGCTGCAAGCGCCGACCACGCCTGGCGGCATGCCCATACCTACCATATCCACGACTGGTCCAGAGTCGCCCCTAGAGCCACCCCCTCGTCTCAGGGTTCCACAGCCTTTGCGATCCAATAGCGCAGACTTTGTCAGTCTCTCTGCCATTTCCTCACGAGAACGGATAGATACGCCAGGTCTTACCCGCAACGCTTCGTCACCATCCATACCTTCCACGATCGTCTCGCCTCAGATAACGCCATATCCTAGTTATTCGTTTCCCCCATTTGCTCTATCGAATCAGTATCAGTCACCGACCATACGTTACTCCCAGTCACCGCAGCAGGTGAATGGGATGGATTCTTTAGTAATACCGCAAGTGCCTGTAACTCGTCGGAGAGCCGCAGGAGCCGAGTTGACGGATGGTGAGAGTGACGAGTCCACGTCTGCGATGGAGAGTCGCAGTGGTGGGGAAGACGGAGACGATAGAGCTTCTATTGGGTCATCGTCTTCCTTTTCTGTTTCTAGGTCTGGGGATTCATCTGCACCCATATCTCTCAGTGACAGCGGGTACGGAAAAGTAGAGGAAGACACGCAACGCTCGAATGAACTTGTAAATGGGACCCCTGTGGACGGCGAGGCCAGGGAAGCAGAGAAGGCGGAAAGCAAGGCTGCCGTAAAGAGACCCAAGAAGCCCAAACCGGTCATCATGCGGCCTGCATACAAGCGTTACCTCATTGCAACTGCACCCCCTGTACTCGTTGTTCACCTGAAGCGGTTTCAGCAGACCGATAAAGCACCATTCCTCTCATTCACGCCCACGTATGGGTTTAAGAAACTTGACGACTGTGTGACCTTCCCAGAATATTTGGACTTGACACCTTTTCTGGCTCCCAGGAAGGAAGAGTCTGAGTCGGACCAGAGAGAGGAAGGAGTTCTCGGCGGTGATGCACATGGCCCTGGGGAAAGACGAGTGCCTAGCGAGAAGCATGAGAAGTGCATGTACCGGCTATATGCTATTGTAGTCCATCTTGGTAATATGGTGAGTAATTCGCAAATCATGACTTCGGATGTGATGGGAACAGACATGCTTTTTATAGCTTGGTGGGCACTACATTGCATATACGGCGATACCTGAACGACTGGCGATGCCGAGTTCCTCGGGCGCCGCTCTTTCGTCTGGTGTTGGTGAGAACGAGGCAAAAGGTGGCTCTGCCTCGTCAAGCACGACTCCTGTGGCATCATTTATAGCCCCTCCAAAGTCGTCCAAAAGCGCACGATCAGAACGGCAGTGGGCATACATCAGCGATACGTCTGTCAGACTTGCAACGTTGGATGAAGTGCTCAAGGCCAAGGCGTATATCTGCATGTATGAGAGAATCTGACGACGGACTTTTTTTGCTTAATTATAAACTTCGCCTCAGGCCTTGCTTCATTGCATATTGCACAGTTTTCGGATATATATACCCCTAGTTTGCAGGTATGGGCTGTTGCGTACATAATTATCTGTCGTGCAGAGCATTTCGTCTTCGTGGAAGTGGGAGGAGACAACCTGTCCGAAGCGAAGCTTTGCGCAGCGCAGCTTGCCGGTTCGGTGATTCCCAACTTCCTGCATCGATCATCGGCGTACGACGAACACGCGAGGCCTCGCGTGTCGAGCACAAAAAACGGCGATAATGAGACAGTTTCAGCTTATTTCATGACAGACAAGCACGGTTTTTCTGGAATTCCTTGAGGCAAAATGGCTACTTATGTCATAAGGTCGAAGTTCACGGAACGTGTCGTTGCACAGCAAAATTCGGCATCAGCAATGTGTTCTTTTCTAGACAATATGCTGTAAGTGATATCGTCACTAACGCCCGAACGCCTTCAACAGGTCCGTTGCGGGCAGCCCAAACACAAGGTCCTACCGCGTGCTTACACAGGGCTGTGCTGGCTACCACGCTAAACAGCTTTCTGACACACGCCGATTACACTTTGACGTCAAGGATGGCGGTGTCACCTTATTGTGATTCTTTGTTCAAGCATGGAAATGTATTGATGTAAAAACAAAGACTAACTTTGAAAGTCAACATGGGGCAGTGCGTAACATGGCCTAAGGGTGTCAAAAAAGAGTGAACAAAGGGAACTAACTGTATACTTTGATTTCTGTGAACTCACAGGGCTGTGCATATAAGCCGCTGGAAATCTCCTTAAGGCCTCACAAGTCAATCGCTGCACCAAATCCTATAATTTCTACCACTTCCATCCGTACCATGCCTTTCTTCGAAGGAGCGCATGATTTTATCATTGAAACCGCCCAAATGAATGACATCGGTGGCGACTACAACAGAAATGAAACCAACATCACCTACAACAATCAGGGTGTTGGCAATAACCACCATGGTTCTGTCATAAACAGGGGAAACACAGAGACCCGGAATTTCTCCATTGGTGAATATTCGTTTTCGGTATACTTCATCGATTGTCGTGCTGATGATCAATGGAAGGGGGCAGGAGTAACAAGGTCGTTGCCGCTCACGAACGACATCATGTTAACCTACAATGGTAAGCCTTTGTGGTGAGCTAGCATATGAAATTTGAACAGCTCAAAACAGGCGATTTGCAAAGCATTCTCAAATCACTTCCCGGAATGTTATCGGAGTTTTCAAAGTTGCCTGTAACAGCGAACGCTGTACCACGCTCCGTTGGTAGCAATGCAGCGGTCACTTCAGCTCCCACGGCACAAGCTACATTGAACGTGCTTAGAAATCTGCCAGCAAATGTGCAGACGCCACAGATGCAGGCTTCGTCCCAATCTCCCCTTCAAGCTTCTAGGGAGGCACAGGCGGTGCTTGAAAGCGTTTCGACCGAGGGAAGCGTGGTAAACACGGATCAGAACCAGGTCTAAACGGGTTGGCGGCTCTCCCGCACCTCACTTACGCAGTCGATGGAACAGCCCAAGCCAGAACAATAATACCGTGACCGTGTTGTACATCTTTTCATGTTGTATCTAATGTCGGGAATGTAGTTATCTCCAACCGCGTTTGGATTTCGGCAGCTTGCGCATCGGTCATCTGTTGACGCCCGACTCATCCGGGTCACTCACTATTGAACCCGTTTCTATTACATGAAGACTGCCGGTGTCCGCCATGTCGGATTCAATCGTCAGTTTATTGGCACGTGCTGTAATACTCGACAACTAGCCAAAGTCTTTACAGTTTCAAAGTCTGACATTCAAATTCTCTGTCGCTGATGATGACATGTTAGAAGGTAGGTCCGTTTGGGGCGCAACCTGAACTCTATTCATGAACATCGTGATAGCTCCTGACCGTTTCCTCAAGAATGCAAGAAATCACAGTAACTGTAAGCTGGGGTGCATGTGCTGATATGCCGACTTAGAGTTACAATGACACGAGTTGTACAGGTTACCGAATTGGAGTAAAAGCAACGAAGGGTTAAATAATACTATTATAGCGCTACTGGGCAGTTCAACCACCCTTGAATAATTATGTAATGAAGTCGAGGTTGGGCCATGATTTATTTACCAAAGTATTCTCCGTAAGTTGGAAAGCACCGTCGTCACAAAAAAGAAAGGAAAGCCATCTAATTTCCTCCAAATATGCCTGCAAATCAAGTGATTGTTCAGATCTCAGATGCCTTGATGATGTAGCGAAAATTTCCAATCATGAGATGATCGTCCTCAACTTGATCATGGACATCGTGGCAGCTTCTGGACGCTTCTGCAAGATGCTGATTACAAGAACGAATGTAATCGCAGTCAATGACGATAACACCATTCCTCCGACCCAAACTTGTTTCGCTGTAAGGGCGTCGGCAGCTGTGAAAGTAAGCATGGAGTATGCTCTGGCACCCTGACTTAGAACACAAGAGTTGCAATAGCACGTGCTGTATAGGTTACTGAACTCGAGTAAAGATGACGTGAATAGCCAGAGAGTGTTGATGGCTGCGAGGATCCTGGCCAAATGACGACAGAAGATGGAAAAACAAAAAGCGGGCATAGGGGTCCTGCCATGTTGCTGTGCTGTCGCATAGCTGTAGGCGAAGATACTTGAGATGACGGAGAGTAGCCAGACAATAGTGGAGAGGCATCCGTAAAGTAAATAAGTACCAGATCGACAAGCAAGACCTGCATAACATTATCAATGAATTTCTGGTGCAAAATGTCTATATCAACCTACCTCGCGGCGGAGTAAGATAGAGGGACATCATTGCAGCGCCTGCGGTGCCCCATTGCAGAAAAAGCGCTAAAAATGCGGACTTTAAGAAGATACCGATAATCTCGTAATAATGACCAATCCCAGGTCCATCAGGAAGCATGCATTCGACAGTGACTTCCGATGATGGCGATTTTGTCCGCTGAACGCTGATGTGCTCGATCATCAAAACTGTCGGTCACTTGCCGCGCTAATTGAAGCCACTTGAAGACACGTGCATAGAAGAAGACGGGTGCTGAACACGTTTCATCTTCGTGAACTATATCTCGAGGAACTCTCTCAACGTTAAACGCGTGAGAGCTTTGCCCCTGTGTTGGCATCTCCGAGTTCACGGCAGGGAAAAAATGGTTGTTTGCATTGTCAAATGCACGTTTGATTCGGTCGCAGTCACTCTTGGGTGATATCTGAAGGTAGCCGACTGACAATAGGGAGGATACACAACCACAGGGACCCAATACTCTCGCCAGTCGTCTTGACTTGCCAATAGCTAAGATCATTCCCAAGAGCGCTTATCCACGAAAATGTATCTGCCAATAGCACATACGACGTAGACATTATGGCGGCCAATGTCCATTTTGGCACGGGGTAATCAAGCCCGCGTGCGAGGGTCTGCCACCAGTCGGCGTTCTCCCTCAGCACCACGAGAGATGATAGAATATACTCCTCTTGAGGGACGTGAATGGAAACTTGTTGAAGGTTTCCAAGCGCTTGCGCAGCGAGATGTGCGTGTGGAAGAGTGCTCCGAGCAAAGCGATTGACCATCCAGCGGTTGGTGATGACAGGCAAGAGCAAGAGAATATGCAGCAAGTGTCGGGGATCCAACCATCAACAGCAATGCAAGAAAGTTGCCCAATGAGTCTTTCGCCGCATAGGGAAGCTGGGACATGAGAGGGAGCCAGGGGAGAAACCAGGAAGTGAACTGCAGCGAAAATATGCTCCACGAAAAAGCTTCATGTCCATGCCCGCAAGCTCGTAGGCAGAGATCGTAAGTCATTCCGGTCGCTTGACTCAAATCTACCTCCGCAACCTGAGTTCCGTTAGAGTAGAGAACGCCGTCTAAACCGAATGTGCCATTGCGGACAGAGTTTAAGCATTGGACCGAAATCGACGTCGCCGAGCGCGAGACGACAAAGGGATGCAAGGACGAGCAAAAAGAGTGCGATGGTGAAAACCTGTCTCGTATGAATTATCGTTCAAGGCCATATATATTAGACTGACGCACCTTGGCCATCGTTGGTGTCTGCAACCAGCTGACACTATTGCCGCCAGCTTGCTAGTAATTCAAAACCGATCTTATATATCGCTAAACCAGTTGAGCACTGCGCTGAGGCATACAGATAACCCCGCGTTATGACCAGGTGGGAACCCTTCATGTAACAAGGTTCAGCACCGCCAAGGCTCCAACAGAGGTTGCATGCCTACCCGCGTCATGTGGGAAGGCGCTGAAATACCACAAGTATCAACTCACGTTGTAGCCTAACCAGTTATGTCTGACGAATGCGAAGCAGTCACGTAAATAAGCTTTGAACTGGTTCTGTCTCATTGGTGCATCCCAACTCGCCCGGATCTTAACGGATGTGGACCATGTTTTTACTAGCAGGTTGAGATAAGGACCATCCTAGAAGATAAGTTCGCCTTCTCACACGAGCAACATGCAACATGGAGGGAACGCAGCGTCAGCGATGGTGTTCAGATTGTCCAAGTTGCTTTTGTTGCAGAGTTACGGCCTGGCAATTATCAGGGCGGGGTTATAACCGGCAAATAGATTTTCCAACATATGGCGCCAGACTGTTATTGGTCCTAGCAATCCTTGCACCCGTCTCATTTTCCCCTTGGACGAATATCGTGGTCATTAGTCGATTGGGTAAGCAGACAGTGCTATTAGATATGACCCAGGAGCGTGAGGTGTTAATGTAATGACTGCATGAGCAGTAGCAGTCGACCCATGCTGGCGGGTAGCTTGCCGGTTCAGTTGGGCAGGTCACGGGGCTGGGCAGGAGGCTGGGCAGTCGATCCGCCGATGCCCTGAACAGCCCCTGACACCTTTACTGGTCGCGTCAATCACAAAGACGCTAAATTTGTCTGACAGAATCGACGACATAAGGTTTGGTCTGACAGAATCGACGACACAAGGTTTGGTCTGACGGCAGACGCAATGGGGATACAGTTGAACCCATAACTATAGATTGCTGTATGTTCCTAGATCCTGTGGGCCTTCAGACATGTGTAGCACCTCATTATGTTTGTACATGAGCATACAGAATGCGGTCTCGAGGCACTATATGGCTTCAAAGCACCAGTTTTGGAACAAAAATGGAAAAAAGTAGGTTTTGGGGGTATGAGTTATGAGGGGTTCAACTGTATAGATCCATGGCAGGGTGGAAGGGTGGCAGGGATGCCGCTGGGACAGACGCCGAATTAGGTTAGTTAGTCTGGTTAGTTAGTCTGGTTCGCATTGGCGAACTTTCGTAGTGTCTCAGCCAGCCTAATTTGCGTGATTCACAGATGCAAATTTGCAAGGAGGCGAAACAGGCAAATTTACCCGCAAACCAGACCACTTTTGCATGTAAATCTCCTCCACCCATTCAGCGTCAGGTGAAAATCACATGAAACCCCGGAAAACGGATTTATTCGGGTTGGTAAATGGCAAATCGGCAGGCAGTGAACGTAGCCGATGCTTTAGCTGCTCAATCTGGGAAGACCGCACATAAGTAGTGTTTGCTTTGATTTCAGTGATATCCTCGTACCAACAAATTTGTATCACTCAATGGTGGATTTTTCAGCCCATCGATGACCTGCAAAATTGCTGATGCAAATTTCAGATGCCTGTTTCCCGCCACACTACTCGGCCTTGACTACTTTCCCGTGGATCCTCGTTATGAGCACCAACTTGAATGCGCTCCTAATTACATTAACTTTGGGACGTGCCCTTTCATCACGTCCTCGACCTGCGTGGGTCGGGCGTGCACAGGGCTTAAGATCTCACACACGTCCACACCACGGTCGTCGTCGTCGAGGCGTTTCTGATGCAAGTTGGGGGCGACTCTTTTCCCACTGAGCAGCTCAACACGGGTCGAGGCGCACTTCCTGAGGAACGCGTTAGCGACGATATCGCGCGCAGCATGTTACCTAGAAAAGAATGATACAATATTCTGTCAAATGCTATGTTCCGTAGACCGTTCGACAAAGGCGCACCAATTTGCCAGGCATTCCGGGTGTTCTTGGGCGCGCGTTCTGTGCTTGGAGTCTGTACTTGCCTAAAGTCGTTACGCCTCGTAAGTCATGGGGCTAAGCCAAATGGAGCTGATAAGCACAACATTATAGCTACCTTAGATATGAGTGACCTGTTGGCAGGGAAGGCCGACAGCTTATGGAGGATGACCTTAGTTATGTGACGAATAACTGAGGTTTGACGAACGAAAAATCTCGTACCAGGTAAACAAGTCCAAACATGGACATAGCTGTGTCGCTCGTACTCTAATATGACCTGTGCAGTGCAGTGCGCTCCTCGTGCGTGGATGACGGTGATGTCAACGATATGGAAGTTCGGAATCGTCGGAACGGCGGCCGCGCTAGCCTTATGAAGATGTCTCTTCCCATTTCCACGAAGACGAAATACTAACGTTCAACGCCGTCTTGACAATGCGAGGCTGTTCGCACGGGATACCGGCTTTTTGCCATCACGCCTACCTTTGTGTTGAGCCAGTAGATGAATTTTGACGGCTTATGCGCCTGCTGCAGCTAAGTTAACTGGGCAACACTGGGACCATGGTATCGGCTGAGGGAAGCATCCGATCTCTACTCGCCCGTCACGCGTCAAGCATCTACAGACTGCCGATCTCTGCCATCTCTGATGCATCAACCGCCGCTACATCCAGTGCTACCAGAATCCACATTTCTATTGTGGACGGGCTGGGGAAACTATGTCGTGCTGAAGACCAAAACGGCCAAAGAATGGTCAATCTCAGCAGGATTTTTCGTGTTAGAGTTAGCTCTTACAATTCTATATGATACATCAAATTACTAAATCATGTTTTCCCGATGCGAGTTTATCTAGTCCACCTCTCCAATCTCGTCAACATCACGTTAGATGGGTGACTCGGAACGATGTGTATGCGGTTACGAGGCCCGTCAAGCCGAATGCAAACAGTTCTCCTTCGAGGATCCGGTCTGACAAGAGCATGCTATAGAGAGGGTTCAAAGGTTGCGTTGGATCGCACGGTTGAGAGGCTGAGCACCATACTGTGGCAAGTAACCGATCGAGATGAGAAAATTCTTAGCCACTTGGTTCACATCGAGCTTGATCTTTCTGTCCAGGCCGGCACACTCAGCAGCCTTAAGCGTTTGAAACTCAGGTTTTGGGAGTAATTTCTGTTGACACAGATGGTTGCTTGCGCAGTGCCTGGTGACCAGGAGACGTTGCTGAGGACGTCCTTGATGCGTGTTTCGTATTCCCCCGGGTTCCTGGTACCGGCCCTGAGTATGGCAACGAGAACTGGACAGGTCACTTTTTGTGACATCAAGTAACTGTTTGGCCGCCAACGTACCTGGGACCCCAGAAACCACAACCCGGCAGCACTGCCATCAATGATCCTCGTATAATCCACGCTCGTACTCTGTATTGTGGCTTTACTCACTCTATAAATTATCCCGCAAATAACATCTTGCAAACGTCGTCCTTGACTATGTCATGTTCAATATTTATTGACCTTTAAATGAGGCAACCACCCAGTGACAGATCCTCGTGTTCTTGCTATGTTTTTTTTGCCATTTGCATGGCATGTCAAGCACAACAAACCAGTTGTTTGAGTGTCTATGTATTTCATTACATATGGACTAAGTTAGGGACACCAAGTAAAACAACCAGTTGTTTGAGCATCTATGCATCACACTAATTAAAGAACACTTTTTTGTATAGTGAAGCCTTATGCTGTTGCAAAAACATTGAGATGAGTTTTTTGTTGAGTTTGGTTCAGGTAGTGGGCATAAGCCTGACTGCTAGCCCTTCTTCTAGCCCTTTTTTTAGAAAGTTCAGCAGCATTAGTTGGGCATCAATGAAGATAAGAATGCTACATTACTTTCAAAATTACATACCCTCAAAGCTGAGCCCAACTGCCAGCAAGATTGCAATGATGGCTATCCAAGCTCAGAAACACCAAAGTGTCAAAAGGTAATGTCTATTCTCTCTATGATAAATTCTTCTTAATATACTTCTGTGCATGCTCTGGACAACCCATTCCCCTCTTGGTACATCTCTTTCAATGCTTATTCATACTATACCCTATCATGTTTGGACATTTAAATGCATGATCAAATCAGTGGCATAATCAGTTTGACATTTGTAGAATAGTATACACAATTATAAAGTATCATATTTTTGAAAAGGGCATAGGATCATTGATGATGAGTTTGGCAGCACTGCTGGGTTGTGGTTTCTGGGGTCCCAGGTACATTGGTGGCCAAACAATTATTTGATGTCACAAAAAGTGACCTGTCCAGTTCTCTTTGCCATACCTGAGAGCACCCATGTCAAGGGAATAGACATGGGCATTGAGGCTGGCAGGGACATCACACTTGATTATGTGCTGGGCAGAACTGTCAATGATGGCTGTCTTACTGCTGCCAGGTTCACTGATTAGGACTTGTTCTGGGGGTGGCAGAAGGTTGGGCAAGGGACACACAGGATTATGATGACACACCTGATTTATTTTTAACAGGGTCAATTTTAGCCTCTTCTGCATGGGTGGTGAGATCTATGGTGTATGCTTGCAGAGCAGCAACAGAGTCACCAGGTCTGTCAATGATGGAGACATAAATGGAAGTGGAAGGCCAGTCATTGTTAAGAGCTAAGGCAAGGCAAGCAGGATGAAGCAAGAGATCCATGGTGATGTAGCTGCTGGACTCACACCAGCTTTAAAGAAAGTTCTTTGATACAAGTAGGCATCACCAAGGGTTGCATGACCCATCCCAGGTGACAGGTTGGGTCACAGTGAGTATGGGTTTGGGTCACAGGCCCTGTGACCCACTACCCATTTCTAACCCACTCACTGTATTAGATTAGTTACTATTGTAATACTATATGAATACTAATCAGGCATGCCAGAAGTCAAGCCACCTCATGATGCAGTATAAGTCATCTGCCAAATGGGTTGGCACATGACTCTGACTGAGGGAGGCAGTGGATGTGACCATCACACCATACTGTGTATAAGTCAACAGCCAGGATGCAACCATCTGAACACCATACTCAACAGCTGAACATGCCACATGAGAGCCAGGGGTACAACAGACAACCACTAACACACCACATGTGTGAGTACTGTCTCAAGGTGAGAAACAGGGGGTGTGGTGGTCAACTGCCAACCACACCACATGTCTCCACCACCTTGTATCATCATGGCAATAGTATATATACTCAGTGAATGTTACATCACACCAACTTGATCCTGTCCACAAACAAGAACAGGATCTCAACACTATGGCATCAACATTGTGTCACACTTATCTAATCACTTATCTGATCTCTCTCGCCACTATGCTTCCTGCCATCGTCTTGGCTCTCAAACCGTGCATCACATTGGAAATGTAACCTACTACCCTGACATGCTATTACCACCCTTTTCTATAAATTCTGGCATCAGATATTAAAAGATGCAACACAGTACTTTTCATGGGCTAAACCCAATCTTGTGCAAGTGATACCAGTGATGGATACAATCAACAAAGAATTCTCCAAGTGGATCCATGACCCTAAGGTGTCATCACCCATTCGGGCAGCAATTGAGATGGCAAAAATGACACTCAATCAATACTATTCAAAGATGGATGAAGCAGAAGTCTACCAGATCACTATGAGTAAGTTTTGAGGTTTTTATGGGTTATGAAATGTTCTCTGATGCATTCTCAAGTTTTGAATCCACAGCACAAGCTGGCATACTTCAGGAGTGCCGGCTGGGAACCAGAATGGATAACAATGGCACAGGAACCCATTGAGCAAGAATATGAATGCAATTATGAGAATCTTGATGTCACTGATTATCCTGGAGGTAGTGGAGGTCAAGGATACAATGTCTAAGGTTTGTCTTCTTATCACAAGACATGTTTATTGCATTATCATGAACTATACTACTGGGCTACATCTACTGAAGCACATCAATCACTTTGACATGCTAGATTCACTTGCACCTAAGTTATCTACATATAAAGTGTCAGAAGAGCTCAACAAATACCTCGATAGTAACACAGAGGAGGTCAAATGTTCAATCTCTTGGTGGTATGAGCACTGATCAATGTATCCTTGCCTTTTGCACATGGCATTAGATTACCTAACCATTCCAGGTAAGCCTTAGGCTGTTGAAGCTTTGGTTGGGGCCAAAACTGATTAGCTATTGCATCTCGCAGCTACATCAGTTGAGGTTGAATGCTTGTTTAGTTGAGGCTGACTTGTGATCTCTCACATATGCAGTAGGTTGGGGGTACAGAATTCCCGACCTTTGATTTGCTTGGGAGTTTGGAGCCAATTGGGTTTGGTGAAGGACTCAGATATCCAGAATGTGTCTGGCATGCAGGATGTTGAAGGTAATGGTGATGAGAACTCAGAGTTGGCTGATGGCTGGGATTCCATACAATTACTATCATGATCACCATAGTATCAGATGGACTCGGAATAAGGCTACATAGCATACTGGTAGTTAGTGCAACTTCAATGCATGACTCTGGACAACCTGTGACCCTTCTCATACCTGGCTAACCTGGTGACTGGGAACCCGAGGGTTATTGGGTAGGGGTAGAGGTGGGTAAGGGTAGGGGTTGGTACTGTAAACCCAGGGGTTACCTGTGGTGATGCCTAGATACGAGTGTGATTGATGCGCAGTTGAGGCCAGTGAAGACACACAGGCTTCATGAAGGTAGTGCAGATCAGCTGTGGCACAGTGTGCATTGAAGAAGGTTCTTGGACACAATAATCCTGTGCTCATCTGTGTTTACCTGCCACACAAAATTGCCCATATTGAGCTCGCGCAGTTTGATTCAATGTGGAATTGCGCAGCCTTCTGTGCCTTGCATAATAAACTGACCAAATAGTATGACAAGATAAGATAATTCCCATGGTGACACACACCACTAGTGCCAGGTATCTGCTACAAATGCATGAGCTCCAAAAAAGCAGAGGAGAGAATTTGCAGCTTCGCACCCCCATCGACATGTGCAAATATGATGAGTAGTCATTCCATATATGGTATTTATGGTATATATTATATAAGCTGGCAAGAAAATATAACTCAGTCATTTTGACCATTAGCAAGAACCTGTCTGGACATCTTATAGATCTACTTTAGAGATACATTTATACCAGACAGATAGACCTCATAAATTTACATGTGACATAAGTTTTGTACCAAAGTGGTGGTGTTTAAATGTGTTGGACAATAGGATTCATAAAGCAATATGTTACAAATTACTGTTCCAAATGAAAGACTCCAAGCAAAGTTAAGAGCAGTCTACATCTAATCACGAGAACGCTTCCGGATGCTTCTGCAATATGTTGATTACCAATATGAATGTGATCGCAGTCAATAACGATAACACCATTCCGCCTGCCCAAGCAAGTTTCACCGTAAGGGCATCGGCAGTTGTGAAAGCAAGCACAGAGTATGCTCTGGCACCCTGACCTAGAACACAAGAGTTGCAATAACACGTGCTGTACAGGTTACTGAACTGGAGCAAAGATGACGTGAATAACCAAGCAGTATTAATGGCTGCGAGGGCCTTGGCGAAATGACGACAGAAGATGGAAATGCCGCGAGCGAGCATAGCACTCCGGCTATCTTTCTGTGCTGTTGTATAGCTGTAGGTCAAGATACTCGAGATGACAGAGAGTAGCCAGACAATAGTGGAGAGGCATCCGTAAAGTAGATAAGTAGCAGATCGACAAGCAAGACCTGCATAATATTAATCAGTAAATTTCTGGTGCAAAATGTCTATATCAACCTACCTTGCGCCGGTGTAAGATAGAGGGACATGATTGCAGCGCCTGTGGTGCCCCATTGCAGAGAAAGCGCTAAAAATGCGGACCTTAAGAAGATGCTGATGATCTCGTAATAATGACCACTCCCAGGTCCATCGGGAAGTGTGCACTCAGCAATGACTTCCGATCGCGTCCTGGGTGGCGATTCCTCTGTGAACGCTGATGCGCTCGATATGAGGCAGCATCAAAACTATCGGTCACCTTGCTCCGCTAATTGAAGCCACTTGAAGACACGTGCATAGAAGAAGACGGGTGCTGAACACGTTTCATCTTCGTAAATTACGTCTCGAGAAATTCTCTCAACGTTAAACGCCTGAGAGCTTTGTCCCTGTATTGGCATTTCTGAGTCCACAGGCAATGAAAAAATGGCTGTTTGCCCTATCGAATGCATGCTTGACTCGGCCGTAGTCACTCTTGGGTGATATCTGAAGGTAGCCGACGACAACCGGAAGGAGACACAACCACAGAGATCCAACACTCTCGCCAGTCGTATTGACTTGCGAATTGGTAAGATCACTCCCAAGAGTGCTTATCCACGAAAATGTATCTGCCAATAGCACATACGACGTAGACATTATGGTGGCCAATGTCCATTTGGCACGGGGTAATCAAGCCCGTGTGCGAGGGTATGCCACCAGTCGACGTTCTCCGTTAGGACAATGAGAGATGGTAAAATATTCTCCCCTTGAGGGACGCGAATAGAAACTTGTTGAAGGTTTCCAAGCGCTTGCGCAGCGAGATGTGCATGTGGGAGAGTGCTCCGAGCAAACCGTATGACCATCCAGCGGTTGCTGATGACGGCAAGCGCAAGAGAATATGCTGCGAGTGTTGGGGATCCAATCATCAACAGCAATGCAAGGAAGTTGTTCAATGCGTCTTTCGCCGCATATGGAAGCTGGGACATGAGAGGGAGCCAGGGGAGAAACCAGGAAGTGAACTGCAGCGCAAATGTGAGCCACGAAAAGGCTTCATGTCCATGCCCGCAGGCTCGCAGGCAGAGATCGTAAGTCATTCCGGTTGCTTGATTCAAATCTACCTCCGCAACCTGAGTTCCATTAGAGTAGATAACGCCATCTAAACCGAATGTGCCATTGCGGACAGAGTTTAAGCATCGACCGAAATCGACGTCGCCGAGCGCGAGACGACAAAGGGATGCAAGGACGAGCAAAAAGGGTGTGATGGTGAAAACCTGTCTCGTATGAATTATCGTTCAAGGCCATATACATTAGACTGACGCACCTTGACCATCGTTGGTGTCTGCAACACAGGGCTGGGTTGTCTGCGGAAAATCTCAACCGTCCTTATATACGTTCGGCACCGCCAAGGGTCCATACGGAGCAAATATGCGTATTGCGACAGATATCCGGTCGAGAAGGATCATGTTTGTTGGAAGGTATTTCGAAAGGCGTGACGGGAATCGCCGAATCGGAATGACATATATTAAGGGGTATGTACGTGGTTCATTCAGGTTGAAAGGACTTGTCGTAAAGTAACGTCGAACGTTTTGAACTGTTGGCAAGGGCATTTATAATCACATCCGTCTTGTTGGACATGGAGCCCTGCAACATGATAGCCAGTAAGTACGTAGGTCGGACTCTGGCGCGTCTGGCAGCGTGTGCATGGAGGTGTTTATGACAGCGTGGGAGTAGCGGTTGATGAAATGTGTTCTGCCAAGAACTACTTCCATATTGACAGGTACACGATGGTGCCTGCCCCAGCTGCATCCCTGCCGGCCATTGGGACGTACCCCTTCCCCACGTCCTCTTCGAGGGCTTGCACGATGCAAAATCAGGATCAGCTCAGCATGTTGTTTGGAGAATGATGCCGCTTATCAAATACTACTACGCGTTCCGTACGAGATTCTGTGCTTGTCTGTGCAAGCCAAATAGAGTTGACACGTTGACATGCACAGCATTAGCCATAGTGCTCGTATGCTATGCCTCCCACGAAGACGGAATGCTCTGCAGACGGCATACGACCGGTGCGGAGGATCGGATATCCAAGCTCTAATTGATCATCGCGGAGACCCAGCCTTCCTCCATTGGTACATATTCACTGATTCATGTTGATAATTAACCAAAGGGGATAGAACCATCAACGTTCTCACCAGTCCAGTAAGACGTCATGCTAACGACAAATGGTAAGCCTCTTTGTTCAGCTGATATAGTCGACTCTGTAATAACCCATAAGTACTGGTCCGTATATGGGCTAAGGGAGAGGTCATTGAGAGGCAGTTAGATTTTGGTGGATGTGAAAACCTATGGGTTAGTACAGAGTATGGGTTATTACAGAGTCGACTGTAGCTGGAATTTGACGGCTTTATGTCGCCCCTCTCATCGGCTTTATGCTATTATCGGCTGTCCCTCGGCTTGAAGCTACACTGTCGCCCAGTGTGCTGTTGAATATGCTGTGAGTAAATGCGTGGGCGCCGCAGATGCAGACTGCGCTCAGTACTCTTCTTCGAGCATCCATGAACGCAGAGGCGGGGACCACGGTTGAGAGCATTTCGGCTGAGGCAAGCAGACATGTTTCCTTGCTATTGTGCTCTGTTTTTCTTTTGGATCCGTACATCGGTTGTGTTGTATCAGTTGACCGTTCAACGTTCATCGCTGTTGCATCTGTTTGGACTCTGGACTGGTCGTGCGAACTCTGCCGGTGACTCCATCTTATCCCCCGCGTAACCATCTTGAACAGTGGGAGATCTTTTTGGGTCAGTGACGCAAGTTGGACCTTGTTCTTTGCAATCTGGTGCATTTAGGGATATATCCATTCTTCGGCTCAGAGTTTATGCTGATCATTATACATATGATGACGCTCAAACGTTGTGTTTAACCAACAGAACGGGGACTCACGTTGACTGACAAAATGTGCACTGCAATTGAAGAAGGGAGTCAGTCCATCGGACCGCAGGTCTCCGCACAAGATCCACGGAAACATGATACGTGAATGCAAATATCCAGCGCTTGTTGGATCCAAATTCATCACACAGGGCGTAACCCGCCAATAATAGACCATACCCCATATTTCCGATTTTCGCCATAGAATTTATTTAAAACTTGACACCGGTGAGATCGGAAACATGCACAAGTGTCATAAAGATCACCGTATCGGCAAGCTTCCGTTTCTAAGCTGTATCCAATTGAAGTGGAGCGACATAACTTCTGTCGCATGGTTTAATTTTATGTGAAGACAAGCGTGAAGCAGCCCGCTTTCACCCAAAGACCCTAGCGCAACTTGACGCGCAGCGGCTTTCGTCAGTTCAGCTATCCAGGGGCTGTCTTTCAGCTGTCCTGTTTTTCCGTCTCGACCCTCGGCACGACTAATATATGCCCTCCTTCCATGTGGCTTTTATGATCACCGTCGTTCCTCGTGGCGCATTAGTGTAGATCTTAGTACGCTCCTTCTTTTTGTCCCATAGGATTTTCTATGCGTAAACAAAAATCGGGAGAAGTTCATTCAAGAATAAAATGGGAGTGCTGTTCAGGTGTTCTCCTGTGGGCGCCCAATGGTTGCTAGCAATACCCCAAATTTGAGTACGTTGGCTTGCCCGACATGCTGAGCTGGTATAGTTCCTGTCTACAGTGCCACTTCTGCTCGTAACATTGTTATTTTGCAATCTCGTAACAGCGCAAGCCTCCGCTTCGAAACATGCCTGTGAATGGCAGGTCGATGGAAGGAGTTGTCTATAGTAACGGGAGTCAAGTGACAAACTTAACCCTGTCGTAGTGACGATTACACTCGCGAAATGCAGGCGTTCTGTGTCTTTATGTTTTCAACCTCTTTTTTTCTTCTTTCTTTTTTTTTAAAATTTCACGACCGTCACGTGACATGAAAATTACATGACATTTGTGTGGTATATATCTAATCATTTGAACATGCCATCATGGCATATTCAAATGATTAGCTTACCTTCTCGTGGTTTGCTGCTTGGTTTTGAGGTATCAGGTAGGTACTCCAGATTGATGTCAAGTTGTTGATGCCACCTAGTGATGTCAATGGCTATAGCCGGTTGTTGATGCCACCCAGTGATGTCAATGGCTATAGCCAGTTGTTGATGCCACCTAGTGATGTCAATGGCTATAGCCAGTTTTTTTAAACAATCACTATATCTAATTGTAGAAATTACCTAAAAATCTGAGATAATTTGAGCAGATAGTTCAACCAAAAAGACAATGGGTCCTCTGCCAACACTAAGTGACATATGAGGCCAATGTGGAGAAATTTGACTTTAGCTGATTGCTTAGCAGCTAAGCAATCAGCTAAAGCCAAATTTCTCAACATCAGCTTTGTGGAATGCTTAGTGTTGGCAGAGGACCCATTGTCTTTTTGGTTGAACTATCTGCTCAAATTATCTCAGATTTTTAGGTAATTTCTACAATTAGATATAGCGATTGTTTAAAAAAACTGGCTATAGCCATTGACATTACTAATGCCACCACAGCATTTGTGCCACTACATGCCCTGCATAGATTGCAAACTGCATGCAACAATATGTGATTCCAAAGTTTGTAATGCAACTGAGTGAGCATGGAATAACATGTTATCTATTTTTGGCACTGTGGAGGCTGACAAGCTTTTATGATTACTTTCCTTCTGTTAGGAATATGCAAGCATCGGATATGTCTGAGGATTGCTGTGTATTACCAAATGCAGAGTATAAGTATCTAAGACTATATAAGTAAATAGTGCCTGAACTAAATATAAGTTCCTGGCTCTGCATCACCACCATCAAAGATTGGATTACTTGCATCACTTCCTGACATTTTATCTCATCACAGCTTTTTAGAATAGGCATGTGCATCAGCAAACCTTGGTTTGACTTCGGAGTGCTCTGCAGCATTGTGTAGTGATGTAGACCCTGAAACGTGGGTATACAGTGACTCAAAAAACTGTCCCAATGTTTGGTACTTATTGATTGTTTGCGACATAGCATCACAACAAGACCAAACAGAGCCAGAGTATTGGTGTATATAAGAAAGGGTAAAATAATGGCTACATGCCAAATTAAGAATTATGTAATTTGATGCAGTACCTATGGAGATATAGTCAATTCATTATGATGGTCCATTGGGACAGTTATTTGAGTGGGTATCAGAAATGTCAGAATCTGATGATGGCTGGTTCCTGTGGCATGAAAAATTTCACAGATAGTTATCAGGATGATTGTACCTTATATGGTTCCTGAAATCAATGTATTTAACAAGGGCCAGCATTCACAGAGTCCCCCAATCCAACATGCATCCCATCTCCTCTGCTCAGAAGGAAAATATCCCCTCCCTTGCTTCTAATGGGTTCTCCACTCATCATATTGCCTCAAAACTTGGTGTTGGAAGGTCCACTATCTCCAGAGTCCTTCAGGAACTTCAACCTAGTTGACAACTTTCTTCTGGTGGCAGTCCTTCCAAGCTCTCTCCCACTGATAAATGATCTGTCATCACCCAAATTACCTTTGGAAGGGCTGCCAATGCTGCCCATGTCACCAGACACATTAACACCATCATCTCCCATCCAGTCTGCCCACAAACAGTCAGAAATGTGCTCAAGCAGCACTCATTCAAGGCTGTAGCAAAGAAGAAAAAGCCATTGAAATGGTTGGCTCTTTCTCTGAAGCACAAGGAGTGGACTGTGGAGGACTGGAAGAGGGTAATTTGGTCAGATGAGAACAAAATAAACAGGATTGGGTCAGATGGGAAGCAGTGTGTATGGAAGAAAGCAGGGGATGGGCTGATTGAGAGGGAGGTACAAGGAACAGTGAAATTTGGAGGTGGGAACATCATGGTAGGGGGCTGTATGGGCTGGAATGGTGTGGGGGAACTTGCTGAGGTTGAAGGGAGGATGGATGCTGACCAGTATGTGGACATTTTGGACAACCACTTACTGCCCAGCATAGAGGAATCTGGGATTATTGAGGGGGGATGCATTGTTCAGCAAGACAATGACCCCAAACACACCTCCAAAAACTGATGGAAGAGAACAATATCACTCTTCTATACTGGCCTGCAGTCTCCAGACCTTAATCTGGTTGAGCACCTCTGGCATCACATTCAATTGCAGCTGTGCAAGTATGAAGCACCAGCAAAAGGTGTTTGGGAGATTTGGGAGAGAGTGGCAGAGGTATGGAATGATATAGAGCCAGAGGTGTGTCAGGGATTGATTGAGAGTATGCCTAGAAGGTTGGAAGCAGTTATTAAGGCCAAGGGAGGCAATACAAAGTACTGAATTGTGTATTTTCTGTATTTCTGATACCCACTCAAATAACTGTCCCAATGAGTCATCAAACTGAATTGACTATATCTCCATAGATACTGGATCAAATTACATACTTTTTGATTCGGCATGTAGCCATTATGTAATACGTGTTTACATACACTGACACTTTTGCTCTATTTGGTCTTGGTGTGATGCTATGTCACAAACAATCAAAAAGTGCCAAACATTGGGACAGTTTTTTGAGTCACTGTATTATTTTATAATGCTGCACAGCATGCACTGATACTTGTGGAGCCATCCATAGCACTACATAGAGAGCTGAAATCTTGCTGTTGTGCCTCTAGGGCTTCTATGTCTCTCTCTGGAGCTGTCCATAGCACTACATAGAGAACTCAAATCCTCCTTTCATGCCTCTGGGGCTTCTATGTCCCTTTCTGGAGCCAGCATAGCAAGCCAGTTGCTATGCAATAAATTGCCATTTTTGGCAATGTTCATCTTATGTCATATGGTCAGGCATGAAACCAGCTGAACCATTGTGATACATTAGAAAACCAGGTTTTCACTAAACAGTGTATGGAATAACAGAAACTGTGACAATATTCTAGTCGAGAACAATTCTGGAGTGAGTGATAGCCAGGGCTTGAGCATCAGTTCCAGCCTTCAATCTAATAATTCATAGCAATGCTTAGTCTACCAGAAAGATTTAGTGGATACATACCTTGCCTCAACTGCCCAATCTTTTAACATGCAATCCAACTTTGGGCCATGGTATGCATTGGCTTGGACTTGGTGTATATTATTTAGAATTTGTCTGTATGATGTTTCATACAGTGACCTAGTAAATGGTCCAGATACATAATAGCCTGATGCATATTCTTGAAGGCAGTGTTTGACCTTCCAAGTGTTGTCAGCATTATGCTACTGGGAATGATAGGGCTTACAGTTGTTGCTGCCAGGGTGAGGGCACCTATCAGTACTTGGGTGAATTTGTTGGGAAATGGTATGCTCATGCAGTCACTACTCCCATTATAAAAGAATTTTTGACAAACAGCCTTGAGTGCTTGGTGGGAAAAGTTGTTTGTGCAGCCCTGATGAAAATTGAACTGCAAGAAATATGGCAAGAAAATTGGGTACCTGTTCATTGTGCTCTCCTTGGAGATATGGTCCTTCTAAAAGCATGTGAACATTGTGGGTGACAGCTTCATAGTACTCAGCTTGACCACCATCACTAATTGACAGTGAAAGTGCTTTGCATAATAGCACTCAACAGCTTCACAGGCTTTCTCTTTGATTCAATTTCAGAATGTTGCACTATCATTAAACACCTGTACAAAAAGATTCAGTCATGAACCACAGCATTGTGGGTCACATACCAGCCTTGCCATGTCATGGTGATATTCCTGATAAACAGCTAGCATTGGTACTTAGTTAGAAGTTATCACAATATTATTCACAAACCATACCCATATCAAGAGTGTGAGTGATGTTGGCACCATGATCATTATGGAACTGAGTGATTGCCTCAGTAATGCATCCTGTTGCAATTGGCTTGTGGTTCTTGATTGTTGGAAAAGCCTGCTTGACACTGATATGGAGTTGGAAGTATTGTTTTGCAATCTTGAGGATGGCTGACCAGCCTGGCTTATCAACATAAAAGCTGAGGTTTACTGACTTTGGTGGCAATGAATTGTAAGGGGTCTTTGAATGGTGTGGTGCCCTTTTTCACTGAGAGTTATGGCTGCCAGTGCCAGACTCATGTTCAGTCTGAGGGGAATGATCTCATGACTGTATACCACTTTGTTGAAGGCAATGAAGGGTTGGAGCATTGACTCCTCAGTTATGTTGATGGTAGTCCTGGATGACATCATCCCCTTCTTCGCTTACTAAGTTTGTGGTAAATGAAGATATGTGATGGCTCACCACCTTGAGTCACTGTTGTTGGTGACCTCTGCAAGGTCATCAAGGCTTGGCGATCATCTTCATCAGGTGATATTTTGTCTATCTCTGGTTCTGGTTTGGAATTAATGAAAGTTCTGGAAACAATTGGTGCACACTACAAACCTTGGGAAAAACCACCAATGGGGATTTGGCTTCTGTCAATTTGCTCAACATATTCACTATTGTCACCTTCACCTTCATCCTCAATGTCACCTTCATCTTCACTGTTGACATTGCCTTCATCTTCACCTTCACTATCTTTGTCTTTGTCTTTTCCCCTGCTGTTATCCAGGTAAGCTGGGGGAGATTGATGGCTAAAATTCATTTGTTGAGTATGATACTTAGTACTAATTGTGAGGCACAAAAACTTACTAGATATTATTTGCTACATTAATGACTGCAGCATCCTCTGTGAGTAGGACTGGATCAATGGGTGGTGGGCCATCATTCATAACATAGGCTGATATGAAACATTAGGTGTTTTAACAAATGTAAAGAATGATGCATGATGAATACCAGGTCTCACAAAAGGCTGTGCCTTATAGTCCATGGTTCCATTTTCTCTGAATTGTGCATGTAAAATTTGTGCAGCAGGCACACCTTCTGCTATAACATTCACTGCTTGAGCTACAGAGACAAGTCTTTTATTCACTGAAGGAAGATGAGTGGAGTGAAGGGGACAATGTGGTACAACTTTTCCAATGCCATAATGGGTTCCCTGATGGAAGCCAAATATAGACCCCCCAGCTGTGACCTTAAACTTTGATTGAATACCAGTATTAGTAATGAAGCTTGGCAAGTCAAGAGGCTGAGTGATTCCATGAGGTGCCTCATCCTGAGCTGCCTGTTTCTGCTAATTCTGGAGTGGAAGGTATACTACCATGATTGATTTGGGATACTCACTTTCTTTGGTCTTGGTTTTGGATGAGCCCCAGCCTGTTCCATCTGGGGAGCCATGGGATTTGCACCAACATTAGCAGGAAAGTGGGACAATGCTGCCTTAGGTCAAGGGGCTCCAGCAATCTTTGCAGCGACCTTCTCCAACTGGGAAATAGCTCCTCCTTTGCCCTGTGTTGCTCTCTTTGGTCTGCTCAATTCTGGTGTTGTGAAAATCGCAGGCAAAAAAAAGGTACCATTTACTAACCAGCAGTTGTCTTTGCAGCCTTGGTTGCACAACCATTGGAAGGCACTGCACCTGACTCTTTGTGCTTGTTTGCCATTTTCTGGTGCAAAGCAAGAGAAGATGAACTTTAGTGGTGACCATTGACAAATTTATACATTTTGGCTGGACAAACATGAGCAAAACCAGGGTGGCTATGGAGTGCTACACAGCTGTCCATAGTATTGTGTAGTAACCTGTAGCATCCCTGGGTATGCTGATGAATATTTGTAACCAATCAGTTCCTGGACAGCATGTAGTGCAGTTGCAGGCTGGTGAAAGATTCAATGTCATCAAATTTGCATCCTAGGAAGACAAAGGTAGCTAGCTGGTGTGGGAGGGAGTTACACAAAGTACAATACTTAATCTAGTTTAATGAGAGACAAGCTCTCTGAGAGCTCAACATATTGCTCTGTTGGATTGATTTAAAAGAGTAACAGGTGCAGGAGTTGCAACTCACCAGAGTCATTGGTGACTGGAAATTGCGATTCTGACAAGAGGAGGGATCCAAACCCACTCTGACACAGGGTACTATGGACCTGTCCAAGCTAAGTTCAGCTATTTGCAGCTGCTCTTCAGCATATGCAAGCTCAGAGCAAGCCTCTTGAAAATGTAGTTGGTATCAGCATGACAAGCAGCCCATAGATTTTGCAACAAGTTGAGTATAAATCTGGCTTCTTGAATGGTGTACACTTTGTTGGGAATTGATGACTATAGGGCTTGAGAAGGTAGACAACACCAATAGGGTATGTCTTACTAGACCATTATGAGTGTCCAGGGCATTAGAGTGGTTTGCTATGTTGCAGAAGCTGCAGTGCATGTGATTGTGTATGTGCATGAGGATTAATTTTATTTGCATGTATTTGGGCATCAAACAAAACAATATATGGTCATCACACACATTGTGAATTTGTTTGAATTCTCACCACCTGTACTACACATCTGATATTTGCTTTTATTGGAAAGGATCAATAGACTAGTCTTGGAATCACTTATTGGGAGGGAAACTGCCAGTATGGTTAACCTGTAGCACATCCTTGAAGTAGCAATTGATGGAGTAATTAGATTTGTGTCTGTGCTTCAATAACAATAGGAAGCTCAACTCACACACTTTACACTATTAGGTGTTGAGTTAGATTTTAACATTGATGGATGAATGAAGTGGTTCAAACACACTTGCCATTTCCATTCCCTTTCTCCTTGAAAACCAGGGATGGAGGGTCAACCTGTCAAAGCTTGTCAATGTAATCTCCACTCCAGCTACATCCATGGATGGACTATCCCAGCCCTTGTTGCCAGTGCTGTTGATCTGGTAAACATCCCACCCCCTACCTTGGTGGATCTCGAGCTTGAAGATACCAGGCTTGGCTCAGAACTGGATATGACATGGTACATTGCCATCATACTATTGCCATGCATGAACATGCTACAAAGACAAGACCAGCTGCTCACATACTGCCTCTCTCCAATTGAACGATACCCACAACAAGTTGTGCTCCAGCCCAAGGTATGCCCATCCCTGGGGTTTGGGAGTGGCACTGTACATGCCAACTTGCTTGGATTGGGAAACAAGGTTGGCATGGTTGACTCTGTACAGGGGGGTATTATTGTAAGTGGAGTAGAATGCAAAATTTTGCACACCTCGTGAGGTCAGCTTGCCATGGACAAACACTCTCATCTGATAATTGGCCAGTCATGATAAAATGTGTCAAGACATGCAACATGGACATGCTAGATATGTTTCCTGAAGGATTGGGAACAAAAGTAAGGTGGGTCTTCACCTTGGCATCCTACTTCCCCCCAAAAAAAGAAAAAAGAAAGTGAATGAGCAATCACAAGGAATGGGGGCACTGAGAGACATGAACTGACCAATGATGCCAATGCCTCTTTCATAAGCAGCTGCCCTTCAAGTCAGCAATCACAAATGTGCTCAAGGGCATTGGTGCGTTTCCAGCTTCAAAAAAATTGATTGATCTTGGTCATTTTGTCAAGGGAAAGATCACTCACATGGGTAGCTGAAACCTCTCTTCATCCTCGCCCATTCATAGCCTGTCTTTCCAAGCTCCTCAGGTAGGCTCACAATGCACAAGGGATGAGGGCCAGTGTTGCTTGCATCATTGTTGGATTCACTGGGTCCAGAAGGAGAAGCAGTGATAATGTACATATTTCAATGTCTACTTACACCTGGCTGGTTGTAGAACCAATTGGCCATATCCAGTTTGTCCTCTGTGACTTTCCATAGATACACCCTATAAATCCAGATTAAATCCTATTAATCAATGCCAGGGTAACAAACATACTCTTGATCAACAAACAGGACAATTATTCTTGCCAGTCTGCAGCCACTTGTCTACACAATCTCTGTGGAATGCATGGTGACAGGCCATCAAACATATGTTGTCTTTGACATCATAATCATCTAGACAGATTAGGCACTACAAGCATGTAAGGATCTGGATGCATAGCACATGTCACAGCACATACCCTTTCAACACAATTACCTGCTACCTTCCCTTCCCACTGATGAGCATCGTTCCAATGTGATGGTGTATAGGTATCAGATGGACTAGTCTCAGCACTAGATGTTGGAAACCTTACCCTCACTAAGGATTATACATGCCCTGACCCCATCGCTTAGCATCTGTGCTCATCCAAAGTCTTCTGCAGGTCTTCTGCACTAGCTATGAGCAACTCTGCCAACTCTGTGATTATCCGCTATAAGGCAAGCATTGCCCATGCCCAATGGCCAAGTCATCTCCTGCATATGCTGTCCAAACCCTGCACTAGTCAGTCATTCACCTCCAATAAAGCACCCCATCAGCCAATCCACATAAAACTGTCAGCCGGCACAGCTTAGTTCACCAGAGAAGGGACCACTGCCATCAATACTACATCCATGTTAGGAAGGATCTGCATTCTACAATCCAAGGGTCACCCCTATGCAGCTGCCACATCATCCCTAGCAATGCACTGACATAGTGGATCAGGACCCTAGTGGACAAGTAAACCCATTGGCTGATGACCAGCTATGGTATAGACCAGTAACCCTTGGGTGTTACGATTTCTTTCTCTTTCGCTTACCTGTCACAATAGCTATTCTTCACTTCGTCGCTACGCGCTGATACTTGTTTCATCCACCTGGACCGCCCCCGTTTCACTTCCTTTTATACTTCTTCATTGTTCTCTAGGCAATATATAAACCCCCGCATGTACCGTAGTACCTCAGTTCCAACTTAATCGAGTATTGTCCTTTACTGAACAACCCTCTCGCTCTCGTCCTCTCTATCGCTCGAGCTACCTTCGTCGCTGCCTAGCACGACGTCGAACAGCATTCTTGTCCAGTGACTGGGATTAGACCGAGACTCTAGTCGTCACTGTTGGCTCGATAACGAACCAAGGGCATCGATCCTAACACAAGTTGGAACTCACTGAACCGCTTAGTGCATCGTCACTAGCTAGACAACATAGATCCGAAACGACCCGAAACCAGACTCTCTAACCAGAGACCACCGAACGATTCCTTTCTCTTTAGAGGGACATATTACCTAGAAGGACAAGAGCTCTTTTTCTCAACATTAAATAAACGTTGGGAATTTCGAGGAGTAGGAAAGAATAGGAACACCCCAGTATCTAACAAATACTTCGAAGGGGATTACATCGAAGGAAACGAACACTCTTTACCTGGAAAGCTTTGGGTTGAGTGGAGAAACGAACAAAAAGAACCAGAAGAAGAACCAGAATTATATTTCGAAAGACCCAAAGAAACCCTTTGGTGGGAAGAGTACTGTGACGCGGAATTCGAGTTTGACGGCACTGATCCATACTATTCTCTTTCCGAAACATCCATAGTAGGGTGGAACACCTTTTTGGAACAAAAACAAATCGAATACGAACTAGAAAACCCGAGACCTGAAACAGACGCCGAAACCGACACAAAACAAATGGCAACTAACACTGAAACCACCGATGCCCCCAGGGGAGATATCAAACCAGTCTCAGCACGAATTTTCACAGGAGATCGGACCGAAGCTAAATCATTCATCAACTGGTTTAGCGATTTCTTTGCAATAAACGCCCACAACTATGAAGGGAAACATGAAAAGAAAATCAGATACGTCCTCCAATGCCTAGGAAAGGAACTAGACGACTGGAAAGAAATAATCCGCGATCAACTGGACGAAAAAGACGGACTTACTTGGGAAAACTACGACACCTTTGTCAAACGATTCCTTGACGACTGGGGAGAAGTCAACACTGCAGTCAGGGCGCTGAATGAGCTCACTAAATTACGAGTTGGAGGAGAGATCACTGTCCCGATCTATGTCCGAAAATTCAGAATGCTCATAGGATCCTCCGGACTAACCGGAATTACCGCCCAACTCCAGGCATTCGTCCGAGGCCTACCAACCACCATTGCTGCCAAGATCCTCGAAGGACAAAGCGACTTTAAAACTATCACAGATGCCTACAGAAAGGCGGAACAACTCAACGCAGCATGGGAAATGATGAAAGCATTAGGGAAAACTGATACAGGGCGTCGATTCAATAAAACAGGGGGACCTAAAATGATCCATGCCATACAAACCGGACGCCTTACTGATGGGCAACGAGAAGAATATATGCGTTCTGGGAAATGTTTCAGATGCGGAACCATCGGTCATTTATCCCGAAACTGCCCAAAGAAAGATACTACCAGGAACCCGCCCCCTTCAGGACGATTCACCAAAACAATCACTGAGGATAACGATGCTAAGAAAATTCGCACTATGATTGCGGCGCTCAGCACAGAGGAACGAGAAACTCTCCTCACCAACCTGGAAACTGAGGGTTTTTAAAGCGGAGGAACCAGAAAGCGGTTGGAACCTCCAAGAACGATTATGGACAGTTAGCACTCGACTCTGTAATAGTAAGATCGAATAATAATCAACGACTCTCAATAACTGTCCAATCACCTGAATTACCCGCTGAGATATCTGCCCTCGTTGACTGCGGAGCAGAAGGAAACTTCATTGACGAAACTATAACAAGAAACATGAACAAGAAACCACTAATTCAACCAATACGAGTTAAGAACGCCGACGGAACAGTAAACTTAAATGGGATGATCACACATAAAGTCAAGATTCCCTACCACATCGGAAAACTACAAATCGAAACAAGCTTCCTAATCACTAAACTGGGAGATCAAAAACTTATACTCGGACTCCCCTGGTTAGAAAAACACAACCCAACGATAAACTGGAAGGAACGGACCCTTGAGCTCGATCAACACAAACCGACAAAGCAGATAGAAAGAAACCTGGATCAGGAAATCGACGAATACTGGATCAGGGTTAAAACTTCGGCATCACAAGCGCTAGAACATACACTACGCAAAGAGACCATAACGACGCTACCAGACGAGTACCAAGAATGGAAATCTACCTTCGAAAAGGCGCCTTCAGAACGATTCCCAGTCAGACGCACTTGGGATCATGCAATCGATCTCAAAACCGGATTTACCCCAAAAGTCAGCAAAATCTACCCACTATCGATAAAAGAACAATCATCCCTCGACGAATGGATCACTGAACAGCTAGCTAAAGGATACATTAGACCATCCAAATCCCCACAAGCCTCGCCATTCTTCTTCGTCGCAAAAAAGGAAAGCGGAGTGCTCCGGCCATGTCAAGACTACCGATACCTGAACGAATGGACAATAAAGAATGCATACCCATTACCATTGATCTCCGATCTAATGACCAAACTATCCGGCGCTCAATATTTCACAAAACTAGACCTCCGATGGGGATACAACAACGTTCGAATAAAAGAAGGAGATGAATGGAAAGCAGCCTTCATAACGAACAAAGGACTATACGAACCAACAGTCATGTTCTTTGGCCTATGCAATTCCCCATCTACGTTCCAGACAATGATGAACGAATACTTCCAAGACATGATCAACGAAGGATGGTTAATCATTTACATGGACGACATTCTTATATGTGGAACAACACCCAAAGACTTAGAAACCCGGACAAAACGCGTCCTAAAACGACTAAAAGAGAACGACTTATTTCTCAAACTCGAAAAATGCAAGTTCTGCACGCAGGAAATTGAATTCCTCGGAATGATCATTAGACCTGGGGAGATAACAATGGACCCAATCAAACTGGCAGGAATAGCAGATTGGCCGATACCAGCAACAGTCAAGCAAGTACGATCCTTCCTAGGATTTGGGAATTTCTACCGACGATTCATTGGGAACTTCGCAACCCTCGCTCGACCACTTATTGATCTCACAAGAAAAGATGAAGCGTTCCTCTGGACACCAGAACGACAGGTGGCGTTTAACAACCTAAAAAAACGCTTTACAACAGCCCCTGTACTCCGAATGCCAGATGTCACCCAACCATTCATCCTACAAACCGATGCCTCAAATAAAGCAACAGGAGCAGTACTGAAACAAGCTGACGAAGCAGGACTCCTGCACCCTTGCGGCTTCATCTCACACGCCCTAACCACGACAGAGCAGAACTATCAGATTTACGACAGGGAACTACTGGCAATCGTCAAAGGACTTGCAGCATGGCGACACCTTCTTCATGGATCACCTCATACCACCATCGTTCATTGTGATCACAAGAATCTATCCTTTTATCGAACCCCACAACGCCTTACCCCCAGACAAGCCAGATGGTCCTCCTTCTTAAGCGAATTCGATCTCCGAATAGAGCACGTCCCTGGAACTAAGATGTTTGAAGCAGATGCCCTATCTCGACGACCAGACCACATTGGAACGGACGACATCCCAGAAGAAACCACGGTGTTACCACCCGAGCGATTCATCAGGCTTATAGCAAACGACCTAGCAGAGAAGTTGCGCAAAGGCATGATCAAAGACGACTTTGGACAAATACTAGTCGAAGTAATCCAAAATCATCGAGCACCACCAATAAAATCGAAGCTGCAAGACTGGACATACGTTGACCACATCATACACTACCAGGGAAAAACCTATGTACCCGATCAAGATGGTTTGCGCACTCAACTCATTAAACTAACGCATGAATCACCTACATCTGGACACCCTGGACGATTTAAAACTCTAGAATTACTCAAACGAAACTACTGGTGGCCCGGAATGAACAAGCATACCAGAGAATGGATCGAAGGATGCGCGCTCTGCCAGCAAATGAAAGTAAACACTCACCCCAACACCCCTGCCCTACAACCGATCAAATCTAATGCCACCCGACCCTTCCAACAAGTCACAATTGACTTCATCACAGACCTACCAATCGCCGACGGCTTCGACTCGATCATGGTCACGGTGGACCATGGACTTACAAAGGGGGTAACCTTTTCCCCTTGTCACAAAACGATCGATGCACTAGGAACCGCAGACCTATACATAAATGAAAACTTCAAACGATTCGGTTTACCGGATATCCTCATATCTGACAGAGGACCGCAGTTCGCATCTAAAGTATTCCGAGAAATAGGAAAAGCGCTGGGAATAAACCATAGAATGAGCACAGCCTACCACCCCCAGACAGATGGCGAAACAGAACGAGTCAATCAAGAACTAGAAGTCTACCTCCGAATGTTCTGCACAAACGAACTGCACAGATGGAAATCGCTACTGCCAATCGCGGAATTCGCTCACAATAACCGACACCATGACACCATCAAGGCATCACCGTTTCAGCTAATGTACGGAATAGACCCTGTCGCTATTCCCACGGCCGCATCTCCCATGACAACCCCAGCAGCTGAAAACCGACTACGAATGCTACAAAAGGCTAGAGAAGAAGCACTCGCTGCACACGAACTCGCTAGACAAATGGTAGCACTCAGAACAAAAGACAAGAGTATCAGATTTGAGAAAGGAGACAAAGTCTGGCTTGAAAATCGAAACCTCCGAATACCCTACGAGTCAAGGAAGCTAGCACCCAAAAGAGAAGGACCCTTCACAATTGAGCAAGTGCTAGGACCTGTCACCTACAAACTGAAACTCCCCAAACAATGGCGCATCCACCCCGTATTTCATACGGCATTGTTAACTCCATATAAAGAAACAACGGTGCACGGACCGAACTTCATGAAACCACCCCCTGATCTCATCAACGGACAAGAAGAGTTTGAGATAGAAGCAGTCATCACACACAGAAAACGAGGAACCGGCTATCAATACCTAGTCAAATGGAAGGGGTATGGGCCGAACGAAAACTCATGGGAACCTGAAGCAAATCTAAAAAATGCTGCGGATATCCTTAGAGCATATAAGAGCCGCCGAAACCTGCTATGAAAACCATGGTCCAGTATCGCAACAAACAGATCCTCAAACAGAATAATAGACATACCAAAAACATCGCCTCCCCCTACTCCCGATTCTCTCCCAGACAATCTATCCCAAAACTTAGACACCTAATCATCCAACTCCCTAATCGAACCCATCCTCATCAAGGACGATGCGCAATAGGAACGGCCTTCATTGAAATACGCAAAATCCTGCTTTATCGAACGAAAGTACCGTCACTGCACCCAGTATACAAAAAACAGATCAGCCCCAACTCCCAGACACCAACCAATGCCATCAGCAGAGACCGCCATATCAGACAAGCGCAAAGGGCACTGGCCCTATGGATCACTGACCGAACAAGAGACCTGGAAGCGGCGGGAGTGACCTGCCTACACCGGACAAAGGCACTGTTCCCAGACAAAATCAACTTCCCATCCAGTGGACCGCTGAACTTTGACCTACCCCCACATTACCTGTACATCCCGCATGGAGGAATACCACCTCCATACCCGAATCCGCTGCCACCGCCCCACTACCGTAATTTTGAATGGGAACCTGGATACCCAATGATCATGGGCATCATTCATCACACGAACCAGGGAACGATTACGCACCGAATTCCACCTAGACCGCTACACGAACCATATTTGGCTAAAGGACCTCCCACACGACCTAATACTCCCAGACCAGAAGCATTGGCCGATCAACTCTTACGAAATATCCTCTCTATTGACGCAGACAACTCATTTTGGGACGTGGAATACTTCGACGAAGCCAACCTATAAAAGGACGAGATTCCCACTTCCTAGCCTTCCAACCAACGTTACAAACACCAAATATGTTCTCACTCATCGCCATCCTCGTCGCCCTCGTCTCCACTCTCTTCCCCTCTGTCCTCATCGGAGGACTTGTTCTCGCCACCCTCCTCACGACCCTCGCCCTCGCCTATTCCTTTCCAGAAAAACTCCCCAAGTTCGACGTCTTCACACCACCCCTCGAAATCCTCGTCGAAACTGAAACGACGATCCATGCCGACGACGACCTACACATTCACCCACCTGAGCTCGTCGAAGAACCACTTATTGCAGAAGAAGTCATCCCTGCACCCATCCCCAGATTGAACCCCCTCGTCGCCACCGCCTCTCTAGAGGCCTCGTACATCACCGCCAATCTCCGAGACCTCTCCGCCCCGCTTGGAGCCCTCGTAGGACTCACCCTCACCACCGACCCCAATGCCATGACCTACGCCGAGCGAGACCTTGCGCTCCGTGAACTTCGACAGCTAAAAGTCACCCTCGACTCCGTACGATGGCATGTAGATACAGCGCAAAAGGACGTCGAAAACATCGTCCACTGGTACGAATCGAGAGCGGACCATGCCTGGACAACTCAAGGATGGCCTTAAGAAGTCGGTGACTTCTCGCATAGGGAGGGGGTAATGTTACGATTTCTTTCTCTTTTGCTTACCTGTCACAATAGCTATTCTTCACTTCGTCGCTACGCGCTGATACTTGTTTCATCCACCTGGACCGCCCCTGTTTCACTTCCTTTTATACTTCTTCATTGTTCTCTAGGCAATATATAAACCCCCGCATGTACCGTAGTACCTCAGTTCCAACTTAATCGAGTATTGTCCTTTACTGAACAACCCTCTCGCTCTCGTCCTCTCTATCGCTCGAGCTACCTTCGTCGCTGCCTAGCACGACGTCAAACAGCATTCTTGTCCAGTGACTGGGATTAGACCGAGACTCTAGTCGTCACCGTTGGCTCGATAACGAACCAAGGGCATCGATCCTAACATTGGGCAGGTCTGCAGAAAATAGAGAACAGGGATGCATCAAGCCAGATGAATCCTGGAGTTGCTGCCAATGGCAATCAGCAGTGTCTATTTCCAGTCTACAACTCTATTAGCATCCTGCATCAGGTCACAATATTGGTTCTCATCACAGTGCTCCTATACCACCATCACATCCCTCAGCTAGCCCCATTGCATGAAGACTTTCAAGATAAATTTGGATATACAGTTGCAAGGTGAAATTTTACAGAGTTCCTTTGTTATTGGTAGGGTAGAAAAATGTATATAAGCTCCTGTACAACACAGAAAAATAATACAGTACACCCCAGTTCTCCTCAAGTCTCAGCTTCTAGTTGCATCCTCTTAGTCTCATCCACATTCTCTGTCTTGATATACTCCACTGATGAGCATCATTCCAAGGTAGGGGTGTATAGGAGTCATCCACAGGTATTCTGCGATAGCCACGAGCAACTCTGAGCAACTCTGCGATTATCTGCAGTAAGGCAAGTGTCACCCATGACCAACAATCAAGTTGCCTCCCATGTATGCTGTCCAAACCCTGCGCTTAGTCAGCCATTCACATCTGATGTCAGCACCCCATCAGCTGAGTCGCATAAAATCATAAGCCAGCATAGCTTAGTTCACTGGAGAAGGGACCACTGCCATCAAGCCATATCCACATTTGGAAGATCTACATTCCATGATCCAATCGCCACATCAGCCATAGTGACACACCAATGCAGCAGATTAGGACCCTAGTGGATGAGTAAAGCCATCGGCCAATGACCAGCTATGGTATAGACCAGTCAGGTCTGCAGAAAATAGAGAACAGGGATGTGTCAAGCCAGATGAACCCCGGAGTTGCTGCCAACAGCAATCAGTCAAGTCTATTTACAGTCAACGAGTCTATTAGCATCCCACATCGGGTCACGATATTGGTTCCCACCACAGCACTTGTATTCCACCATCGCATCCCTCAGCTAGCCCCATTGTGTGAAGACCTTCAAGACAGATTTGGATATACAGTTGTGAGGTGAAATTTTCCAGAGTTACTTCATTATTTAGAGTAGAAAATGTATATAAAGCCCCTGTATGATATGATACAAAATTAAGATACCACAGTAGAGAATACAGTTTACCCCTCAAGTCTCAGTCTTTAGTCACACCCTCTTCATCTTGTTCATGCTCCCAGTCTTGTGGCACTCTCTGTCATGTGTTTACCACTGTCATGCACTCACATGCCTCATTATTATCTGCTAACTCTGCCAGTTCCACACATCATAGCATTGCCATTGAGTGTACCGGAGTTGATGGGACCTCTTTCATGACCTCACACCTTCCTCTCCTCCCTATTTCCAATAGCAGAGCGAGCATATCAAATATTTGATAAGCTCACTCCACTATTGGAAATAGGGAGGAGAGGAAGGTGTGAGGTCATGAAAGGAGTCCTGTCAACTCTGGGGCACTCAATGATAATGCTATGCTGCACAGAACTAGTGGAGTTCACAGGTAATCATGTGCTAGCGTGAGAGTGTGTAATGGCAGAGAATGTGGGATGTGGAGTACAACTAGACTGGAGATGTGAAAGAGACAAGGAGGGTGTGACTGAAGACTGAGGCTCAAAGGGAAACTGTATTCTGGGATCTAATCTGATGCTAAGCTTTTGTACAAGGCTTTATATGCATTTTCTACTCTAAATAATGAAGTAACTCTGGAAAATTTCACCTTGCAACCATGTATCCAAATCCATCTTGAAGGTCTTCATGTGATGGGGCTAGCTGAGGGATGCAGTGGTGGAATATGAGTGCCGCAGTGGGAACCAATACTGCGACCCAATGCAGGACACTAATAGACTTGACTGATTGCCATTGGTGGCAACTCCGGGGTTCATCTGGCTTGACACATCCCTGTTCTCTATTTTCTGCAGACCTGACTAGTCTATACCATAGCTGGTCATTGGCCGATGGCTTTACTTGCCCACTAGAGTCCTAATCTGCTGCATTGGTGCATTGCTATGGATGATGTGGCGATTGGATCTTAGAATGTAGATCTTCCTAATGTGGATATTGCTTGATGGTGGCAGTCCCTTCTCTGGTGAACTAAACTATGCCAGCTGACAATTTTATGTGACTCGGCTGATGGGGTGCTGACATCGGGTGCAAATGACTGACTGGCATGGGGTTGGGATGGCATACGTGGGAGGCGACTCGATTGTTGGTTGTGGGCAATGCTTGCCTTACCATGGATAATTGCAGAGTTGCTTGGAGTTGCTTGTGGCTAGTGTGGAATACCTGTGGATGACTCCTATACACCCCTACCTTGGAACGATGCTCATCACCATGTCCTGCACTCTTGCTGCTATGCACTTGTGCACCACATATAACATTATTATCTGTGAACTCCACCAGTTCTGCACATTGTAGCATTGCCATTGAGCAAACCAGAGTTGATGGGACTTCCTTCATGACCTCACCTTCCTCTCCTCCCTATTTCCAATAGTGGAGTGAGCTTATCACTGCTTGTATTCCCCCTCTCTCGAAGCCTTGAAGACCTGAAGCCCAGACTTCTCAATTTCCTCTTTTGTAGCTGTAGGTGGCTTGACTTGTCCCAACAAGTCTGCCAGCTCACTAGATGTTGATTTAGCTACTGACACTAAAACCAAATGTGTAGCATGATAAAGCTTCAAACAACTCCATATCTGCAGGATTGCCAAGTACAATACTATGATTTGGTGGGTAATAACCTGGCTGGCCAGTCGCTATAAGTGGGGACAGATGATATTGAGGTTAGACTTTGGACTCACCACCAATAACATAAATCAAGAACATCCTTGATCCTGGCCCCATTGTGGGCACCTGTTGAGCAAGCTGAGGTGCACTGGCATCTGTGTTTGTGATACTGCTCCTTTGTTCCCCACTGCACCTTGGCCAAAGATTCAGGTCATGCATAACATGCTCAAAGCAGAGATCAAAACACTGAGGTCCTTGACAGTTGTGGGGAAATCTGTCAAGGACAAAGAGTGTGAGAAATTGATCATGGCATTGTCCAGCTCCAAAGCTGGGGTCAGGTGAGATGTATTGTGAGGACTATATCCTGCAAGTTTCTCAGTGTCTCATATGCTGGATCTCAATGATGTAATTTACCAGCCTCAGGGTGCTTGACAAGCCATAAACTATTGCTAGCAGTGTGATTGAGAACAATGTCAGTAAGACTGAACAATCCATATTCTTCCCTCGCAATTTGCAGCAGTTCCTTCATCTTTTTTTAAATTTGTTTATTGCTGCATGTGACACTGAAAAGGCAGTGACCATAATGCTTCTGATCCTTGATCAAGTATGGACTAACACTCTCCCCACAGTGCAGCTGCAGTGTTGCTCCTTGGAATGCCTATTGCAGGGAACTGGTATAATCTCCACCAATTAGTGCCTCAGCTGAGTGACTGAGTGAATTCATCTCACCAAGCACCACTTCCCTTGCTTCTGCTGCTGACTGAGCAGCGGTGCTGGCCCCAGCAGTATTAGAGTTTGGATTACTGGAAGAGCCTAGAACAACACAAGAACCATATACATATTAGTTGTGTTATGAACAGAAATCATTTTTCACAGTAACAATGTTGATATGACTTATGAAGATATGGACTAGAGGAGATGGAGGCTATTTTTCATTTCTTTTTATCTTTCTATCTGGACTCAAACATATAGATACAAGGGCTGGATGACAAGATGCACTACAGGATGTGGCTATGTTAGGACTGCAGCCCTTATAAGGAAGGTGGTGAGGTAAGCATTGGCTATGGACATAGACTGAGTGCCAAAGGGACATGGCCTGATGATGGGCCTAGGCTATGATGGACTCATAGGCTGAACGGTGCCTGAGGGGTGACATGGGAATCTTCGAGAAGCTGGGGTATCAGCTCTGGGTTACATGGGAATGGCTGAAGGCACATAACAATAAGACGCTGCTGTATATGGGGAGATTGGTGTGGATATGGTTACATGGGTGCAGGCTGGCTGCTGCACATTGTCTACTCTATTGTGAGGGACTTTAGCTGCACGCTGATTGCGCACAGACCATAGGCTGGGGTATATAAGGGCTGTAGTATAGCATAGTCAGTCCTTAAGACTTTAGGTAGTTTCTTGTCCTAGACAGAACTCCTAGTCAAATCTAGAATCATCTTTGACTCTAACTGAGTCTCACTTTAAGCTTGAGGTTTTGTTTAGGCCAGTCCTAACATAACCTAAAGTCTTTACTACTCTACCCCTCTGGTCTTACAGCACTGAGCATGCCTTGCTCATTGTTGCTCACAGCACCAGAGGCCTAGTTTCATATCTGAGAGGTAGTAACTGCACAGCCCATGACCTCTCTAGGTGACATCAACTTCACCACCACACACACTGTCAACAGGTCTCGAATGAGAAATCCTCAATACACCCATTGGGCCTGATGACAAACCCTACTTGGGTAGTCTACAAACAATTACAGGAGAGAATACAAGTTTGCTCAGGAGCAGCATAGGCAGGAGTCCATAGACATGCCCAGGGTAACATATACCATAATTACTGAAAAGCTCAGGAATGAGTGAAACCACCTGGCTGTTGTTGTGTATCAAGGCTGAATCAAAGTCCTCTCATACCCTCTGTACAAGCAGTGACTACCTGACTTTGTCACTGATAACTTGGCACACATTGAGGCAAATTGCTGGGCACACACAGTTAGTAGCTTGTGGACCCACAACACAGCAGACACTATCTTCCTTGTCTCCGAAGGAATGTCATTGACAGGTGTGGATTCTGAACTGGACAGCTGAACAAACAAATCAATTGTTGGTGGAGGGCCTGAAATTGATTGAAGAAATTTTGTTTACAGGACAAACAGATGAGAGAGCATGTGTTACTCATTTGAATACATTGTTAGGAGGTCCCTAAACACAACCCCAAGTCTCCCATAGTGATGGTGTGTTAGGCCAAAGATGATTCCGATTGCTCTTCTAGTAATGTCTAGGTGACAAAAACTATCTAGAGACTTAAGGGCTACCTACACTAAACTACAGCCCTTATATACCTCTAGCCATGGTCTGTGCACAGTCAGCATGCAGCTAAAGTCCCTCAAGCTGGGATCAATGTGCAGCAGCCGAGTCTGTGCCCATCATACCATTCTAGGAGTATTCCTCCCACACTGACACACTGTCCTTCCATATTCGGCTGTGCTATTGTCTTGCACCTCAGCCATTCCCATGAACACCAGTACCGTTCCCTTGGTACCTTCAGGTATTCCCATGTTGCCCCTCAGGCACATCTAGGCCTATGAATCCATCATAGCCTAGGCCCATCATTGGGCTGTTATCCTAGTCGGCACTTGGCGTATTCCATAACTGATGCTGACCTAACCACCTTCCATCTATGGGCTGCAGTGTTCGCATAGGCATCCCTCTCTGGTGTCTTGCCATCCTGCCCTTGTATCTATATGTTTGAGTCCAAAGAAATAGATAAAAAGAAAAGAAAAATATATCCCCACTCTCTGAGTCTGTATCTTCATAAGTGTCATTGATGTCATTACTGTAAAAATGATAGGGAATGAGTTATGCTCATAACATCACCCCCCCCTTAAGGCCTCGCATCCCGAGAGGCTGACATCTCCACATCCATGTAGTGTGGATTGTTCCTCATTGTTTCATAAAAGCAGTCCAACTGCTCGCTCTGTTCTTTGGGTGTCAAGCCTGACCATTCCAAATCCTCATCTTCTACCTCCTCAACAGTGGTCTTCCACTGTAGTAATTTTCATGTAGGGTGCACAATGCCCTTGATCCTTTTTTGTCAGTCTTCTTCTGACTCACTGCTTTCCGTAGCAGCTTCTGGTTTCACCATCTTTTTTAAGATTTTCTTCTGAAGACACTTGGTGTCTTTTTTGTGTGCTTGGCACTCCTCTTCCAACTCCTCATCTTTCCCCTTCTGTGGGAAATTAAGCACAGGTACAATCTGCCTGCTGTGCTCCAGATCTCTGGAGAACATCCCATCAGTATTGTCTGGCAACTCCCAGAGTGCTGCCTGACTTCCTTTCCAGTTGTGCCATCTGCACTCCATGTTTTCAAGATATTCGTGTCCAAAGCATCCATCTTGCCAGCCAAATAATATTCTTTGTTTCTGCTCTTGCAGAGTCATTCTGTAGGGGTTATGCTGTGTTGTCCTCATGTTTCATATGCACTTCAGTGTGCAAGGATTTTCCACTGGTTCCCAAGTGGACTCTTCCACTGGATAGTTTTTCCATTTAGTGAGGTATTCTAACCTCCCTCCTCCTTGTCCACTGATGTGGCTGTCCATGATTTCTTCCACTTCATACTTGTCCTCTTGGGACTCTTCCACCATCTGTGCGTCCTTGCATGCTGCTGCCTTTGCTTTTTGTTTGGGAAACTCTGGTTCCCTGTATGGCTTTAACAAAACTTCATTAAAGACGTTGTAGACCCACCATGATGCTGGGATTTTCAATTTATAGGATGACTTGCCAACCTTGGCAATAACTTCTAATGGACCAACAAATTTTCCATTGAGCTTCTTGGTTGCTTGAATGACCAGCAAGTTCTCTGTGCTGAGATAAACCTTGTTGCCAGGTTTATATTCTCATGCTGCTTGGTGGTGGCCATCATACTGCTCCTTCATGATCTGAGCAGCTTTCTCCAAAGCCTTTTTCACCTTTGCATGCACCTCCTCAATCTCCTTTGCCAGCTGCTCCACTGCTACTGCCTTCAGTGCATAGGTGGGATCTAACCCCTTATTAGGGTGCCATCCATAGTTCATAAAGAACGGGGTAAAGCCTGTTGCTGAGTGAACCCTATTGTTGTGGCAAAATTGTGCCACTGACAACCAATTGCTCCAGTTGTCCTGCCAGTTGTTCACAAACATAGTCAGGAATTCTTTTACTTCCTGATTTACCTGTTCCATCTGCCTGTCTGTTTGTGGGTGGTAGGCCATTGATTGGTTGGCCTTGATTCCCAACATTCCATATAGGTCATCCATAAATTTCAAGGTGAACTGAGGTCCTTGATCACTGATTACTTTCCTCAGGAGGCCATGCTCCCAGAACACATTATCTCTGAACAGTACTGCTGTTCCTTGTGAGGTGATTTCTGAAGTGGTGGGTAAGAAGTATGACTTCTTGGTGAATCTGTCCACTATCACCAAAATCATATCGTTGCCTTTTGACTCTGGCAATGGTCCTATGGAGTCTACTGATATGACTTCCCATGGTTCAGAAGGAACCTTGTTTGGTTGTAAGGGGGCTGCACATGCTTGTCTGTCCGGTTTTGCTTTCTGGCAGGTTTCACAGCCAGGAATGTAGCGCTCTATGTCCTTGTGCATGTTTGGCCACCAAAAATTTCGCGTCAAAGACTCCAATGTCTTTGCAACACCTGAGTGTCCCCAAGAGTGGTGAATTGTGATGATGTCCTCTTGCAACGCCACTGCCACCGGTACATAGACTCTCCCTTTCCAAGTGACGAGTCCCTTCTCCAGTTTATAATCTCCTCCAGCCTTCTTGAGGCCCTTGACAACCTGTGTCTCCCATTGCTGCTTGGGCACTTCTCTGATATCTTTCATGATGTCATCTATTGCATGATCATCATTGAACACTCGTATGAAGAGGTGTTCTTTCAGCAGAACCACCCCTTCATTATCTTTCTCTCCTCGAGTGTGTCCTGCCTGTCTCAACAATAAGTCCACCTTGGTGTTGGACTTGCCACTTTGGTGTTTTATCACAAAGTTGTAATCTTGCAAGTCTGTCACCCATCGTGCCTGCCATCTGTTTAGATTTTGTGCCTTTCTAAAGTATGTTAGGTTCTGGTGATCCGTCAGAACCTCAACTGTCTGTTTAGCCCCCTTGAGGTAATGGGACCATTCATAAAAGGCATGCATTACTACGAGCATCTCTTTGTCATAGATCTTGTAGTTCCTTTTGGCATCATTAAGCAACTTGGAAATGAAAGCAACCGGCTTCCATTTGTTGTCTTCTACTTGTTGCGATAAGATCCCTCCAATAGCAAAGTCTGAGGCATCCACCTCAACTTGGAACTGTCCATCTTCGCTGGGGATCCGCAACACCACCTCCTCTGCAATAGTTTTCTTTAGCCTATCAAAGGCCACATCCTGCAATTCTGTCCATCTCCACTTGTCCTTCCCAGTCAATTGGGTTAAAGGTTCCGCCGCTTTGGTGAAGTCTTTTATGAAGCATCTGTAGAAGTTTATGAAGCCCAGAAATTGTTGGACCTCCTTCTTACATGTAGGCTTCAGCCACTCAGTTACTGCCTTTACTTTGGCAGACTCCATTCAGACTGAGTTTTCACTGATGATGACCCCCAGGAAGTCCATCTCTGTTTTGTCAAAGAAGCATTTTTCAGGCTCCAGTGACAGTTTATGCTCCTCGAGCTTCACTAAGATATGATTGACCTGAATTGTATGTTCCACCTGATTTTTTGAGAATACCAGTATGTTGTCCATGTAGATGATGACCCATCCCTCCACTATCTCAACTCGGAAGATATCATTCATCATGGTTTGGAAAGTTGCCAGTGAGTTTGTCAATCCAAAAAACATGACCAGAGGCTTGAAGAGTCCTCTATTGGTTTGGAATGCTGCTTTCCATTTGTCTCCCTCCTTGATGTGCACATTGTTGTATCCCCAATGAATGTCCATCTTAGAGAAGACCTTTGCCTGTGATAGCTTGTCGACTAACTCCCCTATGAGTGGGAGTGGGTAGCGATTTTTTACCATCATCTCGTTTAGTCTTCAGTAATCCTGTACCAGTCACAATTTCCCATCCTTCTTTTTGACAAAAAAGAAAGGAGATGCCATAGGTGATTTACTCGATTGGATTTGTCCAGAATCTAAGTTCTCTTTCAGAAATTCGTCCAGTTGTTGCTGCTCATCCCTATTCAGTGGATATATCTTGCAGTCAACTGTGTTAGACCCGGGGATCAACTCAATAGCGTGATCCCATTGCTGCTGTGGTGGTAACTCATCAAAGGTATCTTTCTCAAAGACCTTTCGATGGCCCAAGTAGTGTCTGGGGACTGCCTCCTCCAGAGTTTGTTTTTTTGTTTTCTCTGCCTCCTCCACTGCTATCTTCATAGCTGTTGAGGCATATGCTCGAACACATAATTCTGGTTCACCAATGTGAACCACCAGCAACCACTCTCCCTCCTCTGGGCACTGTGCCACGTCGATCTCATCCTCCAGTTCCTGAACTGACAAAGATTTCCAACAGGTTCCTGGACATCAGTTAAATTCCAATGATTTCTTTTTCCAGTTAATTGTTGGGTTATGGTGGCTCAACCAGTCAAACCCCAGGAACAAATCCATTTTTGTTAGGATGACCCTAAACACAACCCAAAGATCTTAGAGGGATGGCTTGTTCAGCCAAAGACGAAAACTGCTTGCTCAAGAAGAAGTGTCTAGGACACAAACTATCTAGAGTCTTAGGGACTTGCTACCTAAGATGACAACCCTTATATACCCACTCCCTGGTCTGTGTGCAGACAGTGTGCAGCTAAAGTCCCTCACAATAGAGATGATGCACAGCAGCCAAGCCTGTGCCCATATGACCATACCTGGAGTCATTCTCCCACACCAACACACTGTCTCCCCATACTTGGCAGTGTCTTATTGTCTCTGCACTCGGCCATTGATGAGCATCGTTCCGATGTGACAGTGTATAGGTATCGAACGGACTAGTCTCAGCACTAGATGTTAGAAACCTTACCCTCACTAGGATTACACATGCCTGACCCCATCGCTTAGCATCTGCACCCATCCAAAGTCTTCCACAAGTCTTCCGCGCTAGCTACGAGCAACTCCGCCAACTCCGCGATTATCCGCTATAAGGCAAGTGTCGCCCACGCCCAACGACCAAGTCGTCTCCCGCGTACGCCATCCAAAACCCGCGCTAGTCGGTCATTCGCATCCAATGTCAGCACCATGTCGGCTGATGATGAGCATCGTTCCGATGTGACGGTGTATAGGTATCAAATGGGCTAGTCTCAGCACTAGACGTTAGAAACCTTACCCTCACTAGGATTATACATGCCTGACCCCATCGCTTAGCATCTGCACTCAGCCAAAGTCTTCCGCAAATCTTCCGCGCTAGTTACGCACAACTCTGCCAACTCCGTGATTCTCTGCTATAGGGCAAGCGTCGTCCACGCCCAACGACCAAGTCGTCTCCTGTGTACACCATCCAAAACCCACGCTAGTCGGTCGCTCGCATCCAATAAAGCACCCTGTCGGCCGACCCACATAAAATTGTCAGCCGGCACAGCTTAGGTCACTGGAGAAGGGACTGCCGCCATCAATACCATATCTGCGTTAGGAAGGATCTACAGTCTACGATCCAAGGGTCACCCATATATGGACGCCATGTCATCCCTAGTGATGCACCGACATAGCGGATCAGGCCCCTAGCGGACGAGTAAACCCATCGGCCGATGACCAACTATGGTATAGACCAGTCAGGTCCGCGGAAAATAGAGAACAGGGACGCATCAAGCCAGATGAATCCCGGCGTTGCTGCGCACGGCGATCAGCAACGTCTATTTCAAGTATACAACTCTATTAGCATCCTGCATTGGGTCGTGATACTGGCTCTCACCACAGCGCTCCAATACCACTGTCGCGTCCCTCAGCTAGCCCCATTGTGCGAAGACTTTCAAGACGGATTTGGATATACAGTTGCAAGGTGAAAATTTGCAGAGGCACTTCGTTATTAGTAGGGTAGAAAAACGTATATAAGCTCATGTACAACACTTAGAAAAATAATATAGTACACCCCAGCCTTCGAGTCTCATCCTTTCAGCTATGTCCTCCTTGTTTCATTCGTGCCTCTGAGTTTTTGTCGTACTCCGCATCCCGCATTCATCGCTGTTACGCCTTGTGTGACAAACGTTATTATCCACGGAGTTGCCAGTTCCGCACGTCATAGCATTGTCATCGAGCACACCGGAGTTGACGGGAACTCTTCAACGACCTCACCCCTTCCTGATCCTCGCTATTTCCAATAGCGGGGTGAACTTATCATATTGGCTGCCCCAGTGAGGCATTGAAAGAATTACGCCATCAACACTGCCCGAATCACCCTGGGACCAGCAATTCCCTGGTCACTACGCCCCATCCCCGTCGTCCGCCAATGTTTTCACCGACTGGTACAACTCGCTGAAATGAAGAGCTGAGAACGTGCAGCAGCTTTTGCACCAAGACCCTAGCGAGGTATTGAGCGAAATATTCAAAAGCACCAACACGTTCCAACATCAATCCTGCCGACGACTAGGCCTTGCCCCGGAATTCCAAGCTATCAACGATATCGACAGAGCATTCCGCCAACCCTCAACATCCTCTCGTAGCCCACCAGATCAATCCGAGACATTCCATTCCTTCGATGTTTCCACCAGCACCCTGCCAGCCAATCCACCAGGACAACCCTGCTCAGAAGAATCAAGCCCGCTCACCTCGTCACCATCGGAACTCCCGCAACCATCGCCAAGCCCGCCTCCAGTATCCTCAAGTTCAAGTTCCAGTTCCAGTATTTCAACTTCAAATCCCGACGACCTAGTTCCACCAACAGTCAAGATGGCTGACCACGCACAAACCAAGCCCATGCCCACTTGTTACACTGCTGCTGCACCCCGCTTCAATTCAAATCAACCCCGCTGCCTTCCGCACTACTTCGATGAGCTAGAACTATTGTTTAGTGAAGCTGGTGTCACCTCCGCACAACAGAAAAGGTCTACGTGCTGCGCTACCTCCACGACACGGAGTACGACTTATGGGGAGGAGTAGACACCTTCGACGCCGCCTCTACGTACGAGGTGTTCAAAGCATCAGTAACTGCACTGTATACCAGAGTAATAAACGAGCGCAAGCAGGCGGATTTGGACTGCCTAATCGAAGAAACGCTCCGCCTCAGAATCCAAACTGCGGAGGACCTATGCAGTTACTACCAGCACTTTCTGGTAATCATGAAGTATCTCATCAAAAATGGATGGCTCTCGACATGCCAACAGAGCGAATACTTCTTCAAAGGGTTCCAGGTCCACGTCGGAACAGAAATGTACAGGTATATGTGCAGCCAGTACCCGAACGTACACCGCGACAACCCCTACTCTCTCGAACAAACATTAGCGGCCGTGCAAGAAGTTATCCAGGGTGTGTCGTTTTACGATAAACTAATCAACAAGCCCGCCGCGCCCCATACCACTAGGCCAGAGTACCCCGCCACCTACCCTGCCAACCCCGCGTCAACCCCGCCAGCCAAACTCGAGCCAGCAGCAACGCCTGGCATGAAGACTGAAGACATGTTCAGTCTTATGGAGAAGATGGTGCAAAGTTCGCCACAGACGCAGACGATGCTGCAATTCCTCATGCAATCGCTCGCAACCACCCAGATGTGTGTGCCAGCTCCGCGGAATTGGTTGCAAACAATGCCAGCAACAGGTTCCAACGCAGTTCCAGTACACGCCCCGCTATCCTGGGTTGCACGTTCTGTGGCAACTTGGCCCACTTTATCGGTCGATGCCCAGAAGTCGACAGCTACATCGCGAGCAGAAAAATCACGAGGAACCTTGAGGGATGCATAGTGTTGCCAACTGGCAACTACGTATCAAGGTACCTTCCCGGTAACAACATGAAGGAACACGTCGACGAGTACCACCGGCAAGTCAACGCCCAGCCAACTCAACAATCCGGAATTTGCCCCGCCATGTTCTACTCACCCCGCGACAATCACCAGGAGCTAATGACTTCGCCAAGTGCCACGCCAATCTTAAGCTACGAAACCGCAGCAAACCCCGCGGATGACATCGACGAAGAGATTGAACACGTACAAAGGACCCTGGTAGCATTGCAAGCTGCCAAGAAAAACAAGGTAGTATTTGACAGAGTAGAAATTCCGTTACATGCCAGAGGAAAGGAACCGCAACCACCAGCAGCAGCACCAGCCCCGCCACCAGAAGAAATCACCTCGCTGGGAGTTGCCAAAGCCCGCGACCAGCCGCCTACGCACCCCTTTGCCAATGCCCGCAATGCCAACTATCAGCCCCCGACTGACCAACCATTTGTACATGAGCTTATATACGTTTTTCTACCCTACTAATAACAAAGTGCCTCTGCAAATTTTCACCTTGCAACTGTATATCCAAATCCATCTTGAAAGTCTTCGCGCAATGGGGCTAGCTGAGGGATGCGATGGTGATATAGGAGCGCCGCGGTGAGAACCAGTATCGTGACCCGACGCGGGATGCTAATAGAGTCGAATACTTGAAATAGACGCGCCTGATTGCCATGCGCGGCAACTCCGGGATTCATCTGGCTTGACGCGTCCCTGTGCTCTATTTTCCGTGGACCTGACTGGTCCATACTGTAACTGGTCATTGGCCGATGGGTTTATTCGTCCGCGAGAGTCCTGACCCACTATGTCGGTTCGTTGCTAGGGATGACGTGGTGGCTGCATAGGGGTGACCCTTGGATCGTAGACTGTAGCTCCTTCCTAACGCAGATATGATATTGATGGCAACAGTCCCTTCTCCGGTGACCTAAGCTGTGCTGGCTGACAATTTTGTGTGGCTCGGCCAACATGGTGCTGACATCGGATGCACATGACCAACTAGCGCGGGTTTTGGATGGCGTACACGGGAGGTGACTTGGTCGTTAGGTGTGGGCGACGCTTTCCTTATAGCAGATAATCGCGGAGTTGGCGGAGTTGCTCGTAGCTAGCGCGGAAGACTTGCAGAAGACTTTGGATGGGTGCAGATGCTAAGCGATGGGGTCAGGCATGTGTAATCCCAGTGAGGGTAAGGTTTCTAATGTTTAGTGCTGAGACTAATCCGTTTGATACCTATACACCGTCACATCGGAACGATGCTCATCACCGCGCCTTACATCGAGAAACCGCTAACGCCATTGGGGACTGGATCTTCGAAAATTTGATATGTCGTTGGGGAAGCTTGGTTGAGATCATCATGGACAACGGAGCACCAATACTGAGAGCCGCAGAGTACCTCACCAACAAATACCACATCTGCCACATCCGCATCTCCGGTTACAACTCCTGCGCCAATGGAATTGTCGAACGCAGCCACTATGACGTCTGACAGGCGCTGTACAAAGCAACTGATGGGAACGAGTCGCAGTGGTCTACTGCGTTGCATTCAGTATTCTGGTCAGAACATGTCACAGCTAGGCGTCACATGGGGGTGTCGCCCTACTTTGCAGTTACCGGGACACAGCTGCTACTTCCGCTAGATATCACTGAGGCCACCTACCTGCTCCCGCCACCCTCTGTGTTCTTGTTGACCATGGAGTTAATAGCCTGCCGTGCCACGGAGTTGCAGAAGCGTCGTGCCCAAACGGAGGCTCTTAAAGACAAAGTCTATCACGCCCGCGTGGCCGCAGCAAAACAGTTCGAGCAAGAGCACCCGACGATCATCAGGGACTTTGACTTCCAGCGAGGGGATTTAGTTTTGGTCTGCAACACAGCCATAGAGAAGTCACTCAACAAGAAGATGTGCCCCTGCTATATTGGCCCCTACGTTGTTCTATCCCGTAACCGCAGAGGAGCTTACATTATTTGCGAGCTCGATGGCACCGTACTTGACAGACCATATGTGGCATACCGTGTAATTCCATACTTTGCCCACAAGCGGTTAACCATACCAGAGAATGTGCTCGACACCTCCGAGGAAAACGTTCGGGAGATGTCCAACTCCAGCTCATTAGGTGACGATGACCCAACCAACACGGCGCCAGCAAACGATGAAGATGATGAAGATTCGACTGGCCATCTTTCCGACATAGAAGAAAACGAAGACATGTACAATACTTAGATAACAACTCCTAATCCTGCGCAAATTCCGCCAACTCCGCACTGTTTAATTTTTGAATACATACCCAGGACCACTAGTAAAGTTCTTCTTCATTCCTTGCCTACTTTTACCTACAGTTGTCTCATCCGTGATTTCGATACAGACTTCCAGACCGCTATCTTTTCTGGCTTAGACTACTAACCCATTCCACAGTGAGCAAGAAATAGTTGTATTGTGTCGGTACATCAAGAAACTAAACGATACGAAGAAAGCCGCAAAGAAACAACTAGCTAGAAGAAAAACGAGCAGGCGGCTCCATAGGGGAGTTGCCAGTCTCATCCATCGCCTCCTCGCCCATTACTGCCACTGACGCCCCTGCCCCCACGCTTGCTGACGACCCTGCTCATTCTGCCACAACCCCTTCTGGCACCAACTCCTCGACATACTCTAGCTCCTTGCTAGAGGGAACGGGACTCCAATGCACATCCGACATGCTATCGTAATCCGCGCCGCCCTCGTTATCGTATGGGGTGGGTGAGCGCCCCAGTGACCTCTCGAGAAGGTCCTCGACATGACCGGAAGACCCGCGGAGGGAGCTCAGCTCCCGGAGCATTTCTGTCTGCACGTTCGACGACCTGATGAAAGTTTGAGACAGCGCGGTAAGGAGCCGTGTCTGGTCAAAGAGTCATTGGTTTTGCTCAAAGAGGAGTCGGTTCTGTTCTTGAAGGAGGGAGACAACCTCCCTCGTCCAGTTCATTGTAGGGCCATCTGTTGTGACCCGGACCCTGTCACTCGTATTCCGCAGAATGGTCTCTTCCGCAACCCGGATTTCGTCTTCGTCGTTGCTCATGACAACGGCCTTTGACTTGATCCTCTTCTTGTCCCGCCCGGATGCAGGAACACCACCTATCACACACTTCTGGCGGAGGCGTTGGCACTCTGCACACACCTGGCTCCTAGGCCCTGGAGACGGGTAGCAGGTGATGCCTGCCAATGAGCACCTAGCAAATGATCAGGAGAAGACATGGAAAGGAAAGAGAAGAAAACGCACCAGTCACAAGGCGGCTCGTTTGGCAACCTCAACTTGGCCCGCTTGGACAGACCAGCTTCTACCCCCGCGCTAGTGGCGCGCACCCGCTTCTGCTTCCGCTGAGCCTGCGCGGCCTCTTTTTGATTCACAGCAACCAGTGCCGCCAGCGTTGCCTCATCTGCCTCCTCCATTGTCGCTTCCTCCGCCTCCACCTGCGCCCACACCGTCACAACATCCAGTGAGGAACCCGGTTGACGCTCGGGCAGGCGAAGTCGAACCCGGGGTAGAGATACTTGTTGGCAGCGTGTTTCGATTTCGTGTTGTTGCCGCGCAAGCTCCGTTTCCTCGCGAGCCTGCCTCTCGGCTTCCTGTCGTCGCCACTCGACTTCTGCAGCTTCTTCTGCAGCAGCTCGCCTCTCTGCTTCCTCTCGTTTCTCTTCAGCAGCTCTCTGTCGCTCCTCCTCTTCTTGAGCCCTCTCCTCCACGGCCTCTCTCTCCTCACGTAATTTCCGTTCTGCTTCCTCCTGGACCCTCCTCTCCGCCACTTCTCTTTCCTCATGAGCCTTTCGCTCAGCGGCCTCCTGCAACTTCCTAGCCCTCTCAGCCTTTAGCGATGCCAAGCGGGCCACAGTTTCCTCACGGGCTTTTCTTTCTGCCTCTTCCCACGTGCGCCGCTCCTCCTCTTCCTGTGCCAGCTGCGCCTCCATGCGCGCAATTTCTTCGTCAGAGTTGTACTTGGGAGTTTGTCTGGAGGAAGACATGATAAGAGAAGATGAAGAGAACTAGAAGGATGAAGTTAAAGTGAATTCAACGAAGGCCACAATCGCATGATCCCATGACCGGAAGTTGACATACCTGAGTAGCGTGCACAATCAAGGCCCAATTCTGCAGACCCCGCTGTTCCGAATATGACAAAGACTTCTGCCCGCAGCCGGACCAAGATGTATCGCAGGTTATAAGCCCGCCAGGCATCCACGCATGTTTCATTTATATTTCAGTCTTATTCATAGTATAGTTTCTTTTCATTTCATTTCATAGGTCATACCACACAAAGAGCACTGCAGCCGAAAACCCAGCAATCTACTATTCAATCCCTTCGTGCGACTGACTGAGGACAGTCAGATTTTTAAGTGGGGGGGAGATGATGAGCATCGTTCTGATGTGACGGTGTATAGGTATCAAATGGGCTAGTCTCAGCACTAGACATTAGAAACCTTACCCTCACTAGGATTATACATGCCTGACCCTGTCGCTTAGCATCTGCACTCAGCCAAAGTCTTCCGCAAATCTTCCACGCTAGTTACGCGCAACTCCGCCAACTCTGCAATTCTCCACTATAGGGCAAGCATCGTCCACACCCAACGACCAAGTCGTCTCCCGTGTACGCCATCCAAAACCTGTGCTAGTCAGTCGTTCGCATCCAATAAAGCACCCTGTCGGCCGACCCACATAAAATTGTCAGCTGGCACAGCTTAGGTCACCGGAGAAGGGACTGCTGCCATCAATACCATATCTGTGTTAGGAAGGATCTACAGTCTACGATCCAAGGGTCACCCATATACGGACGCCACATCATCCCTAGCGACGCACCAACATAGTGGATCAGGCCCCTAGTGGACGAGTAAACCCATCGGCCAACAACCAACTATGGTATAGACCAGTCAGGTCCGCGGAAAATAGAGAACAGGGACGCGTCAAGCCAGATGAATCCCGGCGTTGCTGCGCGCAGCGATCAGCAACGTCTATTTCAAGTATACAACTCTATTAGCATCCCGCGTTGGGTCGCGATACTGGCTCTCACCACGGCGCTCCAATACCACTGTCGCATCCCTCAGCTAGCCCCATTGCATGAAGACTTTCAAGACGGATTTGGATATACAGTTGCAAGGTGAAAATTTGCAGAGGCACTTCGTTATTAGTAGGGTAGAAAAACATATATAAGCTCATGTACAACACTTAGAAAAATAATATAGTACACCCCAGCCTTCGAGTCTCATCCTTTCAGCTACATCCTCCTCGTTTTGTTTGTGCCTCTGAGTTTTTGTTGTACTCCGAGTCCCGCGTTCATCGCTGTTACGCCTTGTGTGACAAACGTTATTATCTGCAGAGTTGCCAGTTCCGCGCATCATAGCGTTGTCATCGAGCACACCGGAGTTGATGGGAACTCTTCAACGACCTCACCCCTTCCTGATCCTCACTATTTCCAATAGCGGGGTGAACTTATCACCGAGTCACACAAAATTGTCAGCCGGCACAGCTTAGGTCACTGGAGAAGGGACTGTCACCATCAATATCATATCCGCGTTAGGAAGGAGCTACAGTCTACAATCCAAGGGTCACCCCTATGCAGCCGCCACATCATCCCTAGCAATGAACCAACATAGCGGGTCAGGACTCTCACGGATGAATAAACCCATCAGCCGATGACCAGTTATGGTATGGACCAGTCAGGTCTGCGGAAAATAGAGCACAGGGATGCGTCAAGCCAGATGAATCCCGGTGTTGCTGCCAACGGCGATCATCAATGTCTATTTCAAGTATACGATTCTATTAGCATCCCACATTGGGTCGCGATACTGGTTCTCACCGCGGCGCTCCTATACCACCATCACATCCCTCAGCTAGCCCCATTGCGCGAAGACTTTCAAGACGGATTTGGATATATGGTTGCAAGGTGAAAATTTGCAGAATCACTTCGTCATTAGTAGGGTAGAAAAACGTATATAAGCTCATGTACAACACTTAGAAAAATAATATAGTACACCCCAGCCTTCGAGTCTCATCCTTTCAGCTACGCCCTCTTCATCTCGTTTGCACCTCTGAGTTTTGTCATACTCCGCGTCCTGTGTTCATCACTGTTACACCTTGTGTGACCAACATTATTATCCGCGGAGTTGCCAGTTCTGCGCAGCGTACCGTTGTCATCGAGTGCACCGGAGTTGATGGGAACTCTTTCACGACCTCACCCCTTCCCATTCCTCGCTATTTCCAATAGTGGGGTGAACTTATCACCGTTTCCCATGTCACCCCTCAGGCGCTGTTCAGCCTATGTATCCATCATAGCCTAGGCCCATCATTGGGCCATGTTCCTATCGGCACTTGGTCTATCCCTATAGCCAATGCTGACCTAACCTCCTTCCATATAAGGGTTGTGTTGAATAAATAATGATCTGGAGCATTGAGTATTGAACTCATAGCTTCATATATTATATCGTTATTTATGAATGCTCACTAAATCACAAATATAATCTGATATTTGTACACTGTTGACACTTTTATAGTGTTTGACAGATATTATAGAGTTTCATCCCAGGAACAGTATGAAATGATAGCATGTGAGACACAATGCATGAAACATGCTTCACATGTCAAGTATTGACAGATTGCTGTAAAATGCGCAGCAATATGACACCATGCGCAGCAGGTATGGTGCAATGCGCAGCAGGAAGCTGCGCATTACTAGAAATAGGTATATTAGATGTAGTTACATGTGATTTCTGTAACTGTATATAAGCAGTGCCCTTTGCACTGCTGAAATACATCTCCTGATCTATTGCATAGTTGAGCCCTAGCTCCTAAGCGTTCTAAACAGTACTCAGTAAGTTCCCTCGCTTACTAAGCCTCGCTCTGCGCTGCCATTGCTCATTTCAACAGGTTATGGGCCCTGCATAGATGAAAACCTTGTGCTGTGCATAATACATGTGTCAGCACCCTTTTGTCATAACAAAGGTAAACAAGGGAAGTAATAGATGCGCCCATAGTACTGTTATTAGAGTAGTATACATCCAATTATGTCGCTAATGTGCTATCTCTTGAAGTATGACAGGAATACTTCTTGTTCATCCTAACAAGCCTCTAACGCTTGGGATTTGAGCGACCACCTTGGATGGTGTGACAATAATCACTAGTGTGACACACTTTACCAGTCCCCGGTTCTGCAATATCCAGGTTAATATAAAAAATGTAGTCCTGATTGGTAAATCAATAAATTACCTGGTCTGGTGAACCATTCAAATCACTCGGGTTTAGGGCTGTCCCATGACAGATAAAGGGTCTAGGCTTAATCGCTTAGATCTGGAAAGGTTTCGCACCCCCCTATTGGCCGTGAATAATTAAGTGCTTATGTAGGCCGTTTTCGTTGGCATAAAATTATTCTCCAAAATTAAAAATAGTAGTAATTCTGTATAAGGGTCGTGCTGCATGGAACATTGTTCCCTGGTACACGCAGACCAGCGATGGGCACTGATTAGCATCCCATCTACATTAGGATGCTCCTGAGTGTCATAATAATAGCTTATTACTATATCTATAAATAGTGGAGGATATTTTTATCGCTGTGGGGAACTTGATGGAGCCCCCAAGCACTCCTGAAGGGCTGGATCCCCTTCTGGCAATGAATTATAGCACATTATGACAAAAAGCAAACTACCATGTTTATGCACATGCTCAGGCATTTATCGCAGGAGAATAAAATCGAAAACTCGATGTCCATACCTTTGTTCTGAGCAATGGAAGTCTTTTCAGACTGTTGCTTACCTCCTTCTTACAGAACAAATCAAACAAACCCACCAACCAACCTTTTTATAACACAAATGTCTTCCACCTCCAACACCACCTCTTCCTCTACCTCTGCTGGATCCTCCAGCAACAAATATGTCACTGCCAGTACCCCTGGCACCAAATCCGACTCCTCTTCTCAAAAAGTTGCCAAAGCTGGTTTCACCAGCTCCATTTTTATCAATACCTTGCAATCCACTAGCAAGGGTCCCACTGCTCCCATTGGGACGTCTTCAAAGCAGTCTCCTTGGTACAAGGAGGTCCAGGAAGACCTGGAAAACCGCAGGAAGTGCATTGCTGATGCGCAACTCTCTGTTTGGAAGTGTCGTCAAGAATTAGATGACGAAGCCGCTAAATTAGCTAGTGAGGAATCTCTAATGGACGAAATTTTCAATGACATTCGAAAATTCCAAGCAGGTTGCCTTCAACAGGCGAATTATGGAAAAAATGTTTTTAATATAGCAACTGGAGAGATGAAATCGGCCCAAAAAGCTGATAAAGGGAAAGGAAAAGAAAAATTGGCTTCATATGCTGATATTGCAAAAGCGGGTCTGTCCGCTAAAAATAAGGCAGGCACTACCTTCTCCTTACATCCAAAGAATCAACTAAATTGGCCAACTTCTGAAGAAGTTAGGACCTGGTTCTTCAACCTTGGTGGAAAGGCAGAGGACTGGACATCGGAACAGGTGGAGGTACCAGCCGCTCCAAAGAGAAATAGCGGGACTGGAAATGAAGTCTGGGACCACACTAAGGAGTGGTCAAAAATTGGGAAAGTAAAAATACTGCCCAATAAATATCACAGTGATTCTGTTTTAGAGGAAAGCAGAACCACTAAAATCAATAAATATATTTCCACCATGCACCAAGCTATCCGCCAGGAAATGGAGGATAAAAAATGGGTTGAGGATCTGATAGAAAGCATCCAAGAAACCATTAAAAATTTAAATCAAGAAAAGTTGAGGGAGAAAAGCTTTAGAAAGAAAGCTAAAAAATTGTGCCAGAAAGAACGAAAAGCCAAGAGAGAGTTGGCTGAACAACCAAAATACCACCTAAAACTCACAAGTTGTATATACTTGATGAGGAAATATACAGTTCCGATTATTCGCATCCTTCTTTGAATGATAGTGAATACTCTTCCTTAATTGAAGCTAGAAGGAATGAAGAGCTTGAAAAAGGAGAGTTCATTATAGTAGAACTCAAGGGAAGGGATGGACTTATCCACCCTTGGGTTCATACTGTCAAAAGTCCTGTATGGTCTAAAATTGGTTATTGCTATCTGGCAGCAATAAAAACCTATGCATTGGCTGAATATCAATGGCCACAATACATTGATATCAAAGAATTGGCTTCATACTCAAAGTCAATTAGGAAGAGAGTTAACTTCCATTTACACAAAATAAATGGTGAACAGTCTAGTCGCCATTGTCATCTAGTCATCAATCCAAGAGCCCAGACAGGCTGGATGGAAATCGAGAATCTTGCTAGAGCAGAAAATGTCAATATAATCATTGGAGGAGAAGATGACTTATCTAAAATTCCAACGCTTACTGGAAGCAATAATTGGAATGAGTGGTCAGCAGCTATTAAAGCTGCTCTGCAGTATAAAGGTCTCTGGCAATATGTTCTTGGCAACAGGATTAAGCCACAGCTTACAGAAGCTGAGAAAAAGGCAGAGACAGCTGAAAGTACCGCTGCAACTGAGCTTCGTTGCATTAAAGAAAAAAGAGAAGCTTGGGATGACTATTGCGACAACGATGACAAGGCATTGGGATTAATGACCATGAAAATCTCACTGTCTTTAAGACACCTTATTCAACCATGGTCGAACTCTACCTTCAATGCATTGCAGGAAGCCTTTGGCAAGCCAGGAGCAGCTGGCATTTTTGTTGATTTTTCAAAAGTAATACATTGGAAGATCAACACCAATAAATTGACAGAGTCAGTCAATGAGCTATTGACAACAGCTAATCGACTTTCTGTCAATGGCTTCACATTCCCTGACAATATGCTAGCAATGGTAGTGTTAGCATCTTTACCACATGGATGGGACAGCATCTCATCTAGTGTACTATTAACGACGAAAGCAAGTGATTTGAAACTTGCAGATATTCTTCCAAAAATAGAGGAAGAATCCCAAAGGTGGAGAATGTCTTCTGGGGGGGTGGTTCACACTGCTAGAGTGAAGCTTCCCAAAGGCCCTAACAGGCCTAATTGGAATCAACAACAAAATCCTGGTTCTAGTAACCAGAATAACTACAAACCTGGTTTTAATAACCAGAACTCATATTCTTCAAATCAGAATAAAGGGAAATGGACGACACCAGGACTGTCTTCCAGACCCTCTAACACTGGCAAACCCCAGTTCTTGTCCAATCAAGAAAGGAACAAGATCAACTGTGATAATAAAAAGAAAAAGAGAGCCTTTTTATTAGAACAACAACAAAAGAGTAATGTTGGGGACACCAGGAAAGCGAATACACCTAAATTCGCTCACTTAGTAGACAGGATAGATCCTGCTCTACCCTTGATTCGAAGAATGGCACCATTAGCGCCTAATCTACAGCAACTGAAGGCTCAAGGATATTCAGTCACTGACAATGTAGAATTGCAAATGGTGGTTGATCCAATTGCAGAAAACCATTTCAAAGTCCTAGATGAAAGGGCTGACATTGAAATGGACAACATGTCAGATACAGTCTCCTTAGGTGAAGACTTCTATGACACAGCTGATGGGGAATATCAGTATGTAAATCTTTCTACTCAAAAGTTCTTCCCTGATAAAAAATCAGTGAGGACTATCAAGACGAGCCCAATTATGAGGCATCTTGATTTTAAAGGTAACAATGTAGATAGTAGTATTTGTACTACTTTGAATAGCAATCAATATATTGCTTTAGTTGCCTCCATTCCAAAAATGAGTAGTAAGATAAATGTGTGTGGTTGTGATAAATGTAAGGAGTTTGAGTCCAAAGGAACTCCATGGATGATTGATTCAGGAGCATCGATCCACATAACTCCTGAAATCAAAGATTTCTCTGAATATCATCCTTTTAAAGTTTCACAGCCTGTATTTACAGCTGATAAACAATCTCAAGTAGCAATACTTGGAGAAGGAACTGTGTTCCTACAGGTAGAAACTGCACATAAACATAAACATGTCATTAAACTTGAAAAAGTTTGCTATATGCCTGCAGCTAGTGTCAGACTTATATCATCTGGACAACTAAAGCTACAAGGCTTTCATGAAAAATCGGACAAGTATAGTACTATATTTTCACTAAAAACTGGGCAACCATTTATAATGGCATATCCTAGACATATAGGAGATCCCATTCATTGGATTTTGACTGAAATAGTCCATCCAAGAGTAAAAATGGCTGAACCTTCAGTTCATATAGTGGATTATAACACTTGGCATTGAAGATTGGGTCACCCATCTAAAAATGTATTAAAACATGTCTTCAATCATACAAAAGGGTTTGACAAATTATCTATACCATCAACAGATACAATTTGTCCTGGATGTGCACAAGGAAAGATGCATAATAAATCTTTTCCTACATCAATCAAGCAAGCTTCCAAGCCACTTGAATTGATTCATGCAGACTTATTAGAATTGCCTATGGAATCTTATCATCAAAGAAATGGGGTCTTATGATACTAGATGATTACTCTTCCTATGCTTATATGGCACTTCTTCAAACTAAATCAGAAACATTTACTGCTTTCAAGAGTTATGTCGAACTCATGGAAAATCAATATAGCAGTAGAGTTAAACATTTCAGATCAGATCGAGGGGGGGAATTTAAGTCGCACTGAATTTAGCAAGTTTCTTGCTTCAAAAGGAATCTTTAGAGAACAAAGTGCACCTCACATACACCAACAAAATGGTCGTGCTGAACGATTAAATGATACTATACTTGAAAAAGCAGAAAGCATGAGATTAGAATCTTCCTGCCCAAACTCATGGTGGGAATTTGCTTTTGAAACTGCTATTCATGTATACAATCACACACCATTACGAAGGACAAATTGGTCTACACCCTATGAAAACATGACAGGTGAAAAACCTGATGTTCATTATCCTTAAAGTGTTTGGTTGTCTAGCTTGGGTTTACATACCTAAAGAAATTCATAAAGATAAGCTGTCACCAAGATCTGAACCAATGACCTTCATTGGTTATGACATAGGATCTAAAGCTTATAATTTATGAAGAAAGATAACACTATATTCATTGGTGTTAAAGCACTATTTAATGAATCAGTATTTCCACGAAAAAGCGAAAATTACAATAAAGATAGACTATTTGAAAGTCCACCAGGTATTAACCAAAGGGATCAAAATGGACATGAATCTGACTCCAATTCCCAAAACAACAATCATCTCAATAGTGATGAATGATGATCCCAAACCATATAAACCATCATTCAATCATGATCTTACACCAGATGAAGAGCAGAATTCATCTCATGACAATGATGATATAGAGCCTAATAATAATGGTGGAGAACAGGATTTACCTGTCAGACCTGATGTTGAGGATCAAGTGAAAACAGATCTGAAGAGAATTCCAGTAGATGGCCTGGGACACAACATCATGCACCACCAGACATTAAAAGAACATGAAAAGAGAGAAAGGTTACAGAAAGACAATCCCAAAAACAACCTGAACCTATTCCCTTCCCACTTTGCCAAAGTACTAGAGAAAGGAAACCAGTTTATAAGGAGGGTAATATTTATGGAAAGAAAACTCCTCTTGAAATTGAAAAACAACTGGAAAAGAATCCTTTCAATGAGTCTGAAGACTCTGATAGTCAAAAAGACACTTCAAGCGAGATATCAGATGAATCTGATCCTGGTACTATTCAGGATAAAGGAATTTCAGATATAGATATGCTGCTTGATCAATTACAAAAAGAGGGAGGAAGGAAATTTATCAATTTCCTACTCTCAAAAGCAGTAGTTACCTAAATCTGATATCCCTGTTCATTTTAGGGACATGTTAAAAATTAAAAAATCTGATCCTAAAGCTTTTCAAGAATGGATTAAAGCTATGGAGGATGAGATTGAAGCTCTACTCAAACAAGATGTTTGGGAGTTAGTTGATGGTCCAAAAGATTGTAAACCTGTGAAGTGTAGATGGGTTTACAATATTAAAAGTGATGGTCGAAAATGTGCTCAACTTGTTGCTAAAGGATTTTCACAAATACCTGGCATAGATTATGATGACACCTTTTCTCCTGTTGCACAATTTGAAACAGTGAGATTACTTCTGGCTTCAGCTGCACTCGAAAATTGGGAAATCAAGGCGCTAGATGTTAAAACAGCTTTCCTATATGGAAATCTTGATGAAGAGATTTACATGGAACAGCCAGAAGGTTTTGTCACAAAAGGACAAGAGGGAAAAGTCTATAGATTAAAGAAGGCCCTATATGGTCTTAAACAAGCTGATAAAAGCTTGAAATCCTTAGGATTTAATAGATGTCTTTCAGATACAGGAGTTTATATCCTTAACAAACAAGGATCAATAATAGTTGTCATACTATATGTTGATGATGTACTATTTCTGGGAAATGACAAAAGACTCTTATTAGACAAAAAGAGCAAGTTCATGAAGATATGGGAATGTAGAGACTTAGGACAAGTTTCTGAATATCTAGGGATGAAGATATCTCAAGATAGACCAAATCAATTACTGATAATTGATCAAATAGACTATGCTAAGAAAGTTGTTAAGCGTTTTGGTCAAGAAAATGCTAAACCTGCTAGAACACCATTACCAGCAGGGTATGTTCCTAAACCAAATGAAGGAACAGCAACTTCTGAGCAAAGAAGCTATTACCAATCCATAATTGGATCATTATTATATTTAACTCTTGGAACTCATCCAGATATTGCATTTGCAGTAATAATGATGTCACAATTTATGGTTAATCCTTCTGAAGAGCATATTCAGAAGGCATTATACATTATTAAATATGTTGCCACCAACATTAATGGCAAAATAGTGTACAATGGAAAGAACCATGAAGGTTTCATTGTGCATATTGTGATGCAGACTGGGCAGGTGACCAGATTAATAGAAGATCAGTCACCGGATACATAGTAAAACTTAGCTGGAGGACCAGTTAGTTGGGTTTCAAGGAAACAAAAGACAGTTGCTCTGTCATTGACAGAAGCAGAATATATGAGTCTGTCTGATACATCAAGACAGATAGTCTGGATAGAGTCTTTATTCCATGAAATTGGAAAGACTATACAAATGATTCAATTAGGAGTGGATAATCAAGGAGCAATCTTCTTAGCTTCTAATCCTGCTCAAGAGCATAGATCTAAACATATAGATATCCGCTACCACTATGTTAGAGAATGCATAGAGGAAGAGAAAAGTGGAACTTGTGTATATTCCCACAAATCAGCAACTTGCTGATATCTTGACTAAAAATTTGTCTTTTGATAAATTCACAGAGTTGAGATCTCAAATTGGATTAGTGATTTCTCAGCATGGGGGAGTGTTGAATAAATAATGATCTGGAGCATTGAGTATTGAACTCATAGCTTCATATATTATATCGTTATTTATGAATGCTCACTAAATCACAAATATAATCTAATATTTGTACACTGTTGACACTTTTATAGTGTTTGACAGATATTATAGAGTTTCATCCCAGGAACAGTATGAAATGACAGCATGTGAGACACAATGCATGAAACATGCTTCACACGTCAAGTATTGACAGATTGCTGTAAAATGCGCAGCACTATGACACCATGTGCAGCAGGTATGGTGCAATGTGCAGCAGGAAGCTGCGCATTACTAGAAATAGGTATATTAGATGTAGTTACATGTGATTTCTGTAACTGTATATAAGCAGCACCCTTTGCACTGCTGAAATACATCTCCTGATCTATTGCATAGTTGAGCCCTAGCTCCTAAGCGTTCTAAACAGTACTCAGTAAGTTCCCTTGCTTACTAAGCCTCGCTCTGTGCTGCCATTGCTCGTTTCAACACTAGCACCTCGATTTCCCAATTTTTGAGTGCAGCTGAAGCCAGAAGTAATCTCACTGTTTCAAATCATGCAACAGGAGAAAAGGTGTCATCATAATCTATGCCAGGTATTTGTGCAAATCCTTTAGCAACCAGTCGAGCACATTTTTGACCATCACTTTTAATATTGTAAACCCATCTACACTTCACAGGTTTACAATTTCTTGGACCATCAACTAACTCCCAAACATCTTGTTGGAATAGAGCTTCAATCTCATCCTCCATAGCTTTAATCCATTCTTGAAAAGCTTTAGGATCAGATTCTTTAATTTTTAACATGTCCCTAAAATGAACAGGGATATCAGATTTAGGTGATACTGCTTTTGAGAGTAGGAAATTGATAAATTTCCCTCCTCCCTCTTTTTGTAACTGATTAAGCAGCATATCTATATGTGTAATTCCATTATCCTGAATAATACCAGGATAAGATTCATCTGATATTTCGCTTGAAGTGTCTTTTTGACTATCAGAGTCTTCAGACTCATTGAAAGGATTCTTTTCCAGTTGTTTTTCAATTTCAAGAGGAGTTTTCTTTCCATAAATATTACCCTCCTTATAAACTGGTTTCCTTTCTCTAGTACTTCAGTGAAGCAGGGAAGGGAATAGGTTCAGGTTGTTTTTGGGATTGTCTTTCTGTAACCTTTTTCTCTTTTCATGTTCTTTTGATATCTGGTGGTGCATGATGTTGTGTCCCAGGCCGTCTACTGGAATTCTCTTCAGATCTGTTTTCACTTGATCCTTGAACATCAGGTCTGACAGGTAAATCCTGTTCTCCACCATTATTATTAGGCTCTATATCATCATTCTCATGAGATGAATTCTGCTCTTCATCTGGTGTAAGATCATGATTGAATGATGGTTTATATGGTTTGGGATCATCGTCGTCACTATCGAGATGATTGTTGTTTTGGGAATTGGAGTCAGGTTCATGTCCATTTTGATCCCTTTGGTTAATACCTGGTGGACTTTCAAATAGTCTATCTTTATTGTAATTTTCGCTTTTTCGTGGAAATACTGATTCATTAAATAGTGCTTTAACACCAATGAATATAGTGTTGTCTTTCTTCATAAATTTATAAGCTTTAGATCCTATGTCATAACCAATAAAGGTCATTGGTTCAGATCTTGGTGACAGCTTATCTTTACGAATTTCTTTAGGTATGTAAACCCAAGCTAGACAACCAAACACTTTAAGGTAATGAACATCAGGTTTTTCACCTGTCATGTTTTCATAGGGTGTAGACCAATTTGTCCTTCATAATGGTGTGTGCAATTGTATACATGGATAGCAGTTTCAAAAGCAAATTCCCACCATGATTTTGGGCAGGAAGATTCTAATCTCATACTTTCTGCTTTTTCAAGTATAGTATCATTAATTGTTCAGCATGACCATTTTGTTGATGTATGTGAGGTGCACTTTGTTCTCTAAAGATTCCTTTTGAAGCAAGAAACTTGCTAAATTCATGTGACTTAAATTCCCCCCCCTCGATCTGATCTGAAATGTTTAACTCTACTGCTATATTGATTTTCCATGAGTTCTACATAACTCTTGAAAGCAGTAAATGTTTCTGATTTAGTTTGAAGAAGTGCCATATAAGCATAGGAAGAGTAATCATCTAGTATCATAAGACCCCATTTCTTTTGAATGATAAGATTCCATAGGCAATTCTAATAAGTCTGCATGAATCAATTCAAGTGGCTTGGAAGCTTGCTTGCTTGATGTAGGAAAAGATTTATTATGCATCTTTCCTTGTGCACATCCTGGGACAAATTGTATCTGTTGATGGTATAGATAATTTGTCAAACCCTTTTGTATGATCGAAGACATGTTTTAATACATTTTTAGATGGGTGACCCAATCTTCAATGCCAAGTGTTATAATCCACTATATGAACTGAAGGTTCAGCCATTTTTACATCTTGGATGGACTATTTCAGTCAAAATCCAATGAATGGGATCTCCTATATGTCTAGGATATGCCATTATAAATGGTTGCCCAGTTTTTAGGCAAAATATAGTACTATACTTATCCAATTTTTCATGGAAAGCCTTGTAGCTTTAGTTGTCCAGATGATATAAGTCTGACACTAGCTGCAGGCATATAGCAAACTTTTTCAAGTTTAATGACATGTTTATGTTTATGTGCAGTTTCTACCTGTAGGAACACAGTTCCTTCTCCAAGTATTGCTACTTGAGATTGTTTATCAGCTGTAAATACAGGCTGTGAAACTTTAAAAGGATGATATTCAGAGAAATCTTTGATTTCAGGAGTTATGTGAATAGACGCTCCTGAATCAATCATCCATGGAGTTCCTTTGGACTCAAATTCCTTACACTTGTCACAACCACACACATTTATCTTACTACTCATTTTTGGAATGGAGGCAACTAAAGCAATATATTTATCGCTATTTAAAGTAGTACAAATACTACTATCTACATTGTTACCTTTAAAATCAAGATGCCTCATAATTGGGCTCGTCTTGATAGTCCTCACTGATTTTTTATCAGAGAAGAACTTTTGAGTAGAAAGATTTATGTACTGATATTCCCCTTCAGCTGTGTCATAAGTAGTCTCCCCCTAAAGAGACTGTATCTGACATATTGTCCATTTCAATGTCAGCCCTTTCATCTAGGACTTTGAAACAGTTTTCTGCAATTGGATCAACCATCATTTGCATTTCTACATTTATCAGTGACTGAATATCCTTGAGCCTTCAGTTGCTGTAGATTTGGCACTAATGGTGCCATTCTTTGAATCAAGGTAGTGCAGGATCTATCCTGTCTACTAAGTGAGGCAAATTTAGGTGCATTCGCTTTCCTGGTCTCCCCAGTATTGTTCTTTTGTTGTTGTTCTAATAGAAAGGCCTTCTTTTTCTTTTTATTGTCATGGTTAATCTTATTCCTTTCTTGATTAGACAAGAACTGAGATTTGCCAGAGTTAAAGGGTCTGGAAGATGGTCCTGGTGTTGTCCATTTTCCTTTATTTTGATTTGGAAGAATATGAATTCTGGTTATTAAAACCAGGTTTGTAGTTATTCTGGTTACTAGGACCAGAATTTTGTTGTTGATTCCAATTAGGCCTGTTAGGGCCTTTGGGAAGCTTCACTCGAGCAGTGTGAACAACCCCCCCAGAAGACTGTTCTCCCCTTTGAGATTCTTCCTCTATTTTTGGAAGAATATCTGCAAGTTTCAAATCACTTGCTTTTGTTGTTAATAATACACTAGATGAGACACTGTCCCATCCATGTGGTAAGGATGCTAACACTACCATTGCTAGCATATTAGTCAGGGAAGGTAAAGCCATTGACAGAAAGTCGATTAGCTGTTGTCAATAGCTCATTGACTGACTCTGTCAATTTATTGGTGTTGATCTTCCAATGTATTACTTTTGAAAAGTCAACAAAAATGCCAGCTGCTCCTGGCTTGCCAAAGGCTTCCTTCAATGCGTTGAAGGTAGAGTTTGACCATGGTTGAATATGGTGTCTTAAAGACAGTGAGATTTTCATGGTCATTAATCCCAATGCCTTGTCAGTCATTGTCACAATAGTCATCCCAAGTTTCCTTTTTTTCTTTAATGTGATGAAGCTCAGCTGCAGTGGTGCTATCAGCTGTCTCTGCTGTTTTCTCAGCTTCTGTAAGCTGTGGCTTAATCCTGTTGCCAAGAACATATTGCCAGAGACCTTTATACTGCAGAGCAGCTTTGATAGCTGCTGACCATTCATTCCAATTGTTACTTCCAGTAAGTGTTGGAATTTTAGACAAGTCATCCTCTCCTCCAATAATTATATCAACATTTGCAGCTCTAGCAAGATTGTCGATTTCCATCCAGCCTGTCTGGGCTCTTGGATTGATGACTAGATGACAATGGCGACTAGACTGATCACCATTCAACTTGTGTAAGTGGAAGTTGACTCTCTTCCTGAATTGACTTTGAGTATGAAGCCAATTCTTTAATATCAATGTACTGTGGCCATTGATATTCAGCCAATGCACAGGTTTTAATTGCTGCCAGATAGCAATAACCAATTTTTGACCATACAGGACTTTCCACAGTATGAATCCAAGGGTGGATAAGTCCATCCATTCCCTTGAGTTCTACTATAATGAACTCTCCTCCTTCAAGCTCTTCATTCTTTCTAGCTTTAATCAAGGAAGAGTATTTGCTACCATTCAAAGAAGGATGTGAATAATCAGAACTGTATATTTCCTCATCAAGTATGTATAACTTGTGAGTCTTGGGTGGTACTTTTGGTCATTCAATTGACTCTTTCTTGGCTTTGCATTCCTTCTGACGCAATTTTTTAGCTTTCTTCCTAAAGCTTTTCTCCCTCAACTTTTCTTGATTTAAGTTTTTAACAGTTTCTTGGATACTTTCTATTAGATCCTCAACCTGTTTTTTATCCTCCATTTCCTGGTGGATAGCTTGGTGCATTGTAGAAATATATTTGTTTATATTAGCAGTTCTGCTTTCTTCTAATACAGAATTGCTGTGATATTTATTGGGTAGTATTTTTACTTTCCCAATTTTCGACCACTCCTTGTTAGGATCGATGCCCTTGGTTCGTTATCGAGTCAACAGTGACGACTAGAGTCTTGGTCTAATCCCAGTTACTGGACAAGAATGCTGTTCGACGTCGTGCTAGGCAGCGACGAAGGTAGCTCGAGCGATAGAGAGGATGAGAGCGAGAGGGTTGTTCAGTAAAGGACAATACTTGATTAAGTTGGAACTGAGGTACTACAGTACATGCGCAGGGTTTATATACTGGCTAGAGAACAATAAGGAGGTATAAAAGGAAGTGAAACGAGGGGCAATCCAGGTAGATGAAACAAGTATCAAAGTATAGCGACGAAGTGAAGAAAGGCTATTGTAGCAAGTAAGTGTAAGAAAGAAAAGGTTGTAACATTACCCCCTCCCTATGCGAGAAGTCACCGACTTCTTAAGGCCATCCTTGAGTTGTCCAGGCATGGTCCGCTCTAGACTCGTACCAGTGGACGATGTTTTCGACGTCTTTTGTGCAGTGTCTATATGCCATCGTACGGAGTCGAGGGTGACTTTCAATTGGCGAAGTTCCCGGAGCGCTAGATCTCGTTCGGCATAGGTCATGGCAGTTGGGGTCGGTGGTGAGGGTGAGTCCTACTAGGGCTCCAAGTGGGGCGGAGAGGTCCCGGAGATTGGCCGTAACTGTACGAGGCTTCCAGAGAGGCGGCGGCGACGAGGGGGTTCGATCTGGGGATAGGTGTGGGGATGACTTCTTCTTCGATGGGTGGCTCCTCGACAAGTTCAGGGCAGGTGAATGTGTAAGTCAGTCGTCGGCGTAGATCGCCGTTTCGGTCTCGACAAAGATTTCGAGGGGTGGTGTGAAGACGTCGAATTCGGGGATTTTCTCAGGACAAGAATAGGCGAGGACGAGGGTGGCGAGGAGGGTGGCGAGGATGAGTCCTCCGATGAGGGCAGAGGGGATGAGAGCAGAGACAAGGGCGACGAGGATGGTGACAAGCGAGAACATTTTTGTATCAGTGATGTTGGTTGGAAGGTCAGGAAGCAGGAATCTCGTTCTTTATAGGTTGACTTCGTCGAAATATTCCACGTCCCAGAATGAATCGTCTGCGTCCATAGAGAGGATGTCTCGTAAAAGTTGATCGGCCGATGCTTCTGGTCTAGGAGTATTAGGTCGTGTGGGAGGTCCTTCAGCCAAATATGGTTCGTGTAGTGGTCTAGGTGGGATTCGATGTGTAATCGTTCCGTGATCTGTGTGATGAATGATGCCCGTGATCATTGGGTATCCAGGTTCCCATTCAAAGTTGCGGTAGTAGGGTGGTGGCGGTGGATTCGGATACGGAGGTGGTATCCCTCCATGCGGGATGTATAGGTAATGCGGGGGTAAGTTAAAGTTCAGCGGTCCACCTGGATGGGAAACTGATTTTGTCTGGGAATAGTGCCTCTGTTCGGCGTAGGTAGGTCACTCCCGCCGCTTCCAGGTCTCTTGTTCGATCAATGATCCATAAGGCCAGTGCTCTTCGCGCTTGTCCTGACCTGGTGGTCTCTGCTGAGGGCGTTGGTTGGTGTCTGGGAGTTGGGGCTGATCTGTGTCTTATATACTGGGTATAGTGACGGTACTTTTGTTTCGGTAAAGCAAGATTTTGCGTATTTCAATGAAGGCTGTTCCTATTGTGCGTCGTCCTTGGTGAGGATGGGTTCGATTAGGGAGTTGGATGATTAGGTGTTTAAGTTTTGGGATAGATTGTCTGGGGGAGAATCGGGAGTAAGGGGAAGCGATGTTTTTGGTATGTCTAGTATTCTGTCTGAGGATCTGTTTGTTGCGATACTGGACCATGGTTTTCATAGCAGGTCTCGGCGGTTCTTATATGCTCTAAGGATATCCGCAGCGTTTTTCAGATTTGTTTCAGGTTCCCATGAGTTTTCGTTCGGTCCATACCCTTTCCATTTGACTAGGTATTGATAGCCGGTTCCTCGTTTTCTGTGTGTGATGATCGCTTCTATTTCAAACTCCTCTTGTCCGTTGATGAGATCAGGGGGTGGTTTCATGAAGTTCGGTCCGTGGACCGTTGTTTCTTTATATGGAGTTAGCAATGTAGTATGAAACACAGGGTGGATGCGCCATTGTTTGGGGAGTTTCAGTTTGTAGGTGACAGGTCCTAGCACTTGCTCAATCGTGAAGGGTCCTTCTCTTTTGGGTGCTAGCTTCCTTGACTCATAGGGTATCCGGAGGTTTCGATTTTCGAGCCAGACTTTGTCTCCTTTTTCGAACTTGATACTTTTGTCTTTTGTTCTGAGCGCTACCATTTGTCCTAGCGAGTTCATGTGCAGCGAGTGCTTCTTCTCTAGCCTTTTGTAGCATTCGTAGTCGGTTCTCAGCTGCTGGGGTCGTCATGGGGGATGCAGCTGTGGGAATAGCGACAGGGTCTATTCCGTACATTAGCTGAAACGGTGATGCTTTGATGGTATCATGGTGTCGGTTATTGTGAGCGAATTCCGCAATTGGCTAGTAGTGATTTCCATCTGTGTGGTTCGTTTGTGCAGAACATTCGGAGGTAGACTTCTAGTTCTTGATTGACTCGTTCTGTCTCGCCATCTGTCTGGGGGTGGTAGGCTGTGCTCATTCTATGGTTTATTCCCAGCGCTTTTCCTATTTCTCGGAATACTTTAGATGCGAACTGTGGTCCTCTGTCAGATATGAGGGATATCCGGTAAACCGAATCGTTTGAAGTTTTCATTTATGTATAGGTCTGCGGTTCCTAGTGCGTCGATCGTTTTGTGACAAGGGGAAAAGGTTACCCCCTTTGTAAGTCCATGGTCCACCGTGACCATGATTGAGTCGAAGCCGTCGGCAATTGGCAAGGTCCGTGATGAAGTCAATTGTGACTTGCTGGAAGGGTCGGGTGGCATTAGATTTGATCGGTTGTAGGGCAGGGGTGTTGGGGTGAGTGTTTACTTTCATTTGCTGGCAGAGCGCGCATCCTTCGATCCATTCTCTGGTATGCTTGTTCATTCCGGGCCACCAGTAGTTTCGTTTGAGTAATTCTAGAGTTTTAAATCGTCCGGGGTGCCCAGATGTAGGTGATTCATGTGTTAGTTTAATGAGTTGAGTGCGCAATCCATCTTGATCGGGTACATAGGTTTTTCCTTGGTAATGTACGATGTGGTCAACGTATGTCCAGTCTTGCAGCTTTGATTTTATTGGTGGTGCTCGATGATTTTGAATTACTTCGACTAGTATTTGTCCAAAGTCGTCTTTAATCATGCCTTTGCGCAACTTCTCTGCTAGGTCGTCTGCTATAAGCCTGATGAATCGTTCAGGTGGTAACACCGTGGTTTCTTCTGGGATGTCGTCCGTTCCAATGTGGTCTGGTCGTCGAGATAGGGCGTCTGCTTCAAACATCTTAGTTCCAGGGACGTGCTCTATTCGGAGATCGAATTCGCTTAAGAAGGAGGACCATCTGGCTTGTCTGGGGGTAAGGCGTTGTGGGGTTCGATAAAAGGATAGATTCTTGTGATCACAATGAACGATGGTGGTATGAGGTGATCCGTGAAGAAGGTGTCGCCATGCTGCAAGTCCTTTGACGATTGCCAGTAGTTCTCTGTCGTAAATCTGATAGTTTTGCTCTGTCGTGGTTAGGGCGTGTGAGATGAAGCCGCAAGGGTGCAGGAGTCCTGCTTCATCAGCTTGTTTCAGTACCGCTCCTGTTGCTTTATTTGAGGCATCGGTTTGTAGGATGAATGGTCGGGTGACATCTGGCATTCGGAGTACAGGGGCTGTTGTAAAGCGTTTTTTTAGGTTGTTAAACGCCACCTGTCGTTCTGGTGTCCAGAGGAACGCTTCATCTTTTCTTGTGAGATCAATAAGTGGTCGAGCGAGGGTTGCGAAGTTCCCAATGAATCGTCGGTAGAAATTTCCAAATCCTAGGAAGGATCGTACTTGCTTGACTGTTGCTGGTGTCGGCCAATCTGCTATTCCTGCTAGTTTGATCGGGTCCATTGTTATTTCCCCAGGTCTAATGATCATTCCGAGGAATTCAATTTCCTGCGTGCAGAACTTGCATTTTTCGAGTTTGAGGAATAAGTCGTTCTCTTTTAGTCGTTCTAGGACGCGTTTTGTCCGGGTTTCTAAGTCTTTGGGTGTTGTTCCACATATAAGAATGTCGTCCATGTAAATGATTAACCATCCTTCGTTGATCATGTCTTGGAAGTATTCGTTCATCATTGTCTGGAACGTAGATGGGGAATTGCATAGGCCAAAGAACATGACGGTTGGTTCGTATAGTCCTTTGTTCGTTATGAAGGCTGCTTCCATTCATCTCCTTCTTTTATTCGAACGTTGTTGTATCCCCATCGGAGGTCTAGTTTTGTGAAATATTGAGCGCCGGATAGTTTGGTCATTAGATCAGAGATTAATGGTAATGGGTATGCATTCTTTATTGTCCATTCGTTCAGGTATCGGTAGTCTTGACATGGCCGGAGCGCTCCGCTTTCCTTTTTTGCGACGAAGAAGAATGGCGAGGCTTGTGGGGATTTGGATGGTCTAATGTATCCTTTAGCTAGCTGTTCTGTGATCCATTCGTCGAGGGATGATTGTTCTTTTATCGATAGTGGGTAGATTTTGCTGACTTTTGGGGTAAATCCGGTTTTGAGATCGATTGCATGATCCCATGTGCGTCTGACTGGGAATCGTTCTGAAGGCGCTTTCTCGAAGGTAGATTTCCATTCTTGGTACTCGTCTGGTAGCGTCGTTATGGTCTCTTTGCGTAGTGTATGTTCTAGCGCTTGTGATGCCGAAGTTTTAACCCTGATCCAGTATTCGTCGATTTCCTTGATCCAGGTTTCTTTCTATCTGCTTTGTCGGTTTGTGTTGATCGAGCTCAAGGGTCCGTTCCTTCCAGTTTATCGTTGGGTTGTGTTTTTCTAACCAGGGGAGTCCCGAGTATAAGTTTTTGATCTCCCTAGTTTAGTGATTAGGAAGCTTGTTTCGATTTGTAGATTTCCGATGTGGTAGGGAATCTTGACTTTATGTGTGATCATCCCATTTAAGTTTACTGTTCCGTCGGCGTTCTTAACTCGTATTGGTTGAATTAGTGGTTTCTTGTTCATGTTTCTTGTTATAGTTTCAGTCAATGAAGTTTCCTTCTGCTCCGCAGTCAACGAGGGCAGATATCTCAGCGGGTAATTCGGGTGATTGGACAGTTATTGAGAGTTCGTTGGTTATTATTCGATCTTACTATTACAGAGTCGAGTGCTAACTGTCCATAATCGTTCTTGGAGGTTCCAACCGCTTTCTGGTTCCTCCGCTTTAAAAACCCTCAGTTTCCAGGTCGGTGAGGAGAGTTTCTCGTTCCTCTGTGCTGAGCGCCGCAATCATAGTGCGAATTTTCTTAGCATCGTTATCCTCAGTGATTGTTCTGGTGAATCGTCCTGAAGGGGGCGGGTTCCTGGTAATATCTTTCTTTGGGCAGTTTCGGGATAAGTGACCAATGGTTCCGCATCTGAAACATTTCCCAGAACGCATATATTCTTCTCGCTGCCCATCAGTAAGGCGTCCGGTTTGTATGGCATGGATCGTTTTAGGTCCCCCTGTTTTATTGAATCGACGCCCTGTATCGGTTTTTCCTAATGCTTTCATCGTTTCCCATGCTGCATTGAGTTGTTCCGCTTTTCTGTAGGCATCTGTGATGGTCTTAAAGTCGCCTTGTCCTTCAAGGATTTTAGCAGCAATGGTGGTTGGTAGGCCTCGGACGAATGCCTGGAGTTGGGCGGTAATTCCGGTTAGTCCGGAGGATCCTATGAGCATTCTAAATTTTCGGACGTAGATCGGGACAGTGATCTCTCCTCCGACTCGTAATTTAGTGAGCTCATTTAGTGCCCTAACTGCAGTGTTGACTTCTCCCCAGTCGTCAAGGAATCGTTTGACGAAGGTGTCATAGTTCTCCCAAGTAAGTCCGTCTTTTTCATCCAGTTGGTCGCGGATTATTTCTTTCCAGTCATCTAGTTCCTTTCCTAGACATTGGAGGACGTATCTGATTTTCTTTTCATGTTTCCCTTCATAGTTGTGGGCGTTTATTGCAAAGAAATCGCTAAACCAGTTGATGAATGATTTAGCTTCGGTCCGATCTCCTGTAAAAATTCGTGCTGAGACTGGTTTGATATCTCCTCTAGGGGCGTCGGTGGTTTCAGTGTTAGTTGCCATTTGTTTTGTGTCGGTTTCGGCGTCTGTTTCAGGTCTCGGGTTTTCTAGTTCGTATTCGATTTGTTTTTGTTCCAAAAAGGTGTTCCACCCTACTATGGATGTTTCGGAAAGAGAGTAGTATGGATCAGTGCCGTCGAACTCGAATTCCGCGTCGCAGTACTCTTCCCACCAAAGGGTTTCTTTGGGTCTTTCGAAATATAATTCTGGTTCTTCTTCTGGTTCTTTTTGTTCGTTTCTCCACTCAACCCAAAGCTTTCCAGGTAAGAGTGTTCGTTCTCCTTCGATGTAATCCCCTTCGAAGTATTCGTCAGATACTGGGGTGTTCTTATTCTTTCCTACTCCTCGAAATTCCCAACGTTTATTTAATGTCGAGAAAAAGAGCTCTTGTCCTTCTAGATAATATGTTCCTCTAAAGAGAAAGGAATCGTTCGGTGGCCTCTGGTTAGAGAGTCTGGTTTCGGGTCGTTTCGGATCTATATTGTCTAGCTAGTGACGATGCACTAAGCGGTTCAGTGAGTTCCAACTTGTGTTAGGATCGATGCCCTTGGTTCGTTATCGAGTCAACAGTGACGACTAGAGTCTTGGTCTAATCCCAGTTACTGGACAAGAATGCTGTTCGACGTCGTGCTAGGCAGCGACGAAGGTAGCTCGAGCGATAGAGAGGACGAGAGCGAGAGGGTTGTTCAGTAAAGGACAATACTCGATTAAGTTGGAACTGAGGTACTACGGTACATGCGCAGGGTTTATATACTGGCTAGAGAACAATAAGGAGGTATAAAAGGAAGTGAAACGAGGGGCAATCCAGGTAGATGAAACAAGTATCAAAGTATAGCGACGAAGTGAAGAAAGGCTATTGTAGCAAGTAAGCGTAAGAAAGAAAAGTTGTAACACTCCTCAGCATGGTTCCAGATTCCACACCCAGACCCACTATCTTTCTTTGGAGCAGCTGGTACCTCCACTTGTTCCTTTGTCCAGTCCTCCGCTTTCCCACCAAGGTTGAAGAACCAAGTCCTGGTTTCTTCAGTGGTTGGCCAATTTAGTTGGTTTTTTGGACACAAAGTGAAGGTAGCACCTGCCTTATTTTTAGTGGACAGGCCCACTTTTGCCATATCAGCATATGATACCGATTTTTTCTTTCCTTTCCCCTTATCAGCCTTTTGGGCCAATTTCATTTCTCCAGTCACAATATTATATACATTTTTCCCATAATTTGCCTGTTGAAGGTGACCTGCTTGAAATTTCCGAATGTCATCAAAAATTTCATTCACCAGAGAATCCTCACTAGCTAATCTGGCAGCTTCATCCTCTAATTCTTGATGACACTTTTCAATAGAGAGTTGCACATCAGCAATGTGCTTCCTCCAACTTTCCAGATCTGCCTGGACCTCCTTGTACCAAGGAGACTGTTTGGTAGATGTTACAATGGGGGCAGTAGGGCCCTTGCTAGTAGATTGCAAGGTTTTGATAAAGATAGAGCTGGTAAAACCAGCTTTTGCGACTTTTTGTTGAATGTGGGAAGAGTCAGATTTTGAGCCAGGGGTCCCAGCGGTGATGTATTTGTTGCTGGAAGAACCAGCAGAAGCAGAGGAGGAAGAGGTGGTGTTGTTTGTGAAAGACATTTTGATATAAAAGTATTGGGTGGTTTGATTGATTTGTTCTGTAAAAAGGAGGTAAGCAACAGTCTGAAAGACTTTTGTTGCTCAGAACATAGGTATGGACATCGAGTTTTCGATTTTATTCTCCCGCAATAAATGCCTAAGCATGTGCATAAACATGGTAGTTCACTTTTTGTCATAATGTGCTATAATTCATTGCCAGAAGGGGATCCAGCCCTTCAGGAGTGCTTGGGGGCTCCATCAAGTTCCCCACAGCGATAAAAATATCCTCTACTATTTATAGATAAAGTAATAAACTATTGATATGACACTAAGGAGTGTCCTATTGTAAATGGGATGCTAATCAGTGCCCATTGCTGGTCTGCATGTACCAGGGAACAATGTCCCATGCAGCACGACCCTTATACAGAATTACTACTATTTTTAAGGTTGGAGAATGATTTATGCCAATGAAAACAGCCTACATAAGCACTTAATTATTCACAGCCAATAGGGGGGTGTGAAACCTTTCCAGATCTTAAGCGATTAAACCTAGATCCTTTATCTGTCATAGGACAGCCCTAAACCCAAGTGATTTGAATGGTTCACCAGACCAGGTAATTTATTGATTTACCAATCAAGACTACATTTTTTATATTAACCCAGATATTGCAGAACCAGGGACTGGTGAAGTGTGTCACACTAGTGATTATTGTCACGCCATCCAAGGTGGTCACTCAAATCCCAAGCATTAGAGGCTTGTTAGGATGAGTAAGAAGCATTCCTGTCATGCTTCAAGAGATAGCACATTAGTGACAGAATCAGATGTATACTACTTTAATTACAGTACTATGGGCGCATCCATTACTTCCCTTGTTTACCTTTGTTATGACAAAAGGGTGCTGACACATGTAATATGCATAGCACAAGGTTTTCATTTATGCGGGGCCCATAACCTGTTGAAACGAGCAACGGCAGCACAGAGCGAGGCTTAGTAAGCGAGGGGACTTACTGAGTACTGTATAAAACGCTTAGGAGCTAGGGCTCAACTATGCAATAGATCAGGAGATGTATTTCAGCAGTGCAAAGAGTGCTGCTTATATACAGTTACAGAAATCACATGTAACTACATCTAATATACCTATATCTAGTCATGCGCATTGCACCATACCTGCTGCGCATGGTGTCATATTGCTGCGCATTTTACAGCAATCTGTCAATACTTGATGTGTGAAACCTGTTTCATGCATTGTGTCTCACACGCTGTCATTTCATACTGTTCCTGGGATGAAACTCTATAATATCTGTCAAACTCTATAAGAGTGTCCACAGTGTACAAATATCAGATTATATTTGTGATTTGGTGAGCATTCATAAATAATGATATAATATATCAAGCTATGAGTTCAATACTCAAAGCTCCAGATCATTATTTATTCAACACACAATGCCTTGAAAGCTTGTTGGAAAACTAAGAACATTTCCCACCAACAGCAGCGTCACCTTGTCTTTGAGGCTGGCCTTAATTGGAAGTCCAGCATCCAGAAGCAATGGAGGGAGGAGCTTTTGGCCACAATGCCCAAACACTTTGCTATGGAACTTGGACAAGGAGCAGAGTACCCCCCTCCTGTCCATTGGGTTGCTGAGACCAGCAAAATTCTCAACTTATGGAAAGCTCACCTTGAAAATTCTCTGATGCATGATGTTTGTACAGCTCAGCTACCTGTCATCCAGCTTGATGAAGACTGGCTTTTCCATGATATACCACCTGATCAAGATGCTCTATTCAGGGATGAGGATGGTAAGTTTCTCAAATCCTCTTATTGGTTGTTGTCATTCACTTGTGTTTCAAGGGAACTTGGTTGGCATTGTTATTTGTGATTTCTGCAAGGAACAAAAGTTAGTTGAATTTGTCAATGACATCATCAAATGTAGCATAGAATTAAAAAGGAACATCAGAGTGAGTTTGACCATTCTTCGAATTGATTTATTTTCAACTAACTGTACTTCCAGAAGGATGATCCTGGATTGCTAGTCCTTTCAGGTTTTTCAGCTGGTTCTTGGTCAAAGCTTAGCTTTGACCAGGCAAAAAATATAGAGAGGAGAAAGAATGACCATGACTTGATTGATAGTCTTGACAATAAGATGGCCACTGCTTTTGCACTATTTTGGAACCTTTGCCAATCTTGGTTGCCACAAGAGATTATTGATGACTTTGATGGTTTCATTACTGTGCATGGCTTCCCAGTGATGGATCAGCACTGGAAAACTGGTGAACAACAAGGCTCTTATCAGGTTACAATTGATAGTACTACATTTGACTTTCATGATGTTTGCCTTGCTCCACCAACAGGATTAATGGCAAGTAATTATGCTCAGTGAGGATCTTCTCCATTCTACATTGGCAAACCTTGACTTATTGACCAGAGCAATGCACAGAGACAACCAACCCCACCACTGTGTGATTTCATGGAATACCAATAGATTACACCCTGGTGAAGAATTTGGAGGGAATTTCTTCCAAGCCAAATATGGGATCCATGTCCAAAATGCTGCAAACATGGCAATTGCTTGGAAACCAAGAAAAATGGCATGGGACTAGTCTCCACAAGTTAGGTCCCTCAGTTCCAGCAACCAGCTTTCATCACATTGGGCTTGCCCTCATTACATCAAATCACCTACCAGCTGCCTGGCAACAGTGCATTGAAGGCCACATGGAGCATAGTGCAGTCATACAACACATGGAAACATGTGAGGATGAAGGAATAGTGTATACACATGATCAAAGTAGGCTTGAGCAGCTGTGATAGTCTAGTACACTACATAAGTAAAAAGACAACTCAGAAGCTTCGTGGACAATGTGACTGTTGTGACAACTTGCAATGTGACATATAATTACTTCCCCAAGTCCAATGCAATGCCACCATTGCGCTGTCCACAATGTTGCTGGAAGTTCAGCTCTTGCACGGCAGTCCTTGCCCACATGAATCAACCTTTTGGATCATGTAAGATTGTGGCTTCAGTCACACCTTTACCATGGTCAGAGCCCTCTATCACAAGTCAGATGCTCAGCGATGATGGCCAAGATGATGATGACAGAGACTTTCAAGATGAGATGGTTGAAGATGATGCATTTATGACTATTGATGAAATTCCCTGGCCTGAATCAAGCAATCATCCCACTTTGTTCCAAACTGAGCCATCATCATTCACTACCCAATATACTGGAGCTGGGCTTACCTTTGGGAAGGGGAAAACCTTTATAGAAGACTTTGACACTGACTCTCATGCTGAGAAACAATCTGCCAATCTTTACTACCCATTTGCATCAAAAGATGAGTGGGAGTTGGCATCATTTTTATTGATGTCAGGTCTTAGCATGGTGAACTTAACCAAATTCCTTGCATTGAGACTGGTATGTTGTCCTATCATGAATTCACATATGATTTCAACCCTTTCTGTTCAAGATACAAAATCTCAACCTGTTGTTCAAGACAGCCAAGGACCTTTGCTCTTGTGCTGAGATGCTACCGAAAGGACCTCAATGGAAATTCAAACCTTGGGAAACAAGCCAACCTGTGAAGAAGTGTTTGGTATTGTACTATTGCAATTCTCTTGAATGCCTCCAGTTGCTATACATACACCCTCTCTTGATGGGCACATCCATTACAGCCTGATGCAAATCTTTGATAATTCACAAAGATTAATGTGAATTTATTCTGAATGGATCACTGGGGACATGGCCTGGAACATGCAGGTGAGTGACAAAAATGTTGCAGCATAATGATCGCTCAAATAGTCCAGTCAGGATTACCAGAAGGAGCAACTCTTCTTGGAACAATTCTCTCCTCAGACAAAATGAATATTTCAGCAATGACAGGAGGCCAACAAGCTCACCCTGTTCCCATTTCTCCTGCCAACATTGATTTTGCAAAGGCTTCTGACACCTCCACTGTTAAGGTCGATGCCCTTGGTCCATTTCTAGGTCAACAATGACAACTAGAGTCTCAGTCTAATCCCAGTCAATGGACAAAGATACCCTTGGGCGTTGTGCTGGACAGTGACAAAGGTGGCTCAAGCAGTGAGGAAGACAAGAGCAAATTGATTGTTCAGTTGAGAGCAATACTCAACTAAGTTGGAACTAAAGAACTACGATACATGTATGGGTTTATATACTGTCTGGAGAACAATGGGAGAGTATAAATTGAAGTAAAACAAGGGAGTGAAACAGGGAAGTGAAACAAGTACTGAGATGTAGCAATGAAAGTGAACATTAGAGAAAGAAATTGTAACATTACCCCCCTTCTATGCAAGAAGTCACCAACTTCTCAAGGCCAACCCTGAGTCATCCAGGCATGATCTTTCCTAGACTCATACCAATGTAGGATGTTTTCAATGTCCTTCTGTGCCATATCTACATGCCATCACATGGAGTCAAGGGTGACTTTCAGTTGGTGAAGGTCTCGTTCCATGTAGGTCATGGCGTTCAGACCGGTGGTGAGGGTAAGTCCCATGAGGGCTCTGAGCAGGGCTGAAAGGTCACAGAGATTAGCTATGATGTACAAAGCTTCTAAGGATGTAGCAGCAATGAGGGGATTGGATCAGGGAATAGGCACAGGGATGACTTCTTCTGCAATGGGTGGTTCTTTGATGAGTTCCGGTGGGTGAATGTGTAGGTCGTTGTTGTCTGCAAAGACCATTGTTTCAGTTTCTATGAAAATTTCGAGAGGCAGAGTGAGGACATCAAATTCGGGGAGTTTCTCCAGAAAGGAGTAGGCAAGGGTGAGTACAGTGAGTAGGGTGGTGAGGACAAGTCCCCCAATGATGACAGAGGAGAAGAAGGTAGAGACAAGGGTGACAAGGATGGTGATGAGGGAGAACATCTCTGTGTATGTGACAGTGGTTGGAAGGCTAGGAAGTGGGAGTCGCTCCTTTTATAGGTTGCATGTGGGAGTATGTTCATCAATGTATTCCACTTCCCAGAATGAGCTATCTGCATTGATAGAAAGGATATCTCATGAGAGTTGATCAGCTAGTGCTTCTGGTCTGGGAGTATTAGGTTGTGTGGGAGCCCCTTCTGCTAGATAAGGTTCATGTAGTGGTCTAGGTGTGATTTGGTGTGTAATTGTTCCATGGTTTGTATGATGAATGATGCCTGTGATCATTGGGTATCCAGGTTCCCATTCGAAGTTTCAGTAATGAGGTGGTGATGGTGGGTTTGGATATGGAGGTGGTATTCCCCATGTGGGATGTACAGGTAGTTTGGAGGGAGGTCAAGGTCTAGTGGTCCACTAGATGGGAAGTCAATACTATCAGGAAATAGTGCTGTTGCATGGTGTAGGCAGGTCACTCCTGCCACTTCCAGGTCTCTTGTTTGGTCAATGATCCATAAGTTTAGTGCTCTTCATGCTTCTCTGGTATAGCAATTTCTGATGATAGTTTCAGCTGCAGTTTGAAAGTCGGAGCTAGTCTGTGGTCCATATACAGGGTGTAATGATGGTACTTTCATTCGGTAGAGCAAGATCTTGCATAGTTCAAGGAAGGCCATTCCTATAGTCCATCGTCCTTGGTGGGGGTAGGTTCAATTAGGGAGTTGGATGAGTAGATGTCTGAGTTTTGGGATGGATTGTCTGGGGGAGAATTGAGAGTAGGGGGAAGTGATATTTTTTGTGTGTCTGATATTCTGTTTGAGAATCTGTTTGTTGCAATATTGAACCATAGTTTTCATAGCAAGTTTTGATGGTTCTTATATGCTTTGAGGATGTCTGCAGCATTTTTGAGATTTGTTTCAGGTTCCCACAAGTTCTCATTCAGTCCATACCCCTTCCATTTGACTAGGTATTGATGGCCAGTTCCTTGTTTCCTGTGCATAATGATTGCTTCTATTTCAAACTCTTCTTGTCCATTTACAAGATCAGGGGGTGGTTTCATAAAGTTTGGTCCATGCACCATTGTTTCTTTATACAGGGTTAGTAGTGTGGCATGAAACACAGGGTGGATGTGCCATTGTTTTGGGAGTTTCAGTTTATATGTAACAGGGCCTAGCACTTGTTCAATTTTGAAGGGTCCTTCCCTCTTTGATGCCAGTTTCCTTGATTCATAGGGTATTTGAAGGTTCCAGTTTTCAAGCCAGACTTTGTCTCCTTTTTTGAATCTGATGCTTCTGTCCTTTGTTCTGAGTGCTACCACCTGCCTGGCAAGTTCATGTGTGGCAAGTGCTTCTTCTCTGGCCTTCTGTAGCATTCGTAGTCAATCTTCAGCTGCAGGGGTTGTCATAGGGTGCACAGCTGTGGGAATGGCAACAGGGTTTGTTCCATACATTAGCTGAAACAGTGATGCCTTGATGGTATCATGGTGTTGATTGTTGTGAGTGAATTCTGCAATTGGCAGTAGTGATTTCCATTTGTGTGGTTCATTAGTACAGAACATTTGGAGGTAGACTCCTAGTTCCTGGTTGACTCATTCTGTTTCACCATCTGTCTGAGGGTGATAGGCTGTACTCATTCTATGGTTGATTCCCAGCACCTTTCCTATTCCCTGGAATACTTTAGATGTGAACTGCAGTCCTCTGTCAGATATGAGGATGTCAGGCAGACTGAATCATTTGAAGTTCTCATTTATGTATAAATTCACAGTTTCTAGTGCATCAATCATCTTGTTGCAAGGGGAAAAGGTTACCCCCTTTGTAAGGCCATGGTCCACCATGACCATGATTGAGTTGAAGCCATCAGCAACTGGTAGATCTGTGATGAAGTCGATTGTGACTTGTTGGAAAGGTCAGGTCGCATTAGATTTGATTGGGTGTAAGGTGGGAGTATTTGGATGAGTGTTTACTTTCATTTGTTGGCAAAGTGCACATCCTTCGATCCATTCTCGAGTGTGTTTGTTCATTCCAGGCCACCAGTAATTTCGTTTAAGTAATTCTAGGGTTTTGAATCATCCTGGGTGTCTGGATGTGAGTGACTCATCTGTGAGCTTGATGAGCTGGGTGTGTAATCCATCTTGATCTGGGACATATACTTTCCCTTGATAGTGTACAACGTGGTTGAGGTACATCCAGTCCTGGAGTTTAGATTTTATTGGTGGTGCACGATGATTCTGAATTACTTCAACTAGTATTTGTCTGAAGTTGTCCTTGGTCATGCCTTTGTGTAACTTATCAGCTAGGTCATTCACAATAATTCTGATGAATTGTTCAGGGGGTAGTACAGTGATTTTGTCTGGAATGTCATCAGTTCCTATGTGGTCTGGTTGTTGGGACAGCACATTGGCTTTGAACATTCTGGTTCCTGGGACATGCTTGATTTGAAGGTCGAATTCACTCAGAAAGGAGGACCATCATGCTTGTCTGGGGGTAAGCCACTGTGGGGTTTGGTAAAAGGATAGGTTCTTATGATCACAATGGACAATGGTGGTATGTGGTGATCCATGTAAGAAATGTTGCCAAGCTGTGAGTCCCTTAATGATTGCCAGTAGTTCTCTGTCATAGATCTGATAATTCTGCTCTGTTGTAGTTAGGGCATGCGAAATGAAGCTGCAGGGGTGTAAGAGTCCTGCTTCATCTGCTTGTTTCAGGACTGCTCCTATCGCTTTATTTGATGTGTCAGTTTGTAAGATGAAGGGTTGGGTGATATCTGGCATTCGAAGTACTGGGACAGTGGTAAATCAGTGTTTTAGATCATCAAATGCTGTCTGCCTTTCTGGTGTCCAAAGGAACGCTTCATCTTTTTTTGTGAGATCAGTGAGTGGCCTAGCCAGAGTTGCAAAGTTTCCAATGAATCACCAGTAGAAGTTTCCAAATCCTAAGAAGGATCGCACTTGCTTGACCATTGCTGGCATTGGCCAGTCCACTATTCCTGCCAGTTTGATTGGATCCATTGTTATCTCCCCAGGTCTGATTATCATTCCAAGGAATTTGATTTCCTGAGTGCAAAACTTGCATTTTTTGAGTTTGAGAAACAAGTCATTCTCTTTCAGCCATATTAGGATGTGTTTTGTCCAGGTTTCTAAATCTTTGGTTGTTGTTCCACATATTAGGATGTTGTCCATGTAGATGATCAACCATCCTTTGTTGATCATATCTTGGAAGTATTTGTTCATCATTGTCTGGAAGGTGGATGGGGAATTGCATAGACCAAAGAACATGACAGTTGGTTCATATAATCCTTTGTTAGTTATGAAGGCCACCTTCCATTTGTCTCCCTCCTTTATTCAGATGTTATTGTATCCCCATTGGAGATCTAGCTTTGTAAAATATCAAGTGCCAGATAGTTTAGTCATTAGATCAGAGATTAGTGGTAGTGGGTATGCATTTTTTATCATCCATTTGTTTAGGTATCAGTAATCCTGACATGGTTGGAGCACTCCACTTTCCTTTTTTGCAATGAAGAAAAATGGCAAGGCTTGTGGGGATTTCAATGGTCTAATATATCCTTTGGCCAGTTGTTCAGTAATCCATTCATCAAGGGATGATTGTTCTTTTATCAATAGTGGGTAGATCTTACTAAATTTCAGGGTGAATCCAGTTTTGAGATCTATTGCATGGTCCCATGTATGCCTAATTGGGAATCATTCCAAGGGTGTTTTTTCGAAGGTAGATTTCCATTCCTGATATTCATCTGGTAGGGTTGCTGAGGTCTCTTTGCATAGTGCATGTTCCAATGATTGTGATGTTGATGTTTTAACCCTGCAGTACTCGTCAATTTCTTGATCCAAGTTTTTCCCTATCCATCTTATCAGTTTTTCTGGAGCTAGGTGATCAAACAGAAGGGTTTGTTCTTTCCAATTTATTGCTGGGTTGCATTTTTCTAACCAGGGGAGTCCAAGTATGAGCTTTTGGTCTCCTAACTTGGTGATTAGGAAGTTTGCCTCGATTCGTTGATTTCCAATGTGGTATGGGATTCTAACTTTGTGTGTGATCATCCCATTTAAATTAACCATTCCATCAGCATTTTTGACTCATATTGGTCGGATTAATGCTTCTTTGTTCATAGTTTTCATTATAGTATCATTGATAAAGTTTCCTTCTGCTCCACAGTCAACAAGGGCAGATATTTCAGTGGGTAATTCAGGCAATTGGACAGTTATTGATAGTCATTGATTATTATTTGATTTTACTATTACAGAGTTGAGTGCTAACTGTCCATAATCATTCTTGCAGGTTCCAACTGCTTTCTGGTTCCTCTGCTTTAAAAACCCTTGGTTTCAAGTTTGGTGAGGAGAGTTTCTCAATCCTCAGTTTTGAGCACTGCAATCATTGTGCAGATTTTCTTGGCATCATTGTCCTCAGTGATTGTTCTGGTGAATCATCCTGGAGGGGGTGGGCTTCTGGTTGTATCTTTCTTTGGGCAGTTTTGGGATAAGTGACTGATGGTTCTGCATCTGAAACACTTTCCTGAGTGCATGTATTCTTCTCATTGTCCATCAGTTAAATGTCCAGTTGTCATGGCATTAACTGTTTTAGATCCTCCTGTCCTGTTAAACCATTGTCCTGTTTCAGTGGTTTTTCATAATGCTTTCATTGTTTCCCATGCTGCATTAAGCTGTTCAGCTTTTCTATAGGCATCTGTGATAGCTTTAAAGTCACCTTGTCCTTCAAGGATTTTAGCAGAAATGGTGGTTGGTAAGCCTCAAACAAAGGCCTGAAGTTGGGCAGTAATTCCAGTTAGTCCAGAGCATCCTATGAGCATCCTAAATTTTCAAACATAAATTGGGACAGTGATCTCCCCTCCAACTCATAATTTGGTGAGCTCATTCAGCACTCTGACTGCTGTGTTTACTTCTCCCCAATCCTCAAGGAATTGTTTGATGAAGGTGTCATAGTTTTCCCAAGTGAGTCCATCCTTTTCCTCTAGTTGTTTGCAGATTATTTCTTTCCAGTTCCTTTCCTAGGCACTGGAGGATGTATCTTTTTTTTTTTTCATGTTTCCCCTCATAGTTGTGGGCATTTATGGCAAAGAAGTCACTAAACCAATTAATGAATGATCTGGCTTTGGTCCAATCTCCTGTGAAGATTCATGCTGAAACTGGTTTGGTATCTCCCCTTGGGGTCTCAGCGGTTTCAGTGTTGGTTGCCATCTGTTTTGTGTCCATTTCAGCATCAATTTCAGGTTTCAGGTTTCCTAGTTCGTGTTCAATCTGTTTCTGTTCTAAAAAGGTATACCACCCAGTGATAGCTCCTTCAGTAAGGGCATAGTATGGGTTGGTGTTGTCGAAATCAAATTTGTTGTTGCAGTATTCTTCCCACCAGAGGGTTTCTTTTGGTCTTTCAAAGTATAGTTCTGGTTCTTCTTCTGGTTCTTTTTGTTCATTTCTCCACTCAACCCAAAGTTTTCCAGGTAATGAGTGTTTGCTTCCTTTGATATAATCCCCATCAAAGTATTCATCTGATACAGGGGTATTCTTGTTCTTTCCTACTCCTCGAAATTCCCAATGCTTATGTAGTGTTGAGAAAAAGAGTTCCTGTCCTTCTAGATAATATGTTCCTTTATAGAGAAAGGAATCATTCAGTGGTCTCTGGCTAGAGAGTCTGGTTTCAGGTCATTTCAGATCTATGTTGTCTGGCTAGTGATGATGCACTAAGTGGTTCAGTGAGTTCCAACTTGTGTTAAGGTCAATGCCCTTGGTCCATTTCTAGGTCAACAATGACAACTAGAGTCTCAGTCTAATCCCAGTCAATGGACAAAGATACCCTTAAGCATTGTGCTAGACAGTGACAAATGTGGCTCAAGCAGTGAGGAAGACGAGAGCAAATTGATTGTTCAGTTGAGAGCAATACTCAACTAAGTTGGAACTAAAGAACTACGATACATGTATGGGTTTATATACTGTCTGGAGAACAATGGGAGAGTATAAATTGAAGTAAAACAAGGGAGTGAAACAGGGAAGTGAAACAAGTACTGAGATGTAGTGATGAAAGTGAATGTTAGAGAAAGAAATTGTAACATCCACCTGTGCCCAAACTGTCACAATGTCCAATGAAGAGCCTGGTTGACACTCAGGCAAGCAGAGTCATACCTGGGGTAATGACACTTGTTGGTGATGCATCTTGGCCTCCTGTCATTGCCACTCAATTTCAGCAGCTGCCTCTTCCATGGCCAGCCTCTGTGCCTCTTCCTCTTTGTGAGCCCTCCACCATGCTTCCTCTTCCTCTCAAGCCCTCTGCTCTGTGGCCTCTCTCTCCTTGTGTAACTGTCACTCCACTGCCTCCCAGGCCCTCCTCTCTGCTGCTTCTTTTTCCTCTTGAGCCTTCCATTCCACCACCTCCCACTCCTCATGAGCCTTTCACTCAGCAGCCTCCTGCAACTTCTTAGCCCTCTCAGCTTTTAACAAAGCCAATCAGGCCATGGTCTCCTTGTGGGTTCGTCTCTCCACCTCCTCCCACACACACCACTCCTCCTCCTCCTGTTCCAGCTGCACCTCCATGCAGGCAATTTCTTCGTCAGAGTTGTACTCAAGGGTGTGTTGAGAGGAAGACATGGTAGTGGATATGAAGAAAAGTGGAGGAACAAATGTTAAGTCAATTCAACAAAGGCCACAATTGCATGATCCTGTGACTGGAAGTCAGCATACCCAAGTAGCATGCACAGCCAAGGCCCAATTCTGCAGGCCCCACTTTCCCAGATATGGAGAAGACTTCTGCCAGCAGCTGGACCAAGACATATCACACGTTACAAGCCCAGGAAGCTTCCATGCATGTTTCAGTTCATTTATATTTCAGTTTCATTTGTAGTATAGTATAGTATTCTTTTCTTTTCATTTATAGGTCATACCACACGAAGAGCACTGCAGCTGAAACCCCAGCAATCTTCTATCCAATCCCTTCATGTGACTGACTGAGGACAGTCAGATTTTTAAGTGGGGGGGAGATGATGAGCATCATTCTGACATGGCAGTGTATAGGTGTCAGACAGACTAGTCTCAGCACTAGACATTAGAAACCTTACCCTCACTAAGGATTATACATGCCCTGACCCCATCGCTTAGCATCGGTACTCATCCAAGGTCTTCTGCAAGTCTTCTGTGCTAACTACAAGCAACTTCACCAACTCCACAATTATCTGCTATAAGACAAGTGTCGCCCATGCCCAATGATCAAGTCATCTCCCACATATGCCATCCAAACCCTGTGCTAGTCAGTTGTTCACCTCCAATAAAGCACACTGTCAGCCAAGCCACATAAAATCATAAGCCGGCATAGCTTAGTTCACCAGAGAAGGGACCGTCACAATATCCACGTTAGGAAAGGATCTACATTCCACAATCCAGGGTCACACATATACAGACACCATGTCATCCCTAGCAATGCACCAATGCAGCGGATTAGGACCCTAACAGACAAGTAAAGCCATCAGCCAATGACCAGCTCCAGTGACCAATAGTCAGGCCCATGGAAAATAGAGAACAGGGACACATCAAGCCAGATGAATCCCAGAGTTGCTGCCAACAGCGATCAGCAGCATCTATTTCCAGTGTACGACTCTATTAGTGTCCCATGTCCAGTCATGATATTGGTTCTCACCGTGGCACTCCTATACCACCATCACATCCCTCAGCTAGCCCCATTGCATGAAGATTTTCAAGACAGATTTGGGTATACAGTTGCAAGGTGAAAATTTACAGAGTTACTTCATTATTGGTAGGATAGAAAAATGTATATAAGCTCCTGTACAACACTTAGAAAAATAACACAATAGTCCACCCCAGTTCCTCAAGTCTCAGTTCTAGTCACATCCTCTTAGTCTCATTCATGTCCTCTGTCTTGTCATACTCCATGTCCTGCATTCCCTGCCATTACACACTCAAGCGCTAACATTATTATCCACAAACTCCACCAGTTCTGCACATCATAGTGTTGTCATCAAATGCACTGGAGTTGACAGGACTCCTTTCATGACCTTGCACCTTCCTCTCCTCCCTATTTCCAATAGCAAAGTGAGCATATCACCACCCTTCTCTCATCTCGTTCCTGCTCTCATTGCAGGTGAGCATAGCTCGTGGCTTTGATGTTGCCATTGAGCACATGCATTAAAGCATTCCAATCCTCATGTTCCATGACAAGGCCCTCGTGAGCATATAGCTCCTCTGTGTGTCATACATGCTTGATTTTTTCTATGGCAATTTTGTATTGGCAGATTGCCCTATCCACATCCTTTATCCACAACAGCCACTGATTATATTGTGACCCTAAGACTGCCAGCCAGATGGGATTCAATGTATCCCCTCCATAGTTCTTTTCCAGTATTTCCACCAGGATGTCATATTCCTGGTTAGCCCAGCACATGACTCATTCTGCCCAGACAACAGCTCTTCTGGCCTGTCTTTCCTCAAGTAAGGCTTCCCAAGCCTCCTCCTGTTCTCGTATTTGTGCAGCCTCCCTAGCCTGGAGCTGCAACCACTTGTCATGTAATTGCACTTGTCATATAGATTTTAAGTGCCATCTCCACAGTCATATGTGGTTATCATATCAGTGGACCACTGTGTCCCCAATAAACTCTGCTGGTCTCAAATAGACCATGTTGTCATCTAGTGAATCCATAACCCAGTCTGTGTCAAAGATCTGACCGATCTGAGATAGTGTTGCCTGGGCATGAGGTAGGATGTATGAAAATGAGCACTCCATTGCTCTTGTCATATGTCGATGGTGTGGGATGAAATGTAATGTCTTAACAAGGCTGCTATTCCCTGTAATGAAAATCTTCAACTAAGGTCAAGTTCCTTCCTTAGTCTGTTGCCTAGATGCTTCCCAGATGGAAAGCGCTGTTGCCTCTTCTTTGGTAACTACCAGTATCCTCCTGATAGTCACAGCTCGATACAGTCACAACCCTACCCATACTCAAGTCTTCAATTTGGTCAGAGGTCTACAAGCTCCCTAATAATACACCCCCTGCAGTTCACTTGGGTGTCCTTGTGCCTAGTTATCAGTCACCATGAGATGTAGTGTGGGACTGCTAGTACAGATGGGTATCCCAAGACTTTAACAGCACTGACAGGCAATATCAATAGGTTGTCTTCACTCATTCTGTGAGTTTCTCCACAATTCAGGTACTAGTTACCCAGGGTGTGTCTATGGTCTCCTGTCTATGCTACACCCCAGCAAACACTAGTTCTTGTCCCAAACTGTTTGTTGCCACCCAAGTTAAGGGTCACCAGGCCCAACAGGCATATTGAGGACACTTAAACAGTGCCCATTGACAGTGGTTTGTCAGAGTTGCCTAGCAGTCATAGTCACCTGGAGAGGTTGCAGGCTACACAATTACTACCTCTCAGAGTTGGAGTTGATTTAGGCCTTGATGATGATGGCAACACAGAGCAAGATGTGCTCTCATGTAATATGACTGCCAGTCAAGGGGTAAAGAAGTAAAGGCTCTATGTAATGTTAGGACATGCCTAAACACACCAAAAAGACCTTAGAGTGGTGCCAAGTTAAGGCAGAGACAAAACCAAATGTATACCCAAGGGGCTATAGCTATTACACAAGATGTGCTGTAGTGTATAAACCACCTAGAGCCTTAAGGGCCCTAAGTCTGAAAGTACTCCCTACTTATATGACAGTTCCTGGTCTGTGCACAGCTAAAACCCCTCATCCATAAAGGGGGCACAGCAACAGACTCACCACCCATCTAACCATCTATGTGCATGCCCATATGCCAATCCTCAGCTCCACAGTCATCCATTGTCCAGCAATCATAGTTATTGCCACTAGTCCAGTGCCCATCCCATGGGCATGGCATTGCTTCCTGATCCTTATCAAGGACCCACCATCCTGGCTCAGCGCTCTGCTGACCTAATCCATTCTCGTGCACATAGAGGCCACCTGCATCAGGCCGTAGTCTTCCATTTATAGTAACCCTGTATCCTGTCTGCCACCTTGAGTATAGGGCATGTCCTGCCTTCCCATAAATCTTGAATAAATAGGGATAAATCCCATGAGCCTTTCCTCCACCATTCCTGTTCATAAATAAGAAAGAGCACATAGTCATTAAGTCATCGTTACTGAATATGTGGGTTTTCATATGCCACCAAGTGCACCCAAGCCTTCCTAGAGTCATCCAGTCAACAGAATTTGTTGACACCCATATGGTCCCTGTCACATGTCTCAGGGGCTTCTCTCCAGCTTGTAACAGCAAGAAAATGCTGAGCTGCCTTTTATTGTTCATGTTGAGAAGGTTTGAAAGGTCCTAAATTTATAAAAATGATTGATTGATTGGAGGCCATGATTCACTCTTGGAATGACCTACCTTTTTGGATATTCTTTCTGTAGGGGCTCCTAATAGCCAGTGGTCCTTTGCAAAGGATGATGATTTGTTTGATAAGAGCTGAGAAACAATCATGATAGATATCTCCCATTTTCATGAAATAATGATGAAGACAGAAATGTATTTCCACAAGTGTGCCCTGCAAAGCCAAAGGAACTAGTATCAGTTCTATATATAAGTTTGATGTTCATCATAGACAGGTAGTGGAGACACTGAATGTGTGCAGCTGACTTTTAAATTGATTGAGACCTACAATCTTCTGGAGTTTCCTGTCATTTTCAAAGATGTGAATAAAAATTCTGATTTTAAGGTCAACATAACAAACCTTTAACTCAAATAATGGTGATGAAAATCTCAAGTGCAAATGATTTTCAACCTCTATTAAATAACATCTGTCATTGGTATGGGAAATGAGGGCTTGGATGTTTTCTAACTTGTTTACTGCTGTTTCAAAATTGGGACCAAAATTAACATCTGAGGGTGGTCCAAGTAATAGCTCAAATTTTGTCAATTTGAAGTCCATGCCAAACCAAGAATTGTAATTCCCTGTTGGTGACACAAATAGTTTTTTGGAAAGGACATTCCCTATGACAATTAACACCACATCTTCATGGACTTCATCAGGCCTATCTCAAGATTCTGCTATGTTCTGCATGCTGACCAATATATGAGACATTCCATTCTTTATCCAATCAATCATACCATTCAGATTAGGGTTTGGCAAATACATTGCATTTTGAACTAAGCAAGTGTGATGCCAACTTGAGCTGAAATTTTCAGAAATCTATAGAAAAGAATGTCATGATCTTTGAATAACTTATAGTATTTAGATTCAGAATACCTGATTCATGGTGACACTGGATGTGAACAATGACCCTCACTGTATCATTTAAAAGAGTAATCAAGCCAAGGGTCATGTGTGCATTGGCCAATATAACCTGACTGGGCACAAATCATTTGGTCCATTTGTCCTCCCAATCTGTTGGGTTGACTGAGCTCAAGATGTGTAATAGACTCAATAAAGTCATACAGGTTATCTGAGATGATGAGGATTGAGGCCTGAGGGACACATCAGTTATTATGGATTATACAATGATGAGATGGTAGAAAAAGGGACACTCACCACTAGCATGAGCAGTTTGTTGATTACCTTGCTCATGAAGAGGATGTTGGCATGTCTTGGGAGCCACATGATGAAAAAATTCTATTGATGATATCATTGTTTACATTTGTGTTCTACTATGCTTTGATCTTGTTCCCCAACTGACCTGCAATAAACCTTGCTCTGCAAGCAAGGTAATAAGCAGAAGTGGAAGGCCAGTCATTGTTAAGAGCTAAGGCAAGGTGAGCAGGATGAAGCAAGAGATCCATGGCAATGTAGCTGCTGGACTCACACCAGCTTTAAAGAAAGTTCTCTGATACAAGCATGATTGATGTGCAGTTAAGGCCAGTGAAGACATCATGAAGGTAGTGCAGATCAGCTGTGGCACAGTGTGCATTGAAGAAGGTTCTTGGACATGATAATCCTGTGCTCATCTGTGTTTACCTGTGTAGGTCTACCACACAAGATTACCCATATTGAGCTCATGCAGTTTGATTCAATGTGGAATTGTGCAGCCTTTGTGCCTTGCATAATAAACTGACCAAATAGTATGACAAGATAAGATAATTCCCATGGTGCCACACACACCACCAGCACCATGTATCTGCTGCAAATGCACAAGCTGCAAAAAAGCAGAGAATTTGCAGCTTTGGTTAGCACCCATTGACATGTGCAAATATAATGGGTAATCATTCCATATATGGTATTTATGGTATATATTATAGTTGAAACAAGCAATGGCAGCACAGAGCAAGGCTTAGTAAGTGAGGTAGACTTTCTGAGTACTGTCAGAAGGCTTAGGAGCAATGGCTCAACTATGCAATGGAACAGGATATTGTAATTCAGCAGTGCTTAAGGCCCTGCTTTTATACAGTTACAGGAATCACATGTAACTACCTATAATCTACCTATATCTAGTAGTGTGCAGCTTGGTTTCATGAAGCAGGTATCACACACTATTGTTTCAAATAGTTCCTGGGATGAAACTCTATAATATCTCTCAAACTCTATAAGAATGTCAACAGTATCTAAATATCAGATCATATTTGTGATTTAGTAAGCATTCATTAATAATGATTTATTATATTCAAGCTATGGGTTTGATACTCAAAGCTCCATATCATTATTAATTCAACAAGAATATAACTCAGCCATTTTGACCATTAGCAATAATCTGTCTGGACATCTTATAGATCTACTTTAGAGATACATTTATACCAGACAGATAGACTTCATAAATTTACATGTGACATAAGTTTTGTACCAAAGTGGTGGTGTTTAGGTGTGTTGCACCATAGGATTCATAAAGCAATATGTTACAAATTACTGTTCCAAATGAAAAACTCCAAGCAAAGTTAAGAGCAGTCTACATCTAATCACGAGAACGCTTCCGGATGCTTCCGCAAGATGTTGATTACCAATATGAATGTGATCGCAGTCAATGACGATAACACCATTCCGCCTGCCCAAGCAAGTTTCACCGTAAGGGCATCGGCAGTTGTGAAAGCAAGCACAGAGTATGCTCTGGCACCCTGACCTAGAACACAAGAGTTGCAATAACACGTGCTGTACAGGTTACTGAACTCGAGCAAAGATGACGTGAATAACCAAGCAGTATTAATGGCTGCGAGGGCCTTGGCGAAATGACGACAGAAGATGGAAATGCCGCGAGCGAGCATAGTACTCCGGGTATGTTGCTGTGCTGTCATATAGCTGTAGGCGAAGATACTCGAGATGACAGAGAGTAGCCAGACAATAGTGGAGAGGGATCCATAAAGTAGATAAGTACCAGATCGACAAGCAAGACCTGCATAACATTAATCAGTAAATTTCTGGTGCAAAATGTCTATATCAACTTACCTTGCGCCGGTGTAAGATAGAGGGACATGATTGCAGCGCCTGTGGTGCCCCATTGCAGAAAAAGCGCTAAAAATGCGGACCTTAAGAAGATGCTGATGATCTCGTAAGAATGACCAATCCCAGGTCCATCAGGAAGTGTGCACTCAGCAATGACTTCCGATTGTGTCCTGGGTGGCGATTCCTTCTGTGAACGCTGATGCGCTCGATATGAGGCAGCATCAAAACTGTCGGTCACCCGCTCCGCTAATTGAAGCCACTTGAAGACACGTGCATAGAAGAAGACGGGTGCTGAACACATTTCATCTTCGTAAATTACGTCTCGAGAAATTCTCTCAACGTTAAACGCCTGAGAGCTTTGTCCCTGTATTGGCATTTCTGAGTCCACAGCAATGAAAAAATGGCTGTTTGCCCTATCGAATGCATGTTTGATTCGGTCGCAGTCGCTCTTGGGTGATACCTGAAGGTAGCCGACCACAACCGGAAGGAGACACAACCAAAGAGACCCAACACTCTCGCCAGTCGTATTGACTTGCAAATTGGTAAGATCACTCCCAAGAGTGCTTATCCACGAAAATGTATCTGCCAATAGCACATACGACGTAGACATTATGGTGGCCAATGTCCATCTTGGTACGGGGTAATCAAGCCCGTGTGCGAGGGTCTGCCACCAGTCGACGTTCTCCGTTAGGACAATGAGAGATGGTAGAACATTCTCCTCTTGAGGGACGTGAATGGAAACTTGTTGAAGGTTTCCAAGTGCTTGCGCAGCGAGACGTGCATGTGGGAGAGTGCTCCGAGCAAACCGTGTGACCATCCACCGGTTGCTGATGACGGCAAGCGCAAGAGAATATGCTGCGAGTGTTGGGGATCCAACCATCAACAGCAATGCAAGGAAGTTGTTCAATGCGTCTTTCGCCCCATATGGAAGCTGGGACATGAGAGGGAGCCAGGGGAGAAACCAGGAAGTGAACTGCAGCGAAAATGTGCGCCACGAAAAGGCTTCATGTCCATGCCCGCAGGCTCGCAGGCAGAGATCGTAAGTGATTCCGGTTGCTTGACTCAAATCTACCTCTGCAACCTGAGTTCCATTAGAGTAGAGAACGCCATCTAAACCGAATGTGCCATTGCGGACAGAGTTTAAGCATTGACCGAAATCGACGTCGCCGAGCGCGAGACGACAAAGGGATGCAAGGACGAGCAAAAAGGGTGTGATGGTGAAAACCTGTCTCGTATGAATTATCGTTCAAGGCCATATACATTAGACTGACGCACCTTGACCATCGTTGGTGTCTGCAACACAGGGCTGGGTTGTCTGCGGAAAATCTCAACCGTCCTTATATACGTTCGGCACCGCCAAGGGTCCATACGGAGCAAATATGCGTATTGCGATCCGGTCGAGAAGGATCATGTTTGTTGGAAGGTATTTCGAAGGCGTGACGGGAATCGCCGAATCGGAATGACATATATTAAGGGGTATGTACGTGGTTCATTCAGGTTGAAAGGACTTGTCGTAAAGTAACGTCGAACGTTTTGAACTGTTGGCAAGGGCATTTATAATCACATCCGTCTTGTTGGACATGGAGCCCTGCAACATGATAGCCAGTAAGTACGTAGGTCGGACTCTGGCGCGTCTGGCAGCGTGTGCATGGAGGTGTTTTATGACAGCGTGGGAGTAGCGGTTGATGAAATGTGTTCTGCCAAGAACTACTTCCATATTGACAGGTACACGATGGTGCCTGCCCCAGCTGCATCCCTGCCGGCCATTGGGACGTACCCCTTCCCCACGTCCTCTTCGAGGGCTTGCACGATGCAAAATCAGGATCAGCTCAGCATGTTGTTTGGGAGAATGATGCCGCTTATCAAATACTACTACGCGTTCCATACGAGATTCTGTGCTTGTCTGTGCAAGCCAAATAGAGTTGACACGTTGACATGCACAGCATTAGCCATAGTGCTCGTATGCTATGCCTCCCACGAAGACGGAATGCTCTGCAGACGGCATACGACCGGTGCGGAGGATCGGATATCCAAGCTCTAATTGATCATCGCGGAGACCCAGCCTTCCTCCATTGGTACATATTCACTGATTCATGTTGATAATTAACCAAAGGGGATAGAACCATCAACGTTCTCACCAGTCCAGTAAGACGTCATGCTAACGACAAATGGTAAGCCTCTTTGTTCAGCTGATATAGTCGACTCTGTAATAACCCATAAGTACTGGTCCGTATATGGGCTAAGGGAGAGGTCATTGAGAGGCAGTTAGATTTTGGTGGATGTGAAAACCTATGGGTTAGTACAGAGTATGGGTTATTACAGAGTCGACTGTAGCTGGAATTTGACGGCTTTATGTCGCCCCTCTCATCGGCTTTATGCTATTATCGGCTGTCCCTCGGCTTGAAGCTACACTGTGGCCCAGTGTGCTGTTGAATATGCTGTGAGTAAATGCGTGGACGCCGCAGATGCAGACTGCGCTCAGTACTCTTCTTCGAGCATCCATGAAGGCAGAGGCGGGGACCACGGTTGAGAGCATTTCGGCTGAGGCAAGCAGACACGTTTCCTTGCTATTGTGCTCTGTTTTTCCTTTGGATCCGTACATCGGTTTGTGTTGTATCAGTTGACCGTTCAACGTTCATCGCTGTTGCATCTGTTTGGACTCTGGACTGGTCGTGCGAACTCTGCCGGTGACTCCATCTTATCTCCCGCGTAACCATCTTGAACAGTGGGAGATCTTTTTGGGTCAGTGACGCAAGTTGGACCTTGTTCTTTGCAATCTGGTGCATTTAGGGATATATCCATTCTTCGGCTCAGAGTTTATGCTGATCATTATACATATGATGACGCTCAAACGTTGTGTTTAACCAACAGAACGGGGACTCACGTTGACTGACAAAATGTGCACTGCAATTGAAGAAGGGAGTCAGTCCATCGGACCGCAGGTCTCCGCACAAGATCCACGGAAACATGATACGTGAATGCAAATATCCAGCGCTTGTTGGATCCAAATTCATCACACAGGGCGTAACCCGCCAATAATAGACCATACCCCATATTTCCGATTTTCGCCATAGAATTTATTTAAAACTTGACACCGGTGAGATCGGAAACATGCACAAGTGTCGTAAAGATCACCGTATCGGCAAGCTTCCGTTTCTAAGCTGTATCCAATTGAAGTGGAGCGACATAACTTGTGTCGCATGGTTTAATTTTATGTGAAGACAAGCGTGAAGCAGCCCGCTTTCACCCAAAGACCCTAGCGCAACTTGACGCGCAGCGGCTTTCGTCAGTTCAGCTATCCAGGGGCTGTCTTTCAGCTGTCCTGTTTTTCCGTCTCGACCCTCGGCACGACTAATATATGCCCTCCTTCCATGTGGCTTTTATGATCACCGTCGTTCCTCGTGGCGCATTAGTGTAGATCTTAGTACGCTCCTTCTTTTTGTCCCATAGGATTTTCTATGCGTAAACAAAAATCGGGAGAAGTTCATTCAAGAATAAAATGGGAGTGCTGTTCAGGTGTTCTCCTGTGGGCGCCCAATGGTTGCTAGCAATACCCCAAATTTGAGTACGTTGGCTTGCCCGACATGCTGAGCTGGTATAGTTCCTGTCTACAGTGCCACTTCTGCTCGTAACATTGTTATTTTGCAATCTCGTAACAGCGCAAGCCTCCGCTTCGAAACATGCCTGTGAATGGCAGGTCGATGGAAGGAGTTGTCTATAGTAACGGAAGTCAAGTGACGAACTTAACCCCGTCGTAGTGACGATTACACTCGCGAAATGCAGGCGTTCTGTGTCTTTATGTTTTCAACCTCTTTTTTTCTTTTTTCTTTTTTGAGAATTTCACGACCGTCACGTGACATGAAAAAATTACAGTGACATTTGTGTGGTATGCTTCTCGTGGTTTGCTACTTGGTTTTGAGGTATCGGGTAGGTACTCCAGATTGATGTCGAGTGGTCGATGCCACCGCGGCGTTTGTGCCGCTACACGCCCTGCATAGATTGCAAATTGCATGCAACAATACGTGATTCCAAAGATTGTAATGCAACCGAGTGAGCATGGAATAACATATTATATATTTTTGGCGCCGTGGAGGCTGACAAGCTTTTATGATTACTTTCCTTCCTGTTATCGTCTCTTGCCTTCTTTCTACCACCACCGCCCAACTCACTGCGCGTTTACTTCAAGCAACAACCTTACTTTTAGCAACAACACCAATAGCAACAATCCGTCGTCTTAATTATGCTCTCTTACCCGAGTAAGTCATCTTCGTTGCTCGTCGTCGCCGTTGCGGACAATATCTCATTATCTTGCCCACTGCAGATACCATTCAGATGGTCTAGTTTACCGAAGGGGTTGGAGGCCCGTCAAGCCCAAGCCCGGGCCCTATCCCAAGCCTGCGGCTAGCATTGGGTAAGTGGTTTGAAGCACACCGCCGTTGTTGGACTCATTTTTCTTTGCTCTATCCAGGGTGGCCGCAGCTCTTGCGGCTAAGAGGCGATTGCGCGACGGTGCCAGGCCTCTCGGTAGGTGATTGTCTTTGATAAACAGATATAGATAACTCACGTATATGCAGTTCCTCTACTATGGCGTTGTGCTCCAGGATAACTACATGGGCTTCCCTCCGGTCATTGCTGGTTACGTTCCCGAGCATGGGGATGAGATGGAGATCGAGGGCCCATTTTTCACACCAATAACGTCTAATACAACCTATGGTAACCCAAACCCGCTTCCGCATGGCGTCGCAGCAGCACCTGACGACAGCATTCCTTCAAATGGAGCTGTTCCTTGTGTCCAAGTTATAGCCGGCGAAGGTCCCGCGATTCCGCCTGGCAACCCTCTTGGCATGGTGGCAGAGGTGCAATATCATCCTGTCTTTACTGGTCCACACGTCATGGCGGAGAACATCTTTGGGCCTCGCATGGACATTGCAGGAAATCCTTACAACCCTGTCATCAATGGCGCTCATCACGTTCAAGTTGCAGCGAACGCTTTCCTCACAATATTGGCATCGTTGACCCTCCTTATGACCCTAGAGAACCTCTTTTTCCCACTCGCCCACTCGTCCCACATGCGAATGCTGGTCTACAGGTCGTTGAGGACAACGTCTTTGTGGGAATAAACGTCAACGCACCAGCCCCTTCATACGCCGTTCAGCCTCCTGCACTGGAGACGTTGAATGCTCCTGCAGTTGTCACAGCGGAGGAACGTCCAGGCGATCGCGGGCAATTATTCAACGAATTCTTTGGGGATGATGGGGACGAGGAAGACGGAGAAGCTGGTATTGCATCGGATCCACCCTGGGACGGTGGCCGCGGCGATCTTATTGGGGAACATAACGGTGATGATGGCGATGACGATGACGAAGTGGATATTATAGCACACGCGATCATCAAGTCAACTGTACCCTGCCGACAATTTTTTGGGATCTACAACAACATTATCTCTGGATCAAGACGACTGGAATTATCATTTCTACGCAATACATACTATCGGGTCAACGGATCTACAGCACCATTATCTCTGAATTTATCAAGACGTAGCGGAGGCAACGTGGATCATTTCTTTGCACCACACGCTATCAGGTCAACTATCATCAATTCTTGGGACTTACTCGGTATCATTATTTCTCATCCCTGTCTTTTCTCTATCTGGACTGGAGGCTCGTATCGATTCTGGATCTCTTTAGTTTCTCTATTGGACTCGTCAAGAATAGCGCGAAAAGCCAAAAAAAGAATTTCAGCTTGTGTTTGGATCTCATCTCGGATTTTAACTCGATCTTAAGACATGGTTTCTCTCGGCTATTGATTACGCCATTTAGACTCTCGTCCACTTTGGTAAGCAACAAAAAGTAAAAATGAAAAGGCAAAAACAGCGTATAATGAAAACCGATTAACGGCCAAAACAAGAATAACAAGAAAGAATTGATGGAACGATTAAAGCGAATATCTCGATCAAGGACAAGAAATAACGAAAGATAAGAATAAGACGAATAGCACGCATACTCAAGAGAAAAAAGCAAATAATCTGTGGCACTATTGCTCGTACAAGCTCAGGTATGTTACGACTTACGTTGAGTGAACCATCATTGATACGTGTGATTGTAGCTGGTCTGAGGTTTCTCATGACACATCTTGAGTGGACGTATCGATATATCCCCTGCTTCTGTCAATTATATAAAAATGATTCTTTCAATATTTCACTTGGTTGTCAAGGGCGTGACTAGTGTACTAGTGAATGGTGAGTATGCTCAACTGGCACATTCTTACCTTCATACACTGCTCACTAGGGCTTGCTGATAGAGTTGATAATGAATCTTTAATCATGTTCAATACGGACCAAATGATGCTATTCTCCAACTACTCGTTTACTATTCCTATTCAGACGTGGAAAGTCGGCTACATAATGCCCATAAAGACTGAGCAGTGTTGCCAACTTGGTGTGCACTTCAACTTGGAAGTCTTCGAACGACATAGCTTCACCGTCTACAGATAAATTTCCATGATCCCTCAAGGGCTCGATCTGATAGGCACCGATGTAGCGGGCTTCGCTGCACGGTGGATCAGAAACATGGCCATCAGATATATGAAATATGAGTCATTACTCAGAAGCTTTCACCGGTCGCTCCTCCTGATAGGCACGCAAACGGCGTGGATATTACGTCACATCGTTGGGCCAGCGATCGCTACGATGTCAATCAACCCATCATCAGGCAAAGATACAGGGAACGCCATGCAGTCCCTAAGGCGGACATGCCTCAAAAGCCGGGACAATCGCCATATCCGATCCTTACCTTCCTACGTATGGACTTCTTCTGGGGGGTGGTGGAGGGCCGGGAAAGGGACACACAGGAATCTGATGATGCACCTGGTTTCATTTTCGCGACCAGTAACAGGGTCAATTTTACCCTCTTCTGCGTGGGCGGTGAGACCTACGGCGTATGCTCGCGGAGCAGCGACGGCGCGCAGGCTTCATGAAGGTAGTGCGGATCAGCGATGGCAGAGTGTGCGTTGAAGAACGTTCTTGGACATGCATCCGTGACAATCCTGTGCTCGTCTGTGCTTACCTGTCTAGGTCTACCCTACAAGATTACCCATATTGAGTTTGCTTATCGCCGCACTCGATTCGATGTGAAAATTGCGCACCCTTCGGTTTGATGGAGTTTGCGGGGAACGGTGGAGAACGTGGGAGGAAGCTTAGGACTCGGACGATGACTCGTCAAGAGGAAGATCTTACCGCTCTATTGTGATACCCTCGTACTGCTATACATTCTACCGGCGTCCGGCGTTACCTTGGAGCGGCCAAATGCGAATGGGTGAACAAGCCTTAATTGTGTAGTACGTGCTGTGGTTTTGGGGTCCGACCTGATATGGTTTAGTACTTGCTGTGCTCCAATTCATGGCCAGACGGTCTACGATTTTGGGATCAGTGGTAATGGAAGGGGGCAGGAGTAACAAGGTCGCTGCCGTTCATAAAAGACGTCATGTCAACTACGATGATAAACCTTTGTGGTGAACTAGCAAATGAATTTCAGTGAAGCTTATGCACCCAAGCTACATTGAACGTGCTTGGAGTGCGTGGACGCCACAGATTTTCGACTGAGGGAAGCGCGATAAACACGGATCAGAACCACACCTGGAATTTGGAAGCCGGCACAATGATAAAAGTATATTATTATTTTCCGCCTTACTGTTTGAAGGTTTTGAACATCTGGTTAGGAACGCGGTGATCTCCAAACGGGGTTGATCGGCAATATTCATGAGAATGTTCACAACTCTATCATGAACGTTGTGATAGCTTCCGGCCATTTCCGCAAGAATGCAAGGAAGTCTCCTGATCTGCCAACCTAGGGCATTGGAGTTCCAATGACACCGCCATGAAAAAAAAGCAATTGGAGCACAACAGATAAAACCGTATGGGTCAGGCCTTCACCGCGAAGCCAGGACCCTTGAATCACACCATCTGACCGCGTCAAAATCTCTATGCGTCCTACTCACTGAATCTACTCACTGGCTTTTCAATGTAGATAATGGTAATTAGACATGGTATAGGATTGAACGCTACCGATGTTGCTACGGTTTGGATGTGGGTTTCGGGTTCCCTGTGGAGCATCGCGCGTGGTGTCACTGGAACAGCGTGCTTATCATCATCTTTTTTTCAAACAGTCCACGGTTTTTGGATAGCTGTAAGCCAATCACTTCCTTGGAATTGGAACACGTTACTCAATATGTTACAAATTACTTTCCCAAAGAAAAACTCGGGGCAAGGTTTACGTTAAGAGTCGGAGCTTACGAGTCTAGATTGAATCACGAGAACGTATCATGGATGTCCTGCTTCCGGCTGCTTCCGCAAGACGTTGATTACCAATATGAATATGACCGCAGTCAATGACGATAGCACCATTCCTCCTATCCAAGCATGCTTCACCGTAAGGTTGTCCGCAGCTGTGAAAGCAAGCACAGCGAATGCTCTGGCACCCTGGCTTAGAACACATGTGTTGCAATAGCACGTGCTGTATAGGTTACTGAACTGGAGCAAAGCTGCCGCGAATAGCCAAAGAGTATTGATGGCCGCGAGGACCTGGGCAAAATGACGACAGAACACGGAAAAGCCAAAAGCGAGCATAGTACTCCGGCTATGTTGCTGTGCTGTCGTATAGCTGTAGGCCAAGATACTCGAGATGACAGAGAGTAGCCAGACAATAGTGGAGAGGCATCCGTAAAGTAGATAAGTACCAGATCGACAAGCAAGACCTGCATAACATTAATCAGTAAATTTCTGGTGCAAAATGTCTATATCAACCTACCTCGCGCCGGAGTAAGATAGTGGGACATCATTGCAGCGCCTGCGGTGCCCCATTGCAGAAAAAGCGCTAAAAATGCGGACCTTACAAAGATGCTGATAATCCCGTAAGAATGGCCAATCCTAGGTCCATCAGGAAGTGTGCACTCAGCAATGACTTCCGATTGTGTCCTGGGTGGCAATTCCTTCTGTGAGCGCTGATGCGCTCGTTTTGAAGCAGCATCAAAACTATCGGTCACTTGCTCCGCTAATTGAAGCCACTTGAAGACACGTGCATAGAAGAAGACGGGTGCTGAACACATTTCATCTTCGTAAACTATATCCTGAGAAACTCTCTCAACGTTAAACCCCTGAGAGCTTTGTCCTTGCATTGGCACTTCCGAGTCTGTGGCAAGGAAAAAATGGCTATTTGCGCTATCGAATGCATGTCTGATTCGGTCATAGTCACTCTTGGGTGATATCTGAAGGTAGCCGACCACAACCGGAAGGAGACCCAACCAAAGAGACCCAACACTCTCGCCAGTCGTACCGATTTGCAAATAGCTAAGATCATTCCCAAGAGCGCTTATCCACGAAAATGTATCTGCCAATAGCACATACGACGTAGACATTATGGCGGCCAATGTCCATCTTGGTACGGGGTAATCAAGCCCGCGTGCGAGGGTCTGCCACCAGTCGACGTTCTCCGTTAGGACAATGAGAGATGGTAGAACATTCTCCTCTTGAGGGACGTGAATGGAAACTTGTTGAAGGTTTCCAAGTGCTTGCGCAGCGAGACGTGCATGTGGGAGAGTGCTCCGAGCAAACCGTGTGACCATCCACCGGTTGCTGATGACGGCAAGAGCTAGAGAGTATGCTGCGAGTGTTGGGGATCCAACCATCAACAGCAATGCAAGGAAGTTGTTCAATGCGTCTTTCGCCCCATATGGAAGCTGGGACATGAGAGGGAGCCAGGGGAGAAACCAGGAAGTGAACTGCAGCGCAAATGTGCGCCACGAAAAGGGTTCATGTCCATGCCCGCAGGCTCGCAGGCAGAGATCGTAAGTGATTGTGGTTGCTTGACTCAAATCTACCTCTGCAACCTGAGTTCCGTTAGAGTAGAGAACGCCGTCTAAACCGAATGTGCCGCTGCGGACAGATTTTAAGCATTGGCTGAAATCGATGTCGGCGAGTGCGAGACGACAAAGGGGTGCAAAGACGAGCAAAAAGGATATGATGGTGAAAACCTGTCTCGTATGAATTATCGTTCAAGGCCATATATATTAGACTGACACACCTTGACCATCGTTGGTGTCTGCAACCACAGGGAATGGGTTGTCGGCGGAGGATTTCAACCGTGCTTATATACGTTCGGCAAGGGTCCATAGTGACGGAGCGAATATGCCTATTGCGACATAGGTTGTTGGAAGGTAGCGTCACAAAATATTCGAAAGGCGTGACGGTAATTGGATTAAGGCAACAAACCTGGACAGCTGAGTCTTACTGATGGCGGGACTCAGATCACAGACTGATTGATGGTTGGACCCTGCAATCCAAACAACAGCACGAGACGCATCAACAAGATTCTGTGCTTGTCTGTGCTTCGTGTAATAAAGTTATGCACAGGATTAATAGCTTAGTATAGTGCTCGTTTGCGATCCGAAACGGCAACTGCGCAGCTGGCCTTGCGAAGATGCCTCCCGCGACGACGGAATGCGTGAGAATCGGATGTCCTTGATCATCGCGCCAAGGGGACAACAGCTTTCGGTTATCAGGCCGACCACAATCAGTACTTCGACTCTGTCATGAACAGGAAAGACGGAGACCCAGGCTTTCTCCATGATCGTTGTGTTGATGATTAACCAAAGGGACAGTCAACTCTGTCTTAACCCATGGCCCCCGGTGGACACCAAGACCATATGGGTTTTTAGAGAGTATGGATTCCGACAGAGATCAATTTTTGAGTCATTTTCCTATGACGGTCCGTATCGAACAATGGACAAACTATTTAGGGCGTGCACAGCGCTGCACGATGCACATGATGCACGAACACGATGTCGTAAACCTTCACATGTCGGCATATCAACTTGGCTTTCGGCAACAAATCGAGTGAAGCGCAGCACCATCAGAACAGCGCTCTCACCTCAGGCTCGCCATCTTCGAAACAATACCTGACATTGCCAGCTCTCGCTGAGCAAGCGACGCGCTTTTGACTACGTCTCTTGTCCATCACGCAGTGTGCAGCCAAGGGTACGTGAACAAAATGCCCCTCACCTAACAAAAAATACACTATCAACGTCGAGAGATAGTTTAAGCTATTGTGTTCATTCATACTAAGGAGACAGAGTGACTACATACTTCCGTCCATCGTCCAGTGGCCTCAGTTGGTATTCTTCTTCCGCTTTCTGTTCGTACTCTTCCTTCACTTGGGTCGACTGCTTGGACCTTCATCATTGCTTTCGTTGTCATCCGCCATGGCGAGATCGTCATTAACAGATGCAGTGAAATCGTCAGTATCCCTCTCAGTGAGATTATTATTGGCCTTCGTTTCTGCTGTTCTGGTCGGGTTCCACTGACCATCATTACCCTTTCGAACTTTCCGCGGAGGCTTTTCGCTGGAGTAATAATACTCCGGCCCAGTAGGAATTAGCTCAGACTTTGTTCCCCTCACAAGAATGTGGGGTTTACTCTTGTCCGTCGTCGGGCATGCCGGGTCATCTGCAGCGTCTCGTAGGGCTGTCACGAGCCAGCCCTTCTTATCCAACTTGGCTCTGTCTTCAAGCTCTACGAACAGCGTTCCAGGGCCAAAGTTCACCATTCCGGTTCTGACATCTGCTGGAATTGTGTTCCACATTGATTCATAACGCATCCTTGCCTCTTCCAGTTTAGTAGGTTCAATGTAACGCGTGGCTATGACCTTCCTGATCCCTTTGAGAAGTTTTTCTAATACCGGATGACGGTTTTGGAAATTTCTCCATTTGAAATCATTTTGGACTCTCTTGAGTCGACCAGCACAATGAGGCAACCCGCCGGGCATTGGCATAGCGTGATCAAAGTATTCTTGTAAATAGCCTTCAAGGATTGCGCTATGCAATCCAAGATTGACGTAGCGCAGCATGATCCATTGCAGGACATGGAACATTGACTCGATGTCATCCAATCGATTGTGAAGTTCAGAGTCCAAGTGAGAAATTTCATTGACGAAACGAGCTGCCATGAATTGATAGGTACCCTGCAGTCCAATAACAATCAAATAGGGAATAGACGTTGGGTTCAATCACACACAGTCCGTTCAGGTTGTTGTTCCCCTTGTGCATGTGTCATTTCACTCTGGTCCTTTGCTAGATCCCAATCGATCAGGAGGCCACGACCCTCATCCGTGATGAGAACGTTTCCAGGACTGATATCTCGATGCAGTATTTTTGCCCAATCATCTGCTTGTTCATGCGCTGCATCCCTGAAATCGGTAGGCATAACGTCGGGTGAATGAAAGCGTACCTTCTGCAGCGTCGCCTAACGCCGTCAATAGCTCCCTAGACGACTTGAACGTTGCCACGTCACGACCTAACTCGTTAAGGACCAGGATGTAGTGCCTCAACTTCCGCAGACGTTTGTGTTTAGTATCTTCCATCATCCAATCGACCGCATCCTGTGTCTGAGTCACATGAGTTCCTTGCAAATCGGCGTCTTCCCAAGACTCGAGGGTAGTGGGAATATGCTGGACTCCTGCATCGTGAAGCTTCCTTAACGTTTCGTGCTCTGGTACCCTCCCACCGCCGTCAACTCGCCAAGTCGACTTTAGGAACACAACCTTCTTGTGCCTCAAAGAGTATGCTGCATAGCCGCGTGTTCCACGTCCAAACGGCGAGTAAAGGCCAGAGTAGAACCGTCGGTGAACAATATAGGCGCTCTCCCCAAAGGAGATCTTGGCGTAGGAGCTGGAACTTTCGTCGGTTCCTTTGTCCAACTTGGTCTCAGCCGCGTCCAGCGTAGGTTTAGCCTGATCTACCTCTTCTTTCAATGGCTTGCTCACGGTCGAGTCCCACCCACGTTCTTTTGACCCAAGGTGGGCGAAGCGCCAGAAGAATTCGGCGAATGACCTGTCCTTGAGGGGAATTTTTGCCGTCACGACGACACCAGATCTATCCCAACGTAAGAGCCTCCCATAGTCATTGATGACCAAAAATTGAAACACATGAGTGCGACATTGCATGCTCATGTGGCATGTTGCATAAGACGTTATCTGACCGAGGATACCTTCACCAAGTTTAGTGCCGGAACACATCGTCTCGGGGTTGTCGTCAAAGAAGGGATCGCAGTCACGACCCACTTTGAATTCTCCAATGAGTTCGATGTTATGCCACTGACATTTGTTGTTATCGTCTTTAAGGGACTTCTGGTGAAGCACCACGTCGGGTCTAATGCCTCTTCCACACAGCTGTGCTATATCTGCCTTATGTACGTCCGCGAGATGGTATTTTCCAACATATCGTTTCATCCAATCAATCTGGCAAAGCCGTTAAAATGAGCGAAGGAATCGAAGTGAAAACCACACAAACCCATGGCAGATACATATGATGTTCGTCTTTCATGACCGCGAGTCTGTCCTGAAGTTCCTTGGCCTCTTCTGCATTGAAAGCCAGAGGACTCGTTGTTTCAGGTTCAGGGATATATTTTTCCAAGAAGATCTCGACGGGCATGGGACCAACAACATATCCATTCACTTCCTTCCCAAGCTTAGCATTTCGGTCAGACGCAGCTGGAAAACAGGTAGATGTATAACGGTATGATCCAGCCTGTTTGTGCGATATTGGCGTGTCCTTCACTTGAGGAGGCGCGCCACTCGGTCGCGGAGGCGTCAGTGGGCCTGAGTCATCATGATTAGGAATGTTCATGGAGAAGGAATAGTATGATACCATCGTTGGCAGAACGTTGAGAGGGAGAGGTATCCTCAGTGGCGGTTTGGGTAGGAGGTACAGACATCGCTTTGCGAAGACGGTGAACCGTGCCGGAGCAAGTCTAAGTAGAATATAAGTAGTTTCGCCCATGTCTCGATTTTGGATAAACGGGGATTGCACATACGATACTATGTGGATCAGCAGAGTGGCAGCTCAATGAGTATAACACGAGCATGATGTGGCTAGTTTCACAAGAACAAATGAGGACTAAATTAGCCAAATTAACGATTGTACATCAGAAAAAATGGAAGAAATTACGAGTTCTGACGCACAGAAGTACGCGTTTTAGTGGCACGCGCAGGGTGGTAATATGGTGGCGTTCCCACACAAGCCTGACCCTTCAATTTCTGACTTACTCAGCTTGGCTGCAACGCCAATCGAGCGAGAAGTACGCACCACAGGCTGAAAGACGTCAAGTTATCGCAAATGTTGTTGAAGTTGTTACATAAAGATTCATTAAGTAAAGATTGAATATCGAATGTACAAACATCGCCCGTTCTCGAGGCCGCTGCTGGGCGAGTGGCCACCAGGCAAGATGGGGCACGGAAAACACCGACACTGAACAGAAGAACCCTCAAGTGATGATGATGATGATCGATGATCTGGCCACGTGTAATCTGGTAGTGTTCAAGAAATGAACAACTGGGTATTGTATGAGACTCTTGACGCAATCATTGTCTTCTCCAACGTGTCAAGGCAGTTGACACTGTAATAACAATAACCCATACTCTGTACTAACCCATAGGTTTTGACATCCACCAAAATCTAACTGCCTGCCACTCTCCCTTGGCCCATACTCTCTCTGATAACCCATAGTTTTGGGTGTCCACGGACCGGCATGGGTTATTACAGTCTTACAGAGTCGACTGTAATTGTAGCTCGATCGAGTCATGTAATACGTGCTGGTCAGGGTCACAATATGATCTCAGAGTCAGCAAAACAACTGACACGCACTAATACCTTGCTGCGGCCACTCTAGCAGGGATCACACAATCCGCGTTTACCCTAGATCTATTCATCCTTCCCTGAAGGCTATTGATGTTATCTGTTAATCCTTTCCTCCACTAGGCTCTGGCGTCATGTAGCTGTCTTAACATATCCGACTACCATAAGCTCGCCAAGCCAACTTCAGGAAGACAACTCAAAGGGTATGCGCACTTCACGTATAAATCGCGAGTGAGGGTCAGACACTATATACGAGATGTCTAATATGCTCTTTTTAATAAATCGTATTTAAACGCTGGTGAGTCTGCGTGAAGGCAGCCGGCTTTAAGGATATGCCAGCTGCATTACCCTCTTCATAACCCAAGATTTATATAATTGATAGGGAGTATAAGCCGGTACATGTGAGTGCGCCACTGAAGATATATCATGAAAACCTCAGACCAGCTGCAATGACACGCGTCAATGGTGGTCCCCAGCGCTAGTCGTAACATACCTGAGGTTCTGCGATAATATTTGTCTTGAGTATATACTTATTCTGGTCTTTCCTTTTCTCGCTTCAGCCTTTGATTTTTTGTTATACCGTCTTCTTTACTTGTTATTCTTGTTCAAGTTCCTTGTCTTCTGCTGCTAATCGGTTTTCATTATACGATGTTTTGCTCTTTCGCTTTTTCACTTTTTTTGTTGCTTCTAGATACGTTGAGATTCGCCGAGAGAAACCGTTTGTCAAGATTGGGTCAAAATCCGAGATGAGATCCAAAGAAACGTCTTGATTCTTCTTCCAATTTGGAGTTTTTGTACTGTTCTTGACGAGTCCAAGGAGATCCAGAATCGATATGAGCCAGTCCAGATAGAGAAAATATAGAGATGATAAATCCAAAAATAATGAAACGGATACCGATCCCAAGAATAGATGCAGGGTATCGTTACCTTGATAGTATGTGTTGCTTAGATATGATGATTTCAGCCATGTCTTCGCGTCGTCTTGATAAATCCAGAGATAATGATGCCGTGGATCGCCAAAATTGTCGACCAGGTATACTTGACACGATGATTATGTGTGTTGCTTAGATGATAACATCCACTTCATTATCGTCTTCGTCTTCGTCGTCATGTTCCAGATAAGATCGCCGCTGCCACCCCAAGGTGGATCTGGTGCATTTCCAGCTTCTTCCTCTTCCTCTTCTTCCTCCTCCCCATCATCCCCGAAGAGTTCATTGAATAATTGTTCACGGTTGCCTGGATACTCCCCCGCCGTGAACAATTGCAGGAGCATTCAACACCTCAGGTGCGGGAGGCTGAACCGGGTACACAGGAGCTGGTTCATTGATATTTATGAAGATGTTGTTCTGAATGACCTGTAGACTATTCAAATGTGGGATGGATCGCTGAGCAGGGAAAAGAGGTTCCCTAGAGTCATAAGGAGGGTCAATGATACCAGCATTCAGATAGTGCAACTTGAACGTGAGGAGGAGGACTATTGATGACAGGGTTGTAAGGATTTCACGCAATGCCCAAGTGGCGCCCAAAGACGTTCTCTGCCATGACCTGTGGACCACCATAGGGAGGACCGTTAAAGACTGGATGATATTGCGCCTCTGTCATGTCCAGAACGATGCTGGTCAGGATTGCAGAACCCTCCCAATCTACCTCCATATTCTCCGACAATTCTAGGACGTAGCCGGCTATAACTTGGATACCGGGAAGAGCTCCATTCAAAGGAATGTTGTCAGGTAGTGTTGCGACACCATGAGGAAGCATGTTCGAGTTACCATAGGTTGTATTAGATACGACAGGTGTGAAAGATGGGCCCGTCTCGTCGATCTGCATATCATCCCCATACTCCGGAACGTAACCAGCAATGACCAGAGGGAAGTCAACATAGTTGTCCTGGAACACAACTTCGTGGAGCACCGGTGGAGGAGCTGCATTGACATGAATTACTCACATCCAACTATCCAAGACAATCGCCCACCGAGAGGCCTGGCGTCCTCGCGCGATTGTCTCCTAGCCGCGCGAGCAGCGGCCATCCTGGATAGAGCAAGGCGAAATCAGTTTAACAACTGCGGTGTGTTTCGAATCACTTACCGAACGCTAGCCGCAGGGCCTGGCCCTGGGCTTGACGGGCCTCCAGCCCTTTCGGTAAACTGGACCATCCGAAGGATGTCTGCATTGCACAAGGTAATGTGAGACATTGTCCACCACCACGACGACGACGACGACGAGCAACGAAGATGACTTACTCGGCAAAAAGAGACGATGCATTGTTGTTGATGATAATGTTGTTACTAAGAGTAAAGTTGTCGCTTGAAGTAAACTCACGATGAGCTGGGTGTAGAAAGAAGACAAGAGACAACGACAGCATCGAAAGCGAGCCGGTCCAATTATAGAAAAAAAGCTGGTCAGCCTCCCATGCGCCGAAAATAGATTATATGTTATTCTATGCTCGCTCGTTTGTGCTGCATGAAACTTTGGAATCATGCGTTGTTGCATGCAAATTGCAGTCTCTATTAGGCGTCTAGTGGTAGAGTGGAATGGACGCGAGAAACGCGTCGACGCTGTTGCAGAGCGTAACCTGAATAAACAATCGATCTGGTCAACGATCGAACTGCATTTAATCGGCACATGGTGCTGCAGATGTTGCTGCTAGAACATCAAATGAACGTGAATCCCAGGTATTGAAATGATCATAAGACTTGGAATGCCGAGTTTGTGTCTGAGTAACGGTTGACGAAAGTGACGAGAGTGGCGCGATGTAGTCCTGTCGACTTTTCCAGAGGGGAAAAACATACAACTTGCCATGGGATATATTACCTTGACCCCCACTGCAGTAAACAATCGCATACATACGCAATCGCCGCGTGGCGGCGATCTCGAGATTCGCTTACAAATGATATTTCCAAGATGAATAGTTTAGGTAATGGGTATGTTTCCGTACTTTTGTTTCTGCCTAGCAACATCTATTGGCCTTCTTCCATTTTCTACTACTCTTCCTCCTGTTGGGTTGATTGCTTGGTCCTGCCTCATCGTTTTCACTTCTTGAATTGTCAGCCAGCGCAGTGGGATTGTCATTATCCATTGCAGTGAAATTGCTACCAGCTTTCATTTGTGCTGCTCTGAGTGGGTTCCGAGTCCGCCGACCGTCACTACCCTTTGAATTTTGCGCGGAGGCTGTCGGACTAAGCAGCGAAATTCAGGCGCAGAAGGAACTATGCTCCCTTTTCAGAAAAATTCCGAGTGCTACTCGGATCTGTCGTCGGGCATGTCGGATCATCTACAATGTCTCGTAGAGCTGTCACGAGCCAGCCCTTCTTATCCAACTTGGCTCTGTCTTCATGCTCTACGAACAGTGTTCCAGGGCCAAAGTTCACCATTCCTATTCTGACATCTGTTGGAATTGTGTTCCACATTGGTTCATAACGCATCCTTGCTTCTTCCAGTTTAGTAGGTTCAATGTAACGTGTGGCTATGATCCTTCTGATCCGTTTGAGAAGATTTGTTATCGAAGAAGGGAGGCGAGGTAAATCAGCCCAAGGCGAATCATTTTGGATTCCGTCAAGCCGACCAACACAACCAGGCACCTCACCTGGCCTTGGTGTAGCCTGATCAAAGTGTTCTTTCAGAATGGCTCCAATGGCATTGACGGGCATTCCATGATCGACGTAGCGCAGAATAATCCATTGTAGGACATGGAACATCGACTCCATGTCATCCAGCCTGTTGTGGGGTTCCGAGGGGAGCTTTACGGACGAAACGAGTCGCCATGAATTGATAGGCACCCTGCAGTTGGAGATAATCAGAAAAGCGATGGACGCTCGGCTCAATTACGTACATTTTGCGGTTCTCCTTGGGGTTCTTCCGTCAAGTTGTCGCGGTCCTTCGCCAGATCCCAATCAATCAGGAGGCCACAGCCTTCACTCGTGATGAGAATATTTCTAGCACTGATATCCCGGTGCAATATTTTTTCATTTCCATCTACTTGTTCGTGTGCTGAAACCCTAAATCACCAATTGTAATCACGATTAGACGAAAGCGCACCTTCTGCAGCATCGCCTAGTGCTATCAGTAGCTCTTTGGACGATTTGAATGTCGTCAAGTCACGACATAACTCGTTGAGGACGAGGATGTAGTGCTTCAATGTCCGGAGTGATTTCAGGTCTTCCTTCCTCCATTCAGCGAATTTGGCCGCCTTCTGCGTCTGGGTCTCATGTCCTGGAAAATCCACGTCCCAAAAGTCAAAGACTGTGGGTATATGTTGGACTCCCGATTTTCGCAGCTCCTCCGGTGTTTCATGCTCTAGTTTCCTACGCTCAACTCGCCACGTCGACTTTAGGAATACAACCTTTTCTCTTCCAAGGAGTATGCTGCATAGCCGCGAGTTGCACATCCGAATGGCGAGTGAAGGCCAGAGTAGAACAGTCTATGGACAATGCAAGCCCATCCTTATCGTTCCCAAGGGTAATCTTAGCGTAGTAACTGGGAGTTTCCTCTGGGAGTTTGCCTAACTTGGCCTCAGCCGCCTCCAGCTCAGGCTAAGCTTGATCGACATCTTCGTCTGATGGCTCGCTTACGGTTGAATCCCATCCACGTTCTTCAGGCCCAAGGTATGAGAAGAGCCAGAAGAACTCGGCAAATGACCTGTCCTTGAGGTCAATTTTCTTCGTCACAATCACACCAGATCTATCTCAACGTAAGAGCCTCGCATAGCCCTTTATGACCCGAAATTGAAAAACATGAGTACGATACTGCATGTTCATGTGACATGTTGCGTAAGACGCAAGTTGACCGAGAGTACGTTGACCATCCACGTTGTCGGAGCACACCGTCGGATTATCGTCATCGAAGGGATCAAAACTGTGTCCACACTTGAATTCTCCAATGAGTTCGACGTTGTGCAATTGATACGTCCCCTTGATTTTAATTGGACCTTGGTGAAGCACCACGTCAGGTTTGATGCCTCTTCCACAGAGCTGCGCTAAATCTGCGCCATGGACGTCCGCGAACTGGTATTTGTCAACGTACTTCTGCATCCAACCAATCTACGAACAGCGCTTATTCGAGGAAAGGGATCGGTAATACGAGGCATACACACCCACTGCGAATACATGGGCTTCTCTTTTTCCATTCGTGCGAATTGCCTCTGAAGGGTTTGAGCCTCCTTCGCATTGAAATTAAATTCTTCGGTTTAGGAACATATTTTTCCAAAATGCCTCGACAGGCATAGGACCGACAACATACCCCTTCGCTTCTTCCCGAGCTCAGCGTTGCGATCAGACGCAGCCGGAAAACAAGTGGATGTATAACGGTATGAACTCGCTTGTTTGCGTGATACTGGCGTATCCTTTGACTTGTCGAAATGCGTCCCTCATCTGCGGAGGCGTCCGTGGACCATGACATCATTATTAGGAACGCTCGGGAAGAAATGATACCACGATACCATTGCCGTTTTGACGTCGAGAGGGAGGCACATTCCCAGTGACGGCTTGCGTAGGGGGGATTTGCGAATGGTGTTGTAGCACAGCTGAGTAGAAATATATAAGTAGTATCAATCATATGGGATTGTACGTATGAATCCGCCAAGAGGCAGCTCAAAGAATATAACACGAGGATGGTGTGACCAGTTAAACAAGAACAAATGAAAGGATTGTTGGAATACAAACCACATGGCTTTACTTTCCGTTTATGGTATGTCACACTGTCACGCCGCGCGCCGAATTCGGCTCGCGCACGAGTGCTGTATTCATTTCTGCTCCATAAACTATGCAGTTGAAAATTTTCGTCGTGCCCCTCAGTCGTGGCAGGTGCGTGCGCATATTTCTATGCATTTTTCCTGCCAATTCCTCACTATGCCTGAGCTAGATCTTGTGTTCCTACAAGGATTATGTGTTACAAGCTCCAGTGTTGTACAATCAAACTTGACCCCAGGTCAGCTGACTTGACGCGCAAGAGTCGGTTGTGTTGGCTTGACTAGTCAAGTCAAGTCAAAGATAATTGTGGGAGCACTTGAGATTAGATTTGTTCCCATCATCTGCATGTAACACACATTGAAGCATCGTATAATTTGACAATAACATCCTGCTTTCTGCCATCCACATCCACTCACCTGCTAAGTCAACATGAGCAACAAGCACTGGTCATGGGACCATTTTGTCACAGATGGCCAGGGATACTGAGCGAATTGCTTTATTTGCTGTGCCAAATTGGACAAAAAGTGCGTGATCATGTGTGATCCACTCACACTCATGCATGAGTGGACTTCAATAAACAGTTTGCAATCATGCATGATCATGCATGATACTCCACATGCATGATATTTGCCTGTGTCCTGATCATGCATGAATCAATTGTTCACAAACTCACTGCAACACCTGTCACTTATATTATCACTGCAAATGCCTGTCACTTATATGATAAATAAAAAGTACATGTTGTCTTGGAATAGCTTGATGTAAATAAACAAAGGCACATGTAGTGCTGTAGGAGAGTAGATACAGGTTATTGTCACTGGAACAAAGCAGAGTGGCTAGTTGCGAGTAGTTAGTTGCCCAGCCCCTACTTCGGATCACTTTTGACCAGCTGGCAAGCCTCAATGCTGCACACTGGTGCTCCAGAACTACCTCGTCGAGCCACAGGGAACGTGCCATCTTCATTTTGCTGGTGTGTTTTGAACTCTTCACTGGCTCTATCTCCATGGAAGACAATGACCATTTGCCCCTTTGAAGTTGGGATAGCAGGGAAGAGGAACCAGGCAGGTATTGTATATGTCCTCTGCTGATGGTGAACACAGACAGCTGCAGGACTCTCACCTGACAGAATCAGTACTTGTTTGCCCTCTAATTTTCCTTTCCCGAACCCTACACCTTCCATGAAATCAGGTTTGCTATTCCTAATGATGGCCCAAATGCGCTTATTGATCAGCCCATACTTGAACATCCATGTTACAGGGAGAGCTAATATCAGAGTTAATTGGTTGCACTGTACAAATGGTAATGTGTTGACATACTCAAATCACCATAAGTAATCATCTCTTCGAGAACTTCTGTCCCTGAAGGTGAAAGGCTGGACGGATCTGTTGCATTGTCAACTGAGATAGAATGCGTTGCATTGTCAACTGAGCCAGGATGCGTCGCATTGTCAGGTTGATCATTTGCAGGTGCTGGCTCTGGTTGCTGAGTGAATGGATCAATTTCTGATGGACTAGGCAGAGGTGTCCTTGATGGTTCCTGCCTAGGTTCCAAAGAGAATATGGGCCGATGATCCTGGAGATCTGGCCTGAGAGGTCCAACATGAAACATTTGTAAATCAGCATCATCGGGGTCTCTGTAACATATCGAGCACAATCCCCTACATGTATTGTAGGATCAACTTACATTGATAGCAGATGATTGATGTGTATGTCGATCATCCTTGTTCTGGCCTCCAATTCCACACATAGTATTTGGTTGCCCAGGTGCTCTCACACCCTTCCACATAGAAGTTTCTCTTGGTGTGGACTGATGACAATTACTCAGGTATTTTTCAGCTGACTATACATGTCATATTCTCCATGCATTGAATTCCATCTGTTGCGATCTATATCTTCTGGCAAATTTGATGATGACCCCGAGTGGCTAACAACTACTTCCAAAAACCAAGGCAGCATGTAGACCTATATTTACCAAATCAATGGATATCAATAATTGGATTTAATGACATACAATCTTTTGTAATCCATTGATTACTACTCCTATAGTAGACGCACCCACCAGGTATACTCTTCCCTCTGCCCTGTAATACATGGATGTGGGGCTTATGACCACTATGATATTGTCCACATGCAGCTGGCGAGGCCTGCTCCATTCATGACACTGGAATGGAATTAGTTGCCAAGATCTCACATGAAACTGTTTCAGGGGTAAGTTTAAGTCATTTCTAATGCTTTGACCATACCTCTTGTTTTGTGCGATCCAAAACCTCCATTCGATCACCTTCTATCTTCAATACCCACCCTTCCTTGTTCATCAACTCTGGCGAAGACAATGCAAGGACCTTGACAGTGTCTCCTACTTTGTACCACCTTCTGACCAGTTGTGGCTCGACAACCATTTCCTCTCCTGTCTTGTCCTCTTGCATGACCACATCATCAAATCTGACATTGACGATCACACCCTGCACAATACCCAATTGGAACACAACCTCCACCTTGTCATCTAATGCCAAAGGTGCGCCTAGATAATATTCATATGACCACTGCAGGAAGTCATGTGAAGGGGCTGGAAAAGCGAGCTGTGCCATGCCCACCTCCATCCCTTCTGTAAAGGCATTTAGTTCTTGGAGGGATGGCCTGGGGTTTTCCAATTCCAATGCTTTATACAGAACTGTCACTGTAGTGAAAGGTAAGCAGAAGTGATCTTTGCAGCACTTATCCTCAAAATGGCATACCCCTGGTGATATCAGTTGGAGTGGCCAGGCTCACTCCGGCACCCAGAACAAGTCAGTGTTCACGGCAAGCACATTCTCCGGATGGGGTTCTTGATGGCTGATCCACTCAGGATGAATGAGACGAGGCCAGTGTACAGTCTTGATATCCAGTCTTTCATCAGATTCCGGCTGTGGCATTGTGATGAGAAACAGTACTCTGGGAATTACACATACTTCCACCATAGGCCAACCATCCGTGTCTCTCACAAAAGCCAGATCACCTGCATATTTGCATATGTTTGCTGGTATGTTGAGCTTTTTGAGTGCTCCTGCACTCCGCATTCTAACCCAACAGGGTGACTTGATGCGAGGAGGTGGGGCAAGTCTCCAATTTGTCCATTGTAGGTGCTCGCTCTCTGGAATGCAAGAAATATCCAATGGATGCTGTACTGTGGATAGGTTTTTGCACAATTCCTTAATGCCCTTCTTTTGAGTTGCTTCCACGAGTACATACATTCACGAGCCTTGAGAGGGGGAAAGCACTGACTTGGCATATTGTGGTCTGACACAAAGACATTCCCGCATCAGCCAGCAACTTTCAGCTTCAGTGCCCTCCTGATAATGTATCAGGTCGATCAGTGTCTCCAAGGCATCACACGACATAGGCACCTTAAGCATGAATGTTTGATTGTTTGATTTGGCCCGAATTTGATTGTGCCACACATTGATACCATGCAGCTTCGGCAGTACTATTTTTGACATGTCAATATCAATATTGGTCAAGTCCTGCTGGGAGGCGGGACTCTCCATGTGTTGTCGGATATGGCGACCTAAGGGCTGCATGATATAGTTATGTGCTTAGTTCCTTGGCTTTCAATGTTGTTGGACTTACACTATAAGACAAGGACTGCCGCAAAGGCATAGACACTGGTGTTGATGACCGAGATTTATTGGGCTGAGGACATGTATCATCAATACAATCTTCTCCATCTTGATTCAATTTTAGTTTCAACCACGTTAATGGAGCCAGTATTCACCAAGGCATGCAAGCATGCATGAGGTCACACTGTGGCCCAGCTGTAATTGGACCCCGAAGATTACCAACGGTGGGTGCTAGGATGATAATGGTGAGACTTTGTCATACACAATATGGAGATTGCACTGACTGAGTAATAATAGGGGGACATCTGTCGTCACGCCCAGTAATGCTTGACTACATATGAAATCAATAGTAAAATTCTGAAGGCCCACCAAGCTGACATGGTACATGACTTTCCCCATTGGACCCTTGTTGTTTTTTTTCTTCCCTAGGATATCCCACAAGAGCTTGTAAAAGTTTGCGCTGTCATCCTTCTCGTCTTTGGTGAGTTGGAACCCAAACCCTTTCAAGTGCGCTCCCAGAGCGCAATCGATGGTTTTCCATGGGCAATCTGTGGCTCTGTCCAAAGTTACCCAGAAAACAAGGTTGTTTTGTCATAAGCAGTCAATAAGCTCAGATATTTCGCGCTGATTGAAAACTGGCTCTGGCAGAATGTGTCCTCTGTAGGACTGATCCTTGTCAATTACAAAGGGCCAAAACCCACACTCGAGAACAATGGTTGGGGAAGCTGCAGTAATTGCAGCAGTCAATGGCCGAGGAACCTGGCTCTGGATGTGAGAATTAGAGGGGCGGTGACACACGGCAGCCTCAGTGCGCTCCTCATTTGCAGTTGCAGTCGCAGAGTTGGAAACACACAGGGATTGCCATGGTACGATGGCCAAGCCAGCCGGTGCCACACTGTTCATGTAGGCAAGCCCAGGGGGACTCCTGGCTATAGTTGCAGGGCTAGGAAGTGGAGCAGCAAAGCCTATGTGGAGTTCGGTATGCATGCCAAGTTGTTCGCCACATATGCATTTACTGGTGGTGAGTTGTGTATCCTTGAAAATAGTGAGTATAGTACAACTCAGCATTGGTGAAGGGGACTTACTAGTGGGAAATATGCCCCACACTGACTATTGAAGCATGGGCCTCGACCTGAAGAGGGAGTCTGAAGTTTCTTATGCTGCCACCAAGCATGACCACAGGTGCAATGCTCAGTAGCATTAGTAGGCATCTTCCAAAACTCTGGACCAAACACTGATTTGGGACACTGGCAACCTGTGTGTGTGCAAAGGCCTCTTTGCTCCAGATGGAACACATTGGAGCTGGACATGAAAAGAGTAGAGGGGGGGGGGAGGAAAAAAGACAAGAAAAAAGATACCTATGCCATTTTATGCCAAACTGTGAGCACAACCATCTCTTAGCATAGCAATCATCTCATATTGTAGTTATTCTGCAACAGACGGAAGCAAATTTGAAACAGTGAATGCGAAAAGTGTACATGATGCATGACATATACGGGATGATCACAAGTATTGGCGAGGGCCTAATCTGTAAGGTATGAGGATGAATATGGTCTGCTGAAGATGAATGCCTTATCAGTGGTCCAAGATTGACGGGTCCATATGGTATCTGTATGTTGCGACCCATTTAATGGGTGCAGGTTCCATGGGTTGCCTGAATGGAACTCTTGGGTCCAGTGGCAGTTGTAATGATGCAGGCCTTGATAACTCCATTTCAATAAACAGACAACTACGAGTCAGCAACGCCAACAAATGAAATCATACAACAATATCAAACAAATGACTGACTTGTTGATGGGAATGAGGCCAGTGATGACACAAATAACTCAATCTTTTAATGATAGATAGGATTTTAGGGTTTTGCCAGCTCACTATGTCTCTCAGCATACAACAATATTAAATGGCCAACTTATTGATGGGAATGAGGTCATTGACTACCCAAAAACTCATTCTATTAATAATGGTTGGCAGTGCAATGATCAACAGGAGCCTATAAATATAACTAATGATATGATCTATGTGGTGATATGCATTAGGTGCATAAACAATCATATTCAGACATACGAGACTGTGATATAAGCAAATGCATACGATGCATAGGGGAGTACAATAGCCAAGAGTGGCTGTATGTCTCTCTGCCCCTTACAAAAATTAACATTTGGCTTGATATGTTGTCTAGTATGATATTAATAAAAAACTGTCAAATCCTTCAGATATGCAATGTTTTCAGAGTAGCCCCTTGAAAGCATTTACACTCCATGCTGGTCCCTCATCAATTTGTAGCAATGCATATCTATGTCGAGTGGCTTGCGGCATCTGGTTGACCACCCATACACCTCCCACATCTCCAGAATGAGATGAAATGTATACCACACTAGGCCGCCCTGGTAGCTGTGCACCATCCAGTGCATTTTTCGTTCCAACTTTGATGAATGGGCTCTCCCCCTGTGTTAGGAACAGAGGATCCCATTAAACCTGGTGAACGATCATCTAATACTCTTACATTATCACCCAGTCGACCACCTGCCTGTGATCAATGGCTGCCCATATCTCGTTCATGTGCGCTTTCAATGCCCAACAAGTCAAGCCCATGGCATCACCCTTTTCCCACCATGGTAGCCCCCACCATTTGCTCGTTCTGAAGGTAAAAATGCGCAGGTTGTATTTGAGCATGCTAGATGAGCAGGATGTGGGAAATACAGTAGAGAGAGGCACACAACAAACTGCCACCCTCTGGCCAATACCCACACACCGTGAGCCACTCGCCTTGTCACTGCAGCCCTCTGCTCACCCAACCTGCCTCCAACAAGGCTTGTCTTGTCACCAACTGCCCTCTGCTCATTCAGCTGGCCTCCAATGAGGCCTGTCTCATCACCACTGCCCTCTGCTCACTCAGCCAGCCTCCAACAAAATGAGGCCTGTTAGGGATCATATTTGGGAAGGAAGGAGTGGATGTGACTCGGCCACATAGGATATGTTCATCTTTCATATATTTAAAGCCACCCTGTTTCTTTTTAGGCCACAGTACCAACATTGGCTTATTATCTACAGCATAAGTGCTATCTCCTGTTGTCGAAAAGGCAGTCAAAAAATATGTCATTGCACAGTATCTTGGTCACACTATTCATCATGTGTATGTTTCATCGAAAATAGGTGTGTGCCTTACAATTTTACAATAATAAGGATGGCATCAGGAAACATCATTTAATATATTCATTGCATCCTCATATAGCCCATCAACATACAACTGGATCTGCACTCGGTGATGAGCATCATGCTGAGGTAAGGGTGTAGAGGAGTCATCCGCAGGTATTCCGCAATAGCAATGAGCAACTCCACACAATTCTGTGCAATTCCGTGCAACTCTGCATTTTTCCGTGGTAAGGCAAGCATCACCCACACTCAACAAGCAAGTCGCCTCCCACATATGCCATCCATACCCCACACCAGTCAGTCATTTGCACCTGAAGTCAGCACCCCATCAGCCAAGTCACATGAAAATTGTCAGCCGGCACAGCTTAGTTCACCAGAGAAGGGACTGCGCCATCAAGCCATATCCGTGTTAGGAAGATCTACAGTCCAAGATCCAAGAGACATGTCATCCATAGCAACACACCAACACAGCGGAATAGGACCCTAGCAGATGAATAAAGCCATTGGCTGACAATCAGATACAGTATAGACTAGTCAGGTCTGTGGAAAATAGAGAACAGGGACGCGTCAAGCCAGATGAATCCCGGAGTTGCTGTGCATGGCAATCAGGCACATCTATTTCAAGTATTCAACTCTATTAGCATCCCACATTGGGTCGCGATACTGGTTCTCACTGCGGCGCTCCTATACCACCATCGCATCCCTCAGCTAGCCCCATTGCTCGAAGACCTTCAAGATGGATTTGGATATGCAGTTGTGAGGTGAAAATTTGACAAGTGTTTCTTCATTAGTTAGAGTAGGAAATCATATATAAGGCCCATGTACAACACAGAGAAGCATAATATAGTACACCCCAGCTCTCGAGTCTCATCCTGTAAGCTATGCTCTCTTCCATTTGTTTGCACCTCTGAGTCTTGTTGTACTCCGCAATCTGCGTTCATTGCTGTTATGCCCTTGTGTGACGAACGTTATTATCCACGGAGTTGCCAGTTCCACACAGTGTAACATTGTCATCGAGCACACCAGAGTTGACGGGAACTCTTCAATGACCTCACACCTTCCCATTCCTCACTATTTCTAATAGTGGAGTGAACTTATCATATTGGCTGCCCCAGTGAGGCTTTTGAAAGAATTACGCCATCAACCCCACCCGAGTTACCCCGCGATCAGCAGTTCCATGCCCCAAGCCTGGCAATTCCACTCGTTCAACAGCTCCAGTTTCCACCATTCTACAAAAGCCATGATGACCAACTATGCCAAGCCCATGCCTGCTCGTTATGATGACACTGCACCCCACTTCGACTCTAGCCAACCCTGCCACCTCATGCGTTATTTCAACGAACTTGAGTTGTGTTCAGTGAAGCCAGAATCAATTCTGCGCAGCAAAAGAAGGCATATGCACTACAATATCTCCACGACACAGAGTACGATCTATGGAAAGGAGTCGAAACTTACGACGCAGCATCTACATATGAGGAGTTCAAAGCATCAGTCATCATGCTATACGCCAGAGTAATCAATGAGCACGAGCACACTCAGTCGGATTTGGATCGACTAGTGGAAGAGACTTTCCAGCTCGGAATCAAATCTGCAGAAGAACTATGCAGCTACTACCAGCGATTTTTAGTGATCACTAGGTATCTCATTAGGAATGGATGACTCACAATGTGCCAGCAATGCGAATACTTCTTCAAGGGATTCCAAGTCTGTGTCAGAATAGAAATGTATCACTACATGCAAAGCCACTACCCGAATGTGCACCGCAATGACCTGTACTCCCTCGAGCAAACCCTAGCAGCTGTGAAAGAAGTCATTCAAGGCTCGTCATTCTACGATAAACTGATCAACAAGCCCACTGCACCCTGTATTGTCAATTCCGCCAACTCCGCAGTGTACCCCGTCAATTCCGCCAACTCCACAGTGTACCCCGCCAATTCCGCAGTCTATCCCACCAACTCCGCGTCAACTCCGCTTGTCAAACCTGAGCCAATAGTTACGCCCAGAATAAAGACAGAAGACATGTTTGGCATGACAGAAAGGATGGTCCAGAGCTCGCTACAGACACAGACCATGCTACAGTTGCTAAACCAGTCAGTTGCGACGAACCAGACTCGTGTGACAGCCCCACGGAATTGTGTGACAGCCCCACGGAATTGTACAACAGCCCCACGGAATTGGTTGCAAGCCATGCCAGCCACTAGTGCCAATGCAGTCCTGCTAGGATCGAGTTCTGGATCACGTCCCTTGATGTTCTATGCACCCCGTGACTACTATCAGGAGCTAACGGCAACAGCAAGTACCATGTCGATGCTAAGTTACGAGACTGCAGCAGTGAACCCCATGGACAATGTTGACGAAGAAATCGAGTGGATGCAGAGTGTTGAATAAATAATGATCTGGAGCGTTGAGTATTGAACTCATAGCTTCATATATTATATTGTTATTTATGAATGCTCACTAAATCACAAATATAATCTGATATTTGTACACTGTTGACACTTTTATAGTGTTTGACAGATATTATAGAGTTTCATCCCAGGAACAGTATGAAATGACAGCGTGTGAGAACATGATGCATGAAACATGCTTCACACGTCAAGTATTGACAGATTGCTGTAGAATGCGCAGCAATATGACACCATGCGCAGCAGGAAGCTGCGCATTACTAGATATAGGTAGATTAGATGTAGTTACATGTGATTCCTGTAACTGTATATAAGCAGCACCCTTTGCACTGCTGAAATACATCTCCTGTTCTATTGCATAGTTGAGCCCTAGCTCCTAAGCATTCCAAACAGTACTCAGTAAGTCCCCTCGCTTACTAAGCCTCGCTCTGCGCTGCTGTTGCTCGTTTCAACAGGTTATGGGCCCCGCATAGATGAAAACCTTGTGCTGTGCATAATACATGTGTCAGCACCCTTTTGTCATAACAAAGGTAAACAAGGGAAGTAATAGATGCACCCGTAGTACTGTTATTATAGTAGTATACATCCAATTTATGTCGCTAATGTGCTATCTCTTGAAGTATGACAGGAATACTTCTTGTTCATCCTAACAAGCCTCTAATGCTTGGGATTTGAGCGACCACCTTGGATGGCGTGACAACAATCACTAGTGTGACACACTTCACCAGTCTCCGGTTCTGCAATATCCAGGTTAATATAAAAAATGTAGTCCTGATTGGTAAATCAATAAATTACCTGGTCTGGTGAACCATTCAAATCACTCGGGTTTAGGGCTGTCCCATGACAGATAAAGGGTCTAGGCTTAATTGCTTAGATCTGGAAAGGTTTTGCACCCCCCTATTGGCCATGAATAATTAAGTGCTTATGTAGGCTGTTTTTGTCGGCATAAAAACGTTCTCCACAATTAAAAATAGTAGTAATTCTGTATAAGGGTCGTGCTGCATGGGACATTGTTCCCTGGTACACACAGACCAGCGATGGGCACTGATTAGCATCCCATCTACATTAGGATGCTCCTTAGTGTCATAATAATAGCTTATTATTATATCTATAAATAGTGGAGGATATTTTTATCGCTGTGGGGAACTTGATGGAGCCCCCAAGCACTCCTGAAGGGCTGGATCCCCTTCTGGCGATGAATTATAGCACATTATGACAAAAAAAAAAAAAAAAAAAAGCAAACTACCATGTTTACGCACATGCTCAGGCATTTATCGCGGGAGAATAAAATCGAAAACTCGATGTCCATACCTTTGTTCTGAGCAACGAAAGTCTTTCCAGACTGTTGCTTACCTTCTCTCTTACAGAACAAACTCAATTCAAACAAACCAACCAACACCTTTTTATAACACAAATGTCTTTCACCTCCAACACCGCTTCTTCCTCTACCTCTGCTGGATCCTCCAGCAACAAATACATCACTGCCGGTACCCCTGGCACCAAATCTGACTCCTCTTCTCACAAGGTTGCTAAAGCTGGGTTTACCAGCTCCATTTTTATCAACACCTTGCAATCCACTAGCAAGGGTCCCACTGCCCCTATTAGGACGTCCACCAAAAAATCTCTTTGGTACAAGGAAGTCCAGGAAGACCTGGAAAATCGCAGGAAGCGCATCGCTGATGCACAACTTTCTGTTTGGAAATGTCGTCAAGAATTAGACGATGAAGCAGCTAAATTAGCCAGTGAGGATGCTCTGGTTGATGAAATTTTCAATGACATTTGGAAATTCCAAGCAGGTTGCCTTCAAAAGGTGAATTATGGAAAAAATGTTTTTAACATTGTGACTGGAGAAATGAAATCGGCCCAAAAGGCTGATAAGGGGAAAGGAAAGGAAAAATCGGTTTCATATGCCGATGTGGCAAAAGCGGGCCTGTCCACTAAAAACAAGGCAGGTGCTACCTTCTCTCTGCGTCCAAAGAATCAACTAAATTGGCCAACTTCAGAAGAAGTTAGGACATGGTTCTTCAACCTTGGTGGAAAGGCGGAGGACTGGACGTCGGAACAGGTGGAGATACCAGCCACTCCAAAGAGAAATAGCAGGTCTGGAAATGAAGTCTGGGACCATGCTAAGGAGTGGTCGAAAATTGGGAAAGTAAAAATACTGCCCAATAAATATCACAGTGATTCTGTTTTAGAGGAAAGCAGAACCACTAAAATAAATAAATAAATTTCCACCATGCACCAAGCTATCCACCAGGAAATGGAGGATAAAAAATGGGTTGAGGATCTTATAGAAAGTATCCAAGAAACCGTTAATAACTTGAATCAAGAGGAGGAGAGATTAAAAAGCTTTAAAAAGAAAGCTAAAAAATTGCGCCAGAAGGAATGCAAAGCCAAGAGAGAGTTGGCTGAGCGACCAAAACAACCACCCAAGACTCACAAGTTATATATACTTGATGAGGAAATATACAGTTCCGACTATTCACATCCTTCTTTGAATGATAGCGAATACTCTTCCTTGATTAAAGCTAGAAGGAATGAAGAGCTTGAACAAGGAGAGTTCATTATAGTAGAACTCAAGGGAAGGGATGGACTTATCCACCCTTGGGTTCATACTGTTGAAAGTCCTGTATGGTCGAAAATTGGTTATTGCTATCTGGCAGCAATTAAAACCCGTGCATTGGCTCAATATCAATGGCCACAATACATTGATATCAAAGAATTGGCTTCATATTCAAAGTCAATTAGGAAGAGAGTCAACTTCCACTTACACAAAATTAATGGTGATCAGTCTAGTTGCCATCGTCACCTAGTCATCAATCCAAGAGCCCAGACAGGCTGGATGGAAATTGATAATCTTGCTAGAGCAGCAAGTGTCGATATAATCATTGGAGGAGAAGATGACTTATCCAAATTCCAACGCTTACTGGAAGCAATAATTGGAATGAATGGTCAGCAGCTATCAAAGCTGCTCTGCAGTATAAAGGTCTTTGGCAGTATGTTCTTGGCAACAGGATCAAGCCACAGCTTACAGAAGCTGAGAAAACTGCAGAAACAGCTGATAGCACCTCTGCAACTGAGCTTCGTTGCATTAAAGAGAAAAAGGAAGCTTGGGATGACTACTGTGACAACGATGACAAGGCATTGGGATTAATAACCATGAAAATCTCACTGTCTTTAAGACACCTCATTAAACCATGGTCAAACTCTACCTTCATTGCATTGCAGGAAACGTTTGGCAAGCCAGGAGCAGCTGGCATTTTTGTTGATTTTTCAAAAGTAATACATTGGAAGATCAACACCAATAAATTGACAGAGTCAGTCAATGAGCTATTGACAACAGCTAATCGACTTTCTGTCAATGGCTTCACATTCCCCAACAATATGCTAGCAATGGTAGTGTTAGCATCTTTGCCACATGGATGGGACAGCATCTCATCTAGTGTATTATTAATGACAAAAGCAAGTGATTTGAAACTTGCTGATATTCTTCCAAAGATAGAGGAAGAATCCCAAAGGCGAAAAACGTCTTCTGGGGGGGTAGTTCACACTGCTAGAGTGAAGCTTCCCAAAGGCCCTAACAGGCCTAATTGGAATCAACAAAATTCTGGTCCTAGTAACCAGAATAACTACAAACCTGGTTTTAATAACCAGAATTCGTACTCTTTGAATCAAAATAAAGGGAAATGGACGATACCAGGACTGTCTTCCAGACCCTCTAACACTGGCAAACCTCAGTTCTTGTCCAATCAAGAAAGGAACAAGATCAACCGTGATAATAAAAAGAAAAAGAAGGCCTTTTTATTAGAACAACAACAAAAGAGTAATGTTGGGGACACCAGGAAAGCGAATACACCTAGATTCGCTCACTTAGTAGACAGGATAAATCCTGCTCTACCCTTGATTTGAAGGATGGCACCATTAGCGCCAAATCTACAGCAACTGAAAGATCAAGGATATTCAGTTGCAGATAATGTAGAAATGCAAATGGTGGTTGATCCAATTGCAGAAAACTGTTTCAGAGTCCTAGATGAAAGGGCTGACATTGAAATGGACAATACATCAGATACAGTCTCCTTAGGTGAAGACTTTTATGACACAGCTGATGGGGAATATCAGTACGTAAATCTTTCTACTCAAAAGTTCTTCTCTGATAAAAAATCAGTGAGGACTATCAAGACGAGCCCAATTATGAGGCATCTTGATTTCAAAGGTAACAATGTAGATAGTAGTATTTGTACTACTTTAAAAAGTGATCAATATATCGCTTTAGTTGCCTCCATTCCAAAAATGAGTAGTAAGATAAATGTGTGTGGTTGTGACAAGTGTAAGGAATTTGAGTCCAAAGGAACTCCATGGATGATTAATTCAGGAGCATCGATCCACATAACTCCTGAAATCAAAGATTTCTCTGAATATCATCCCTTCAAAGTTTCACAGCCTGTATTTACAGCTGATAGACGATCTCAAGTAGCAATACTTGGAGAAGGAACTGTGTTCCTACAGGTAGAAACCGCGCATAAACATAAACATGTTATAAAACTTGAAAAAGTTTGCTATATGCCTGCAGCTAGTGTCAGACTTATATCATCTGGACAACTAAAGCTACAAGGCTTTCATGAAAAATCGGACAAGTATAGTACTATATTTTCACTAAAAACTGGGCAACCATTTATAATGGCATATCCTAGACATATAGGAGATCCCATTCATTGGATTTTGACTGAAATAGTCCATCCAATGGTAAAAATGGCTGAACCTTCAGTTCATATAGTGGATTATAACATTTGGCATTGAAGATTGGGTCACCCATCTAAAAATGTATTAAAACATGTCTTCGATCATACAAAAGGGTTTGACAAATTATCTATACCATCAACAGATACAATTTGTCCTGGATATGCACAAGGAAAGATGCATAATAAATCTTTTCCTACATCAATCAAGCAAGCTTCAAAGCCACTTGAATTGATTCATGCAGACTTATTAGAATTGCCTATGGAATCTTATCATCGAAAGAAATGGTGTCTTATGATACTAGATGATTATTCTTCATATGCTTATATGGCACTTCTTCGAACTAAATCAGAAACATTCACTGCTTTCAAGAGTTATGTAGAACTCATGGAAAATCAATATAGCAGCAGAGTTAAACGTTTCAGATCAGATCGAGGGGGGGAATTCAAGTCACATGAATTTAGCAGGTTTCTTGCTTCAAAAGGAATCTTTAGAGAACAAAGTGCACCTCACATACACCAACAAAATGGTCATGCTGAATGATTAAATGATACTATACTTGAAAAAGCAGAAAGCATGAGATTAGAATCTTCCTGCCCAAAATCATGGTGGGAATTTGCTTTTGAAACTGCTATTCATGTATACAATCACACACCATTACGAAGGACAAATTGGTCTACACCCTATGAAAACATGACAGGTGAAAAACCTGATGTTCATTACCTTAAAGTGTTTGGTTGTCAAGCTTGGGTTTACATACCTAAAGAAATTCGTAAAGATAAGCTGTCACCAAGATCTGAACCAATGACCTTTATTGGTTATGACATAGGATCTAAAGCTTATAAATTTATGAAGAAAGATAACTCTATATTCATTGGTGTCAAAGCACTATTTAATGAATCAGTATTTCCACGAAAAAGCGAAAATTACAATAAAGATAGACTATTTGAAAGTCCACCAGGTATTAGCCAAAGGGATCAAAATGGACATGAATCTGACTCTGATTCCCAAAACAACAATCATCTCAATAGTGACAACGATGATCCCAAACCATATAAACCATCATTCAATCATGATCTTACACCTGATGAAGAGCAGAATTCATCTCATGACAATGATGATATAGAGCCTAATAAGAATGGTGGAGAACAGGATTTACCTGTCAGACCTGATGTTTGAGGATCAAGTGAAAACAGATCTGAAGAGAATTCCAGTAGACGGCCTGGGACACAACATCATGCACCACCAGATATCAGAAGAACACAAAAAGAGAAGATGGTTACAGGAAGACAATCCCAAAAACAACCTGAACCTATTCCCTTCCCACTTTGCCGAAGTACTAGAGAAAGGAAACCAGTTTATAAAGAGGGTAACATTTATGGAAAGAAAACTCCTCTTGAAATTGAAAAACAACTGGAAAAGAATCCTTTCAATGAGTCTGAAGACTCTGATAGTCAAAAAGACACTTCAAGCGAAATATCAGATGAATCTGATCCTGGTACTACTCAGGATAAAGGCATTTCAGATATAGATATGCTGCTTGATCAATTACAAAAAGAGGGAGGAAGGAAATTTATCAATTTCCTACTCTCAAAAGCAGTATTACCTAAATCTGATATCCCTGTTCATTTTAGGGACGTGTTAAAAATTAAAGAATCTGATCCTAAAGCTTTTCAAGAATGGATTAGAGCTATGGATGATGAGATTGAAGCTCTATTCAAACAAGATGTTTGGGAGTTAGTTGATGGTCCAAAAGATCATAAACCTGTGAAGTGTAGATGGGTTTACAATATTAAAAGTGATGGTCGAAAACGTGCTCGACTTGTTGCTAAAGGATTTTCACAAATACCTGGCATAGATTATGATGACACCTTTTCTCCTGTTGCACAATTTGAAACAGTGAGATTACTTCTGGCTTCAGCAGCACTCAAGAATTGGGAAATCGAGGTGCTAGATGTTAAAACAGCTTTCCTATATGGAAATCTTGATGAAGAGATTTACATGGAACAGCCAGAAGGTTTTGTCACAAAAGGACAAGAGGGAAAAGTCTATAGATTAAAAAAGGCCCTATATGGTCTTAAACAAGCATCATATGCTTGGAATAAACAAGCTGATAAAAGCTTGAAATCCTTAGGATTCAAAAGATGTCTTTCGGATACAGGAGTTTATATCCTTAATAAACAAGGATCAATAATAGTTGTCATACTATATGTTGACGACGTACTATTTCTGGGAAATGACAAAAGACTCTTATTAGACAAAAAGAGCAAGTTCATGAAAATATGGGAATGTAGAGACTTAGGACAAGTTTCTGAATATCTAGGGATGAAGATATCTCGAGATAGACCAAATCAATTACTTATAATTGATCAAATAGACTATGCTAAGAAAGTTGTAAAGCGTTTTGGTCAAGAAAATGCTAAACCTGCTAGAACACCATTACCAGCAGGATATGTTCCTAAACCAAATGAAGGAACAGCAACTTCTGAGCAAAGAAGTTATTATCAATCCATAATTGGATCATTATTATATTTAACTCTTGGAACACGTCCAGATATTGCATTTGCAGTAATAATGATGTCGCAATTTATGGTTAATCCTTCTGAAGAGCATATCCAGAAGGCATTATACATAATCAAATATGTTGCCACCAACATTAATGGCAAAATAGTGTATAATGGAACGAACCATGAAGGTTTCATTGCATATTGCGATGCAGACTGGGCAGGTGACCAGATTAATAGAAGATCAGTCACCGGATATATAGTAAAACTAGCTGGAGGACCAGTTAGTTGGGTTTCAAGGAAACAAAAGACAGTTGCTCTATCATCCACAGAAGCAGAATACATGAGTCTGTCTGATACATCGAGACAGATAGTCTGGATAGAGTCTTTATTCCATGAAATTGGAAAGACTATAGAAATGATTCAATTAGGAGTAGATAATCAAGGAGCAATCTTTTTAGCTTCTAATCCTGCTCAAGAGTATAGATCTAAACACATAGATATCCACTACCACTATGTTAGAGAATGCATAGAGGAAGGAAAAGTGGAACTTGTGTATATTCCCACAAATCAGCAACTTGCTGATATCTTGACTAAAAATTTGTCTTTTGATAAATTCACAAAGTTAAGATCTGAAATTGGATTAGTGATTTCTCAGCATGGGGGAGTGTTGAATAAATAATGATCTGGAGCGTTGAGTATTGAACTCATAGCTTCATATATTATATCATTATTTATGAATGCTCACTAAATCACAAATATAATCTGATATTTGTACACTGTTGACACTTTTATAGTGTTTGACAGATATTATAGAGTTTCATCCCAGGAACAGTATGAAATGACAGTGTGTGAGAACACGATGCATGAAACATGCTTCACACATCAAGTATTGACAGATTGCTGTAGAATGTGCAGCAATATGACACCATGTGCAGCAGGAAGCTGCGCATTACTAGATATAGGTAGATTAGATGTAGTTACATGTGATTCCTGTAACTGTATATAAGCAGCACCCTTTGCACTGCTGAAATACATCTCCTGTTCCATTGCATAGTTGAGCCCTAGCTCCTAAGCATTCCAAACAGTACTCAGTAAGTCCCCTCGCTTACTAAGCCTTGCTCTGCACTGCCGTTGCTCGTTTCAACACAGAGGACCCTTCTAGCATTGCAAGCAAAGAAAAAGGTAGTATCTGATGGAGTAGAGAGCCCCCTATGAGCGAAAGGAACAGAATTGCGACCACCAGCATCAGCACCAGCACCAGCACCAATGCCAATGCCAGAACCAACCCTGCCCATACCCCGTGGACCACTCAGATTTGTCGAAACATGCAAGGAGAAGCACCAGGATTTTCAGTAAGCCTCAAGGAAGTGATCGGACATCATAGAGAGGAAACCACAATCAAGCCGGTCCAGCAGAAGCCCAGTGAATTAGAAACCAGTACCCCATCAACCAGCACCAGCCACCACAAGACAGATTCCAACATTTCAGCATCAACCCTGCCAGCCTCCGTCCTCGGTAGTCAGCCCATCAAGTTCAGTCCACCATCAAGTCCCACGATTTCGCAAATTTCAGTCGAGTTGCCAGCAGTCAGGTCGTCAGTAGCAGCCGCCAAGTCCCCAGAAGCAAATATAGTCAAGCCTAGTTGCCCCATCGAACCCCGTCACACTCCAGTCGATTCCGCCCCAACTCTGACACATCGAGAACAGAACATTAGACATCCCGTGCCAGTCACACAAGTATCATGCCACCGCTGTCATTCTGCTTGCCACCTATGGGCAACATGGACCAATGATGAAGACATCAGCAGCAATAGCGACAGTGATGACAATTCAGTAATCGATGAGTGGCCAGATATAGATGATGATCCCAACCCAGGAGGCAGCTACTGAAGACAGACGACATGAAATTCTGCAATATACCCAGTACATAGCCATGCCTTTCACCATTTTCATTTGTCAAGATTCTATTTTCATTTCATTTTGACCACCAGCAATCAACTAGCCAGCTCCTTCATGTGACTGACTGAGGACAGTCAGATTTTTAAGTGGGGGGGAGATGATGAGCATCATGCCGAGGTAAGGGTGTAGAGGAGTCATCCGCAGGTATTCCGCAATAGCAATGAGCAACTCCGCGCAATTCTGTGCAATTCCGTGCAACTCCGCATTTTTCTGTGGTAAGGCAAGCATCACCCACACTCAACAAGCAAGTCGCCTCCCACATATGCCATCCATACCCCACACCAGTCAGTCATTTGCACCTGAAGTCAGCACCCCATCAGCCAAGTCACATGAAAATTGTCAGCCGGCACAGCTTAGTTCACCGGAGAAGGGACTGTGCCATCAAGCCATATCCGCATTAGGAAGATCTACAGTCCAAGATCCAAGAGACATGTCATCCATAGCAATGCACCAACACAGCGGAATAGGACCCTAGTGGATGAATAAAGCCATTGGCCGACAATCAGATACAGTATAGACTAGTCAGGTTGTGGAAAATAGAGAACAGGGACATGTCAAGCCAGATGAATCCCGGAGTTGCCACACACGGCAATCAGGCATGTCTATTTCAAGTATTCAACTCTATTAGCGTCCTGCATCGGGTTGTGATACTGGTTCTCACTGCAGTGCTCCTATACCACCATCACATCCCTCAGCTAGCCCCATTGCACGAAGACCTTCAAGACGGATTTGGATATGCAGTTGCGAGGTGAAAATTTGACAAGTGTTTCTTCATTAGTTAGAGTAGGAAATCATATATAAGGCCCATGTACAACACAGAGAAGCATAATATAGTACACCCCAGCTCTCGAGTCTTGTCCTTTAAGCTACGGTCTCTTCTGTTCATTTGTGCCTCTGAGTCTTGTCGTACTCCATGATCCACATTCATCACTGTTACACCCTTGTGTGACAAACGTTATTATCCGTGGAGTTGCCAGTTCCATGCAGTGTAACATTGTCATTGAGCACACTGGAGTTGACGGGAACTCTTCAATGACCTCACACCTTCCCATTCCTCGCTATTTCTAATAGCGGAGTGAACCTATCATCAGCCAACTGTTATTGTTATTATCAGTGGAACGCCTATGACATGCATGGAGCTGTGGCTTTACATGTGATTAAGGATCTTCAACTCACCACACTTCCAATCAACTAAAGTCTGTTCACGCATGATCATGCATTGTTGTTTCTGGCTGTTTAATGAGCAAAAATGAGTGTTTGGATGCAAAATGAGTCATGCATGAATTCATGCGTGTGTGATCATGCGTGATCATGCATGAGTGTGAGTGGATCATGTGTGATCATGCATGAGTGTGAGTGGATCACATGTGATCATGTGTGAACACACCTATTTTAATGGTTTTTGTCCAATTCGATGACACATAGCTTTAACAAGAATGCATGGTGTCTTGCATGCCTCAACCATCATTGTGAACTCCTTTGTATGTCTGACATGCAAGCTGTGTTCATAAACGGTGATGAGCATCGTTCCAAGCTAGGGGTGTAGAGGAGTCTTCCACAGGTCTTCCGCAGGTCATACGAGCAATTCCGCACAACTCCGCGATTTTCCGCAATTTCCCATGGTAAGGAAAGCGTCGCCCATGACCAATGATCAAGTTGTATCCCACGTATGCCATCCAGACCCAGTGCCAATCGGTCATTTGCACCCGATATCATCACTCTATTGGCCAAGTTGCAGGAAAATCGTCAGCTGGCATAGCTTAGTTCACCGGAGAAGGGACTGCACCATCAAGACATATCTGCATTTGGATGATCTACATTCTACGATCCAAGAGCCATGTCATCCATAGCAATGCACCAACGCAGTGGAATAGGACCCTAGTGGACAAATAAAGCCATCAGCCAATGATCAGATATGGTATAGACTAGTCAGGTCTGCAGAATATTGAGAACAGGGCCATGTCAAGTCAGATGAACCCCGGAGTTGCTGTGCACAGCAATCAGGCAAGTCTATTTCAATCCAATGAGTCTATTAGCATCCTGCACAGGATTGTGATATTGGTTCTCACCATGGCACTTGTATTCCACCATTGTGTCCCTCAGCTAGCCCCATCGTGTGAAGACCTTCAAGACGGATTTGGATACACAGTTGCGAGGTGAAAATTTTACAAGTGTTACTTCAATAGTTAGAGAGAAAACATATATAAAGTCCCTGTACAGTACAATAAAAAATTAAGAAACCACAGTCCAGAATACAGTATCCCTTCGAGCCTCAGCCTTTAGTCTTGCCCTCCTTGTCTCATTCATGTCTCGAGTCTTGTTGCACTCTGCATCCCACATTTGCCATTGTTACGCACTTGTGTGCTTAAGCATGATTATCCACGAACTCCGCAATTCTGCGCATAGTAGCATTGTCACGGAGTGCTCTGGAGTTGACAGGAATCCTTTCATGACCTCACACCTTCCTGTCCCTCGCTATTTCCAATAGTGGGGAGAACTTATCAATGGCATGGGTCAAAACCATACAGATGCTGAGTGAGAGGCACAAGGCAAGTATTCATGTTGAGTACATTATAATGAAGCAAAGCTGAAATAAATATGTTGAGTGCACTCAAATTGTCCTCCTATGGCTGGGAAACCAAAACAAAATATGGTTCCACACCTTTTGAAATGTACTCATGTTGCACCTGAGGTTAGAGCTCATGCACAAGCTGCAAGAACTGATGAATTACATCAAGTTGCACACTCAGTGAGCTGGCCTCATGGATCACAGGCACTGTTCATCTCAGGATTATCTACACCTTCAACACTATCCCTGCTCCCCAGTCCTCTTCTCCTGTCTGTGCCACCACCTAAATGACAACGAACATTGAGCTTCAACCATGACTGTGACCTGGAATGCTCACTGGCTCCAAACACTGCTGGTATACAGTGGACCATGGATCTCCAACAGGAGTTTGGAGATGATATTTGTAGGCTAATAATTGCAATCTGGGCATCATGGAATACTGCACAAAATCCACAGTTGCGGTTATTCATGAAAAAACGGGTACCTGGTTCAATTATTCCAGATCATCGAACATTATCTGGGACAATACTTGATCGTGAGGCCAGGAAGGTAGAGGAGAAGCTCCAGGTGAAACATTGAGGGATGAAAGCAACATTTCAGACAGATGCATGGAAGAATAAAGCTAAACAGTCAATTATTGCAACAATGGTCACTGTTAACTCTGAGGTGAGCTTTCCATGTCCCTCTCACCAAAGTTTCTTTTGATACAAGCTTTCTAGCCATATTTAATGCAGACTCATGATGTCTCAGCAGAGCCAAAGACTGGTGAAACACTTTTGGACATTGTAACTAAGGATATACAATGGAGCCAAGATACTTATGGAATCATGGTCATTGCAGTTTGTTCTGATGATGGAGGTGATGTGCGAAGGATGCAAAGGCTGCTGCAGGCACAGAAACTGTGGCTTATTGTCGTCCTCTGCTGGGCACATCAAATTAATTTGATAGTCGGGGATTATCTAAGTCTTGAGGTTAATTTTCTAGGTTGTGTTCCAAAGGCACTTGAGGTCATCAAGTGGATGAATAGTCATAGTCATGCTCTGGGCATCTTTTGGTGAGAGCAAAAGTTAATGGCAAACAACAAAGTTCTAGCACTTGTCCTTCCTGTCATCACATGATGGACAGCACACTATCTATCCCTTCGCCATCTTCTTGAAGTCTCAATTCCAATGAGAGCTACCTGGATGGAGTATGAAGATGATATGCTCAACTGCACTGGACAGAGAGCTGAGGCACAGAACAAAGCTTACTCAATCAAAGTGATTATCGAGGATCAGTCCTTTTGGATCCATGTCAAAAAGTAAGTTTAATCAACATCATATGACTCAATAAGACAATTAATTATTGTATAAAGAACATGTAGTCATTTGGAGCCACTTGCAATTGCTGCCAATATAACCCAAGGATCAAATACCCGACTCTACCATGTACTTACAACTCTTGCTAACCTCTACCAGATATATTCCAACACTTTGAGCCTTGAAGAAGAAGTCCGAGACACAGTCCTCAATAGCCTTGAGAAGCGATGGGCAGCTGCTGACCAGGACCCCTTCATTGCAGCTATTGTACTCAATCCATTTCTTTGGGGGAAGTGCTTGTCATGTCATCATGTAGTTCTAACGAAGATTGGTTTATGTAACATGCTGAAAAGGCTTCATTGTCAAGTCTTTGGTAGCAACACTGACATGTACTTTCAAGCTGCTTTCATGGATTATTATGATGAATGTGAGGAGTTTTCTTCTGAATATATGAATGAGGAAACATGGAAGGATATTGCAAAACAGGAGGTGAGTAACAGTTGGCTATATGTCATGTCAATTGTATAAACAGTTGAACAGGGACATGAGGTGGATCCTGTCTGCATCTGGGAGGGGATCAATACACATGAAGAAACAGGCCATAACCGGCTCACATTGTTGGCAGTTCATATTCTCAGTGTCATCGCAAATTCTGCTGGTTGTGAACATGCTTTCAGCCATATGGGCCTTATTCACACAACAATCCACAGTAAGCTGGGTGTTGAAAAGGTTTGGAAAACTGCAGTAGTTGGCATGGACATCAAATGATCGCATATTGAAGCAGGCTTGCTTCACCCATGGGAGGGGTGAAATTTTGTTCTTCCCCAGGAAGATGTTACAATTTCTTTCTCTAACACTTGCTTGTTACAACAGCCTTTCTTCACTTCATCACTACACCCTGTTACTTGTTTCATCTACCTGTTTCACCCCTTGTTTCACTTCCTTTTATACTTCCCCATTGTCCTCCAGACAGTATATAAACCTGCACATGTACCATAGTTCTCTAGTTCCAACTTAGTTGAGTATTGCTCTCAATTGAACAATCCTCTTGCTCTTGCCTTCCACAACCACTCGAGCTACCCTTCTCATTGTCTAGTACAGCATTGAGGTCTACTTTGTCCATTGACTGGGATTAGACCAAGACTCTAGTCATCACTGTTGACCCTGTAATGAACCGAGGGCATCAACCTTAACACAAGTTGGAACTCACCAAACTGCTTAGTGCATCGCCACTAGCCAGACAACATAGATCTGAAACAACCCGACACCAGACTCTCTAGCCAGAGACCACCAAACGATTCCTTCCTCTTTAAAGGAACATATTACCTAGAAGGACAAGAGCTCTTTTTCTTGACACTACATAAGCATTGGGAATTTCGAGGAGTAGGAAAGAAACAGAATACCCCAGTATCCAATGAATACTTTGAAGGGGATTATACCAAAGGAGATGAAAACTCACTACCTGGAAAACTTTGGGTTGAGTGGAGAAACGAACAAAAGGAACCAGAAGAAGAACCAGAACTATACTTCAAAAGACCCAAAGAGACTCTTTGGTGGGAAGAATACTGCAATGCCAAATTTGATTTCGACGGAACCAATCCATACTATGCTCTCCCTGAAAGGGCTATAGCCAGGTGGAACACCTTTTTAGAACAGAAACAGATTGAATATGAACTAGGAAACCAGAAACCCAAAACAGATGCCAAAACAGACACAAAACAAATGGCAACCAACACTGAAACCGCTGACACCCCAAGGGGAGATATCAAACCAGTTTCAGCACAAATCTTCACAGGAGATCAGACCGAAGCTAGATCATTCATCAATTGGTTTAGCAACTTCTTCACCATAAACACCCACAATTATGAGGGAAAACATGAGAAGAAAATAAGATATGTCTTCCAATGCTTGGGAAAGGAACTGGATGACTGGAAAGAGATAATCTGTGATCAGCTGGATGAAAAAAATGGACTTACCTGGGAGAATTATGACACCTTTGTCAAACGATTCCTTGAAGATTGGGGAGAAGTAAACACAGCAGTCAGGGTGCTGAATGAGCTCACCAAATTACGAGTTGGAGGAGAGATCACCATCCCAATTTATATCCGAAAATTCAGAATGCTCATAGGATCCTCTGGACTAACTGGAATCACTGCCCAACTACAGGCCTTGGTTTGAGGCCTACCAACTACCATTGCTGCTAAAATTCTCAAAGGACAAAGCAACTTTAAGGCTATCACAGACACCTGCAGAAAGGCAGAACAACTCAATGCAGCATGGGAAATGATGAAAGTGCTAGGAAAGTCTGAAACAGGACATCGATTCAATAAAACAGGAGGATCTAAAACTGTTAATGCCATGCCAACCAAATGTTTAACTGATGGACAATGAGAAGAATACATGCGCTCTGGGAAGTGTTTCAAATGCGGAACCATTGGTCACTTATCCCGAAACTGTGCAAAGAAAGACACCACAAAGAATCCATCTCCTTCAGAACAATTCACCAGAACAATTACTGAGAATAATGATGCCAAGAAAGTTTGCGCAATGATTGCAGCACTCAGCACTGAGGAACAAGACACTCTCCACACCGACCTCAAAACTGAGGGTTTTTAAAGTGGAGGAACCTCCACAAATGATTATGGACAGTTAGCACTCGACTCTGTAATAGTAAGATCAAATAATAACCAATGACTCTCAATAACTGTCCAATTGCCCAAATTACCTGCTGAAATATCTGCCCTTGTTGACTGTGGAGCAGAAGGAAACTTCATCAATGAAACCATAACAAAAACACTAAACAAAGAAGCATTAACTCGACCAATACGAGTTAAGAATGCCGATGGAACAGTTAATCTAAACAGAATGATCACACATAAAGTCAGAATCCCATACCACATTGGAAATCAGCAAATCAAGACAAACTTCCTGATCACCAAACTAGGAGACCAGAAACTTATACTTGGACTCCCCTGGTTAGAAAAACACAATCCAGCAATAAATTGGAAAGAACAGACCCTTCTGTTTGACCATCTAACCCCAGAAAAACCAATAAGACGAATAGTGAAGAACTTGGATCAGGAAATTAATGAATACTGGATCAGGGTTAAAACTTCCACATCACAAGCACTAGAACATTCACTATGCAAGGAAGCATTGACAACTCTACCAGACAAATACCAGGAGTGGAAATCTACCTTTGAAAAAACAGCTTCAGAACAATTCCCAATTAGGCGCACATGGGACCATGCAATCAATCTCAAAAATGGATTTACCCTGAAAGTCAGCAAGATCTATCCACTATCAATAAAAGAACAATCATACAAATGGATCACCGAACAGCTGGCTAAAGGATATATTAGACCATCAAAATCCCCACAGGCCTTGCCATTCTTCTTCATTGCAAAGAAAGAAAGTGGAGTGCTCCAACCATGCCAAGACTACTGATACCTAAATGAATGGATGATAAAAAATGCGTACCCACTACCACTGATCTCCAATCTAATGACCAAACTATCTGGCACCCAATATTTTACAAAGCTAGATCTCCGATGGGGTTACAATAACGTCTGAATAAAGGAGGGAGACGAATGGAAGGCAGCCTTCATAACCAACAAAGGATTATATGAACCAACTGTCATGTTCTTCAGTTTATGCAATTCCCCATCCACCTTCCAGACAATGATGAATGAATACTTCCAAGATATGATCAACAAAGGATGGCTGATCATCTACATGGACAACATTCTAATATGCAGAACAATGATCACAGATTTAGAAACCCAGACAAAACGCGTCCTAAAATGGCTGAAAGAGAATGACTTATTCCTCAAACTCGAAAAATGCAAGTTTTGCACTCAGGAAATCAAATTCCTCGGAATGATAATCAGACCTGGGGAGATAACAATGGACCCAATCAAACTAGCAGGAATAGCAGACTGGCCAACACCAACAATGGTCAAACAAGTACGATCCTTCTTGGGATTTGGAAACTTCTACTGGCAATTCATTGAAAATTTTGCAACTCTTGCTCAACCACTTATTGATCTCACAAAGAAGAATGAAATGTTCCTCTGGACACCAGAAAGACAGATAGCATTTAATGACCTGAAACACTGATTTACAACTGCCCCAGTACTTTGAATGCCAGATATCACCCGACCATTCATCCTGCAAACCGATGCCTCAAATAAAGCGACAGGAGCAGTATTGAAACAAGCTGATGAAGCAGGACTCCTACACCCTTGTGGCTTCATCTTGCATGCCCTAACAACAGCAGAACAGAACTATCAGATTTACAACAGAGAGTTACTAGCAATTGTCAAAGGACTTGCAGCATGGTGACACTTCCTTCATGGATCACCCCATACCACCATCATTCACTGCGACCATAAGAACCTATCCTTTTATTGAACACCACAATGCCTTACCCCCAGACAAGCAAGATGGTCTTCCTTCTTAAGCGAATTTGATCTTCAAATAGAACATGTCCCAGGAACTAAAATGTTTGAAGCAGATGCCTTATCTCGACGACCAGACCACATTGGAACTGATGATACCCTGGAAGAAACCACTGTGCTACCACCTGAACAATTCATCAGACTCATAGCAGATGACCTAGCAGAAAAATTGTGCAAAGGCATGACCAAGGACGACTTTGGACAAATACTAGTTGAAGTAATCCAGAATCATTGTGCACCAATAAAATCGAAGCTCCAAGACTGGACGTACTCCAACCACATTGTGCATTATCAAGGGAAAGTATATGTCCCAGATCAAGATGGACTACACACCCAGCTCATCAAAATCACACATGAATCACCCACATCCGGACACCCAGGACGATTCAAAACCTTGGAATTACTTAAATGAAACTACTGGTGGCCTGGGATGAACAAACATACTCGAGAATGGATTGAAGGGTGTGCGCTTTGCCAGCAAATGAAAGTTAACACCCATCCAAACACCCCTGCCCTATACCCGATCAAATCTAATGCAACTCAACCTTTTCAGCAAGTTACAATCGACTTCATTACAGATCTACCAGTTGCTGATGGCTTTGACTCAATCATGGTCATGGTGGACCATGGCCTTACAAAGGGGGTAACCTTTTCCCCTTGCAACAAAATGATCAACACACTAGAAACTGCGAACCTATACATAAATGAAAACTTCAAATGATTTGGTCTACCTGACATCCTCATATCTGACAGAGGACCACAGTGTCAGGACTGCCCTAGACACAACCTAATGACTCAGAGTGGGGACTTGTTCAGTCCAAAGATGAAACGAGTTGCTCAGAAGCTATGTCTAGTGACAATAGACTATCTAGAGACTTAAGAGTCTCCTACGCTAAACTACGGCCCTTATATACCACTTCCCCTGGTCTGTGCGCAGACAGCACGCAGCTAAAGTCCCTCATGCCGGGATCAATGCGCAGCAGCCGATCTGCGCTCATCTAACCTTCTATGGGGAGATCCTCTCACACCCAACTCCTGGGTTGTCTTCATACGGCCTTCCTATTGTTCAGGACTTCGGCCGATTCCCATGCACGCCATACCGTAGACTCGGTACTCCTCAGCGTTCCCATGTCGCCCCTCAGGCGCCGTGACGCTCATGATTCCTTTCATGGCGTAGGCCCATCATCGGGCCGCAACTCCCGTCGGCACTCGGTCTATCCTTGTAGCCGATGCTGACCTAACCTCCTTCCTTATAGGGACCGCAGTTCTCGTAGACCATCCTCCTAGAGTCCCGTTGCGTAGTTTTGTACATAGACGTTTGAGCTTGATAAAATAGATAAAAAGAAAAGAAAAAGATCTTCCGACTCCTCGTGACCATTCCTTCATAAGTGTCATTGACGTCGTTACTGTAAAGTTTGAAATGAGAGGTATGCTCATAACATCACCCCCCCCTCAAGGCCTCGCGTCCCGAGAGGCTGACGTGGCGGAGTCCACATATCTTGGGTCCTCCTTCATTCTTGCATAGAACGCGGCCAAGCGCGCTTGTTGATTACTGGGCGACAGCCCGAATTGTTCCGAGTCGACGTCCTCGACGTCTTCAATGGTGGTCTTATAGCTGACCAACGGTTTTTTCTGGCGACTTGCGCCCTTAATCCTCCTCTGTCGGTCTTCCTCCGACTCGCTGCTTTCCTTCGCAGCCACTTCCTTCTCCTTTTTTAATATTTTCTTGGCGAGTACCGCCATATCTTTTTCCTGAGCTTTTCGTTCCTCCGCTAGCTCCTCCTCTTCCGTCTTCTGAGGGAAATTAAGCACGGGTTTAGACCGCCCGCCGCGCTCCAGATTTCTGGAGAACGTCCCATCGGTGTCGTCCGGCAGCTCCATGATTGCTGCCCTCTCCCCTTTCCAGTTGCGCCATCTGCGCTCCATATTTTCCAAGTATTTTGGACCAAAACGACCATCTTCCCATCCGAACAACTTTTGTCGATCTTTCCAATGCGTTCCTCGACTTTTCTTGTGCTTGGTGGCACTAGTGGGTTGTTTTGGCGTAGTAGTTTCGGTGTACTGGATATATAGGATCCCATCTTGGATGTTTCTGACGAGTTTGGGAGCATCAGGATTCGCTCTGTGGAACTTTTTTACTATGGCGGGTGCGTTAACGACATTCTTGACTGGTTCCCAAGTGGCTTCCTCCACTGGGTAATTCTTCCACTTCACGAGGTATTCCAGCCTTGCTCCTCCTCTGCCGCTGACTCGACTTTCTAAGATTTCCTCTACTTCGTATTCTCCTTCTCTGGATTCTTCCACCATCTGTGCGTCCTTACGCGCTGCCGCCTTGGTTTGTTGTTTCGGGAAAACCGGTTCCCTATACGGTTTCAGAAGGACTTCATTGAAAACGTTGTAGACCTTCCATGAGGCCGGAATTTTAAGTTTATATGCCGACTCGCCTATTTTAGCGAGTACCTCCAATGGTCCAACGAATTTTCCGTCTAACTTTTTAGTTGCTCGAATAACGGGAAGATGTTCCGTGCTGAGGTAGACTTTATCTCCGGGCTTGTATTCCCTAGCCTCCTGTCGGTGGGTATCGTATCGTTCCTTCATCATTTGCGCTGCTTTTTCTAGCGCTATTTTTGCTTTAGTGTGGACGTCCTCTAGTTCCTTGGCCAACTGTTCGACTGCTACCACTTTTGGTGCGTAGGTGGGGTCGAGACCTTTGTTTGGGTGTCGTCCATAGTTCATGTAGAAGGGGGTAAACCCTGTAGCGGAATGTACGCGATCGTTGTGGCAAAATTGAGCCACTGACAGCCAATCCGACCAATTGTCCTGTCGGTTGTTGACAAAGATAGTTAAGAACTCCTTCAGTTCTTGATTGACTCGCTCCGTCTGTCCGTCTGTCTGTGGGTGGTAGGCCGTTGATTTGTTAGCCTTAATTCCCAACATCCCATATAAGTCCGTCATGAATTTGGAGGCAAATTGAGGGCCTCGGTCGCTAATGATTTTTCTGGGGAGCCCGTGCTCCCTGAAGACGTTGTCCCGGAACAGCACCGCTGTTCCTTGTGAGGTAATATCCGACGTTGTTGGTATAAAATAGGATTTTTTGGTGAAGCGGTCTACAATGACCAGGACCATGTTATTCCCTTTTGACTCTGGTAATGGTCCGACAAAGTCTACTGAAATAATCTCCCATGGTTCCGAGGGTATTTCATTTGGTCGCAGAGGTGCTGCCCGGGCAGTCCTGTCTGGTTTTGCTTTCTGGCATGTCTCACAGCCAGGGATATATCGCTCTATGTCTTTGCGCATGTTAGGCCACCAGAAATTGCGGGTGAGCGATTCTAATGTTTTGGCAATTCCCGAATGGCCCCATGAGTGATGAATGGCAATGATATCCTCGCGTAGTGCTGGTACTGCCGGTACATAAACACGTCCTTGCCAAGTGACTAATCCTTTCTCCAACTTGTATTCTCCTCCCGAGATCTCTAGTCCCTTTACCACCTGAGTTTCCCATTGACGACGGGGAACTTCTCGGATATCCTTGATGATGTCATCTATGGCCCGATCGTCGTCAAATACTCGGACGAATAAATGCTCCTTGAGTAGGATGACACCTTCATTATCGTTTTCTCCTTTACTGTGTCCCGCACGTCGGGACAGTAGGTCGGCCTTGGTATTAGACTTGCCGCTTCGATGTTTGATTATGAAGTTATAGTCCTGCAAGTCAGTTACCCATCTTGCCTGACGCCTGTTAAGGTTCTGCGCTTTTCGGAAATATGTTAAGTTCTGATGATCTGTCAGAACTTCGATAGTCTGCTTTGCTCCTTTAAGGTAATGCGCCCATTCGTAAAAGGCGTGCATTACTGCGAGCATTTCTTTATCGTATATCTCATAATTTCGTTCGGCATCGTTAAGTGACTTTGAAATAAAAGCCACTGGTTTCCACAACCCATCCTCCCTTTGCTGAGACAAGATTCCTCCTATGGCAAAGTCTGAGGCGTCCACCTCCACTCGGAACTGTCCCTCCTCATTGGGGATTCGAAGCACCACTTCCTCTGCTATGGTTGTTTTAAGCCTATCGAAGGCTTCATCTTGCAGCTGTGTCCACAGCCACTCTTCCTTTCCCGTAAGCCATGTCAACGGCTTTGCTAGCTTTGCGAAATCCTTTACAAAGCGTCGGTAGAAATTAACGAAGCCCAGGAACTGTTGGACTTCCTTTTTACACTTGGGTGTCGGCCACTCAGATACTGCTTTGACTTTTGCAGGATCCATTCGTACTGTGTCCTTCCCAATGATGACTCCTAAGAAATCGATTTCGTTTTTATCAAAGAAGCACTTTTCGGGCTTCAGTGATAACTTATGTTCTTCCAGTTTCTCGAGTATTCGATTGACATGTTTTGTATGTTCCTCCTGGTTCTTTGAGAACACCAGGATATCGTCCATGTAGATGACCACCCATCCTTCCGCGATCTCGACTCTGAATATGTCGTTCATCATCGTTTGGAATGTGGCGGGTGAGTTGGTTAAGCCAAAGAACATGACAAGTGGTTCGAACAATCCTCGATTCGTTCTGAAAGCGGCCTTCCACTCGTCTCCCTCTTTTATCCGAACATTGTTATAGCCCCATCTTATATCCATTTTTGAGAATACTTTTGCTTGGGACAACTGATCCACGAGTTCCCCAATTAAGGGCAGAGGGTAACGGTTTTTGACCATCATTTCATTTAGTTTCCTGTAGTCCTGTACAGGTCTGAGTTTCCCGTCTTTCTTTTTAACAAAGAAGAAAGGCGACGCCATTGGTGATTTGCTGGCTTGGATTCGCCCAGAATCCAAGTTTTCCTTCAAGAAGTCGTCCAGCTGCTTTTGTTCGTCTCTATTAAGGGGGTAGATTTTACAGTCTACAGGAGTCGACCCAGGTATGAGCTCAATTGCATGATCCCATCGTCGTCTTGGTGGGAGTTCATCAAAGGTTTCTTTCTCGAATACCTTTCGGTGTTTTAAGTAATGGTGAGGAACCGCTTCCTCCAGCGTTCGTTCTTTTTCTGTTTTGGCCTGTTCCGCAGCTATTTTTGTGGCGGTCGAGGCAAAGGCTCGTATTTGCAGCTCCGGCTCTCCGATATGTATGGCAAGAAGACGTTCTCCTTCTTTTAGATGATATGATATTTCAATCTCGTCTTCGGGTTCTTGTACTGAGGAGGGTTTCCAGCAAGTGCCTGGGCACCGGTTAAATTCCAAGGACTTCTTTTTCCAATTGATGGTTGGATTGTGGTGTTCCAACCAATCATGTCCTAGGAATAGATCCGTTTTGCTGAGTGTAGCAACAGCGCAATCCATTATTTCCTCGTGTGATCCTATGCGTAATTTGAACTGAACAAAATATTCAACACTCCCCGATCCGTTTCGTGTTCCGTCTGCGTTGTATACAGGGATGGGTCGCAAGAGTTTCTTTTTGTTCATTCTATGTTTTTTGACGAATTCTTTGCTTATGCACGAAGCTGTACACCCTGAGTCTAATAGCATAGTTATGTCGGCGGATTGTAGTGTGTCCATAGTGGTTATGGTTCCCTTTAGGTCCAATTCTTGTTTTCCTACTCCTTGTACCACTTTCTCTCTTAAGTGGACCAGGTTCCAAAGGGCGTCTGCTTCTGACAGCTCGTTTAACTGCTTTACAAGTTTTCTATCAACTTCTTTTATTCGTTTTGGCTCTACCCATTGCCTTAGGCACTCAATTGCCATCTGCTCTGATTGCTGCCAGATACGTCTTAGTACCCAAGGGGTAGACCAGGCTTTCAATCGTTTTTCCGGTTTCACGCTCGTTTCCATATTTCTTATACGGTGTATGTTCCCACTGCATTCATAGAGTAAGTTATGCACATCTATTGCAGAATCTATTGGTACTAGTACACCGTTACAAGAATTTGAACTATGAGCCAGTTGAACAGAGCGTTCGTTCACTGGCTGTCTCCAAAATCCGAGACCTCCTCGATTTTGGCACATTCTTCCAGGGTCGTTTCCCCGTTATCTATCATTCGTACCATCCTCTTTCCTTTGTCCTTGGCGGCTTCCTTTTTCCAACACCTTTCTACAGTATGTCCTTTCCTTCCACAGTTACTACATTCCGGTATGGGTTTCCTCCCTCGCGGCAGCGGGCATCGACGACTGTAGTGTCCTTCTTTCTCGCAGTTGTAGCACCATGGCTTGACGTCTCGTTTTTTGTCTACATCCATGGCGTTCGGGTCTTGACTTCTTGACCCGAATGGGGCTGGCGCCTTGTACTGATATTGCGGGCGAGGGTTACTACTTGGAGTCTGCTCTCTATACTCTTGTCGATTTTTTGGAAATCCATATGCCTCGTTGGCTTTCCTATAGGCTCGAGCAAGTGCGGTTACTCGCGTTTGTATTTGAAGTAGAGTAGCGTTATCGGGGAGTCCTCCGTATCGAATTAGGTCTCGTCCTAGAGCTGGGTTGAGATTACTTTGGAACTGAGAGATCAGCGCTTGATCATTCCAGTCCGTGAGTGTAGTGAGGGAGTTGAATTTCACGATGTAATCTTCGACCAACATCGTTCCTTGTCATAGTTTTAGTAAGGCTTCTATCGCCTTTTCCTTTGTTTCTGTCGACATGAAGAACTCGTGCATTTGATTTTTAAAGTCGGTCCAATCCGTGAAGGGAAATTGGTTAACTAAGGGTCTTCGTACCCATGCCCGATTATCTTCCATCGATTCTCCCTCATTTAATTGCTGCCAGTTAAGTTGCGAGTCCCATCCACTGTTGTCTATTTTATCCTGGAACTCCTGTAACGCTTCTTGAAGCGCTTTGAGTTTGACTCCGCTCCAATCCGCTGCTCTATCTCCTTTCCCGCCTTTCATGCGATACAGGCAGATGGAAATCATTCGTTTGGGGTCCACTTCCCTTGACAACATGAAATAGGTTCCCATCTGTCGTAACCATGCATCAACCGTCCTAGGATCCCCCTGGTAATAGTCGGGCATTTCTGCCTTTGTGAGGGGTCCTGGTTCGGGTCGAGAACTTCGTTGGTACTCGTTGATTATGGCGACAAGAGCCTGTCCTGCACTGGTGATGGCTCGTTGCCTATCTTCTTCCTGACGGTGAATTTCGTTTTCCCTTGCTGCTACTGCTGCAGCAGGTTGCGTGTCAGGGAGAGACTCCAAAGTGTCAGTATCCATCCAGTAGTTTCTCCATCCGAGTACAGCGTGATAAGCTTGGGTGACCATTTCTACCGTTAGTCGGAAAGGACCTGCTCCAAGTTTGTAGTGTCCCATGCCTTCTCGATTTAGGCATTCGACGTGGAACCATCCTCTTGTATTGCTGTTATATTTTTCAATATGCAACACAGTTGACTGAGAATAAGATTTCCGAATGATGGTGGTGACATTTTCTTCTCGGAGGTTCTTGTCCCAGTTACATATTTCTTGTAATTGCGGATACGCCGGCCACATGAATTCATCCCAGTAATCCTTTTTAATTAATACCAGGTAACAGTACCCTGGTATGTCTGGGTTGAATCCACTGTTGGCCCAGGACATTTTTGGATAAGGATAGGGGAGCCAAGATTCTTTTTCAACGATTCTTCGCCACTGGTCAATTTCTCGATGCTTGTGAGCATTGTTTGCTCCCTGTGGGTATTCCTCTGATGATAACCAGTCCGCTGCCGTAGGGACTCCGCCATTCCAGTGCGCTGCATCTCCTCCTGCATTGATAACTTTGGCTTTGCTTTCTCCACCAGCTAGTGCTGCCGCTGCGTATGATCGCACTGGTTGCACTACTGGTTTTTGTTCCACAATTGCCGGGTATGATCGTCCGGCTGCTTGGTTTACTGCTTCCTGTACAGTAACCGTAGATCGTAAGTCTACCCGTTTGATAGACGTGGTGGCGAGGGGTCGGTTTTTTATCCGTCGTTTAGATTTTGATTGTCCACCAAAGCGTATGGTCCAGGTGTAGTGAGTAACTTTGTGCAAGTCCACTAACTCATCCCAGGTATATTCAATGTCATCTCGGCGTATTGCTGACTCCTCAATGATGTGGCATCGTCCCGGCCGAATGCTGTCTTGGATTGCGAATACAACTGTATCATCCCGAAGTTCGGGTTCCCAATTGATGATGTCATAAAGGGTAGGCCAAGCAGGCCAATTGAATTTGTCATAGTATTCGGCTTTAAATAGGTACATGTAGCAGTACCCATTTTGCCTCCATTGGTCTGGAGCAATTGGACTTTTTGCCGTGGGTCCAGGCAGATATGCTTTGACGCGGGCTCGCCATCCTAATAACCTGGCTTTGTGATCATTCCAGGTATCTTCCCCTATTTCGGACAGAAAATGATCGAGTCCAATTGGGAGTTTTAACAATGGTTCCGTGAGAAGGCGTTCTGGCGTAGTGGGAAGAATGCGCCCCGGTGGCTTCGTGACAAGTAAGGGATCATATCGAATCCCTTGACGACGTTCTTCGTCCTCTTTTTCTTTTTTCCATTTGGCATATCGGGTGGCTCGTATGTTGCTGTTCATGGCGTGCATCCAGGCGTTCCAGTCCTCGTGCGACATGGTCATGCCTTCATGTGCGTATAATTCCTCTACGTGATGAGCGCATTGAAGCCGCTCGACCGCTACTCGATATCTCATAATAGCCTTGTCTCCATTATTGATCAACATTAACCATTGGTTGTACTTTGAGGATACAAGAGCCAGCCAAATTGGGTTAGAGGTGTCGCCATTGTACTGGTCCTCCAACAGGTTCATGAGAGTCTGGTACTCTCGTTCAGCTTTGCGCATAGCACGCTCTGCCCGTAATACGGCTTTGGTCGCCGCGCGTTCCATCAGAAGGGCCTCCCATGCCTCTTTCTGTTCGAGCTCTTGTTGGAGCTCTCTTTCTCGTAATAACTGTTGCGCCTCGGCGCGTTCTCTCTTCCGCTCATTCTTGCGGTATTGCCAGTACAATCTGACGTGATTATCGTAGCGGCGAACGATGGTATCGCCAATGAAAGTTGGTGTCCTAACAAGGACAGGTTCAATAAAGTCGACCCAGTCCGCCTCGAAGATTTGACCAATCTCCAAGAGTGTCGCCTGGGCGTGGGGGAGGATGTGTTGGAAATAATAATTCATTGTTTTGTATGACGAGGGAAGGTAGGTTTTTCCTGTGAATAAATCTTCAATCAAGATCAGGCCCTCCACTGACTCTTGATCCGTTCTTTCGGCAGTCGGAAATCCGCGCCTGTCGATGATGTCCTTTGGGAAACAAAGGAGTTGTTGTCTGCTGTGTTGTGGGTCCGCAGGCTACTTAGTTATGTGCACCCGGCAATTCGCCTCAATGTCCTTGTGCTCAGTTATCAGCCCGAAATCAGGTAGGGCTGCTGATACAGAGGGTATGAGAGGACTTTGTGTCAGCCTTGATATGCACGATAACCAGTTTATTTCGCTCGTTCCTGAGCTTTTCCGCAATCACAGTATACGTTACCCCGAGCGTGTCTGTGGTCTCCTGCCTACACTGCTCTCGGGCGATCTCGTATTCTCGTCTGTGACTGTTTGGTAGACAGGCCCAACGGGCGAATTGAAGATCTCTCGTTCGAGACCTGGTGACAGTAAAAAGTGTTGTTGTCGATGTCGTCAACGGTCCCGGGATAATCGGGTTACAACCGTCCAAGTGAAACTAGGCCGTTGAATGTCCTCTGCAGCTACGAGCGGCGTGCTCGGTGCTGGACAGCTAGCAATGGGGTAGAGAAGAAAGTCTCTAGATTATGTCAGGACTGCCCTAGACACAACCTAATGACTCAGAGTGGGGACTTGTTCAGTCCAAAGATGAAACGAGTTGCTCAGAAGCTATGTCTAGTGACAATAGACTATCTAGAGACTTAAGAGTCTCCTACGCTAAACTACGGCCCTTATATACCGCTTCCCCTGGTCTGTGCGCAGACAGCGCGCAGCTAAAGTCCCTCATGCCGGGATCAATGCGCAGCAGCCGATCTGCGCTCATCTAACCTTCTATGGGGAGATCCTCTCACACCCAACTCCTGGGTTGTCTTCATACGGCCTTCCTATTGTTCAGGACTTCGGCCGATTCCCATGCACGCCATACCGTAGACTCGGTACTCCTCAGCGTTCCCATGTCGCCCCTCAGGCGCCGTGACGCTCATGATTCCTTTCATGGCGTAGGCCCATCATTGGGCCGCAACTCCCGTCGGCACTCGGTCTATCCTTGTAGCCGATGCTGACCTAACCTCCTTCCTTATAGGGACCGCAGTTCTCGTAGACCATCCTCCTAGAGTCCCGTTGCGTAGTTTTGTACATAGACGTTTGAGCTTGATAAAATAGATAAAAAGAAAAGAAAAAGATCTTCCGACTCCTTGTGACCATTCCTTCATAAGTGTCATTGACGTCGTTACTGTAAAGTTTGAAATGAGAGGTATGCTCATAACACACAGTTCACATCAAAGAGATAGGAAAGGCATTAGGAATCAACCATAGAATGAGCACAGCCTATCACCCTCAGACAGATGGCAAAACAGAATGAGTCAATCAGGAACTAGAAGTCTACCTCCAAATGTTCTGTACAAATGAACCATACAAATGGAAATCACTACTCCCAATCACAGCATTTGCTCACAACAACTGGCACCATGATACCATCAAAGCATCACCATTTCAGCTAATGTACGGAACAGACCCTGTCACCATTCCCACAGCTGCACACCCAATGACAACCCCAGCAGCTGAAGATTGACTACGAATGCTACAGAAGGCCAGAGAAGAGGCACTCGCCACACATGAACTGGCTAGACAAATGGTGGCACTCCGAACAAAAGACAAAAGCATCAGATTCGAAAAGGGAGACAAAGTCTGGCTTGAAAACCAGAATCTCCAAAAACCCTATGAATCAAGGAAGCTAGCACCAAAAAGAGAAGGACCTTTCATGATCAAACAGGTACTAGGACCTGTTACCTACAAACTGAAACTCCCCAAACAATGGTGCATCCATCCTGTGTTTCATGCTGCATTATTAACCCCATACAAGGAAACAATGACACATGGACCAAACTTTACAAGACCACCCCCTGACCTTGTAAACAGACAAGAAAAGTTTGAAATAGAAGCGATTGTTACACACAGGAAGTGAGGAACTGGCCATCAATACCTAGTCAAATGGAAGGGGTACAGACCAAATGAAAACTTGTGGGAACCTGAAACAAATTTCAAAAATGCTGCAGATATCCTCAGAGCATATAAGAACCATCGGAATCTGCTATGAACACCATGGTTCAGTATCACAACAAACAGATTCTCAGACAAAATACCAGATATACCAAAAACATCACCTCCCCCTACTCTCGATTCTCCCCTAGACAATCTATCCTGAAGCTCAGACATCTAATCATCCAACTCCCTAATTGAACTCACCCCCACCAAGGACAACATGCAATAGGAACAGCCTTCCTCAAATTACACAAAATCTTGCTCTACCAAACAAAAGTACCCTCACTACACCCTGTATATGGACCACTGGCTGGCTCAAACCACCGAACAACAGCTGAGATCATCATCAGGAACTGCCATACCAGAGAAGCATGAAGGGCATTAAACTTGTGGATCATTGACTGAACAAGAGACCTGGAAGTGGTGGGAGTGACCTGCCTACACCACACAGCCACACTATTCCCTGATAGGGTCGACTTCCCATCCAGCAGACCACTAGACCTGGACCTACCCCCAAACTACCTGTACATCCCACATGGGGGAATACCACCCCCATATCCAAACCTGCCACAACCACCCCACTACCAAAACTTCGAATGGGAATCAGGGTACCCCATGATCACTGGTATCATCCATCATATGAATCACAGAACAATTACACATCAAATTACACCCAGATCACTACACAAACCCAATTCAGCCGAAAGAATCCCCATGCAACCTAACACTCCCAGACCAGAAACACTAGCCAATCAGCTCTTATGAGAAATCCTCTCTATTGACACAGACAACTCATTTTGGGATATGGAATACCTTGATGAAACCACTCCCACACATACCCTATAAAATGATGAGATTCCTACTTCCTAGCCCCAACCAATGTTGCATACACAAAGATGTTCTCTTTCATTGCCATCCTCATTGCTCTCATCTCTGCCTTCTTCCCCTCAGTCATTGTTGGTGGACTTGTCCTCGCCACCCTGCTCGCCATACTCGCCCTCACCTACTCATTCCCCACCAAACTCCCCGAGCTTGACATCTTCACACCTCCCCTTGAAATCTTCGTCGAAACTGAAACCATAACTTACAACAACAATGACTTGCACATCCACCCACCCAAACTTGTTGAGGAGCCACCCATCAAAGAAGAAATCATCCCCGCTCCCATTCCTCAATCCAACCCCCTCATCGCCACTGCATTGCTAGAAGCTTCTGAGAAGATCAACATGAATAGCTGATGCCAGAATTCATTGGCATTGTTAACTCCTTGAATGCACATAGTTGTTTTGATATCTTCCCAGGACCACCCATTCTTTGTCTGTTGACACATTCAGGCACAGTATTGTCCTATGTATCTCTTTGAATGAACAGTGAACAAATCAAAATCAGCATCATGGTCAACTCAGCTATGGTGCCCAAAGCACCATTTCCTCTCATTAGCTTTACACCACTGCTCAGACCACATTCTGACACTGACACTCCCATGCAATAGAAAGATGTGTCAAAACCACAGTGAACTAGACTTGCGCTAGCCCAAGGCAAGACAAGGACAGTGGTTCAGTGTCGAAAAGTCTAACTGTCAAGTTGAACAAAGCGCTATGTTGAGTACTGGATCAGATGTGTCATCAAATTCAACATGAAGGTTGCCTTAGAGAAGCACTCGAATGAGTCTGAAAGTGCTTTTCTGGCTGTCATGATAGATAGTGTCGAAGAATACAACACCTACTTGGATGGTTGAGGAAGAATCTGACTCTTTTCCTCAAGGAGGCAAGATGAGTCAATGGATGTACACCAAACAGGACCTTGCACTTTGAGAACTCCGACAACTGAAAGTCACCCTCAACTCCATGAGATGGCATGTAGATATGACACAAAAGGACATTGAAAACATCATCCACTGGTATGAATCGAGGAGGGATCATGCCTGGATGACCCAGGGCTGGCCTTGAGAAGTCAGTGACTTCTTGCATAGAAGGGGGGTAATGTTACAATTTCTTTCTCTAACGCTCGCTTGTTACAACAGCCTTTCTTCACTTCATCACTACACCCTGTTACTCATTTCATCTACCTGTTTCACCCCTTGTTTCACTTCCTTTTATACTTCCCCATTGTCCTCCAGACAGTATATAAACCCACACATGTACTGTAGTTCTCTAGTTCCAACTTAGTCGAGTATTGCTCTCAATTGAACAATCCTCTTGCTCTTGCCTTCCACAACCACTCAAGCTACCCTCCTTGTTGTCTAGTACAGTGTTGAGGTCTACTTTGTCCATTGACTGGGATTAGACCGAGACTCTAGTCATCACTGTCAACCCTGTAATGAACTGAGGGCATCAACCTTAACAGAAGAATTTGATCATCTTGATGTCGATGAGAATGAAAACCCTCTCAATTTCAATCAACTTGCAACCCAGATGATTGAAGATGCTGCCACTGCAAATAGTGATAGTGAGGTGACTACTACTAGCCAAGGTGATGGCCTAATGTCTGCATCTACAAATTTACAATCACTAATGACAAAGTAGATTCCACAAGCCTCCTCATCACAATTCCGCCACTTGTGAACCTTCCACTACCATCCCAGCCTGCTCCACTGCACAAGACATCAATACTGCTCGAAAAACTCTTCATATATCCTAAGGCAGGCTCGGGAGTTGAGTCACTGTTGAATGGATTGGACCATTTCTGGAAAGGAGCTATTGAGAACCTAGAGAAGGAGATGGAACTTTCAGAAGTCTTGTCTCATCCCGATGAGGCCTCTGCCAGCCTGGATATACAGGAGGTCATGTAGCAATTGCTCAATCTCATTGTCTGTAGTAGGGTTACCCTCAGGCACTTCTTGAACTCTGACCACCATCATCCCTCTGTTGATTCTTCCATCCATCCTCCATCCTCATGGATTGACAGCGTTCTTCACTCCCACTTCATCATTGGGAGTTGCTAGTTCTCTTGGCCATCACCTCTGGCCTGTCTGCTCTTTATCTATGACATCGCTCATATTGATTGACATCCATTGATCTGTCATTATACCCATTGGTTTTTGGCTCAGGAAGATACCCAACTGACTGTCATGGCCTCTGGGTGTGTGGCCTGCACCTTTGGGAGAGCGTGGGGAGGGTATCAGGTCTTGTTTCTTTTTCATAGTGGACCAAGGCAGCAGGGAACGCTGCAGCACTCTGGGAACATGTGGCAACCCAGTCCTGCTAGTCAGCGCTCGACTCTGATCTTTTTTATAGCATGAATAGGGTTGCTCTAGAACCACCTATTGGCGCTTGCGAGGGCTGTCAAAAACCTCCAGTTATGGCCGCATTTGTGGGTGTTGCCTCGAAAACCCTCAGCCATTTAGCATTGCAACAAGAGCTCTAGGATCTGCTTACATTGCTGACTAAGCACTGGCGGTTTTGTTTTTTTTCTTTTTGAACTTTAGACTGGGGCAACCAAATAGGCCTTGGTTGGAAACCACAGAGTACAGTATGGTGATACATATAGAATGGGTCATAGAAATATTATTTGTGAGTAGGGCTTGGTTCCCTTGTTCCTTCCGACAGCCAGTCTGTACAGTAGTTACTGATAACTTGTAGTTACTTGGGTATCCACAATAGTATCTTTCTATGCGAAAATAAAAATAAAAAAAATAGTAGGGCTACCCTTTCATGTCTCCAAATATAGTAATATCCCACAGACCCTTGACTAGTCAAGCGATTTCAGTCAGTTTGACTGCAGTCATGACAACACTGACAAGCTCAGAGGCGCGAAAGTACACGTCTTAGTGGCATGCACAATGCAAAGATGCTAATTGATAGCCTGAGTACACAAGCCACACCGCAATGCAACCCTGTCTGGCTTTTACTTTTGATGTTGTCAAAGGATCCTGTGGTCGGGTTGTTAATTAAAACAACTAATCCAAACTGCTTTGGGTTGTTTCCATCTAAGGGAATACTAGTAGGCTACGGGAGCAAATGGGCTGAGCAACAGCGCACCAATTCACACTGGATCCATCGTTGTTGCATGGCCGTACAGGTGATCTTGTATGCCGATGAGCTAGGCTTGAACCCATCCGGAACCTGCCACCCCATCTAAGTGTCCGATAGACCCAAAAATGAGGGGTAGGGTGGGCACTGGGAATACGAAGGATATCATCATCATTGTGCCATTCAATCTTTTCTTCCTTTTTATTTATTGCCGATGCAATCCCATCAGTATCCCTTGTGCCCATCTTCTGTTTTGACGTGACAACGTGGCAATGCTGGAGACATGCTCATCTTATCTATCAACACATTAACCTGACATATTTCATCTGTTGACTCATCTTGCCTCCTTGAGGAAAAGAGTCAGATTCTTCCTCAACCATCTGAGTAGGTGTTGTATTCTTTGACGCTATCTATCATGACGGCCATAAAAGCACTTTCAGACTCATTCGAGTGCTTCTCTAAGGCAACCTTCATGTTGAATTTGATGACGCATCTGATCCAGTACTCAACATAGTGCTTTGTTCAACTTGACAGTTAGACTTTTCAACACTGTATTGTTGATATGGCTTGGGCATGGGAGCGATGCAAGTTAAAGGCGTCCATTCACAAAATACATGAGTAGTATATATACATAAATATAATATGAAATAGACAAGGCCGTGCTAATGATGGTACCTCGTATTGATATTCAGTGCTCTCGCATTTGAATAAACTTCATCACCCATCTTTCCAATTCTCTCTTCGTGACCTCTCTTCCATCACTTGGGTGCTGTTCCTCACAGCCTATCATCCCTCATAACCCGTCCTCCTTGCTGCATGCACTCATGTGCCCTCGTCTGTTGATCCGTCATCCCCAACACTCCCCCTTGGATCATCCTCCAATCCCATATTCTTCATCAATCATTGGTGCTGAACGCAAGGTAGTCCCTTTGTAAAAATATTGGCCACATTGTCTTCGCTTCGTACATAGTGTATTTGAATCTGTCCAGCAGTGACATGGTTGCGGATAAAATGAAGACTAATGTTGAGGTGTTTGGTTCGCACATGAAATTCCGGGTGATGAGTGATAGCAATCGCAGCTTGATTATCACTGTAGATGACTGGTGTCCTTGGCTTGAATTCTAATTCAGCGAATAGAGTTTGAATCCACAGTGCCTCGCGTGTGACATGAGCAATGGCAATATATTCAGCCTCAGCAGTTGAAAGAGCAATGACACTCTGTTTCTTGGAACTCCACGCGATGGCTCCCCCTGCAAACATAACTATATAGCTGCTAATTGATTTGTGGCTAGCCTGGGAAGCCCAATCAGCATCGCAATAAAAAATTGGAAAGTGTACATCCATCATCCTCCTCAATCCATACTCCATCCTGTATCCTTTCGTCCCTTTCAAGTAACAGAATACTCGCTTTACAGCTGCCCAGTGATGTGCCTTTGGGTTGCGAGCGAATTGCCCGAGCCGTGTAGTTGCAAACATTATGTCGGCTCTGGTGATTGTTGCCAAATGGAGTAACTTGCCAATCAGTGCTGAATAAGCATACATAGCTTGATCTGATCGGTCATTTTCATCTTCCCCTTCTGTGTAATTGAATTGAACATTCAGGTCAAGAGGGGTTGATAATGGGTTACAGTCCTGTAGGCCTAACTCTGTGAGGATTTGATCAATATAGTGCGTTTGTGAAAGGAATAGAGTGCGCGCAGCCTGATAGTAGTCGATTTGAATACCAAGAAGGTATTTTGGCACCAAGATTCTTGATCTCGAATTTCCTTTTGAGGTCTGATGCGATCTGATCAATTTCCTCTTTTGAATTAGTGACAGCAATGATGTCATCAACCCAAATAAGCAAGATAGTGAAAGTACTTCCACTCTGTCAAATAAATATGCAATAGTCGGTGCATAGTTGTCGGAATGACAATTCGAGGAGCACGTTAGTGAGGGTGGTGTTCCATACATTCCCTGCTTGCTTTAATCTGTATAGCGATTGTAGTAGGCAGCATAAGTGTCCAGATCCATCGTCGAAGCCAGGGGGCTGGCGCATGTATATTTCTTCTTCTAGTACGCTGTTCAAGTAAGCATTCTTGACATTGTATTGTGTAAGATGCCATCCATTCCGTGCTGTGGCGGCTAGGATACATCAGAGGCTTTCATAGTGCATGACCAGCACAAACATATTGAGGTCATCATAGTTGTATCCTGGTTGTTGTGTGAACCCCTGGGCAATGAGTCGAGCCTTGAACCTGATAGTATTCCTGTATTCATCTGTCTTGATGGTGAATACCCATTTACTTCCGACAGCCTTTCTTCCCTCTGGCAAGTCCTCTAATCTCCATGTCCCCATCTTCTCCATCATACCCAATTCCTCGTCCATCACCTTTATCCACTCTTCCCGATCCTCACTTTCCAATGCTTCTTCAACGGTCTTAGGTAGTTTTGCCGAATTGGCCATGAATGCAATGTCCCATAGTTCATTGGCATAAACACTTTCTTCGTATTCGTCATCTGAGTTGTTCTCACCATCCTGATCGATGATTAGATGTGCCTGATCGGTGAAACGATCCACCGGCTTGCGGGCAGCCAGGTTGTTGATCATTTTGTAGTCTACCTTTGGAGCAGATTGTCGTGGGCATGGGTCGTCATGGGTTTCAACTTGTGGTGGTTGTGGCGGCCTGGCCAGTATCTTGATGATAAGTGGTTTGTCGGTTCTGCTGAGTGGTGCTGGCGGTGGTACTGCTGGCGGGTCGGGTGGAACTGCTGATGGTGGCAGTGGTATAACTGCTGGGGGGTCAGTGACCGGAATGCGCTGATCCACCAAATTGCGAGCTGACACTGAAGAGGCCATCCCTGTCTCCCCCTCGGTGCACAATCCCAGTATAGCCGTGGTCATTGTAGATACATACATTGCACTTGATGAAAGCATAGTTTCGCAAGACTTTGACTGTTCGACTGTGTGAATCATAATAGCGCACCGATTTAGAACCATCAACAAAGCCTAAAAACTTCCCTTTGACCGTTTTAGCATCCAGTTTACTCCCCCACCTCTCATTCAATACCCATACATTGCATCCAAACTCTTGAAAGTGGGAGACATCTGGCTTGTTACCTGTCCAAGCTTCATATGGTGTCTTGTTGTGCAAGGCTCATGTGGGAGAATGGTTGCGAAGATAGGATGCATGTGAAATGGCTTGTTCCCATAAATAGGCAGGGATATTTTTAGCATGCATCATGCTTCACGCCATTTCCACAACCATGTGATTAAATTGTTCCACAACTCCGTTTTGGGAAGGTGAGTAAGGGGCAGAAGGTTCTATAATCATACCCTTCCCATTAATCCATTTCTGTAACTTCTTGTTTACAAGCTCTTTGCCATTGTCAAGCCAAAGCTTCTTCGGCACTTTCCCATACTGAGTTTCAATGTAATTGAAATATGTTGTGATACAATCAAATGCCTTGTCCTTGGTTTTCATAAATAGAATGTGCGTCATTCATGTTGCATCGTCCGTGAACACAATAAAGTATCTGTGTTTATTAATGGACTGTACCAGTGCCAGTCCCCAAACATTGGTCATTGTGCATTCTCCAGAGATCTCTGAGTGATGCATTGCCTCAGAAGGATAAGATCGTTGTGACATTTTCCCTTCTAAGCAGTCTTGGCAAGAAGTTGATGGAATCAAAATTTCATTTATTTTTATCCCTGTGACCAAATTTTCCTGCACAGCATGCTGGAGTCCCGAGATGGATAGATGACCATACCGTCTATGCCATTCATCCCAGGAGTGACCCTGCACCCCAGCAATGAAGGCTTTATCTTTTGCGCATGTCTCCGCCCTTCCATGGAGCAGGTACAAATGATTGACCATGTGCCCTTCACCCACAATGGTCCGATCTTTGGTCCGTAAATAGCATTTCCCACCCCTCATCTCCACATGTCCTCTGCTTTTGTCAAAACGTCCAAGTGACATAAGATAGTTCGGCGCAATCAGCACGTGTGACACATTACTGAGTTGGTGAGTGAAATATTTGTCACCCATGCGAAGCTTGAGTATGATGGTTCCACAGCCTAGAACAGGGACTGGTTCAGGGCCTATGCCCTTTATGGTAATATTCTCTAAAGGGGTGTAATCAATGAATGAATCGCGTGATGTACACACGTGAGCTGTTGATGTGCAATCAAGGATCCAATCGGATTTTGAGAATTCTCCGGGACTTGCCATATAAGTGAAGTCAGCTAGATCGGATCCAGAAGCGTCTTCTTCTTCTTGCACCTGATTGGCCCAATCACGTTTGCTGCCCTTTGACTTCTTTCTCAGCCCCTGTCCCTCTTTCCTGCCTCCTTTCGCCCAACAATCCTTGGCTAGGTGGCCCTTCTTCTTACAGTTGTGGCAATCTCATGTCTCCTTTGCCTGGAGCATAGTGCCATTGCCATGTTCACTCAATCAGTCCTTCCTTCTATGGAACTCGTCAAGTAGTACGGCGATCAGATCAGATGATGAGACCGTGGGAGCATTACTTTGTGCACCTAGGTATGCTGATGTATATGGGTCCCATGTCTCTGGCAATGACGTAAGCAGTATCATGGCAAAGTCGTTGTCAGGTACAATACTCCCCATTAGGTGAAGTTCCTCCTGCATCCATCGTAATTTGGTAATATGATTGCCCATGTCAAAATCGTCAGATGCCAATGCCTGGAATAATGCACTCTGTGCCACAAGAATGCCGAGCCTCCCTCTCTTCTCTTTGACGATTTTCAATTGATCCCACATACCCTTGGTTGTCATGGCGCCTAGTAAGTGTATCATCTTGGTGTCCCCTACCGCTAATTCTATTCTTGTCTGCACCCTAGCATCTTTCTTCTTCCAATCCTCGAGAGTCTTTGTTTTGGCAGCAGTTGGATGGTTTTTGGTTTTTGGTTTAGGAACGTCTGATGTAAGCATATCTTCTAAATCGAGATCACGTAGGATCACTGTGATCTTCCTTTTCCATGCCAACCAATTCTGATTATTAAGCAGTTCTATGCGATAACTGCCAGACTTTGCTGTGCCAAATTGGACAAAAAGTGCATGATCATGCATGATACTCCACATGCATGATATTTGCCTGTGTCCTGATCATGCATGAATCAATTGTTCACAAACTCACTGCAACACCTGTCACTTATATTATCACTGCAAATGCCTGTCACTTATATGATAAATAAAAAGTACATGTCATCTTGGAATAGCTTGATGTAAATAAACAAAGGCACATGTAGTGCTGTAGGAGAGTAGATACAGGTTATTGTCACTGGAACAAAGCAGAGTGGCTAGTTGTGAGTAGTTAGTTGCCCAGCCCCTACTTCAGATCACTTTTGACCAGCCAGCAAGCCTCAATGCTGCACACTGGTGCTCCAGAACTACCTCATCGAGCCACAGGGAACATGCCATCTTCATTTTGCTGGCGTGTTTTGAACTCTTCACTGGCTCTATCTCCATGGAAGACAATGACCATTTGCCCCTTTGAAGTTGGGATAGCAGGGAAGAGGAACCAGGCAGGTATTGTATATGTCCTCTGCTGATGGTGAACACAGACAGCTGCAGGACTCTCACCTGACAGAATCAGTACTTGTTTGCCCTCTAATTTTCCTTTCCCGAACCCTACACCTTCCATGAAATCAGGTTTGCTATTCCTAACAATGGCCCAAACATGCTTATTGATCAGCCCATACTTGAACATCCATGTTACAGGGAGAGCTAATATCAGAGTTAATTGGTTGCACTGTACGAATGGTAATGTGTTGACATACTCAAATCACCATAAGTAATCATCTCTTCGAGAACTTCTGTCCCTGAAGGTGAAAGGCTGGATGGATCTGTCACATTGTCAACTGAGATAGAATGCGTCGCATCGTCAACTGAGCCAGGATGCATCACATTGTCAGGTTGACCATTTGCAGGCGCTGGCTCTGGTTGCTGAGTGAATGGATCGATTTCTGACAGACTAGGCAGAGGCGTCCTTGATGGTTCCTGCCTAGGTTCCAAAGAGAATATGGGCCAATGATCCTGGAGATCTGGCCTGAGAGGTCCAACATGAAACATTTGTAAATCAGCATCATTGGGGTCTCTGTAACATATCAAGCACAATCCCCTACACGTATTGTAGGATCAACTTATGTCAATAGCAGATGATTGACGTGTATGTCGATCATCCTTGTTCCAGCCTCCAATTCCACACATAGTATTTGGTTGCCCAGGTGCTCTCGCACCCTTCCATGTAGAAGTTTCTCTTGGTGTGGACCAACAACAATTACTCAAGTATTTTTCAGCTGACTATACATGTCATATTCTCCACGCATTGAATTCCGTCTGTTGCGATCTATATCTTCTGGCGAATTTGACGATGACCCCGAGCGGCTAACAACTACTTCCAAAAACCAAGGCAGCATGTAGACCTATATTTACCAAATCAATGGATATCAATAATTGGATTTAATGACATACGATCTTTTGTAATCCATTGATTACTACTCCTATAGTAGACACGCCCACCAGGTATACTCTTCCCTCTGCCCTGTAATACATGGATGTGGGGCTTATGACCACTATGATATCGTCCACATGCAGCTGGTGAGGCCTGCTCCATTCATGACACTGGAATGGAATTAGTTGCCAAGATCTCACATGAAACTGTTTCAGGGGTAAGTTTAAGTCATTTCTAATGCTTTGACCATACCTCTTGTTTTGTGCGATCCAAAACCTCCATTCGATCACCTTCTATCTTCAATACCCACCCTTCCTTGTTCATCAACTCTGGCAAAGACAACATGAGGACCTTGACAGTGTCTCCTACTTCGTACCGCCTTCTGACCAGTTGCGGCTCGACAACCATTTCCTCTCCTGTCTTGTCCTCTCGCACGACCACATCATCAAATCTGACATCGATGATCACACCCCGCACAATACCCGATTGGAACACAACCTCCACCTTGTCATCTAATGCCAAAGGTGTGCCTAGATAATATTCATATGACCACTGCAGGAAGTCATGCGAAGGGGCTGGAAAAGCGAGCTGCACTGCGCCCACCTCCATCCCTTCTGTAAAGGCATTTAGTTCTTGGAGGGACGGCCTGGGGTTTTCCAATTCCAATGCTTTATATGGAACTGTCACCATAGTGAAAGGTAAGCGGAAGTGATCTTTGCAGTGCTTATCCTCAAAATGGCATACCCCTGGTGATATCAGTTGGAGTGGCCAGGCTCACTCCGGCACCCAGAACAAGTCAGTGTTCACGGCAAGCACATTCTCCGGACGGGGTTCTTGATGGCTGATCCACTCAGGATGAATGAGACGAGGCTGGCGTACAGTCTTGATATCCAGTCTTTCATCAGATTCCGGCTGCAGCATTGCAATGAGAAATGGTACTCTGGGAATTACACATACTTCCACCATAGGCCAACCATCCACGTCTCTCACAAAAGCCAGATCACCTGCATATTTGTGTACGTTTGCTGGTATGTTGAGCTTTTTGAGTGCTCCTGCACTCCGCATTCTAACCCAACAGGGTGACTTGACGCGAGGAGGTGGGGCAAGTCTCCAATTCGTCCATTGTAGGTGCTCGCTCTCTGGAATGCAAGAAATATCCAACGGATGCCGTACTGTGGATAGGTTTTTGCACAATTCCTCAACGCCCTTCTTTTGAGTCACTTCCACGAGTACATACATTCATGAGCCTTGAGAGGGGGAAAGCACTGACTTGGCATATTGTGGTCTGACACGAAGACATTCCCACATCAGCCAGCAACTTTCAGCTTCGGCGCCCTCCTTTCAATACCAATTAAGAGGAAATCACAGATTATGGACTGATGATTTTACTCATATGCACACGAACCCTCCACAGGTGAATTTCATTGTCTTCATGCATGCTCATTACCGCATGTGCGGCACACACGATTTGCTCATCAAGAACGACATCATTCTCATCTTCATCTTCCTTGTCCTCATTGCAGTCATCAGATCCGTCGTCCTGACCTTCTCTATCATCCTCCTCAGAAGGCTCACTGTCCCTCCCATTGTTCTCCAAGGCCTCCATGTCCAGAAACTGGTTCACTGGCTAGGAAAATTCAGCTTGTAAGCTTTTCAGACTGTATATGACAGTGAGCCAACAAAACCTCCAATCTTCGTCGCTTGTGACCCATCGACAGTTGATCATCTTGAGTGTGCTTGCTCGTCTATTAGGCGGTTTCAGCAGTGGTTGATGGCATGCGATTTGACTCACCATTCTTGAAGGAGAGTGCTGGCTTGTTATGATACTTGTATCGTTTATGCAGAATAAGGCTTGTCAAGATTTATTGAAAATCAGCACTGGTTAGTTAACTTCATCTTGTCTTTTGTCTCTGCGGATAGGCTTGTCAGGAAAACACACAAGAAACACATTGTTATTTTTCCACTTTATGTGCAGTGTCTGCTCTCACATGCGTAGTACGCCCACATTCCCCATTGCAATTCCGCCCAGGCATGGCAACAGTTCTATGACCGGGACACATAGTCTGACCAGGACGGTACTTACATTCTACTAATTACTACTGACTGTACTACTATTCAGCTACGGGACAAGTACATGATGGAGGAAAAGAGTCAAATTTGAGCTCCAACCTTATTTATATAGAGCGGCGTTGTGTTTGGATGATATTTGGTTCTAAGAAGCACACCGACGAAGCACCCTGCAGGTACTTCTCTGATCCACAGAACGTACTTGATTTGCAGGTTCCACATTGCCAAATATGGACTGCTTCTCTGTTTGGCGCAGCCCATCCATCGCAAATAAAGTACAAACAACATGTCGCTTCTATATAATCCTGCGACTAAGTCCGCTGTAATTTTTCCCTTCCCCCATGTCCCATATACCTGAGTGCAGTGTCCAGGCACCACTTCCCCCACATTTAATAACTGTAGACATATATGTAGTTTAGCTGTATACAAAATATCTAAGATCTAAAGTGATGTGAGAACCGATATGGTAGCCTCTTCGTACCGAAGAGTTCGGCGACAGTATGGAGATATCTTGATACCCATGTTCTGTGGTTCACGACATGAAGGATTATCACTGCTGTATGCAGTTCGGTTCTGTCTGTATCATGTGGGAGAAACATTGGTGAACATTGGCAGCCGCTCTCAACAAATGTCAAAAAGTATGTCCAGTCCTATACAATTGATGTCCTCTGGTATTCTCCCTCTACACAGTGCACTTGCTTAGACATCCAATGCCCTCACCTGCCTCATGAACACGTTCAAAGAAATACTGTTCTCTGGCTGAAGCTCGGTGAGCTCAGATTCGAATATTTTCTCCAATCTGCTCATAACTGCCTGCTCCTCTAGATTTAGCGATTCACGACATTTTGCTAGTTTGTTCAGACATTTTTTGGCTCGGGAGTAATGCGAATGGTGATTATGGAAGGTTCTTTCTGCAATTTTAGATCCCTTCTGATGGAAGAATGCCAGTATGTCATTTACTGAAACACTTGGGCCATTATGCATCTTGACTTTTCTTGCTAGGTTGGCACCATTGCCAAATGGGATGTTCAATTGCCCACAAATGTCATCAACCAGTCTTGCATGGAGAAAGATGGTTAAAGCTCCTGTGCGCACATTGCGGACGAGATTATGAAACACGTTCATGATCTCATCATTGATCACTCCATCCAGATAGTTGAATACGACATCCAGTACGACATCCGGTGTTGATTGGGTGATGAGGGACTGACTAACAGCTGTTGAGCTTCCCTGGGTGCCCCATGTTGAGCCCTGTGCCTGCGAAGTGGTGGATGATGGGGCGGACATGACGATGGACACGGCAGTATTCACCAATGCGGGTGATGGAGCGGACGTGGCGATGGACACGGCAGTCTGCGCCAATGGCCGTGGATTGTCTCTTGTAGGCGGTCACCTGCCTACAATGGTGAGAGGCTTGAATTGGCCACCCAGGGCAGATGCCTCTTGTAGTAAGTCTTGAAACTCTTGGTTTGATTCTGCAGGGCTGATATCCATGCAATCCCATGTTATTGAATCTCCCATCTCCTCTGAGGCGTCTGTTTCAAGTTAGTATCATACAGAGATTTACCATATGGGTCTCACCAGACTCATACAATTGGTCATCCACCGACGAGAGCAAAGCAGCAGGCTGGATGGGAGTAAGTGACTTGTCTGTGCTGCTATTGTGGCATTGTTGACTGAGAAGGATGCTGACAGGCACCAACCTCTGTTCAGGAGTCCTTGCAGGGGCTGGTGGTCGAGAAGAACGATGTCAATTTATTGTCGCAGAGTCTCGTGAACCACGACGAGGAGGCATGGTTAGGCACAGATGGCAAAAAAAAATTTATACTGAATTCAAGATCCGCCTGCACCTGGATACCCGGGTTGAGATGGACAGTTGGCAGAAAATTTTTTTACTGTGCACCTGGATACCACTTTACCAAGTCATGGATCCAAGGCAAGCACTTGTGGCTACCTACGAAAGCCTTGGAAAATGAGTGGATCGGAACCTACGTGTCCAATATGGGGATGTAACCCACCTTCAGGCACAAACAGACGAAATTTGGGCCTTTGCAGACAATGTGGAAAGGGTGTGGCCCAATTTTCTTTTTCAACTCCCTTAATAACTAATAACTCACAGTTCTCTACATGCAGGGCTGTAACTTATTGAGCAATTTGGAATATGAGACTCTACGAGACGCACTTACCAGCATGCTTATGGCTTGTGAAGCCGCAATTACCATGTTGTTGGACAAAGCAACTGGGACAATACCCATTGTTATAGAGCAGGGAGAAGAACCTTGCCTTCCTGGTCGGGCACGCATTGAGATTGATAAGAACTGGCTAGCGTATGCAAGTCAGGGTTTGACTTTGACAGACATTGCCAAAACAGTTGATTGCCACCCGCGAATCGTGCGTCGGCGCCTGCTGGAACATGGTATAGCAGTACCTGCCCCTCCCATCATCCAAAACATTCAACAACCCGATGGAACCCTCGCCAAGGAATGGCATCCAACACGACCAACACAACCAAGTATCAGATATGAACCTGAGCACTTAGACGAGAAGGTTAGCAGTATTATCAGCCGTTTCAATAATTATAGCATGGAGTTTGTGTGCACTGGCCTCCATCTCGAAGGATATTGAGTAGCCACTAAATACATATGCGCCTCTTTGACTAGACTGCGAGGCATTCAGCCTTGCTTCATCAATAGACCCATAGAAAGGCACATGTATTCCATGCCAGAAGTCAATTCCCTTTGGCATCACGATGGATACCACAGTATGTGCATTACATTGGCCACACTATTAAAACTCACATAAGAAGAGCTCATCAGGTGGAAATTCGTGATCCACGGCTTCATCGATGGAAAGTCACACTTTATAACCAGAATTCGATGCAGCACAAACAACCGTGCCACCACCATCTTTCAGTTATTTCTGGATGCCGTGTCAAAGCATGGTCTCCCAAGTCGTGTCCACAGTGATCATGGAACAGAAAACGTTAGAGTAGCTGCATACATGATACAAAAACGCAGTGATGGGCGCAGTTCCTATATATGGGGAAGGTATGTCTTTTTGCCTTCCCTATCTATTAACAAACAACCATATTGATCAAACACTCAAGATCCATGCACAACATTCGTATCAAATGATTATGGGTGGAAGTTGGACGTATAGTTGCATCCAAGTGGAAACCTTTTTTCGATGGTTTAGAACAAAACCATGGGTTGCGAGTGGATTCGGCTGCTCACTTGTGGTTATTGCACCATCTCTTCCTTGATATGCTCAATGATGACATTACTGAATGGTCCGAGCATTGGAATGTCCATGTTATGCGCCTCAAGGGAGAAAAGAACATGGCACCACGAGATTTATTCATATTGGGCTTAAGAAGATGCACAATGATGGCTCACGTCATTAGAGAAGAAGAGGTGGTGGATGATGTGGGTCAATTTGGTATAGACTGGGAAGGTCTGGAGGATGACCAACTCGTGCATGAGATACAAGCACGAGGCCACGAAAATCCATTTGAAGATTATGCACCAGATAGGTTGAACACTGTCCCATGTGAACCCCCAGGATGCCCATTGACACGGGAGCAGGTGGAATGGCTGGACTCTGCGCTGGAGGCAGAATTCAACCAGGAGACGCATGACATGGATTTGCTCACCACCTTTTGGATACAAGCACTTACCTTATGCATGGACGCTTTTAGAGTATGATGACCAACATATTGCTAAAGCGCAACATACATGCATCACGCTACATATAAATATGACTTGATTACTTGATCTCACCTCAGTCTGAATACAACAAGACTGAATCTATCCTTTAGGTTTCCATCCAATACATATTGTATTTGAGATTCTTTGACAATTAATTTTATTATACATATAGTATTCGGACAGTGACAAAACTAATTTTATAGTGTATTATACTCGTTTGCGGCATGGAGGAGGGAGGTATGGAACCATATGTCGAATTGTGATGCATGCTCATCATTCAAGTGTCCAGGTTCCAACCGTGCATGGTTGGGCTGTGAGTCTGGCATGAATTTGATGATCACCTGATGCCATATTCAGTAGCTGGTGTGACGAGCATATATGAAGCAGGTACCTCAACTGTCATGAAAGGATTAGAAGGCAAGATGGGAACATCTGCTATGGCTGCCCAAAATAGTTCAGTGTGAGTCGTGAGCACTTTTGCCTGGACCTGCTCATACTCATCTTCTGAAACGATTGTACCAACCAGCTCACTTGGATGTCCATCACCTTGCAGCCAACGGACGAGACGTGTTGCAAGTAGACCACTAAATGTCTCTGCCCTTGCCCAATTCTTCACCCCTTGATACTTACAAATGAAGCAGATCCTGTCAATAACATCTTGAGGTGCCTGTATACAATTGTTCCACAGCGACACTACTAATTGGAATCCGTAGAGATAATGCTGGTCAGTCTCAGCATCGTCTTTCAGGATTGTTGTTAATGCTTCAATATCCATGTCATTGGGAATGACAACGTTGGCTTTGCATTCAATCAAGTGACACAAGGGGCAGATATGACACAGCTTGAGGCCTTCGGCGAATGCCTGGAAGTAGGCGTGTTCCCAAGGTTTTGTAGCTCCAATCAATACAGAAGAGAGCAGTTGGTGCTTGAAGGTAGCATGTTGCATTTCGTCGTGGGGCTCGAAAAAAAAAGTAAACTGGAGATACATGCATCAGATTAATCAAAGGAAGATGACATAGGCATGGAACTTACATCAAGGAGGGGCATTGCCCGTAAAACTACAGGATGGTTGTAGGACAGACTCTTGTCCCCCTGTTGCACCTGCTTCAATGTGGCTGTTCACTTTAATGATAAGATCGCATGGACCACATTATGAGTTTCGTGGTCCGGAATCATGGCAAGCAGATGCTCTCGCTTGAACACCTCATCGGAGTCATGGGTGAGAAAATCGATGCATTCCGGTCCTTTGAAGAAGGCTGCATAAACAAGGAACAGATTGACCATGAATGGCTCCAGCAGTACTTGGATCATGGTCAGAGATGTCAAGAGTCCATCAAGTTCGTATTCCTTGATGTTATCCTGATGCTCGAATCCTGACGGACGCATAAGATCCAAAGTACGATAAAAGCCCATGATGTCCACCCATCGGTCCTTAAGCCGGATTTGGAGAGCCCCTTGGTAGACACTTACTGCCACCCCGTCTCCTTCTGCAAGGTCATCGACAAAGTAATTGTCCTCACCAGGATTGGACCTACAAGAAATGAGCAGCAGGAAACAAAGAGAAATAAGACATACATTGAAAATTTACTGCTATATGGTTTGTTTCAGCGCCGGTGATGAGCATGCATAGTGATATTGACCACTTACATTTTAAAGGGGGCAAGTATCATCAGCAAAGCATTGATGCATGGAATGTCACAATAAACCTGATCAGACTTGGGAGAAAAAGTCCAAACGTCTCCACTGAGCAAGTGATAACATATCAGGTTGATCAGTGTCTCCAAGGCACCACACGATGTAGGTGCCTTAAGCATGAATGTTCGATCGTTTGATTTGGCCCGAATTCGATTGCGCCACGCATTGATACCATGCAGCTTCAGCAGTACTATTTTTGACACATCAATACCAATATCGGTCAAGTCCTGCTGGGAGGTGGGACTCTCCACGCATTGTTGGATACAGCGACCTAAGGGCTGCACAATATAGTTATGTGCTTAGTTCCTCGGCTTTCAATGTTGTTGGACTTACACTATAAGACAAGGACTGCCACAAAGGCATAGACACCGGTGTTGATGACCGAGATTTATTGGGCTGAGGACATGTATTGTCAATACAATCTTCTCTGTCTTGATTCGATTTTAGTTTCAACCACATTAATGGAGCCAGTATTCGCCAAGGCATGCAAGCATGCGCGAGGTCACACTGCAGCCCAGCTGTAATTGGACCCCGAAGATTACCAATGGTGGGTGCTAGGATGATAACAGTGAGACTTTGTCATATGCAATATGGAGATTGCACTGACCAAGTAATAATAGGGGGACATCTGTTGTCATGCCCAGTAATGCTTGACTACATACGAAATCAATAGTAAAATTCTGAAGGCCCACCAAGCCGACATGGTACATGACTTTCCCCGTTGGACCCTTGTTGTTTTTTTTCTTCCCTAGGATATCCCACGAGAGCTTGTAAAAGTTTGTGCTGTTGTCCTTCTCGTCTTTGGTGAGTTGGAACCCAAACCCTTTCAAGTGCACTCCCAGAGCACAATCGATGGTTTTCCATGGGCAATCCACGGCTCTGTCCAAAGTTACCTGGAAAACAAGGTTGTTTTGTCATAAGCAGTTGATAAGCTCAGATATTTTGCACTGATTGAAAACTGGCTCTGGAGGAATGTGCCCTCTGTAGGACCGATCCTTGTCAATTACAAAGGGCCAAAACCCACACTCGAGAACAATGGTTGGGGAAGCTGTGGTAATTGCAGCAGTCAATGGCTGAGGAACCTGGCTCCAGACACGAGAATTAGAGGGGCGGTGACGTGCGGTGGCCTCAGTGTGCTCCTCATTTGCAGTCGCAGTCGCAGAGTTGGAAACACACAGGGATTGCCATGGTATGATGGCCGAGCCAGCCAGCACCACACCGTTCATGTAGGCAAGCCCGGGGGGACTCCTGGCTATAGTTGCAGGGCTAAGAAGTGGAGTGGCAAAGCCTACATGGAGTTCGGTATGCACATCAAGTTGTTCACCACATATGCATTTACCGGTGGTGAGTTGTGTATCCTTGAAAATAATGAGTATAGTACGACTCAGCATTGGTGAAGGGGACTTACTAGCAGGAAATATGCCCCACACTGACTATTGAAGCATGGGCCTCGACCCAAAGAGGGAGTCCGAAGTTTCTTATGCTGCCACCAAGCATGACCACAGGTGCAATGCTCAGTAGTGTTAGTAGGCATCTTCCGAAACTCTGGACCAAACACTGATTTGGGACACTGGCAACCTGTGTGCATGCAAAGGCCTCTTTGCTCCAGATGGAACACATTGGAGCCAGACATGAAAAGAGTAGAGGGGGGGGGGGGGAGGGGGGGAGGAAAAAAGACGAGAAAAACAGATACCTATGCCATTTTATGCCAAACTGTGAGCATAACCATCTCTTAGCATAGCAATCATCTGATATCATAGTTATTCCACAATGGATGGAAGCAAATTTGAAACAGTGAACACGAAAAGTGTACATGATGCATGACATATATGGGATGATCACAAGTATCGGTGAGGGCCTAATCTGTAAGGTATGAGGATGAATATGGTCTGCTGAAGATGAATGCCTTATCATTGGTCCAAGATTGATGGGTCCATATGGTATCTGTATGTCGCAACCCATTTAATGGGTGCGGGTTCCATGGGTTGCCTGAACGGAACTCTCAGGTCCAGTGGCAGTTGTAATGATGTAGGCCTTGATAACTCCATTTCAATAAACAGATGACTACAAGTCAGCGACACCGACAAATGAAATCATACAACAATATCGAACAAATGACTGACTTGTTGATGGGAATGAGGCCAGTGACAACACAAATAACTCAATCTATTAATGATAGATAGGATTTTAGGGTTTCACCAGCTCACTATGTCTCTCAGCATACAACAATATTAAATGGCCAACTTATTGATGGGAATGAGGTCATTGACTACCCAAAAACTCATTCTATTAATAATGGTTGGCAGTGCAATGATCAACAGGAGCCTATAAATATAACTAATGATATGATCTACATGGTGATATGCATTAGGTGCATAAACAATCATATTCAGACATACGAGACTGTGATATAAGCAAATGTGTACAATGCATAGGGGAGTACAATAGCCAAGAGTGGCTGTACGTCTCTCTGCCCCTTACAAAAATTAACATTTGGCTTGATATGTTGTCTAGTACAATATTAATAAAGAAACCGTCAAATCCTTCAGATATGCAATGTTTTCAGAGTAGCCCCTCGAAAGCATTTACACTCCACACCAGTCCCTCATCAATTTGTAGCAATGCGTATCTATGTCAAGCGGCTTGTGGCATCCGGTTGACCACCCATACACCTCCCACGTCTCTGGAATGAGATGAAATGTATACCATGCTAGGCCACCCTGGTAGCCGCACACCATCCAGTGCATTTTTCATTCCAACTTTGATGAATGGGCTCTCCCCCTGTGTTAGGAACAGAGGATCCCATTAAACCTGGTGAACGATCATCTAATACTCTTACATTATCACCCAGTCAACCACCTGCCTGTGATTGATGGCCGCCCATATCTTGTTCATGTGCGCTTTCAATGCCCAACAAGTCAAGCCCATGGCATCACCCTTTTCCCACCATTTGCTCATTCTGAAGGTAAAAATGCGCGGGTCGTATTTGAGCATGCTAGATGAGCAGGATGTGGGAAATACAGTAGAGAGAGGCAAACAACAAACTGCTGCCCTCTGGCTAATACCCACAAGCCACTTGCCTTGTCACTGCAGCCCTCTGCTCACCCAACCTGCCTCCAATGAGGCTCATCTCATCACCAACTGCCCTCTGCTCATTCAGCCGGCCTCCAATGAGGCCCGTCTCATCACCACCACCCTCTGCTCACTCAGCCGGCCTCCAACAAAAGGAGGCCTGTTAGGGATCATATTTGGGAAGGAAGGAGTGGATGTGACTTGGCCACATAGGATATGTTCATCTTTCATATATTTAAAGCCACCCTGTTTCTTTTTAGGCCACGGTACCAACATCGGCTTATTATCTACAGCGTAAGTGCTATCTCCTGTTGTCAAAAAGGCAGTCCAAAAATATGTCATTGCACAGTATCTTGGTCACACTATTCATCATGTGTATGTTTCATCGAAAATAGGTGTGTGCCTTACAATTTTACAATAATAAGGATGGCATCAGGAAACATCATTTAATATATTCATTGCATCCTTGTATAGCCCATCAACATACAACTGGATCCGCACTTGGCCAACTGTTATCATTATTATCAGCGGAACGCCTATGACATGCATGGAGCTGTGGCTTTACATGTGATTAAGGATCTTCAACTTGCTGCACTTCCAATCAACTAAAGTCTGTTCATGCATTGTTGTTTCTGGCTGTTTAATGAGCAAAAATGAGTGTTTGGATGCAAAATGAGTCATGCATGAATTCATGTGTGCATGATCATGCGTGATCATGCATGAGTGTGAGTGGATCATGCGTGATCATGCATGAGTGTGAGTGGATCACGCGTGATCATGCGTGAACACACCTATTTTAATGGTTTTTGTCCAATTCGATGAAACATAGCCAGACCCTAGTGTGACAGTGCCGGACTTGTCACCAGTCGATGATGCTGCAGCTTCTTCGCCTGACATAGTGTAGGTCAATAGATGGGCTTAATGTATAAGTATAAAGAGCTTCTCGAGATAGTTAAAGGAGCGTGGGGCCCATAACCTATTGTTGATATGGCTTGGGCACAGGAGCAATGCGAGTTAAAGGCGTCCATTCACGAAATACATGAGTAGTATATATACATAAATATAATATGAAATAGACGAGGCCGTGCTAATGACGGTACCTCGTATTGATATTCGGCGCTCTCGCATTTGAATAAACTTCATCACCCATCTTTCCAATTCTCTCTTCGTGACCTCTCTTCCATCACTCGGGTGCTGTTCCTCACAGCCTATCATCCCTCGTAACCCGTCCTCCTTGCTGCACGCACTCATGTGCCCTCGTCTGTTGATCTGTCATCCCCAACACACTGAACCACTGTCCTTGTCTTGCCTCGGGCTAGCGCAAGTCTAGTTTACCACGGTTTTGACGCGTCTTTCTATTGCACGGGAGTGTCAGTGTCGGAATGTGGTCTGAGCGGTGGTGTAAAGTTAATGAGAGGAAACGGTGCTTCGGGCACCATAGCTGAGTTGACCGTGACGCTGATTTTGATTTGTTCACTGTTCATTCAAAGAGATACATAGGACGATACTGTGCCTGAATGTGTCAACAGACAAAGAACGGGTGGTCCTGGGAAGATATCAAAACAACTATGTGCATTCAAGGAGTTAACAATGCCAATGAATTCTGGCATCAGCTATTCACGTCGATCTTCTCGCCAGCCATATAATAGCAATCTGCGGTGCAAATGTCCCAATCATACTCGGTGGAGCCTTTCCTTGATAGACGTTAACCTCTGGTGTATGTAAATGCGGCACTTTTTCACCCGAGCCTAGGTATCTCATACCTCCTTAGTTCCCTGATATCCGGCCTTGTGCGTATGGCGAATAATGCCACGTACTCTGAGAACGTGGAGCACATACTACCGCCATAGGTCGCTCCAATACTCAATGTACGTTTCCCCCAGCGAATAGGACGTCTTGGCACTTTGAACCAACCCTGATCCGCCTAAGCGTTACATGAATACATGCAACTGATATATAACTTTATTCTTCATCTTCATCTGACCTTTCATGCCCTTTCCAAAAGAATGAGGAGTAGACGTAAGGATCTGAAGAACGATCGTGGCAGTCCCCGACCTCGGGTTCATTGCTGTCGAGTGAAAATTGGATCCCATATAGTTCGCATGATTTTCTCAGCTGGACTTGTACCTCATCCACATCCCTATCCTGCCGCCAATGACTACCGACATCAAATTTTTGCAATTTCTCAACAACAGAACCTGCATCTTCAATTCGTGTTTTGCGCCAAGCAACGAAGTCCAAAATGTTATCAAGTTTGCTTCTTTCTGAGGGAAGCCAGGAATCATATATGATTAATGATTGCAAGCGGGTCAACTTGGGTGTTTTGACTCGATGCATTTCATTGAGCCACCCAAAGATGTTGGTTATGCTAGTAACCGTCCCCTAGATGCAAAACCTCGATGTCTGGAGTGTGCGATAAAATTTCAATAGCTGACGCGGCATCGAGAGTCTCTAGAGCCAATGTTTGAATTCGGCACTGTGACCCGCTTAGAAAGGACTTCATAACACCAACGACTGTAGGGTGTGGCTCAGCTTCATCTTCCCATTCAAGGTGAACATGAAGTCTCTTTAGTGATGGTGCTATTATGATTTGTAGTAGAGAAAGGCAATCCGTCTCCAATCCAGTTAGGTTCGGAAGCGCGATCAACCCGTGAGAGGGGAGACTTGCGTCACTATGTATCGACAACGTCTCTATTCGCTTCGCTTGTGAGAGAACGAGAGGAAGGCGGGCCATCTCTTCACATTGGGCCAACTCGATATGCAACACCGTCACAATTGACCAATTGAAGTTCCATGTCGACAGGGGATATATGGTCATACGCTTCAAATATGGAGCAGACATGAAGAGGTTGGTGAATGCCTCTGGGATAGTGTAGTCTGTATCATCAATATACTCTTGCAACGATAGTTCCAAGGATTCCAGATGCTCGAGTTTGCCCTGGACATGGCACAGTGCTGGAATGTCAACAATGTCTAGTCTTAAAGTGACCCTCCACCAGCGAGCTGACTCTGATATAAGCGCGTTGAAAATCTGGGGAAAGTAGGGCGATTTTCTGGCGCTGTCGTCGACGTCCAGCTCGAATGAGAATGGATATCCGAGATTGCACTCTAGAAACATGCTAAGCACATCGAGAGTTCGCGCTTGTTCTTTTTGTGCCTTCCCGTATGATTCCCAGAGGAAAATGGTGATCTGGCTCCAAAAATTCCGCCGCATGGATAAGAATTCGATGCGCCAAGAAGAGCAGATGTGGCCAATATACCAGGGAAATCGGCCTAGATGCTCCGTTAACAAGGGCGCGGAAAAGTACTGGAGGATCTCAAAAATGATGTTGGAAGGTAGACGTTGTGCAATGGAAAATGTAAATGGGCCACCTGCCAGTGGAGCCATCAAAACGGTGTCCTGTTATATGTGCAATGCTGCCTATTGGCGCTATCAAAAGTCAACTGGCTGAGCGGGGTATAGGGACGGACGGTTATAGGCGAACGGGTTAGACAATTGTCGATGGAGTCTAATAATTCCTTTCCATTATGCCGCAAACAAACAAATGATGTGGACCTTTACATAATATAAATGATTTGAATGTAAGTTTCACCGGTCACCAACAGAAGACTCTCGGTGTGTTCAGTACTTCAGCCGTGAAATGCGTAGTCAAGGAGGTTGGAGGATCCTAACGGTACAGTACATGCGTTGGTAGCTATATAGAACAATAGGGAAAGACGAGGACAATAAGTGGGTGTTACGTCACCGTTGGAGACTAGTATTGGCGAAAACTTTGGAAATCCTCTTCGGTTCGAGGTAGAAGTTTCATTCGACTTCTGAACAGTCGAAAGCGTGAAATGCTCCCCTCGTTGGGCTCTAGACGCTGGCGTTTTGTGAATGCATGTGACAAGAAAATCTCACGGTTTGCACGAAACGTTCGTGTAGTCACTGGTCACATGCCGTCGGCGGATTTTCGAGCAAGGTTTTTTCTGGACAGCAATTTGCGGTGTCGATTTTGTACATCTAAACCTTGGTTTACGCGGGAACATATCATGTGCAGGTGCGTGTATTATACTCATAGTTTCTTTTCTATTTCCTCTTTGGTTCGTAAACAAAGCAATTATGTGGCTATAGCCAACTTCTTGAAAGATAATCCGACGGCGGGATCTTTTGAAGATATCGATTTCAGTGAAGAATAAACGCCCGTTGCTTCTGTTTTTGTTTTTTTTTTGTTTTCTGATATTCTCGTACGTATTGTTATTCTTTGCATTCGGTATTCCGGCAGTCAATCTGTCCGGTAGCTTCAGTAGTTATGCGCGCTACATTGTGTTTGTATATATAATACATTTCTGTTCGTAAAACGTACTAGCCGCACCGTTACAATCAACCCATCATCAGGCAAAGATACGGGGAACGCCATGCAGTCCCTAAGGTGGACGTACAGTAAAGGTTATCATCTCGTGCATTCATGTAGCAAAGCAAACCAAATTGCCAACGCCTGCGATGCTGCTTCGCGGCATACATTCGACCGCAATAGGGACGGCGTATCTCAGCAGAAGGTTGGATGTCATTGAATACTGTAGGCTGGACGTTGATCAAGCAGATGGACACTCCTATGAGGTCCTTAGCATCTTTCTGAGATCTGCGTTTCTGGCAAACTTTCTGCATACCACGGATGCTACATATCTCTTACGCCTACCAAGGATCAGCCTATCCTCTAGCTCGCACGCCCGTGCTGACACGTGTTGTCTACTGAGCTGCCGTTCAGAATCTTTCGTTGTACCTCGAGGTTGGTTTGGCTTCTCTGTATCATATCTAGTATCCTTTCCCACAGCTATCACACGTATCGAACGTGTACGACGACCGGCCGAATCATTTGGATGGCGGCCTCACTCTTCGTCATGCAGCCAATGCACTCTGGCTGTTCCTTTCTGCTGTGCTTCAAGTCAGCAATGTGTTTGACAACTGCTGGTGCAACTTTGGCGTACTCGCTCTGCATCACAAAGCGTACTTTGTGATAAGATCCCAAGCTGATCAAACTGTTTCTGACACCATTAGGCATATCTGGGCCGCAGGCTTAGAGATACCATTGTCGACTGCGGCTCTATTCCTGTTCACCATCGATCTTTTGCGAAGGCATCCCGCGTAGGTTGATTTATTGGTATCGTCAAGTTTTACAAGTACTCGGTGGAGTTTCCGTTATCCTCCGGTATATGCCATCATGCCTCCTTAGTTCCCTGGTATCCAGCGTGTATGGCGAGTAAATGCCACGTACTGAGAACGCGGAGCACATACCGCCATAGGTTTCTCCAACACTAAGTGTACGTTTCCCCAGCGAAGTACGGTTTGGCATTTTGAACAAACTTTCAATGATCCGCCTAAGCGTTACATGAATACACGCAACCGATACATTGCTTTATTCTTCATCTCCATGTAACTGTTCATCCTCTTCATCTGATCTTTCATCCTCTTCCCACTGAAAGAATGAGTAAACGTAAGGATCTGAAGAACGATCGTGACAGTCCTTCATCGTCTCGGGTTCATGGCTGTTGAGTGAAAATTGGATCCCATATAGTTCGCATGATTTTTTTAGCTGGACTTGTACCTCATCCACTTGTACCTCATCCCCTTCCGAATCATGCCGCCAATCACTCCTGAAATCAATTTTTTGCAATTTCTCAACAACAGAACCTACATCTTCAATTCGTGTTTTGCGCCAAGCAACGAAGTCCAAAATGTTATCAAGTTTGCTGCTTTCTAAGGGAAGCCAGGAATCATATATGATTAACGATTGCAAGCGGGTCAACTTGGGTGTTTTGACTCGATGCGTTTCATCGAGCCACCCAAAGATGTTGGTTATGCTATAAATCGTACCCAGATGCAAAACCTCGATGTTTGGAGTGTGCGATAAAATTCCAATGGCTGACGCGGCATCGAGAGCATCTAGAGCCAATGTTTGAATTCGGCACTGTGACCCGCTTAGAAAGGGCTTCATAACACCAACGGCTGTGGGATGTGGCTCATCTCCAACTTCCTGTTTAAAGTCGACATGGAGTCTCTTTAATGATGGTGTTATTATGATTTGTAGTAGAGAAAGGCAATCCGTCTCCAATCCAGTTAGGTTCGGAAGCGTGATTAATTCGTGAGAGGGGAGACTTGCGTCACTATGTATCGACAACGTCTCTATTCGCTTCGCTTGTGAAAGAACGAGAGGAAGGCGGGCCATCTCTTCACGTTGGGCCAACTCGATATGCAACACCGTCACGATTGACCAATTGAAGTTCCATGTCGACAGGGGATGTATGGTCATACGCTTCAAATATGGAGCAGACATGAAGAGGTTGGTGAATGCCTCTGGGATAGTGTAGTCTGTATCAGTGATATCCTCTTGCAACGATAGTTCCAAGGATTCCAGACGCTCGAGTTTGCCCTGGACATGGCACAACTGTGCCGGAATGACATCAATGTCTAGTTTTAAAGTGACCCTCCACCAGCGAGCTGACTCTGATATAAGCGCGTTGAAAATCTGGGGAAAGCAGGGCGATTTTCTGGCGCTGTCGTCGACGTCCAGCTCGAATGAGAATGGATATCCGAGATTGCACTCTAGAAACATGCTAAGCACATCGAGAATTCGCGCTTGTTCTTCTTGTGCCTTCTGATGTGATTCCCAGAGGAGAATGGTGATCTGGCTCCAAAAATTCCGCCGCATGGATAAGAATTCGATGCGCCAAGAAGAGCAGATGTGGCCAATATACCAGGGAAATTGGCCCAGATGCTCCGTTAACAAGGGCGCGGAAAAGTACTGGAGGATCTCAAAAATGATGTTGGAAGGTAGACGTTGTGCGATGGAAGATGTAAATGGGCCACCTGCCAGTGGAGCCATCAAAACGGTGTCCCGTTTTATTTGTAATGCTGCCTATCAAAAGCCAGCTGGCTGGTTAGACAATCGTCGATGAAGCAACGTTTAAATAAATGTTCCATCATGCCGCAAACAAACAAACAGTCACTGATGACGTGACTCCGTGAAATGCGTAGTGCTGGAGAATCCTAACCGTACAGTGCATGCATTGGTAGCTATATAGAACAATAGGGAAAGACAAGGAAGGACAATAAGTGCCTCAGTTGTAGAGAATAGGCTACGCATTACGTCAAACGAGAGAGATAAGCATGCTTATGACGTTTGCGTGGCGAGGTGCTACACAAACCTCACCCATCTGGCTGGCGCTTGCTGACCCTGTCGTGGGAGGACAAAAAACGACGGGGAATAGCAGCGGAGAACGGCAAAAGAGAGCTTACAGGGATCAAGAAAATAAACTATACTAAGAACCAAATCAACAATGTTTGGTACCTCTGACGTGGTATGCATTTGCACGATATTTGCATTATTACTTTTCAAATCTCAGTCGTCTTTGCTTCGGTGATCAAAACCGCAAGACCTTGGCAATAGACAACATAGTCCAGGATACCATAACCGCGATCGTCTTTTGTTGCATGCATTCAAGCGGAGTACCTGCCCGAAGGATCTCCGGGCTGTTGGACAAGGAACGTTATTTCGTCGGGATGAACTTTGGCCAGATCATTACGTCCACCCAAATCATTACTGCAAAGATACTTCAAAGAGTACCCAGATGGAATATGCTCGGTGAACTGGGATGTATCGACGCCGTGTACCCGTGCCATGGGCGTCCTCGACAATAAAGGATGTCAGATGACACTAAGTCGCGCCTTTTCGCGCACCGAGTCACTGATGCCTTTGACGCCACTTCGCAGCACACATCCGAGTCTAGCGTGAATGGTAATCTTCCCAATAACCGGAAGGTGCCATTCAATATTGCACTACGGGGGCGAGGGATTTATATGTTGTATGCGTAAAACGTAACTGAGCTTTGCGTTTGCGACAAACGCAGGAAGAAAAACCAAATCAGACTTGATGTGGGGAGTAAATATAATCCGCACAGCATTCTCCTTTGTCTTGCAACCAATGCCGTCTAAAGTCGAATCAAATCTGGGTTTTGCGACATTGAGGTTGATAAATTTGTCAAGTTCGTCTCTTTCGGATGCGCGTGAAACATGGAGCAGCCATGAAGAGGTCGGTGAATGCCTCCGGGATAGAGTAGGCGCGTGATTCTGGAAGCAAGGAAGGATCCAAGGATTCCGGAGGGGAGTGGGTGAGAATGGATATCCTCGATTACATTCTAGGAACGTTTTGGGCACGTCAAAAGTTCTCTCTAGCAGAGAGAAACGATGATCTCGCTCTAAAAATTCCGCCGCATAGACAAGAATTCAATGTGCCATGAAGAGCAGATGTGGATGCGATACCAGAGTTATCTCGTTAGCAGGGCGCCGGGAATTGCGTTGTGCAGTATGCCGGCCAAAGCTGTAGGAGCCATCTAGAGTTCGTTGTGATTCGAATTAGAAAAAGCCTGATTGGTTTGGTGAGAGCCGGAACAGGAAATTAAAGCAACTCAGCCGTAACCGTGACAACCCCACCAGCAACGGGAGGTCTTCAGGCAGTAGGTATAATCCCCCACCAATTGGCATTTAGTACCTCCGTATATGCGCCATGTGCTGCTCTCTGCCGTCTAGAAATGAACGTTCGAGCCCTCATGATAACGTTCGGTGCCAGCAGTTTCCGAGGGGACATTCGAGAATAAGCGCTTCATATGTTGCTTGTCGCCTACCGCAGTGTCATCGTCCATGATCTGGCCTTTTCCGTCTTCTATGACGCATACCAAGTCTTTTCTACTCAGGGTGAGGGCTTTTCTTTGTATATGCGTTCCCCGTATTTTCTAACATACGAGTGTATCAGTACTTCGACCTCACAAGAAACGCGGTCTAAACAGGTGGAATTGTGGCTAGGCCCTGAGCCACCAAAGGACTTTCGACATCGGATTACGGCATTATATTGGCCATACATCGGTCTAAAATGCTTCCCATTATGTTGTGCAGAGGGGGTCTTCAGGCCTTGGCATTTCGGACCTTATTGAAGTGGGTCCACTGGCGGCGAATACGGCACCCGGGAAAGTATACAGCAGGTGATCTCAATCAGTTATTGGCTTACTGTCACTTTGCCTGATAAGATTGACAGTCCTTGTTACTCCCCACTACACTTCAAAATTTAGGTCAATCTTAACCTTTATCACTTCAGCGCTTAGGGCCTGCGGTTGCCATCATCTCTCTCAGGCGGTCTAGACCTGCTCAAGGGACTCGTGATCAATTCAGATACGCCGCATTATAATCCCTAGTCTTGGCGAGGACTGAATGGCGCATTCGCTCCTACCCGCTCTCCTCATTCCTGTCCAGCGGCGCCGAATATCTGAATCGTGCGCCGATGCTTAATTTGGTTATGTCAAAAAGTGGAAAAAGGCGAGTTGGTCTTGTGGCTGACACCTCTGCTCCAACGTATGTCAGCCATGTCAGCCACATCATGGTCGTAGAAAAACCCGCATTAACGCGCAGATCCCTTTCTTTTCACTTTATTCACGACCTTCTCCATCTCCCCCTTAGAACTCCTCAAGTACTATTGCTCCGACTTCAATCGACTACTCGCGCTCGATACCGGTATAGTCACTAACGTATCAGGTAAGGCTATTATCTTCTCGAAGTGCGGCGCTTGTTCATCATCTCCTTTCAGTCTAGATGCCGCTTCTTCGCATCAAGCGGTCCGTCACGGAGTTTATTCGACGAAGGAAGAAGGTATGTCATCATGGCCAATCATGTCCGCTCGATGTGGCTTACAACGAGCCATATAGGCCAACCACATCAAGGCTTGCAAGTCCTTGGACGAAATTCTCTCGTCAATGGTGAAAGCGCCTGAGCCAGAGACAGGAGTTAAGTACGAGGTCCGTAACTCGTCCATGCCTTCTTTGATTAGCGTTGCTGAATTCATTTGGCTCCAGGCTGATGAAACTTCATTTCTCGAGGCCCTCGGCGATGCATATCACGAACCCCAAATCCTTGACATCCGTCGCTTCGAGAAGTACGGACTGGGCGGTCCTCTGCAACTTTCTGCTGTACTCTTCACACACGACGCTATTGGCGACATCCAAAGTCCTGCATTTGCAGCGCCACCTGCCTTCGAGCCTCTGGATACGGTTAAGGACCCCGCAGTCATCCCTCGGACCCCTCTGCTACCCAGTACCCCGGTCTTTGAAGATTCTGTGAACGTCTTTGACGTTCCCGCCTCTCCCTTCACCCCTTCTCTCACTTGCTCTACTCCCGCCCTCTCGTCGCCAACGTCTGACGTCTCCACGCCATCCTTCACACGGCCTCGCGTCGTGAAGATCGGGGATTTTGAACTTCTCCAGTTTCTCAGCAAGGGGTCGTGCGGACAGGTTTATCTCGCTAAGGACAATGCTTCCAAGAGGGAAGTTGCGCTGAAGGTGATTAGGAAAGTGGCTGGCGTCTGGGACCATCCACTCGTGAAGCAGATACTCATGGGAGAGAAGAAGATTATGGCGTCACTGCAAGGCTTGGATTGGTTTGTACAGCTCGAAGCCAGTTGGCATGACACTAACAATATTTATCTCGCCATGGTGAGCACAGTTTCACGGATAAATGTCATCGTAAAGTCTGATTAATGCTAATAGATGTACTATCCTACGGATATGGAGAGTGAGATTATCAGGTGTGAAAAGTTTGCTGCGGACAGGGCGCGTTTCTACATGGTTGAAATGGTGAGCGTTAAAAGCATTATCTTCAACGATTTGCATTCCTAATTCGCTTTAAGATAATTGCTTTGGAAGAATTGCACAAACGCGGCATCATTCATAGGGACATCAAGGCTGCCAACATTCTTATTCGCGCTGACGGTCATATCGTTCTGGCTGATTTCGGTCTTGCCAGGGATTTTGGACGTGAACCAACCATGGCGGAGAGATGCTACCAACCTTACTGGCCATTCAGGACTGACGACGATGTTATTGAGGCGCCGCGCCGCTCGCCTGCGGAATTGACTTTTGTTACAAACGACTGGTGCGGATCTGAAATGGAAATGGCACCCGAAATCGTCCGCCATGAACATTATTCTTTCGGGGTCGATTACTGGTCTTCAGGTGTCACATTGTATGCTATGGTTACCGGCAGAGTAAGTCTTGCAACATCACATCGTGCATCATTATATTGAATTGTTGGTTTAGCATCCTTGGTCGGACGATGAGGATGTTGCTACTCAGATTCTCGAGGAAGAAGTTCAGTTTGTGGATGAGGACGATGTCAGCAACGAGTGCAAGGACTTTATCTGCCAATTGTTGAAGAAAGACCCGGCTGAACGGCTCAGGATTGGACTGGACATCACTACTCACCCGTACTTTGCTGGCGTGTAAGCTTTTTTCCTTCCCCGTCGAGCCTTCGTTTATTGTATTCGTCGTGCAGGGACTGGGAAGCCATGAGGAACAGAACCGTTTTACCCCCTTGGGTTCCGGATTTCGTCACGGGTCACCATTTCTTCGAGGACTGGACCATTGAACTTTTTGAGCCTGGACATACGCTTGACAAGGATGAAGACGATATCCTCCCTGGTTTTGCCTACACCTCTCCCGGTCTGCAACATAGAGTGCTTGAGGACACCTTCGACCACTCCGACTACGTCTTGCCCAACATCCAGCAGAACACCACTAACGATACCTCGGACGAACTCCCCTCTTCCGACTCACAAACAGGCGCCCCCGAACACTATTTCGGCTACATGTTTAGTTTTGGGCCTGAGGACGAAGCGGACGAGGACGAGGACGAGGACGAGGATTTCGGCATTTTTGACATTGTGGATGACATTGACGACGTCCCACTCAAGTCGGTTGAAGCTCACTCTCCGATGGTGTCTACGCCGGAATCTTGTTTTTGGATGTCGCCATCTTTCCATTCAGGGTCCTCGTTGCTCAATCTTGATCGCCTCGCCGAGTCGGAGCCTCACGTCACGGTGCAACCCGTCATTTGCAGTGTAACCGAGCCTATTACAGGACAAGAACCTGTCCTTGAGGAACCCGCTGTCCCGTCCAGCGTTCTCGTCGAATGTGCTGTTTCCGAATTTCCGGAATCGTCAACGCTAGCCACCCTCCCACTCGCAGCGTCCTCCGAGAACCTTTCCGATCCAGCAAATATCCTTTCGGTTGATGCATCACCACCTGTCGTGTCCAACACGCCAGAAAGTACCCCAGACTCTACCGCCAAACGTCCTCGGTCCAACGTTATCACCGAGTCTCCTGTGCCTAAACTGTCGAAATTCGCAACATTGTCCGCAGCTGAGCCTGTCATCGATTTCACAAAGCCTCCGCCGTTTAAACCGGTACTCGAACCTCTTGCAGAGTGTCTCGAACCTGCCTGTGCACCGGTGTCTCTACATCCATTCGATCATGCCTCATTCTTAGAGGCACAAGTTCAACAAGAAACTCGCGCAATCAAACTCTATAATAAAGTCATCTCGTGGTTGAAGAAGATTCTACCATGGGCAACGAAAGGCGACGGCTCGTCTGGCCTGACCATTTGCAGTCGTGAAGATATGTCATTTTGGGATCACATCAAGTGGAAGTTAAGGAAGATGTGGATGCCACAAGTGAAGCAAACTCGGAGCTTGCACCGCAAGCAAACTGTTATTTATTGATTTAGGGAGCAGAACGAGGGTTACGGTATATGACAGTTATTTATTTCTTCTATTTATTCTGGTTCGTTTCGGGATCGATAATCTTATTCTTTGGGTTTCCTCTATGGTGACCGAAACCGTGCGTTGAGTAACTTGTGACCGGCAAATCCGTTGTTGCGTCTCCTTCGGTATCGTGATCCATCTCTTCTCTCAATCTCCATCCTCAATCGGCACCATCTGCATCGGAGCTGGCTTAGCAAACTCTACCATAAACCCGTCATCTCGGATCTGGCTAGCGCTCTAGCTTGACGTCTGTCATGAGGTGGATCCTCTCACCATCAACCCCCACGGCGACTTGGGTGATGGCGATAATCAACGGAGCTGTGCGGTGAGGGTATGAAAACATTAAATTGCAGGTTACATACGATGATGAGGGAGAGAGAGAGAGAGAGAGAGAGTAATGTTATGCTTTGGTGGCGATCGAACATTCACTTTCCCAATCTACCGGTGTCAATTCCCTGACACGCTCCTGAAAAGCTGCAAAGGTACAGAATTCAGGATGCCCAGGCAGGTGTTTGCCCTCTTCAGCACAGATCGATAAGGCTATGTTCTTGTTCTGATGGCGCACCCGTACAACTAGACGTAGACGTGTGAGCGTCAGTCATTGCACAAAAGATTATTCAATACTCAACAGTGTTTGGCGGAATGTTTCTGTCTGAATGAAGAAAAGATTGTCTGATCTGTCGACGCTGCTAGGCCTTTCTTGAAAAGTTCAAATGTGATAGACGAAGTAAACGCTGGCCATCTGATTAACACGAGCATTAGTGACGTGGAAAGCAATATGCGGAGATATGTTACTTTTCATCATAGACGTCGAATGTAGCGCAAAGTGCAGCAATCGTGGTGTCGTGCGTAGAGTGGATGAGCAATTTAAGTGGGTCCTTGGCACCTCCTTCGGTTTTATTCTGCATCTTGCGGATCATATCAGCAAGCAGCGGCCCCATGCCGAGGCGGCGCACTTCTTCAGTTTTGTCTGACAAGCACAAGTCAGTAGAGGAGCAGTGCCAAATCAACAGGTGGTCTCACATCCTGGGTAAAGACGTCAAAAATTTTAAAAATCAACGATTCTCCATGATTTCACGGACCTGTGAACCATTCAGAGACGACAGCACGTTCCTTTTTCAGAGTCAGAATGGCACTACCGCAGAAAGTGCGGAAACAAAACGCACTATCGTATCGACGAGGCGTCTATCTCGAAACTCTGCTGGCACATTGATGCCGTGCGCAACCGCAGCTCGAACCTAGGACTAGAAATATAACTATAATCAACATAGTATTGGGGTGGACATACCGTGTCCATTATTCCGGATGCCCGGGGTTTACTATCGACCCTTATCGGATTGTCGCCGGTATACTTTGACAGTCTGTCATCCAGGGACTCCAACGTCGGATTGAAAGCGGCAGCAGCAGCTAGGCAGTATGAGGACGTGTCGAAAAGTCGAAAAGAACATACCTTGCGTAAAGGCGAGCTGCAAAGTTTCAAGACGCTTGCAAGCGTAGGTATTTCCATACAAGTTTTCGTCCCTTCCATTTCTTTTTAAACTATCAGTTTCAACGAACGACAAATTTTCGTGAAAAGCTTGACCTTACGAGTATTGGAGGCAAAAGAGTGTGATTGCACTTCGTTTGGGGACACAAACCGCGAGCAATTTGTTCTAGAGATTCTATCGTGCGGGGCACATTCGTACTCCTTAACTACAACGTTAAATGAAAAATGACATCACGCCAAGAGTGTCCATACCTGAGATAAATTTGGCCAGATTCCTCAAATGACTCCGATAGCAAACCCAATCTGTAGGATGTAAACATGATTGGTCGATCCACGAGCAAGGCAACTTTGAAATTAATAAGCTTACCGCTCAACGTATAATTTTCTCAGAGCAGCACCATAAGTATAAGTACTCTGCGTAGTCATATCAGCTGAGTTAGTCGTAAGTATAAGGAAGATTGCTTACGTGTCTCCCCAAGTCTGTTAGCTGTCCGAGGAGACTGGAATCGTTGTTGAGCACATCCGGCCATTAAAGGGCAGAAACCATTCCTGGTACTCACCATTCCCCTTGCACCGATGATCCGTCCCGTCTTTCCACAACTATGGGCATTGCATCCGTTGAGGTAGAGACCGCTTTACGGAACTCGTTGGCTTCCTTGCACATCACCCAGTGCTGTGGGATAGATGCCGGACGTTCTGCGAGCCTGACCCCCACTGGTGTACGCTCTCCTACAGGATATCAATCTAGACCAGCTTGGTACCGAGCGGGACTCACCGTGTCTGACATAGACATGCACTTGCTCCAGCTCAAGTCCCTCGGGAGCAACAGCATATGCTTCAACGTCGAGGGGAACTTGTGGAGGACGAATTGCGGAAGGAAAGGCAGCGTCCACACTGTTCGTCCGACCCATCACGGTTCCAAGCAAGCCCTCTCTGGGGCACTGCGTTCGGGTATCGTATATAGCAGATATTACTCCGTCTTGTGGCGTGGCAGCGGCGCTTATAAGCCGAAGGATGGAAAGGAGTGATATAGTGCCACGGACAAAAATCAGATAGACCATAAATATGAAATGCGATAGTGGAAGAGACACTGCCGGCTGGATGACCGATACCTATATGGCACATTCAATTCAAAAGAATTACTCGTCTAGACAGGCTCTCATAGTGAATACGGTATATTGCAACGGATTTTTAGTTAACGTGGTGGAAAGCGACTCTCCAACGATAAGTAGAACTGGACAGCGAGCCCGTCATTCTATCAACTTGAAGCACATCGGCGCATCGTCTATTGCTCATACATTCACAGGTATATTCAATGATGACTATCATGATGGGGTTCCATATTTCCCCGGTTAAGATCCTCTAATGCAAACGTTAGTTGGCTCGTGATGATGTTGACCAATCAAACCCACCGATTACTTTCTCCAATTCGTTCACACCTTCCGTTGGCATTATTGTTAACTCCCCCTTTTCCCATCTTTGCATGATTTTGGGATCACCCTCGACCTCGTAGTTTTCGCAGGGATTAATATAATAGGTTTTCAAATGAGTTATCGTAGCATCGCCCGCTACAAAAATGTTAGCCAATCTCCTTATGTGGCAGACTCGCCTTACTTTGCAGTGCTACATCTTTCCAGACGTATGTCCCGGAAGGTTGACTGGAAATCCTTACAACACGATACTTGTATCCAACTTGATGGAGGACGACACAAGGAATGTACTTTTCACCTGTATTCATTAATCCCTATCAAAGAGTCTTGTCAAGACATGGAACGTGTGCGAAAACTGAGCTTACCAAAATACGTCGGCGTATCCAGTAAACGGTGCCGGGCTTGGGCTCACGGCCTTGGGCTGATTTATCCCATCCATCCACTATTCCATCTAATGCCGCATCCAATCTCTCCAGACCTTCTTCTGGCATTATTGTTAAATGCCCTTTTTCCCATTCTTGCATGATTTCGGGACGACCTTCTACCATATAGTTCTCGCGAAGAACGAGAAAGAAGTTGACATCAAATGTCTCGTTGAACACTACAGATATGTTAAATAAAGCTGTTGGTAACGGAAATTCGCCTTACATTGCAGCATTGTGCCGGGTTTAAAGAACTTGCTGGCAGCTTGAAGGACTGGATGCTTGCCATGCCATTCACTGGCATGAGCTATCAATGTTATCATCCTTACAACATGATACTTGTTTCCAACTTGGTGGATGGCGACACAGGGTATGTACTTTTCAACTGTATTCTCTAATCCCTATAGAAGAGTATTGTCAAGGCACGGCGCGTGTCCGAACATGATAACTGATCTTACCAAATTCTATGCGCGTATCCAGTAAACCCCGCCAAGAGTGGGCCTATCTTGATTCGATTTACTCCATCCATCTACTATTCCATCTGATTCCGCCACCAACTTCTTCAGACCTTCCTTCGGCATTTCTGTTACATCCGAATTTTCCACCTTTCGCAATATTGCGGGTCTGCCTCTTACCACATGGTACTCGTGAGGAAAGACAAAGTATTTACTAAAATCGATATGTTTGCTCGAATAAATCGCTGCATATGTGTCAATTAATCTCTATGTGGTGGAAACTCGCCTTACTTTGCATCTTTACATCCGTTCTAAAGAAGTGTGTGGCACGTTGTCCATCAGACCCTTTGGATCCGGATATCCTTACAACACGATAGTACACGCTTTCCACCTGATAGATGACAACACAAGGCACCGCATCGTGACCATGCGCCAATTTCAGGCCCTATTGGACAGTCTTGTCAAGAGATGGCGCTTGTCTGAATACGATAACCTTACGGATATCCAATAAACCCCGGCGATAAGGGGCCCATGTTCATACATCCTCCATCCAGGCACGAGTTTACGTCTTCTAGCTGATGCTGCCACCAAAATGTATAGAGAAAGAGCAACATAGCGGAGGAGCATCTTGGGGTAGGGTGTTTGCTTGGGGATCGGCCTCGCGTCAGGGCTCCGTCTCAACGCCTTGAGTAACAAGCCTTCTATCAAAAAGTGATGCCGAGATGCCAGCCCTTGACGACATGTTCCTTGAAACGGCCGTACTATGAGTGGCTCAAGCAGAAAGTCACGACTCGATAGCAGAGCGAGTTAGCACTAAGTGAGCAGAGCCAGCAGGGTGTGGGGTTCAGTATGACGTGCACACACATCGCTAAAAGAACTGGTTATGCTCGCACGATTGACTGTGTTTATTGATGCTATGGTCACAGTGCCTATAAGAACTTTTGCCCTCACTGCGTCGTTAGATGTCATAGAAATCAATGAAGCCGAGGAGCAGCTGAGAAAGTTATGTGAACAATGTGGAATCCAATTCTCAGAGGGGGGAGGCGATCTCAGGATTTGGCAAGCCCACGATCGCACTCTAAACCCCTTGCATTGTATTGAAATAAACAGTCAGATGAAGAATAACTGCCAGTAGTGTCTCAATTGTAGGCGCGTCTTCTGGAACACTGTTCTCCGTCAATGACAACGCAATTAAAAAAACATCCTATTCAGAATTATAATAATTTAACAATCTCATCAGTAGTTTCGGAACCTTTTCCCTCATAACGCCGACGATGATGATTGTGGTAAGGCCACAAAGTAATTGGCCTCAATATTTCGCACGATCAACCTGCGGTGATTGAACGTGACACAACGCGATTTTGTGCGTCACGCTTTCCATGAGACGGAGAGCGGCATGTTCTCCCATCTTACTTCAATCTGCTGTTCAGAGACGGAAAGCCACTCTCGGACGCACATCAATCGCATGTACTCGCCATACTTTTTCTCAAGCGAGAACAACAGATAGCAAGACTTTCTCCGGAACGCTTCTTTTGCCAAAAACTTCATTTCCACTTTGGTCGGAGCCATCCAAGAGCGAGTCACCTTACCAGAAACGTTCAGGACAGGATTTGTATAGATGGCAGGCATGTATTTTGGCATCATCATCATCCTATTCGCGTGACGACCGGCGTACCAGTGGGATAACGCGACCGGCGCATTGTTCGTGTTGCACGATGGTCCACCTTATGCGAATGGTGACCTTCATATGGGTTAGTGCCCCGTCATTTTAGTGTTCAAGAGTCTTATAAAACATTTACAGGTCACGCATTGAATAAAATACTCAAGGATATAATAAATAGATTCCACGTATTACGCGGCTATAGAGTCCAGTAAGGCCGTACATCTGATGGTCGCTTCAATTCATTAAAAAAAAGTGATCTAGCTATATACCAGGCTGGGATTGTCACGGTTTACCTATTGAGAACAAGGCGCTAGAAGAGCTCTGCGTGAGTTACCTGCATGATCATTGTTCCAAGCCTGAATTCCGGAAAGAAAACACCATATGCCATACCCGCTAGCACCATTAGAGAGGCAGCAAGATCCACCGCCATGCGAGAGATTGCGTCACAGAAAGCCCAGTTTCAGCCTTTCGGGATTATGGCCGATTGGAACCAGGACTCTTTCACGTACCGCACCTTGGGTTGGTAGCAAATATCTATTTCTATAGCAACGCTGCTGACATGTATTGGATAGACCATAGATATGAAATGCGACAGTTGAAGATTTTTCAAAGAATGGTCAAAAAAGGTTGGGCTTGTATTCAGTTTTTCCGATTTTCGAATGCGTTCATTCCTGCTCAGGTCTCATTTATAGACGCTACCGGCCAGTGCACTACTCGCCCTCATCTCGATCAGCCCTGGCCGAGGCAGAGCTTGTGTATAAAGACGACCATGTTTCTCATTCGGTGTACGTCACATTCGATGTCGACCGCGACTCGAATATCAAAAATCCGGTCTTGCGAGAATTGGTTTCTGCGGAAGCCGTTGTTAAATTACTTGTTTGGACGACCACACCCTGGACCCTCACAGCGAATATGGTATATCATGTTGTGACTACAATGATTTTTTTTAGCTAACATGGACATACAGGGTATTGCAGTACACCCCAACCTCATGTATGCAATTGTTAGATGCAATAACGTACGAGTCGGGGAACATCTTATCGTCGCGTTAGAGAGAGTGGAAACACTCTCAGAGATACTAGGCCCGGTTGACATCCATGCCCATATTTCAGGTACTGTATAATTAAATATGACATGGTTCTGTACTAACATAATAAAGGCACTGAACTCGTCGATTTGTCATATGTACCTCTCTTCGGTGGCAAAGCCGGTTCTACAGTGCCGTTGAAAGTGGTTCCTGCTGCACATGTAACGGCCGAGTCAGGAACAGGGCTGGTCCATTCGGCACCAGCACACGGTGTTGAAGATTATGCTGCTTTCCGCTCGCTAGGCATGCTAAATACTGTGGACAGCATCGTATGTCATGTTGACTCTAAAGGGGCATTTTCAAAGGATATAGCATCCGTCGTTGGCGAAGACATGGCAAAACGTCTTCATGGTCTACGGGTGCTAGGGGAGGGGGGGAAAGCCACCGTGGAAATGCTCAAGGAGATGGGACATCTAGTCAAGGTCAAGCGGATCAAACATCGATACCCATATGACTGGAGAACGGATCAACCGGTCATCGTAACGTGAGATAATCGACTATCTCATTTGCTCCATCTCATTGGAACATCAGCGCGACTTCTCAGTGGTTTGCGAACCTGGACAATATTAAAGGCAATGCATTGAAGGCATTAGCCGACATATCGTTCTTCCCGCCTATCTGTGAGTTGTCTGCCTCCCCGGCGCATGGCCGTTTACAGTGTCTTCTCAGCACGAAATAGGTTAGAGTCTTTCGTTCGTTCGCGATCGGAATGGTGTATATCACGCCAACGTGTTTGGGGGGTCCCTATTCCAGCATTGCATCACATTACCACTGACAATGCAATTCTGAATGCGGAGACCTTGGATCACATACTCGCGGTTTTGGACATCAAAGGCGTAGAGCATTGGTGGGAAGGACCCGTGGAAGACTTTGTGCCTACTTCGATGCTTGAGCCAGGACGGCGTGCGTCGGAAACATGGCGTAAGGGCACTGACACGATGGACGTGTGGTTTGACAGTGGCACGTCTTGGTCTATGCTTCCTGAGATGGCTGTCGGGAAGAATGCTGCGTCTGGAAGGAATTTCCATGCTGACGTTTGCCTTGAGGGCTCGGATCAACATCGCGGATGGTTCCAAAGTCAACTTCTCACGGCAGTCAGTGCCGCAGATGACGATGTCCCCACGAGTCCTTATGGGACGCTGATCACTCACGGGATGGTCCTAGACCAGGAAGGCAAAAAGATGAGCAAATCACTTGGAAATGTCATCAACCCGTTGACGATCGTTTTTGGTGGCGAGGTATGTTCCAAACAAGATGAACTGTGAACGAACCGAACCTTCTTTCAGAACCTGAAAAAGGAGCCAGCGTATGGCGCCGACGTTTTACGTTTGTGGGCTGCTACGTCTGAATACTGGCGTGACCTATCTGTTGGACCAAAGGTTCTTTCTCAGACCGCCGAGTCTTTACGAAAGATCCGGAATTCCGCAAGGTTCCTCCTCGGAAGCATTGGCGATGCTGCTGCTCTGGCAGATATGGAACGGGTACCTAGACAGCAGTTTGGATTGGTAGATTTGAATACCTATGATTTCACTTACTGGCTAACAACTTTTACAGATAGAACGATACGTTATGCATGAACTATACAAATTAGAACGGACAGCCTTGGAGGGTTATGCGTCGTACAATTTCCCCAAAGGTCGGTAGCATGTCATCCATACGCTGGATAAACTGACTTGATATTGTTCAGTGATGGTCGCATTGATCAATTTTGCCAACATCACTCTATCCTCGCTTTACTTTGATATCACCAAAGACTGCCTCTACGCGAACGACTTGCACAGCCTTGAGCGGCGAACGGTTATCACTGTTTTCGAGCACATCTTGTCGACGCTCACTTCAATCATGGCTCCCGTCTTACCGCACTTGGCGGAAGAGATCCACGAGCATTGGATATCCGATGGCAAGTCCGCGTTTATTGAAAAATGGGTGCCGTTGGTTAGTATCCTCGCTTTTTTTCTTCTTTCTTTCTTTTTTTCGCAAGGATGCGCGAACCTCACCGCTTCAAGGGTTCCGAATGGAATGATCCTGAAGCAGCGAATACCATGTCAGAGTACCTCCGGCTGCGCAGCAGTTTGCTGGCCTTGCTAGAAAAGGCTCGCGCCCAGAAGTAAGGTGTCATGTTGAACTCATTGCTTGGGCGTATAACATGGGTAGCTAGGTTTTTACGAAGTTCGTTGGAAGCCGAGGTTGACCTGGTCAGTCCCACGTCAACGAAGAAGGATTTGGACCTTGTGGGTCGAGGTCAGCACGCGTTAACGAGGAAGAGTGGAGATGGCTAACCATGATTGTTATAGAACAACTTTTGGCAACGTTATGCATTGTGTCCCATGTCAAAGTAGGCACAACATTGTCGTCGCCAAGTGACGCCAGTTTGCCCTGGGTGTTTTCGGAGAAAGTGCCGGGCATAGGTGGGTGCAGCTTGAAATATATATATGTATATTTTCCCATGTCCGAAATGCTTGACAATAACCAGGCCTTGAAGACGAAATTACTCTTCGGGTGCGCCCAGCAACGCGGGAGAAATGCCCTCGTTGCTGGACGTATACTCGTATGATGGAAGAAACAGTATGTCGCAGATGCTCAGCTGTAATGAGCAAACCATAGCACACGTTCACGTCACGCAATCAAAAATAGTGTAGTGGACTAATATGATACATTGTTTATATCCGAAAGTGCAAATTACGCAATAAGAATATCCAGTCGACACTACAGGCAGGGGGTGATTTCATGATGGCTGAAATAGGGCTGAAATAGCAACAGAATAAATAATTTTATGTTAGTAGAAAATGATTGCAAAATTTAGAGAAATGATGCTTTTAGAATAGTGGTGTGAATGTAGATCAATAACCGATGGCCACCACGCCCGCTTTCACTCCCTTCTAGCGCATTGTCGCCGCCATGCTCCTTCTGCGGTGGCCAAAGGGAAGCAACAGTTGGCCCCGGGCACGAACATTGCGGAGGCCTCTCTCACATCGGCGGTGGACTCCGCCCTCTCTGCGCTTTCTAAGGTGGTCCCGACGAAGGTCACCAACGACATGGACACGGGCAAAGACTCGGAAGGCCCTCGCAACGTCAGGGAAGAGGGCATTCAAGACTCCCGCCACGCTCCTGCCAATGGTCCTAGTGGCCCCACCGTCACAATTTCCGCCGACGATACGGTGGCGGACTATTTAGATGTTCTTACGCGTGTGCAGAAGGACATGGATACGTGGTTTGTCCCGTCTCCCAATAACAATAGCTTTACCGTCTCTGCTGACAATGTCACCTTACTCCGGGAACTAATCTTCGAGCATTTCGAACAGGCTCACGCTTTCGTCGATGCCCCTCTTAGCACGGTTACTAAAGCTGCCATCATCTCTGAGGCCACCTCCCTCCCCTCTGTTATTGGCGGATTGGTTCGCTCCGCCCCTTCACTCAACACCGCACGAAAAGTAGCCACGGTCGCCTCGGTTGCCCTCTCTGGCCTCTCCGAAACCAAACAAGCAAAATTGCCCGCCAACGCCCTGCGTCAAGTTGCCGCTCCCCCCCGCCGTTCGTCGGCTCTCAACGCCATCCCTCGCGAAGCTCTTCGACCGCGTCTGCAGGGTCGGTCGGACTCTGCTCCCCGCTCTTTGGGTCCCCCTCCTGTCAATCGCGCCACCCGCCCTGGTCGACGCTCTGCTAGAACCCCCCCTTCCCCCTCCCCCGCTACGGTTCCGACTTCCCAGGCTTCCATCGAGGCCACCTTCCAGGTGGCCCGTGCCATTTCTGCCGCCAACGGCATCCCTTTGGAACAGGCTTTTGTCCAAGCCACACCTCTCATTTCTGCGGATACCGCCCGCTCTCAACGCCCGTCTGGCCGGTCTCCCGCTACCCCGGCGCGCCCTTCCTATGCCTCCATGGCCTCGCAACCTTCCGATGGCCCTCGGTACCGTACTCCTGCCACATCCCCCCCTGCTGGCTCTGGTCTCCCCACTGACTCGTGGCAAGACACGAGGCCGAAGAAGTGCACCACTCGGGGCACGAAGCAAAACGTTTTTATCTTCCGTCCCCCGCCTAGCCCCACTGCCTCCCCGGCCATGCGCCAGGACGACGCCGACCTTCTCTTGGCCATCCTTGGCTTCTTACACGGCCAACTGGACTACACACTCGCTTTCCATACTGAAGACTACAATGAGGTCCTCCGCGCTACTTGGACTCAACGGGACTCCATCGTGGTAACGTGTCGCCGTCCCATAACTAACCTGCAGGAAACTGTCCTCCATGGCGCCCTTGCCGCCTACGCCAACATCGAAGCGGAGGATACGCATATCCTCAACCGTCCCACAACCTCCTCTCTGAAGTTCAGTGTGGTCCCGACTCGGAGCGGTGACGGTGTCGAATACACCCCAGACGACATCCTACGCGATCTCCAAGCCCACCTGAAGTGGGCCAATGTTGAGTTTTTTGGTAAGCTGCGATGGATCAAGGCTCGCGCTCAGGCGACTTTGGGTGCCAGTGGCACGATTCTTGTCGAAGTTGTCGACACACGTACTAGCCGCGTCGCGGACTGGCTCCGCAACTCGATCATTACTATCCATGGACGCAAAGTATGCTGCATGAAATGGATGTTCAAGGACGCTATTCCTCAATGTGCCACCTGCTGTCGGTGGGGCCACACCAACTTTCAATGTATCGCCAATTCGGCCACCTGTGCAAAATGTGCTGGACAACACTTGACATCGCAACACGGTCAATATTGCACAACCTGCATTTCCTCGCAGGTTGACTGCCACCTCAAACTCTGCATTAATTGCGTCGGCACGAGGAACCCAGTCCACTTTGCCACCAACAAAGATTGCCCTTTCTATGTGGCTCGCAACAGCCCAGAAGCTATTAAGAAATCGTACGCCACTATGGCTGACTGCTGCAAAGGCAGCAAGATTTTCGCGGAAGTCGAAGCCCTTCAGAAACAACAGGCCAAGCATGGCCCCTCTGCGGTGGTCCCCCACATGGTTACCCTTGCTCTGGGCATTGCCTGTATTGATGATGTCCCCCTGGTTGCTGGTGCCTCAGCCGTTATGATCCCTCCTCTATGATTGGATTTGCTCACTCCTTCAGGTACCTCTTCTACAATGCACAACACTCCTTCCCTGTCATCTCTGCACTCCTTGATGCCTGCCAGACTGACACTGACATCATTTTCATTCAAGAGACTCTTCACAATGACCTATGCCATGTCTGTGACCCCAACTCTTGTGCTGGTTGCCTAATCCAAGGGACCCCCCAACACCTGGCCTGGATCGCCGTTGATGGTGCACGTGACATACATCCAGATTCTCAGGTTTCCATTTACATACACAAGACTCACATTGACACACACTTCCATCTTTCGTTAGACATTTTCACTTTCGCTGACCCTAACATTTTATGTTTTTCACTTACTAGACCCTTGGATGGTTTCTCTCACACCTTCATTAATGTTTACAGGAACCTGGCCTCCTTCAACACACTTAATGCTCTTGAACATGCCCTTCCCAACATCACCAACCTTGCATTGGTTCAGGGTGACTTTAATCTCCACTCTTCTTTTTGGGATGATTCTGTCTGTACTGATGATGCCCATGCTGCTGATCTCCTAGGTGCATGCTCTTCTGCAGGTCTGCAATGCCTAAACTCCAAGGTGGAACCCACCTGGTACTGGCAGGGTAATGCCTCACATGTCCTAGACCTACTATGGGTGGTGGCTCCTCTTTGGGAGCCCCCCCATGAATTTTTTGACCTTACCCTTCGGGGTGCCTGTAGAGACCACCATCAACTAACCCTTGCATTTACAGCTGACCACCAGCCCCCCCCTTTCTGCTGGACGACCTCTGGTGCATGGCCCATCACCAGTTCATTGGCCAACAGGCCTGCTGACCCATTAACTGGACCTTCATCAATGCCCTGCCCTCCCTGCCACAGTGCACTTGGGCCCCCTTCTTGTTACTCGAAGTGCGGGAGGCCCTCGCCCTCACTTCCAACGCACCTGCCCCAGGCCCTGATCACATATCATGGGGAGTCATCAAAGGTATTATGTCAGCCCCGGCCTTCGCATCCCAGCTGCTTGCCCTCTATAATGCTATTTTCATGGACAGGCACTGGCCCTCACATTTTAAGGTGTCTGTCACAGTCATCATCCCCAAGGCTAACCAGGACGACTACTCCTGTATTAAGAACTATTGCCCAATTGTGCTGCTTAACTGCCTCAGCAAACTGTTCACCAAGGTCATCACCACCTGCCTTCAGTTTGATGCTATCTGATATGACCTGCTCCATCCATTACAGTTTGGCAGCCTAAAGCAACATTCCACCACTGATGCAGGGTCTCTTCCTCACCAATTGGATCCACCAGGTGTGCGACACAGGCAAGTACACCTCTTGCTTGGCAGTATTTCCTGTCCATCCAGAAAGATGTCCTCGTCATTATGCTCTGCAAACAGGGCTTTCCAGAGCTGCTCCTCCACTTGCTGCACACCTATTACAATGACTGCCAGATGGCCTTTGTCTGGGGCTGCACCTCTTCGGAACAGATGCCTGCTGGTGATGGCGCCCCGCAAGGGGACTGTTAGGATCGATGCCCTTGGTTCGTTATTGAGTCAACAGTGACGACTAGAGTCTCGGTCTAATCCCAGTCCCTGGACAAGAATGCTGTTCGACGTCGTGCTAGGCAGCGACGAAGGTAGCTCGAGCGATAGAGAGGACGAGAGCGAGAGGGTCGTTCAGTAAAGGACAATACTCGATTAAGTTGGAACTGAGGTACTACGGTACATGTGCAGGGTTTATATACTGGCTAGAGAACAATAAGGAAGTATAAAAGGAAGTGAAACGAGGGGCAATCCAGGTAGATGAAACAAGTATCAAAGCGTAGCGACGAAGTGAAGAAAGGCTATTGTAACAAGTGAGCGTAAGAAAGAAAGAAGTTGTAACATTACCCCCTCCTTATGCGAGAAGTCACCGACTTCTTAAGGCCACCCTTGAGTTGTCCAGGCATGGTCTGCTCTAGACTCGTACCAGTGGACGATGTTTTCGACGTCCTTTTGTGCAGTGTCTATGTGCCATCGTACGGAGTCGAGGGTGACTTTCAATTGACGAAGTTCTCGGAGTGCTAGATCTCGTTCGGCGTAGGTCATGGCATTGGGGTCAGTGGTGAGGGTGAGTCCTACGAGGGCTCCAAGTGGGGCGGAGAGGTCTCGGAGATTGGCCGTGATGTATGAGGCTTCCAGAGAGGCGGCGGCGACAAGGGGGTTCGATCTGGGGATAGGTGTGGGGGTGACTTCTTCTTCGATGGGTGGCTCCTCGACGAGTTCGGGCGGGTGAATGTGTAGGTCATCGTCGGCATAGATCGCCGTTTCGGTTTCAACGAAGATTTCGAGGGGTGGTGTGAAGACGTCGAACTCAGGGATTTTTTCGGGAAAAGAATAGGTGAGGGCGAGGGTGGTGAGGAGGGTGGTGAGAATGAGTCCCCCGATGAGGGCAGAGGGGATGAGAGCAGAGATGAGGGCGACGAGGATGGCGACGAGCGAGAACATTGTTTGTGACGTTGGTTGGAAGGCTAGGAAGTGGGAATCTCGTTTTTTTTTTTTTTTTTTTTTTTTTTTTTTTTATAGGTTGACTTCGTCGAAATATTCCATGTCCCAGAATGAATCGTCTGCGTCCATAGAGAGGATGTCTCGTAACAGTTGATCGGCTGATGCTTCTGGTCTGGGAGTGTTAGGTCGCATGGGAGGTCCTTCAGCCAAATATGGTTTGTGTAGTGGTCTAGGTGGAATTCGATGAGTAATCGTTCCGTGATCTGTGTAATGAATGATGCCCGTGATCATCGGGTATCCAGGTTCCCATTCAAAGTTGCGGTAGTGGGGCGGTGGCGGTGGATTCGGATATGGAGGTGGTATCCCTCCGTGTGGGATGTGTAGGTAGTGCGGGGGTAAGTTAAAGCTCAGCGGTCCACTGGATGGGAAATTGATTTTGTCTGGGAATAGTGCCTCTGTCCGGCGTAGGCAGGTCACTCCCGCCGTTTCCAGGTCTCTTGTTCGATCAATGATCCATAAGGCCAGTGCTCTTCGCGCTTGCCTGACATGGTGATCTCTGCTGAGGGCGTTAGTTGGTGTCTGGGAGTCGGGGCTGATCTGTGTCTTATATACTGGGTATAGTGATGGTACTTTTGTTCGGTAGAGCAGGATTTTGCGTATTTCAATGAAGGCTGTTCCTATTGCGCGTCGTCCTTGGTAAGGATGGGTTCGGTTAGGGAGTTGGATGATTAGGTGTCTAAGTTTTGGGATAGATTGTCTGGGAGAGAATCGGGAATAGGGGGAGGCGATGTTTTTGGTATGTCTAGCGTTCTGTCTGAGGATCTGTTTGTTGCGATACTGGACCATGGTTTTCATAGCAGGTTTCGGCGGTTCTTATATGCTCTAAGGATGTTCGCAGCGTTTTTCAGATTTGTTTCAGGTTCCCATGAGTTTTCGTTTGGTCCATACCCTTTCCATTTGACTAGGTATTGATAGCCGGTTCCTCGTTTTCTGTGTGTGATGATTGCTTCTATTTCAAACTCTTCTTGTCCGTTGATGAGATCAGGGGGTGGTTTCATGAAGTTCGGTCCATGCACCGTTGTTTCTTTATATGGAGTTAACAACGTAGTATGAAACACGGGGTGGATGCGCCATTGTTTGGGGAGTTTCAATTTGTAGGTGACGGGTCCTAGCACTTGCTCAATTGTGAAGGGTCCTTCTCTTTTGGGCGCTAGCTTCCTTGACTCATAGGGTATTCGGAGGTTTCGATTTTCGAGCCAGACTTTGTCTCCTTTCTCGAACCTGATACTCTTGTCTTTTGTTCTGAGCGCTACCATTTGTCTAGCGAGTTCATGTGCAGCGAGTGCTTCTTCTCTAGCCTTTTGTAACATTCGTAGTCGGTTTTCAGCTGCTGGGGTCGTCATGGGGGATGCAGCTGTGGGAATAGCGACAGGGTCTATTCCGTACATTAGCTGAAACGGTGATGCTTTGATGGTATCATGGTGTCGGTTATTGTGAGCGAATTCCGCAATTGGCAGTAGTGATTTCCATCTGTGCGGTTCGTTTGTGCAGAACATTCGGAGGTAGACTTCTAGTTCTTGATTGACTCGTTCTGTCTCGCCATCTGTCTGGGGGTGGTAGGCTGTGCTCATTCTATGGTTTATTCCCAGCGCTTTTCCTATTTCTCGGAATACTTTAGATGCGAACTGTGGTCCTCTGTCAGATATGAGGATATCCGGTAAACCGAATCGTTTGAAGTTTTTGTTTATGTATAGATCCGCGGTTCCTAGTGCGTCGATCGTTTTGTGACAAGGGGAAAAGGTTACCCCCTTTGTAAGTCCTTGGTCCACCGTGACCATGATTGAGTCGAAGCCGTCGGCAATTGGTAGGTCTGTGATGAAGTCAATTGTAACTTGTTGGAAGGGTCGGGTGGCATTAGATTTGATCGGTTGTAGGGCAGGGGTGTTGGGGTGAGTGTTTACTTTCATTTGCTGGCAGAGCGCGCATCCTTCGATCCATTCTCTGGTGTGTTTGTTCATTCCGGGCCACCAGTAGTTTCGTTTGAGTAATTCTAGAGTTTTAAATCGTCCAGGGTGCCCAGATGTAGGTGATTCATGCGTCAGTTTAATGAGTTGAGTGCGCAATCCATCTTGATCGGGTACATAGGTTTTTCCTTGGTAATGTACGATGTGGTCGACATATGTCCAGTCTTGCAGCTTTGATTTTATTGGTGGTGCTCAATGATTTTGGATAACTTCGACTAGTATTTGTCCAAAGTCGTCTTTAATCATGCCTTTGCGCAACTTCTCTGCTAGGTTGTCTGCTATAAGCCTGATGAATCGTTCGGGTGGTAACACAGTGGTTTCTTCCGGGGTGTCATCCATTCCAATGTGGTCTGGTCGTCGAGATAGGGCATCTGCTTCAAACATCTTAGTTCCAGGGACGTGCTCTATTCGAAGGTCAAATTCGCTTAAGAAGGAGGACCATCTGGCTTGTCTGGGGGTAAGACGTTGTGGTGTTCGATAAAAGGATAAATTCTTGTGATCGCAATGAACGATAGTGGTATGAGGTGATCCATGAAGAAGGTGTCGCCATGCTGCGAGTCCTTTGACGATTGCCAGTAGTTCCCTGTCATAAATCTGATAGTTTTGCTCTGTCGTAGTCAAGGCGTGTGAAATGAAGCCGCAAGGGTGTAGGAGTCCTGCTTCATCGGCTTGCTTCAGTACTGCTCCTGTTGCTTTATTTGAGGCGTCGGTTTGTAGGATGAATGGTCGGGTGATATCTGGCATTCGGAGTACAGGGGCCGTTGTAAAGCGTTTCTTTAGGTTGTTGAATGTCGCCTGTCGTTCTGGTGTCCAGAGGAATGCTTCATCTTTTTTTGTGAGATCAATAAGTGGTCGAGCGAGGGTTGCGAAGTTTCCAATGAATCGTCAGTAGAAATTCCCAAATCCTAAGAAGGATCGTACTTGCTTGACCGTTGTTGGTGTTGGCCAATCTGCTATTCCTGCCAGTTTAATTGGGTCCATTGTTATTTCCCCAGGTCTGATGATCATTCCGAGGAATTCGATTTCCTGAGTGCAGAACTTGCATTTTTCGAGTTTAAGAAATAGGTCGTTTTCTTTTAGTCGTTCTAGGACGCGTTTTGTCCGGGTTTCTAGGTCTTTGGGTGTTGTTCCACATATTAGAATGTCGTCCATGTAAATGATTAACCATCCTTCATTGATCATGTCTTGGAAGTATTCGTTCATCATTGTCTGGAAAGTGGATGGGGAATTGCATAGACCAAAGAACATGACTGTTGGTTTGTATAGTCCTTTGTTTGTTATGAAGGCTGCTTTCCATTCATCTCCTTCTCTTATCCGAACGTTGTTGTATCCCCATCGGAGATCTAGTTTTGTGAAATATTGCGCGCCGGATAGTTTGGTCATTAGATCGGAGATCAATGGTAGTGGGTATGCATTCTTTATTGTCCATTCGTTCAGGTATCGGTAGTCTTGACATGGCTGGAGCGCTCCGCTTTCCTTTTTTGCGACAAAGAAGAATGGCGAGGCTTGTGGGGATTTGGATGGTCTAATGTATCCTTTAGCTAGCTGCTCTGTGATCCATTCGTCGAGGGATGATTGTTCTTTTATCGATAGTGGATAGATTTTGCTGACTTTTGGGGTAAATCCGGCTTTGAGATCGATTGCGTGGTCCCATGTGTGTCTGATTGGGAATCGTTCTGAAGGCGCTTTTTTGAAGGTAGATTTCCATCCTTGATACTCGTCTGGCAGCGTGGTTATGGTTTCTTTACGTAGTGTGTGTTCTAGTGCCTGTGATGCCGAAGTTTTAACCCTGATCCAATATTCGTCGATTTCCTGATCTAGGTTTCTTTCTATCTGCTTTGTCGGTTTGTGTTGATCAAGCTCAAGGGTCCGTTCCTTCCAGTTTATTGTTGGGTTGTGTTTTTCTAACCAGGGGAGTCCGAGTATAAGTTTTTGATCTCCTAGTTTAGTGATTAGGAAGCTTGTTTCGATTTGTAGATTTCCGATGTGGTAGGGAATCTTGACTTTATGTGTGATCATCCCATTTAAGTTTACTGTTCCGTCGGCGTTTTTAACTCGTATTGGTTGAATTAGTGGTTTCTTGGTCATGTTTCTTGTTATAGTTTCGTCAATGAAGTTTCCTTCTGCTCCGCAGTCAACGAGAGCAGATATCTCAGCGGGTAATTTGGGTGATTGGACAGTTATTGAGAGTCGTTGATTATTATTCGATCTTACTATTACAGAGTCGAGTGCTAACTGTCCATAATCGTTCTTGGAGGTTCCAACCGCTTTCTGGTTCCTCCGCTTTAAAAACCCTCGGTTTCCAGGTCGGTGAGGAGGGTTTCTCTTTCCTCTGTGCTGAGAGCCGCAATCATAGTGCGAATTTTCTTAGCGTCGCTATCTTCAGTGATTGTTCTGGTGAATCGTCCTGAAGGGGGCGGGTTCCTGGTAGTATCTTTCTTTGGGCAGTTTCGGGATAAATGACCGATGGTTCCGCATCTGAAACATTTCCCAGAACGCATATATTCTTCTCGTTGCCCATCAGTAAGGCGTCCGGTTTGTATGGCATGGATCATTTTAGGTCCTCCTGTTTTATTGAATCGACGCCCTGTATCAGTCTTTCCTAATGCTTTCATCATTTCCCATGCTGCATTGAGTTGTTCCGCTTTTCTATAGGCATCTGTGATGGTTTTAAAGTCGGCTTGTCCTTCGAGGATCTTGGCAGCGATGGTGGTTGGTAGGCCTCGGACAAATGCCTGGAGTTGGGCGGTAATTCCGGTTAATCCGGAGGATCCTATGAGCATTCTAAATTTTCGGACGTAGATTGGGACGGTGATCTCTCCTCCAACTCGTAATTTAGTGAGCTCATTCAGCGCCCTAACTGCAGTGTTGACTTCTCCCCAGTCGTCAAGGAATCGTTTGACGAAGGTGTCATAGTTTTCCCAAGTGAGTCCGTCTTTTTCGTCCAGTTGATCGCGGATTATTTCTTTCCAGTCGTCTAGTTCCTTTCCTAGGCATTGGAGGACGTATCTGATTTTCTTTTCATGTTTCCCTTCATAGTTGTGGGCGTTTATTGCAAAGAAATCGCTAAACCAGTTGATGAATGATTTAGCTTCGGTCCGATCTCCTGTAAAAATTCGTGCTGAGACTGGTTTGATGTCTCCCCTAGGGGCATCGGTGGTTTCAGTGTTAGTTGCCATTTGTTTTGTGTCAGTTTCAGCGTCTGTTTCAGGTCTCGGGTTTTCTAGTTCGTATTCAATTTGTTTTTGTTCCAAAAAGGTGTTCCACCCTACTATGGATGTTTCGGAAAGAGAGTAGTATGGATCAGTGCCGTCGAATTCGAATTCTGCGTCACAGTACTCTTCCCACCAAAGGCTTTCTTTGGGTCTTTCGAAATATAGTTCTGGTTCTTCTTCTGGTTCTTTTTGTTCGTTTCTCCACTCAACCCAAAGCTTTCCAGGTAAAGAGTGTTCGTTTCCTTCGATGTAATCCCCTTCGAAGTATTCGTTAGATACTGGGGTGTTCCTGTTCTTTCCTACTCCTCGAAATTCCCAACGTTTATTTAATGTCGAGAAAAGGAGCTCTTGTCCTTCTAGATAATATGTTCCTCTAAAGAGAAAGGAGTCGTTCGGTGGTCTCTGGTTAGAGAGTCTGGTTTCGGGTCGTTTCGGATCTATGTTGTCTAGCTAGTGACGATGCACTAAGCGGTTCAGTGAGTTCCAACTTGTGTTAGGATCGATGCCCTTGGTTCGTTATTGAGTCAACAGTGACGACTAGAGTCTCGGTCTAATCCCAGTCCCTGGACAAGAATGCTGTTCGACGTCGTGCTAGGCAGCGACGAAGGTAGCTCGAGCGATAGAGAGGACGAGAGCGAGAGGGTCGTTCAGTAAAGGACAATACTCGATTAAGTTGGAACTGAGGTACTACGGTACATGCGCAGGGTTTATATACTGGCTAGAGAACAATAAGGAAGTATAAAAGGAAGTGAAACGAGGGGCAATCCAGGTAGATGAAACAAGTATCAAAGCGTAGCGACGAAGTGAAGAAAGGCTATTGTAACAAGTGAGCGTAAGAAAGAAAGAAGTTGTAACAGGGACCCTCCCTCACCAATCATGGCCAACCTATATGTTGCCCCCACACTGCGCCACCACTTTGCATTCTCGCTGACATCGCCTTTTGCCATCCCTTCCTACATGGATGACTCCTGCCTGCTCCACTCAGATACATCATTCCAATGAAACATTTGTGCCTTAGAGGATCTTTATGCCACCTTTGTGGCCCACATGTTGGCCATTGGTTTGATTCCAGAGCCTGCTAAAACAGAACTGATCACCTTTCTCCTGTTTAAATGCAGACTAGATGTCAAGGCCATTGTGGCTGAACACTCGGGTGGCCCAGCGCACTTGCCTTCACAGCGACACCCGTCTTTCATTCAATCCATCGACCACTCCCTGGATGGACTTATCCGCAACACGCCTGCCCACCTACACCACCCAGATGGCTCCACTACTCTGGTCCAGCCATGCATCACATGGCACTATCTTGGGTGTTTCTTTGATCATTCCTTATCTTTTGATTCTCATGTACAACATTATACTAATGTTGCTATTTCCTCTACCAGTGCCTTACGCATGATTGGCAATGCTGCTCGGGGTCTGCCAGTTTCATGTCGCCTGCAAATTATCAAGTCCTGCATATGGCCAATTCTTTCTTACAGCCTCCCTCTGTGGTACTGCCTTGGTGGCGCTGGTGTCCAGGCCAAGGTTCACAAGGTCCAGCAAGCCCAATGTCATGCCCTTGTCTGGGCTGCGGGCACCTTCTGCACCTTGCCCACTGGTGCGCTTGAATTTCTGCTTGGGATGCCCCCGGTGTGCACCTACTGCGACTATTTACTCCACTGTGCCACCGTCCACTTAGCCACTGTGGCTGAAACACATCCCTTAAAGGTGGTCACCCCCTTTGTTATTCTGCCCTCTCACACTTGGCAACACTGGTGACAGCACCTCATCCCCACTCGCTCACTGCACAACCCCTTCCTGGTTCTCGCCAGCATTGCCTGCATGCTGGATGAACCGTTCCAACCTACCAACTTGGAGAACATCCGTGGCACCCGCCTTCTGGATGCATTCCCACAATGCATCCTGTTTGCCAACTTCGATCACCCCCTGTGATCAACACATTGCCATCTGCTTCTCGACTCATCTACACTCTTGGCTTGAAGGTCATGAGGACTGCTGCCTCACAATCTCATGGTGCCCCAGCCATATGGACATCCCAGAGAATGAGGTCGCCGATGACCTTGTCTCTCGTTACAATGGCCCCAATGCCCACCCCTTCCTCTCATGCCTTAAAGCAGTCAAGGAATTCAAGTGCACTGCTACTGCCCACTGGCAGGTGGCCTGGCTCTCTCACACATACCGTGGATGTAACCTCCTCCCACTCCAAGACTTGCGACATGCTGCTGGCCCCTGTCTTGGTGCTGGCCAAAAAAAGTTTATCACAGCCTGTGGCGACTCCCAGGCCTCTTCTCGCACTTCACTCACATGGTTACAGGCCACATGCCCTCCACTGACTTTCAACAATGGTTCTTCCTGGACTTGCCTATGGCATGTTTGCAGTGCTCACATGGCCCTCCCCTGATGCACAACCATATCATGTGTAAGTGCACAAGGTATACTAAATGTTTCTCCTCTTTCTTTTCCTTTTCGCATCATCAATTAAATTACATAGGGCTCATTGCTTTTCTTAAAGTGAACCCAACTGCAGCCACATTTGGTGATATTGACCCTCCAGTCCCTCCATCTGTGCCACTACTGCAGCAAGCCACATTTCACCACCTCTTCAATGACTAGGGTACAATTTTTTCTTTATCTCTCCCCTTCTGCCTAAAGGTTCTTCTGGAACCGTATATGTGCAGGCTTGTCAGCTCCATCAGTTATCTCTCATGTGTAGTAGTACTATTTTGCTTAAGTCTCTAATACAACCATATTTCTATGCAAAGAAATAAATAAATAAATAAAGTAGATCAATAACACGAGGGCGTGATGTGTGAGAATAAAGGCGGGATGTTACATGTAAGAATTGGTCTGTGATGGCAGTGATGCGGAGCCTCCAGTATTTCCAATATAACTGGACATGATTATTGTATCGGCGGATGATAATGTTGCTGATGAATTCTCTGGGTCCTGTCTGGACTGTGTCAATGTCTGATACCCAGTCCACTTCAAAGATACATCCTATCTCTGAAAGTGTTGCCTGGGCATATGGCAAAATGTAATTGAATGAGCAATGCATAGCTCTCTTCATTCTCTTTTCTGTAAACAAAAATTCTTCAATCAATTTTGGGCCCTCCACCAACAATTGATCCATTCATATGGCCTCTGTGCCTGTCAATGATGTCTCTTGGGAAACAAGAGAGATGTTGTCTGTAATGTCATGGGTCCTCAAGCTATCAATTGGGTGCACCTGGCAGTTCACCTCACTATCTTTGTGCCTAGTTATCAATGCACAGCTTATTTCACGTTGCTAGTACAGGGAGTGTGTGAGGAACTTGGTTTCAGCCTTGATATGCAACACCAATTGAGTTTCTTTGTTCTTTCTGTGAACTTTTCTGCAATAATGGTATACTAAACCCAGGGTGTGTCTATGGTCTCCTGCCTATGCTTCACCCCAGTGAACTAGTATTCTCGTCCATTACTGTTTTGTAGCCAGGCCCAATGGGCATATTGAGGATCACTCATTCGTGACCTGTTGACAGTGTGGTGTTGAAGTCAATGAGAGGTTCCGGGACTCTAGTGGATTACTACCTCTCTCCAAGTAGAGTCTAGGCCATTGACACTGTTAGCAACAATGAGCAAGGCATGCTTGGTGCTGTAAGATCAACAGAGTAGATGGTAAAGACTCTAGATTATGTTAGGAGTGCCCTAAACACAACCTTAGAAGTCTCACAAGTGGTGGCTTGTTAGGCCAAAGATGATTTGATTGCTCTGTAGCTAGTGTCTAGGACACAAAAACTATCTAGAGTCTTAGGGACTGACTACCTAAGACTACAACCCTTATATACCTGTCTCCCTGGTCTGTGCACAGACAGCATGCAGCTAAAGTCCCTCACAATAGAGACAATGTGCAGCAGCCTAGTATGCACCCATATGACCTTTCTTGGAGAGTTCCTCCCACACCAACCCATTGTGTCTTCCATATATGGCCATGCTATTGTTCTTATGTCTTGGCCAATTCCCACCAATGCCATACCATTCCCTTGGTACTATCAGGCATTCCCATGTTGCCCCTCAGGTGCTGTGTCACACATGATTCCTTTCATGGCATAGGCCTGTCATCAGGCCATTGTCCCAGTTGGCACTCGGTGTGTCAACCAATGCTGACTCATCCACCTTCCTAATAAGGGCTGCAGTCTTAATGTAGCCATCCCATGTTGTGTCTCGTTGCTCAGCCCTTGTGTCTAAACATTTGAGTCCAAATGAAAAGATAAAAAGAAAAGAAAATTATATCCTGACTCTCTGAATCCATATCCTTCTAAGTGTCATTGACATCATTACTGTAGAAAATGGTTTTCACAGGGTATGCTCATAACAAATTCCCCCCAGACAATCTATCCCAAAACTCAGACATCTAATCATCCAACTCCCTAATCAAACTCACCCCCACCAAGGATGATGTGCTATAGGAATGGCCTTCCTCGAACTGCACAAGATCCTGCTCTACTGAACAAAAGTACCATCACTACACCCAGTATACAGACTGCAGGCCAGCTCCAACTTTCAGATAGCAGCAGAAACTATCATCAGAAACCACCATGTCAGAGAAGCAGGAAGAGCACTGAACTTATGGATCATCAACCAAACAAGAGACCTGGAAGTGGCGGGAGTGACCTGCCTACACCACACAGTGGTGCTATTCCCAGACAAGATCAATTTCCCATCCAATGGACCACTGCACTTCAACCTTCCCCCAAACTACCTGTACATCCCACATGGAGGAATACCACCCCCATATCCAAACCCAGCACCACTGCCCCACTACCAAAACTTCAAATGGGAATCAGGATACCCCATGATCACTGGTATCATCCATGATACAAATCACGGAACAATTACACATCAAATTACACCCAGACCACTCCACGAACCCCATTTAGCTGAAAGGATTCCCACATGACCCAACACTCCCAGACCAGAAGCACTAGCTGATCAACTCTTATGAGAAATCCTCTCTACTGATGCAGACGACTCATTTTGGGACATGGAATACCTCGACAAAATCACTCCCACATGCAACCTATAAAGGGACAAGATTCCCACTTCCTAGCCTTCCAACCACTGCCGCATATGCAGAAATGTTCTCTCTTGTTGCTATCCTCATTGCCCTTGTCTCTACTTTCTTCTCCTCCATCATTGTCAGAGGACTTGTCCTCACCACCCTGCTTGCCACACTCACCCTTGCCTATTCATTCCCAGTCAAACTTCCTGAGCTTGATGTCTTCACACCTCCCTTTGAAGTCTTTGTTGAGACCAAAACAATAAACTACACCAACAATGACTTGCATATCCACCCACCTGAACTCGTCAAAGAACCACCCATTGAAGAAGAAATTGCCCCTGCTCCCATTCCCCAATCCAACCCCCTCATCGCCACCACCTTGCTAGAAGCCTCATATATCACAGCCAACCTCTGCGACCTCTCAGCCCCACTTGGAGCCCTTATGGGACTTACCCTCACTACCAACCTGAATGCCATGACATACACAGAACAAGATCTTGCACTTTGAGAACTCTGGCAATTGAGAGTTGCCCTCAACACCATAAGATAGCATATAGATACAGTGCAAAAGGACATCGAAAATATCATTCACTGGTACGAGTCTAGGGCAGATCATGCCTGGACAACCCAGGGTTGGCCTTGAGAAGTCGGCAACTTCTTGCATAGAAGGGGGGTAATGTTACAATTTCTTTCTCTAATGCTTACTTGGTACAATAGCTCTTCTTCACTTTGTTGCTATACTTTGCTACTTGTTTCACCTGCCCGTTTCACCCCTCATTTTACTTCCTTTTATACCTCTCCATTGTCCTCTAGATAGTATATAAACCCACACATGTACTGTAGTTCTTTAGTTCCAACTTAGTTGAGTATTGCTCTCATCTGAATGAACCTTTCACTCTCACTTTCCACCACCACTTGAGCTATCTTTGTTGTTGTCTAGCACAGCGCCGAGACCTACTTTGTCCATTGACTGGGATTAGACCAAGACTCTAGTTGTCACTGTTGGCTTTGTAACAAACCAAGGGCATCAACCTTAACAAAATGGAGAAGCTTGGCCTGAATAATTGGCTAGCATGGAAGGAGTGCATGTTATATGTGCTTGACACTTGTGGCACTTTTGGATTTGCTACAGGTCTAATTGAACAGCTGGATATATCAATTAGTCCCATCACTTCACAACAGTGGAAGAAAATGGATGGCGCCATTTCAACCCTGATTATTACTGGGATAGGAGATGAACAAATGATCCATGTTGCAAAATGGCAACCCAACAGCACACCTGTTACATCTGTGGAGTTATGGAAAGAGCTCAGGGAGGCAAATCAGCTGCAAGGTGTGGTAGCCATACTCATGATTTTTGGGCCAAGTGTGCTACTCAAGGAGATGACATCATAACTCATATCAATTGGATGAAGGAATATTGCACAGAACTTTAAATGATGTGCTGGGAAATCAGTGATGATCTATTTAAACTTCACATCCTATGCTCATTGCCACCAACATGGAATGAATGGGTTAATTCCACAGTTGGCACCATCACAGAGTTATGGAATATTCCCATGTCCATGGGACAATTAATACAACACATATGCAGTAAATCACACCATCGCAAAAGTAAAGGCACTCAGTCTACTAGTGCCAAGACATACAATGCTGGGAAAATGCATAAATTCAACATTACTTGATCAGTGTGTACCATATGTGGACATGCCAATCATACTACAAATAATTGTCTGCATAAGGGAAAACCCAAATGTGGCTTTTGTCACAGGCTCAGACATTCCACAGAAGAATGCTGGACCAAAAAGGGAAAAGAGAAATCAGATGGATGTGCTAGAAAGGAACATGTGCATATTGTTGATGAGGACATAATTATGGACATTGATGAAACATCTAAAATAGTTGAACTACCTGATGAGAATGTAAATGTAGCAGCTGAAAACTCCAATGTTACTAGTTCTTTTTATGACTGGTATGGAGATTCAGTGACAACATCTCATATAACAAATCAATTGAAAATAATAAGGGACTATCAACCTAACCCTGAATATATCAAGGGAATTGGTGATAATCGAGTTCAAGCTCAAGGTCGTGGAACAATTATTTTAGAGACTCAGTCTCAAAAACTGGAATGTCAACTCATTATTCATGATGTTTTTTATGTTCCAACATTGACAAATAATTTGATATCAATACCATGCCTTGATCTACAAGGTTTTTTAACTCTCATTGGCAATGGCTGTATGTGCATTTATAATCATGTGTGTCAATGATTACAACTGGTAAATTACAAAATTGGTTATACAAAATTGATGTAGCACTGAAAATAGTTGAGTGCACATATGTGCTGACCAAACAGTTATTGTCATGGAATGATTGGCATAAATGCTTTGGACATATAAACATTCCTTCTTTGCAATATTTATATAAAAACAAAATGATTAAAGGTTTTACAGTCAATTCTAATACATGCATATTAGATTGTGATGCATGTAAGGCCACAAAGTTAACAACTTGACCCTTTTTGAATCAATATAGAATAACAACTACTAAACCAGGACAATGGACTCATACTGATTTATGAAGCTGGCATCCACAACATCCATCAGCAATGCATCATATTATTTGATATTTATAGATGACTATAGTTGCTATGTGACTGTCACATATTTAAGACTTAAAAATACAGTGGCACAAAGTGTCATCCAATACTTAACTAAAATATACATACAATATAATTATATGCTGTGTGCTTTATGCACAGATAACAGCAAGGAATATGTAAATGAAGAACTAATAAATTGGTGCCACAAACAAGGCATCAGTATTGAATTAATGGCACCTTACTCACTGCAACAAAATGGTATTGTGGAATGAACACTAGTTGAATTAGTGCATGCAATGCTCAGTGCTAAAGATCTTCTGATATTTCTATGGACAACAGCAGTGTCACATGCTGTTTATTTATGCAATTGTGCTTACACTAAGGCTATACCTAATGCAACACCTTATGAATGGTGGCATAGGGAAAAACCTAATGTAGAACATCTACATGATTTTGGCATGCCATTTGGATTTTAAGACAACTGGCTACACAATCTAAATTAGAGCCAAAAGCTCTCAAACATATTGTTAGGGTTGATGCCCTCAGTTTGTTTCTAGGTCAACAGTGATGACTAGAGTCTTGGTCTAATCCCAGTCAATGGATGAAGTATGCCTTGATGTTGTGCTGGGCAACAATGAAGGTGTCTTGAGCAATGTGGAAGAGGAGAGTGAGAGGTTTGTTCAGATGAGAGCAATATTTGACTAAGTTGGAACTAGGGAACTATGGTACATACATGGGTTTATATACTGTCTGGAGAACAATGGAAAGTTGTAAAAGGAGGTAAAACAACGAAGTAAAATGAGGGGTAAAGATGGGTAAGTGAAATGAGTAACAAAGTGTAGTGATGAAGTGAAGAAGAGCTGTAAGTAAGCATACAGAAATTGTAACATTACCCCCTTTCTATGCGAGAAGTCTCTGACTTCTCAAGACCATCCTTGGGTTGTCCAAGCATGGTCCACCCTAGATTTGTACCAGTGAAGGATGTTTTTGACATCCCTCTGCACTGTATCTACATGCCATCTTATGGAATTGAGGGTGACATTTAGCTGCCAGAGTTCTCGGAGTGCAAGGTCATGTTCAGCGTATGTCATAGCATTTGGGTTGGTGGTGAGGGTAAGCCCTGTGAGGGCTCCAAGTGGGGCAGAGAGGTCATGAAGGTTTGCAATGATGTATGAATCTTCTAATGAGGCAGCAGTGACAAGGGGGTTGGATTGGGGGATGGGAGCTGGGGCGACTTCTTCTTTGATGGGTGGTTCTTCCACAAGCTCCAGCAGGTGAATATGCAGGTCATTGTCAGTGTGGGTTATTGTTTCTGTTTCAATGAAAATTTCAATGGGTGGTGTGACGATGTTGAGCTTGGGAAGTCTGGTGGGAATGTATAGGCAAGGGCGAGTAAGGCAAGCAGGGTGGTGAGGACGAGTCCCCCAGTGATGATGGAGGGGGAGAAGATGGTGGTGAGGGTGGTGAGGACAGCAATGAAGAAGAACATTTTGGATATTTGATAATGGTTGGAAGGCTAGGAAGTGGGAGTCTCATTTTATAGGTTATCTGTGGGAGTGTTTTCAGTCAAAGTATTCTAGCTCCCAGGATGGGCTAGCCATTTCAGTAGAGAGGATCTCCCATAAAAGTTGATCAGCTGATGTGCTTGGTCTGGGAGTGTTGGGTCATGTGGGAGTTTCTTCAGCTATATATGGTTCATTCAATGGTCTAGGTGGGATCCAATGTGTAATTGTCCCATGGTTTGTATGATGAATGACACCTGTGATCATCAGGTACCCAGGCTCCCATTTGAAGTTTTGGTAGTAGGGTGGTTGAGGCAGATTTGGATACAGGGGTGGTGTTCCTCTGTGCAGAATGTATAGGTAATTTGGTGGAAGGTTAAAATTCAGTGGTCCACTGGATGGGAAATCAATTTTGTCAGGGAATAGTGCTGCTGCATGGTGTAGGCAGGTCACTCCTGCTGCTTCCAGGTCTCTTGTTTGGTCAATGATCCATAGGTTCAGTGCTCTCCTTGCTTCTCTGGTGCAACGATTTCCAATGGTAGTTCTGGTTGTCGTTTGAAGGCTGGAGCTGCTCTGTGATCCATATACTGGGTGTAATGATGGTACTTTTGTTCGATAGAGCAGGATTTTTCTTAGTTCTAGGAAGATTGTTCCTATAGAGTGTCATCCCTGATGGGGGTGAGTTCAATTAGGGAGTTGGATGATTAGGTGTATGAGTTTTGGGATGGATTGTCTAGGGGAGAATCTGGAGTAGGGGGAGGCAATCTTCTTGGTGTATCTGATGTTTTGCTTGAGGATCTGTTTGTTGTGGTATGGAGCCATGATTTTCATAGTAGGTTTTGACAACTCTGATATGCTTTGAGGATATCCACAGCATTTCTGAGATTTGATTCAGGTTCCCATGAATTCTCATTTGGTCCATACCCCTTCCATTTTACTAGATATTGGTAACCAGCTCCTTGTTTCCTGTGCATGATGATTGCCTCAATCCCAAACTCCTCTTGTCCATTCACAAGATTGGGGGGTGGTTTTATAAAGTTTGGTCCATGTGCTGCTGTTTCCTTATATGGAGTTAGTAATGTGGTGTGAAATACAGGGTGAATGTGCCATTGTTTGGGGAGTTTTAGTTTGTATGTAACAGGGCCTAGCACTTGTTCAATTACAAAGGGCCCTTCTCTTTTTGGTGCTAGCTTCCTCGATTCATAGGGTATTTGGAGGTTTCAGTTTTCGAGCCAGACTTTGTCTCCTTTTTTGAATCTGATGCTCTTGTCTTTTGTTCTGAGTGTTACCAGTTGTCTAGCAAGTTCATGTGCTGTGAGTGCTTCCTCTCTGGCCTTCTGTAGCATTTATAGTCAATCTTCAGCTGCTGGGGTTGTCATAGGGTGTGTGGCTGTGGGAATAGCGACAGGGTCTGTTCCATACATTAGCTGAAACAGTGATGCTTTGATGGTATCATGGTGTTGATTGTTGTGAGCAAATTCTGCGATTGGCAGTAAGGATTTCCATTTGTGTGGTTCATTTGTACAGAACATTTGGAGGTAGACTTCTAGTTCCTGGTTGACTCATTCTGTTTCACCATCAGTCTGAGGGTGGTAGGCTGTGCTCATTCTGTGATTGATTCCCAGCACTTTTCCTATTTCCTGAAATACTTTTGATGCAAACTGTGGTCCTCTATCAGATATGAGAACATCAGGTAAACCAAATCATTTGAAGTTTTCATTTATGTATAGATTTGCAGTTTCTAGTGTGTCAGTTGTTTTGTGACATGGGGAAAAGGTTACCCCCTTTGTAAGGCCATGGTCCACCATGACCATGATTGAGTCAAAGCCATCTGCAATTGGCAGATCAGTGATAAAATTGATTGTGACTTGTTGAAATGGTTGGGTCACATTAGATTTAATCATGTACAAGGAAGGGGTGTTTGGATGAGTGTTGACTTTCATTTGTTGGCAGGGCACACATCCTTTGATCCATTCTTGAGTGTGTTTGTTCATTCTGGGCCACCAGTAATTTTGTTTAAGTAATTCCAAGGTTTTGAATTGCCCTGGATGTCCCGATGTGGGTGACTCATGTGTGAGTTTAATGAGCTGGGTATGCAGTCCATCTTGATCAGGTATGTATACTTTTCCTTGATAATGTACTATATGATTGGTGTATGTCCAGTCTTGGAGTTTTGATTTTATTGGTGGTGCACAATGGTTTTTGATTACATCAACTAATATTTGTCCAAAGTCATCCTTGGTCATGCCTTTGCACAACTTTTCTGCTAGGTTGTCTGCTATGAGTCCAATAAACTGTTCAGGTGGTAATAGTATGGTTTCTTCGGGTGTATCATTGGTCCCAATGTGGTCTGGGCATTGAGACAAGGCATCTGCTTCGAACATTTTGGTTCCTGGGACATGTTCTATTCGAAGGTTGAATTTGCTTAAGAAAGAGGACCATTGGGCTTGTCTGGGGGTGAGATGCTGTGGGGTTCGATAAAAGGATAGGTTTTTATGATTGCAATGGACAATTGTGGTATGGGGTGATCCATGAAGAAAATGTCACCATGCTACAAGTCCTTTGACAATTGCCAGTAGTTCCCTGTCATAAATATGGTAGTTTTGTTCTGTTGTAGTCAGGGTGTGTGAGATGAAGCTGCAAGGGTGTAGGAGTCCTGCTTCATCAGCTTGCTTTAGGACTGCTCCTGTTGCTTTATTTGAGGCATCCATTTGCAGGATGAATGGTCAGGTGATATCTGGCATTTGAAGGACTGGGGCCATTGTAAATCAGTGTTTCAGATCCGTAAATGCATCTTGTTGTTCTGGCATCCAGAGGAATGGTTTGTCCTTTTTTGTGAGGTCAATAAGTGGTTGAGCAAGAGTCACAAAGTTGCCGATGAATCGTTGGTAGAAGTTTCTGAATCCCAAGAATGATCTTACTTGTTTAACTGTTGTTGGTGTTGGCCAATCTGCTATTCCTGCTAGTTTGATTGGGTCCATTGCGACTTCTCCAGGTCTGATTATCATTCTGAGGAGCTCAATTTCCTGAGTGCAAAACTTGCACTTTTCGAGTTTGAGAAAAGGTTGTTTTCTTTTAGCCATGTTAAGACTCGCTTTGTCCAAGTTTCCAGTTCTTCAGTTGTTTTTCCACAGATTAGGATATCATCCATGTAGATAATCAGCCATCCTTCATTGATCATGTCTTGGAAGTGCTCGTTCATCATTGTCTGGAAGGTGGGTGGGGGATTACATAAACTGAAGAACATGACAGTTGGTTTGTATAATCCTTTGTTGGTTATGAAGGCTGCTTTCCATTCATCTCCCTTTTTTATTCAAACATTATTGTATCCCCATTGGAGATCTAGCTTTGTAAAGTATCAAGCACTGGATAGTTTTGTCATTATATCAGAGATTAGCAGTAGTGGGTATGCATTTTTGATTGTCCATTTGTTTAGGTATTGGTAGTCTTGACATGGTTGAAGTGCCCCACTTTCCTTTTTTGCAACAAAGAAGGGTGAGGCTTGTGGAGATTGTTAGGACTGTCCCTAAACACAACCTATATGACTTATGAGAGTGGTGGCTTGTTAAGCCAAAGGATGAGTCAATGCTCTGTAGATTGTGTCTAGCGAACAACAAACTATCTAGAGACTTAAGGGCTACCTACGCTATACTATAGCCCTTATATACAGTCTCCCTGGTCTGTGCGCAGACAGCGCGCAGCTAAAGTCCCTCATGATGGGGATCAATGCACAGCAGCTAATTCTGCACCCATGTAACCATTCCTGGAGATCCTTTCCCATTCCCTTCTCTTGGGTCATCCCCATCTGGCCTTGCTATTGTTCAAGCACTCAGCCAATTCCCATGCACGCCATACCATGACTTTGGTACTCCTCGGCGTTCCCATGTCGTCCCTCAGGTGCCATGCCACCCATGATTTCTTTCATGGCATAGGCCCATCATTGGGCTGCATCCTAGTTGGCACTTGGTATTTCCAATAACTGATGCTGACTTAACCTCCTTCCTGATAAGGGCTGCAGTCCTAACATAGTCCTTCCTCGTAGAGTCCCATCATATAGCCCTTGTTCCTAAACATTTGAGTGAAGTAAAATAGATAGAAAGAAAAGAAAAATATGTCTGTGCTCCCCAGACCTGTACCTTCATAAGTGTCATTGAGGTCATTACTGTGAAAATGAGAGGGGTGCTCATAACATCACCCCCCCCTCAAGGCCTCACATCCTGAGAGGCTGACGTGGTGGAGTCCACATAGTGTGGGTCCCTCTTCATTCGGTTATAGAATGCATCCAAGCATGCTCATTGTTCATCAGGTGACAGCCCGGTTTGTTCGGAGTTGACATCCTCGACTTCTTTGACTGTGGTTTTGTACTTGACCATTTTTTCCTGTCAGCGTCTAGTGCCTTCAAGCCACTGCTGTCAGTCTTCTTCCGACTTGCTGCTATCTTTTGCAACCACAACTGTCTCCTTTTTTAAGATTTTCTTGGCAAGTGCTGCCATATCTTTTTTGCAAGCCCTTCGTTCCTCCTCTGGCTCCTCCAATTCCATCTTCTGTGGGAAATCAAGCACAGGTTTTGACTGCCCGCCATGCTCCAGGTCTCTGGAGAACGTCCCATCAGTGTCATCAGGTAGTTCTTGAATTCTGGCCCAACTCCCTTTCCAGTTGCGCCATCTGCGCTCCATATTTTCCAAGTAATCTCATCCAAAACATCCATCTTCCCAACCGAAGAGTTTCTTTTGCCTCCTTTCACCAGGAGTCATTCTGTAGGGTAACCATTTTGCTAATTCCATATTTCGTACCCTTTTTGGGGCATGAGGGTTTTCTTTATGGAATTTCTTAACCTTTGCCTGGGCATTGGCAAGGTTTTCTGCTGGTTCCCAAGTCGATTCCTCTACTGGGTAGTTCTTCCACTTGATGAGATACTTGAGTTGTCCTCCTCGTCTGCTGACATGACTGTCTACAATTTCCTCCACTTCGTATTTGTCCTCCTGGGACTCTTCCACCATTTGCATGTCCTTGCGCACCACTGCTTTTGCCTTTTGTTTTGGGAACACTGGTTCCTTGTATGGTTTCAACAAGACTTCATTGAAAACATTGTGCACTTTCCACGATGCTGGGATCTTTAGTTTGTATGATGATTCACCCACTTTGGCAAGTACTTCTAAAGGTCCAATAAATTTCCTGTCCAACTTTTTTGTCGCTCGAATGACAGGTAGGTTCTCTGTGCTGAGATAAACTTTATCTCCTGGCTTGTACTCAATTGCCTGTTGTTGGTGTGTGTCATACTGTTCTTTCATAATTTTTGCTGCCTTTTCAAGTGCCATTTTTGCTTTAGTGTGAATGTCCTCCAATTCATTTGCTAACTGTTCTATTGCAACTGCTTTTGGTGCATACATGGGGTCAAGACCCTTGTTTGGGTGCTGCCCATAGTTCATGAAGAATGGTGTGAATCCAGTTGCTGCATGTACTCTGTCGTTGTGACAGAATTTTGCCACAGATAGCCAGTCCGACCAATTGTTTTGTCAGTTATTAACAAAGATTGTTAGGAATTCTTTTAACTCTTGGTTTACTCATTCTGTCTGCCCATCTGTCTGCAGGTGATAAGCAGTGGACTTGTTGGCTTTTATTCCTAACATCCTGTACAGGTCATTCATAAATTTCGAGGTGAACTGAGGGCCTCAGTCGCTAATGATTTTTCTGGGGAGTCCATGCTCCCTAAACACATTATCTCTGAACAAGGTTGCAGTTCCTTGTGAGGTGATTTCTGACACGGTTGGTATGAAGTATGATTTTTTAGTGAACCTGTCCACAATTACCAGAATCATGTTGTTCCCTTTAGATTTGGGTAATGGTCCTACAAAGTTGATGGATATGATCTCCCATGGCTTGGAGGGGATTTCGTTAGGTTGCAGCAGCACCGCTCATGCAGTCCTGTCTGGCTTTGCTTTTTGACAGGTTTCACAACCAGGGATATAGCGCTCAATGTCTTTTTGCATATTGGGCCACCAGAAATTATGGGTGAGCGACTCCAATGTTTTTGTGACACCTGAGTGTCCCCATGAATGGTGAATAGTGATAATGTCTTCTCATAGTGCTATTACCACAGGTATGTATACTTGTCCTTTCCAAGTGACAATTCCTTTGTCAAGCCTATAGTCTCCTCCAGCGATTTCTAGTCCTTGTGTGACCTGTTTTTCCCATTGTCGTTGTGGGACATCCCTTATATCCTTCATAATGTCATCTAGTGCCCTATCATCATCAAAAACTCTAACAAAGAGGTGTTCCTTGAGCAGAATCACTCCTTCATTATCATTTTCTCCTTTGTTATGTCCTGCTCATCTGGATAACAGATCTGCTTTCATATTAGACTTGCCACTCCTATGTTTGATCACAAAATTGTAGTCCTGCAAGTCTGTCACCCATCGTGCTTGTTGCCTGTTAAGATTCTGCACTTTTCGGAAATATGTCAAGTTCTGATGATTGGTCAAACTTCGATGGTCTGTTTTGCTCCTTTGAGGTAGTGTGCCCATTCATAGAAGGCATGCATTACCGTGAGCATTTCCTTGTCATATATTTTGTAGTTGTGTTCTGCATCATTCAGGGATTTTGAAATGAAAGCTACTGGTTTCCATAAACCATCCTCTCTTTGTTGTGACAGGATCCCTCCAATGGCAAAGTCTGAAGCGTCCACTTCCACTTGGAACTGTCCTTCTTCATTAGGAATCCTAAGTACAACTTCTTCTGCAATAGTCCTTCTGAGCCTATCAAAGGCTTCATCCTGTAATTGTGTCCATAGCCATTCCTCCTTTCCAGTGAGATGTGTCAATGGTTTGGCCAACTTGGCAAAGTCTTGAACAAATCTTCGGTAGAAATTTACAAAGCCCAGGAACTGCTGGACTTCTTTTTTGCATTTCAGTTTGGGCCACTCTGATACTGCTTTAACCTTTGTGGGGTCCATTCAGACTGTGTCCTTCCCAATAATGACCCCTAGGAAGTCTATCTCGTTCCTATTGAAAAAACACTTTTCCAGTTTCAGGGACAATTTATGCTTTTCCAACTTTTCCAGTATTTGATTGACATGTTTGGTGCATTCTTCCTGATTTTTTGAGAACACTAGGATGTTGTCCATGTAAATGATGACCCATCCTTCCGCTATCTCAACCTGGAAAACATCATTCATCATGGTTTGGAAAGTGGCAGGGGAATTAGTCAAACTGAAGAACATTACAAGTGGTTCAAAAAGCCCTCTATTGGTCCTGAATGCTGCCTTCCACTTGTCTCCTTCTTTTATGTGTACATTGTTGTACCCCCATCATATATCCATTTTTGAGAAGACTTTTGCCTGCGATAGTTGATCAACTAACTCCCCTATGAGGGGTAGTGGGTATCGGTTTTTAACCATCATTTCATTCAGCTTCCGGTAATCCTGTACCGGTCTGAGTTTTCCATCTTTCTTTTTGACAAAGAAGAAAGGCAACTGCCATGGGGGATTTACTGGCCTGGATTCCTCCTGAATCCAAGTTCTCTTTTAGGAACTCATCAAGTTGCTGCTGTTCATCTCGGTTAAGGGGATAGATTTTGCAGTCAACTGGGGTGGATCCAGGAATTAATTCAATAGCATGGTCCCATCATCGTTGTGGTGGTAATTCATTGAAAGTTTCTTTTTCAAATACTTTCGATGCCCTAAGTAGTGCTGAGGGACTGCTTCTTTGAGTGTATGTTTCTTTTCCTTTCCTGCTTGTTCTGCTGCTATTTTTGTAGTGGTTGAAGCGAAGGCTCATACTTGTAGTTCGGGTTCCCCAATATGGACAGCTAACAGGTGGTCTCCTTCGTGTAGACAGTAAGATATGTTGATCTTGTCCTCAGGTTCCTGTACTGAAGATGGCTTCCAGCAAGTCCCAGGACATCAGTTGAACTCTAAGGATTTCTTTTTCCAATTGATGGTTGGATTATGATGTTCCAACCAATCGTGTCCTAAGAATAGATCTGTCTTGCTGAGTTTAGTGATGGCACAGTCCATTATTTCTTCATGGGTCCCTATTTGCAGCTTAAATTGGACAAAGAACTCCACACTTCCTGATCTGTTCCATGTCCTGTCGGTGTTATACACAGGTATAGGGTGTAGTAATTGTTTTTTATTTAGTCAGTGTTTTTCCACGAATTCCTCACTGATGCAGGAGCTGGTACAACCAGAGTCTAACAGCATGGTTACATTGGTAGTTTGATAGGTATCCATGGTGGTAAGCATTCCTTTTAGATCCAGCTCTTGTTTCCCAATCCCTTGTACCACCTTTTCTCTTAGGTGTACCAGGTTCCAAAGGGCTTCGGATTCTGGCATTGCGTTTAGTTGCTGGACCAACTTTCCATCTACTTCCTTTATTCTTTTAATGTCTACCCATTGCTGCAAACATTCAACTGCTATTTCTTCCTTCTGTTGCCATATGTGCCTTAATACCCATTGTGGCGTCCATGTTTTTAGTCTTTTTTTGGGTTTTACGCTCATTTCTAAGTTTCTTATGTGATGTACGTTCCCTCTGCATTCGTAAAGTAAATCATGCATGTTTATTTGGGAGTCTGTTGGTACTAGTACATCACTACAAGAAACTGAACTAGAAGCCAGCGAGACAGAGTGTTTGTCTATTGGCTTTCTCCAAAATCCGAGACTTCTTCTATAAAACCACTCAGGGTCATTTCCCCTGATTCTACTACTTGTACGACTTGTTTTCCTTTATCCCCCACCATAATCCTTTTCCTTTCCCAACACCTTTCTGTTGGGTGTCCCTTCTTTCCACAATTTGCACATTTGGGTACCGGCTTTCTTCCTCATGGTTTGGGGCACCTTCAGCTATAGTGTCCTTCCTTTTCACAATTATAACACCATGGTTTGTTTTCCTTCTTTTTGTTGACATCCATGGCATTTGGGTCTCGGCTATTTGATGTGAATGGAGGTGGTGCTTTGTATTGATACTGCAGTTGTCCACTAGTGGTTGGTACCTGTTCCCGATATTCCTGATGTGTTTTTGGGAAGCCATAAGTTTCATTGGCTTTCTGGTAAGCTTGTGTGAGTGCAGTGACTTGTGCCTGTATTTGCTGAAGGGTAGCAGTATTGGGTAATCCTCCATATCAGATTAAATCTCTGCCTAGAGCTGGGTTTAGATTACTCTGGAACTGGGAGATTAAGGCTTGATCATTCCAGTCAGTTAACAAGGTAAGGGAGTTAAATTTGATGATGTAGTCCTCTACTATCATCATCCCTTGTCGCAGTTTTAATAGAGCCTCAATAGCTTTTTCCTTAGTTTCAGTTGACATGAAAAAGTTGTGCATTTGATTTTTGAAATCTGCCCAGTCCATGAATGGGAACTGGTTTACCAAGGGTCACCGCACCCATGCTCAGTTATCATCTGTAGATTCTCCTTCATTTAACTGAGTCCAGTCCAACTCAGGATTCCAGCCACTGTTGTCAATTTTGTCCTGGAATTCCTGTAGTGCTTCCTGGAATGCTTTGAGTTTTACCCCACTCCAGTCTGCCACTCTGTCACCTTTCCCTCCTTTCATTCAGTAGAGACAGATTGAGATCCTTCTTTTTGGATCTGGTTCTCTTGCCAGCATAAAGTATGTTTCCATTTGACATAGCCACCCATCTACAGTTCTTGGATCCCCTTGATAATAATTGGGCATTTCTGCTTTTGTGAGGGGCCCAGGTTCAGGTCAGCTACTCCTCTGGTATTCGTTAATTATACTGGCGAGAGCCTGCCCAGCACTGGTGATCGCCCTCTGCCATTCCTCTGCTTGACAATGGATTTCGTCCTCCCTTGCCACTGCTGCTGCAGCTGGCTGTGTTTGTGGGAGTGGTTCGATGGTTTGGGTGTCTGCCCAATTCTCCCTCCATCCTAGCAAGGCTTGATAGGCATGCATGATCATTTCCACCGTTAGTTGAAAAGGACCTGCACCAACTTTGTAATGCCCCATGCCTTCCTGATTGAGACATTCAATGTGGAACCATCCTCTGCAGTTGCTGTTATACTTTTTGATGTGCAACATGGTAGGATGGGAATATGACTTTCTGATAATGGTAGTCACATTTTCTTCGCACAGATTCTTGTCCCAATTACAGATCTCTTGTAATTGTGGGTAGGCAGGCCACATGAACTTGTCCCAGAACTGTTTTTTGATCAATACCAGGTAACAGTATCCTGGGATATCGGGGTTGAAGCCACTATTGGCCCATGACATTTTTGGGTAAGGGTAAGGCAACCATGCTTCCCTTTCGACGATCCTTCGCCATTGATTAATTTCTCTTTTTTTGTGAGCATTGTTTGCTCCCTGGGGATATTCTTCTGTTGACAGCCAATCTGCTGTCATCAGTACCCCTCTGTGCCAATGTGCTGCGTCACCTCCCTGAGTGATGACTTGTGCTTTGTTCTCCTGTCCAGTTTGTGCTGCTGCTGTGTACAATTGCACTGGTTGCACTACTGGTTTTGGTTCCACTATTGCTGGGTATGATCGTCCAGCAGCCTGGTTCACTGCTTCTGCTACAGTGATTGTCGATCTAAGGTCGACTCTTTTTACTGCCATTGTGGCGAGAGGATGGTTTTCAACCAGTGTTTCGATTTGGACTGTCCTCCAAAATGTACAGTCCACGTGTAGTGTGAGACTTTGTGGAGGTCAACCAATTCGTCCCATGTGTACTTGATGTCATCTCGACGTATGGCTGATTCTTCAATTATGTGGCATCATCCAGGTCGAATACTGTCCTGAATTGCAAAGACTACCATGTTGTCTCAAAGCTCCGGTTCCCAGGAGAGAATATCGTAAAGCATTGGCCATGCAGGCCAATTGTACTTGTCATAGTACTTGCTTTTGAACAGATACATATAGCAGTATCCGTTCTGTCTCCATTGGTCATGAGTGATGGGACTCCTTGCTTTAGGTCCAGGTAGGTGGGCTTTGACACTGGCATGCCATTCCAGCAATTTGGACTTGTGGTCGTTCCATGAGTGTTCTCCGATCTCTGATAGGAAATGATCTAGTCCTATCTGAAGTTTGATGAGAGGTTTGGTGAGAAGCCTTTCTGGCATGGTAGGAAGAATTCAGCCTGGAGGCTTTGTGATGAGTAGAGGATTGTATCAAATTCCTCTACGGCATTCTTCCTCCTCCTGTTCTCATTTCCACTTGGCATATCAAGAAGCCTGTATGTTACTGTTTATAGCATGCATCCAGGCATTCCAGTCCTTGTGGGTCATGACCATTCCTTCATGTTCATACAGTTCTCATACATGATGAGCACATCAAAGTCGCTCTATGGCTACCTGGTACCATTGGACTGCTTTGTTGCCGTTATTGATTAATATCAGCCACTGGTTATATTTTGATGAAACCAGTGCAAGCCAAATGGGGTTGGAGGTGTCTCCCCTGTACTGGACCTCCAGTAATTCCATGAGGGTTTGGTATTCCCTCTCTGCTTTTCGCATGGCACATTCTGTGCATAGGACTGCTTTCGTGGCAGCTCATTCCATAAGGAGAGCCTCCCAGGCTTCCTTTGTTCCAGTTCTTGTTGGACTTCTCATTGTCTCAACAATTGTTGTGCCTCAGTGTGTTCTCGCCGGCACTCCTCCTTTCTGTACTTCCAGTACAGTCTGACATGGTTGTCATATTGGCAGACAATGGAGTCTCCGATAAATGCTGGTGTCCTTGTGTAGACAGGTTCGATATGTGATGCCCAGTCTGCTTCGAAGATACAACCAATCTCCAATAGTGTCACCTGGGCATATGGTAAAATGTATGAGAAGGAGCAGTTCATGGTGGTATAGGATTTTTCCTGTAAAAATAATCTTCAAACTATTTCAGGCCCTCCACTGACAATAGTTCTGTTCTTTTTGGCTTATCCGCACCTGTCAATGATGCTCCTTGGGAAACAAGGAGGATTGTGTCATGGGAACTGCAAGCTTCCAACAGTGTGTGCCTGGCAATTCACCCTAGTGTCCTTGTGCCAAGTTATCACTGCGCAACTTATTTCACAGTGCTTGTACAGAAGGTCTAAAGGGATTTCATCTCTGCCTTGATACACACAACAGCTGGTTTGTTTCACTTGTTCCTGAGCTTTTCTGCAATCACAGTATACATTACCCCAGGCACATCTGTGGTCTCCTGCCTACACTGCTCCTGAGTGAACTCATATTCTTGTCTGTGACTGTTGTGTAGACAGGCCCAACAGGCATATTGAGGATCTCTCATTCAAGACCTGTTGACAATAAGTGTGTCAGTGTCAATGTCACCAAAGGGTTCTGGGATAATCGGATTACAACCCTTCAAAGATGAAACTAGGCTGTGGATGCTGTGAGCAACTATGAGCAAGGCGTGCTCAGTGCTGTAAGGTCCATGGGGTAGAGATGTAAAGTCTCTAGATTATGTTAGGACTGTCCCTAAACACAACCTATACGACTTATGAGAGTGGTGGCTTGTTAAGCCAAAGGATGAGTCAATGCTCTGTAGATTGTGTCTAGTGAACAACAAACTATCTAGAGACTTAAGGGCTACCTATGCTATACTACAGCCCTTATATATGTACAGTCTCCCTGGTCTGTGCACAGACAGCGCGCAGCTAAAGTCCCTCATGATGGAGATCAATGCGCAGCAGCTAATTCTGCACCCATGTAACCATTCCTGGAGATCCTTTCCCATTCCCTTCTCTTGGGTCGTCCCCATCTGGCCTTGCTATTGTTCAAGCACTGGGCCGATTCCCATGCATGCCATACCATGACTTCAGTACTCCTTGGTGTTCCCATGTTGTCCCTCAGGCACTGTGCCGCCCATGATTCCTTTCATGGCATAGGCCTGTCATTGGGCTGCATCCTAGTCGGCACTCAGTATTTCCAATAACCAATGCTGACTTAACCTCCTTCCTGATAAGGGCTGCAGTCCTAACATAGGCCTTCCTTGTAGAGTCCCATCATATAGCCCTTGTTCCTAAACATTTGAGTGAAGTAAAATAGATAGAAAGAAAAGAAAAATATGTCTGTGCTCCCCAGACCCATACCTTCATAAGTGTCATCAAGGTCGTTACTGTAAAAGTGAAAATGAGAGGGGTGCTCATAACAGAGATTTGGACAGCCTGATATATCCTTTGTTTAGTTGTTCGGTAATCCATTCATCAAGGGATGACTGTTCTTTCATTGATAATGGGTAGATTTTGCTAACCTTTGGGGTGAATCTGGTTTTAAGATCGATTGCATGGTCCCATGTGCACCTGATTGGGAATCGTTCTGAAGGTGCTTTTTCAAAGGTAGATTTCCATTCTTGGTATTCATTCAGTAGGGTTGTCAGGGTTTCTTTGCATAGTGTATGTTCTAGCATTTGCAATGCTGAGGTTTTAATCCTGATCCAGTACTCATCTATCTCCTGGTCCAAATCTTTCTTTATCTGCCTTATCAGTTTTCCTGGAATCAGGTGATCAAACAGGAGGGTTCGCTCTTTCCAATTTATTACTGGGTTGTGTCTTTCAAGCCAGGGGAGTCCAAATATGAGCTTCTGGTCTCCAAGTTTTGTGATTAGGAAGTTTGTTTCAATTTGTTGATCTCCAATGTGATATGAGATTTTGGCTTTGTGTGTGATCATTCCATTCAGATTCATAGTTCCATCAGCATTTTTGACTCATATTGGTTGGGTTAGTGCTTCTTTGTTCATAGTTTTTGTTATGGTTTTGTCAATAAAGTTTCCTTCTGCTCCACAGTTGATGAGGGCAGATATTTCAGCAGGTAATTCAGGTGATTGGACAGTTATTGATAGTCATTGCTTATTATTTGATCTTACTATTACAGAATTGAGTACTAACTGTCCATAATTGTTCTTGGAGGTTCCAACTGCTTTCTGGTTCCTCCGTTTTAAAAACCCTTGGTTTCAAGTTCAGTAAGGAGCATTTCTTGGTCCTCTGTTTTAAGTGCTGCAATCATTGCCTGAATTTTCTTGGTGTTGTTTTCTTCAGTGATTGTCCTTGTAAATCAACCTGGAGGGGATGGGTTTCTGGCAGTATCTTTCTTTGGGCAATTTCGGGATAAGTGGCCAATGGCTCTGCATCTGAAACATTTCCTGGAGCGCATATATTCTTCTCACTGCTCATTGGATAGTTGTTTGATTGGCATGGCATGGACTGTTTTAGATCCTCCCACTTTGTTGAATTGACATCCTGTTTCAGATTTTCCTAGCACCTTCATCATTTCCCATGCTGCATTGAGTTGTTCAGCTTTTCTATAGGTGTCTGTAATTGCTTTAAAGTCACCTTGTCCTTCAAGGATTTTAGCAGCAATGGTAGTAGGTAGGCCTCGAATGAAGGCCTGGAGTTGAGTGGTGATTCCAGTTAGTCCAGAGGACCCTATGAGCATCTGGAATTTTCAGACATAGACCAGAACAGTGATTTCTCCTCCAACTTGTAATTTGGTGAGCTTGTTTAGTGCTCTGACTGCTGTGTTTACTTCCCCCCAGTCTTCAAGGAATTTTCTGATGAAGGTGTCATAGTTTTCCCAAGTGAGTCTGTCCTTCTCATCTAGTTGTTCTCGAATTATTTCTTTCCAGTTGTCTAGTTCCTTTCCTAGGCACTGGAGGATGTATCTTATTTTCTTTTCATGTTTTCCCTCATAGTTGTGGGCATTTATGGAGAAGAAGTCACTAAACCAATTGATGAATGATCTAGACAACTCAGGGAAGTCTGGTCAGAGGACTTCACTCATTACACCAACTTTGTTACAATCTCTGTACGCATACTTATGGCTCTTCTTCACTTCATCACTACACTTCATTATTCATTTCACTCACCTGTTTTACCCCTTGTTTTACTTCCTTGTTTTACTTCCTTTTACAACTTCCCATTGTTCCCAGACAGTATATAAACCCATGTATGTACCATAGTTCCTTAGTTCCAACTTGGTTGAGTATTGCTCTCATCTGAACAATCCTCTCACTCTCCTCCTCCACACCGCTTGAGATACCTTTGTTGTTGCTCAGCACAATGTCAAGACGTACTTCATCTATTGACTGGGATTAGACCAAGACTCTAGTCATCACTATTGACCTAGTAACAAACCAAGGGCATCAACCTTAACACAAGTTGGAACTCACCGAACTGCTTAGTGCATTGTCACTAGCTAGACAACATAGATACAAAATGACCCGAAACCAGACTCTCTAGCCAGAGACCACCAAACAATTCCTTTTTCTATAAAGGAACATACTACCTAAACAAACAAGAGCTCTTTTTCTCAACACTACATAAACGTTGGGAATTTTGAGGAGTAGGAAAAAACAGAAACACCCCAGTACCTGACGAGTACTTTGAGGAAAATTACACCAAAGGAGACAAAAGCTTGTTACCTGGAAGACTCTGGGTCAAGTGGAGAAACAAACAGAAAGAACCAGAAGAAGAACTAAAACTATATTTTGACAGACCTGAAAAAACCCTCTGGTGGGAAGAATACTGTGAAAATGAACTTGACCTTGACAATCCCCATTGCGCATATTTTGCTCTCACTAAGGAGGCTATAACTGGGTGGTACACCTTTCTGGAACAGAAACAAATCAAACACAAGCTACAGAACCCAAAACACGAACCAAAACCTGAAACCAATGCTGAAACAGATACAAAACAAATGGCAACCAACACTGAAACCACTGACCCTTTGAGGGGAGATATCAAACCAGTTTCTGCATGGATCTTCACTGGAGATCAGACTGAAGCTAAATCATTCATCAGCTGGTTTAGTGACTTCTTCACCATAAATGCCCACAACTATGAGGGAAAAGATGAAAAGAAAATACGATATGTCCTCCAGTGCCTGGGGAAGGAGCTAGATGACTGGAAAGAGATAGTCTGTGGACTGTTAGATGAAAAAGATGGGCTCACCCAGGAAAATTACGGCACCTTTGTCAACCAATTCCTTGAAGACTGGGGAGAAGTAAACACAGCAGTTAGAGCACTAAACGAGCTTACCAAATTACGACTTGGAGGAGAAATCACTGTCCTGATCTATGTCCAAAAATTCAGGATGCTCATAGGATCCTCTGGACTAACTGGAATCACTGCTCAACTTCAGGCCTTTGTTTGAGGCCTACCAACCACCATTGCTGCTAAAATCCTCGAAGGACAAAGCAACTTTAAAGCAATTACAGATGCCTATAGAAAAGCTGAACAACTCAATGCAGCATGAGAGATAATGAAGGTGCTAGGAAAATCTGAAACAGGATGTCAATTCAAAACAGGAGGAACTAAAACAGTCCATGCCATGCAAATCAAACAACTATCTGAGGAGCAGTGAGAAGAATATATGCGCTCTGGGAAATGTTTCAGATGCAGAGCCATTGGCCACTTATCCTGAAACTGCCCAAAGAAAGATACTGCCAGAAACCCATCCCCTCCAGGTTGATTTACAAGGACAATCACTGAAGAAAATGACACCAAGAAAATTCAGGCAATGATTGCAGCACTCAAAACAGAGGACTGAGAAATGCTCCTCACTGAACTTGAAACCGAGGGTTTTTAAAACAGAGGAACCAGAAAGCGGTTGGAACCTCCAAGAATGATTATGGACAGTTAGCACTTGACTCTGTAATAATAAGATCAAATAATAATCACTGATTATCAATAACTGTCCAATTGCCCGAATTACCCACTGAAATATCTGCCCTAGTTGATTGTGGAGCAGAAGGAAACTTTATTGACAAAACCATAACAAAAACTATGAACAAAGAAGCATTAACCTGACCAATATGAGTCAAAAAGGCCGATGGGACAGTAAACCTGAATGGAATGATCATGCACAAAGTCAAAATCTCATATCACATTGGGGATCAACAAATTGAAACAAACTTCCTGATCACAAAACTTGGAGACCAGAAACTCATACTTGGCCTCCCCTGGCTCAAAAGACACAACCCAGTAATAAATTGGAAGGAGCAAACTCTCCAATTTAATCATACTTGGACTCCCCTGGCTTGAAAGACACAACCCAGTAATAAATTGGAAGGAGCAAGCTCTCCAATTTAATCACCTGATTCCAGGAAAACCAATAAGGCAGATAAAGAAAGATTTAGACCAGGAAATCAACAAGTAATGGATCAGAGTTAAAACCTCAGCATTGCAAATGCTAGAACATACACTACACAAAGAAACCTTGACAACCCTACCAAGTGAGTACCAGGAATGGAAATCTACCTTCAAAAAGGCACCTTCAGAACAATTCCCAATTAGGCACACATGGGACCATGCAATTGATCTTAAAACCAGATTCACCCCAAAAGTTAGCAAGATCTATCCATTATCAATGAAAGAACAATCATCCCTCGACGAATGGATTGCTGAACAACTAAACAAAGGATATATTAGGCCATCCAAGTCTCCACAAGCCTTGCCCTTCTTCTTTGTTGCAAAAGGGGAGAGTGGGGTGCTTCGACCATGTCAAGATTACTGATACTTAAACAAATGGACAATCAAAAATGCATACCCACTACTGCTAATTTCTGATCTAATGACTAAACTATCTGGCACTCAATACTTTACAAAGCTGGATCTCCGATGGGGATACAATAATGTTTGAATAAAAAAGGGAGACAAATGGAAAGCAGCCTTCATAACCAACAAAGGATTATATGAACCAACCATCATGTTCTTTGGTTTATGTAATTCTCCATCCACCTTTCAGACAATGATGAATGAATACTTCCAAGACATGATCAACAAAGGATGGCTGATTATCTATATGGATGATATCCTAATTTGTGGAAAAACAACTAAAGAACAGGAAACTCGGACAAAGCATGTCTTAACACAGCTGAAAGAAAATGACCTATTTCTCAAACTTGAAAAATGCAAGTGTTGCACTCAGGAAATCAAGTTCCTTGGCATGATAACCAGGCCCGGGGAAGTCACAATGGACCCAATCAAACTGGCCAGAATAGCAGATTGGCTGACACCAACAACAGTCAAACAAGTACAATCCTTCTTGGGCTTCGGAAACTTCTACCGATGATTCATTGGAAACTTTGTGACTCTTGCTCGACCACTCATTGATCTCACAAGGAAGGACAAACCATTCCTCTGGATGCCAGAATGACAAAATGTGTTCACAGATCTGAAACACTGATTTACAACGGCCCCAGTCCTCCAAATGCCAGATATCACCCAACCATTCATCCTACAAACAGACGCCTCAAATAAAGTGACAGGAGCAGTCCTGAAGCAAGCTGACGAAGCAGGACTCCTACAACCTTGTGGCTTCATCTCACATGCCCTGACTACAACAGAATAAAACTACCAGATTTATGACAGGGAACTACTGGCAATTGTCAAAGGACTTGCAGCATGGTGACATTTTCTTCACAGATCACCCCATACCACAATTGTCCATTGCAATCATAAAAACCTATCCTTTTATCGAACCCCACAGTGTCTCACCCCCAGACAAGCCCAATAGTTTTCTTTCCTAAGTGAATTCGACCTTCGAATAGAACACATCCCAGGAACCAAAATGTTTGAAGCAGATGCCTTGTATCAATGCCCAGACCACATTGGGACCAATGATACACCCAATGAAACCATACTATTACCACCTGAATGGTTTATCAGACTCATAGTGGACGACCTAGCAGAGAAGTTGTGCAAAGGCATGACCAAGGATGACTTTGGACAACTATTAGTTGAAGTAATCAAAAACCATTGTGCACCACCAATAAAATCAAAACTCCAAGACTGGACATATGCCAATCATATAGTACATTATCAAGGAAAAGTATATGTACCCGATCAAGATGGACTGCATACCCAGCTCATTAAACTTACACACGAGTCAGCCACATCAGGACATCCAGGACGATTCAAAACCTTGGAATTACTTGAATGAAATTACTGGTGGCCTGGAATGAACAAACACACTCGAGAATAGATCAAAGGATGTGCACCCTGCCAACAAATGAAAGTCAACACTCACCCAAACACCCCTGCCTTGTACCCAATTAAATCTAACATGACCTGACCATTTCAACAAGTCACAATCAATTTTATCACTGATCTGCCAATTGCAGATGGCTTCAACTCAATCATGGTCATGGTGGACCATGGCCTTACAAAGGGGGTAACCTTTTCCCCATGTCACAAAACAACCAACATGCTAGAAACTGCAAATCTATACATAAACAAAAACTTCAAATGATTTGATTTACCTGATGTTCTCATATCTGATAGAGGACCACAGTTTGCATCAAAAGTATTTCAGGAAATAGGAAAAACACTGGGGATCAATCACAGAATGAGCACAGCCTACCACCCTCAGACTGATGGTGAAACAGAATGAGTCAACCAGGAACTAGAAGTCTACCTCCAAATGTTCTGTACAAACGAACCACACAAATGGAAATCCTTACTGCCAATTGCAGAATTCACTCACAACAATCAAGACCACAATACCATCAAAACATCACTGTTTCAGTTAATGTATGGAACAGACCCTGTTGCTATCCCCACAGCCACATGCCCTATGACAACCCCAGCAGCTGAAGATCGACTACAAATGCTACAGAAGGCCAGAGAAGAAGCACTTGCAGCACATGAACTTGCTAGACAAATGGTAGCACTCAGAACAAAAGACAAGAGCATCAGATTCAACAGAGGAGACAAAGTCTGGCTCGAAAACCAAAACCTTCGAATACCCTATGAATCAAGGAAGCTAGCACCAAAAAGAGAAGGGCCCTTTGTAATTGAACAAGTGCTAGGCCCTGTTACATACAAACTAAAACTCCCCAAACAATGGCACATTCACCCTGTATTTCACACTGCACTACTGACTCCATATAAGGAAACAGTGGCACATGGACCAAACTTTATGAAACCACCCCCTGATCTTGTGAATGGACAAGAGGAGTTTGAGATTGAGGCAATCATCATGCACAGGAAATGAGGAGCTGGTTACCAATATCTAGTAAAGTGGAAGGGGTATGGACCAAATGAGAATTCGTGGGAACTCAAATCGAACCTCAGAAATGCTGCAGATATCCTCAAAGCATATAAGAGTCATTGAAACCTACTATGAAAATCATGGCTCTGTACCACAACAAACAGATCCTCAAGCAAGACATCAGATACACCAAGAAGATCACCTCCCCCTACTCCCGATTCTCCCCTAGACAATCCATCCCAAAACTCATACACATAATCATCCAACTCCCTAATCAAACTCACCCCCACCAAGGACGATGCTCTATAGGAACGATCTTCCTAGAACTAAGAAAAATCCTGCTCTATTGAACAAAAGTACCATCATTACACCCAGTATACAGATCACAGAGCAGCTCCAGCCTTCGAATGACAACCAGAACTATCATTGGAAATCGTTGCACCAGAGAAGCAAGGAGAGCACTGAACCTATGGATCATTGACTGAACAAGAGACCTGGAAATGGCAGGAGTGACCTGCCTACACCATGCAGCAGCACTATTCCCTGACAAAATTGATTTCCCATCCAGTGGACCACTGAATTTTAACCTTCCACCAAATTACCTATACATTCCACATGGAGGAACGCTGCCCCCATATCCAAATCCACCTCAACCACCCTACTACTGAAGCTTCGAATGGGAACCTGGATACCCAATGATAACAGGCATCATTCACCATACCAACCATGGGACAATTACACATCAGATCCCACCTAGACCATTGAACGAACCATATCTAGCTGAAGGAATTCCCACATGACCCAACACTCCCAGACCAAGCACATCAGCCAATCAACTTTTACAGGAGATCCTCTCTACTGAAGCGACTAACCTGTCCTGGGAGCTGGAATACCTTGACTAAGAATACTCCCACATGTAACCTATAAAATGACACTCCCACTTCCTAGCCTTCCAACCATTACCACATATCCAAAATGTTCTTCTTCATTGCTGTCCTTGCCACCCTTGTCACCACCTTCTTCCCCTCCATCATCACTGGGGGGCTTGTCCTCGCCACCTTGCTCACCATTTCTTTTGATGATAAGATTCCATAGGCAATTCTAATAAGTCTGCATGAATCAATTCAAGTGGCTTGGAAGCTCACTTGATTGATGTAGGAAAAGATTTATTATGCATCTTTCCTTGTGCACATCCAGGACAAATTGTATCTGTTGATGGTATAGATAATTTGTCAAACCCTTTTGTATGATTGAAGACATGTTTTAATACATTTTTAGATGGGTGACCCAATCTTCGATGCCAAGTGTTATAATCCACTATATGAACTGAAGGTTCAGCCATTTTTACTCTTGGATGGACTATTTCAGTCAAAATCCAATGAATGGGATCTCCTATATGTCTAGGATATGCCATTATAAATGGTCACCCAGTTTTTAGTGAAAATATACAGTGACTCACAAAACTGAGTCAATGTTTGGCACATTTTGATTATTTGTATGATATCTTTAAAACTAAGATGAATATAAACAAACTGTTGGTATATAAAGAAGATTATATAATCAGGGCTACGTGACAAACAAAGAATTATGTAAATTGGATCAGAAACAGTGGAGATATATTTAATTTAAATCAGGAACTCATTGACTCAGTTTTGTGAGGGGGTATCAGGAATACAATTCTAGTACTTGGTATGACCTCCTTTTGCCTTAATCACTGCTTCCAGCCTTCTAGGCATGCTTTCAGTCAAGTAGGGGCACACTTCAGATTGTATTTCATTCCACACCTCTGCCACTCTTTCCCACATCTCCAAAACCCCCTTTGGTGGTGTTGGGTACTTGGAAAGCTCCCTCTTGAGGTGAACCCATTGATGTTCAATAGGACTGATATCTGAAAATTGTGCAGGACAGTCCAGAAGAGTGATATTGTTGTCTTCCATCCACTTCTTGGCCTTTTTTGAGGTGTGCTTGGGGTCATTGTCTTGCTGAAAGATGACCTCCTCTTCAGGAATCCCACTCTCCTCCAGGCTAGGTAGCATGTTGTCCTCCAAAATGGTCACATACTGGTCAGCATTCATCCTTCCCTCATCCCTTGCAAGATGTCCCACACCATTCCACCCTATACACCCCCATACCATGATGTTTCCACCCCCATATTTAACTGTTCCCTGCACCTCTCTCCTCCCCCCTTCTGTTTCCAAACCCACTGCCTCCCATCTGATGCCAACCTGTTGATTTTAGTCTCATCTGACCAAATAACTCTCTTCCAGTCCTCCACAGTCCATTCCCTGTGCTTCAAAGCAAAAGCCAACCTCCTTTGTCTATGCCTTGCACTAAGCAAGGGCTTTTCTTCTTTGCCACAGCCTTGAATGAATTTTCCTGAGGACCCTTCTGACTGTTTCTGAGGAGGCTGGATTGGGGATGATGGTATTGATGCAATTTGTGACCTGGACAGCATTGGATGCCTTGCCAGTTCTGATTTGGGTGACAATGGCTCTCTGAGAGGTGGATGAGAGCTTGGGAGGCAACCCCCAGAGGAGTGATGCAGGTTAGGATGGAAATTCCTAAGTGTCCTGGATACTGAGGATTGGTTGATATTGAGCCTGGAGGCAATATTGCAAGTGGAATAGCCATCATTGGCCAGAGAGATGATGTTTTCTTTCTGAGCAGAAGAGGTGGGATGCATTGGAGAATTGTGAAGGTCTGAGAATGTTAGCCTTGATTAAATAGCTCAATTTGGGTTCCCATGAAAGAAAACATATCTATCAAGGGTTGCCAGCTATATAATTGATGGAGCATCAGATTCTGATATTCTGATACCTCCCTCACAAAACTGAGTCAATGAGTTCCTGATTTAAATTGAATATATCTCCATGGTTTCTGACCAGAATTACATAATTCTTTGTTTGTCACATAGCCCTGATCATACAATCGTTTTTATACACCAACAGTTTGTTTATATTTGTTTTAGGTTTAAAGGTATCATACAAATAATCAAAATGTGCCAAACATTGACTCAGTTTTGTGAGTCACTGTAGTATTATTCTTATCCAATTTTTCATAGAGCCTTGTAGCTTTAGTTGTCCAGATGATATAAGTCTGACACTAGCTGCAGGCATATAGCAAACTTTTTCAAGTTTAATGACATGTTTATGTTTATGCATGGTTTCTACCTGTAGGAACACCATTCCTCCTCCAAGTATTGCTACTTGAGATCATTTATCAGCTGTAAATACAGGCTGTGAAACTTTAAAAGGATGATATTCAGAGAAATCTCTGATTTCAGGAGTTATGTGGATAGACTGCTCCTGAATCAATCATCCATGGAGTTCCTTTGGACTCAAATTCCTTACACTTGTCACAACCACACACTTTTATCTTACTACTCATTTTTGGAATGGAGGCAACTAAAGCAATATATTCATCGCTATTTAGAGTAGTACAAATACTACTATCTACATTGTCACCTTTAAAATTGAGATGCCTCATAATTGGGCTCATCTAGATAGTCCTCACTGATTTTTTATCAGAGAAGAACTTTTGAGTAGAAAGATTTATGTACTGATATTCCCCTTCAGCTGTGTCATAAAAGTCTTCCCCTAAGGAAACTGTATCTGACATATTGTCCATTTCAATGTCAGCCCTTTCATCTAGGACTTTAAAATGGTTTTCTGCTATTGGATCAACCACCATTTGCATCTCTACATTATCAGCAACTGAATATCCTTGAGCCTTCAGTTGCTGTAGATTTGGGGCTAATGGTGCCATTCTTTGAATCAAGGGTAGTGCAAGATCTATCCTGTCTACTAAGTGAGCAAATTTAGGTGCATTCGCTTTCTTGGTTTCCCCAGTATTGTTCTTTTGTTGTTGTTCTAATAGAAAAGCCCTCTTTGTCTTTTTATTATCACAGTTTATTTTATTCCTTTCTTGATTAGACAAGAACTGAGGTTTGCCAGGGGTAAAGGGTCTGGAAGACAGTCCTGGTGTCGTCCATTTTCCTTTATTTTGATTCGAAGAATATGAATTCTGGTTATTCAAACCAGGTTTGAAGTTATTCTGGTTACTAGGACCAGAATTTTGTTGTTGATTCCAATTAGGCCTGTTAGGGCCTTTGGGAAGCTTCACTCGAGCAGTGTGAACAACCCCCCCTGAAGATGTCCTCTGCCTTTGAGATTCTTCCTCTATTTTTGGAAGAATATCAGCAAGTTTCAAATCACTTGCTTTTGTCATTAATAATACACTAGATGAGACGCTGTCCCATCCATGTGCTAACACTACCATTGCTAGCATATTGTCTGGGAAGGTGAAGCCATTGACAGAAAGTCGATTAGCTGTTGTCAATAGCTCATTGACAGACTCTGTCAATTTATTGATGTTGATCTTCCAATGTATTACTTTTGAAAAGTCAACAAAGATGCCAGCTGCTCCTGGCTTGCCAAAGGCTTCCTTCAATGTGTTGAAGGTAGTGTTTGACCATGGTTGAATAAGGTGTCTTAAAGACAGTGAGATTTTCATCCCAATGCCTTGTCATCATTGTCACAATAATCATCCCAAGCTTCTTTTTTCTCTTTAATTTAATGAAGCTCAGTTGCAGAAGTGCTATCAGCTATCTCTGCTGCTTTCACAGCATCTGTAAGCTGTGGCTTAATCCTGTTGCCAAGAACATATTGCCAGAGACCTTTATACTGCAGAGCAGCTTTGATAGCTGCTGACCACTCATTCCAATTGTTACTTCCAGTAAGCATTGGAATTTTGGACAATTCATCCTCTCCTCCAATAATTATATCAACTTTCTCTGCTCTAGCAAGATTGTTGATTTCCATCCAGCCTGTCTGGGCTCTTGGATCGATGACTAGATGATGATGGTGACTAGACTGATCACCATTCAACTTGTGTAGGTGGAAGTTGACTCTCTTCCTAATTGACTTTGAGTATGAAGCCAATTCTTTAATATCAATGTACTGTGGCCATTGATATTCAGCCAATGCATGGGTTTTAATTGCTGCCAGATAGCAATAACTGATTTTTGACCATACAGGACTTTCCACAGTATGAACCCAAGGGTGGATAAGTCCATCACTTCCCTTGAGTTCTACTATAATGAACTCTCCTCCTTCAAGCTCTTCATCCTTTCTAGCTTTAATCAAGGAAGAGTATTCACTATCATTCAAAGAAGGATGTGAATAATCAGAACTGTATATTTCTTCATCAAGTATATATAACTTGTGAGTTTTGGGTGGTACTTTTGGTTGTTCAACCAACTCTCTCTTGGCTTTGCGTTCCTTCTGGCACAATTTTTTAGCTTTCTTCTTAAAGCTTTTCTCCCTCAACTTCTCTTGATTTAAATTTTTAATGGTTTCTTGGATACTTTCTATTAGATCCTCAACCAATTTTTTATCCTCCATTTCCTGGCAGATAGCTTGGTGCATTGTGGAGATATATTTATTTATATTAGCAGTTCTGCTTTCCTCTAAAACAGAATTGCTGTGACATTTATTGGGTAGTATTTTTACTTTCCCAATTTTGACCACTCCTGAGCATGGTCCCAGACTCCACTCCCAGACCTGCTATCTCTTTTTGGAGTGGCTGGTACCTCCACTTGTTCCTTCGTCCAGTCCTCCACCTTCCCACCAAGGTTGAAGAACCAAGTCTTGACTTCTTCAGAAGTTGGCCAATTTAGTTGATTTTTTGGACACAGAGTGAAGGTAGCACCTGCCTTATTTTTAGCAGACAGGCCTGCCTTTGCCATATTGGCATATGATCCCGATTTTTCCTTCCCCTTATCAGCCTTTTGGGCTGATTTCATTTCTCCAGTTGCAATATTAATAACATTTTTCCCATAATTCGCCTGTTGAAGGTGACCTGCTTGGAATTTTCGAATGTCATCAAAAATTGTGTCCACCAGAGACTCCTCACTAGCTAATCTGGCAGCTTCATTCTCTAATTCTTGACAATGCTTCTAATTAGAGAGTTGCGCATCAGTGATATGCTTCCTACAATTTTCCAGATCTGCCTGGACCTCCTTGTACCAAGGAGACTGTTTGGAGGATGTTCCAATGGGAGCAGTGGGTCCCTTGCTAGTAGATTGCAAGGTATTGATAAAGATAGAGCTGGTGAAACCAGCTTTAGCGACTTTTTGATGAGAAGAGTCGGATTTGGAGCCTGGGGTACCAGCTGTGATATATTTGTTGCTGGAAGAACCAGCAGAAGCAGAGGAGGAAGCAGTGTTGGATGTGAAAGGCATTTGAATATAGAGGTGTTGGTTGGTTTGATTTGATTTGTTCTGTAAGAAGGAAGTAAGCAACAGTCTGGAAAGACTTTCATTGCTCAGAACAAAGGTATGGACATCGAGTTTTTGATTTTATTCTCCCATGATAAATGCCTGAGCTTGTGCATAAACATACATGGTAGTTTGCTTTTGTCATAATGTACTATAATTCATCGCCAGAAGGGGATCCAGCCCTTCAGGAGTGCTTGGGGGCTCCATCAAGTTCCCCACAGCGATAAAAATATCCTCCACTATTTATAGATATAGTAATAAACTATTGTTATGACACTAAGGAGTGTCCTAGTGTAAATGGGATGCTAATCAGTGCCCATTGCTGGTCTGCATGTACCAGGGAACAATGTCCCATGCAGCACGACCCTTATACAGAATTGCTACTATTTTTAAGTTTGGAGAATGATTTATGCTGATGAAAATGGCCTACATAAGCACTTAATTATTCACGGCCAATAGGGGGGTGCGAAACCTTTCCAGATCTAAGCGATTAAGCCTAGACCCTTTATCTGTCATGGGACAGCCCTAAACCCAAGTGATTTGAATGGCTCACTAGACCAGGTAATTTATTGATTTACCAATCAAGACTACATTTTTTATATTAACCTGGATATTGCAGAACCAGAGACTGGTGAAGTGTGTCACACTAGTGATTGTTGTCACACCATCCAAGGCAGTCACTCAAATCCCAAGCATTAGAGGCTTGTTAGGATGAATGAGAAGCATTCCTGTCATGCTTCAAGAGATAGCACATTAGTGACTGAATCAGATGTATACTACTTTAATTACAGTACTATGGGCGCATCCATTACTTCCCTTGTTTACCTTTGTTATGACAAAAGGGTGCTGACACATGTAATATGCACAGCACAAGGTTTTCATTCATGCAGGGCCCATAACCTGTTGAAACCAGCAATGGCAGCACAGAGCAAGGCTTAGTAAGCGAGGGAACTTACTGAGTACTGTTTAGAATGCTTAGGAGCTAGGGCTCAACTATGCAATAGATCAGGAGATGTATTTCAGCAGTGCAAAGAGCACTGCTTATATACAGTTACAGAAATCACATGTAACTACATCTAATATACCTATATCTAGTAATGCGCAGCTTCCTGCTGCGCATGGTGTCATATTGCTGCGCATTCTACAGCAATCTGTCAATACTTGACGTGTGAAGCATGTTTCATGCATTGTGTCTCACATGCTGTCATTTCATACTGTTCCTGGGATGAAACTCTATAATATCTGTCAAACTCTATAATAGTTTCAACACTGTACAAATATCAGATTATATTTGTGATTTGGTGAGCATTCATAAATAATGATATAATATAACAAGCTATGAGTTTGATACTCAAAGCTCCAGATCATTATTTATTCAACACATCTCTTCTGAAGTCATTTTGTACTATGTACATAGTGTTTCTAATTGAATATTTCTATTTGTAAAAAAAAAAAAAAAAAAGAAGAGGAAGCAGAGGACCCTGATGTATATTTTATCATGGATTTGGCATAATCATGGTATCATTTACCATTTGCTCAATCATTATTATTATGTCTCAATATTACCAGAACTTTATCAATTTGCAGTCACATTTGCCTGTTTATCACACACTTTACAGTTGCATTTGCTATAAAACAGAAGCTGGACTGACCCCTTTTTGATCAGCTGATTGGTAGCTGAGACCAGCAAGGGTCCATTTGATGCAGGGTGCACAGCAAGTGGTGACTAAGCTGGACTACCCTTATGCCATCAACATGCAGCTTGAATGCTGTTGCCTTGCTGTTACTTATGGTGCACCAGAGGTGCCCTCCCCAGGTTACTTCCCAATCAAAGTGAGGTGGATGGCACAAACTGAATCATATGTTCTTTGATTTTTTCATACTGGTCACAGTCTAACTCTACTTTTAGTGCCAAAAAACCAGCTGTATGACTGGGTCAAATATTATTTTCAACTTGGATTCCCTGACATGAAGATTTTTTTTTTTTTTTTTTTGAATAGAAATATGCAATTTGAGGATAAGGTAGCTACAAGCTACATAAACTACTGTACAGACCTGCCATCAGATTAACTAAGGGACCAAGCCATGCAACTTCATATTTGTTTGACACATGTTTCTCTTTTTACCTTAGCCTAATATTCAATAAGGGCCTATTCGGAAACCCCCATCTAAAGTCCAAACAGCTGGTGCTTAATCAGCATGAAACAATTTATGAGATTACTTGAGCACATTTTCCAACAATGGGCACCCATTGGCTGGTAATGGTAATCCATCAAGACTACAAAATTTGTGTTCCTGAGTGGGGAAATCTCTATTTCTTTGCACAATGGATTGAATTTAATGTTCTCACTGCATTATAGAAACTTGTCAATAACTTCTTGCATACAATTGAGCCTGAGGCTGTGATAAAACACAAATGGAAAAAGTTCAAACAGCAACAGTATTTTTCTACAGGCATTATGGAATACTGGTCAATGGACCAGCATGATAAATGTGGTCAGTTTGGGTTATGGTTGCATCTTGGAATTGATCCATGTCCTGGCTGGTTTGTGTGGCTCAAAATCTGGTGGTGTAACTGGAACCCTTGTCTATTGATAAGTTATTATCTCAATGCTGCCTGCATGGTTAGTGGTATATTTTATTCCAATGATAAATTTCTTAAGAAGCACTAAATTAATCACTATGGCATTTGGCATTAGGTATTCCACTTTTGATGATAAGCAATCCTGGCTGGGAAAATAATGGAATTGCTAATATGCATACTCTGATTCATCATCAGCTGGATCCTTCTCTGCACAACACTCTCCAGCATTGCTTCTGCCTAGACAATAAAAACATCAAGTCTGAAATTGCTTGGTCTCAACTTCATGCTCAATGGACTCCAGGCTTTGAGGACCTCTTTGATCATGGTGTCAATGCAGGGTTCTACCACTCAGAAGACCCTCTCAAAAAGTATGTTTCTTGTGGTCATTCATTACTAGATCAACTAATTCTTGTCAAAAATGCAGTCTGGTCTTCCAGTGGTTGGGAATTCCTTGGCTTCAGGCTGAACTTGATAGGTGGATGATCATGTACAATTCTAGCCCTCATTGTGCCAGCAAGCACAAGACTCTCCCACATGGTATACCTGACATCATCCATGCCAAACCAGAATGGTTTAATTTGAAGAATTATCAGGTATAGCCTTACTACCATAAAGGAGATTGTAGCATAATCATGCTAATATCTTGCCCACCAGTTTCTCAATTAACACCAACATCATTTCATAATCAAGCTAAGAATCATTATTCCTGTCCAGCTGTCCTCCTTTATCTTGAGGACATTTCTGGGACATATATCATGTGCTATTGGCCTGTTTCTGACAAGCTCCTCTTGATGAAAATCATGCAAGATTTTATCTTATCCAATCTTGGAGCTGATGAGACCATTGATTTACTTCCTGGTCTTTGGGGTCTACAGATTGATGATGAGGTTGTTGGAGATGGTGTGGTATCACAGCAGGATTTGGCTGAGGGAGATTTTACAGACTTGGATGAGGATATGTACAGTGACTCACAAAACTGAGTCAATGTTTGGCACATTTTGATTATTTGTATGATATCTTTAAACCTACAACAAATATAAACAAACTGTTGGTGTATAAAAAAGATTATATGATCAGGGCTATGTGACAAACAAAGAATTATGTAATTCTGGTCAGAAACCATGGAGATATATTCAATTTAAATCAGGAACTCATTGACTCAGTTTTGTGAGGGGGGTATCAGAATATCAGAATCTGATGCTCCATCAATTATATAGCTGGCAACCCTTGATAGATGGTTACTATGGGGATGCCTCCTTTCATGGGAACCCAAATTGAGCTATTTAATCAAGGCTAACATTCTCAGACCTTCACAATTCTCCAATGCATCCCACCTGTTCTGCTCAGAAAGAAAACATCCTCTCTCTGGCCAATGATGGCTATTCCACTTGCAATATTGCCTCCAGGCTCAATATCAACCAATCCTCAGTATCCAGGACACTTAGGAATCTCCATCCTAACCTGCATCACTCCTCTGGGGGTTGCCTCCCAAGCTCTCATCCACCTCTCAGAGAGCCATTGTCACCCAAATCAGAACTGGCAAGGCATCCAATGCTGTCCAGGCCACAAATTACATCAATACCATCATCCCCAATCCAGTCTCCTCAGAAACAGTCAGAAGGGTCCTCAGGAAAAATTCATTCAAGGCTGTGGTGAAGAAGAGAATGCCCTTGCTTAGTGCAAGGCATAGACAAAGGAGGTTGGCCTTTGCTTTGAAGCACAGGGAATGGACTGTGGAGGACTGGAAGAGGGTTATTTAGTCAGATGAGACTAAAATCAACAGGTTGGCATCAGATGGGAGGCAGTGGGTTTGGAAACAGAAGGGGGGAGGAGAGGTGCAGGGAACAGTCAAATATGGGGGTGGAAACATCATGGTATGGGGGTGTATAGGGTGGAATGGTGTGGGACATCTTGCAAGGGATGAGGGAAGGATGAATGCTGACCAGTATGTGACCATTTTGGGGGACAACATGCTACCCAGTCTGGAGGAGAGTGGGATTCCTGAAGAGGAGGTCATCTTTCAGCAAGACAATGACCCCAAGCACACCTCAAAAAGGCCAAGAAGTGGATGGAAGACAACAATATCACTCTTCTGGACTGGCCTGCACAATTTCCAGATATCAGTCCTATTGAACATCAATGGGTTCACCTCAAGAGGGAGCTTTCCAAGTACCCAACACCACCAAAGAGGGTTTTGGAGATGTGGGAAAGAGTGGCAGAGGTGTGGGATGAAATACAACCTGAAGTGTGCCAGAACTTGACTGAAAGCATGCCTAGAAGGCTGGAAGCAGTGATTAAGGCAAAAGGAGGTCATACCAAGTACTAGAATTGTATTCCTGATACCCCCTCACAAAACTGAGTCAATGAGTTCCTGATTTAAATTAAATATATCTCCACGGTTTCTGATCAGAATTACATAATTCTTTGTTTGTCACATAGCCCTGATTATATAATATTTTTTATACACCAACAGTTTGTTTATATTTGTCTTAGTTTTAAAGATATCATACAAATAATCAAAATGTGCCAAACATTGACTCAGTTTTGTGAGTCACTGTATGCTGCTGATTTTACTGATGATGAAGAGTAGGCTTCTTGCTTATTCATGCTCATTGATGAACATATTGTCCCTGAGCATATTTACCCTCCCTAAATTGGAAATTCCACTTTTGCTGTGACTTAAACTCCCATTGCCATGTCAAGCTATGCAATGAGTCAATCTACAGGCTCCTATCATGCTGCTGAATTCACTAGTATCAAGGCTGGTGTGAAGCATCCTTGTGACCAGTGTCATGCTGCTGCCATCCTGAAGCACATGAGAAACAAGGATCCTTCAAAACCTGGTCAAGATTTATGTCCTGACTGCTACCAATACTACCTCAATAAAAATGGAACTATACACCACTCCAGCACTTGTATACCACACTCTCACCTCAACTACTCTGAAAACCATCAACATGAAGTTCACAGGCAGATTGCTGAAGCACAGTGTGGTCACAGTCATGAGTAAATATTCAACTTGACAGCTTCAAGATGGCCATCATTAATATTGAAGTTGCTTCAGGTGTCAGCAGTTCAGATGTGCAGGCCATTGGGAGCAACCATCAAGGCCACACTGCAGGATATGTGACAAGAACCTCCTCAGGTCCTGCTACACACAAGCACATGCAACATACCCTGCAGAATGACTCGAGCACATGAACCAAGCATATTCAACTCATAATGCTGAGGTTGTTGTTGTTGAAGTCCAAATGGTTCAGCTACTTCCACATCATTTGCAGCCAAGACTCATTCATGTAGGTGACAATCATTTCTGAAGTGAATATATTCACCTGGATAATTTTAGGACCTTGTTGAGGCTGTGGATCACATACCAGTTCACATTGGTGCTATGGCCTTGAAAGTGACCCTCTATAACACTATAATTCCAAGATGGGACAAATGGACCAACAGTTTTCCACTTTCCATTGATAAGATTACTATGCAGAATAAGGATTGGGTTGAGCTTAAGCCCAACAATGATCCAGACTGTGACCCAATTGCCAAGTACTTCTTTAAACAGGGAAAGAGAGGTCTGACATTCAAGACTGCAAAGATGAGTATCAACTTCCATGTGCCAAATGAAATTGTTGATGTGATGCAAGAGAAGAAAGATCATGATGAATTAGAAGCAAATGAGCAGGCCACAGCATGGAATAAAAAAGTTGAAATGAGCATAGCCACAGATTTTACAGTGAGTCTTCTGATAACTTCAACTGAAATACTATGATCCTGAACCAAAAATTGGATTCCTGCAAGCAAAGGAAAGGGGAAATGACAATGCAGTCTCTCATCTAGTTTTGAGAAAGAAAGTCAAGATGCTTTGAACAGCCAGTATGGTGCAATGCACAGCAAGAAGCTGTGCATTACTAGATATAGGTTACATGTGATGTCTGTAACTGTATATAAGCAGGGCCTTAAGCACTGCTGAAATCAATCTCCTGTTCTATTGCAAGTTGAGCCATTGCTCCTAAACACTAACAACAGTACTCTGTAAGTGATCCCAAGCCTCACACTGCATTGCTGCTCCTTGATACTCCCAGACTGGAAACATTAGCTGATCAATTGTTACAAGAAATCCTTTGCTGCTCCCCTTTTCATCACAAGCTACCTTATCAAGGCCTGGGGTCAACAAATAATCAGGTGAGTCCTGGGGGTGGTGAGTGTTGAAAGTATATCATTAGTAGTGAACTAGAGTCATTATTAGACTCAATAATAGTTTGCCAATACAGAGGATTGAACTCACATCCTCAGGATATCTAATGATTACTTAAACATCTTGTATCTCATCTTATATTCCATTTGATATCTGTTGACATTATTATAGAGTTTGATGGGAATCAACACTCATGGGTAGATAGTGATATACATCACATACACCGACTGTGCGCTGCTGTGCATTCTACAGCATTACACAGCAAGTGCTGTGCTTTTACTCAGCACAATAGAAAGACTCAGTCAGCACTAGTAATATTGCTGACATGGCCATAGTGGATAGCACATAACCACATGTATAAAAGACCTGTAGTTAGAGCAAATCTTAATCCTCTCTTCTACTCTTTACTGCCTCAAGTTGAGCCTTAGTTCCTGAAAGCAAGTACAGCCCAAGTAAGTCATTACTTACTTAGTGCACTACCACTCTGCTGCATATTTGTACCATTATGCTTCAACAGTGAGAGGAGTTGGGGTCAGCCCATGATGATCTCTTCCCTTGTACTCCCTTGATGTGGGCCCTAGGCTTGAGACTCAGGCTCTTAATTGAAACTGTGAGTGGACCAAGAGCACATTAAACTCCTTCCTGGATGCCACAAAACTGATCACAGGGTTGTTGTTTCCAATGTATGCAATACCATAGTAATATTGTATTGTGCCAAGCCAGTGCCTCAATAAATGTCTGACTGAAAGTAGCAGTGAAAGTTCTTTAAACAAATCTCAGTCCAAAAACATGTATGTTGGAATGTGTTGAATTAATAATGATATAGAGCTTTGAGTATCAAACTCATAGCTTAAATATAATGAATCATTATTAGTGAATGCTCATTAAATCACAATTAGCATGTGATACATGCTTCATGAAACTTGTTCCATATAACCATTATTGACAGATTGCTGTACAAAATGCAGCAATATGACACCATGTGCAGCAAGTATGGTGTAATGTGCAGCAAGGAGCTGCACACTACTAGATAGATATAGGTAGATTATTGGTAGTTACATGTGATTCCTGTAACTGTATAAAAGCAGGGCCTTAAGCACTGCTGAAAACAATCTCCTGTCTCATTGCATAGTTGAGCCATTGCTCCTAAGCCCTCTAAACAGTATTCACTAAGTCTCCCTCACTTACTAAGCCTCACTCTGTGCTGCCATTGCTCATTTCTACAATATGCATCACAGAGTGAGTGGATGTTCTATGAGCAGTACTGAAAGAGAGCTAGATCCCACAGTGAGGCCATACTAGATAGTTCAGCAAAAGGCACCACTTTCTATGTTCCAAATGCAGAAAAGAAAAGAGTACAACTGAATTGTGACAGGACATCAACCTTCAAATCAATTTTCTTAACATGTCCAAGTCATGCTCTCTCCTCATCACAGCCAATGCTTCAACACCCTCTGGCCAAGCAATTTCTGGTGATATTAGTGAAGGATACTTGGCCTGACCTTCCTCTCCAGCCCAGTTAAAATCAATTAGCTTGACTTTGCCATCTTTTGTAATCATGACATTCGGTGGACGGAGATCACCAAACACCAATCCATGATTGTGCAACAGTTCGAGGGCACACCGAACAGCCGATCGTACAGTTTCTACGGAGACTTCAGACATGTTTTGCTTAGCCACAGCCAACGTGTCGCCATCAACGTATTCCATGACAACCATGGAGATAGACTGATAGGACGGTTCATCGTCATCGAGGCGTGGTGATCCGCAATAGAGGAGTTTCGGTGCTAAACCCTGATCCGCAAGTATTTGATGTGCCCTTTGCCCATAGCGGTCGACAAATTTGACAACGATATCCTGAGCCGTCATCGTCTCAGTCCGTGCGTGAAGAATGATGCAGTCGGGGCGGTTTTCCAAGAAGCCAACATATTCGAATTTAACGTGTCCACCGCCGTGAGGACGGTAAGCAGTAATTGAAGGGAAGTAGCGCGAATCAGCGAGAAGATCACCCGTCGGGTTCAGACTCTCATAATATGAGGTAAGTTTCTTCAGACTCGCCTTTAGAGCATAAAAGGCTCGTGCGACGTGGATGATGTGCGATTCATTTAGAACGGAGTCTAATCCAACCCAGATGTAGTCGGTCAGTCGTTGGACAATCACGCCGTCGGTGATGACAGCACCGAGGATCGCGATCCACGGACCCGCAGTGGCTAAGAGAAATGTGGGACAGACGGTAGCGTTTCGAAGGGCTTTATACTAAGGAATAAACAATCAGACCGCAATACAATGGATTTGGCATACCCTGGGCTGAGCCCAACAACGGGCTGCAGACAAGCCAGCTTGGGTCGATGGGTCCGAACCACCGTCTCCGAATTCATTTTTATCTTCCTGAAGAAAAATCAAGAAGAATAACGCATTTATCATCACTTCTACGATGCCGTCCGGATTCGTTTTGTCCTCATTCACAATCGTTTGTATGTTGACTTCAAGGATAGTGCAAAGAAGCGGTGTCAACACATTTCGGCGTTTCTCTTCAGATTCATAGATCGCCGTTGCGGCTTTCATGTATTCTGTGGTTTGACGAACGATGTTGTCGGGAAGAGCATGATTGTTCTTCATATCATCCAAGAAATGCCCAAAAGCAGGGTGAAACAATTGAACCGGAGGTGCGATACTCGTCCTGGGTTTGTTTGCCTTGTAGCGACCGTCATAGATGGAGTAAGCGATCTGGGATTTTGTGTAATTTAATGACTTTGCTGAATCAGCGGGAGCCCCCGCTTTCAAGATGCGCGAGATGACATTTTTAAACCCTGTCAAATGTTGTTTATCAAGGATGGCAAAAGAAGGAAGAAAACGCGCACTTTCGTGCAAGGCAGGGATCTGGTCTCTCTTCTCCTCTTCTCCTGCATCTTTAGTACCCAGGCCCTCTGAACAACATCAATGAGATTGTCTGTGACGTGGAAAAAGACTTACGTGTAGGTGGGACTTCCACAATGATATGGAGATGCTTGCGAGGGGCCGAGGAGAAATGTTCCAACAATTCGTCAACAGCATTTAATTTGGCGCAGCCTGGGATCCGCTGCGGGCTTTGAATGTCTCTAAGCTTCGTGCCGATTTCCGCAGAAGGAATAGGTGGAGATAGCTTCCCGAAAATTAGAAGCCATCGATCCGCACAGGGAAGATTCGCCCACCTTCCAGGCGGTGAGCTCCGAGGCGTCGACGTGATTGAGGCGATGGGAATGTTTCTCCTTGATCAGGTCTTTGAGGATGCTGACGTTTTCTGTCTTCAGAATCTTGACCGTGAAGACTTGTGACGAGTCACTTCCAAGAAAAAAGCAGTTGATAGAGAGCGTGGACATCGTAGGTAAGATGGACGTAGGTAAGATGGGTGCTTGTACCAAAATGTGTACATGCTCGTCCACCAGAGCTTCACCGAAAATCGAAGAGATCTTCTTCACAGAGTGCAATTCTTGGTATACTTCAACATCATTGATTGTGAGTTTTGGTGTAATGGTGTCGACAGGGAGAGACACCTTCCAGGTGGTGAGCTCCGAGGCAACGACATGATTGAGGCGAGGGGACTGTTCCCCCTTGATCAGGCCTTTGAGGATGCTGACGTTTTCTGTCTTCAGAATCTTGACCGTGAAGACTTGTGACGAGTCACTTCCAAGAAAAAAGCAGTTGATAGAGAGCGTGGACATCGTAGGTAAGATGGGCAGGCCGCGAGTGACGTTCGTAACAGACACATAGTGCCACCAAAAAAACAGACGTGTCGTTCCCTGAACACGTGACATATCTGATGAGATAGTTTTTCCAAACCTTCTTTTTTTTTTTTTTTTTTTTCGAATAGAAAATTACTATTGAAGCCTAGGTAACTACAAGTTACTTACAACTCCCGTACAGACCAAGCCATCGGAATAACTAGGGAACCGAGCCCTAACTACTAGCAATCTTCCTTGATATATGCCTGATATATGTCATATGGTAAAAACTCGTACACATAGTCTCCACGATGAGGGCCTATTCGGATTACCCCCATCTATAGTCCAAAACAGCCGGTGCTTAAGTGGTGATGTAAGTGGATCCTATAAGCTCTTGACGTGATGCTTAAGCGGCTGAGGGTTTTCGAGGCATTACCCACAAATGCAGCCAAAATGATGTGGGAGCTCATTGCCCACTAAGCTGAACCTAACCTACAATAGAAAACGGACAGGCGATGAAGCCGACTAAAGACGAGCACTGTCAATGGTCCCGGGTTACCGCATGTGCCCAGTTGTGACTGTCAAACCATAAACTTGATCGAAAATAGACAATAAAAAATCACTGGGGGGACTGGGCAGAGGGCCTTGCCATGCCTGAAGAGATCTTCCACACCTCTAGTTAAAACCCATGACTGGCCAGTGGATTAGAGCCACAAGTGTGACTCTAGCATAGAGCAATGAATCGATGCGATTGATAAGAACACTTGTCCTGATGAGGGACTTCAAAACGATGATTGTCAATGGAACAAAGAGCAGACAGCCTGAGGCGAAGGGCTAGAGCAGACAAAACCAGCCGATTGTGAAGGGAAGGGCTGGATGCGAAGACTATCAGGAGGATGATGGTGGTCGGAGTTCAAGGAGTGCCTGTTTTTCCAAACCTTCAATTGTGGTTGTGGTAGCTGATTTCTGCCTTGCTAGTCCACGGTATATGACTACTGTATGACTGTCTGCTTGCCCTCTCATCTCTCTAGGGCCTATCTTATCAACATCAAGGCTTGCTTTCCCTGTCATGCTTTTTATGACTCACCAATGTGATGCCTACTGTCTCAGGCACTCCTTTGACTCCGACTCCCATCATCATCCTCCTATTAGCTCAAACATCCAGCCCTTCCCTCCCCACTGGCTGTTTTTTGTGAGTGCTGATGGAAACTCAGACATGTGTAGGGCAAATGACTAACTGTAATTACCTGACAGAAACTACTGTACAGTGAGTACATTGTGTTACAGTATAAGGAATATCTCACCTCAGACATGCGTAGGGCAAATGACTGAGGTATGTGCTACATCGATGGCTTATTTATATGTGTGCAATGCTACAGGATATACAAATTTGGTGGGCATGGGCCCAGTGACAGATAATGGCTTGACAATGAGGAAACACATAGTAAGTATGGTGTAAGAATGGAATGACATATCTGAAACACCTATGAGTACAATAAAGCAATGTGCGCATGACAGTGGACCCTGGTGAGTAGTCCAGTGATGATGGAGCAGCTGCGCTAGTGTCGATGTGACTTGGAATACCCGCGTGCTTGCTGTTCCAACACTCCCCCTCAAGCTGGGAGGAGTCCGAGGTGGGCAGCAAAGTGTTTTGCCTTAGCAGATGGTAGTGCCTTGGTGAGTGCGTCAGCCAGCATTTCATTGGTAGGGCAGTAGATAATTGTAATGAATCCATTTTCAACGATCCAGCAAAGAAAGTGAAAATGGATGTTGATGTGCTTAGTATGCATGTGGTACTGGTGGTCCTTGGTGAGCTTGATAGTGGATTTGTTGTCGCAAAATAGTGTGGTCAGTGTGAGGTTGACTCAGAATAGCTGAGTGATGAGGGAGCGTAGCCAGAGTGCTTCTTTGGCGGCATGTGTTGCTGCCACATATTCAGACTTGGTGGTGGACATGGAAATGATTTCCTGTCGTTTAGTGGACCAAGAGACTGTGCCGCCATTAATAAGAAAAGCATACCCCGAAATTGTTTGTCTATCTTCGGCCATACTCCCATCTGCATCTGAATAGCCAATCATTGGCTGGTTTCCATCTCCATACGTAAGCCAGAGGTTAGCCATGCCCTTGAGGTACTGGTAAAGCTTTTTTATGGCTTTCCAGTGAGCCGGTCCAGGATTTGTCAAGAAATGAGATATGGTCTGGACAGCAAAGGCCCTATCATTGCGTACATGGCTGAGCCTACAGCCTCATGGTAGGGCACATTGCACATTGTTAGGACTGCCCCTAAACACAACCTAAGTGACTTAGAGTGATGGCTTGTTAGGCCAAAGGTAAGAGAAATGCTCTGTAGATTGTGTCTAGCAAACAACAAACTATCTAGAGACTTAAGGGCTACCTATGCTATATGACAGCCCTTATATACCGTCTCCCTGGTCTGTGTGCAGACAGTGCACAGCTAAAGTCCCTCACCATAGAGACAATGTGCAGCAGCTAAGTCCCACACCCATATGACCTTTCTTGGAGAACTCCTCCCATACCCTTGACTTGGGTCTTCTGCATATGGCCTTGCTATTGTTCAAGCATCTTGGCCAATTCCCATGTATGCCGTACCAGTCCTTCAGTACTTACAGGCATTCCCATGTCGCCCCTCAGGTGCTGTGCCACTCATGATTCCTTTCATGGCATAGGCCCATCATCAGGCTGCATCCTACTTGGCACTCAGTATGTCCAATAACCAATGCTGACCTAACCACCTTCCTGATAAGGGCTGCAGTCCTAACATAGGCCTTCCTCATAGAGTCCCATCATATAGCCCTTGTTCCTAAACATTTGAGTGAAGTAAAATATATAAAAAGAAAGGAAAAATATGTCCATGCTCCCTATGACTGTGTCTTCATAAGTCTCATTGATGTCGTTACTGTGAAAGTGAAAGTGAGAGGTGTGCTCATAACATCACCCCCCCCTCAAGGCCTCACATCCCGAGAGGTTGACGTGGCAGAGTCCACATAATGTGGATCCATCTTCATTTGGTCATAGAATGCGTCCAAGTGTGTGTGTTGCTCGTCAGGTGACAGCCCTACCCATTCTGAGTCGACGTCCTCGACTTCCTCAACTGTGGTCTTGTACTTGACCACTTTCTTCTTCTGGCATGCAGCGCCTGCAAGCCTCCTCTGTTGGTCATCTTCCAACTCGCTGCTCTCTTTAGCAGCCACAACTGTCTCCTTTTTCAAGATTTTCTTGGTGAGTGCCACCATGTCTTTTTCACGAGCCCTTCATTCTTCCTCTGGCTCCTCCTGCTCTGTCCTCTTTGGGAAATTAAGCACAGGTACGTCCTGCCTGCTGTGCTCCAGGTCCCTGGAGAACATCCCATCAGTATCATCTGGCAATTCCTGAATTGCTGCTCGACTTCCTTTCCAATTGCACCATCAATACTCCATATTTTCGAGGTACTTGCATCCAAAGCATCTGTCCTCCCATCCGAAGAGTTTTTTCTGTCTCCATTCACCAGGAGACATTCTGTAGGGTAATCATTTTGCTAATGCCATATTTTGTACTTGTTTTGGAGCACAAGGGTTTTATTTGTGGAATTTTTTGACCTTTGCCTGGGCATTAGCAAGGTTTTCTGTGGGTTCCCAAGTAGATTCCTCTACTGGATAGTTTTTCCATTTAACGAGGTATTCCAGCCTCCCACCTCCGCATCCACTAATGTGGCTGTCCATGATTTCTTCTATTTCATATTTGTCCTCCTGGGACTCTTCCACCATCTGCGCATCTTTGCACGTCACTGCTTTTGCCTTCTGTTTGGGGAATACTGGTTCCTTGTACAGTTTCAACAGGACTTCATTGAGAACATTGTATACCTTCCAGGATGCTGGGATTCTTAATTTATATGATGACTCACCAACCTTGGCGATGACTTCTAGGGGACCGACAAATTTCCCATCCAGTTTCTTTGTGGCTCGAATCACAGGCAAGTTTTCTGTGCTGAGGTAGACTTTGTCACCAGGCTTGTATTCAATTGCCTGATGTCGGTTTGTGTTGTAGTGCTCCTTCATGACTTGTGCTGCCTTTTCCAATGCTCTTCTTGCCTTCTTATGCACGTCTTCCAATTCTTTTGCCAATTGTTCAACTGCCACTGCCTTGGGTGCATAAGTAGGGTCTAGTCCTTTATTTTGATGTTGTCTGTAGTTCATGAAGAACAGTGTAAAACCTGTTGCCAAATGAACCCTATCGTTGTGGCAGAACTGGGCCACAGATAGCCATTCCAACCAATTATCTTGTCAGTTGTTGACAAAGATTGTCAGGAACTCTTTTAGTTCCTGGTTGACTCATTCTGTCTGTCCGTCCATCTGAGGGTGGTAGGCTGTTGACTGGTTCACTTTGATCCCTAACATCCCATATAGATCATCCATGAATTTTGAGGCGAACTGAGGGCCTCGATTGCTTATGACTTTCCTGGGAAGTCCATGTTCCCTGAATACATTGTCTCAGAATAGGATCGCCATTCCTTGAGAGGTCACTTCTGTGGTTGTAGGTATGAAATATGACTTTTTTGTGAATCTATCCACAACAACCAGGATCATATTGTTGCCTTTGGATTCTGGTGGGGGTCCTGTGAGGTCAACAGATATTATTTCCCATGGTTCTGAGGGGACCTCATTTGGTTGTAGGGGTGCTGCACGTGCCATCCTGTCTGGCTTTGCTTTTTGACAGGTTTCACATCCGGGAATGTAATGCTCTATGTCTTTGTGCATGTTAGGCCACCAGAAGTTTCTTGTTAAGGATTCCAGTGTTTTTGCAATGCCTGAATGCCCCCATGAGTGATGAATGGCAATAATATCTTCCTGGAGTGTCACTACTGCTGGTACATACACCCATCCCTTCCAGGTAATGAGTCCTTTATCAAGTTTGTAATCCCCTCTGGCAATTTCTAATCCCTGTGTAACCTGTTTCTCCCATTGTCATTGTGGTATGCTTTTTATGTCCTTCATGATATCTTCCAGTGCTCTGTTCGTCATCAAAGACCCTAACAAAGAGGTGCTCCTTGAGCAGTATCACCCCCTTGTTGTCATTTTCCCCTCTATCATGTCTGGCTCATCTGGATAATAAGTTGGCCTTGGTGTTGGACTTGCCACTTCGATGCTTAATTACGAAGTTGTACTCTTGCAAATCCGTAACCCATCTTGCCTGTCACCAGTTTAGGTTCTGTGCCTTTCTGAAATATGTTAAGTTCTGATGATTGGTCAGAACTTCAATTGTCTGTTTTGCTCCTTTGAGGTAATGAGCCCATTCATAGAAGGCATGCATTACTGTGAGCATTTCTTTATTGTATATTTCGTAATTGTGTTCAGTGTCATTTAACAATTTCGAGATGAAGGCCACTGGTTTCCACAATCTGTCCTCCCTTTGTTGAGATAGGATTCATCCAATTGCGAAGTCTGAAGCATCCACTTCTACTTGGAACTGTCCATCTTTGTTAGGGATCCGTAGTACTATTTCCTCTGCAATAGTCTTTTTTAGCTTGTTGAAGGCTTCATCTTGTAGCTGTGTCCACAGCCACTCCTCTTTTCCAGTGAGCTGTGTCAACAGCTTTGCCAATTTAGCAAAATCTCAGACAAATCTCCTGTAGAAGTTTACAAAACCCAGGAATTGTTGGACTTCCTTCTTGCATTTTGGCTTGGGCCACTCGGACACCTGCCTTGACCTTGGCTGGGTCCATTTGCACTGTGTCTTTGCCAATTATCACCCCTAAAAGGTCTATTTCACTCTTATCAAAAAAACACTTTTCCAGTTTCAATGACAACTTGTGTTTTTCCAACTTTTCCAGTATACAGTTGACATGTCTGGTGTGTTCTTCTTGATTCCTTGAGAACACTATGATGTCATCCATGTAAATGACAACCCATCCCTCTGCTATTTCAACTCTGAATATGTCATTCATCATGGTTTGGAATGTTGCTGGCAAATTGGTTAATCCAAAAAACATGACAAGAGGTTCAAAGAGTCCCCTGTTGGTTCAGAAGGCGACCTTCCATTTGTCTCCTTCCTTGATGCGTACATTGTTGTATCCCCAATGTATGTCCATCTTCAAGAAGACCTTGGCTTGTGACAATTTGTCAACTAACTCCCCTATTAGTGGTAAGGGATAGCGATTTTTTACCATCATTTCATTCAGCTTTCAGTAGTCCTGCACTGGTCTAAGTTTTCCATCCTTCTTTTTAATGAAGAAGAAGGGTGGAGCCATAGGGGATTTACTTGGCTGGATTTGTCCAGGATCCAGATTCTCTTTTAGGAGCTCGTCTAACTGTTGTTGTTCATCCCAGTTGAGGGGATAGATCTTGCAGTCCACCGGGGCTGACCCAGGGATTGGTTCGATAGCATGGTCCCATCACCGTCATGGTGGTGATTCGTCAAAGGTTTCTTTTTCAAACACCTTTCGATGCCCCAGATAGTGTTGAGGGACTGCCTCCTCCAGAGTTCGCTTTTTATCTTTTCCAGCCTGCTCTGCAGCTATCTTTGTTGCTGTTGACGCATAGGCCCACACCTGTAATTTGGGTTCTCCTATATGGACTGCTAGTAACTGATCTCCTTCATGTAGACAATAGGCTGTGTCGATCTTGTCCTCTGGCTCCTTTACTGATGAGGACTTCCAGCACATTCCTGGACATCGGTTAAATTCCAGCGATTTCTTTCTCCAGTTGATCATTGGATTATGATGTTCTAGCCAATCATGTCCCAAGAATAGGTCTGTTTTGCTAAGTTTTGTAACTGCACAGTCCATTATTTCTTTGTGGGTCCCTATCCATAGATTCAGCTGGACCATAAACTTGACGCTTCCAGACCCATTCCTAGTTCCATCAGCATTGTAGACAGGTATAGGTCTCATCAGCCATTTTTTATTGAGCTTATGTTTTTCCACAAATTCTTTGTTTATACAGGATCCTGTGCATCCAGAATCTAGAAGCATGGTTACGTTGATAGTTTGGTATGTGTCCATGGTTGTTGTTAGGGATGACCTAAACACAACCTCAAGACTTCAGAGTGTGGCTTGTTCAGCCGAAGACAAGACAGACAGATCAGTCAGGATAAGATCAAGACTAAACCTGTTGCTCAAGTAGAAGTGTCTAGGACACAAACTATCTAGAGTCTTAGGGACTCGCTACCTAAGACTACAACCCTTATATACCTGTCCCCTGGTCTGTGCACAGTCAGCGCACAGCTAAAGTCCCTCACAATAGGGACGATGCGCAGCAGCTGAGTCTGTGCCTATATGACCTTACTTGGAGACTTCCTCTCACACCAGCACTCTGTCCTTCCATATACGGCCACGCCTATTGTCATGCGTCTCGGCCGATTCCCATCTATGCCGGTACCTAGTCGTTGGTACATCTCGGCGTTCCCATGTCGCCCCTCAGGCGCTGTGCCACTCATGTATCCTTCCATGGCGTAGGCCCATCATCGGGCCGTTGTCCCTGTCAGCACTCGGTCTATGTCCAATAGCCGATGCTGACCTAACCTCCTTCCATATAAGGGTCGCAGTCCTAATGTAGTCTGTCCCTGCGACCAAGGTATCGTCTGAGCCTGTTCCTAAACGTTTGAGCATAGTGAAATAGATAAAAAGAAAAGAAAAATATAGTCCAACTCCTCTAGACCGTATCTGCATAGTTGTCATTAGTGTTGTTACTGTGAAAATTGATGGAGACGAGGTATGCTCATAACATCACCCCCCCCTTAAGGCCTCGCGTCCCGAGAGGCTGATCCTGCTGAGTCCACATAGTGTGGATCTCTCTTCATGTGTTCGTAAAAGCAGGCCAACTGCTGAGTTTGTTCTTCAGGCGTCAAGCCTGTCTGTTCTGAATCAATATCCTCCACCTCCTTGATGGTGGTTTCCATTTTTTCTGCATAGGGCGTGCAACACCCTTGATCCTTTTTTGTCGGTCGTCCTCCGACTCGCTGCTTTCCTTAGCAGCTACTGGTGTATCTGTCTTTTTTAAGATTTTCTTTTTGAGACACTCGGTGTCTCGTTCGTGTGCTTGGCACTCCTCCTCCAATTCTTCCTTTTCTCCCCTCTGTGGGAAATTAAGCATGGGTGACCGCCCACCGCGCTCCAGGTCTCTGGAGAACGTCCCATCAGTGTCGTCTGGCAATTCCATGATTGCCTTTCTGTCGCCTTTCCAGTTGCGCCATCTGTGCTCCATGTTTTCTAAATATTTCGGACCGAACCGTCCGTCATCCCAGCCAAAAAGTCGTTTGTCCTTCCAGTGTGTTCCCTGACTTTGTTTGTGCTTTGGTGCATTAGGGGTTTGTCGCTTTTCCATTCCGTAGGTTCCTAATGAGCTTAGGAGCCTTGGGGTTTTCTTTGTGGAATTTTTTGACTTTTGCCAGTGCATTGGCAACATTTCCAGCCGGTTCCCAAGTGGACTCTTCCAGTGGATAGTTTTTCCATTTTATGAGGTATTCCAGCCTCACCCCTCCTCGTCCACTTATGTGGCTTTCCATGATTTCTTCAACCTTGTATTCATCCTCCTGGGACTCCTCCACCATCTGTGTGTCCTTGCACGCCACTGTTTTTGCTTTTTGTTTGGGAAACTCAGGTTCCCTGTACGGTTTCAACAAGACTTCATTGAAGACATTATAGATTTTCCATGCTGCTGGTATTTTTAGTTTATATGACGACTCGCCGACCTTGGCGAGGACTTCAAGTGGGCCGACAAATTTTCCATCAAGCTTCTTGGTTGCTCGAATGACTGGGAGGTTTTCTGTGCTGAGATAAACCTTGTCGCCAGGTTTATACTCTCGTGCTGCTTGGCGATGACTGTCATACCGCTCTTTCATGATTTGAGCAGCTTTTTCCAAAGCCCTTTTTGCCTTTTCGTGTACGTCCTCCAATTCTTTTGCCAGTTGTTCCACTGGCTACCGCCTTCGGCATGTAGGTGGGGTCTAGTCCCTTGTTCGGGTGCCATCCATAGTTCATGAAGAAGGGCGTAAAGCCCATTGCTGAATGTATCCAGTCGTTGTGGCAGAATTGTGCCACCGACAGCCAATCGCTCCAGTTGTCCTGGCGATTGTTTACGAACATTGTCAGGAATTCCTTTACTTCCTGATTTACGCATTCTGTCTGTCCATCTGTCTGGGGGTGATAGGCCGTTGATCGGTTGGCCTTGATCCCCAGCATCCCGTATAAGTCCGTCATGAATTTTGAAGTGAACTGAGGTCCTCGGTCGCTTATCACTTTTCTGGGAAGGCCATGCTCCTGGAATACATTGTCCCTGAACAGCGCTGCTGTTTCCTGTGATGTGATTTCTTTGGTGGTGGGCAAGAAGTACGACTTCTTGGTGAATCGATCCACCACTACCATTACCGTATCGTTCCCTTTTGACATGGGTAGGGGTCCCATGAAGTCTACTGAGATGACTTCCCATGGTTCTGTTGGAACCTCATTTGGTCTGAGAGGTGCCGCGCATGCCTGTCGATCCGGTTTTGCCTTTTGGCAGGTTTCACAACCCGGAATGTATTTTTCGATGTCCTTGCGCATGTTTGGCCACCAGAAATTCCTTGTCAATGATTCCAAGGTTTTTGTGACTCCAGAGTGTCCCCATGAATGGTGGATCGCGATAATGTCTTCTCGCAATGCCACGACTGCTGGTACATATACCCGTCCTTTCCAAGTGACGAGTCCTTTTTCTAATTTATATTCTCTGTCGGCCTTCCCGAGGCCTTCGACAACCTGTGTCTCCCATTGCCTCTTGGGCACGTCTTTAATATCTTTCATGATGTCGTCAATTGCACGATCATCATCAAAAACCTGTATGAAGAGATGTTCTTTGAGCAGAACTACTCCTTCATTGTCATTTTCTCCGCGAGTGTGTCCTGCTCGCCTTGATAGTTAGTCCGCTTTAGTATTGGACTTCCCACTCCTGTGTTTTATGACAAAATTGTATTCTTGCAAGTCCATCACCCATCGCACCTGTCGTCGATTTAAGTTTTGCGCTTTTCTGAAATAAGTCAGGTTCTGGTGGTCTGTCAGAACCTCTACTGTGTGTTTGGCCCCTTTGAGATAGTGGGACCATTCATAGAAAGTGTGCATTACTGCGAGCATCTCTTTATCATAGATCTTGTAGTTTTGCTCAGCATTGTTTAGGGATTTTGAAATGAAAGCCACCAGCTTCCATACATCGTTTTCTGTTTGTTGTGACAAAATTCCCCCAATGGCGAAGTCAGAGGCAGTCCACCTCTACTCGGAACTGTCCATCTTCGTCTGGGATTCGCAACACCACTTCCTCTGCTATAGTTTTCTTAAGCATATCAAATGCTTTGTCTTGTAACTCTGTCCACTTCCACTCGTCTTTTCCTGTAAGCCGAGTTAAGGGTTTGGCTGCTTTGGCGAAATCTTTCACAAAGCGCCGATAGAAATTTACAAAGCCCAAGAATTGTTGGACTTCTTTTTTACAAGTTGGCCTCGGCCAATCTGTTACTGCCTTAACCTTGGCAGATTCCATCCGGACCGAGTTTTCACTGATGACGACTCCAAGGAAATCCATTTCCTTTTTGTTGAAGAAACATTTTTCGGGTTTTAGTGAGAGCTTATGCTCCTCTAGTTTTGCCAGTATACGATTGACCTGCACTGTATGTTCCTCTTGGTTTTTTGAGAATACGAGGATGTTGTCCATGTAAATGATGACCCATCCTTCCGCTATCTCAACCCTGAAGATATTGTTCATCATAGTTTGGAAGGTGGCAGGCGAATTTGTGAGCCCAAAGAACATAACCAAGGGCTCGAAGAGTCCTCTATTGGTTCGGAATGCTGCCTTCCATTCGTCTCCCTCTTTGATGTGTACATTGTTGTAACCCCAACGTATGTCCATTTTTGAGAAAACCTTCGCCTGTGATAATTTATCCACCAGCTCTCCTATTAGCGGTAGTGGATATCGATTTTTGACTGTCATTTTGTTCAGTCGCCGGTAATCCTGTACCGGCCATAGTTTTCCATCTTTCTTTTTCACAAAGAAGAAAGGTGATGCCATGGGCAATTTACTTGACTGGATTCGCCCTGAATCCAGGTTTTCCTTTAAGAATTCATCCAGTTGTTGTTGCTCGTCTCGATTGAGTGGATAGATTTTGCAATCAACTGGGTTAGACCCGGGGATCAACTCTATGGCATGATCCCATCGCTGCCGTGGTGGTAGTTCGTCGAAAGTCTCTTTCTCAAAGACTTTGCGATGTCCTAAATAGTGTCTGGGGACTGCTTCCTCCAGAGTTCGTTTTTTAGTTTTCTCCGCTTCTTCTGTGGCTATTTTCGTGGCCGTTGATGCATAGGCCCTGATGTTAAGTTCTGGTTCTCCAATGTGAACCGCCAATAGTCTATCTTCTGCCTCCAGGTCGTTTTCTATATCCATTTCATCCTCTGGTTCTTGGACCACAGAGCCCTTCCAACAAGTACCTGGACAGCAGTTAAACTCCAAAGTCTGCTTCTTCCAGTTGATGGTTGGGTTATGCTTTCTCAACCAATCAAAACCTAAGAAGATGCTTGTCTTAGAGAGGTTCATTACTGCACATTCGATGACCTCTTCGTGTTCACCGATACGTAATTGTATTTTTGCCATATATTCTAAGGCTCCTCTCGAGTTTTTTGTTCTGTCCATGTTGTAAATAGATATAGGTCGTACTAATTTTCGTGTGGGTATCTGATGCTTTTTTACGAACTCGGTGCTTATGCAGGTTCCTGTCACACCGGAATCCACCAGCATTTTTATTCGGATACTTTTAGACCCATCCATTTTTGTGACGATCCCTGTTAGATCTATTTTGTGGTAGCCGGTTCCTTGCACTATTTTTTCTCGTAAGTGCACTAGGTTCCACATAGTGTCCACTTCTGTCATGGCATTTAAGTCATCCACTAGGTGACCATCCACCTCTTTTATCCTTCTGTTGTCTACCCATTGTTGTAGACATTCTATTGTGATTTGTTTGGGTTGTTCCCAAATCCTCCTCAACATCCACTGAGGGGTCCATGGTTGTAACCGTTCTCCTTTCTTTGCGCTCACTCTTAGGTTTCTTAAGTGATGTACCTTCCCACTGCATTCGTAAAGTAAATCATGCAATTTAATTTGGGAATCTATTACTGGTACATCTCTCTCCGAAACCTGAGTAGCAGCCAGCAGCGCTGAGCGCTCGCCTACTGGCTTTCTGCAAAATCCGAGACCTCCTCTATGTGTCCGACTGGGGTCGTTTCCCTATTGTTGACATATCTGACAACCTGCTTTCCTTTATCGCTGGTTGTAATTTCCTTTTTGCACTTCCATGCTGTGTGCCCTTTCTTTCCGCACTTGTAACAAGTGCTGTTTTTCTGCCTACACTCTTCCACTGAGTGATTCCTCATTTTGCAATGGGAACAGAATTTCTGTGTATTGACATCCATGGCGTTTGGATCTGGTCGACTTCCAGACACCAATGGTGCAGGTGCCCTGTATTGCCACTGTGGGTGACTGGTTGGAGCTGGAGCTCGCTCTTTGTATTCCTGCCTTCCTGCAGGGAATCCGTAAGCTTCATTAGCTTTCCTGTAAGCTCTTGCGAGCGCCGTGACTCGTGTCTGAATTTGATGTAATGTGGCGTTGTCTGGTAACCCTCCATATCGGATTAATTCTCAACCGAGTGCTGGATTTAGATGATTTGTGAATTGGGAGATCAAGGCTTGATCGTTCCAATCAGTCAACGAGGTGAGGGAATTGAATTTGATGATGTAGTCCTCTACGATCATCATTCCCTGCTGTAATTTTAATAATGCCTCGATTGCTTTTTCCTTGGTCTCGGTAGACATGAAGAAATCGTGCATCTGCTGCTTGAAATCTGTCCAGTCTGTAAAGGGGAATTGGTTTTCTAGAGGTCGTCTGACCCATGCCCGGTCATCAGCTGTGGACTCTCCTGCATTGAGCTGGGCCCAGTCTAGTTCCCTACTCCATCCACTGTTATCGATTTTATCTTGGAACTCCTGTTGTGCCTCCTGAAAGGCTTTAAGCTTCACGCCGCTCCAGTCTGCAGCTCTGTTTCCTTTTCCTCCTTTGATTCTGTATAGACAGATGGATACTTTTCGCTTTGGGTCTATTTCATGGGCCAGCATGAAGTAAGTGTCCATCTGTCTTAACCACCCGTCCACTGTATGAGGATCTCCTTCATAGAAGGCAGGCATTTCAGCTTTTGTAAGAGGTCCAGGCTCTCGGCGATTTGCTCTTTGGTATTCATTGATCATTGCCGCCAGAGCTTGACCAGCACTAGTAATGGCCCGCTGTCTTTCTTCTGCCTGTCGATGAATATTGTCCTCCTGTGCTGCTACTGCTGCAGCTGGTTGGGTTGCTGGTAGGGGTTCTAATGTTTCGGTGTCCTGCCAATGGGTTCGCCATCCCATTACTGCATGGTAGGCGTGTGTGACCATATCAACAGTCAGCCGAAAGGTTCCAACACCAACTCGGTGAGAACCATATCCTTGCCACATCATGGCCTTCATCCATGGCCATCCACCAGGTTCTCCTGAAACATGAACACAATGCCACATGTGGTTGCATCCTTTTGTTCGCCTCCAGTATATGGGTCGGTGCTCATCCATGAGTTCCAGATCCCATCCGTAAATTTCCCTGATCGTCGGGTATGCTGGCCATTTGTACGAGTTCCAGTATTCTCGTTTTACCAGCCAGAGGTAGCAGTATCCAGGATGTTTCGGGTGCAGTTTATTCTGTGCCTGCTCTGAAAGTCCTGGTCATTCGTTTCATAGACAGGGATCTATTTCTACCAGAGCTGCCACTGCGTCTGAGCGCGCTGGTTGCTCTAGTACCTGTTCCCCATTATCTTCTTTTAGGCTGATGATTTTGCCTACTTCAGTGTCGATTGTAACTTGTTCTGCTCCGACCCGTAATTCTTTGTGACCACTGGTGAATAATATTTCCACCATGTCCCATCCATTGATGTCGGCCATTTCTAAGCCCACATGCACTACATCGGTTCGTTCTGTGGCAGTCCACCTTGTATGGACTCCTTCGTTTCGGTATTCCGTTTCCATTTCCCATATGGCTGCAATTGTGGGATAAGCATGCCATTCGTACTTGTTCCAGTACTTGGGTTTAATAAGATTAAGGTAACAGAATCCTGGTACTGATGGTGCGAGTTTTTCTGGGATGGGGCCCATGCGAATGGTCCACCAGAAGCCAGGTGATATGTTTCCATTTATAGTGTGCATCCACGCATTCCAATCTTCATGACTCATGGTCATGCCTTCATGCTCATACAATTCTTTTGTATGGCATTCGTATCGTATTGTGTGGGGTTTTATCTCTGAAGTTCGAATAGCTTTTTCTCCATCGAGGATAAGCATAAGCCATTGGTTGTATTCTGATGTCATCATGGCTTTCCATATGGGACTGGATGCGTCCCCTTTGAACGAGTCATTCAGTAAATTGGTGAGGGTAAGGTATTCCCTCGTTGCTCTTTCTAGGGCTTTGCTTGCCCGTAACACAGCTCGCTTTGCTGCCCGCTGAGATAGCAGAGCATCCCATGCTTCTGCCTGAACTCATATCTCCTCGGCTTCTCTTTGCTGGATAATCTCTTGCACTAGTGCGCGTTTTTCTCAACGTCTTTCTTTTAAAAACGCCCACCACAATTGTATGTGGTTGTTGTAACGGTGGTAAATTGTATTGCCCATAATCTCTGTATGTTTAGTAGAGACCTTGTCGTTGTCGGTAACCCAGTCCGCTTCGAAGATGCATCCAATCTTCGAAAGTGTCGCCTGGGCGTGGGGTAGTATATATGTAAATGCACACTGCATTGCACTAAACGTATGTGTTGAAGCTATAAAAGAATCTTCAACCAATTTCAGGCCCTCCACTGACAACTGGTCCATTCTATCAGCTGTCCAGTTCGGAATCCGTGCCTGTCGATGACGTCTCTTGGGAAACAAGAGAGATAATGTCTGAATGTCATGGGAACCGCAGGCTGTTCAAATGTGTGCACCCAGCAATTCGCCTCACTATCTTTGTGCCTAGTTATCAACCCAAAATCAGGTAGGGTTGCTAGTACAGGGAGTGTGTGAGGAACTTGGGTTCAGCCTTGATATGCAACACAAAGAAGTGTCTTCGCTCGTTCCTGAGTTTTTCGGCAATAACAGTGTACTACACCCGGGGCGCGTCTGTGGTCTCCTGCCTACGCTCTCCCGGCAATGCTAGTACTCTCGTCTGTTACTGTTTGTAGACTACCCAAGTAGGGTTTGTCGTCAGGCCCAATGGGGCATATTGAGGATCTCTCGTTCGAGACCCGTTGACAGTACTGTGTCGTGCATTGATGTCACCTGGAGAGGATGCAGGCTACGTGATTACTTCCTCTCAGAAGAAACTAGGCCGTTGGCGCTGTGAGCAATGATGAGCCAAACATGCTCGGTGCTATAAGGTCCAACGGGGTAGAGTGGTAAAGACTCTAGATTATGTTAGGGATGACCTAAACACAACCTCAAGACTTCAGAGTGTGGCTTGTTCAGCCGAAGACAAGACAGACAGATCAGTCAGGATAAGATCAAGACTAAACCTGTTGCTCAAGTAGAAGTGTCTAGGACACAAACTATCTAGAGTCTTAGGGACTCGCTACCTAAGACTACAACCCTTATATACCTGTCCCCTGGTCTGTGCGCAGTCAGCGCGCAGCTAAAGTCCCTCACAATAGAGATGATGCACAGCAGCTGAGTCTGCGCCTATATGACCTTACTTGGAGACTTCCTCTCACACCAGCACTCTGTCCTTCCATATACGGCCACACCTATTGTCGTGTGTCTCGGCCGATTCCCATCTATGCCGGTACCTAGTCGTTGGTACATCTCGGCGTTCCCATGTCGCCCCTCAGGCACCATGCCGCTCATGTATCCTTCCATGGCGTAGGCCCATCATTGGGCCGTTGTCCCTGTCGGCACTCAGTCTATGTCCAATAGCCGATGCTGACCTAACCTCCTTCCATATAAGGGTCACAGTCCTAATGTAGTCTGTCCCTGCAACCAAGGTATCGTCTGAGCCTGTTCCTAAACGTTTGAGCATAGTGAAATAGATAAAAAGAAAAGAAAAATATAGTCCGACTCCTCTAGACCGTATCTGCATAGTTGTCATTAGTGTCGTTACTGTGAAAATTGATGGGGACGAGGTATGCTCATAACAGTTGTGACTGTTCCCTTTAGATCTAGTTCTTGTTTTCCAATGCCTTGTACCACCTTTTCCCTTAGGTGTACAAGGTTCCACAGAGCTTCAGATTCAGTCATGGCATTGAGCTGTTGTACTAGTTTTTTATCAACTTCCTTTATCCTTTTGATGTTTACCCATTGCTGTAAACATTCGACTGCCACTTCTTCTTTCTGTTCCCATATTCATTTCAATACCCATTGAGGCATCCAGGTTTTTAATCTTTTCTCAGGTTTTATGCTTGTTTTCAAATTCCTTATGTGATGTACATTCCCTCTGCATTCATAAAGTAAATCATGCATGTTAATTTGGGAGTCTGTTGGTACTGATACATCACTACAAGAAATCTGTTGAGTAGCCAGTGGAGCAGAGCGTTTGTCTACTGGCTTTCTCCAAAATCTGAGACCTCCTCAATTTTAGTGCATCCTTCTGGGGTCATTTCCCCTGACTCAACTACTCATATAACTTGTTTTCCTTTATCCCCTGCCATAATCCATTTTCTTTCCCAACATCTTTCTGTTGGATGTCCCTTCTTCCTGCAATTGGCACATTCAGGTACTGGCTTCTTTCCTCGTGGCTGGGGGCACCTTCTACTATAATGTCCTTCCTTTCGCAATTGTAACACCAAGGCTTGTTGGTCTTCCTTTTATTGACATCCATGGCATTTGGATCTTGACTACTTGATGCAAAAGGAGGCAGTGCCTTGAACTGATATTGGGGTCATCCACTGGTGTTTGGTGTCTGTTCCTGATATTCCTGTTGTTTTGTTGGGAAGCCATAAGTTTCATTGGCTTTCCTGTAAGCTCTTGCAAGTGCCATTACTCTCGTCTGGATTTGTTGAAGAGTGGTGGTATCAGGTAAGCCTCTGTATCTGATCAAATCCCTGCCAAGTGCTGGGTTTAGGTTGTTCTGGAATTGCAAAATCAATGCTTGATCATTCCAGTCAGTTAAGGAGGTAAGGGAATTAAACTTGATGATATAGTCCTCTACTATCATCGTCCCTTGTAGTAGTTTTAATAATGCCTCGATGGCCTTCTCCTTGGTCTCTGTTGACATAAAGAAGTCATGCATTTAATTTTTAAAATCGGTCCAGTCTGTGAACGGGAACTGGTTGGTCAATGGTCGCCACACCCATGCTTGATTGTTGTCAGTGGATTCTCCTTCGTTTAACTGAGCCCAATCCAGTTCAGTACTCCAGCCATTGTTGTTGATTTTATCCTGAAACTCCTGTTGCGCTTCTTGGAACACTTTGAGTTTTACCCCACTCCAGTCCACTGCTCAGTCACCTTTTCCTCCTTTCATTCAGTAGAGGCAGATTGAAATTTTTCTTTTTGGATCAACCTCCCTTGCTAACATGAAATATGTTTCAATTTGGCGCAGCCACCCATCTACTGTTCTGGGATCCCCTTGGTAATAGTCGGGCATCTCTGCCTTTGTAAGGGTCCAGGTTCTGTTTGGCTACTCCACTGGTACTCATTTATAATGCTGGCCAGAGCTTGTCCTGCACTGGTGATTGCTCTTTGTTGTTCCTCTGCCTGCCAGTGGATCTCATCCTCTCTTGCAGCTACTGCTGCGGCTGGTTGGGTGGAAGGGAGTGGTTCAATTGTCTGGGTGTCCGCCCAATGTTGTCTATATCTGAGTAGTGCGTGATAGGCATTGATGACCATGTAGGCTGTGAGTCAGAAAGCTCCTACACCAACATGATGCAATCCACATCCCTGCCACATCATGGCCTTCATCCATGCCCAACCTCCAGGCTCTCTGGATACATGGACACAATGCCACATGCAATTACATCCTTTTGTTCACCTCCAGTATATGGGTCAGTCCTCGTCCATGAGTTCTGGATCCCATCCATAAATTTCTCTGATTGTTGGATATGCCGGCCATTTGTAGGCATTCCAATACTGTCATTTTACCAACCAGAGATAACAATATCCAGGGTGTTTTGGGTGCAATTTATTTTGGTGTTGTTCCGTTAACCCTGGCTGTCCATTTCGTAAACACGGATCAATTTCTACCAGAGCTGCTGCTGCATCTGAGTGCGCTGGTTGCTCTTGTACTCCTATATCACTTTCTTCCCCTAGGCTTATGATTTCACCTACTTCGGGACCATTCATTTGCTCAGCTCCTACTCAGAGTGTTCGGTGACCACTGGTGAGTAATCTTTCCACCATGTCCCATCCATTTGTGTTGGCCAATTCTAGGCCTACATGTATGATGTCTTGTTGTTCAGTGGTGGTCCACCTTGTTCAAATTCCTTTGTTATGGAATTTTACTTCCATCTGCCATATGGCTTCGATTGTTGGATACACAGGCCATTTGTACTCGTTCCAGTATTCAGGTTTTATAAGATTGAGGTAGCAAAACCGTGGAACTGAAGGTGCAAGTTGTTCTGGTATGGGGCCCATTTGAATTGTCCACCAAAACCCTGGCAAGATATTTCTGTTTATTGTGTGCATCCACATGTTCCAATCTTCGTGTGTCATAACCATTCCCTTGTGTTCATATAATTCTTGGACATGGTGTGTGGCCTGAAGTCGTTCTATGGCTATCTGATATCGTTGGATTGCCTTGTTGCCGTTATTGATTAACATGAGCCACTGGTTATATTTCAATGAGACCAGTGCTAGCCAGATGGGGTTGGAGGTATTGCCTTTGTATTGAACCTCCAGTAGTTCCATGAGGGTTTGGTATTCCCTCTCTGCTTTTTGCATTGCACATTCTGTGTGTAAGACTGCACAAGTGGCTGCTTGTTCCATAAGAAGGGCCTCCCTGGCTTCCTTCTGCTCTAATTCTTGTTGGGCTTTGTGTTGCCTCAACAATTCTTGCACTTGAGCATGCTCATGCTGGCGCTCCTCCTTCTTGTGCTTCCAGTATAGTCACACATGATTGTCGTATTGGTGTTGATAGGTTCACTCTGCTATTAGAAATAGGGAGGAATGGGAAGGGGTGAGGTCACGAAAGAGTTCCCATCAACTCTGGTGCGCTCAATGACAATGCTATGACATGCAGAACTGCGGAGTTTGCAGATGATGATGTTTGTCACACAAGAGTGTAACAGCAATAAACGCAGAACACGGAGTACGACAAGACTCAGAGGTGCAGATGAAGCAAGGAGGGCGTAGCTTAAAGAATGAGACTCGAGAGCTGGGGTGTACTATTCTGTTTTTCTATCAGTTGTACATGAGCTTATATATGTTTTTCTATCCTACTAATAACAAGGTAACTCTGCAAACTTTCACCTTGCAACCATATATCCAAATCTGTATTGAAAGTCTTTGTGCAATGGGGCTAGCTGAGGGACGTGACAGTGGTATAGGAGTGCCACAGTGAGAGCCAATATCACAACCTGATCCAGGATGCTAATAGAATCATATACTTGAAATAGATGTTGCTGATCACTGTTGGTGGCAATGCTGGGATTCATCTGGCTTGACACGTCCCTGTGCTCTATTTTCCGTGGACCTGACTGGTCTATACCATAGTTGGTCATCGGCCAATGGGTTTACTTGTCTGCTAGGGGCCTGATCCACTATGTCGGTGCGTTGCTAGGGATGATGTGGCATCCATGTATGGGTGACCCTGGCATCGCAGAAGGTAGATCCTTTCCTAACATGGATATTGCTTTGATGGCACCTGTCCCTTCTCCAGTGAACTAAGCTGTGCCAGCTAGCAGTTTTATGTGGATTGGCCAACGGTGTGCTTTATTGGGGGCGAACAACTGACTAGTGTGGGGTTTGGACAGCGTATGCAGGAGACAACTTGGCTATTGAGCTTGGGCAATGCTTGCCTTATAGTGGATACTCGTGGAGTTAGCAGAGTTGCTTGTAACTAGCATGGAAGACTTTGTGGAAGACTTTTGGATGAGTGCAGATGCTAAGCGACAGGGTCAGGGCAAGTATGATCCTAGTGAGGGTAAGGTTTCTAACATCTAGTGCTGAGACTAGTCCGTTTGATACCTATACACTGTCACATCGGAACGATGCTCATCATCTCCCCCCCACTTAAAAATCTGACTGTCCTCAGTCAGTTGCACAAAGGGATTGAATAGTGGATTGCTGGTTTTTTGGCTGCAGTGCTCTCTGTGTGGTATGACCTATGAAATGAAATGAAAGATGCTATACTACAAATGAAACTAAGATAAAAGAAACATGCATGAGTGCCTGCTGGGCTTATAACATGCAATACATCCTGGTCTGGCTGTAGGCAGACATCTTCCCTACATTCGGAAAAGCATGGTCCACAGAATTGGGCCTTGACTGTGTACGCTACTCAGTTATGTCAACTTCTGGTCATGGGATTGTGTGATTGCAGCCTTCGTTGAATTGACTTAAACTTCATTCCTCCAGGTCTCTTCGTCATCTTTAACTACCATGTCTTCCCTTCAACAAACTCCCGAATATAATTCTGACAAAGAAATTGTGCACATGGAGGCGCAGCTGGAACAGGAAGAGGAGGAGCGGTGTGTGCAGGAGGCAGTGGAAAGAAATCCCATGAGGAAACCACAGCCTGCTTGGCATCACTGAAGGCTGAGAGGGCAAGGAAGTTGCAGGAGGCCACTGGGCGAAAGGCTCATGAGGAAAGAGAAGTGGCAGAGAGGAAGGCTTGGGACAAGGAGGAGGTGTGGCGAAGAGCTGCTGAAGAGGTGGTGCAGAAGTTACAAGAGGAGAGAGAGGCCATGGAGTGGAGGGCTCAAGAGGAAGAGGCAGCACAGCAGAAGGCTCACAAAGAGGCAGAAGTGTGGAGGAAGGTTGCAGAAGAAGCCATGGAACTTGAGCGGAGACAGCAAGAGGCTGAAACCCGCCTCCAGCAAGTTTTTTTGCCCCAGGTATGACTCTGCCTGCCTGAGCATTGCCAGGCTTCTCCTTTGGATGTTGCAATGGTTCAGGTGTGGGTGGAAGCGGAAGAAGCAATGATGGAGGAGGCAGATGAAGCAATGCTGGCAGCACTGGTTGCCGTGAATTGAAAGGAGACCACACAGGCTCAGTGGAAGCAGAAGTGGGTGTGTGCTGTGAGCATGGGGGTGGAAGCTGGTCTGTCCAAGTGGGCCAAGGAGGCATCACCCAATGAGCCACCTTGTGACTGGCGAGTTTCTTTCATTTTCGTGTAACACCTTTCTGATCTTTGATAGGTGCAAGCTGGCAGGCACAGCCTGCTACCCAGCTCCTGGGCCAAAGAGCAAGGTCTGCGCAGAGTGCCAACACCTCCGCCAGAAGTGCTTTGTGGGTGGTGTTCCTGTATCTGGGCAGGACAAGAAGAAAGCCAGATTGAGGGCTGTTGTGGTGAGTGACGATGAAGACGACCTCCAGGTTGCAGAAGAAAACATTCCATGGGACATGAATGATGGAGTCCAGGCCAGGGAAGATGGCCACACTACGAGTTCGACACGGGAGGCCATCTCCCTTCTTCAAGAACAAAATTGGCTCCTCTGCGAGCAAAACTGACAACTGCATGACCAGACTCAGCTCCTCACTGCCCTGTCTCAGACCTTCATAGGCACATCTAATGTGCAAACGGAGATACTCTGGGAGCTGAGCTCCCTCCATGGATTGTCAAGTCACATTGAGGACCTTCTTGAGAGGTCACTGGGGGGCCCACCTACTCCGTATGACAACAGGGGCTGGTCGGGCTATATGAGCCCATCCGAGGTGAACTGGAGCCCCATGCCACCCAGCGAGGAGCTGGAATATGTCAATGAGGAATGGGTGGTAGCAGGACAAGTGGGGTCTTCCTCAAGCGTGGGGGCAGGGGAAATGGTGGCAGTAGCAGGGGAGGAGGTGACAGACAAGGCTGGTGACTCTGCTATGGAGCCACCGGCTCGTTTCAACTAGTCTTGGTGCTTTGCAGGCCTCTTTATGTATTTTATTGTCTTGTATCTTGGCCTAATACCACTTTTTCTTGTGCTCTGATGAAATGGATTAATAATCTTTAGTCGGAAAGTATAGCTGTCTGGGAGTCTGTATCAAAATTATGGATGAGACAACTGTAGGTAAGAGTAGATGAGGAATGAAGAAGAACTTTACTAGTGGTCTGGGGTATGTATTCAAAAATTAAACAGTGCAGAGTTGGCAGAATTTGCGCAGAATTAGGAGTTGTTATCTAAGTATCGTACACCTCTCTGTTTTCTTCTATGTCAGAAGGGTAGCCAGTTGAGTCTTCATCGCCTTCATTGTTTGCTGGCATTGTGTCAGTTGGGTCGTTGTCACCTAATGAGCTGGAGTTGGACATCTGCTGGATGTGTTCCTCAGGGGTGTCAAGCACATTTGCTGGTATAGTTAGTTTTTTGCAGGCAAAGTAGGGGATTATGCAGAAGGCGGCATATGGTTGGTCAAGTACTGTACCATCAAGCTCACAAATGATATAGGCTCCTCCACAGTTGCAGGATAGAACCATGTAGGGACCAATGTACCAGGGGTGCATCTTCTTATTGAGTGATTTTTCTATTGCTGTGTTGAGGACCAGGACCAAGTCCCCCTGTTGGAAATCAAAATCTCTAATGACCGTTGGGTGCTCTTGCTTGAACCATTTTGCTGCAGCTATGTGGGCTTGATAAACCTTGTCTTTAAGTGCCTCCATTTGGGCACGATGCTTCTGCAATTCTGTGGCATGGCGGGCTATTAACTCCATGGTTGACAAGAATGCCGAGGGTGGAGGAAGCAGGTAGGTGGCTTCAGTGATGTCCAGTGGGAGTAGTGGCTGTGTCCCGGTAACTGCAAAGTAAGGTGATACTCCCATGTGATGTCTAGCTGTGATGCGCTCTGACCAGAATACTGAATGCAATGCAGTAGACCACTGTGACTCATTCCCATTGGTTGCTTTGTACAGTGCCTGTCGGATGTTGTAGTGGCTGCATTCAAAAATTCCATTGGCGTGGGAGTTGTAACCTGAGATGCGGATGTGGCAGATGTGGTACTTGCTAGCAAGGTACTCCGTGGCTCTCAATATTGGCACACCATTGTCCATGACGATCTCGACTAGGCTTCCCCATCAACAGATCAAGCTCTCGAAGATCCAATCTCTGATAGTGTTGGCGGTTTCTCAACATAGGGTGTGGTATTCAGGGTAATGCGTGAGGGAGCAGCGGGCTTGGATCAGATACTTGTACTGATTGGATGGTGGGAGGTGCATTGTATCCATGTACACCTTGGCAAATATTGGAGCGGTGATAGGTACCCTGGGACGCTGCCTAGTATAAATATGCCAACAAACCCAACCCTACAAACTGGGGGATGGGAGTGCGAAGCACCACCTTAGTGCCTGATGTGTAATTCGAGGGAGCATGATGGTGAACGAGAGTGTGTCCGAGGGCAAGCAAGGGTGTGAGTCCCGGAAAAGTCCCAGCAGTCTTGTAGGAAATTGCTAGTGAGGAGTGGTAGAGTCTCGAATGAGCCTTGAAATAGTTTGCTAATGGTTTATAATTGAAACTTTGTTGATTGTCTCATTGAATAAGTTTGGAGCCTTGGTTGCTATTGAACTGAACTTGGGTATGCTGAAACCACTGAATTCGCAGTATATCTAGATATCACAGAGAGAAACTCAATAAAATGCCACAGGAGAACGCTAACAAAATGGAGAACACTGGTCTGAACTGAGTGAGATTGACAAAGGGGGGATCTTCTGATTCTAGTACCCTACTACTATATATACGTAATTCAAAATGTCAAGGCACAGATGACAAATTCTTCTGTATTGAAACAGAAAAGCCCATGAGGCCAGGGCACTGCCCCGCCTAATCCAACAGGCAACATGAAAAATAATGCTCCACATATTTCAAATAAAAAGATGAATCAGGAAATAAATCACCAACGTCTACATGGGGCATCTTCGGGCTTCAATTAGATATGTATACGGTGATGAGCATCGTTCCGAGCTAGGGGTGTAGAGGAGTCATCCGCAGGAATTCCGCAATAGCAATGAGCAACTCCACGCAATTCTGTGCAATTCCGTGCAACTCCGCATTTTTCCGCAGTAAGACAAGCATCACCCACACTCAACAAGCAAGTCGCCTCCCACATATGCCATCCATACCCCACACCAGTCAGTCATTTGCACCCAAAGTCAGCACCCCATCGGCCGAGTCACATGAAAATTGTCAGCCGGCACAGCCTAGTTCACCGGAGAAGGGACCGCGCCATCAAGCCACATCCGTGTTAGGAAGATCTACAGTCCAAGATCCAAGAGCCACATCATCCATAGCGACACACCAATGCAGTGGAATAGGACCCTAGCGGACGAATAAAGCCATCGGCCGATGATCAGATATGGTATAGACCAGTCAGGTCTGCGGAATATCGAGAACAGGGCCATGTCAAGTCAGATGAACCCCGGAGTTGCCGTGCACGGCAATCAGGCAGGTCTATTTCAATCCGACAAGTCTATTAGCATCCCGTGCAGGATCACAATATTGGTTCTCACCGCGGCACTCGTATTCCACCATCAGTGTCCCTCAGCTAACCCCATTGTGAGAAAACCTTCAAGACGGTTTTGGATATATGGTTGCGAGGTGAAAATTTCACAAGTATTACTTTGTTATTTAGAGTAGGAAAAAGTATATAAAGCCCATGTACAATAGGTTACCAGCTTAGCATATCAGATTACCACAGTTTCCTTTCAAGTCTCAAGTCCTAGTCACGCCCTCGTTGTCTCATTTACATCTCAAGTCTCATTGCACTCCGCGTTCCGTGTTCTTCGCTGTCACGCCCTTGTGTGACAAACGTCATTATCCACGGAGTTGCCAGTTCCGCGCGTCATAGCGTTGTCATCGAGCACACTGGAGTTGACGGGATTCCTTTCGCGACCTCACCCCTTCCTGATCCTCGCTATTTCCAATAGCGGGGAGAACTTATCATATTGGCTGCCCCAGTGAGGCTTTTGAAAGAATTATGCCGTCAACCCCACCCGAGTTACCCCATGATCAGCAGTTCCACGCCCCAAGCCTGGCAATTCCACTCGTTCAACAGCTCCAGTTTCCACCATTCTATGAAAGCCATGATGACCAACTATGCCAAGCCCATGCCTGCTCGTTATGATGACACCGCACCCCGCTTCGACTCCAGCCAACCCCGCCGCCTCACGCGCTACTTCAACGAACTTGAGTTGTTGTTCAGTGAAGCTGGAATCAATTCTGCGCAGCAAAAGAAAGCCTATGCGCTACGATATCTCCATGACATGGAGTACGATTTGTGGAGAGGAGTCGAAACCTATGATGCAACATCTACATATGAGGAGTTCAAAGCATCAGTCATTGTGCTATACGCCGGAGTAATCAACAAGCGCAAGCACACTCAGTCGGATTTGGATTGACTAGTGGAAGAGACTTTCCGGCTCGGAATCAACACCGCGGAAGAACTATGCAGCTACTACCAGCAATTTTTAGTGATCACTAGGTATCTCATTAGGAACAGACGACTCACAATGCGCCAGCAATGCGAATACTTCTTCAAGGGATTCCAAGTCCGCGTTGGAATAGAAATGTATCACTACATGCGAAGCCACTATCCAAACGTGCACCGCGACGACCCGTACTCCCTCGAGCAAACCCTAGCAGCTGCGAAAGAAGTCATTCAAGGCTCGTCATTCTATGATAAATTGATCAACAAGCCCACCGCACCCCGTATCATCAATTCCACCAACTCCGCAGTGTACCCCGTCAATTCCGCCAACTCCGCAGTGTACCCCGTCAATTCCGCCAACTCCGCAGTGTACCCTGCCAATTCCGCAGTCTATCCCGCCAACTCCACTGTCAACTCCGCTTGTCAAACCTGAGCCAATAGTTACGCCCAGAATAAAGACAGAAGACATGTTCGGCATGACGGAAAGGATGGTCCAGAGCTCACTACAGACACAGACCATGCTACAGTCACTAAACCAGTCAGTTGCGACGAACCAGACTCGTGTGCCAACCCCGCGGAATTGTGTGACAGCCCTGCAGAATTGGTCGCAAGCCATGTCAACTAGTGCCAATGCAGTCCCGCTAGGATCAAGTTCTGGATCACGTCCCTCGATGTTCTATGCACCCTGCGACTACTATCAGGAGTTAACGGCAACAGCAAGTACCATGTCAATGCTAAGTTACGAGACTGCAGCAGTGAACCCTGCGGACAATGTCGACGAAGAAATCGAGCAGATGCAGAGGACCCTTCTAGCGTTGCAAGCAAAGAAAAAGGTAGTATCCGATGGAGTAGAGAGCCCCCTACGAGCGAAAGGAACAGAATCGCGACCACCAGCATCAGCACCAGCACCAGCACTGATGCCAATGCCAGAACCAACCCCGCCCATACCCCGTGGACCACCCAGATTCGTCGAAATACATGAGGAGAAGCTGCAGGATTTTCAGTAAGCCTCGAGGAAGTGATCAGACATCATAGAGAGGAAACCACAATCGAACCAGTCCCACAGAAGCCCAGTGAATTAGAAACCAGTACCCCATTGACCAGCACCAGCCACCACAAGACAGACCCCGACTCTTACGCACCAACCCCACCAGCCTCCATCCTCAATAGTCAGCCAGCCAAGTATAGTCCACCTACAAGTCCCACGATATATCAAATTTCAGCTGAGCATCCCACAGTCAAGCCGTCAGTAGCAGCCGCCAAGTCCCCAGAAGCAAGTATAGTCAAGTCCAGTTGCCCCGTCGAACCCCGCCATGCCCCAGTCAATTCCGCCCCAACTCCGACACATCAAGAACAGAACATTCGGCATCCCGTGCCAGTCACACAAGTACCACACCACCTGCCGCCATTCCGCTCGCCACCTATGGGCGACATGGATCAATGATCAAGACATCAGTAGCAATAGCGACAGTAGTGACGACGAATCAGTAATCGATGAGTGGCCAGATATAGACGACGATCCTGACCCAGGAGGCAACGACTACTGAACAGATGACATGAATCCCGCAAGATACCCAGTACATAGCCATGCCTTTTCACCATTTTCGTTTGTCAAGATTCTATTTCCAGTTCATTTTGACCACCAGCAATTGACCATCCAGTTCCTTCGTGCGACTGACTGAGGACAGTCAGATTTTTAAGTGGGGGGGAGATGATGAGCATCGTTCCGAGCTAGGGGTGTAGAGGAGTCATCTGCAGGAATTCCGCGATAGCAATGAGCAACTCCGCGCAATTCTGCGCAATTCTGTGCAACTCCGCATTTTTCCGCGGTAAGACAAGCATCACCCACACTCAACAAGCAAGTCGCCTCCCACATATGCCATCCATACCCCACACCAGTCAGTCATTTGCACCCAAAGTCAGCACCCCATCGGCCGAGTCACATGAAAATTGTCAGCCGGCACAGCCTAGTTCACCGGAGAAGGGACTGCGCCATCAAGCCACATCCATGTTAGGAAGATCTACAGTCCAAGATCCAAGAGCCACGTCATCCATAGCGACGCACCAACGCAGTGGAATAGGACCCTAGCGGACGAATAAAGCCATTGGCCGATGATCAGATATGGTATAGACCAGTCAGGTCCGCGGAATATCGAGAACAGGGCCATGTCAAGTCAGATGAACCCCGGAGTTGCCGTGCACGGCAATCAGGCAAGTCTATTTCAATCTGACAAGTCTATTAGCATCCTGTGCAGGATCACAATATTGGTTCTCACCGCGGCACTCGTATTCCACCATCGTGTCCCTCAGCTAACCCCATTGTGAGAAAACCTTCAAGACGGTTTTGGATATACGGTTGTGAGGTGAAAATTTCACAAGTATTACTTTGTTATTTAGAGTAGGAAAAAGTATATAAAGCCCATGTACAATAGGTTACCAGCTTAGCATATCAGATTACCACAGTTTCCTTTCAAGTCTCAAGTCCTAGTCACACCCTCCTTGTCTCATTTACGTCTCAAGTCTCATTGCACTCTGCGTTCCGTGTTCTTCACTGTCACGCCCTTGTGTGACAAACGTCATTATCCACGGAGTTGCCAGTTCCGCGCGTCGTAGCGTTGTCATCGAGCACACCGGAGTTGACGGGATTCCTTTCGCGACCTCACCCCTTCCTGATCCTCGCTATTTCCAATAGTGGAGAGAACTTATCAACGGTCTAGGGGACTTGATCATTCTTTTAAGACCATGACGGAAGGAGAGCACTGGGTGCTACGGAGAATGGCATTGTCATCGCTTGTCTTTGAGAGTGATCGATCCTATTTGAGGGGGTCGTTTTCATGTGTGAGAAGGTCTGGGCCAGAGATCTTGCACATCAGAGTGGTGTTCAAGTTCCGTAGGGAGGGAAACAACATGCCAAGTGGTTGTACAAGGGAGAATGCAATGGGCTGGAACCAGAAATGGATATAAGTGCCCTCGACAGTCGAGTAGGGCATAATGGTTGATATTGCATCCAATAACAAGGTAGGGTCCTCCTCCATCAATTTGTACATCCCATCCATCAGTGCAGACTTCAATAGATACTTTCCAAGCCAACTGTCCAATGCTGACTTCTGTTCCCGAGACAGAGGGTCTCACTGGTTCAAGATGCTCACGCAACGTTAAAAGGGGTCCTCCCATGGGAATTCTTGTCTGATTGAAGTGGGATACTGATAATGCACTAGTCGTCGCATAGGAATAATTAATTTCGGAGGGGGAGGTTGGATCGAAGGAATGCGAGGCCTCGAGTACCATCAATAATGTCATGTTCCTGTGTGATTCTACATGATCGTCCACATAAATGGAAGCTGAGGGATACTCGAGGACTAAAGCTTCTTTGTTGTCAACTAGCTCTGGGACTGGTGATGACAATCTATCCACTAAGGATTGTGACTTGGTTTCTCTTGTGTAATGATGGACTCCGTTGATGGGCATTATGTTGTAGTGCAGACAAGGGCAGGTTATTCGAATCCAAGCTGGTCACTGCTCTTTATAGCTCTGTCAATGCTATAGTGGATCACGCCTAAACAATTATCTCCGTGCTGGCAATATTCCACTGTGAGCCTCAGATACCCGCTCTTGAATTTACTCCTGATCGTCCCATTCAATTTTGTACCTCAGATCCAGGTCGCAGGTTATGCAATTTTAAAAGCAATTTCAAATGGCCATTTTGAGGCTACCTGATGTCTCACGAGTGCTCACATTGAACCCAAAATATCACTATTGTGCACTTTCTATGAAACCGAGAGCTCGTACTGCCTCATTTAATATTGCACGTCTTGAAATGGTCCCAGATTTCACTTGAGATCCAGCCCAGCCAGGTAGCATGCTCATCAGCGGGGATGGTGATGACAGGCAGGATGCGGAATTGCTGTAATTGTCGCTCTTGACAGGCATGGCAGGACTTGATGTACCACTTGATATTGTCTTGCATCTGTGGCCACCAAAACTGTTCCATGATTGCTGTGTGAGTCATGTAATACCCTCAATGGCCTAAACTGTCATGACAGTCAAACAACACACCCAACCATTTCTTCATTTCTACTACCACCTTATAGGCTCCATCCTTGTCCCTATACCATAATTGTTCAGTGTGGATGAAAAACTTGACACAATACTGCATGAAGCTAGGCCATGTTATGAGCACACCTCTCATATTTCAAAACCATTTCAAACTATTACAGTAACAACACAATGATGGATACGAGGATACGCACATAGAGACAACACTGTCAATAGAAGACAGGAAGATACAGGCTTGGAGAGTCGGACTATATTTTTCTTTCCTTTTTATCTATTTTACTTCGCTCAAACGATAGGATACAAGGGCTAGACAAGATGCCACTAGGATGGGAACCCTGTGCGAACATTACGGCCCTTATATGGAAGGCGGTTAGGTCAGCATCAGCTATGGAGATAGACCGAGTACCAACTTAGGAGGTGGCCCGATGATGGGCCTATGCTACAGAAGGATACATGAGCAGCATGGCGCCTGAGGGACAATGAAGACATACCTGGAAGTACCAAAGAATCGGTACAGGGGATTACAGGAACTGCGAGACGCGCAACACAATAAGTCGTGGCCATATATGGAGAGATGAGACCAGGTATGGTCATATGGGCACAGGATGGCTGCTGCACCAAGTTGCCTTATTGTGAGGGACTTGTGCTGCACACAGACCAGGGAAGGGCTTTATAAGGGCCATAGTTTAGCATAGAGAGACCTTAAGTCTCTAGATAGTTTCTGTCACCTAGACATTACTATAGAGCAATACAATTCGTCTTTGACCTAACAAGTCAACACTCTTTGGGAGTTGTAAGGGTTATGTTTAGGGACCTCCTAACATAATCTAGAGACTTTCCATATCTACCCTGTTGAGAGGCTTATAGCACTGAGCAGCTTTGCTCATAGTTGCACACAGTGTCGATGGCCTAGTTTCTTCTTTGACGGTTGAAATCCGATTATCCCAGAACCATCGGCGACATCGACTTTGACAGACCACTGTCAACGGGCACTGTTTAAGTGTCCTCAATACGCCCACAGGGGCCTGGCAACAAACCCAGCTTTGGGTGGCTACACACATTTACGGACGAGAGTACTGGTTCGCCGGGAGAGTGTAGGCAGGAGTCCACAGACGCGCCCCGGGTACTGTACACCATATTTGCAGAAGAGTTCACGGAACGAACGAAATAATTTGATTTGAGTTGTGTATCAAGGCTGATACAAAGTCCCTTTATACCCTCTGTACAAGCAACCCTACCTGACTTCGGGTTGATAACTTGGCACAAGGACATTAGGGCGAATTGCCGGGCACACTCATCTTGATAGCTTGCGGACCCACGACACTGCAGACACTATCTCTCTTGTTTCCCAAGAGACGTCATCGACAGGCGTGGATTCTGAATTGGACAGCCAATTGAACGGACTAATTGTCAGTGGAGGGCCTGAAGTTGGTTGAAGATTTTATTTACAGGAAAAACCTGCATTGAAGAGCATGCTCTGCTCATTCCAATACATATTACCTCACGCCCAGGCAACACTTTCGGAGATTGGATGCATCTTCGAAGTGGACTGGGTTACCAATCATGACAGGGTCCCAGTAGGACCAAAAGAGATAACTGGCGACATCATTCACCGTCGCAATGATAACCACATATGATTGTGGTGGGCGTTCTTGAAAGAATGAAAACAGGAAAGACGTGCGCTTGCACAAACCATTATCCAGCAACGAGAAGCCAAAGAGACACGAATCCAGGAAGAGGCATGGAACGCCTTACTGGAACAATGGGCAACAACACGAGCTGCATTATGGGCAAAACAAGCCCTTGAAAGAGCAACCAGGGAATACTTAACCCTGACCAATTTACTGAACGACTCGTTCAAAGGGGACGCATCCAGTCCTATATGGAAAGCACTCATGGCATCCGAATACAATCAATGGATCATGGTGATCATTAACAGAGAAAAGGCCATCCGAAACTATGGAGTGGCACCACACAAAATACACTATGAATGCCATACAAAGGAGTTGTATGAGCATGAAGGCATGACAATGGAACATGCCGATTGGAATGCATTAATGCATGTGTTAAATGGAAACATTGGAGAAAGATCCAATATAGGCAAAGTCGCAAACCTAGAAAACAACACACAAGGACTAAAACAACCAGCGCGCTCAGACACAGCAGCAGTTTTAGAAATCCATACAGAATTACACAGTGAAAGGCCAAACTATGGGTGCCCAACAACAAATGAATGGGGACATAATAATCTAAACCCCCAACTGGCAGGATACTGTTACCTTTGGTTGATAAAGGAACAGTATTGGAACAAATATCGCTGGCTGGCGTACCTGACCATCCAAGAAGTTAACGAATGGGATATGGAACTAAGAAATAAGTTCCAACCCATCTATTGGAGAAAGACAAGAGGAGGCCATAATCTATGGCATCTTGTTCGAGTATCTGGAGGATCCCTTGGTTGGGAATGGATTAGGCAAATGACAAAAGACGGGCATGGATTGCATTGTCTCGGAGCCTTTCAGTTCACAGAAGCAATGGCTGCACAATTAAACCAGGCATTAAGAGGATGGAACCGACATTGGGGAACCAGTAGAACCTTACAACCTAGATCCCCACATAGGTCGCCTACACAAATTGCCAGACAAAACAATGAAATCTTCCAACAAGTCGAAAACTGACAAGCCATCATTGGAGATTTCAGAAACGCAATCGTTGACGTAATAAATGCATACCAGCAGTCGATGCAGACTGAGTCTAGCCCGCTCACAAAGGCAGAGATGCCAGATTTTTATCAAGGAGATTCACAAATGGTGGATCACTGGTTGCGTCAAATGGACACATATTTCATGCTGGCAAACGAAACAAATCTGGCAAGAAAAATTTCTATATGCCTATACCGAATGAAAGGTGGCAAGGGAAATAGAGCTGCAGACTGGAGTGGAGTAAAACTCAAAGCACTTCAGGAAGCATTACAAGAATTCCAAGAAGGAATTAATGCGAATGGTTGGAGTCCAGAACTTGATTGGGCTCAACTTAATACAGGAGAGAGAACCGATGATGAACGAGCTTGGAAGAGACAACCTCTCACCCATCAATTTCCATTTACAGATTGGACAGACTTTAAAAACCAGATGCATGAGTTCTTCATGTCCACCAAAACAAAGGAAAGAGCAATGGAGACGCTTCTTAAATTATAACAAGGAACAATGCTCATTGAAGACTACGTCATTAGATTCAATGCCCTTACATCGTTAACAGACTGGAATGACCAAGCTTTGGTCTCACATTTTAAGGAAAATCTCAATCCTGCTCTAGGGAAAGAATTAATTCGACATGGAGGGTTAGCGGATGATGCTACACTGCATCAAATACAGACAAGGGTCATTGCACTTGCACGAGCAGAACGAAGAGCAAATGAAACCTATGGGTTCCCTATGAAATGAAGGGACAATGCTCTAACTACTACTGAACACCCTCCACTCTCGGATCAGAAAATGTCATTTCCACGACCTTTTTGGGTTAAAAAGGACCCCGATGCAATGGACGTCGACAGAAAAAGAAGGATTGTCATTTGTTCCCATTGTAAGGCAAAAGGACACTCGGAAGAAGAGTGTAGCCGAAAGGAACAAACAGTTTACTGCCACAACTGTGGTCAAAAAGGACATCTGGCATTGGCTTGTACAAAGCCTAGAAAAGTTACTCCAAGTAAAAAAGGAGAACAAGCCATACCAGTTGTTGAAGCTGGGAATATAACCCAGAAAGCGAACAAGAAGTTGGAAGAGACTCAAAGCTCCTGTAACAAGCCAACAGGGAAATGACCCATACTACTGGCTGTTACTCAAACCTCCAAAAACGAGGAGTATGCAGACTCAAAGATAAAAATTCCCGAGCTATTTTACGAATGTAGTGGAAACATACATCAGTTTAGAAACCTACAAATAAGTGCTAAAAAAGGAGAGTGCTTACAGGCATGGACGCCACAGTGGATGTTAAGGCGAATCTGGGAACAACCCAAACCAATCGCAGTGGAATGTCTACAGAAGTGGGTACATGAAAAAAGAATAAAAGATGCAGACAGTCACCTAGTAGATCAGCTTAACAAAATGACAGAAGCAGACACCTTATGGAACCTAGTGCACTTAAGGGAAAAAGTAGTGCAAGGAACAGGCAGACATGAGTTTGACCTGAAAGGGACACTCACAACAATGGACATGTATAAAACCATTGGGATAACAATGCTGTTGGATTCAGGGTGTACCCAGTCATGTATCAGTGAAGCCTTCGTAGAAAAACACAAGCTGAATAAGAAAAAGCTGCTGAAACCCATCCCTGTATACAATGCAGACGGCACCAAAAACAGGTCAGGACATGTCGAGTACTTTGTCTAGTTCAAGCTACGAATAGGAAATCATGAGGAGGTCATGGATTGTGCCATCTCTAGTCTTAGCAAGACAGATTTGTTTATAGGACATGAATGGTTGGAATATCATAACCCAACCATTAACTGGAAAAAGAAATCATTAGAATTCAACCGGTGTCCTGGAACATGCTGGAAATCTTCATTGGTCCAAGAGCCAGAAGACAAAATGGATGTAGCCCAACATCTCAAAGATGGAGAACGATTGTTGGCAGTTCACATTGGTGAACCAGAATTATGAGTGCGAGCCTACGCCTCAACAGCTACAAAAATAGCAGCTGAGGAGGCAGGAAAGGCAGACAAAAGAACTCTGGAGGAAACTGTCCCCAGACACTATTTGGGTCACCAAAAGGTTTTTGAAAAGGAAACCTTTGACAAATTACCCCCACAGCGGCGTTGGGATCACGCCATTGAATTGATTCCTGGGTCGAACCCAGTTGACTGCAAAATATACCCACTAAACAGGGACGAGCAGCAGCAGCTGGACAAATTTCTGAAAGAGAACTTGGATTCTGAATGAATCCAAGCAAGTAAATCACCCATGGCATCTCCTTTCTTTTTTGTAAAAAAGAAGGATGGAAAACTCAGGCCAGTACAGGACTACTGGAAGTTAAATGAAATGACCATAAAAAATCGTTACCCGCTCCCACTCATAGGAGAGCTAATCGACAAATTATCACAAGCCAAAATCTTCTCTAAAATGGACGTTTGTTGGGGATACAACAACGTACGCATTAAAGAAGGAGACGAATGGAAGGTGGCGTTCCGAACCAATAGAGGGCTCTTCGAGCCTCTGGTCATGTTCTTCGGACTCACAAATTTGCCAGCAACCTTCCAAATGATGATGAATGATATCTTCCAAGTTGAAATAGCAGAAGGATGGGTCGTCATTTATATGGATGACATACTCGTTTTCTCAAAAAATCAAGCAGAACATACAGTACAGGTCAACCGTATTCTGGCAAAGCTCAAGGCACACAAGCTGTCATTAAAACCCAAAAAATGTTTCTTTGACAAAAAAGAAATAGACTTTCTAGGAGTAGTCATCAGTGAAAATTCAGTCTGAATGGAGTCAGCCAAGGTCAAGGCTGTAACTGAATGGCCCACACCTACGTGCAAAAAGGAAGTCCAGCAGTTCCTGGGCTTTGTAAATTTCTACCGACAGTTTATAAGAGACTTTGCCAAAGCCGCAAAACCATTAACTCACCTCACAGGGAAGGATGAATGGAAGTGGACAACACTTCAGGATGAAGCCTTTGACAGGCTCAAGAAAACAATAGCAGAGGAGGTAGTGTTGCAAATCCCGAACGAAGATGGACAATTTCAGGTGGAGGTGGATGCCTCGGACTTTGCCATTGGAGGAATTCTTTCACAACAAGTAGAAGACAACAAATGGAAGCCAGTCGCTTTCATTTCCAAATCACTCAATGATGCTGAGCGCAATTATGAGATCTATGACAAAGAGATGCTCGCAGTGATGCACGCTTTCTATGAATGGTCCCACTATCTAAAAGGGGCTAAACACACAGTGGAGGTTTTAACAGATCACCAAAACCTCACGTATTTCTGAAAGGCACAAAACTTAAATAGAAGGCAAGTGCGATGGGTTACAGACCTGCAAGATTACAATTTTGTAATCAAGCATAGGAGTGGAAAGTCTAATACAAAAGCAGACTTGTTGTCAAGACGAGCAGGGCATGCTGGTGGAGAAAATGACAATGAAGGGGTGGTTCTGTTGAAAGAACACCTTTTCGTAAGAGTATACGATGATAATCATGCAATAGACGATATCATGAAAGACATTAAAGATGTGCCAAAATGGCAATGGGAGACACAGGTTGTCAAAGGCCTCGAAAAGGCCGGAGGAGACTATAAATTAGAAAAAGGACTCGTCACCTGGAAGGGAAGAGTCTACGTACCAGCGGTTGTGGCATTATGGGAGGATATTATTGCAATCCACCATTCATGGGGACACTCAGGCATTGCAAAAACATTAGAGTCTTTAACACGAAACTTCTGGTGGCCAAATATGCATGGCGATATTGAAGGTTACATTCCGGGATGTGAAATTTGCCAAAAAGCAAAACCGGATAGACAGGTGCAAGCAGCACCATTGCGACCCAATGAGGTTCCCTCTGAACCATGGGAAATAATATCGGTAGACTTCATTGGACCACTACCAGAGTCCAAAGGAAACGACATGATCCTGGTCATAGTGGACAGGTTCACTAAAAAGTCATACTTCATACCTACCACCATGGACATCATGTCACAAGGGACAGCAGTTTTATTTTGAGATAATGTGTTCCAGGAGCATGGCCTCCTGAGGAAAGTAATCAGCGATTGAGGGCCGCAATTTGCCTCAAAGTTCATGGATGACCTTTACAGAATGCTGGGGATCAAGGCAAACAGGTCAACAGCCTATCACCCACAGACAGATGGACAGACCAAACGGGTGAATCAGGAAGTTAAAGAATTCCTGACAATATTTGTGAACAACTGACAAGACAACTGGAGCGATTGGTTGTCTGTGGCGCAATTCTGCCACAATGATCAAGTTCACTCAGCAATGGGCTTCACCCCATTCTTTATGAACTATGGACGACACCCCAACAAGGGGTTGGACCTGACCTATGCTCCGAAAGCGGTGGCAGTGGAACAGCTCGCCAAAGAGCTAAAAAACGTACATGCAATGGCAAAGAAAGCCTTAGAAAAAGCAGCGCAGATCATGAAAGAGCGCTACGATACGCATCGCCAAGAGGCACACGAGTATAAGCTGGGTGACAAGGTTTATCTTAGTATGGAAAACTTGCCAGTCATCAGAGCAACAAAGAAGCTCGATGGCAAGTTTGTCAGTCCACTCACAGTTCTTGCCAAAGTCGGTGAATCGTCTTACAAGTTAAAAATCCCAGCATCATGGCAGGTCTACAATGTCTTCAATGAAGTCCTGTTGAAACCATACAAGGAACCAGTGTTCCCCAGGCAACAAGCAAAAGCAGCGACGTGCAAGGACGCACAAATGATGGAAGAGTCCCATGAGGACGAATATGAAGTTGAAGAAATCCTGGAAAGCCATGTCAGCGGAAAAGGAGGAGTGAGGCTGGAGTACCTCATGAAATGGAAAAATTATCCGGTGGAAGAGTCCACCTGGGAACCTGTGAAACATGTGGTCAATTCACCTGCCAAGGTCAAAAGTTCCACAGAGAAAACCCAGATGCGCCCAAACTTATCCGAAACCTCAGAGATGGGGTACTATACATCCAATACACTGAAACAAAACCTCGACAAACCCCTAGTGCATCAAGGCACAAACAAAGTCGAGGAACTCATTGGAAGGATCAGCAGAGGCTATTTGGTTGGGAAGATGGTCGTTTTGGACCAGAGTACCTAAAAAATATGGAGCACAGATGGCACGCATGGAAAGGAACCCAGAATGCTATCGTGGAGCTACTGGACGACACCGATGGGATGTTCTCCAGAAACCTGGAGCGTGGTGGGTGGAAACCCATGCTTAATTTCCCAAAAAGGGGAGAAGACGAAGAAATGGTGGAGGAACGCCAAGCACATGAGAAAGACACTGAGTGTCTTAAAAAGAAAATCTTAAAAAAGGCAGAGAAACCAGCAGCTGCTAAAGAGAGCAGTGAGTCAGAAGAGGACTGCCAAAAATGAATTAAGGGTATGGGACGCCCTGAAAAGAAACTTATACAGTGGAAAACCACTGTAGAAGAAATAGAGGACAAAGAATCCAAACAAATGGGCTTGACGCCCGAAGAGCAGAGTCAGCGGTTGGACCGCTTTTATGAAAGAATGAAAAAAGATCCACACTATGTGGATGCAGAGATGTCAGCCTCTCGGGACGTGAGGCCTTGAAGGGGGGGTGATGTTATGAGCACACCTCTCATATTTCAAAACCATTTCAAACTATTACAGTAACAACACAATGATGGATACGAGGATACACACATAGAGACAACACTGTCAATAGAAGACAGGAAGATACAGGCTTGGAGAGTCGGACTATATTTTTCTTTCCTTTTTATCTATTTTACTTTGCTCAAACGATAGGATACAAGGGCTAGACAAGATGCCACTAGGATGGGAACCCTGTGCGAACATTATGGCCCTTATATGGAAGGAGGTTAGGTCAGCATTGGCTATGGAGATAGACCAAGTATCAACTTAGGAGGTGGCCCGATGATGGGCCTATGCTACAGAAGGATACATGAGCAGCATGGCACCTGAGGGACAATGAAGACATACCTGGAAGTACCAAAGAATCGGTACAGGGGATTACGGGAACTGCGAGATGTGCAACACAATAAGTCGTGGCCATATATGGAGAGATGAGACCAGGTATGGTCATATGGGCACAGGATGGCTGCTGCACCAAGTTGCCTTATTGTGAGGGACTTGTGCTGCGCACAGACCGGGGAAGGGCTTTATAAGGGCTGTAGTTTAGCATAGAGAGACCTTAAGTCTCTAGATAGTTTCTGTCACCTAGACATTACTATAGAGCAATACAATTCATCTTTGACCTAACAAGTCAACACTCTTTGGGAGTTGTAAGGGTTATGTTTAGGGACCTCCTAACAGGCCACTCCTCATCTGATACCTCCACGGGTCTCTCCAACTCTGTTAAGAATTGCTTGACGAGTAAGAGTCATGCCTCATCCTTTCTGGAGGTGTTGACGCACCACAGGAAAACTTCTTTGTACATCCTGTCTATTATGTCTTCAGTGGGCAGTAGTGCGGAGTTACCAGAGTTGGGTGGAGCTGAGTCAGAGGTGAAGGTGGCAGCTGGGTGACAATTGCGGTGTTCTTTGGTGGTTTTGTAGTGTGAGAGGGTCTTCTGAGGGTCGGGGTTGATCCTTTCTCGTCCATGGGGCAAGTTTAATGTGCAGTCTCTAGAAACCTTGTTAATCTGATGCCTGAACCCATACAAACCATTGATCCAGTTGTCAAACTCCTCATCCTCATCCCTGCTTGGTGGCTCATTGAGTGGCTGTTGTGGGCATCTTGATAATCCATCAGGGGCATGCAATTTTCTGGGAATGTGGACCAGCTCAAAGTGGAAAGTGAGAATCGAGAGGATCCAACAGTTGATAGAAGCTGAGGGGGTGATATCTGGGTTCTTGAGCATGTCTTTGATGTAGTGGGCATCCACTTCGACGAATGAGATTCTGTACTCCAATGAGATACAACTTTAATGCTTTAAGGGCACGATAGAGTCCGTAAATCTCTAGCTTGGGTTGTGAAAAGTGGGCTTCTCGTTTGTTAAGCATAATCAATCCAAAGCGGTTGTAGTAGCGGACTGAGGGCCTGTCGGGGTCACACTGACATAAGAAAAACCCCACCGCGATATAGGATGTGTCGACAGATAATATCATGGGAGCGTCGGATTTGTAGTCGATAGGGCGCAGCGCTGGCAACACAATGAGTGCCTTTTTGAGGTCCTCTTGTGCCACTACTTCCGCAGGGCTGAATGTGAATGGCGTGGCCTTCCTGGTTAACGTTACAAGTGGGTGCACACACTTGGCAAAGTTTTTGATGAATATCCAGCCAACCCCAATGGTGCCAAGGAAGGTGTGGACTTCAGACAATGACTTGCAGGGTCCCCAGTTGGTGATGGTGGCTACTAAGTCCTTCTCGGGTTTGTGGCCTTCATATGTGCATAAATGACCAACTACTGTAATGTTGGGTGTGCAAAGCATGAGTTTCTTCCCTGAGAATGTTCCACTGGCATACTTCATGCGTTGAACAATGCGGTTGAGCCCCTGGAAGTGTTCCCATATGAAATGTCGAATTCTGGAATTGGCTGGGATAGTTTCATATGTTCTGTTGGGTTGTTGGTAGTGGGTTGGGGGGCCTTTCACTGGGACATTGTCGATGTATGGAATGGTGAGATCCGGTGTCTCAGGCTGTAGGATAGAGGTGACATTGTTGTGGAAAATAGGGATGGAGTTCATCCAACCCATAGGCAGTGTTGTCAGGCACATGGCTCCAAAGGGCGTCTGGAATGTCGTTAAGTCACGGGATCCTTCTGCAAGTGGGTGCTCATCATATCCAACATAGAGGTCCAGCATTGCCCTGCAGGCCCTACCAGCAAAATTCTCCACAATGTGTTCTGGGATAGGCATGACACTGGAGTGGTGGATGGTGATGGCATTGAGGGGCTCAAGCGAATGCACTAGGTGCAGCTTACCATTTTTCTTCAGTATGCAGAACCAGCAGGATCAGTACGAGGAGTTGGACAGTTCATAAACACTGGCATCAATCTTGGTACATATGATCTCGCAAATTTGGTCATATAGTCCTGGCAGGATTGGGATATTGCATTGAACCCATGGCATATGCAGAACTGTCAGAATGTCAATAGGTGGGAAATACTCTGTTTTAAACTGTCTGTGTTTGCTGTCGTCCCAGGCAAATGCTTGGTCATGCTTGGTCATGAAATGGTGCATTAGCTTCCGTTCCTTGGGCCACAGGAAGTCCTTGTTGTGTTCTTGGTCTAAACTTTCCATGCATTCCTGCATATACCGCCCAACGGGCACAAAGTCTGGCAGGTTTGGGCTGAGTTCCAGTAGGCCAGCTAGCAGGTCGCCTTTGATATCTCAAACGATTCTAAATTCTTGAGGTAACTGACTGATGATGGGTTTGACTTTCTTATCGACTGGCTTGTACTTCTTCTTTTGCAGGGATAAAAACACTGGTGAAACGTTATCATGGCAAGGGTTGCAGGACTTGGAGCAGGATGGTTCCACAGAGTTGGACTTGCTAGGGCATTGTATGGTGTCGTGAAGGAAGGTGCAGGTTATCGGGTCGCATTTGGTCATGTTGAATTCATTAAGACTTAGCATGGCTCTGAGGTACAAGCAAGCAAGTTTGTGATTATTTGTGCTACTGCTATGTACATTGGGGGCATGCTGTATTGAGGGGACTGGGGTATACACTTCTATTTCTATAGGTTTCTGGGCTTCATCAATTGTGATGATACAGGCTACCTCTCTGTGATTTTGAATCAGTTCCTTGAGGCCACTTGAAAACCCTCCTTCTCCTCACACATTTTGACGAAATGTGGTGGTCTGCAGGTATTGTCAGGATAGTGACAATGGGGTTGCTGTTAGGATCGTGGATTGTGATCGTTTGCTCTTCATTTTGATAATTTTTGACTACTGATTGCACTAGCACATCGAAGGGGCAGCCGAGAAGGATGTTGTATGTGGGGGAGCGGATGACGTGTACTTGGAAATATAGCTCAATATTGCCCACCTTGAATGGTATGTCCTTGGCCAATACAAGCGATGTGTCAACCTCACTGTTGGCTGCTTCCATGTCAATTTTGATGGTGGGGTTGTACGTGATCCCTAGCTGGTGGCTAACAGCGTTGGACATGCATATGATGGAGCAGCCCAGGTCCACGACACAGTCGACTATGGTGTGATCGTCGACTCTAGCCTGAATGCAACATGGCATGTGAGACTCCTTGCCAACCTTGAGATGAGCCTTGTATTGGGGGTCTGCCGCATAGTACGCTTCAGCTATGTCCAGCAGGACGAAGACGTTGTGCATGTCCATGGGGTTGGCGGGGTTGTTAGTGGGATTGGCAGAGTTGGTGACAGGGATGCAACATGGAGTCAAGAACTCGCACATCTTGTGGTGGACGTCGGGTGAGGCTGCTAACAGCTCCTCAAAGCTAAGATTTGTGGCGGGACTCGTGAGGACACATTTGAAGATTTGCTCGACTGCCTGTGGGTTTTGTGTGGGGGTGATGGTGGTGTACGAGGGGTCTTTGTGCTTGGTTGTTGCCCCAAACGGCTGGTCTGTTGGTGGCTGATAGTTGGCATCACGGGCATTGGCAAAGGGGTGCGCAGGTGGCTGGTCATGGGCCCTGGTGACTCCTGGCAAGGTGATTTCTTCGGGTGGTGGGGCTGGTGCTGCTGGTGGTCACAGTTCCTTTCCTCTGGTGCATAGCAGAATCTCTACTCTGTCAAATACCACTTTGTTCTTCTTAGCTGCTTGCAATGCTACTAAGTGGGCCAAGTTGCCACAGAATGTGCAACCTGGGACAGTGGGGTGTGTACCAGAACTGGAGCCTAGTGGAACTGTGTTGGAGCCAGTAGCTGGCATATTCTGCGACCAGTTCTGCGGGGCTGGTGCGTGTGTCTGGGTTGTTGTGAGTGATTGTGTGAGGGATTGTAACATTGTCTGCATCTGTAGTGAACTTTGCACCATCTTCTCCATGAGACTGAACATGTCTTCAGTCTTCATGCCAGGCATTGCTACTGGCTTGAGTTTGGCTGGTGGGGTTGACATGGGGTTGGCAGGGTAGGTGGCAGGGTACTCTGTTCTTGTGGTATGGGGTGTGGCAGGCTTGTTTATTAGCTTATCATAAAAAGACGCACCCTGGATGACCTCTTGCATGGCCGCTAATGTTTGCTTGAGGGAATAGGGGTCATTGTGGTGCACATTTGGGTACTGGCTGCGCATATACCTGTACATTTCCATTCCGATGTGGACCTGGAATCCCTTGAAGAAATACTTGCTTTGCTGGCACATTGAGAGCTGCCTGTTCTTGATGAGATACTTTGTTATTACCAGAAACCATTGGTAATAGCTGCAGAGGTCCTCTGCTGTTTGGATTCCAAGGCAGAGCATTTCTTCGATTAGGCAGTCCAGATCCACCTGCATGTGTTCACGCTCATTGATTACTCCGGTGTACAGCGCAGTTACTGATGCCTTGAAAGCCTTGTATGTAGAGGTGGTGTCGAAGGTGTCTACTCCTCCCCATAAGTCATACTCCATGTCATGGAGGTAGTGCAGCATGTAGACCTTTTTCTGCTGCACGGAGGTGACGCCAGCTTTGCTAAACAAAAGTTCGAGTTCATCAAAGTAGTGTGGAAGGCAGAAGGGTTGGTTTGAATCGGAGTGGGGTGCGGCAGAGGCATATTGAGCAGGCATGGGCTTGGTTTGTGCATGGTCGGCCATCTTGACTGTTGGTGGAACTAAGTCATTGGTATTTGAAGAATCTGAACCAGAATTGCTTGAACTTGAGGACACTGGCAGCAGGCTTGGTGATGGTTGTGGAAGTTCTGATGGCAATGAGGTGAGCAGGCTTGATTTGTTGGAGCAGGGTGGTTCTGGCAGGTTGGCTGGTGGGGTGCTGGTGGAATCATCGAAGGAATGGAATGTTTCAGATTGATTGGGGTTGGGCAGGCTACAAGAGGATGTTGAGGGTTGGCGGAAGGCTCTGTCGATGTTGTTGATGGCTTGGAATTCTGGGGTGAGGCCTAGTCATCAGTGGGATTGACATTGGAATGTGTTGGTGCTTTTGAATATCTTGCTCAATGCCTCGCTGGGGTCTTGCTGCAAAAGTTGCTGTGCTGTCTTGGCTCTTCATTTAAGCGAGTTGTACCAATCAGAGAAGACATTCGCAGATGACAGGAGATGGGGCATAGTGGCTGGGGAATTGCTGGTCCTGGGGTGACTCAGGCAGTGTTGATGGCTTAATTCTTTTGAGAGCCTCACTGGGGCAGCCAAAATGATAGGTTTGCTCCACTATTAGAAATGGGGAGGAATGGGAAGGGGTGAGGTCACGAAAGAGTTCCCGTCAACTCCGGTGCGCTCGATGACAATGCTACGACATGCAGAACTGCAGAGTTCGCAGATGATGACATTTGTCACACAAGAGCATAACAGCAATAAACATGGAATGCAGAGTACGACACAACTCAGAGGCATGGATGAAGCGAGGAGGGCATAGCTTAAAGAATGAGACTCGAGAGCTGGGGTGTACTATTCTGTTTTTCTATTGGTTGTACATGAGCTTATATATGTTTTTCTATCCTACTAATAATGAGGTAACTCTGCAAATTTTCACCTTGCAACCATATATCCAAATCCATCTTGAAAGTCTTTGCACAATGGGGCTAGCTGAGGGATGCGACAGTGGTATAGGAGCACCATGGTGAGAGCCAATATCGCGACCTGATGTGGGATGCTAATAGAATCATATGCTTGAAATAGATGTTGCTGATCGCCATTGGCAGCAACACTGGGATTCATCTGGCTTGACACATCCCTGTGTTCTATTTTCTGTGGACCTGACTGGTCTATACTGTAGTTGGTTGTCGGCCAATGGGTTTACTCGTCTGCTAGGGGCCTGATCTGCTATGTCAGTGCATTGCTAGGGATGATGTGGCATCCATGTATGGGTGACCCTGGCATCGCAGAAGGTAGATCCTTTCCTAATGCAGATATCACTTTGATGGCGCCTGTCCCTTCTCCAGTGAACTAAGCTGTGCTGGCTAGCAGTTTTATGTGGATCAGCTGATGGTGTGCTTTATTGGGGGCAAATGACTGACTGGCACAGGGTTTGGACAGTGTATGTGGGAGACAACTTGGCTATTGAGCATGGGCAACACTTGCCTTATAGCAGATACTCGTGGAGTTAGCAGAGTTGCTCGTAACTAGCGTGGAAGACTGTGTGGAAGACTTTCAGATGAGTGCAGATCCTAAGCGATGGGGTCAGGGCAAGTACAATCCCAGTGAGGGTAAGGTTTCTAATGTCTAGTGCTGAGACTAGTCTGTTTGATACCTATACACTGTCACATCGGAACAATGCTCATCAGCATATGACAGTGTCACTGTAATATTCCCTAGGTCCCAGTTGGACCATGTCATATGATGATGATAATGATGATGCCCAGTCCACTTTGAAGATAAATCCGATCTCCGAAAGTGTTGCCTGGGCATAGGGTAAAACGTAGTTGAAGGAGCACTGCATGGTTTCTCTTTGCAGATTCCTGTAAAAAATATCTTCAAACTATTTCAGGCCCTCCACTGACAATAGTTCTGTTCATTCGGCTTATCTGCACCTGTCAATGACATTTCCTGGGAAACAGGAAAGATGTTGTCTGCAGCATTGTGGGTCCGCAGGCTACTGAATGGGCACACCTGGCACTTCGCCTCACTATCTTTGTGCCTAGTTATCAACGTGCAGCTTATTTCACGTTACTAGTACAGGGAGTGTGTGAGTAACTTTATATCAGCCTTGATATGTGACACCAAGCAGATTGTTTTGCTTGTTCCTGAGCTCTTCAGCAATAACAGTGTACTACACCCAGGGTGTGTCTATGGTCTCCTGCCTATGCTCTCCCAGCAATGCTAGTACTCTTGTCTGTTACTGTGTGTAGCCACCTAAGTAGGGTTTGTTGCCAGGCCCAACAGGTGTATTGAGGACACTTAAACAGTGCCCATTGACAGTGGGTTTGTTGGAGTCAATGTCGCCAAGTGGCTCCAGGATAATCGGATTACAACCGCTCCAAGTATGTCATAGTTGACGAGAGGTTCCAGGACTCTAGCAGATTACAACCTCTCCCAAGATAGAAACTAGGCTGTTGGCACTGAGCAACAATGAGCAAGGCATGCTCAGTGCTGTAAGACCAATGGGGTAGAGAATAAAGTCTCTAGATTATGTTAGGACTGCCCCTAAACACAACCTAAGTGACTTAGAGTGATGGCTTGTTAGGCCAAAGGTAAGAGAAATGCTCTGTAGATTGTGTCTAGCAAACAACAAACTATCTAGAGACTTAAGGGCTACCTATGCTATACTACAGCCCTTATATACCGTTGATAAGTTCACCCCACTATTGGAGATAGCGAGGAACAGGAAGGTGTGAGGTTGTTGAAGAATTCCTGTCAACTCCAGTGTGCTTGGTGGCAATGTATGCTGCGTGGTGATGAGCATCATTCTGATGTGATGGTGTATAGGTATTGAACAGACTAGTCTCAGCACTAGATGTTAGAAACCTTACCCTCACTAGGATTATACTAGCCCTGACCCCGTCGCTTAACATCTGCACTCATCCAAAGTCTTCTGCAAGTCTTGTCCTTTCAGCTATGCCCTCTTTGTTTTGTTTGCGCCTCTAAGTTTTGTTGTACTCTGCATCCCACATTCATCGCTGTTACACCTTGTGACGAACATTATTATCCATGGAGTTGCCAATTCCGCGCAGTGTAATGTTGTCATCAAGCACACCGGAGTTGACAGGAACTCTTCAATGACCTCACACCTTCCTGATCCTCACCATTTCCAATAGCAGGGTGAACCTATCATATTGGCTGCCCCAGTGAGGCACTTGAAAGAATTATGCCATCAACACTGCCCAAATCACCCCGGGACCAGCAATTCCCCAGTCACTATGCCCCATCTCCGTCATCTGCCAACGTCTTCTCCAACTGGTACAACTCACTTAAATGAAGAGCTGAGAATGTGCAGCAACTTTTGCAGCAGGATCCCAGCAAAGCACTAAGTGAAATATTCAAAGGTACCAACACGTTTCAACGTCAATCCCACTGACAACTAGGTCTTGCCCCAGAATTCCAAGCAATCGATAACATCGACAGAGCCTTCCGCCAACCCGCAACATCCTCCCATAGTCCACCCAACCCCAATCAATCTGAGACATTCCATTCCTTCAACAATTCCACCAGCACCCCACCAACCAACCTGCCAGAACAACCCTGCTCCAATGAATCAAGCCCACTCACCTCGTCGCCATCAGAACTTCTGCAACCATCACCAAGCCCACCACCAGTTTCTTCAAGCTCAAGCAGTTCTAGTATTTCAAACCTTGACAATGTAGTTCCACCACCAATAGTCAAGATGGCCGACCACGCCCAGCAAACCAAACCCATGCCCGCTCAATATGCCTCCGCTGCACCCCGCTGCCTCCTGCGTTACTTCGACAAACTCAAGCTTTTGTTTAGTGAAGCTGGCATTACCTCCACACAGCAGAAAAAGGTATACACGCTGCATTATCTCCACGACATGGAGTACGATCTATGGGGAGGTGTAGACACCTTCAATGCCACCTCAACGTACGAGGCTTTCAAAGCATCAGTAACCACACTGTACACTGGAGTAATCAACAAGCACAAGCACACGCAGGTGGATTTGGACTGCCTAATCAAAGAAACTCTCCACCTCAGAATCCAAACCACAGAAGACCTATGTAGCTATTACCAGCACTTTCTGGTAATAACAAAGTATCTTATCAAGAACAGGTGGCTTTCAACACGCCAACAGAGCGAGTATTTCTTCAAGGGATTCCAGGTCCACATCAGAACAGAAATGTACAGGTATATGCGCAGCCAGTACCCAAATGTGCACTGCGATGACCCCTATTCCCTTGAGCAAACGTTAGCAGCCATGCAAGAAGTCATCCAGGGTGCATCATTTTACGATAAGCTAATCAACTAGCCTGCCGCGCCCCATAACACTAGGCCAGAGTACCCTGCCACTTACCCCGCCAACCCCATGTCAATCCTGTCAGACAAGCCCGAGCCAGTAGCAACACCTGGCGTGAAGACTGAAGACATGTTCAGTCTAATGGAGAAGATGGTACAGAGTTCGTTGCAAACACAGACAATGCTACAGTCCCTCATGCAGTCGCTTGCCACGAACCAGATGCGTGTGCCAGCCCCACAGAATTGGTCACAAATGATGCCAGCAATGGGCTCCAATGCAGTTCCGCTAGGCACCAACTCCGGTACATGCCCTGCCATCCCAGGTTGCACATTCTGTGGCAACTTGGCCCACTTCATTGGTTGATGCCCAGAGGTTGACGGTTACATTGCGAGCAGAAAAATCACGAGAAACCTCGAGGGACGCATAGTGTTGCCAACTGGCAACTACATATCAAGATACTTACCTGGGAACAATATGAAGGAGCACGTCGACGAGTACCACCGGCAAGTCAATGCCCTGCCATGTTTTACTCACCCCATGACAACCACCAAGAGCTGATGGCTTCGTCAAGCACTGCACCAATTTTGAGTTATGAGACAGCAGCAAACCCCGTGGACGACGTCGATGAGGAGATTGAGTGGATGCAGAGGGCTCTGGTAGCATTACAAGCTGCCAAGAAAAACATGGTAGTATTTGACAGGGTAGAAATTCCACTATGTGCAAGAGGAAAGGAACTGCGACCACCAGCACCACCAGTGGTGCCAGCCCTGCCACCAGAAGAAATCACCTTGCCGGGAGTCGCCAAAGCCCATGACCAGCCGCCTACACACCCCTTTGCCAACGCTCGCAACACCAACTATCAGCCACCAACAGACCAGCCATTTGGGGCAACACCCAAGAACAAGGACCCCTTGTACACCACCATCACCCCCGCACAGAACCCACAGGCTGTCGATCAAATCTTCAAATGTGTCCTCACGAGTCCTGCTGCCAACCTTAGCTTCGAGGAGCTGCTAGCAGCCTTGCCCGACATCTGCCACAAAATGTGCGAGTTCTTGACTCTGCGTCCCTGTCGCCAACTCCGCCAACACCGCAACCAACCCCATGGACATGCGCAATGTCTTTGTTCTGCCGGACATAGCAGAAGTGTACTACACAGCAGACCCCAATTACAAGGCGCGTCTCAAAGTCAGCAAGGAGTCCCACGTGCTGCACTGCATTCAGGCAAGAGTGGATGACTGCGCCATAGTTGACTGCGTCGTGGACCCAGGCTGCTCGATAATCTGCATGTCCAATGCCGTCAGCCACCAGCTAGGGATCACGTACAACCCCGCCATCAAAATAGACATGGAAGCAGCCAACGGCAAGGTCAACACATCACTCGGATTGGCCAAGGACGTACCATTCAGGGTAGGGAACATTGAATTATACTTCCAGGTCCACGTCATCCACTCCCCTGCCTACGACATCCTCCTCGGTCGCCCCTTCAATGTATTAGCACAATCTGTGGTCAAAAACTACCAAAACAAAGAGCAGACCATTACAATCCATGACCCCAACAGCGACACAGTAGTAACAATCCCGACTATACCCCACGGACCACCCCATTTTGTCAAAATGCGCAAGGAGAAGGAGGGTTTCCAAGTGGCCTCGAGGAACTGATTCAAAATCACAGAGAGGTAGCCTGTATCATCATGATTGACAAAGCTCAGAAACCTATAGAAATAGAAGCATATACCCCAGTCCCCTCGATACAGCACACCCCCAATGTACATAGCAGTAGCACAGATAATCCAAACCTTGCTCACTTGTACCTCAGAGCTGCGCTAAGTCTTAACAAATGCAACACGACCAAATGTGACCCGGTAACCTGCGCTTACCTTCACAACACCATACGATGCCCTAGCAAGTCCAACTCTGCAGAACCATCCTGCCCCAAGTCCTGCAACCCTCACCGCGATAACGTCTCACCAGTGTTTTTATCCCCACAGAAAAAGAAGTACAAGCCAGTCGACAAGAAAGTCAAGCCAGTTATTAGCCAGCTACCACAAGAATTCAGAATTGTTCGAGAAATTAAAGGCAACCTGCTAGCCAGTCTACTGGAACTCAGCACAAACCCGCTGGATTTCGAGCCCGTTGGAAGGTATACGCAGGAACGTATGACAAACTTAGACCAAGAACACGACAAAGACTTCCTGTGGCCCGATGAATGGAAGCTAATGCACCATTTCATGACCAAGCACGACCAAGCGTTCACCTGGGATGACAGTGAATGCGGACAGTTTAAGACAGAGTATTTCCCACCGATTGACATTCCAACAGTTCCACATATGCCATGGGTTCAACACAATATCCCAATTCCACTGGGACTATACGACCAAATCTGTGAGATCATCCGTACCAAGATCGATGCCAGTGTTTACGAGCCGTCCAACTCCTCATACCAATCCCACTGGTTCTGCATATTAAAGAAAAATGGCAAGTTGCAGTTAGTACACTTGCTCAAGCCCCTCAACACCGTCACCATCCACCACTCTGGTGTCACGCCTATTCTGGAACACATAGCGGAGAATTTTGCTGGTAGGGCCTGCGGGGCAATGCTGGACCTCTATGTCGGATATGATGAATGCCCACTTGCAGAAGGTTCTCACGACTTGACAACCTTTCAGATGCCCTTTGGAGCTATGCACTTGACAACCCTGCCCATGGGGTGGACTAATGCCGTCCCTATTTTTCACAATGATGTCACCTCTATCCTACAGCCTGAGATCCTGGATCTCACCATTCTGTACATCGATGACATCCCAGTGAAAGGCCCCCCAACATGCTACCAATGACTCGATGGAACTTACAAGACTATCCCCGCTAATCCCGGAATTCGACGCTTCGTGCGTCATTCAGCACATGAAGTACGCCGGCAGAACATTCTCGGGGAAGAAACTCGTCCTCTGCACACCAGATATCACGGTAGTCAGTCAGCTATGCATGTACGAAGGCCACAAGCCTGAGAAGGATCTAGTAGCCACTATCACCAACTGGGGACCCTGCAAGTCATTGTCAGAGGTCCGTGCCTTCCTTGGAACCATTGGGGTCAGCCAGATATTCATCAAGAACTTCGCCAAGCGCACACACCCACTCGTAATGTTGACCAGGAAAGCTATGCTGTTCACATTTGGCCCCACAGAAGTAGCGGCACAAGAGGACCTCAAAAGGGCACTTATTGCATCACCAGCGCTGCGCCCTATCGACTACAAATCCGACGCTCCTGTAATATTATCCGTTGACACATCTTATATCATGGTTGGGTTTTTCTTATGTCAGTGTGACCCCGACAGGCCCTCGGTTTGCTATTACAATCGTTTTGGATCAATCACACTGAACAAACAAGAAGCCTGCTTTTCACAGCCCAAGCTTGAGATCTATGGGCTCTATCGCACCCTGAAGGCACTAAAGTTGTATCTCATTGGAGTACAGAACCTCATTGTCGAAGTGGATGCTCATTACATCAAGGACATGCTCAAGAATCCGGATATTGCACCCTCAGCTTCTATCAACCATTGGATCCTCTAAATTCTCACTTTCCACTTCAAGCTGGTCCACGTTCCTGGAAAATTGCATGCTCCCAATGGATTGTCAAGATGCCCACCACAGCCACTCAATGAGCTGCCAAGCAAGGATGAGGATGAGGAGTTTGACAACTGGATCAATAATTTGTATGGGTTCATGCATCAGATTAACAAGGTTTCTAGGGACTGCACAGCAAACTTGCTCTGCAGATGAGAAAAGGTCAACCCCAACCCTCAGAAGACCCTCTTGCACTATGAAACCAACAGGGAACACCGCGATTGTCGCCCAGCTGCTGCCTTCACTTCTGACTCAGTTCCGCCCAACTCTGGTAACCCCGCACCACTGCCCACTGAAGACATAATAGACAGGACATACGAAGAAGTTTTCCCATGGCACGTCAACACCTCCAGAAAAGACGAGGCACAACTTGTACTTGTAAAGCGATTCTTAACAGAGTTGGAGAGACCCGTGGAGGTATTGGATGAAGAGTGGCCTAGCTTCACGTGGTATTGTGTCAAGTTTTTCGTCCACACTGAACGATTATGGTATAGGGGCCAGGATGGAGCTCACAAAGTGGTGGTAGAAATGCAGAAACGGCTTAGTGTGCTATTCAACTGCCATGATGGTTTGGGACATCGCGGATATTACGCTACTCGTGCGGCAATCATGGAATGATTTTGGTGGCCACAAATGCAGGACAACATCAAGTGGTACATTAAGTCCTGCCATGCATGTCAAGAGTGACAACTACAACAGTTCCGTATTCCACCAGTCGTTGCCATCCCCGTGCCAATATTTGCCAAGGTATACATGGATATGATGCACCTCCCGCTGTCTAATCAGTATAAGTATCTGATCCAAGCCTGCTGCTCCCTCACGCATTACCCAGAATACTGAGCTTTACATCAAGAGACTGCCAACACTATCCTTCGAGAGCTTGATCTGCCATTGGGGAAGCCTAGTTGAGATCGTTACGGACAATGGGGCACCAATACTGAGAGCCATGGAGTACCTTGCTAACAAGTACCACATCCACCACATCTGCATCTCAGGCTACAACTCCCGTGCTAATGGAATTGTCGAACACAGTCACTACAACATCCAACAGGCACTGTACAAAGCAATGGAAGGCAATGAGTCACAATGGTCCACAGCGCTGCATTCAGTATTCTGGTCGGAGTGCGTTACAGCTAGACATCGCATGGGGGTGTTGCCCTACTTTGCAGTTACCAGGACACAGCCGCTACTCCTGCTGGACATCACAGAAGCTACCTACCTGCTTCCTCCACCCTCTGCATTCTTATCAACCACAGAGTTAATAGCCTGCTGTGCCACGGAGTTGCAGAAGTGCCGTGCCCAAATGGAGGCTCTCAAGGACAAGGTCTATTAAGCCTGCGTAGCTGCAGCAAAACGGTTCAAGCAAGAGCACCTGACAGTCATCAGAGACTTCGACTTCCAGCGAGGGTATTTAGTTTTGGTCCACAACATGGCAATAGAGAAATCACTCAATAAAAAGATGTGCCCATGGTACATTGGTCCCTACATGGTTCTATCCCGCAACTGCAGAGGAGCCTATATCATTTGCAAGCTTGACAGTACAGTACTGGACAGGCCATACACGGCATTCTACGTAATCCCCTACTTTGCCCACAAAAAGCTAACTATACCAGAGAATGTGCTCGACACCTCCGAGGAACATGTCCAGGACATGTCCAACTCCACTTCTTTAGGCGACGACGACCCAACCAACACAACGCCAGCAAACAGTGAAGGTAATGAAGACTCGAACAATGATCTTTCTGACATAGAAGATAATGAAGATGAAATGTACCGCTAGAAGTCCGCCAATTCCGCCAATTCCACACTGCTTAAAAATTTAAAAACATACCCCAGTTCACTAACGCCTTGACCATTATACTTTCTGATTGAAGACTACTAAATTCACCCCACAGCGAGCAAGAAAACACGTATATTGATAGATGAAAAACAAAAAGTATACAAGAAAGCGAAACAGAACGATACAACAAAGGCCCACGGAGAAATACTAGCTAGGAGAAAAACGAGGGGGTGGCTCCATAGCAGAGTCACCAGTCTCATCCGTGGACACAGTTTGTTCCACTACCACTTGATCCAGCTCTGATTCCCTGACATACTCCAACTCCTTGCTAGGAGGTACAGGACTCCAACTCACCTCAGACGTACTAGCATGGCTTGCCCCGCCCTCATTATTGTATGGAGTGGACAAGTGCCCCAGAGACCTTTTGAGCAAGTCCTCGACGCGACCAGAGGACCCGCAGAGAGAGCCCAACTCCTGCAGTATTGTGGTTTGTATGTTGGAGGAACCAATAAACGTTTGCGAAAGGGTGGCAAGGAGTTGCATCTGATCATGTAGCTGCTGGTTCTGCTCGCAGAGGAGCCGGTTTTGTTCTTGAAGCAGGGAGATACCCTCCCTCCTCGAGCCTGAGGATAAGCTGCTTTCTGAAGCCAGGACCTTAGCACTTGTGTCCCATGGAATGGCCTCTTCAGTGGCCCAGATGTCATCTTCAGCGTTGCTCACCACGATGACCCTTGATTTCTTCTTCTTCTTCTCCTGCCCAGACACAGGAATGCCACTGACGAAACATTTCTGGTGGAGGCACTGGCACTCCACACAGACTTGGCTCTTGGGCCCAGGGGCTGGGTAACAGGCTATGCCTGCCAGCTTGCACCTAACAAGACGATTAGGAAGACGTTTAAAGGGAAAGAAAGAAACTCACCAGTCACACGGCAGCTCATTTGGCGATGTTGATTTGGCCCACTTGGACAGACCAGCCTCCAACCCTGTGCTCACTGTGTGCGCCTGCTTCTGCTTCTGCTGAGCCCGCGCAGTCTCCTGCCAATGTTGCTTCATCTTGTTCCCCCATCGTCGCCTCATCCACCTCCACCTGCACCTGGACTGTTGCGACGTCCAAAGAAGAGCCTGACTGGCAATCAGGCAGGAGTAGGTGCACCCGAGGGCAGACAGCGTGTTGGTGGCGCGTCTTGACCTCCTGTCGTCTCCACTCCAATTCCACAGCTTCCTCTTCTGCTCGAGCCCTCTTTTCTGTGGCCTCTTTCTCCTCTCGCCACACCTGCTCCACCTCCTCTGCAGCCCTTCGCCACACTTCTTCCTCTTCTTGGGCCCTTTGCTCTGCGGCCTCCCACTCTTCATGAGCCTTCTGCTCAGCTGCCTCTTGCTGCTTGTGGGCCTGCTCAGCCTTTAATACAGCCAAACGAGCTGCGGCCTCATCGCGGGCCTTCTTATCCACCTCTTCCTGCATTCAGTGCTCCTCTTCCTGCATTCAGTGCTCCTCTTCCTCCAATTCCAGTTGCGCCTCCATGCATGCGATCTCTTCATCGGAGTTGGATTCAGAGAGTTGGTGAGGAGAAGACATGATGGTGGGGATGAAGGGGAGTAGGAGAATGAACTTTAAGCTAATTCGACAGAGGTCTCAATCACACGATCCTGTGACCAGAAGTCGACATACCCGAGTAGCACGCACAGTCAAGGCCCAATTCTGCGGACCCCACTATTCCGAGTATAAAGAAGACTTCTGCCCACAGCCGGACCAAGATGTATAAAGCCCAGGAAGCTTCCACACATGTTTCATTTTATTTTTATTTCAGTTTCATTTGTAGTATAGTTCTCTTTTCATTTATAGGTCGCACACCACGTGAAAAAGCACTGCAGTTGAACCTCCAACAATTGGCTATCCAATCCCTTTGTGCGACTGACTGAGGACAGTCAGATTTTTAAGTGGGGGGGAGATGATGAGCATCATTCCGATGTGACAGTGTATAGGTATCGAACGGACTAATCTCAGCACTAGATGTTAGAAACCTTACCCTCACTAGGATTATACTTGCCCTGACCCCATCACTTAACATCTGCACTCATCCAAAGTCTTCCGCAAGTCTTCCACACTAGTTACGAGCAACTCTGCTAACTCCGCAATTATCTGCTATAAGGCAAGCATCACCCACGCTCAATAGCCAAGGCATCTCCCGTGTATGCTGTCCAAACCTTGCGCCAGTCGATTGTTTGCCCCCAATAAAGCACACTGTTGGCCAATCCACATAAAACTGCTAGCCAGCACAGCGTAGTTCACCAGAGAAGGGACAGTCACCATCAAAGTGATATCCGCATTAAGAAAGGATCTACCTTCTGTGATGCCAGGGTCACCCATACACGGATGCCACATCATCCCTAGCGATGCACCAACATAGCAGATCAGGCCCCTAGCAGACAAGTAAACCCATCAGCCAATGACCAACTACAGTATAGACCAGTCAGGTCCACGGAAAATAGAGCACAGGGACACATCAAGCCAGATGAATCCTGGTGTTGCCGCCAATGGCAATCAGCAATGTCTATTTCAAGTATACAATTCTATTAGCATCCCACATTGGGTCACGATACTGGTTCTCACTGTGGTGCTCCTATACCACTGTTGTGTCCCTCAGCTAGCCCCATTGCATGAAGACTTTCAAGACAGATTTGGATATATGGTTGCAAGGTGAAAATTTGCAGAGTCACTTCATTATTAGTAGGGTAGAAAAACGTATATAAGCTCGTGTACAACACTCAGAAAAACAGAATAGTACACCCCAGCCTTCAAGTCTCGTCCTTTCAGCTATGCCCTCTTTGTTTCATTCGCACCTCTAAGTTTTGTTGTACTCCATGTCCCATGTTCATCGCTGTTACGCCTTGTGTGATGAACATTATTATCTGTGGAGTTGCCAGTTCCACGCAGCATAACATTGTCATCGAGCGCACTGGAGTTGATGGGAACTCTTCAATGACCTCACACCTTCCTGATCCTCGCCATTTCCAATAGTGGGGTGAACCTATCAACATGTGGGAGTAAAGTGACGGAAGTGCAGGAAAGTCATTAGCTTCTGTAGAAAAGGGAATACTGGGTGCATATTCTTCATCCAAAAAGACATTTCAGTCAACAGGCCAGATTCCACTTTTCTTGAAGGCCGAGATAATTGTAATAGATTTGAATGTTGCATTCCTAACATCTAGATATTCTTTGATGAAATCCTGTTTCAGAATTTCTGACCCAGTCATCTCAACAACCAAATCACATCTGTCAATCCATGCACGTTGAAATGGGCCAAAGACACCAACATCTAGGGGTTGTAACTTGTGTGTCGTGTGGGGTGGGAGACAAAGAATGATGACATTGTGCTGGACAGCAAGATTAATGAATTTCAATGTTTCATGTGAGCTGTGACCATCAAGGACAAGTAGAATCAGCTTTCCTGATTTGTTACGAGCAGTTGCCTGAGGAATAAATGATTGTTCAAACCATTTGGCTGCAATCACATTGTCAGTCCACCCATTTGGGGACATCACAACACTGAAATATCAGTCAGCGTGACACCAACTTTATTTAAATAACATCTTACATGATTTCTGGATCATTGTCAAACCATTTGGGGCAAAATGATGCACCTGGGAAGACAATGCAGGGCTTGAGATTATCTCCATCTGCACAAACAGTCTCAAGGATTGTGATAAGCTCAAGGTTTGCACTGCGTTGTTTGTACTGTGCATGCTGCTTCTTTGAATAGACATATTTATGTTGAGTGCCCTTCTTCCCACCACCTCGCTGGCATCCTTTCTCATCCATATTATAGACATTGTCAGCTGGGATATCATGCATTTCAATGAGCTGTGAGAGTTCATCAAAAAACCGATTGACAACTGGCTGATTGAAGGCTTTGGCTCGTTTGGGATCCAGTCCAGAGGCTGAAGATAGGATGATCAGGATGTCGATCAAGGAAAAGGCGGACCCATGTGTGACTTGGTTCCTTCTTCTGTGGATGGAGGTATTGTGCACGAGTCCTGATGCCCTGTTTACAAACTGGGCATAGACTTGCACCAAGGTGGGATAGCCATTGTACAAGGGTATGTTCACATCCTGGAGAGAGAAACTGTTGGTCTGTGTGTGCCTCGTGCCAAGATTTGTGGAAATTACAAAAGCGACTACAAAGAGTTGTGTAAGGAATGTTAAGTTCACGAGCTGTTTTCTTAATGTTGATTTTGAGCCCATTTTGCTTTTCACAGGCAAGACGGTGGCAGCCTTCTGTAATGCGCACTTCAGCCTGGTTCACTGTGCTCATGCAATCATGTCAACAAACATTGATGCATGCAGCGGAGCTCATATTTGTCACACTCAAAAGAAAGCAGGTCGGCATACTTGTCAATGCCACTGGTAAGGTGTAGAAACATTGTAGCCATGTTTCTGAGGTGGTTAAGAAGCTCCATAATTTTTTGGGGGACTGTCAGACAAGTGGTTTGTCTTCCAGTTGCAGATTTGTGTCCACAACACTCATTCATCAAACTGGCAACATTGTGTGCATGGTTTTCAGTAGAATAATCCCTTCCATAGATTTATCTCATGTGTCCAACTAGTATATAATGATATCCTGGTGGATACCAGAAGGACAGGATGGCAGGGAAGTTTTCAAAAAATGAAATTCAACTACTAGATCAAAATTCAACACCAGTGCTACCCATAGTATTGAATCAATACAAGATCCAAAATCTCACAATCAAGATCTAAATATTGAAGATTTAGAAGGTCCTACAATTGATTTAAGAAAATCAATAACTAATATAAATAAAGATCAGGATTGGTTAGCTAAAAGAAAAGCTAAAATCCAGAAAAATAAATTTATGATATTTCTTTCTAAAGCTGCAAATAAACTTGCAGAACAAGAAAATAGAAAGAAAGGTATACCTGTTATATATAGAGATCTTGCAAAGATTAAAGATTCTCAAATATATAATAAATGGGTAGATGCCATGAAAGAAGAAATTAAATCAATAGAAAAAAGAAATGTATGGGAATTAGTAGATAGACCTAAAGATTATAAACCTATAGGGTGTAGATGGGTTTATACAATAAAGCCACTAGATAATAGATACAAAGTGCAACTAGTAGCTCAAGGCTTTTCACAAGTACCAGGAATAGCCACATTTAGTCCAGTTTCAAGATTTGAAACTGTCAGAATCTTACTGGCACTAGCAGCTTTAGAGGGATGGGTACTCAAAGCACTAGATGTTAAAACTGCTTTTCTATATGGCCAATTAGAAGAGGAGATATATATGGAACAACCAGAAGGTTTCAAAACCAATGATAAAGATAAAGTCTACAGATTAAAAAGGGGTTTATATGGTTTGAAACAATCATCTTTAGCTTGGAATATACAAGCACATAACAGTATAGTTAAGCTTGGATTTAAGCAATTATTTGCAGATACAGGAATTTATGTTTATCAAAACAAAAATGATATAGTCATACTCATTTTATATGTTGATGACATAATATTCATGGGCAATGATGGAGATGCTGTTAATAGATTGAAACAAAAATTTATGAACAGATGGGAAGGTAGAGACTTAGGTGATCCAAGTGAATACTTAGGAATGAACATTGTGATTGATAAAAACAATCATACTGTTACTATAGATCAAACTAAATATGCTAAAAAAATAGTAGAAAGGTTTGGTTTAATAAATGCAAAACCAGTTAATACACCTTTACCAGCTGGTTATACACCTAATAAACAAATAGAAGGCAAAGCTACTCAAGAAATGATAACCTACTATCAACAGCTAATAGGTTCATTATTATTTCTTGCAATGTGTACAAGATTAGATATTGTATATGCTACAATTCTAATATCACAATTTATTAGTAATCCTTCAGAAGAGCATATCAAGAAGGCATTACATATTATACAATATGTTGGTAGCACATTAGATTATTGTATAAAATATGATGGAAAGGATGCTTATGGTTTAATTTGTTATGCTGATGCTGATTGGGCTTTGAATCCTATAGATTGGAAGTCAACAACTGGTATGGTTGTAAAATTACCAGTTTACTGGAAATCAGCTAAACAAAAAACAATAGCATTATCATCTACAGAAGCAGAATACATGGCTGCATCAGATGCATGTAGATAAATATCATGGTTAAAGAATTTGTTTGAAGAGCTTGGATATAAAATACAATCAATTCCTCTTATAATGGATAATCAAGCAGCTATTTATATGGCTTCTAATCCAGCTCAAGAACAAAGAACAAAACATATGGATGTCAGATATCATTATATTAGACAATGCATGAAAGATGATTTGGTTGATCTTTATTACATAAAGACTGAAGATCAAGCAGCTGACATATTAACTAAAAACCTATTTTTGAATAAACATAAAAGTATGCTTAAGTTGTGTGGTATCACAACAAACTAAAGCAATTTCTCCAGTTTTATGAACAGGATGCTTAGATTTATGTTTGGTAAAATATTCAACAAAGGGGAGTGTTGAAAAATAGTCTTATATAATACAAAGATTACTAATTATTTATGTAATCAGAAAAGTAGACTAAGTGTCACAGTCACACATCCTGTGTGGGAAGTCCACAGGAGTAATTATATAAAAGACTATTATTAGATTGTGTTTCATACCTAACTACATATGGTATTATGACTCACTATGATTCATATAGAAGCATATGAGGTCATATAGAATATCATAGAACATCTATTCATAGATATGACTCATGTATGAAGTCATAGAATAAATGATGTCATTTAGAACATCATGGAATAAGTAATAATAGATATGACTCAGAATGACTCATTGAGGAACTGAGTTAGGTACTGAAGATTAGTAAGATAGCCATAATAAGTAGTGAACATGTACTTAGGTTAGGGTTCATGAAATGCATATAAGGAGGGCATTCTGAGCCATTGTCCTTCAGTTCAAATAACTAACAGACAAGTTTAAGGCATGCCTTACTAAGCAGGTGAGTTGAAAAGCTTGCTTAGTCAGGTGCCAGGCACTGCTGTCATCATTTTCAACAATAGGGGACCACAATTCATTTCTAGATTCATGAAAGAATTTTTCAAATTAATGGGAATTCAAGGAAATCCCTCCACTGTGTTTCATCCCCAGACAGATGGACAGTCAGAAAGAGTGAATCAGGAGGTTGAGATATTATTATCCACATTTGTAAACAAAAAACAAGACAACTGGAGTGATTGGTTAGCAGTGACTCAATTTTGCTACAATGATAGACAACACTCTGCAACTGGATATTCTCCCTTTATGATGAATTATGGATATAATCTGAACAAGGGAACAGTGGATCAACCATCCAAACCATGAGTAGAAGCCATCAGACAGTTTATGGAAGAACAGAAGGAAGTATGGGAGTAGGGATCCCAAAGTTCGGTTCTGAACCTCAGTTTGAACCCAAACTGGCTGAACCAAACCAATGGTTCTGGTTTGGTTTGGGTATGGTTTGGCCAAATGCCAGTTGGTTCTGGTTCTGGTTCAGGCAATTGCCAGAACACCCAAACCCAAACCAAACCCAAACTGAACTGCCCGAATCAACTTCCCAAAAAGGAAATTTTACTGCTACTGCCACTGCTAGTGTTGCCAACGGCTGACTAAGCCCGGCTTCGGCTACTTAGCTTTGCCTAAGCCAATTGTTCGGCTAATGCTAGGAGCCGAAGCCGATCTGATCGGCTTGCGAGAGGCTCAGAGCCGGCTCCAGGCAGCTAAGCCGACCCAGTATGGCAGCTATGTCACACCCTCCCATCCAACCCTCTTCTGCCTTCACCACTCGCTCGCCCTGCCTTCTCTTCGTCCACCATTCGCTCTCCCTGCCTTCTCTGCATCTGTGCTCGCTGGCTTTGCCTTTTCTGCCTTCACCACGAAAACTGTGCCCACGTCTACTGTTGATTGCACCCTCAAAACATCTCATGATATCATATCTCAATCGTTTCTCAGCCGTTTCCCTTCATTCCAGGTGCGTTAGAAAGCCATTTAAGTTTTACCCTTGGGTGCATCAACAGTTCGATGCGCGATTTTGTCGTTCTCTGAGAATCTACCCGGTGGTTGTTAGGCTATGGGTGAGTAAGATGATATCATATCTCAATCATATCTCAACCGTTTCCCTTCATTCCAGGTGCGTTAGAAAGCCATTTAAGTCTTACCCTTGGGCACATCGACCGTCCGATGCGCGATCTTGTCGTTCTCTGAGAATCTACCTGGTGGCTGTTAGGTTAGGGGTGAGTAAGATGATATCATATCTCAATCATTTCTCAACCGTTTCCCTTTATTCCAGGTGCGTTAGAAAGCCATTTAAGTCTTACCCTTGGGCGCGTCAACCATTCAATGCGCCATCTTGTCGTTCTCTCGAAATCTGGCTGATGGTTGTTAGGCTGCAAGGTAAATAAGATAATATCATATCTCCTTCATATCTCAACCGTTTCTCTTGATTCCAGGTGCGTTTTAAAGCTATTTGATCACTCTATTTGGGAGCATTAACCATTTGACAGGATACATTGTTGTTCTCGGGTGATCACTGGTTTTCAACCTTGTAGTAGTGGTAAATTTGTGTTGTGACCCATGACCTGTACCTGTAACCACTGACCTGTAGGCCTTTAACACATGGGTTCACGGGTATGTGTATGGGTAAGCACTGGGGAACCTGTGGGTTACCTGTGCACATCCCTACCCTCAAGGGTCAACCATTGCCATGCACCTGCCTTCTGCCTGTGCCCACCATCTGTCAACCAATGCCACCGTCTACTGTTGACCTGTGCCCACTCATGCCCCCACCAAATGTGCCCACTGCCTATCCTCCATCTGTGCTACTGCCTTCACTACCATGCCCATGTCCTCATCAAATGTGTCTGCTGCTATCTTCCACCTGCACTACACTCCACCCATGCTACTGTGCAGCTCCACTACCAGTCCCAATCCTGACCCCATGCTGCTCATGGGCCCAGCCATGTGACAAGGTGAGTGTGCCTGCTTCCACCCTTCCATCTGATCCCCAGTCCACCCACACCACATCAACCAGCCCTCTGCAGACATGCTTGTTTGCATTATCCTTTGTATTGACTCTGTTGTACTGTAGTCTGTGACTAAGTGTAGTAGGGTTGATAGTACATGTATTGGCATCAGTGACCTGAATGAAAAACTATTTCACTATTTTACAATTTATGCTTCAACAGGGATACAATTACAAGTTATATCATCAATCCTCCGTATTATCCTTAACTTCTTTGGACTCATTCTCCATTGCTTTCATATCTTCCTCAATGAGCCTATCAAGCCCATCTTCATCCAGCTCTTCCACATGTAGATCCCTGCCATATGTCTCAGCATCTTCAGATGGTGCCACCCTACCCATGTACTCAAATTCCCTTAGCTCATCATCCCAAGCCATTCCTTCTGTGAAGCTCAGGGCAGGGCCTTTGCGAATTGAGAACTTAAGGACTTGAAGTGCCTCCATCAGACAATTGGAAATCCTACTTCTCCTAGGTGCCATGGTTTCTTTCCCAGATGAGAAAGCTCTCTCACATGGCACACTTGTAGCCTGGATAGGTATGATATCCATGGCAAGCTGGAAGATATGTGGATATTGTCCTTGATGAGTCTATATGCAAGTCAGATAATATAACACAGGTGTAGAGTTTAGGCACCTGCCAAAATTGCAAGATATCTTTGGTCTCACCACCAAAAGCACTTAGGTATTGCTCCACTTCCATTTCCAAACTCACTTCCTTAGGTGTGGAGTGCTGTTTCTTTCTATGCAATATTTGAGCTGCAGTTGGCTTGGATTGTTTAGCTGCAGGCTTGGGCTGAGGCTCAGTCTGTGGGGTCCCTGAACTTTTGTATTCCTTTAACTGTCATGAAATGAGATGGAGTTTAAAATGGGATAAAATGACCAGCTTACTGCTTCCAAAAATAATTCCTTGGCTGACCTGTACTCATTCTCTGATAATGCTAAAAAATAATCCAGTTTGTTTGCAGGATCAATGACTAGGACTTATGTCAATTCAATGATAAAACACAAAATGTGCAGATTACCCATTGCAAGGACATAAGCTGGTGTTTTTGTCAGCTCTCCTTCATACTTCTCCAACTTGTCCAAGCCTGGGATGATGATATTCTTCCAAGAGTAGTTCTCTTCTGCCAGTTCTGTCCATCTCTCAATCAATGCTGAAAAAGATGTGATAGTGTATGGAAGAGTAGGAGTCTTTACAGTCCCAAGTATATCTTGGAAGGCATGAGGGATCTTTATTCTGCATTAGCCACATATTCTTCTGAACACACAAACTGATACCTCAAGAATTTTCTGGTAGTCCTCCAGTAATTCCCACTCATATTCATTCATTTGGAACTTCTCTAAGTCAGGAAAGTCATTGTCATATGTTATTTCAATAACTGCCTATGCAATCTTAATGAAAGCTTAGTTATATTATTCTCAGACCTACCTCTTTCAATTTCAAGACCCTCTCAATCATCAGGAGGGTTGAAGACCATCTTGTTGAGACATCTTGAATAAGCTGATAGTCCTGTTTGAAGGATTCCAGCACATATTGTGAAAATCTCTGCTTTTTCACATTGCTGTTACAAATCTGAATGGTCCAATCAGTAATAGGTGTAAATTCAATAGGGATGAATTACTGCATTGATGAGTGAGCGGACTGTTGCAATACAGTCCCTTGAACCAAACCCTGGTACATATTCTGCCTCTCCCTCAATATATTTCATGTCAGTTATGGCACCCAAAGCTGACTTGCAGGCCAAGTTGACAATGTGAGGGAAACATCTAGAAAAATTTAAATAAGAGCATCAGCACAGTGAAAAATCATACCTAATCCTGTTTTTAATAGCATCAAATTTAATCCCCCTCCTGTGAAGTGTATACTGGAGTGAAGTCATCATAGTATCATTATTGCTTGCATTATCACAAGTTACCCAACCAATCTATCAACATATGAATGAGCAAGAAGTACAATTTGAACTTGAAGCCCATACCTTTTGGGTTATCTTCAATCTGTCAAGGATAAAGAGAAAACACTGGGCAAGGAGCTTGCCAGTGTGTCTACCTGGGATTCTGCGGAAACCAATAAGGTCAGCCCTCAATTCCAACTTCCTCTGGGTCCCTGCCATTGTCTTAAATTCAATACCCTCAACCCAATGTGCAGTTATGGCCATAAAGGAGGTCAAGTTTGGATCTGACCATGTATCAGTGGTGAAGGAGACTTTTCCCACTGATCTTTTCTAAATAGTTAGCCAAATTAAGGTGTTAACAATTCCAAACTTGCCCTCATATCATCTTCTAGAGTTTTAAGGTGATCTGAAAAGTTGTTCATGATATGGTTTCGAATAGTACTTCTTCCAGGGATATCAGACTCCCTCAGCTCCTTCCTAAGGAGCAAAAATATCTTCTTGAGCCTTGGAGATTCCACAATGTTCATGGCCTTTCACAATCAGAAAGGCTGCAAGGCATTATAAACATTATTACTTACCACATCATCAGCAACAACAAATTCAACCAAGGCATTGGAAAATGCCTCCTTAGAATATGGAGGAAGCTGACTACCCTCCTTATCATCATCATCTTGTCCCTTAAACTTCCTAATTTCCTGCAATGCTGCAGGATTAGTGATGGGGATATTCTTATCATCACATAGCTTGCTCCACTCTTCCAAGTGCACCCTGACTAAATGATTCCTGAGGTTGTAAACACTAGTTGAACCAGAAAATTTGGCAACTGGATGATCTTGATCAGCTGCACAAGCAGTACTGAGAAACAAAGTTAATTGTGAGAACAAGTTTAAATTATGATAATATTCACATGCATAACTTGCAAGTGCTCATTGCACCTGTTCCACTTCCAGTCTTCTCAAAAAATTCCCAGACATCTCTTGCTACTCTTGATGCCCTTCTCTTGCCTGGCTCTGCAGAGGGATCCATGGAAAGCTCCTCTACCTGAGAGGCTAGCTTAGATGGTGAAATATCCTCATCACCAGATTCAGATCCATCTGGTTCATCTGGTCTACATGGTGTAAACAACACCTGAGCAGGTGTTGTTGGAATAGCCTTTCTCTTCCTGGCAGGAATGGGAGTCATTGGTTCCAAGGGGTCAACCTGGAAATTTCAGTTTGATAGAATCAATTTAAGTTTTGCACCAAACACTTACTCCAAGAGCACGCTTTGATGGTTTAGGAATTCTCCCTTTTAACTTGACTTTTAGTTGCTCTGTAAACTGTCCAGTGGCACTTACTGTGGACTATTCCATCTCCATCATTGCCCTGTTCCCTACCATCAAATACCTCAACTTCTTCTGTTGCAATTAATTGGATTTGAAAGTCAAATTTATCAGTAATTGGTGGTAAGTAGTATTGTGATCCCCAGCTTGAGATACTGCTTACCATTGAATTCAACAAAAGGAGCCTGCTGAGAAGCAGGCAGCTTATCTTTGTGCACCATATCAGAAATATGCAAAACAAAGAACAGTAACAATATTCACCTGGAGTAGTAGGTGTGTTTTGCACTGCAGAGGGTGCAGAGGATGCATGGGCATCAAATTGCTCTAGATATATCACAATGTGACATTGATTACAGAGTACAGAGCTGTATAGATTGAACCAATACCAGTAGTATCTTTTGCCACTGATTTTCCAGCCTTTCTTGGAGCCCGACGAGGAGGCATAGTGACAGTAAGTAAGGAAAAGGACAGGAACAGAGCCATACACCAGCCCTACTCTTAAGCTGTTATGGTACATGCATCTAAATTAAATGGTGCTACATTGTCTGAGACAGCTAAATATGGTAATGGCACTTTGCCTGAGATGAACAAATAAGGCAACAGGTGGCGGAAGCAGATGGGCAGCGACCAAGCTGAGGATGGTGGTGGTGGTGGCAAGTAGCCAGAGTGGGAGCAGCCAGAGCGTGAGCAGCCAGAGTGGGAGCAGCCAGAGTGGGAGCAGCCAGAGTGGGAGCAGCCAGAGCGCAAGCAGCCAGAGCAGGAGCAGCCAGAGCAGGAGCAGCCAGAGTGCAAGCAGCCAGAGCAGAGAGCAGCCAGAGCGCAGCCAGAGTGGGAGCAGCCAGAGTGGGAGCAGCCAGAGTGGGAGCAGCCAGAGCGCAAGCAGCCAGAGCAGGAGCAGCCAGAGCAGGAGCAGCCAGAGTGCAAGCAGCCAGAGTGGGAGCAGCCAGAGTGGGAGCAGCCAGAGCGCAAGCAGCCAGAGCAGGAGCAGCCAGAGCAGGAGCAGCCAGAGTGCAAGCAGCCAGAGCAGGAGCAGCCAGAGCGCAAGCAGCCAGAGTGCGAGCAGCCAGAGCACGAGCAGCCAGAGTGTGAGTGGCCAGGTGCAAGCAGCCGGAGTTTTGGAGCAAGCGCACGGGGAATCCGAGTCACCCAACACTAGCGCCACCACTCCCTCATCACTGGACTGCTCACCAGGGTTTGCCATCACACGCATCATCATGTGCATGTTGTTCTATTGTACCTGTAGGTGTTTCAGATATGTCACTACATTTAAGTGGCCAGAGTTTTGGAGCAAGTGCACGGGGAATCCAAGTCACCCAACACTAGTGCAGCCACTCCCTTGTCACTGGACTGCTCACCAGGGTCTGCCATCACACGCATCATCATGTCCATGTTGTTCTATTGTACCTGTAGGTGTTTCAGATACATCACTACATTTTTATACCATACTCACTATGTTTCCTTGTCATTGAGCCGTTGTCCATCACTGGGCCCATGCCCACCTATTTTGTATATCCCGTAGCACTATGTACATATAAATATGCCATCAATGTAGCACGTACCTCAGTCGTTTGCCCTATGTACATCTGAGGTGAGATATTTCCTATACCATGACACAGTGTACTTACTGTATCATAGATTTCGTCAGGTATTTACAACATAGTCATTTGCCCTACACACATCTGAGATTTCGTCAGTGCTCACATGGAGCATGGGTGGAGGCAGGGGCAGGGCAAGGGCAACTTGGGGTGCAAGCAAGGGTAAGGATGGTGGTTGAGGATGCTGTTGATGGTGGTGAGCAGAGAGCCTGGGGACTGAGCTAGTGGTGGGAGCAGACAGGGTGAGAGGACCGAGCTGGTGGTGGAGGAGGACAGGAGAGGAGGTAGAGACTCGACATGGGAGCACAGGGATAAGGCGGCTTAGCCACCCCACACTAGCTCCCAGCTGCTCTAAAATTAGAACTAAGCTGTGCTTAGCTGAAGCCAAATGGCTGGCTTCGGCTTGGCTCAGGTTCAGCTCGGCTCAGCTGGCTTGCGGCTTAGAGCCGAGCCATTGGCAACACTAGCCACTGCCACAGTGGTTTTTTTCCATGGTTGTAACTCAATTTACCACTGCAACTGCTGCTCACCCTTGCGCACTAGCCCACTGCTGCCTGCTGCCTGCCACTACCACTTGCCTGTCACTGCCTGCTGCCTTTCCCATGCCCCTTAGCCCACTGCTGCCTGCTGCCTGCTGCCTGCCACTGCCACTAGCCCACCACTGCCTGCTGCCTGCTTGCCACTACCCTGCTGCCAGCCCTTTCCCAACCTTACAATGGCCTACCTACATTGCCCACCATGGCCTCCCTAGCAACTACCCATCCAGTGTTACCTGCCCACCACTGCCCACCACCCACCACTGCCCACTGCCCACCACCACCATCCTCACCCCACTGCATACCACCCACCACACCTTCCACCTGCCTGGTCACTGCTGTTAATACCCACCATCAACTGCCAATGGACCTGCTGACTCAATACAACTGCCCAACACCATAACTACTATGCTCATTTGGTCAATAACTCAGGAACTAACTGTCCAATTTACATAATTTTTGGTTTTCTAGAAAGCCCTGATTCACATCTCTCAGGCATTAAGTAGTTTATACTTTTATGCAATGCATTTATGGAGATATGAGGCAATAATAGGAATTTATCTCAAGTCATGCAACACTACCACTGCAACCTACAACTGCCCCACCACCTTACCACCCACCTGCTTGCCTTATTATTAGCTCTAGATACTTTTATGACAAACTGTGTGAAGTGTGGTACACTGCAAAGGCATACAGAAACCTCTTGACATGTGTTTAGCATTTTGTTTGGCTCAAATTGCCTAAAAAGGAAATTTTATTCGGTTCTTCAGTTCAAACCCGAACCAAAACTGAATCAAACTGACAGAACTGGTTCTGGCAGGTTCGGTGCAGGTTCAGGTTCAGTTTGGGCAGGTTCTAGTCAGTTCTGGTTCTGGTTCACCCAAAAATGCCCCTGAACCAAACCAAACCAAACCAAACTTTGGGATCCCTATATGGGAGAAGGCACAGACATCACTTAAAAAAGCACAAGACTCCATGAAGGCTCAATATGACAAACAGAGATGAGAGCCTATTGAATACAAAAAAGGAGATCAAGTCTACCTAAATGCCAAGAATCTCCCATCTGTTTGACCAACAAAGGAATTAGGAGAAAAATTTGTGGGACCCTACAAAGTCATCAAAAAAGTAGGAGCATCCTCATATCAACTTCTAATCCCAGCAAGCTGGAAGGTTTATAACATGTTTAATGAAGTTTTATTAAAACCATATCAAGAACCCACTTTTCCACAACAAAAATGCAGCAAATCTGACTGCAAAGATAAACAAAAGGAAGAGGACAAGACTGGCAATTATGAAGTGGAAAAAATACTAGACAGTCATATCAGCAAAAAAGGAAAAGGATGGTTGGAATACTTAGTGAAATGGAAAAATTACCTGGTAGAAGATTCCACATGTGAACTGGCAATGAATTGTCACAATGCTGACTGGTGTATTGATGAATTCCACCATCTCCATCCTAGTGCTCCTAGAAGAATAAGAATAAATGACTTAATGTTCACACAATATGAAAACTTCACACAACCACAAACACCAAAAACCTTATTTGGATGGGAAGATGGAAAATTCGAAAGGAAAAACTAGAGCAAAACTGGAAAAGATGGAAAGGGGATTGAAAAATCACAAACAAAGACAAATGAGGATTCCGTGGAACTGAATCCCTAAAGAGGGGGTTATGTTAAGAATGTACAATTTTATTTCTTTTCTTATATAAGCAGATGGATATGGGAAGGACATGAGGTATACATGAGGCAAGTAGTATATAAGTAGGGCCTGTAAGGCCATATACCCTAGCCTTAAGATAGTTTGTGTTGCCTACACAATCTACTCTGTGCTCTTCTCTCTCTATTGTCTCAAACCTTAGGTTGTGTTGAGCAGCATCTTAACATAATCCCCACTACAACCAAACTATTGACAGCCAAACTTGTGGAGCTATGTATATAGAGATCACATTTGGAGAATACACCCAATACCTATGTAAATGCATCACCAGTGACAGAGGCCCTCAATTTGCATCAGAATTGATGAAGTCATTATGCAAATCATTGGGAATCCAACAGAATTTATCAACTGCATACCACCCCCAGACAGACAGACTAGTAGAACAATCACACCAAGAAACTGAAGCATTTCTTAGGCACTATGTCAACCATCCCCAAGATGACTGGAGTGACTGGTTATCTACAGCCAAATTCACACATAATGATCAAGTATCATCTGCAACACAACAATCACTCTTCTTCCTAGTTTATGGATGTCACCCATGGAAGGGAGGTCCCTCAGTGGAAGGACATAACAATGTTACCACCAAAAAGTTCCTTGAATGCCTAGACCAAGTGCACACTGAAGCACAAGTAGCACTTAGGAGATCAAATGAAACCACCTTGGCTAGCATTTATGGGTCATCACTCCTTAAAACCCAAGCTGGTCTTGAACCCAGCATGGAGTAGCCACTTTTGTGGGTGTGGCCTTGAACAACCCTCATGGTCTGGCCAAGAAATGAGCTGATATATTGTTCCAGGGGTTTCATAGCCATTACTGGTTTTTTTTACAAAATGTAACAAGACTTTTACTGCCTGCAGATCCTGCTGTTCATTCATAGGTGTGTCACTTGAACAATCACATAGACTTTAGTATAGTTGGTATATTCCAGAGTACACTACTCTTGGTTGTTAGCATAGCTTTTAGTTACCTACAGTTTTGGCAATATACTTTTCTATTTGAAAAAAAAAAAAAACCATTTTGGCTCAACATGATCTGTATTAGGGATGAAATAAGTAATGACAAGGATGGAACCATATATGTGTTGTAATACTCATATCCAGACACTACAAGTATATAATAACACATAGTTACATATATAGTAGTTATAACTATTTAACACTCAATAATGTTCTGACACCACCATTACACTGAAGCACTCAGTTGTGCATAAGGCTCTCTGATCTTAGACTTGGAGGTCATATACTCCAATGGCAGCTTCCAAATCTCAACAATATGAACAAGGGGATGACAGATGAGGTAGGCATCAGGAGAAAAAAATATGGGGCATAGTGCATAATGAGGAGATCATACATGATTGTAACACTCATTGTCTTCTATGATGTGGCCTTGCACCTTGACTCACTTGTGGGTTACAGTTTGTGTTAGGACATGCCTAAACACTAACACTAGACTACCCTTACGGTGTGGCTTGTTAAGTCAGAGATGAAACTGAATGCTATTAGGGGCTATAGCCTACACAAGATGTGTTGTAGCATATAAACCACCTAGAGCCTTAAGGGCCCTAAGTCAAGAAATGACTCCCTACTTATACAAAGTCTCCTGGTCCATGTGCAGCTAAAACCCCTCATCCATAAAGGGGGCACAGCAACAGACTCCACTCCCATCTAACCATATACATGCATGCTCACAAGCCATCCTTGGCTCCACAGTCTTGCTATTGTTCAGTGTCCTAACATTCCACCAATAGTTTGGCACCCATCCCATGGGTGTGGCATCACCATAGATCCTTATCACGGACCCACCTTCCCAGCTCAGCATCGGCTTCTGCTGACCTAATCCATTCCCACACCACATCGTACAGGCTGCCATCATTGGGCCATCATATTCCACTTATAGCAACTTCAGTCTTCATATGCCACTAAGTCCCAGAGCCTTGTCTGCTCTTCCATAAATCTTGAATAAATAGGATAATCCTTCCAAGCCTTCAATCCATTGATTGTGTGCATAAATAAGCACCACTTCATAGTTGTCAAGTTGTCATTACTGAGATATAGGTTTTCCATATGTTGCCAAGGGTTCCCTGAGCCTTCTTAGAGTTATCCTGTCAACAAAATTTGTTGACTCCTGTATGGTCCCTGTCACATGTCATAGGGGCTCCTCTCCAGCTTGTAACAGTTTGGGGTGGTCATAACATGTGCCAAATAGTGAATGGAAGATTTGTTTGTCCAGATACATCAATTTGACTATCATGATGACAATTATTTGGTTATCATGCAGAAGGGATGAATCAGACAATGTGCATGATAGAGACAAAGGTTCAACTGACCCATACCTGTACCTGTTAGGTAACACTAACACAGGGCATCAGAAGATTATTGATTAAGACCAAGGTTTGAATCTAGATGGACAAGCTGTGTGAGACAAAACTTAAGGCAAGACACCATGTTAAAAATGTAACTTTTTTAGTACAAACACTACAGCCAATAAAGGTGTGATTTCATGCCTTCCTAACCTCAACATCATTCCAGTCCTTCATGATGAGGTCAGATCTGTATAAAGTTGGCACTGCTCCTGTACTGAGAGGGAGTAAGGAATTATTGATCAGACTGCAGATGAGAGTAGAATTTATACCTCTCCTGTAGCACGAGAAGAGCTTGATCAACGGTCACATCCGCAGAATCAAGATCACCATCCTTGCGCTGAACATCAGCCTTCCTAAATGCTGCCAACGCACGATCAGCCGACTGAAGCGCCAGATCCCATCCATCTAAACTAGGTCTATTCGAACCTTGCTTCCTCCTCATTTCTTCTGATTGAACATAATATGCCTTCAAGCCTGCGATATATGCACTCAGCATTATGTCAAAGATTGTCTCACATGCGCAACGAAGCTGGAGAATGAAAGGAAGAGTAGTCGTCATGGACGAATAGTCAGGTACTTTCAGGCCACGCCGGAGGTGCTTCGGGTCTCCAGGAAAGCAACCGCGGACAAAAGATGGATTTGGGTTTCTTTCGAACTTAAAAAATTCATAAGTCAAGCCATCCGTAAAAATGCAGTGGATAGGTAGAGAAAATCCCTCGGTGGAATTCTCGAGGTCGCAGGCTGTACATCCAGGTCAGGAGCAGAAAATGTAGCCAGAGACGCACGAGGCGTACCATCACATTCAGCCATGACCTGAGCGATAGCCTTCAAACGTTCGTCATCATTTCCCACCCTGAGCTTCATCCCAATACAGAGAACCGCGACAGCGCCAAAGGTTTGGAAGAAGTACTCGATACGACCCTGTGTACCAATGCGACCATCAATCATAGTCTCTGGCTTATTCCTCAGCATGAAAGTGAACTGCTTAACCAGGTGGTTGAAAATCTGATGGTTGCAGTGAACTTTCGAGGGCGCGAGAGAATTAGATTATTCGCACCGGAGAAAAGAACCTCGATCGAGCCTCTTCCGTGTTATGCTCAGGAGGGGCGCCATATTGCACTAACATGATATCCATGTCAATCACGATCAACCTGAAAAGATGTGTGGGAATTCGAGAACGGTGAATCTCAAAGGTCCCAATGTCGTTCAGCTGCTGGCGCGGAACAAGCCCTACGAGAGGAGCGACCTGAGCATATGTGACTTCGGAGAAGCTAACTCCTGTGCCATGTTCTATGTTAATTTCTTAGCACAACCAGACCCCAAGACGGGATAGTGACAGACCTGGGCCTGAGTCATCATCTGTGAACGTGGCAGGATCGAGACTGAACCGTCTTATGAGCCGGCGTATAGTTGCAGAAGCGGCCTCTGGTGTATCTGAGGAGTCACTCCGTGGTCTCTTGGATGTCATGGTTTGCCGCAAAGAGGGGGGAACGAACGTCGGGGCAGTGTGACGTCATGGTGACATAAGGCCAACAAGAAAGCAAGTCGAGACGCCTGATGTATTTTTTTTTTGTTCGCGAACTAAAAATTTAGTGAAAGATCCTATTTCAAGAAAGAGACTACCTTAACGGTAGCTTCTCCCCAAAGCAAGCACACTAGCTGCAGCTATTTAAAGTTCAGCGTGGACGTGGCATACGGCTCTTGTGGATAATCCACTTGACGAGTCTTATTATATAGCACAAGATAACGCCACCCTCCCCACTTTCTAACACCAAAGCCGCGTCTTGTCTCAACTTCTCCCGGTTTTTTCGATGCGCTGACTCTCCTTCGAATATGGGCCAACCAGCATGGTTACGGCGAGGGATCGCGACCTTGCGTTCATGGATTCAAAGGTAAAGGAAGTTGGTGGAACGCATTATTGAACCTGCTCGTCGATTTTCACTGCGGTACGGCGAGGAGGCCAGTCGGGTGACACGCTGCCATGATCTCTGGAATACGGTCCCTCTCTGCCACCCATGAACAGCTCATCGTGGGTTGGACGAGCGACATTCAGTCCGCGACGCCGAATGAAAGGATCTCGGCCGATCCGGTACCCTTGCCGGACAGAGCTGCCCTCGAGCAGTCGCTCAAGGCATATCAGCCGTGGGAGACCGAGGGCGAAGATGATGGCAGGATGCAGAATGTTCCTGTCTGGCTAGATGACGAAGTCACCCATGGGCATTACGACAGCTATTGCAAGCAAAGTGTTGAAATGAGCAATGGCAGTGCAGAGTGAGGCTTAGTAAGTGAGGGGACTTACTGAGTACTGTGTAGAATGCTTAGGAGCTAGGGCTCAACTATGCAATAGATCAGGAGATGTATTTCAGCAGTGCAGAGAGCACTGCTTATATACAGTTACAGAAATCACATGTAACTACATCTAATATACCTATATCTAGTAATGTGCCGCTTCCTGCTGCACATTGCACCATCCCTGCTGTGCATGGTGTCATATTGCTGCGCATTTTACAGCAATCTGTCAATACTTGATGTGTGAAGCATGTTTCATGCATTGTGTCTCACATGCTGTCATTTCATACTGTTCCTGGGATGAAACTCTATAATATCTGTCAAACTCTATAAGAGTGTCAACAGTGTACAAATATCAGATTATATTTGTGATTTGGTGAGCATTCATAAATAATGATATAATATATGAAGCTATGAGTTCACTACTCAAAGCTCCAGATCATTATTTATTCAACACTCCCCCATGCTGAGAAATCACTAATCCAATTTCAGATCTTAACTCTGTGAATTTATCAAAAGACAAATTTTTAGTCAAGATATCAGCAAGTTGCTGATTTGTGGGAATATACACAAGTTCCACTTTTCCTTCCTCTATGCATTCTCTAACATAGTGGTAGCAGATGTCTATTGTTATGAGCATAACTCATTCCATACAATTTTCACAGTAACGACATCAATGAAGATAATGAAGATATGGATTTGGAGAGTTGGGATACTTTTTCTTTTTCTTTTTATCTATTTCTTTGGACTCAGACATATAGATACAAGGTCAGGATGACGAGACTTCATTGCAGGATGCCTATGCGAACACTGCAGCCCTTATAAGGAAGGTGGTTAGGTCAGCATCAGTTATGGGATATACCAAGTGCTGGCAGGAATGATGGCCTGATGATGGGCCTATGCCATGAAAGGAATCATGAGCAGTACAGCGCCTCAGGGGCGACATGGGAATGCCTGGTAATACCAATGGACTGGTATGGCAATGGTGGGAATCGGCCGAGATGCAAGACAATAGTGTGGCCATATGCAGACAACCTGAGGGATGGGTGTGGGAGGATATCTCCATGGAAGGTTAGATGGGCACAGGTCTGCTGTGCATTGATCCCTATTGTGAGGGACTTTAGCTGTGCGCTGCCTGTGCACAGACCAGGGAGAGACTATATAAGGGCTGTAGTTTAGTGTAGGAGTCCCTTAAGTCTCTAGATAGTTTTTGTCACCTAGACATAACTAGAGGAGCAATCAAATTGTCTTTGACTGAACAAGTCATCTCTCTGAGAGTTGAAGGTTGTATTTAGGGTTGTCCTAACATCTATGTGCTTAGATCTATGCTCTTGAGCAGGATTAGAAGCTAAAAAGATTGCTCCTTGATTATCAACTCCTAATTGAATCATTTTTATAGTCTTTCCAATTTCATGGAACAAAGACTCTATCCAGACTATCTGTCTTGATGTATCAGACAGACTCATATATTCTGCTTCTGTTGATGACAGAGCAACTGTCTTTTGTTTCCTTGAAACCCAACTAACTGGTCCTCCAGCTAGTTTTACTATGTATCCAGTGACTGATCTTCTATTAATCTGGTCACCTGCCCAGTCTGCATCACAATATGCAATGAATCCTTCATGATTCTTCCCATTATACACTATTTTGCCATTAATGTTAGTGGCAACATATTTGATAATGTATAATGCCTTCTGGATATGCTCTTCAGAAGGATTAACCATAAATTGCGACATCATTATCACTGCAAATGCAATATCTGGACAAGTTCCAAGAGTTAAATATAATAATGACCCAATTATGGATTGATAATAGCTTCTTTGCTCAGAAGTTGCTGTTCCTTCATTTGGTTTGGGAACATACCCTGCTGGTAATGGTGTTCTAGCAGGTTTAGCATTTTCTTGACCAAAACGCTTAACAACTTTCTTAGCATAGTCTATTTGATCAATTATCAGTAATTGATTTCGTCTATCTCAAGATATCTTCATCCCTAGATATTCAGAAACTTGTCCCAAGTCTCTACATTCCCATATTTTCATGAACTTGCTCTTTTTATCTAATAAGAGTTTTTTGTCATTTCCCAGAAATAGTACTTCATCAACATATAATATGACAACTATTATTGACCCTTGTTTGTTAAGGATATAAACTCCTGTATCCAAAAGACATCTATTAAATCCTAAGGATTTCAAGCTTTTATCAGCTTGTTTATTCCAAGCATATGATGCTTGTTTAAGACCATATAGGGCCTTTTTTAATCTATAGACTTTCCCTCTTGTCCTTTTGTGACAAAACCTTCTGGCTGTTCCATGTAAATTTCTTCATCAAGATTTCTATATAGGAAAGCTGTTTTAACATCTAGTGCCTCGATTTCCCAATTTTCGAGTGCAGCTGAAGCCAGAAGTAATCTCACTGTTTCAAATCATGCAACAGGAGAAAAGGTGTCATCATAATCTATGCCAGGTATTTGTGAAAATCCTTTAGCAACAAGTTGAGCACATTTTTGACCATCACTTTTAATATTGTAAACCCATCTACACTTCACAGGTTTACAATCTTTTGGACCATCAACTAACTCCCAAACATCTCATTGGAATAGAGCTTCAATCTCATCCTCCATAGCTTTAATCCATTCTTGAAAAGCTTTAGGATCAGATTGTTTAATTTTTAACATGTCCCTAAAATGAACAGGGATATCAGATTTAGGTAATGCCGCTTTTGAGAGTAGGAAATTGATGAATTTCCCTCCTCCCTCTTTTGTAACTGATTAAGCAGCATATCTATATCTGTAATTCCTTTATCCTGAATAATACCAGGATAAGATTCATCTGATATTTCGCTTGAAGTGTCTTTTTGACTATCAGAGTCTTCAGACTCATTGAAAGGATTCTTTTCCAGTTGTTTTTCAATCTCAAGAGGAGTTTTCTTTCCATAAATATTACCCTTCTTATAAACTGGTTTCCTTTCTCTAGTACTTCAGCAAAGTGGGAAGGGAATAGGTTCAGGTTGTTTTTGGGATTGTCTTTCTGTATCCTTTTTCTCTTTTTGTGTTCTTTTGATATCTGATGGTGCATGATGTTGTGTCCCAGGCTGTCTACTGGAATTCTCTTTGGATCTGTTTTCACTTGATCCTCAAACATCAGGTCTGACAGGTAAATCCTGTTCTCCACCATTATTATTAGGCTCTATATCATCATTCTCATGAGATGAATTCTGCTCTTCATCTGGTGTAAGATCATGATTGAATGATGGTTTATATGGTTTGGGATCATTGTCGTCACTATTGAGATGATTGTTGTTTTGGGAATTGGAGTCAGATACATGTCCATTTTGATCCCTTTGGTTAATACCTGGTGGGCTTTCAAATAGTCTATCTTTATTGTAATTTTCTCTTTTTTGTGGAAATACTGATTCATTAAATAGTGCTTTAACACCAATGAATATAGTGTTGTCTTTCTTCATAAATTTATAAGCTTTGGATCCTATGTCATAACCAATAAAGGTCATTGGTTCAGATCTTGGTGACAGCTTATCTTTACGAATTTCTTTAGGTATGTAAACCCAAGCTAGACAACCAAACACTTTAAGATAATGAACATCAGGTTCTTCACCTGTCATGTTTTCATAGGATGTAGACCAATTTGTCCTCCGTAATGGTGTGCAATTGTATACATGGATAGCAGTTTCAAAGGCAAATTCCCACCATGATTTTGGGCAGGAAGATTCTAATCTCATACTTTCTGCTTTTTCAAGTATAGTATCATTTAATCATTCAGCACAACCATTTTGTTGGTGTATGTGAGGTGCACTTTGTTCTCTAAAGATTCCTTTTGAAGCAAGAAACTTGCTAAATTCATGCAACTTGAATTCCCCCCCTTGATCTGATCTGAAATGTTTAACTCTACTGCTATATTGGTTTTCCATGAGTTCTATATAACTCTTGAAAGCAGTAAATGTTTCTGATTTAGTTTGAAGAAGTGCCATATACATAAGCATAGGAAGAATAATCATCTAGTATCATGAGACACCGTTTCTTTCAATGATAAGATTCCATGGGCAATTCTAATAAGTCTGCATGAATCAATTCAAGTGGCTTGGAAGCTTGCTTGATTGATGTAGGAAAAGATTTATTACGCATCTTTCCTTGTGCACATCCAGGACAAATTGTATTTGTTGGTGGTATAGATAATTTGTCAAACCCTTTGTATGATCAAAGACATGTTTTAATACATTTTTAGATGGTTGACCCAATCTTCAATGCCAAGTGTTATAATCCACTATATGAACTGAAGGTTCAGCCATTTTTACTCTTGGATGGACTATTTCAGTCAAAATCCAATGAATGGGATCTCCTATATGTCTAGGATATGCCATTATAAATGGTTGCCCAGTTTTTAGCAAAAATATAGTATTATACTTATCTGATTTTTCATGAAAGCCTTGTAGCTTTAGTTGTCCAGATGATATAAGTCTGACACTAGCTGCAGGCATATAGCAAACTTTTTCAAGTTTAATGATATGTTTATGTATATGTGCAGTTTCTACCTGTAGGAACACAGTTCCTTCTCCAAGTATTGCTACTTGAGATCGTTTATCAGCTGTAAATACAGGCTGTGAAACTTTAAAAGGATGATATTCAGAGAAATCTTTGATTTCAGGAGTTATGTGAATAGATGCTCCTGAATCAATCATCCATGGAGTTCCTTTGGACTCAAATTCCTTACACTTGTCACAACCACACACTTTTATCTTACTACTCATTTTTGGAATGGAGGCAACTAAAGCAATATATTCATCACTATTTAAAGTAGTACAAATACTACTATCTACATTGTTACCATTTAAATCAAGATGCCTCATAATTGGGCTTGTCTTGATAGTCCTCACTGATTTTTTATCAGAGAAGAACTTTTGAGTAGAAAGATTTACATACTGATATTCCCCTTCAGCTGTGTCATAGAAGTCTTCCCCTAAGGAGACTGTATCTGACATATTGTCCATTTCAATGTCAGCCTTTTCATCTAAGACTTTGAAATGGTTTTCTGCAATTGGATCAACCACCATTTACATTTTTACATTATCAGCAACTGAATATCCTTGAGCCTTCAGTTGCTGTAGATTTGGTGCTAATGGTGCCATTCTTTGAATCAAAGGTAGTGCAGGATTTATCCTGTCTACTAAGTGAGTGAATTTAGGTGCATTCGCTTTCCTGGTCTCCCCAGTATTGTTCTTTTGTTGTTGTTCTAATAGAAAGGCCTTCTTTTTCTTTTTATTATCACAGTTCATCTTATTCCTTTCTTGATTAGACAAGAACTGAGGTTTGCCAGAGTTAAAGGGTCTGGAAGATGGTCCTGGTGTCATCCATTTTCCTTTATTTTGATTCAAAGAATATGAATTCTGGTTATTAAAACCCAGTTTGTAATTATTCTGGTTACTAGGACCAGAATTGTGTTGTTGATTCCAATTAGGCCTGTTAGGGCCTTTGGGAAGCTTCACTCGAGCAGTGTGAACAACCCCCCCTGAAGATGTTCTCCACCTTTCAGATTCGTCCTCTATTGTTGGAAGAATATCAGCAAGTTTCAAATCACTTGCTTTTGTCATTAATAATACACTAGATGAGACGCTGTCCCATCCATGTGGTAAGGATGCTAACACTACCATTGCTAGCATATTGTCTGGGAAGGTAAAGCCATTGACAGGCTCTGTCAATTTATTGGTGTTGATCTTCCAATGTATTACTTTTGAGAAGTCAACAAAAATGCCAGCTGCTCCTGGCTTGCCAAAGGCTTCCTTCAATGCATTGAAGGTGGTGTTTGACCATGGTTGAATAAGGTGTCTTAAAGACAGTGAGATTTTCATGGTCATTAATCCCAATGCCTTGTCATCATTGTCACAATAGTCATCCCAAGCTTCTTTTTTCTCTTTAATGCAACAAAGCTCAGTTGCAGTGGTGCTATCAGCTGTCTCTGCTGCTTTCTCAGCATCTGTAAGCTGTGGCTTAATCCTGTTGCCTTGAACATATTGCCAGAGACCTTTATACTGCAGAGCAGCTTTGATAGCTACTGACCACTCATTCCAATTGTTACTTCCAGTAAGCGTTGGAATTTTAGACAATTCATCCTCTCCTCCAATAATTATATCAACTTTTGCAGCTCTAGCAAGATTGTCAATTTCCATCCAGCCTGTCTGGGCTCTTGGATCAATGACTAGATGACAATGGTGACTAGACTGATCACCATTCAACTTGTGTAGGTGGAAGTTGACTCTCTTCCTAATTGACTTTGAGTATGAAGCCAATTCTTTAATATCAATGTACTGTGGCCATTGATATTCAGCCAATGCATGGGTTTTAATTGCTGCCAGATAGCAATAACCAATTTTTGACCATACAGGACTTTCCACAGTATGAACCCAAGGGTGGATAAGTCCATCCCTTCCCTTGAGTTCTACTATAATGAACTCTCCTCCTTCAAGCTCTTCATTCTTTCTAGCTTTAACCAAAGAAGAGTATTTGCTATCATTCAAAGAAGGATGTGAATAATCAGAACTGTATATCTCCTCATCAAGTATGTATAACTTGTGAGTCTTGGGTGGTACTTTTGGTCATTCAGCTAACTCTCTCTTGGCTTTGCATTCCTTCTGGCACAATTTTTTAGCTTTCTTCCTAAAGCTTTTCTCCCTCATCTTTTCTTGATTTAAATTTTTAACAGTTTCTTGGATACTTTCTATTAGATCCTCAACCCGTTTTTTATCCTCCATTTCCTGGTGGATAGCTTGGTGCATTGTAGAAATATATTTATTTATATTAGCGGTTCTGCTTTCCTCCAATACAGAATTGCTGTGATATTTATTGGGTAGTATCTTTACTTTCACAATTTTCAACCACTCCTTAGTGTGGTCCCAGACTCCACTCCCAGACCCACTATCTCTCTTTGGAGCAGCTGGTACCTCCACTTGTTCCTTCGTCCAGTCCTCCATTTTCCCACCAAGGTTGAAGAACCAAGTCCTGATTTCTTCAGAAGTTGGCCAATTTAGTTGGTTTTTTGGATGCAGGGTGAAAGTAGCACCTGCCTTATTTTTAGCAGACAGGCCTGCTTTTGCCATATTGGCATATGATACCAATTTTTCCTTTTCTTTCCCCTTATCAGCTTTTTGGGCTGATTTCATTTCTCCAGTCGCAATATTAAAAACATTTTTCCCATAATTCGCCTGTTGAAGATGACCTGCTTGGAATTTCTGAATGTCATCAAAAATTTTGTTCACCAGAGAATCCTCACTAGCTAATCTGGCAGCTTCATCCTCTAATTCTTGACAATGCTTTTCAACAGAGAGTTGCACATCAGCAATGCACTTCCTTTGATTTTTCAGATCTGCCTGGACCTCCTTGTACCAAGGAGACTGTTTAGTAGATGTTCCAATGGGGGCAGTAGGGCCCTTGCTAGTAGATTGCAAGGTATTGATAAAGATAGAGCTGGTAAAACCAGCTTTGGTGACTTTTTGTTGAGAAGAGTCTGATTTGGAGCCAGGGGTACCAGTGGTGATGTATTTATTGCTTGAAGATCCAGCAGAAGCAGAGGAAGAAGAGGTGGTGTTGTTGGTGAAAGACATTTGGATATAAAAGTATTGGTTTATTTGATTGGTTTGTTCTGTAGAAAAGAAGTAAGCAACAGTCTGAAAAGACTTTCGTTGCTCAGAACAAAGGTATGGACATTGAGTTTCGATTTTATTCTCCCATGATAAATGCCTGAGCATGTGCATAAACATGGTAGTTTGCTTTTTGTCATAATGTGCTATAATTCATCGCCAGAAGGGGATCCAGCCCTTCAGGAGTGCTTGGGGGCTCCATCAAGTTCCCCACAGTAATAAAAATATCCTCCACTATTTATAGATATAGTAATAAACTATTGATATGACACTAAGGAGTGTCCTATTGTAGATGGGATGCTAATCAGTGCCCATTGCTGGTCTGCATGTACCAGGGAACAATGTCCCATGCAGCACGACCCTTATACAGAATTACTACTATTTTTAAGGTTGGAGAATGATTTATGCCAATGAAAATGGCCTACATAAGCACTTAATTATTCACAGCCAATAGGGGGGTGCAAAACCTTTCCAGATTTTCGGTGATTAAGCCTAGATCCTTTATCTGTCATGGGACAGCCCTAAACCCAAGTGATTTGAATGGTTCACCAGACCAAGTAATTTATTGATTTACCAATCAAGACTACATTTTTTATATTAACCCAGATATTGCAGAACTGGGGACTGGTGAAGTGTGTCACACTAGTGATTATTGTCATGCCATTATAAAAATGTAGTCTTGATTGGTAAATCAATAAATTACCTGGTCTGGTGAATCATTCAAATCACTTGGGTTTAGGGCTGTCCTATGACAGATAAAGGATCTAGGTTTAATTGCTTAAGATCTGGAAAGGTTTCGCACCCCCCTATTGGCTGTGAATAATTAAGTGCATATGTAGGCCATTTTCATTGGCATAAATCATTCTCCAACCTTAAAAATAGTAGTAATTCTGTATGGGACATTGTTCCCTGGTACACGCAGACCAGCTATGGGCACTGATTAGCATCCCATCTACAATAGGACACTCCTTAGTGTCATATCAATAGTCGATTACTTTATCCATAAATAGTGGAGGATATTTTTATCACTGTGGGGAACTTGATGGAGCCCCCAAGCACTCCTGAAGGGCTGGATCCCCTTCTGGCGATGAATTATAGCACATTATGACAAAAAGCAAACTACCATGTTTATGCACATGCTCAGGCATTTATTGCAGGAGAATAAAATTGAAAACTCGATGTCCATACCTATGTTCTGAGCAACAAAAGTCTTTTCAGACTGTTGCTTACCTCTTTTTACAGAACAAATCAATCAAACCACCCAACACTTTATATTGAAATGTCTTTCACAAACAACACCACCTCTTCCTCCTCTGCTTCTGCTGGTTCTTCCAGCAACAAATACATCACTGCCAGTACCCCTGGCTCAACATCCGACTCTTCTAGCATTCAACAAAAAGTCGCAAAAGCTGGTTTTACCAGCTCTATCTTTATCAATACCTTGCAATCTACTAGCAAGGGCCCTACTGCCCCCATTGGAACATCTACTAAACAGTCTCCTTGGTACAAGGAGGTCCAGGCAGATCTGAAAAATCAAAGGAAGTGCATTGCTGATGTGCAACTCTCTGTTGAAAAGCATTGTCAAGAATTAGAGGATGAAGCTGCCAGATTAGCTAGTGAGGATTCTCTGGTGAACAAAATTTTTGATGACATTCAGAAATTCCAAGCAGGTCATCTTCAACAGGCGAATTATGGGAAAAATGTTTTTAATATTGCGACTGGAGAAATGAAATCAGCCCAAAAAGCTGATAAGGGGAAAGAAAAGGAAAAATTGGTATCATATGCCAATATGGCAAAAGCAGGCCTGTCTGCTAAAAATAAGGCAGGTGCTACTTTCACCCTGCATCCAAAAAACCAACTAAATTGGCCAACTTCTGAAGAAATCAGGACTTGGTTCTTCAACCTTGGTGGGAAAATGGAGGACTGGACGAAGGAACAAGTGGAGGTACCAGCTGCTCCAAAGAGAGATAGTGGGTCTGGGAGTGGAGTCTGGGACCACACTAAGGAGTGGTTGAAAATTGTGAAAGTAAAGATACTACCCAATAAATATCACAGCAATTCTGTATTGGAGGAAAGCAGAACCGCTAATATAAATAAATATATTTCTACAATGCACCAAGCTATCCACCAGGAAATGGAGGATAAAAAACGGGTTGAGGATCTAATAGAAAGTATCCAAGAAACTGTTAAAAATTTAAATCAAGAAAAGATGAGGGAGAAAAGCTTTAGGAAGAAAGCTAAAAAATTGTGCCAGAAGGAATGCAAAGCCAAGAGAGAGTTAGCTGAATGACCAAAAGTACCACCCAAGACTCACAAGTTATACATACTTGATGAGGAGATATACAGTTCTGATTATTCACATCCTTCTTTGAATGATAGCAAATACTCTTCTTTGGTTAAAGCTAGAAAGAATGAAGAGCTTGAAGGAGGAGAGTTCATTATAGTAGAACTCAAGGGAAGGGATGGACTTATCCACCCTTGGGTTCATACTGTGGAAAGTCCTGTATGGTCAAAAATTGGTTATTGCTATCTGGCAGCAATTAAAACCCATGCATTGGCTGAATATCAATGGCCACAGTACATTGATATTAAAGAATTGGCTTCATACTCAAAGTCAATTAGGAAGAGAGTCAACTTCCACCTACACAAGTTGAATGGTGATCAGTCTAGTCACCATTGTCATCTAGTCATTGATCCAAGAGCCCAGACAGGCTGGATGGAAATTGACAATCTTGCTAGAGCTGCAAAAGTTGATATAATTATTGGAGGAGAGGATGAATTGTCTAAAATTCCAACGCTTACTGGAAGTAACAATTGGAATGAGTGGTCAGTAGCTATCAAAGCTGCTCTGCAGTATAAAGGTCTCTGGCAATATGTTCAAGGCAACAGGATTAAGCCACAGCTTACAGATGCTGAGAAAGCAGCAGAGACAGCTGATAGCACCACTGCAACTGAGCTTTGTTGCATTAAAGAGAAAAAAGAAGCTTGGGATGACTATTGTGACAATGATGACAAGGCATTGGGATTAATGACCATGAAAATCTCACTGTCTTTAAGACACCTTATTCAACCATGGTCAAACACCACCTTCAATGCATTGAAGGAAGCCTTTGGCAAGCCAGGAGCAGCTGGCATTTTTGTTGACTTCTCAAAAGTAATACATTGGAAGATCAACACCAATAAATTGACAGAGCCTGTCAATGGCTTTACCTTCCCAGACAATATGCTAGCAATGGTAGTGTTAGCATCCTTACCACATGGATGGGACAGCGTCTCATCTAGTGTATTATTAATGACAAAAGCAAGTGATTTGAAACTTGCTGATATTCTTCCAACAATAGAGGACGAATCTGAAAGGTGGAGAACATCTTCAGGGGGGGTTGTTCACACTGCTCGAGTGAAGCTTCCCAAAGGCCCTAACAGGCCTAATTGGAATCAACAACACAATTCTGGTCCTAGTAACCAGAATAATTACAAACTGGGTTTTAATAACCAGAATTCATATTCTTTGAATCAAAATAAAGGAAAATGGATGACACCAGGACCATCTTCCAGACCCTTTAACTCTGGCAAACCTCAGTTCTTGTCTAATCAAGAAAGGAATAAGATGAACTGTGATAATAAAAAGAAAAAGAAGGCCTTTCTATTAGAACAACAACAAAAGAACAATACTGGGGAGACCAGGAAAGCGAATGCACCTAAATTCACTCACTTAGTAGACAGGATAAATCCTGCACTACCTTTGATTCAAAGAATGGCACCATTAGCACCAAATCTACAGCAACTGAAGGCTCAAGGATATTCAGTTGCTGATAATGTAAAAATGTAAATGGTGGTTGATCCAATTGCAGAAAACCATTTCAAAGTCTTAGATGAAAAGGCTGACATTGAAATGGACAATATGTCAGATACAGTCTCCTTAGGGGAAGACTTCTATGACACAGCTGAAGGGGAATATCAGTATGTAAATCTTTCTACTCAAAAGTTCTTCTCTGATAAAAAATCAGTGAGGACTATCAAGACAAGCCCAATTATGAGGCATCTTGATTTAAATGGTAACAATGTAGATAGTAGTATTTGTACTACTTTAAATAGTGATGAATATATTGCTTTAGTTGCCTCCATTCCAAAAATGAGTAGTAAGATAAAAGTGTGTGGTTGTGACAAGTGTAAGGAATTTGAGTCCAAAGGAACTCCATGGATGATTGATTCAGGAGCATCTATTCACATAACTCCTGAAATCAAAGATTTCTCTGAATATCATCCTTTTAAAGTTTCACAGCCTGTATTTACAGCTGATAAACGATCTCAAGTAGCAATACTTGGAGAAGGAACTGTGTTCCTACAGGTAGAAACTGCACATATACATAAACATATCATTAAACTTGAAAAAGTTTGCTATATGCCTGCAGCTAGTGTCAGACTTATATCATCTGGACAACTAAAGCTACAAGGCTTTCATGAAAAATCAGATAAGTATAATACTATATTTTTGCTAAAAACTGGGCAACCATTTATAATGGCATATCCTAGACATATAGGAGATCCCATTCATTGGATTTTGACTGAAATAGTCCATCCAAGAGTAAAAATGGCTGAACCTTCAGTTCATATAGTGGATTATAACACTTGGCATTGAAGATTGGGTCAACCATCTAAAAATGTATTAAAACATGTCTTTGATCATACAAAGGGTTTGACAAATTATCTATACCACCAACAAATACAATTTGTCCTGGATGTGCACAAGGAAAGATGCGTAATAAATCTTTTCCTACATCAATCAAGCAAGCTTCCAAGCCACTTGAATTGATTCATGCAGACTTATTAGAATTGCCCATGGAATCTTATCATTGAAAGAAACGGTGTCTCATGATACTAGATGATTATTCTTCCTATGCTTATGTATATGGCACTTCTTCAAACTAAATCAGAAACATTTACTGCTTTCAAGAGTTATATAGAACTCATGGAAAACCAATATAGCAGTAGAGTTAAACATTTCAGATCAGATCAAGGGGGGGAATTCAAGTTGCATGAATTTAGCAAGTTTCTTGCTTCAAAAGGAATCTTTAGAGAACAAAGTGCACCTCACATACACCAACAAAATGGTTGTGCTGAATGATTAAATGATACTATACTTGAAAAAGCAGAAAGTATGAGATTAGAATCTTCCTGCCCAAAATCATGGTGGGAATTTGCCTTTGAAACTGCTATCCATGTATACAATTGCACACCATTACGGAGGACAAATTGGTCTACATCCTATGAAAACATGACAGGTGAAGAACCTGATGTTCATTATCTTAAAGTGTTTGGTTGTCTAGCTTGGGTTTACATACCTAAAGAAATTCGTAAAGATAAGCTGTCACCAAGATCTGAACCAATGACCTTTATTGGTTATGACATAGGATCCAAAGCTTATAAATTTATGAAGAAAGACAACACTATATTCATTGGTGTTAAAGCACTATTTAATGAATCAGTATTTCCACAAAAAAGAGAAAATTACAATAAAGATAGACTATTTGAAAGCCCACCAGGTATTAACCAAAGGGATCAAAATGGACATGTATCTGACTCCAATTCCCAAAACAACAATCATCTCAATAGTGACGACAATGATCCCAAACCATATAAACCATCATTCAATCATGATCTTACACCAGATGAAGAGCAGAATTCATCTCATGAGAATGATGATATAGAGCCTAATAATAATGGTGGAGAACAGGATTTACCTGTCAGACCTGATGTTTGAGGATCAAGTGAAAACAGATCCAAAGAGAATTCCAGTAGACAGCCTGGGACACAACATCATGCACCATCAGATATCAAAAGAACACAAAAAGAGAAAAAGGATACAGAAAGACAATCCCAAAAACAACCTGAACCTATTCCCTTCCCACTTTGCTGAAGTACTAGAGAAAGGAAACCAGTTTATAAGAAGGGTAATATTTATGGAAAGAAAACTCCTCTTGAGATTGAAAAACAACTGGAAAAGAATCCTTTCAATGAGTCTGAAGACTCTGATAGTCAAAAAGACACTTCAAGCGAAATATCAGATGAATCTTATCCTGGTATTATTCAGGATAAAGGAATTACAGATATAGATATGCTGCTTAATCAGTTACAAAAGAGGGAGGAGGGAAATTCATCAATTTCCTACTCTCAAAAGCGGCATTACCTAAATCTGATATCCCTGTTCATTTTAGGGACATGTTAAAAATTAAACAATCTGATCCTAAAGCTTTTCAAGAATGGATTAAAGCTATGGAGGATGAGATTGAAGCTCTATTCCAATGAGATGTTTGGGAGTTAGTTGATGGTCCAAAAGATTGTAAACCTGTGAAGTGTAGATGGGTTTACAATATTAAAAGTGATGGTCAAAAATGTGCTCAACTTGTTGCTAAAGGATTTTCACAAATACCTGGCATAGATTATGATGACACCTTTTCTCCTGTTGCATGATTTGAAACAGTGAGATTACTTCTGGCTTCAGCTGCACTCGAAAATTGGGAAATCGAGGCACTAGATGTTAAAACAGCTTTCCTATATAGAAATCTTGATGAAGAAATTTACATGGAACAGCCAGAAGGTTTTGTCACAAAAGGACAAGAGGGAAAGTCTATAGATTAAAAAAGGCCCTATATGGTCTTAAACAAGCATCATATGCTTGGAATAAACAAGCTGATAAAAGCTTGAAATCCTTAGGATTTAATAGATGTCTTTTGGATACAGGAGTTTATATCCTTAACAAACAAGGGTCAATAATAGTTGTCATATTATATGTTGATGAAGTACTATTTCTGGGAAATGACAAAAAACTCTTATTAGATAAAAAGAGCAAGTTCATGAAAATATGGGAATGTAGAGACTTGGGACAAGTTTCTGAATATCTAGGGATGAAGATATCTTGAGATAGACGAAATCAATTACTGATAATTGATCAAATAGACTATGCTAAGAAAGTTGTTAAGCGTTTTGGTCAAGAAAATGCTAAACCTGCTAGAACACCATTACCAGCAGGGTATGTTCCCAAACCAAATGAAGGAACAGCAACTTCTGAGCAAAGAAGCTATTATCAATCCATAATTGGGTCATTATTATATTTAACTCTTGGAACTTGTCCAGATATTGCATTTGCAGTGATAATGATGTCGCAATTTATGGTTAATCCTTCTGAAGAGCATATCCAGAAGGCATTATACATTATCAAATATGTTGCCACTAACATTAATGGCAAAATAGTGTATAATGGGAAGAATCATGAAGGATTCATTGCATATTGTGATGCAGACTGGGCAGGTGACCAGATTAATAGAAGATCAGTCACTGGATACATAGTAAAACTAGCTGGAGGACCAGTTAGTTGGGTTTCAAGGAAACAAAAGACAGTTGCTCTGTCATCAACAGAAGCAGAATATATGAGTCTGTCTGATACATCAAGACAGATAGTCTGGATAGAGTCTTTGTTCCATGAAATTGGAAAGACTATAAAAATGATTCAATTAGGAGTTGATAATCAAGGAGCAATCTTTTTAGCTTCTAATCCTGCTCAAGAGCATAGATCTAAGCACATAGACATCTGCTACCACTATGTTTGAGAATGCATAGAGGAAGGAAAAGTGGAACTTGTGTATATTCCCACGAATCAGCAACTTGCTGATATCTTGACAAAAAATTTGTCTTTTGATGAATTCACAGAGTTAAGATCTGAAATTGGATTAGTGATTTCTCAGCATGGGGGAGTGTTGAATAAATAATGATCTGGAGCTTTAAGTATCGAACTTATAGCTTGATATATTATATCATTATTTATGAATGCTCACCAAATCACAAATATAATCTGATATTTGTACACTGTTGACACTCTTATAGAGTTTGACAGATATTATAGAGTTTCATCCCAGGAACAGTATGAAATGACAGTGTGTGAGACACAATGCCTGAAACATGCTTCACACATCAAGTATTGACAGATTGCTGTAAAAAGCGCAGCAATATGACACCATGCGCAGCAGGTATGGTGCAATGTGCAGCAGGAAGCTGTGCATGACTAGATATAGGTATATTAGATGTAGTTACATGTGATTTCTGTAACTGTATATAAGCAGTGCTCTTTGCACTGCTGAAATACATCTCCTGATCTATTGCATAGTTGAGCCCTAGCTCCTAAGTGTTTTACACAGTTACTCTCAGTAAGTTCCCTCGCTTACTAAGCCTCGCTCTGCGCTGCCATTCCTTGTTTCAACAAGGGAAAGCTTCAGAACCATCAAAGTGGCCCCAGAAACCCTTCACTTCAACAGCATCTTGGAAGCAGACAGAAAAAACAGCCCAGTTCGATCCAGATGGGTCAAGCTTAGGCACAGTCCCTGGCAACTGGTTGGCAAGTGATGTAGACACAGCAGGGGCAGGGGCAGTAGCAGCGGAGACTGATGGTATACCTTCACTGGTGGCAGCCATATTGAGTTAGCAGGGAAAAATAGACAATTGATAACAGTGAGTTGTTGATCCTTTACAGGCAGGCAGGGCCCATAACCTGTGAGCTGATGGGGACTCAGACATGTGTAGGGCAAATGACTAGTGTAATTATCTGATGGAAACTTTTGTACAGTGAGTACATTGTGTTATGGTATAAGGAATATCTCACCTCAGACGTGCGTAGGGCAAATGACTGAGGTATGTGCTACATCAATGGCATATTTATATGTATGTAATGCTATGGGATATACAAATTTGGTGGGCATGGGCCTGGCGATGGATAATGGCTTGACAACAAGGAAACACATAGTAAGTATGGGCATACAAATGTAATGACATATCTGAAACACCTATGAGTACAATAAAACAATGTGTGTGATGGTGGACCCTGGTGAGTAGTCCAGTGACAATGGAGCAGCTGTGCTAGTGTCAATGTGACTCAGAATACCCACGTGCTTGCTGTTCCAACAGTTACCATATGTATGCATGAGATGGAAACCATCAAGTTTATCTCCCAATATGGAAGGCCAATGTATGTAGATCTTGCCTGTAAACTACAGATGCTCATTTTGTCACTAGGTGGAGTGCACTGCTGGAAGTAAATGAAGGCAAGACAATCTATATGGCTACCTTCAAACTCCTAAATGGGGAACCTTTTAATGTCAACAATAAGGACCATGTCTTTGCTGTACTCTCACAGCATCTCTGCCTAGATCTGGTCCTAACAGCTTCAGAGGCTATAAAACTTGTGGATCGCAGTGTTGGGCATCACATGAGGCTTCTCACTGGCATCGCAACTAACTCTGATGGATTTTACATGCACTCGCCTTCAGAACCCATCCTCATGATGGGCAGTATTAATATATTGTACAACACCAAACCAGACCTTCTAGGGAAAGTTTTGAACACCTTGAGCCAAGGTCTATGCAGTGCAGGACTTGTCGAAAAGGGTATTTGGGGTGAGCCTTGTGTGCATACACTTCTCCTTATTGCTTGCGACTTCACCACCCTACTTCATAATGGTCGGAATTTCTTGAAGCCTGTCTCTCTGATGCATTTCCTTCATACACTTTTCAGAAAAGACATATTCAACCCCTCCAATAAATCGAAGTCTGACAATGCCTTTGGCAATGCATACATGAATTTTATGCATTGGATCAGCACCCAGGACCCTATCCCTGAGGAACCGAACCAGTAAGTATGACATGGTAAAGCTTCCTTGCTTGGACCTGCTAATTTATGCACACACAGGCAAATGCTTGCAAACCTATAGACTTGTGGTGGAGGGCTTCAGTGTTGCTTTCCCAAGAAAAAATTGACCTTCTAATTCCTGCATATCATGGTTCTGTTGATCCAGATTCAAAATTTGATCCCTCCCTACTCTCCACAATTGCAGCACAGATCAAGTTTAGAACTGGATGCTGAATTTGCAATAAGTCCAATTGGTATTGTCCATGATCGTGACAAGCCTCTTCCCTACCTAGCCATACTCATGGAACTTGGTTGCAAACAGTGCTTCAAAGAAAATGGCAAGATAAAGTACTTGGCATCTGAACCCCTTTGATGGTGCATTCCGATCCCTTTGTGAGGGATGGAATGCAGCTGCAAAGGACCTTAAAACTAACACAAGGAAGGATAGGGTTAAAGAAGATGCACGACTTGCTGTTGATTCCTACAATTGATACTTGATATCGGTTCGTAGTGCCTCTCAGGATGTGTATGACATCTTGCACTCAGCAAATATTATAAAAGAGTTTGCAACCCTGCTCAGTACCGTCATGCCATCAGGTGATGCAAAGCATACAAGGTTGCACATGTGGCCTCTTGAATGCTTGTCAGAAGAATCTCCTCATACTGATTGAATGTGGAAGTATGGTGTGTTGAATGAAGAATGGTGATCATGGGCACTTGAATGCTGACAATCTGGAAGCTGACATAATACTAGTTAGGTTGTGGTAGCTTTCCTGTGTGTGTATATTGTTTTCAAAGAAATTGGACTGTTTGGTCAACAAGGTGATTTATTAATGATATATGTGTACTACAAGTTGTGTATAGTGCAATACATGGTAAATGCATACATCAGGAAATCCCTAAGTGTGTGTAAAGTGGGTAGGTGACAGTTCTATACATAGATCGGAATTGTTGGACAGGTTAGGGCGGACTCCTCTATTCCTGGAATACGAGGTGGGGGCGCAGCAGTGTGGGTATTAATCCGAGCCCTTTGAAGGTGTGGATAATTATTGATATACAAATTTCAACGATAGTGACAGGCGATAATATATCACTAATTGTTACAGGGTTATATCACACTATCCCCAAGCCTATGTTTGGTGCTTGAACAGCCCAACAGGACCAATGATTGCTATTGTCTGCAGCTCCTGGGTTCATTGACCTTTGAAGTTCATTCTCTACAACCATTGCTGCCTTATAAATCTCTTTCCAACTGTATGACACTTGCAGGAGACCGTCCCAAATCTCAGTCTGTGGGCCAATCAGGTTTAGAAAGTCAGATGAAAGACCCGCACTCCAAATGTCATAAACAATAGCATCGTAAGTTGGCAATGAGGCATGCCTCTTCACATGAAGACTTGGAGTTTTGGCAGTGAGGGCAAAAAATATTCTGATGATGGGAACAGGGTCATCCCCTGCCTTTGGAATCCCAAGGTCATAAGGATCCATGGATTCAAAGAGTTTCGGTTTGGGGATTTGGGTGTAGTGAGAGTCGTTCTTGATCTGGTAAAGGATGAGTCCAAAATTATCAGTGGTCAATGTTGTGCCAGATCACAGGAAGACATTGACTGCATCAATTGAGGCATGACTATTGGCACATGGCATGCCAGCACCTCGGGTGATTAGAAGCAAAAGGCATTCCTTATCAATGGATTTGAAGTCATGGAGTTTGATGAAATGGTTGAAATGCATCAGGGAAATCATGCTGCAGGTTCCTCAATTCTGAGGCTGACGGGGACTCGCTGAAGAGATGTCTGTACACGAAGGATGCAAAGTCGAAGAATCAACATCCTGGGTGTCCATTGTTAGCTGGAGGGCCAACAGCCATATCATGAGCCAAAGTCAGCAATAACAGTGCAAGAAACTCGCCGCAATTGCCTTGATCTATGGCGAATCCCTCCCATATGGATTTGAAAGATTTCAATGGATTAAAGGGTTTCTGTGCCATGATGACATAGGCAGCTTCTGAGAGAAGTGGCTCGGAGGATGATACTGTCTCCATGCTCTCAAAGGCAGCATCAATCTTAAGGCAGACTCACATATGTCCTTCCACCTGCTTCCTCTCTGCAGTTTGAGATATGTAGGTCATCAAATTGAATTCGATAGGTAAGTGTTGAGATAGGCAAGCAAGCATCTGGTCTTGAGTGAAATCTTGTGTGCTGGGATCTGTGTTGAGGAGTTTTCTGACAGCAAACATCACAATGTCTTCTCGAACACTGCAATCCCCAGCATTGTAACATGACCTGAATCTTAAGGTGTATCTGTGTCAGCATGATTAACGTTATGAAAATGACAAATGCAATTATACTCACAAGGGGCGACCCATATAAACAATATGCTCATCAGTGGTAACATGCTCCAAATCCCAACTGCCATCCAGGGCTCCTTGCTTCACTAATGTGTCAAAGCCAAGGTCTGTGAATGGTTAGATTAAGATCACATCACCAATGATGATTCTTTTCGAAGTACAGTGACCCAAAAAAGCATTGCAATATTTGGCTGTTTTGCATTGTATGGTCTGATAAAACTCAAATAAATTATGTAAAATGCTACAAATATTTGACAACAATATAGACCTTCTTGGCTTCAAAGTTCATCAAGAAGTAAGGAATTCTATTAAGTTCTCATGGAGTTATGTCTATTTTAATTGAGAGACCTCATTGCAACAGTTTTTTGGCTGGTATATTTGGTATCAATAACTTGGGTTTTCAGTACTTGGTATGGCCTCCTTTGGCTTTAATCACAGCTTCCACCCTCCTTGGCATGCTCTCAATCAACTCCTGACACACCCTTGCATCAATTGCATTCCACTCTTCACTTATCCTTTCCCACAACTCCAAGACACCTTTGGGTGGTACTGGGTATGATCCCAACCTTCTTTTAAGATGGTGCCAGAGGTGCTCAATGGGATTGAGATCAGGAGACTGTGCTGGCCAGTCCATGACATTGGTTTCATGATCTTGAAGCCATTTCCTTGCCTTCTTGCTGGTGTGCTTTGGATCATTATCTTGTTGAAAGATGATGTCACCAGGATTTCTGTTATAAAACCTGATGCTGCCATCAAGGTCCTCATCCAAAATCCTCACATAGAGGTCAGCATCCATCCTCCCATCAATCTTGACTGCATATCCAGTCCCTTCCCACAGCATGCAACCCCATATCATCACAGAGCCTCCACCAAACTTGACAGTTCCCTGTACCAACCGGTCACTGAGGTTCTCCTTGTCCTTCTTCCATGCCCATATCCTCCCATCTGACCCAAGACGATTGATTTTAGTCTCATCAGACCATACCACCCTCTTCCAGTCCTCTACAGTCCAATCCTGGTGTGCCAGAGCAAAATCCAATTGAGCCTTCCTATGCTTGGCTGTCAAAAGTGGCTTCCTCTTCTTCACCACAGCCTTCATCCCTGCCTTCTTGAGGTGCAATCTGACTGTCTCTGATGCAAGAGGCTTGTTAATGACATTCTCAAGCCTCTTGGCCACTTGGACAGCATTTTCAGCTTGCCCAGAGGTGATAAGGTGGAGTGCATAGCAGATATTGGCTTCTGTAAGCTTGGATGGACGACCACCAGTGTCCTTCACAAGGTTAGGACAGTGCTTGGAGCGCAGTCTAGAGATGGTGGAAGCATGTACTCCAGTCCTGGCAGCAATCTGATGAGCTGAGACACCAGAGTCAAGCAGGGAGAGGATGTTGGCAGTCTGAGCAGGAGAGAGGGATCTCATAGTGATGGTGGTTCAAGTTCAACAGTTGTTTGGCCTTGTTTACACTTTTCAACAAACATTCCATGAATTTGTACATGTTTGGACCATGTCAAGATGTGACATAGTGCAATTTAATTGGTGAAGTGTGTCAGCCAAAAAACTGTTGCAATGAGACTGCTCAATTAAAATAGACATAACTCCATGATAACATAATGAAATTACTCAATTCTTGATGAACTTTGAAGCCAAGAAGGTCTATATCGTTGTCAAATATTTGTAGCATTTTACATAATTTATTCGATTTTTATCAGACCATACAATGCAAAACAGCCAAACATTGCAATGCTTTTTTGGGTCACTGTATCTTCATTGGATGATATGAACTGCAATATCTTGCCCATTGTAGACAGAAACAGAGCAAACAATGGGAAGCGATACAAAGCATGCAACACATGTCTCAGAACACTAAAGTTTGACCATGTAGTTTCTTCTCAATTGGTCAAAGCATGGGCCTCATTGAAAGCCAGAATGACAAGAGGATAGTCATCCTCTGTTTTCCCAGACACCTGGCCTGCCTTTGATGTTGCCTTATTCTTCTCCAGGGACAACAACAAATGCTGTTTCCTAGTCTTCAAGGATTTCCTAGTCTTCAAGGATTCAACGAGTTTGTGGCAGGAGGCAGTGGGGGGAAAGTTATAATCTGGGGTGTCATTTGATATTGGGGTCAATTTGTACCCTGGTCCTCTGTTGCTTCCTGGGTGAGGAACCTTGTAGGACACTTTTAGTCCACAGATACATCCCAGGAAAAGAAGACATACATCTCCTATCGTAAATTTTTCTCCTGTGATTTGAACCACCTGTTGATAAAATTGTCTCCTAAACTCATTATGCTCCTTCATTGTTTGGCCTGCCATCATACAGATTCTGAATTCACGAGCCAACTCCTCAATTCCCAACTGCAAATCAAACTCAGCCAATGTATGGTCAGTATACTGAAACAAAGCATCGATGAAACAGCAAGCCCAGCGATACGATTCGACCTCTGTGCCTTGCATGGTCAAAAAATTTCGAACCTCGTGGTCAGCAGGAGGGTAGCCTGGAAAGATGCAGTGCATGTATTATTGGTCACTGTGAATCTAACAATGATGCAAGAAAAAAAATACCAGTAGACTGTGCATCCCTGGGGTTGATTGGTATGGAAAGTGTTTTTTCCCAAGTTCATCAACTGTTCTTGACTTGCCCATACCAGACGATTGAACAACAGAACAAAAGTGCACATAAACCTTGATGCTGTTGGGATCATAGTGGTTCTGGATGTGTGTCCATAAGGCTTCTGCCGCTTGGCCATTGTATGCACATTCCCAAGAGTCCTTGGTGGCTGAGTGGCCCAGTCAGTAATGAACAGGGGGTAAATTTCAATGGGAGTACCTTCTTCCTGTTGACGAGATAGCTCAAATGTGGGGGCTATGTTGCCAATCTTTGGAATGTGTTCCACTGTGGTCATGATTAGATGCAATCTGATTATCTGATAATCCGAAATGTACATACGACACACAATCAGGTCAATCCAATTATTCCCTTTAACACCATTCTGCACACCAGCCTTCCACCCTTCCAACTCGTTTTTGTTGAAACTCTCCACAATGTCATCTGCATGGTCAGGGGACAGATTCATGATAATGCTGCCTTTCATGTTTGTGGTTGCCAATTGCTGCATGAGGCAGACCACGCTAAAGCAAAACTGGCATTAGAAAAGGCAGCACAAATCATGAAAGAGCATTATGACGCACATCGCCGGGAGGCACATGAATACAAACCTGGGGATAAAGTCTATCTCAGCACAGAAAACTTACCAGTCATTCGGGCTACCAAGAAACTAGATGGGAAGTTCGTAGGCCCTCTGGAAGTACTCGCCAAAATAGGCGAATCCTCGTATAAACTAAAAATTCCAGCCTCCTGGAAGGTGTATAATGTCTTCAATGAAGTCCTCTTGAAACCAGATAAGGAACTGGTGTTCCCAAAACAACAAGCCAAAGCGGCAGCGTGCAAGGATGTGCAAATGGTAGAAGAATTGCAGGAGGGTGAATACGAAGTTGAGGAAATTTTAGAAAGCTGAGTAAGCGGCAGAGGAGGAGCGAGGCTGGAGTACCTCGTAAAATGGAAAAATTATCCAGTGGAGGAAGCCACCTGGGAACCAGTCAAAAATGTCGTCAACGCACCCACCATAGTGAAGAAATTCCACAAGGCAAACCCTGATGCCCCCAAACTCGTTAGGAACATTCGAGATGGGATATTATACATCCAATACACAGAGATGAAGCCAAAACAGAATCCCAACACACCAAAACAACCCATCAGTGCAACAAAGCACAAAAAGAGTCGAAGAACACACTGGAAAGATCGACAAAGGTTGTTCAGATGGGAAGATGGTGGCTTCGGACCAAAATACCTAGAAAACATGGAGCGCAGATGGCGCAATTGGAAAGGGGATCGTGCAGGAATCATGGAGTTACCTGACGACACCAATGGGACGTTCTCCAGAGATCTGGAGCGTGGCAGGCGGTCTAAACCCGTGCTTAATTTCCCTCAGAAGACGGAAAAGGAGGAGCTAGCAGAAGAAAAAAGAGCTCAGGAGAAAGACATGGCGGTCCTCGCCAAGAAAATCTTGAAAAAGAAAGAGACAGTAGTAGCTGCAACAGAAAGCAGCGAGTCGGAAGAAAACTGACAGAGGAGGATCAAGGGTGCTAGGCGCCAAGAAAAACCATTGGTCAAATACAAGACCACCATTGAAGACATCGAGGACGTCGATTCTGAACAGACCGGGCTGTCACCCAATGACCAACAAGCACGCTTGGCCGCGTTTTACACTAGGATGAAGGAGGACCCAAGATATGTGGACTCCGCCATGTCAGCCTCTCGGGACGCGAGGCCTTGAAGGGGGGGTGATGTTATGAGCACACCTCATATTTTCAACTTTACAGTAATGACATCAATGACAATCATGAGGATACGGTCATGGAGAGATGGACTATATTTTTCTTATCTTTTTATCTATTTTGCTTCGCTCAAACGTCTATGAACAAGACTACTCGATGGGACTCTAGGAGGATGGCCTATGTGAACTGTGGTCCCTAATAGGAAGGAGGTTAGGTCAGCATTGGCTATGGAATAGACCGAGTGCCGACTAGGGAAACGGCCTGATGATGGGCCTACGCCATGAAAGGAATCATGAGCGGTATGGTGCCTGAGGGGCGACATGGGAATGCCAAAGAGAACCGAGTCAACGGTATGGTGTGCATGGGAATCGGCCAACAAGCTTGAACAATAGCAAGGCCGCATGTGGACAACCCAGGAGTTGGGTGTGGGAGGAACTCTCCATGAATGGTTAGATGGGCGCAGAGTTAGCTGCTGCGCATTGATCCCCAGTGAGGGACTTTAGCTGCGCGCTGTCTGCGCACAGACCAGGGGAGCGGTATATAAGGGCCGTAGTTTACAGTAGGAGACTCTTAAGTCTCTAGATAGTCTATTGTCACTAGACATAGCTCTTGAGCAAATCGTTTCATCTTTGGACTGAACAAGTCCACACTCTAAGTCATATAGGTTGTGTCTAGGGCAGTCCTGACATATACCAGGATACTGCTACCTGGTTTTAATAAAGAAACAGTTCTGGGATGAGTTCTTGTGGCCGGCCTACCCACAGTTGCAAGAAATCTGTAATTGGGACAAAAACCTTTGAGAGGAAAATGTGACTACCATTATCAGGAAGTCGTATTCCCATCCTACTACATTGCACATAGAGAAATATAACAGCAACTGTAGAGGATGGTTTCACATCAAATGTCTCAATCAAGAAGGCATGGGACACTACAAAGTTGGCGTGGGACCTTTTCAACTAATGGTGGAAATGATCACACATGCCTACCAAGCACTGCTGGGATGGAGAGAAAATTGGATGGACACCCAAACAATAGAACCACTTCTGCAAACACAACCAGCTGCCACAGTAGCAGCAAGTGAGGATGAAATTCATCGTCAAGCGGAGGAGCGACAAAGGGTGGTCACCAGTGCAGGGCAAGCCCTTGCCAGCATCATTAACAAATACCAAAAAGTAGTCAACCAGAACCTGGACCCCTTACAAAGGCAGAAATGCCTGACTATTACCAGGGAGATCCAAGAACAGTGGATGGATGGCTATGCCAGATGGAAACCTATTTTATGTTGGCAAGAGAGCCCAATCCAAAAAGGAGGATCTCCATATGTCTCTATCAGATGAAGGGTGGCAAGGGTGACAGAGCCGCAGACTGGAGTGGGGTAAAGCTCAAGGCATTCCAAGAAGCACTGCAGGAATTCCAGGACACAATTGATAATAGTGGATGGAGTCCTGAATTGGATTGGAACCAATTAAATGAAGGGGAGTCTACAGATGATAACCAAGCATGGGTACAAAGACCATTGACAAACCAGTTCCTGTTCATGGACTGGGCCAACTTCAAAAATCAAATGCATGATTTCTTCATGTCAATGGAGACCAAAGAAAAAGCTATCGAGATGTTATTAAAACTACGGCAAGGGATGATGATAGTTGAAGACTACATCATTAAATTCAACTCCCTCACCTCGTTAACTGACTGGAATGATCAAGCATTGATATCACAGTTCCAGAACAATTTAAATCCAGCCCTCAGAAGGGATTTGATCCAATATGGAGGACTTCCCGACACAGCCAGTCTTCAGCAGATACAGGCACGAGTCACCACACTCGCACGAGCTTACCAAAAGGCCAATGAAACTTATGGCTTTCCGAAAACACATCAGGAATATAGGGAACAGATCCCAAGTACCAGTGCATGCCCCCAATATCAGTATAAAGCTCTGCCTCCTTTTGCCATGAGTAGTCGAGATCCAAATGCCATGGACATCAACAAAAAGAAGGATATTAAACCCTGGTGTTATAATTGCAAAAAGGAAGGCCATTATAGTCGAAGATGTCTGAAACCCAGAGGAAGGAAGCCAATACCCGAGTGTGCAAACTGTGGGAGAAAAGGACATCCAATGGAAAGATGTTGGGAAAGAAAAAGGATTATGGCAGGAGATAAGGGAAAGCAAGTCATACAAGTAATTGACTCAGGGAAAACAACCCCAGAAGGATGTGCTAGAATTGAAGAGGTTTCGGATTTTGGAGAAAGCCAGTAGACAAATGCTCTGTCTCACTGGCTCCTAGTTCAGTTTTGCGTAATGGTGTATCAGTACCAATAGATTCCACAATTAATGTGCATGATCTACTTTACAAATGCAGTGGGAATGTACACCATATAAGAAACTTGAAAATGAGTGTAAAGCCAAAAGAATGACTAAAAACCTGGATGCCTCAGTGGGTACTAAGGTGCATATGGCAACAAAAAGAAGACATAACAATCGAATGCTTACAACAATGGGTGGATATCAAAAGGATCAAAGAAGTTGACAGAAAACTAGTCCAACAACTAAACGCAATGAATGAATCTGACACCCTCTGGAATCTAGTTCACTTAAGGGAAAAGGTGGTACAAGGGGTCGGAAAGCAGGAGTTGGACTTAAAAGGAACAATCACCACCGTGGATACCTTTCACACCATCAATACAACAATGTTGTTAGATTCTGGGTGCACTGCCTCTTGTATAAGCGAGGAGTTCGTCGAGAAACACCAGCTAAATAAAGAATGACTGCTACATCCCATACCTGTGTATAATGCAGATGGAACAAGGAATGGATCTGGAAGTGTGGAATTCTTTGTTCAATTCAAATTATGGATAGGAGGTCATGAAGAAATAATGGACTGCATGGTCACCAGACTCAGCAAAACAGATCTGTTCTTAGGACATGATTGGTTGGAGCATCATAATCCAACCATCAATTGGAAAAAGAAATCCTTAGAGTTTAACCAATGTCCTGGGACATGCTGGAAGTCATCCTCCATGCAGGAACCCGAGGATGAAATTGACATATCCTACTGTCTACATGAAGGAGATCAATTACTGGCAGTTCACATTGGAGAACCTGAACTACGTGTACGAGCATTTGCATCTACCACAACTAAGATAGCTGTGGAACAGGCAGGAAGAGAGAAAAAGCGCACACTAGAGGAGGCAGTCCCTTGACATTATTTGAAGCATCAAAAGGTGTTTGAAAAAGAAACCTTCGATGAACTACCACCCCAAAGACGATGGGACCACGCAATAGAGTTAATTCCCGTGTTATGAGCACACCTCTCATTTTCAACTTTACAGTAACGATGTTGATGACATTCATGAAGATATGAGTCTGGGGGATACGGACATATTTTTCCTTTTATTTTATCTATTTTATCTCGCTCAAACGTCTAGGAACAGAGGCTACTCAATGGGACTCAAGGAGGATGGCCTACGTTGGACTGCGGCCCCTATTAGGAAGGTGGTTAGGTCAGCATCGGTTATTGATCATACCAAGTGCCAACAGGAATATGGCCCGATGATGGGCCTACGCCATGAAGGGAATCATGAGCAGCATGGCGCCTGAGGGGTGACATGGGAATGCTGAAGAGAACCGAGTCAACAGTACGGCATGCATAGGAATTGGCCAAATGCTTGAACAAAAGCAAGGCCACATACAGACAACCCAGGAGTTGGGTGTGGGAGGAGATCTCCATAGATGGTTTAATGGGCACAGAGTTAGCTGCTGCACATTGATCCCCAGCGAGGGACTTTAGCTGCACACTGTCTGCACACAGACCAGGAGAGCAGTATATAAGGGCCATAGTTTAGCATAGGAGACTCTTAAGTCTCTAGATAGTCTATTGTCACTAGACATAGCTTCTGAGCAAACATCTTTTCTTTGGCTTAACAAGCCCCACTCTGAGTCGTATAGGTTGTGTCTAGGGCAGTCCTGACATAATCTAGAGACTTTCCATCTCTACCCCATTGTACTGTCACAGCACCAAGCACGCCACTCATAGTTGCATCTGACAATCAATGGCCTAGTTTCATTCTTTGACAGTAGTAATCCAATTATCCCGGAACTGTCGGCGACATCGACACCAACACACACACTGTCGACGGGTTATGAACAAGTAATCCTCAATACGCCCATAGGGCCTGTCTACCAACCAGTCACAGACAAGAGTATGAGTTCGCCCAAGAGCAGCATAGGCAGGAGACCACAGATGTGCTCGGGGTAACATACACTGTGATTGCAGAAGAACTCAGGGAATGAGAGAAACAACTCATTTGGTGCCACATATCAAGGCTGATATAAAGTTCCTTGCATACTCCCTGTACTAGCAACCCTACCTGATTTTGGGTTGATAACTAGGCACAAAGATAGCAAGGTGAAGTGCTGGGTGTGCCCATCTGATAGCTTCTGGATCCACGACACCGCAGACAAAATCGTCCTTGTTTCCCAAGGATCGTCATTGACAGGTGCAGAAATTTTCGACAGCCGAATGAATGGATCAAGTGTCAGTGGAGGGCCTGAACTTGATTGAAGATTGTTTTACAGGAAAAAAATCTTACACCATCACACACCACAATGAACTGCTCCTTCACATATGTTCTACCATACGCTCAGGCGACACTCTCAGAAATTGGCCAGATCTTCGAGGCAGACTGGGCCCCACATATCAAACCCGTCCTTACAAGGACACCAACTTTTATCAGGGATACTATTGTCTGCCAATATGACAACCATGTTCACCTATACTGGTGATACCACAAAGAGGAGCGGAGACGAGAGCGTGCTGAAGCACAACAACTGCTAAGGGAATGAGAAACCCAGCAGGAACAAGAGCAAAAGGAAGCCTGGGAGGCTCTCCTTATGGAACGAGTTGCCACCAAGGCAGTATTACGCGTGGAATGTGCTATGAGAAAAGCAGAAAGGGAATACCAAACCCTTATGCAATTACTGGAGGAACAGTACAAAGGGGACACCTCCAACCCCATTTGGCTCGCATTGGTCTCGTTGAAATACAACCAGTGGCTCATACTTATTAACAACAGAGATAAAGCAATCAGGCGGTACCGAGTGGTGGTGGAGTGACTTCAGTGTGCCCACCATGTTCAAGAGTTATATGAACATGAGGGCATGGTCATGACACATGAGGATTGGAATGCCTGGATGCACACCATCAACGGCAACATATGAGCCTCTTGCTATGCCAAATGGAAGCGTGAGAAAGAGGAGGAGGAATGACAAAGAGGGATCCGCTATGATCCCTTGCTCATTACAAAACCACCAGGAAGAATTCTTCCTACCACACCAGAGCAACTTCTCACCGAACCGCTTGCAAAACTCCAAATAGGACTTGACCACTTTTTGTCCGAAATAGGAGAGGACTCCTGGAACAACCATGAGGCCAGGTTGCTGGGTTGGTGCGCCAACATCAAAGTGCATTTACCCGGACCAAGGGCACAGAGTCCTATTGCTCCAAATCAATGGAGGCAGAATGGATACTGCTACATGTATCTGTTCAAAGTGGAATACTATGACAAGTTTAATTGGCCTGCCTGGCCAACACTCTATGAAATTCTCAGCTGGGAACTGGAACTCAGGGATGAAACTGTGATCTTTGCCATCCAAGACAGTATCTGACCAGGAAGATGCCACATCATAGAAGAATCTGTGGTTTGATGGGATGACATCAAATACACATGGGACAAACTAGTTGACCTCCATAAAGTTTCCCACTACACCTGGACAGTATGTTTTGGAGGCCAGTCCAAATCCAAACATCGATTGAAAAATTGTCCTCTTGCCACCACAGCGGTAAAATGAGTTGACCTCAGGTCAACAGTCACTGTAACAGAAGCAGTGAACCAGGCAGCTGGAAGATCATAGCCAGCAATAATCGAACCCAAACCGGTTGTGCAACCAGTGCGGTCATATGCAGCGGCAGCACAAGCCAGCAAGGAAAACAAAGCATGGGTCATCACACAAGGAGGTGATGCAGCACACTGGAGCGGAGGGGTACCAACAACAGCAGATTGGCTGTCTATGGAAGAGTATCCCCAAGGAGCAAACAACACTCATAAAAAACGAGAAATTGACCAATGGCAAAGGATCATCGAAAGGGAAGCATGGCTTCCTTATCCTTACCCAAAAATGTCATGGGCCAACAGCAGCTTTAATCCTGATATTCCAGGATACTGTTACCTAGTACTAATCAAAAAGGAATTCTGGGACAAGTTCATGTGGCCAGCCTACCCACAGTTACAGGAAATTTGTAACTGGGACCAGAATCTTAGGGAGGAAAACATAACCACCATTATCTGAAAATCATATTCCCACCCTACAACGTTGCATGTCGAAAAATATAATAGCAACTGTAGGGGATGGTTCCACATAGAATGTCTCAACAGGGGAGGCATGGGTCACTACAAAGTCGGTGCAGGGCCTTTTCGGCTAATGGTAGAAATGGTTACACATGCCTACCAAGCTGTGATGGGGTGGAGAAATCACTGGATGGACACTGAAACAATAGAGCCACTCACACAAACACAACCAGCTGCAGCAGTCGCAGCAAGAGAAGACGAGATTCATCATCAGGCGGAAGAAAGACAGCGAGCTATCACCAGTGCAGGACAAGCTCTGGCCACCATCATCACCAAATACCAGCGAAGTAGTCATCCTGAACCAGGACCTCTTACAAAGGCAGAAATGCCTGACTACTATCAGGGGGACCTGAGAACTGTGGATGGCTGGTTACACCAGATGGAGACGTACTTCATGCTGGCACGAGAACCTGATGACAAAAGAAGGATTTCTATCTGTCTTTACCGAATGAAGGGTGGAAAAGGAGACCAAGCAGCAGACTGGAGTGGGGTTAAGTTAAAAGCCTTTCAGGAAGCCCTGCAGGAATTCAAAGATAAAATCGACAATAGTGGTTGGAATCCTGAATTAAACTGGGCACAATTAAACGAAGGAGAATCCACGGATGACAATCGAGCTTGGGTGCAGCGACCATTGAACAATCAGTTCCCATTTACAGATTGGACTGATTTTAAACACCAAATGCATGACTTTTTCATGTCAATGGAAACCAAGGAAAAGGCAATCAAGGCATTATTAAAGTTACAACAAGGGACAATGATAGTTGAAGACTACATTATAAAATTCAATTCCCTCACCTCGTTGACCGACTGGAATGATCAAGCTCTGATCTCCCAGTTTAGGAACCATCTCAACCCAAGCCTCAGAAGGGATTTAATTCAATATGGAGGACTCCCCAACGATGCCAGTCTCCAACAAATCCAGACACGGGTCACGGTGCTCGCAAGGGCTTATCGGAAAGCCAATGAAACTTATGGCTTCCCGAAAACATGACAAGAATATCGAGAACAAACTCCAAATACCAGCAGACGCCCCCAATATCAGTATAAAGCTCCAGCTCCCTTTGCATCCAGTAGTCGAGATCTTAATGCCATGGATGTTGACAGAAAACCATCCAGTAAATACTGGTGTTACAACTGCGAGAAAGAAGGACACAGCAGTAGGAGATGCCCACAACCATGAAGGAACAAACCAATACCTGAGTGCACAAACTGTGGAAAGAAGGGACACCTGGTGGAAAGGTGTTGGGAAAGAAAAAGGATTACACAAGGGGAGAAAGGAAAAAGGGTTGTACAAGCAATAGATTCAGGGGAAATGACCCCAGAAGGATGTGCCAGGATTGAGGAAGTCTTGGATTTTGGTGAAAGCCAGTAGACAAGCACTCTGTCTCACTGGCTCCTAGCTCTAGTTCTCTTAGTGATGTACTAGTACCTATAGATTCCCAAATTGACATGCATGATTTACTTTATGAATGCAGAGGGAACGTACATTGCATAAGGAACTTAGAAATGAGCGTGAAACCTGAAAAACAATTAAAAACTTGGATGCCTCAATGGGTATTAAGGCATATTTGGCAACAACCACAAGAGACAGCCATCAAATGTCTACAACAATGGGTAGATGACAAACAAATTAAAGAAGTAGATGAAAAACTAGTCCAACAGTTAAGTACTATGCCAGAATCCGAAGCTCTTTGGAACCTAGTACACTTACGAGAAAAAGTAGTACAAGGAGTAGGAAAACAAGAGCTGGACTTGAAAGGAACACTCACTACTATGGACACCTTTCAGTCCACCAACATAACCATGCTATTGGATTCTGGATGCACTGCTTCATGTATAAGTGAAGAGTTTGTGGAAAAACACTGGATGAATAAGAAGCAACTGGTACAACCAATACCCATATATAATGCAGACAGGACAAGAAACAGGTCAGGGAGCGTGGAGTTCTTTGTCCAATTCAAACTATGAATAGGAACACACAAGGAAATAATGGACTGTGCGGTCGCTAGGCTCAGTAAAACAGATCTCTTGGGACACGATTGGTTGGAACACCACAATCCAACCATCAATTGGAAGAAAAAATCCTTGGAATTCAAGCGGTGTCCAGGAACCTGCTGGAAGCCATCCTCAGTACAGGAACAAGAGGATGAAATAGGCATGTCATACTGTCTACATGAAGGAGATCGCTGACTAGCCATTCACATCAGAGAGCCCGAGTTACGTATACGAGCCTTCACCTCGACTGCCACAAAAATAGCTGTGGAACAGGTGGGAAAGGAAAAGAAATGCACCCTTGAAGAAGCAGTTCCTCGCCACTATCTAGGACATCAAAAGGTTTTTGAAAAAGAAACCTTCAACGAGCTACCACCACACCGGCATTGGGATCATGCAATTGAATTAATCCCTGGATCAACCCTGGTGGACTGCAAAATCTACCCTCTAAATCAAAACGAGCAACAGCAACTTGACGAATTCCTGAAAGAAAACTTGGACTCAGGACAAATCCAAGCCAGCAAATCTCCCATGGCTTCACCTTTCTTTTTTGTAAAAAAGAAGGATGGCAAACTTAGACCTGTTCAGGATTATCGAAAGCTGAACGAAATGACAGTTAAAAACTGATACCCCTTACCACTGATTGGAGAATTGGTTGATCAGCTATCACAAGCCAAGGTCTTCTCAAAAATGGATATACATTGGGGATACAACAACATATGAATTAAAGAAGGGGACGAATGGAAAGCTGCTTTCAGGACCAACAGAGGGCTTTTTGAGCTGCTCGTTATGTTTTTCGGTCTTACCAACTCACCAGCCACTTTCCAGACCATGATGAACGACATATTCCAAGTCAAAATAGCAGAAGGATGGGTTGTCATCTACATGGATGACATCCTGGTGTTCTCAAAGAATCAGGAAGAACATACAAAACACATCAATCACATCCTGGAGAAGCTGGAGAAACATAAGTTATCTCTTAAACCCGAAAAGTGCTTCTTTGATAAAAGTGAAATCGATTTCTTGGGAGTCATCATTGGAAAGGATATGGTATGCATGGACCCAGCTAAGGTCAAAGCAGTATCCGAATGGCCTAAACCAAAATGCAAGAAGGAAGTCCAACAGTTTTTGGGTTTCGTCAACTTCTACCAACAATTTGTGCAAGATTTTGCCAAATTGGCCAAACCATTGACACAACTCACAGGAAAGGAGGAATGGTTATGGATGCAACTACAGGATGAAGCCTTCAACAAGCTTAAGAAAACCATTGCAGAAGAAGTGGTATTACGAATCCCCAATGAGGATGGACAGTTCTGAGTGGAGGTAGATGCCTCAGATTTTGCTATTGGAGGGATTCTGTCTCAACAACAAGATGATGGGTTGTGGAAACCAGTAGCCTTTATTTCAAAATCCTTAAATGACGCCAAGCGCAATTATGAAATATACGACAAAGAAATGCTTGCAGTAATGCATGCCTTCTACGAATGGGCACATTACCTTAAAGGAGCCAAGCAAACAATTGAAGTTCTGACCGATCATCAAAACTTGACGTATTTCCGAAAAGCACAGAATCTAAATAGACGTCAGGCAAGATGGGTCATGGACTTACAGGACTATAACTTTGTAATCAAACATTGAAGTGGCAAGTCCAACACCAAAGCTGACTTACTATCTCAAAGGACAGGACACAATAAAGGGGAAAATGATAACAAAGGAGTAATCTTGCTCAAGGAACATCTCTTCATTAGAGTTTTCGATGATAATAGGGTGCTGGATGACATTATGAAAGACATAAGGGATATACCCTGCCGACAATGGGAAACACAAGTAGTAAAGGGATTAGAAATCACTGGTGGAGAATACAAATTAGAAAAAGGATTAGTAACATGGCAGGGGTGTGTGTATGTGCCAGCAGTAACGGTGCTTCGAGAAGATATCATCACCATACATCATTCCTGGGGGCATTCAGGCATCGCTAAAATGCTAGAATCACTCACCTGCAACTTTTGGTGGCCTAATATGCAAAGAGACATCAAGCACTACATTCCTGGCTGTGAAACATGCCAGAAAGCAAAGCCAGACAGGAAGGCACGAGCAGCACCTCTAGGACCCAATGAAGTACCAACAGAACCTTGGGAAATCATATCCATCAACTTCATAGGACCATTGCCGGAATCAAAAGGCAACAACATGCTTCTAATTATCATAGACCAATTCACAAAGAAATCCTACTTCATACCAACAAGCTCTGAAATTACCTCACAAGGGACAGCAGTCTTATTCCGAGATAACATGTTTCAAGAACATGGACTTCCTTGGAAAGTCATTAGCGACAGGGGCCCTCAGTTTGTCTCAAAGTTCATGGATGATTTATATGGGATGTTGGGGATCAAGGCCAACCAATCAACAGCCTATCACCCTCAAACGGATGGACAAATGGAGCGGGTTAATCAGGAACTGAAGGAGTTCCTAACAATCTTCGTCAATAACCGACAAGACAATTGGTTGGATTGGTTATCAGTGGCTCAGTTCTGCCACAATGACAGAGTTCACTCCACTACAGGTTTTACACCTTTCTATATGAATTATGGAAGACATCTGAACAAAGGCCTCGATCCTACATATGCACCCAAAGCAGTTGCAATTGAACAGCTAGCAAGGGAACTAGAAGATGTCCACAAAATGGCAAAATGGCATTGGAAAAAGCAGCGCAGATCATGAAGGAGCACTACAATATGCATCATCAAAAAGCACATGAGTACAAACCTGGCGACAAGGTTTATCTTAGCACAGAGAACTTACCAGTCATCAGAGCAACTGTCAGGACTGCCCTAGACACAACCTATACGACTCAGAGTGTGACTTGTTAGGTCTGAAATGATTCTGATTGCTCTGTAGCTATGTCTAGTGACAATAGACTATCTAGAGACTTAAGGTCTCCTATGCTAAACTATGGCCCTTATAAAGCCCTTCCCTGGTCTGTGCGCAGACAGTGCGCAGCACAAGTCCCTCATAATAAGGCGACTCGGCGCAGCAGCTATCCTGCGCCCATATGACCATACCTGGTCCAATCTCCCCATATACGGCTGCAACTTATTGTGTTGCGCATTTAACCGTTCTTGTAATCCTCTATACCGATCGGTCGGTACTTCAAGGTATTCCCACTTGCCCCTCAGGTGCCGTTCCGCTCATGTATCCTTCTGTAGCGTAGGCCCATCATTGGGCCACCTCCTAAGTCGGCACTCGGTCTATCTCCATAGCCGATGCTGACCTAACCACCTTCCATATAAGGGCCGCAATATTTGCATAGGGTTCCCATCCTAGTGGCGTCTCGTCCAGCCCTTGTATCCTAACGTTTGAGTGAAGTAAAATAGATAAAAAGAAAAGAAAAATATCTCCGGACTCCTCATGACTGTATCTTCGTGATTGTCATTGATGTCGTTACTGTAAGGTTTCAAATATGAGGTGTGCTCATAACATCACCCCCCCCTCAAGGCCTCGCATCCCGAGAGGCTGACATGGCGGAGTCCACATATCTTGGATCCTCCTTCATGCGTGCATAAAATGCATCCAAGCGCGCTCATTGTTTGTCGGGCAACAGCCCAGTTTGTTCTGAGTCAACATCCTCGACGTCTTCTATAGTGGTCATCTGTTTGACCAATGGTTTCTGTTGGCACCTAGCGCCATTAATCCTCCTCTGTTGGTCGTCTTCCGACTTGCTGCTTTCCTTTGCAGCCATTGCAGTCTCCTTTTTCAAGATTTTCTTGGCAAGTACTGCCATGTCTTTCTCCTGAGCTCTTTTTTCCTCCTCTAGCTCCTCCTGCTCTGTCTTCTGAGGGAAATTAAGCACTGGGTTTAAACCACCCGCCGCGCTCCAGATCTCTGGAGAACATCCCATCAGTGTCGTCTGGCAATTCCATTATTGCCGCACGGTCGCCTTTCCAGTTGTGCCATCTGCGCTCCATGTTTTCCAGATATTTTGGCCCAAAACGACCATCTTCCCATCCGAACAGCCTTTGCTGATCTTTCCAATGAGTCCCCCAACTCTTTCCATGCCTTGTTGCACTAATGGGTTGTTTGGGTGCTTTAGGATTTTGTTTTGGCTTCGTCTTGGTGTATTGGATGTACAATATCCCATCTCAGATGTTCCTGACGAGTTTGGGAGCATCGGGGTTCGCCTTATGAAATTTTTTGACTATGGCAGGTGCATTGACAACATTTTTGACCAGTTCCCAGGTAGCTTCCTCCACTGGATAGTTTTTCCATTTTACGAGGTATTCCAGCCTCGCTCTTCCCTTGCCACTTACTCGACTTTCGAGGATTTCTTCAACCTCGTACTCATCCTCCTGGGATTCTTCTACCATTTGCACATCCTTGTGCGTTGCAGCCTTTGCTTATTGTTTTGGGAAAACTGGTTCCCTGTATGGCTTCAACAGGACTTTGTTGAAGACGTTGTAGACCTTCCATGAGGCCGGGATTTTTAATTTATACGAGGATTCGCCTACTTTGGCGAGTACTTCTAGTGGACCGATGAACTTCCTGTCCAGCTTTTTTGTTGCCCAGATAATTGGCAAGTTCTTGGTGCTACAATAAACTTTGTCGCCAGGTTTGTATTCAATTGCCTGGCGTCGATGGGTATCATAGTGCTGCTTCATGACCTGCACTGCTTTCTCCAAAGCTTTCTTTGCTGTTTCATGCACTGTTTTCAATTCTGCAGCCAATTGTTCCACTGCTACTGCTTTCAGGGCGTAAGTTGGGTCTAATCCTTTATTCGGGTGCCGTCCGTAATTCATGTAGAAGGGGGTGAATCCTGTAGTGGAGTGTACGCGATCATTGTGGCAGAATTGGGCCACCGACAACCAATCTGACCAGTTGTCCTGTTGGTTATTTACAAAGATTGTTAGGAACTCTTTCAGTTCCTGGTTGACTCGTTCTGTTTGTCCATCCGTCTGGGGATGGTAGGCCGTTGATTGGTTGGCTTTGATTCCCAACATTCCATACAGGTCATCCATAAACTTTGAGGCGAATTGAGGTCCTCAATTGCTGATTACTTTTCTGGGGAGTCCATGCTCCCTAAAGACATTGTCACGGAACAGCACGGCTGTTCCTTGTGAGGTGATTTCAGATACTGTGGGTATGAAATAGGTTTCTTTGTAAATCTATCTACGATGACCAGAACCATGTTGTTTCCTTTGGATTCTGGTAATGGTCCAACAAAATCGACTGAGATGATCTCCCAAGGCTCTGTGGGCACTTCGTTGGGTTGTAAGGGCGCTGCTCTGGTGGTCCTGTCTGGCTTTGCTTTTGACAGGTTTCGCAACCTGGAATGTATCGTTCGATATCCTTTCTCATGTTAGGCCACCAGAAATTCCTGGTGAGCGATTCCAGTGTTTTAGCTACTCCCGAATGTCCCCACAAGTGATGTATAGCTATTATATCTTCTCGTAGAGCTGATACTGCAGGTACATATATGCATCCTTGCCAGGTTACCAATCCTTTGTCAAGTTTGTATTTTCCTCCGGCGACTTCTAGCCCTTTTATTACTTGGGTTTCCCATTGACGGCGAGGAACATCTTTAATATCTTTGATGATGTCCTCTATTGCCCTATCATCGTCGAATACCCTGATGAAGAGGTGTTCTTTAAGTAGGATGACCCCTTCATTATCGTTTTCCCCTCGATCGTGTCCGGCTCGCCTGGATAGTAAGTCGGCTTTAGTATTGGATTTCCCACTTCGATGTTTGATCACGAAATTGTAATCCTGTAAATCTGTAACCCATCTTGCTTGACGTCGATTTAGGTTCTGTGCTTTTCTGAAATATGTGAGGTTCTGATGATCTGTTAGAACCTTGATTGTCTGTTTAGCTCCCTTGAGGTAATGTGCCCATTCATAGAAGGCATGCATTACCGCAAGCATTTCTTTGTCGTATATTTCATAATTCTGCTCCGTGTCATTCAAAGACTTTGAGATAAAGGCTACCAGTTTCCACAATCCGTCTTCTCGTTGTTGCGATAATATTCCTCCAATGGCAAAGTCTGAGGCATCCACCTCTACTCGGAATTGCCCTTCCTCATTGGGGATTCAGAGTACAACTTCTTCTGCTATAGTTTTCTTAAGCTTGTCAAAAGCTTCGTCTTGTAACTGTGTCCACAGCCATTCTTCCTTCCCAGTGAGCTGTGTCAACGGCTTTGCCACTTTTGCGAAATCTTGCACAAATCTTCTATAAAAGTTGACGAAGCCCAAGAACTGCTGGACTTCTTTCTTGCATTTTGGCTTAGGCCAATCAGATACAGCCTTAACTTTGGCTGGATCCATACAAACTGTGTCTTTTCCAATAATGACTCTGAGGAAATCGATTTCACTTTTATCAAAGAAGCATTTCTCAGGTTTGAGCGAAAGTTTATGCTTTTCTAATTTCTTCAGTATTTGATTCACATGTCTTGTGTGTTCTTCTTGATTTTTTGAGAACACCAGGATGTCGTCCATATAGATGACCATCCATCCTTCCATGATCTCGACTCGGAATATGTCATTCATCATGGTCTGGAAGGTAGTGGGTGAATTGGTGAGGCTGAAGAACATGACAAGTGGTTCGAATAGTCCTCTATTGGTTCTGAAAGCGGCTTTCCATTTGTCTCCCTCTTTAATTCGTACGTTGTTGTAACCCCAACGTATATCCATTTTTGAGAAAACTTTTGCTTGAGACAGCTGGTCTACTAGTTCTCCTATAAGTGGTAGGGGATATCAGTTTTTGACCGTCATTTCATTTAATTTTCTGTAGTCCTGTACAGGTCTCAGTTTTCTGTCCTTCTTCTTTACAAAGAAGAAAGGTGATGCCATTGGCAATTTACTAGGTTGGATTTGTCCAGAATCCAGGTTCTCCTTCAAGAATTCATCTAACTGTTGTTGCTTGTCTCAATTTAGGGGATAGATTTTGCAGTACACTGGAGTGGATCCTGGGATTAGTTCTATTGCATGATCCCAACGCCACCTTGGTGGAAGTTCATCGAAAGTTTCTTTTTCAAATACCTTTCGATATTTTAGATAGTGGTGAGGGACTGCTTCCTCTAGTGTACACTTTTTCTCCCTTTCTGCCTGTTCTGCAGCTATCTTGGTAGCGGTTGAGGCGAAAGCTCATACTTGTAACTCAGGTTTCCCAATATGAACAGCTAACAGACATTCTCCTTCTTGCAAATGGTAAGACACCTCTATTTCATCTTCAGGTTCTTGTACTGAAGATGGTTTCCAACATGTACCCGGACACCGGTTGAATTCTAAGGACTTCTTTTTCCAGTTGATGGTTGGATTGTGGTGCTCCAACCAGTCATGCCCTAGAAATAGGTCTGTCTTGCTGAGCGTAGCTACAGCACAGTCCATTATTTCTTCATGGGATCCTATTTTTAGTTTGAACTGGACAAAATATTCCACGCTTCCAGATCCGTTTCTGGTTCCATCTGCATTATACACTGGAATAGGACGTAATAGTTTCTTCTTGTTCATCCGGTGTTTTGCAACGAATTCCTCACTTATGCACGAGGTGGTGCATCCAGAGTCCAGTAACATGGTTATGTTGGTGGACTGAAACATGTCCATGGTGGTGAGCATTCCTTTTAAGTCTAATTCCTGTTTGCCGATCCCTTGTACCACTTTTTCTCTTAAGTGGACCAGGTTCCAAAGGGCGTCAGTTTCTGACAATGCGTTTAATTGTTGGACTAATTGTCTGTCTACTTCTTTAATTCTTTTGTCGTCTACCCATTGCCGTAGACATTCAATGGCTGTTTGTTCATCCTGTTGCCATATACGCCTTAATACCCATGGAGGCGTCCATGTTTTGAGTCGTTTCTCGGGTTTTACGCTCATTTCTAGGTTCCTTATGTGATGTACATTCCCTTTGCATTCATAGAGTAAAGCATGCATATTAATTTGGGAATCTACTGGTACTGGTACATCACTAAGAGAACTTGAACTAGAGGCCAGTGAGACAGAGCATTTGTCTACTGGCTTTTGCCAAAATCCGAGACTTCCTCAATCCTGGCACATCCTTCTGGGGTCGTTTCCCCTGAGCTGCCGCTGCGTTTAATCGCGCTGGTTGCTCGTATGATTTGTTTGCCTTTTTCTCTGGCTGTGATCCTTTTCCTTTCCCAACATCTTTCCATTGGGTGTCCCTTTCTGCCACAATTGGCACATTCAGGTATCAGTTTATTTTGTCTAGGTTGTGGACATCTCCAACTGGTGTGTCCCTCTTTCCCACAGTTATAGCACCAGTTTTTGTTGCATGGTTTTCTGTCAATGTCCATAGCATTTGGATCTCGACTGCTGGTCGCAAATGGTGCGGGTGCTTTATATTGATATTGGGGACGAGGGTTTGTACTTGGAGTTTGCTCTTGATATTCTTGTCGTGCTTTTGGGAAGCCATAAGTTTCATTGGCTTTTCTATATGCTCGTGCAAGCACAGTCACTTGTGCTTGGATTTGCTGAAGTGTAGCATTATCCGGAAGTCCTCCATATTGAATCAAATCCCTTCCAAGGGCTGGATTAAGGTTGTTTTGAAACTGGGAAGTTAATGCCTGATCATTCCAATCGGTTAATGATGTAAGGGAGTTAAATTTGATGATGTAGTCTTCTACTATCATTGTCCCTTGTTGTAGTTTGAGCAGGGCTTCAATTGCTTTCTCCTTTGTCTCAGTAGACATGAAGAAGTCATGCATTTGGTTTTTAAAATCCACCCAGTCTGTGAATGGGAATTGGTTGTGTAGTGGATGTTGTACCCATGCTCTGTCATCATCTGTGTATTCTCCGGCATTTAATTGTGTCCAATCGAGATTAGGACTCCATCCACTGTTATCAATTTTGTCTTGGAACTCTTGTAAGGCTTCCTGGAAGGCTTTGAGTTTTACCCCGCTCCAGTCTGCAGCTTGGTTGCCCTTGCCCCCCTTCATCCAATAGAGACAGATTGAAATCTTTCTTTTGTCGTTGGTCTCTCTGGCCAGCATGAAATATGTCTCCATCTGGCGTAACCATCCATCTACTGTTCTTGGGTCACCTTGGTAGTAGTCTGGCATTTCTGCTTTTGTAAGAGGTCCTAGTTCAGGATGACTACTCCTTTGGTGTTCATTGATGATGGTGACTAGGGCTTGTCCTGCACTGGTAATTGCTTGTTGCCTTGCTTCCACTTGGTGATTGATTTCATTGTCTCTGGCAGCATATGCTTTGGCAGATGCAGTTTGTGGAAGTGGTTCTATGGTTTGGGTATCCATCCAGTTTTCCCTCCATCCAAGTACTGCTTGGTATGCACTGACAATCATGTCTGTAGTGAGCCGAAAGACTCCTACTCAGTGTGATCCGTAGCCTTGCCACATCATGGCTTTCATCCATGGCCAACCACCAGGTTCTCCTGACACATGGACACAGTGCCACATACGGTTGCATCCTTTGGTACGTCTCCAGTATATGGGTCAGTCCTCAGTCCATGAGTTCCGGATCCCATCCATATATTTCTCTGATGGTCGGGTATGCTGGCCATTTGTATGCATTCCAATATTCCCGTTTGACTAACCAGAGGTAACAGTATCCTGGGTGTTTTGGGTGTAACTTGTTTTGTTGCTGCTCGGTTAGTCCCGGATGACCAGTTCGTAGACAAGGGTCTATTTCTACCAGAGCTGCCACTGCATCTGATTGCGCTGGTTGCTCTGGTGCTCCTAAATCACTCTCCTCCCCTAGGCTGACGATTTCGCCTATTTCAGGGTTTTCTATTTGTTCTGCTCCTACACGGAGCGTTCAGTGGCCACTGGTGAGTAATCTTTCCACCATGTCCCATCCATTTGTGTCAGCCATTTCTAGGCCTACATGTACGACATCTTGTCGTTCAGTGGCAGTCCACCTGGTTCTAATTCCTTCTTCGTGGAATTGCTTCTCCATCTGCCAGATAGCTTCAATGGTTGGATATGCGGGCCATTCATATTTGTTCCAGTACTCTGGCTTGATAAGGCAGAGGTAACAGAATCCTGGAACTGTGGGTGCGAGTTGTTCGGGAATGGGGCCCATGCGAACTGTCCACCAGAAGCCTGGCAAGATATTTCCGTTTAACGCATGCATTAATGCGTTCCAGTCTGCATGTTCCATTGTCATGCCTTCATGTTCATACAGTTCTTTTGTGTGGTGTTTGTATTGTATCGTGTGTGGTGCCATTCCATAGTTTTGGATGGCCTTTTCTCCATCAATGATTGTCATGATCCATTGATTATATTCTGACGCCATGAGCACCTTCCATATAGGACTGGATGCATCCCCTTTGAATGATTCATTCAGTAAGTTGGTCAGGGTTAAGTATTCCCTGTGTGCTCTTTCGAGGGCTTGCTTTGCCCGTAATACGGCTCGGTTTTCTGCCCGCTGTTCCAGTAAGGCATTCCATGCCTCTTCCTGGATCCTCGTCTCCTCGGCCTCGCGTTGCCGGATGAGTTGTTGTGCATATGCATGTTTTTCTTTCTTTTGTTCCTTCAAGAACGTCCACCACAATCATATGTGGTTATCGTATTGGCGGTAAATGATTTCATTGGTTATTTCTTTTGGTTCTGTTGGAACCCTATCGTGATCGGTTACCCAGTCTGCTTCGAAGATGCATCCAATCTCCGAAAGTGTCGCTTGGGCGTGAGGTAATATGTATTTGAAAGTGCAATTCATTGTGACGAGGGATGGTGTAGGATTTTCCTGTAAAAGAATCTTCAAACTATTTCAGGCCCTCCACTGACAATAGTTCTGTTCGAATCAGCCGTCGATTAATCCGCGCCTGTCGATGACACTCCTTGGAAACAAGGAGGATAGTGTCTGCAGTGTCGTGGGTCCGCAAGCTCTCTATTGGGTGCACCCGGCAATTTGCCTCACTATCTTTGTGCCTAGTTATCAACCTGAAATCAGGTAGGGTTGCTAGTACAGGGAGTGTGTGAGGAACTTGGGTTCAGCCTTGATATGCAACACCAATAAATTTGTTTTGCTCGTTCCTGAGCTCTTTGGCAATAACAGTATACTAAACCCACGGTGCGTCTATGGTCTCCTGCCTACGCTTCACCCCAGCAAACTAGTATTCTCGTCCGTTACTGTGTGTAGCCACCCAAGTTTGGGTTTGTTGCCAGGCCCCTGTGGGCGTATTGAGGACACTTAAACAGTGCCCGTTGACAGTGGTCTGTCGAAGTCGAAGTCGCCAATGGTTCCAGGATAATCAGATTACAACCGTCAAAGTAAGTCGTGGTCAACGAGAGGTCCCAGGACTCTAGCGGGTTACAACCTCCCAAAAGATGAAACTAGGCCGCTGATTGTCCTTCACAACGATGAGCAGCGTGCTCGGTGCTAGACAGGGTCAACGGGGTAGAGATGGAAAGTCTCTAGATTATGTCAGGACTGCCCTAGACACAACCTATACGACTCAGAGTGTGACTTGTTAGGTCTGAAACGATTCTGATTGCTCTGTAGCTATGTCTAGTGACAATAGACTATCTAGAGACTTAAGGTCTCCTATGCTAAACTACAGCCCTTATAAAGCCCTTCCCTGGTCTGTGTGCAGACAGCGCGCAGCACAAGTCCCTCATAATAAGGTGACTCGGCGCAGCAGCTATCCTGCGCCCATATGACCATACCTGGTCCAATCTCCCCATATACGGCTGCAACTTATTGTGTTGTGCATTTAACCGTTCTTGTAATCCTCTATACCGATCGGTCGGTACTTCAAGGTATTCCCACTTGCCCCTCAGGTGCCGTTCCACTCATGTATCCTTCTGTAGCATAGGCCCATCATCGGGCCACCTCCTAAGTCGGCACTCGGTCTATCTCCATAGCCGATGCTGACCTAACCACCTTCCATATAAGGGCTGCAATATTCGCATAGGGTTCCCATCCTAGTGGTGTCTCGTCCAGCCCTTGTATCCTAATGTTTGAGTGAAGTAAAATAGATAAAAAGAAAAGAAAAATATCTCCGGACTCCTCATGACTGTATCTTCGTGATTGTCATTGATGTCATTACTGTAAGGTTTCAAATATGAGATGTGCTCATAACAGCAACAAAGAAGCTTGATGGCAAGTTTGTTGGCCCTCTGGAAGTACTCGCCAAAGTAGGCGAATCATCCTATAAACTCAAAGTCCCCGCCTCTTGGAAGGTGTATAATGTCTTCAATGAAGTCTTATTGAAGCCCTACAGGGAACTGGCATTTCCTAGACAACAAGCAAAGGCAGTGGCACGCAAAGACGCACAGATGATAGAAGAGTCCTGAGACAATGAATACGAAGTGGAAGAGATTCTAGAAAGCTGTATAAGTGGAAGAGGCAGGGTGAGGCTGGAATACCTCATCAAATGGAAAAACTATCCAGTGGAAGAATCCACCTGGGAACCAATACAAAATGTTGTCAACACACCAGCAAAAGTCAAAAAGTTCCATAAAGAAAACCCTGATGCACCCAAGCTCATCAGAAACCTTCAAGATGGGAAAAGATACATCCAATACACCACAACAAAGCCCCAACAGACCACCATTGCGCCAAAGCACAAACAGAGTCAGGGAACTCATTGGAAGGATAGGCAAAGGCTATTTGGATGGGAAGATTGTTATGAGCACACCTCTCATTTTCACAAACCATTTCAAACCATTACAGTAACAACACAATGACGGTCACGAAGATATGCACTAAGAGACAACACTGTCAATAGAAGACAGGAAGACATGGGCTTGCAGAGTCAGACTATATTTTTCTTTTCTTTTTTATCTATTTTACTTTACTCAAACGATAGGATACAAGGGCTAGATGAGATGCCACTAGGATGGGAACCCTGTGCGAACATTACGGCCCTTATATGGAAGGAGGTTGGGTAAGCATCGGCTATGGAGACAGACCGAGTGCCGACTTAGGAGGCAGCCTGATGATGGGCCTATGCTACAGAAGGATACATGAGCAGCATGGCACCTGAGGGACAGGATGGGAATATCTTGAAGTACCAAGCGATCGGTACAGAGGTTGACGAGAATGGCAAGAGGTGCAACACAATAAGTTGCAGCCATATATGGGGAGATTGGGCCAGGTATGGTCATATGGGCGCAGGATGGCTGCTGTGCCGAGTCGCCTTATTGTGAGGGACTTGTGCTATGCACTGTCTGCGCACAGACTGGGGAAGGGCTTTATAAGGGCCATAGTTAAGCATAGGAGACCTTAAGTCTCTAGATAGTTTCTGTCACCTAGACATTACTATAGAGCAATACGATTCATCTTTGACCTAACAAGTCAACACTCTTTGGGAGTTATAAGGGTTATGTTTAGGGACCTCCTAACATAATCTAGAGACTTTCCATATCTACCCCGTCGAGAGGCTTATAGCACCGAGCAGCTTTGCTTGTAGTTGCACACAGCGTCGACAGCCTAGTTTCACTTTGATGGTTGTAATCCGATTATCCCAGAACCATTGGCAACATCAACTTCAACAGACCACTGTCAACGGGCACTGTTTAAGTGTCCTCAATACACCCACAGGGGCCTGGCAACAAACCCAGCTTTGGGTAGGCTATACACATTTACGGAAGAGAGTACTGGTTCGCTGGGAGAGCGTAGGCAGGAGTCCACAGACGCGCCCCAGGTACTGTACACCATATTTGCGGAAGAGTTCACGGAATGAACAAAATAATTTAATTTGAGTTGTGTATCAAGGCTGATACAAAGTCCCTTCATACCCTCTGTACAAGCAACCCTACCTGATTTCGGGTTGATAACTTGGCACAAGGACATTAGGGCGAATTGCCGGGCACACTCATTTTGATAGTTTGCAGACCCACGACACTGCAGACATTATCTCTCTTGTTTCCCAAGAGACGTCACCGGCAGGCGCGGATTCTGAATTGGATAAGCCGATTGAATGGACCAATTGTCAGTGGAGGGCCTGAAGTTGGTTGAAGATTTTAATTTACAGGAAAAACCTACGTCGAGAGCATGTTCTGCTCATTTCAATACATACTACCTCACGCCCAGGTGACACTTTCGGAGATTGGATGCATCTTTGAAGCAGACTGGGTTACCGATTACGATAGGGTCCCATCTGGACCAAAAGAAATAACTGGCGACATTATCTACCACTGTTATGATAACCACATACAATTGTGGTGGGCGTTCTTAAAAGAACGAAAACAAGAAAGACATGTGCTTGCACAAACCATTATCTGGCAACGAGAAGCCGAAGAGACACGAATCCAGGAAGAGGCATGGAATGCCTTACTGGAACAACAGGCAGCAAATCGAGCTGCATTACGGGCAAAATGAGCCCTCGAAAGAGCAACCAGGGAATACTTGACCCTGACGAATTTACTAAACGACTCATTCAAAGGGGACGCATCCAGTCCTATATGGAAGGCGCTCATGGTGTCTGAATACAATCAATGGATCATGGTGATCATTGATGGAGAGAAGGCCATTCGAAACTATGGAGTGGCACCACACACTATACACTATGAACGCAATACAAAAGAATTGTATGAGCACAAAGGCATGACAATGGAACATGCCAACTGGAACGCATTAATGCATGCGTTAAACAGAAATATAGGCAGCAATATAAGCCTAGAGAATGATATGGAGAAACAAGAACAACCAGTGTGCTCAGACGCAGCGGCAGTTTTAGAAACTCCCTCCAGACCATGCAGTAAAGGGCCAAACTATGGATGCCCAACAACAAATGAATGGGGACGAAACAATCTAAGTCCCCGATTAGCAGGCTACTGTTACCTTTGGTTGATAAAGGAATGGTATTGGAACAAATATTGCTGGCCGGCATACCTGACCATCCAAGAAGTTAACGAATGGGATGTGGAACTAAGAAATAAGTTCCAACCCATCTATTGGAGAAAGACAAGAGGAGGCCATAATCTATGGCATCTTGTTCGAGTATCCGGAGGATCCCTTGGTTGGGAATGGATTAGGCAAATGATAAAAGATGGGCATGGATTGCATCGTCTCGGAGCCTTTCAGTTCACAGAAGCAATGGCTGCACGATTAAACCAGGCATTAGGAGGGTGGAGCCAACACTGGGGAAACAGCAGAACTTTGCAATGCAGATCTCCACATAGGTCACCTACACAGATTGCCCGACGAAATAATGAAATCTTTCAACAAGTCGAAAACTGACAGAGGGTCATTGAGGATTTCGGAGAAACAATTGTCGATATCATTAATGCATACCAGCAGTCAATACAAACAAACCCCAGTCCCCTCACAAAGGCAGAGATGCCTGATTTTTATCAAGGAGATCCACAACTGGTGGACCATTGGTTGTGTCAAATGGACATGTATTTTATGCTGGCAAATGAAACAGAACCAGCAAGAAAAATCTCCATATGCCTCTACAGAATGAAGGGAGGAAAAGGAGACAGAGCCGCAAACTGGAGTGGAGTAAAACTTAAAGCATTCCAGGAAGCATTGCAGGAATTCCAAGAAGGGATCAATAGCAACAGTTGGAGTCCCGAATTAGATTGGACTCAACTTAACAAAGGAGAATTGACTGATGATGAATGCACTTGGAGAAGGCAACCCCTAATTCACCAATTTCCTTTCACGGATTGGATGGATTTTAAGAACCAGATGCACAAGTTCTTTATGTCTATGGAAACGAAGGAACAAGCAATTGAGGCGCTTCTCAAATTACAACAAGGGACGATGATAGTTGAAGACTATGTCATCAAATTTAACACCCTAACGTCATTAACAAACTGGAATGACCAAGCTTTGGTCTCGCATTTTAAAGAGAATCTCAACCCTACTCTAAGAAGGGAACTAATTCGACATGGAGGGTTAATGGATGATGCTACATTACATCAAATACAGGCAAGGGCCATCGCACTTGCACGAGCAGAACAAAGAGCAAATGAAACCTATGGGTTCCCTACAAAACAAAGAGACGATGCTCTGACTACTACTGAACGCCCTCCAGTTTCAGATCAGAAAAAACCATTTACGCAACCTTCTTGGAGTAAGAAGGATTCCGGATGCAATGAACATTGATAGAATGAGGAGAATTGTAATCTGTTCCCATTGTAAAGCAGGAGGACACTCAAAAGGAGAGAGTAGCCGAAAGGGACAAACAATCCACTGCCACAACTGTGGCCAAACAGGACATTTAGCGTTGGCTTGCACAAAGCCTAGAACAGTCACTGTAACTGGGGAAGGCAAACGAGCCGTACCAGTCATCGAAACTGGGAATACAACCCAGAAAGAGCTAGGAAAGTTGCGAAAGTCTTGCAACAAAACAGCAGGGAAACGACCCATACCACTAGTTGCAAATCAAATCTCAAAAAACGAAAGATATACCGACTCAAACATAAAAATTCCTGAGCTGCTGTATGAATGCAGCAAAAGCATACATCATATTAGAAACCTAAGAATAAGCACAAGAAAGGGAGAGTGCTTACAAGCATGGACACCACAGTGGATGTTAAGGTGGATCTGGGAACAACCCAAACAAATTGCAGTAGAATGCCTCCAGAAGTGGGTTCACGAAAAAAGGATACATGAGGCAGATGGCCACCTAGTAGATCAACTCAATAAACTAACAGAGGCAGACGCCTTGTGGAACCTAGTGCACCTACGAGAAAGAGTAGTGCAGGGAATTGGCAAACATGAGTTGGACTTGAAAGGAACGCTTACCACAATGGATACATACAAAACCATTGGGATCACAATGTTGTTGGATTCGGGATGTACCCAGTTGTGTATTAACGAAGCCTTTGTGGAGAAACACAAACTAAATAAAAAATGACTGCTGAAACCAATTCCTGTGTACAATGCCAATGGCACAAAAAATGGGTCAGGGCATGTCAAATACTGTGTCCAGTTCAAGTTACGAATAGGAAACCATGAAGAGATCATGGATTGTGGTGTCTCTAGTCTCAGCAAAACAGATTTGTTCATAGGGCATGAATGGTTGGAATATCATAACCCAACCATTAACTGGAAAAAGAAATCCTTGGAATTCAACCAGTGTCCAGGAACTTGTTGGAAATCTTCGTCGGTCCAAGAACTGGAAGACGAGATAGAAGTGGCACAATGTCTCCAGGATGGAGAACAATTGTTGGCGGTTCACATTGGTGAACCAGAATTACGGCTACAAGTGTATGCCTCGACAGCTACAAAGATAGCAGCAGAGGAGGCAGGGAAAGCAGAAAAACGAACTCTGGAGGAAATAGTCCCCAGACATTATTTGGGTCACAGAAAAGTTTTTGAAAAAGAAACCTTCGACGAGTTACCCCCACAGCGGCATTGGGATCACGCCATTGAATTGATTCCCGGGTCTAACCCAGTTGACTGCAAGATATACCCTCTAAACAGGGATGAGCAGCAGCAACTGGATGAATTTCTGAAAGAAAACTTGGATTCTGGACGAATCCAACCAAGTAAATCGCCAATGGCATCTCCTTTCTTTTTCATTAAAAAGAAGGATGGAAAACTTAGGCCGGTACAGGATTACCGAAAGTTAAACAAGATGACCATAAAAAATCGTTACCCACTCCCACTCATAGGGGAGTTAATTGACAAGTTATCACAGGCCAAAATCTTCTCTAAAATGGACGTTCATTGGGGATACAACAACGTGCGCATTAAAGAAGGAGACGAATGGAAGGCGGCATTCTGAACCAACAGAGGACTCTTCGAGCCTCTAGTCATGTTCTTCGGACTCACGAATTCGCCGGCAACTTTCCAAACGATGATGAACGATATCTTCTGAGTCGAAATAGTGGAAGGATGGGTCGTCATTTACATGGACTTTCTGGGAGTGGTCATTAGCGAGAACTCAGTCCGAATGGAATCCGCCAAGGTCAAAGCGGTAACCGAGTGGCCCACACCTACATGTAAAAAAGAAGTCCAGCAGTTCTTAGGCTTTATCAATTTCTATAGACAATTCATAAAAGACTTCGCAAAAGCAGCAAAACCCCTGACTCATCTCACAGGAAAAGACGAATGGAAGTGGACAACACTTCAGGATGAAGCCTTCAATAGGCTTAAGAAAACAATAGCAGAGGAAGTAGTGTTGCAGATCCCCAATGAGGATGGACAGTTCAGAGTAGAGGTGGATGCCTCGGACTTTGCCATTGGAGGGATCCTCTCGCAACAAGTAGAAGATGACAGGTGGAAGCCAGTGGCTTTTATTTCTAAATCACTCAATGATGCTGAATGCAACTATGAGATCTATGACAAGGAGATGCTCGCAGTCATGCATGCTTTCTACGAATGGTCCCACTATCTCAAAGGGGCTAAACACATGGTGGAGGTATTAACAGATCACCAAAACCTCACCTATTTTAGGAAAGCGCAGAACTTGAACAGGTGGCAGGCAAGATGGGTCACAGACCTGCAAGATTACAATTTCATTATCAAGCATAGGAGTGGGAAGTCCAATACAAAGGTGGACTTATTGTCAAGACAAGCAGGGCATGCTCATGGAGAAAATGATAATGAAGGGGTGGTTTTATTGAAAGAACACCTTTTCATGCAAGTATACGATGATGATCATGCGATAGATGACATCATAAAGGACATTAAAGATGTGCCAAAGCAGCAGTGGGAGACACAGGTTGTCAAGGGCCTCGAAAAGGCCAGAGGAGATTATAAATTAGAAAAAGGACTCATCACTTGGAAGGGAAGAGTTTATGTACCGGCGGTTGTGTCATTGCAAGAAGACATCATCACAATCCACCATTCATGGGGACACTCAGGCATTGCAAAGACATTGGAGTCTTTAACGCGAAACTTCTGGTGGCCAAACATGCACACTGATATTGAACGTTATATTCTGGGGTGTGAAACTTGCCAAAAAGCAAAACTGGACAGACAAGTGCGAGCGGCACCATTACGACCCAACAAGGTTCCAACTGAACCATGGGAGATGATATCAGTAGATTTCATTGGACCATTACCGGAATCCAAAGGAAACGACATGATCCTGGTCATAGTAGACAGGTTCACAAAAAAGTCGTATTTCATACCTACTACCATGGACATCACATCACAGGGAATGGCGGTATTATTCCGAGATAATGTGTTCTGGGAGCATGGCCTCCTGAGGAAAGTAATCAGTGATCGAGGACTGCAATTTGCCTCGAAGTTTATGGACGACCTTTACGGAATGCTGGGGATTAAGGCAAACAGGTTGACAGCCTACCACCCACAAACAGATGGACAGATGGAACGGGTGAATCAGGAAGTTAAAGAATTCCTGACAATATTTGTGAACAACCGACAGGACAACTGGAGTGATTGGTTGTCAGTGGTGCAATTCTGCCACAACAATCAAGTTCACTTGGCAACAGGATTCACCCTGTTCTTTATGAATTATGGACGACACCCCAACAAGGGGTTGGACCCGACATACATCCCAAAGGTGGTAGCAGTAGAACAGCTTGCCAAGGAGCTGGAAGTGGTACACGCAACGGCAAAGAAAGCCTTAGAAAAAGCAATGCAGATCATGAAGGAGCGCTACGATATGCATCGCCAAGAGGTGCACAAGTATAAACCTGGTGACAAGGTTTATCTTAGTACAGAAAACTTGCCAGTCATTAGGGCAACAAAGAAGCTCAATGGCAAATTTGTCAGACCATTGACAATTCTTGCCAAAATCGGTGAATCGTCTTATAAATTAAAAATCCCAGCATCATGGCGGGTCTACAATGTCTTCAATGAAGTCTTATTGAAGCCATACCAGGAACCAGTGTTTCCCAAACAACAAGCAAAAGCGGCGGCACGTAAGGACGCGCAAATGGTGGAAGAGTCCCAAGAGGACGAATACAAAGTTGAGGAAATCCTGGAAAGCCGAATCAGCGGAAAAGGAGGAGCGAGGCTGGAATACCTTGTCAAGTGGAAAAACTACCCAGTGGAGGAATCCACTTGGGAACCTGTAAAAAATGTGGTCAACTCACCTGCAAAAGTCAAAAAATTCCACAGAGAAAACCCAGATGCACCCAAACTCGTCCGAAACCTCAGAAATGGGGTATTATACATCCAATACACTGAAACGAAACCTCGACAAACCCCTAGTGCAGCAAGGCACAAACAAAGTCAAGGGACTCACTGGAAGGATCGACAGAGGTTGTTTGGTTGGGAAGACAGCCGTTTTGGGCCTGAGTACCTCAAAAATATGGAGCGCAGATGGCGCGCATGGAAAGGAACTCGAAATGTGATCATGGAGTTACCAGACGACACCAATGGGACGTTCTCCAGAGATCTGGAGTGTGGCAGGTGGAAACCCGTGCTTAATTTCCCAAGTAGGGGAGAAGAAAAAGAATTGGCGGAGGAGCGTCGAGCACACGAAAAAGACACCGAGTGTCTTAAAAAGAAAATCTTAAAAAAGGCGGAGAAACCCGTCATTGCAAAAGAAAGCAGTGAGTCAGAAGAAGACCGACAAAAAAGGATTAAGGGTGTGGAACGCCCTGAAAAGAAACCAATACAGTGGAAAACCACTGTCGAAGAAATAGAGGACGAAGATTCCGAAACATCAGGCTTGACGCCTGAAGAGCAAAGTCAGCGGTTGGACTGCTTTTATGAACGAATGAAAAAGGATCCACACTATGTGGATGCGGAGATGTCAGCCTCTCGGGACATGAGGCCTTGAAGGGGGGGTGATGTTATGAGCACACCTCTCATTTTCACAAACCATTTCAAACCATTACAGTAACAACACAATGATGGTCACGAAGATACACACTAAGAGACAACACTGTCAATAGAAGACAGGAAGACACAGGCTTGCAGAGTTGGACTATATTTTTCTTTTCTTTTTTATCTATTTTACTTCACTCAAATGATAGGATACAAGGGCTAGACGAGACGCCACTAGGATGGGAACCCTGTGCGAACATTACGGCCCTTATATGGAAGGAGGTTGGGTAAGCATCGGCTATGGAGATAGACCGAGTGCTGACTTAGGAGGTGGCCCGATGATGGGCCTATGCTACAGAAGGATACATGAGTGGCATGGCGCCTGAGGGACAGGATGGGAATATCTTGAAGTACCAAGCGATTGGTACAGAGGTTGACAAGAACGGCAAGAGGCGTAACACAATAAGTTGCAGCCATATATGGGGAGATTGGGCCAGGTATGGTCATATGGGCGCAGGACGGCTGCTGCACCGAGTCGCCTTATTGTGAGGGACTTGTGCTATGCACTGTCTGCGCACAGACCAGGGAAGGGCTTTATAAGGGCCGTAGTTAAGCATAGGAGACCTTAAGTCTCTAGATAGTTTCTGTCACCTAGACATTACTATAGAGCAATATGATTTGTCTTTGACCTAACAAGTCAACACTCTTTGGGAGTTATAAGGGTTATGTTTAGGGACCTCCTAACAAAGATGGTCACTTTGGACCAAAATACCTTGAAAACATGGAACAAAGATGGCGCACATGGAAGGGAACTCAAGAAGCCATTATGGAGTTGCCTGACAACACCAATGGGATGTTCTCCAGAGACCTGGAGCATGGCGGGTGGTTCAAACCCGTGCTTAATTTCCCAAAGAAGATGGAACAGGAAGAGCCAGAGGAGGAATGAAGGGCTCAAGAAAAAGATATGGTGGTACTCGCTAAGAAAATCCTGAAAAAAGAGACAGTGGTAGCTGCTAAGGAAAGCAGCGAGTCAGAAGATGACCAACAGAGGAGGCTTGCAGGCACAAGATGCCCAAAAACAAAGGTGGTCAAACATAAAACCACAGTAGAGGAAGTCGAGGACATCAACTCTGAAAAAACCAGGCTGTTGCCTGATGACCAACACACGCGCTTGGACGCATTTCACAAATGCATAAAGGAGGACCCAAGATATGTGGACTCCGCCACATCAGCCTCTCGGGATGCAAGGCCTTGAGGGGGGGGTGATGTTATGAGCACACCTCTCATTTTCAACTTTACAGTAATGACGTCGATGACATTCATGAAGATACGAGTCTGGGGGATACAGACATATTTTTCCTTTTATTTTATCTATTTTATCTCGCTCAAATGTCTAGGAACAGAGGCTACTCAATGGGACTCAAGGAGGATGGCCTATGTTGGACTGTGGCCCCTATTAGGAAGGTGGTTAGGTCAGCATCGGTTATTGATCATACCGAGTGCCAACAGGAATACAGCCCGATGATGGGCCTATGCCATGAAGGGAATCATGAGCAGCACGGCGCCTGAGGGGCAACATGGGAACGCCAAAGAGAACCGAGTCAATGGTATGGCGTGCATAGGAATCAGCCGAATGCTTGAACAAAAGCAAGGCCGCATACAGACAACCCAGGAGTTGGGTGTGGGAGGAGATCTCCATAGATGGTTTAATGGGCACAGAGTTAGCTGCTGCACATTGATCCCCAGTGAGGGACTTTAGCTGCACGCTGTCTGCGCACAGACCAGGAGAGCAGTATATAAGGGCTGTAGTTTAGCGTAGGAGACTCTTAAGTCTCTAGATAGTCTATTGTCACTAGACATAGCTTCTGAGCAAACATCTTTTCTTTGGCTTAACAAAGGCCACTCTGAGTCGTATAGGTTGCATCTAGGGCAGTCCTGACATCCCAGATCGACCCTGGTAGATTGTAAAATTTATCCTCTCAATCAGGATGAGCAGCAGCAGTTGGATGAGTTCCTAAAAGAAAACTTGGATTCTGGATGAATTCAAGCTAGCAAATCCCCTATGGCTTCACCTTTCTTTTTTGTTAAAAAGAAAGATGGCAAACTCAGACCTGTCCAAGACTATCAGAAACTAAACAAGATGATGGTCAAGAACCACTACCCATTACCATTAATAGGAGAGTTAGTGGATTGATTATCACAGGCCAAAGTCTTTTCAAAAATGGACATATGATGGGGCTATAACAATGTATGGATAAAAGAAGGTGACAAATGGAAAGCGGCCTTCCAGACCAACAGAGGACTTTTTGAACCTCTTGTCATGTTCTTCGGGTTGACCATTTCACTGGCAACCTTCCAGACCATGATGAATGACATATTCCAAGCTGAAATAGCTGAAGGATGGGTTGTCATCTATATGGACAACATCCTGGTGTTCTCAAAAACTCAGGAAGAACATACCAAACACATCAACTGCATATTGGAAAAGCTGGAAAGACACAAGCTATCACTCAAACCTGAAAAGTGCTTTTTCGATAGAAACGAAATCGATTTCTTAGGAGTCATTATTGGAAAGGATACGGTACGAATGGATCCCGCAAAAGTCAAAGCAGTATCCAACTGGCCAAAACCCAAATGCAAAAAGGAAGTCCAACAGTTCCTAGGCTTCATAAACTTCTATAGAAGATTTGTGCAGGACTTTGCCAAATTAGCCAAGCCATTGACATGATTAACTGGAAAAGAGGATTGGCAGTGGACACAGCTGCAGGATGAAGCCTTTAATAGGCTCAAAAGAACTATTGCTGAAGAAGTAGTATTAAGAATCCCGAACAAAGAAGGACAGTTTCGAGTGGAAGTAGACACTTCTGACTTTGCCATTGGGGGAATCCTGTCACAACAAAGGGAAGACGGATTATGGAAGCCAGTAGCCTTCATCTCCAAATCCTTAAATGATGCCGAGTGCAACTATGAAATATACGATAAAGAAATGCTTGCAGTAATGCATGCCTTCTATGAATGGGCACATTACCTCAAAGGAGCGAAAGAAACAATCGAAGTTCTGACAGATCATCAGAACTTAATGTATTTTTGAAAAGCACAGAACCTCAATCGATGGCAGGCAAGATGGGTAACAGATTTACAAGACTACAATTTCATAATCAAACACCAAAGTGGCAAATCTAATACCAAGGCTGACTTGTTATCCAGATGGGCAGGACATGATAAAGGGGAAAATGATAATGAAGGAGTGGTCTTGCTTAAAGAACACCTCTTCGTCAGGGTTTTTGATGATGATAGAGCAATAGAAGACATCATCAAAGATATCAGAGACATCCCCCACCAGCAGTGGGGAACACAGGTTACAAAAGGACTAGAGATTGCAGGAGGCGAATACCAACTTGACAAAGGATTGATTACCTGGCAAGGGCATGTATACGTACCAGCAGTAATGGCACTCTGAGAGGACATCATCGCAATACATCACTTGTGGGGACATTCAGGAGTCGCAAAAATGCTGGAATCTCTCACCAGGAATTTCTGGTGGCCTAATATGCAAAAGGACATTGAACGCTATATTCCTGGTTGTGAAACCTGTCAGAAAGCAAAACCAGACAGGATGGCACAGGCAGCACCCTTACAACCCAACGAGGTTCCTTCAGAACCTTGGGAGATCATATCAGTCAACTTCATTGGACCTTTACCAGAATCCAAAGGAAACAACATGATCCTGGTCATAGTAGACAGGTTCACAAAAAAGTCCTATTTCATACCACTTCGGAAGTAACCTCCCAAGGATCAGCAATCTTGTTCAGGGACAACGTATTTAGGGAGCATGGAATCCCTAGGAAGATTATTAGTGATCAAGGACCACAGTTCACCTCGAAATTCATGGATGACCTATATGGAATGTTAGGAATCAAGGCAAATTGGTCAACAGCCTATCATCCCCAAACAGATGGTCAAACAGGGCAGGTCAATCAGGAATTAAAAGAATTCCTGACAATCTTCGTTAATAATCGGCAGGACAACTGGTCAGACTGGCTGTTGGTGGCTCAATTCTGCCACAACAACCGAGTGCACTCCGCAACAGGCTTCACCCCTTTCTTCATGAACTACAGGTGACACCCGAACAAAGGTCTTGATCCTACATATGCACTGAAGGCAGTTGCAATCAAATAGCTAGCAAAGGAACTGGAAGGAGTTCATGCCAAAGCAAAAGTGGCACTTGAGAAAGTGGCTAGAATCATGAAAGAATGCTATGACATGCATCAGCGACAAGCAGTCGAGTACAAGCCAGGTGACAAGGTATATCTCAGTACCGAAAACCTTCCAGTCATTCAAGCAACAAAAAAGTTAGACGGAAAGTTCATGGGCCCCTTAGAAGTCCTTGCCAAAGTAGGCAAATCCTCATACAAATTAAAAATTCCAGCATCCTGGAAGGTGTACAATGTCTTCAACAAAGTTCTCTTGAAGCCGTACAGGGAACCGAGATTCCCCAAACAAAAAGCAAAGGCAGCAGCACGAAAGGACACGCAAATGGTGGAAGAGTCCCAAGAGGACGAATACAAAGTGGAGGAAATTACGGATAGCCACGTCAGTGGATGCAAGGAGGATGACTCGAGTACCTCATTAAGTGGAAAAATTACCCAGTAGAGGAATCTACATGGGAACCAGCAGAGAACCTTGCCAACGCTCAGGCAAAGGTAAAGAAGTTCCACAAGGAAAACCCTTGTGCTTCAAAATGAGTACAAAACATGGAACTGGCAAAGTGGTCACCCTACCGAATGACTCCTGGTGAAAGGAGGCAAAAGAAACTTTTTGGCTGGGAAGATGGATGTTTTGGATGAGATTACCTGGAGAATATGGAGTGCAGATGGCGCAACTGGAAAGGGAGTTGGGCGGCAATTCAGGAATTGCCAGATTATACTGATGGGACATTCTCCAGAGACCTGGAGTGCGGCAGGCAGTCTAAACCCATGCTTAATTTCCCAAAGAAGATAGAACAGGAGGAGCCAGAGGAAGAATGATGGGCTTGAGAAAAAGACATGGCAGCACTTGCCAAGAAAATATTAAAAAAGGAGACAGTTGGGGCTGCCAAAGAAAGCAGTGAGTCAGAGGACAACCAACAGAGGAGGCTTGCAGGTGCTACGCACCAGAAAAAGAAAGTGGTCAAATACAAGACCACAGTAGAGAAAGTCGAAGACATTGACTCTAGCCAAACTTGTCAGGACTGCCCTAGACAATAACCTAAGCGACTCAAGTGGGACTTGTTAAGTCAAAGACGATTCTGGTTGCTCAGTAGCTATGTCTAGTGACAATAGACTATCTAGAGACTTAAGGGTCTCTCTATGCTAAACTATGGCCCTTATAAAGCCCCATCCCTGGTCTGTGCGCAGACAGCGCGCAGCACAAGTCCCTCACAATAAGGCGACTCGGCGCAGCAGCCATTCTGCACCCATATGACCATATGCGGGGTCATCTCTCCATATACGGCTGCGACTTATTGTATTGCGCATTCAACCATTCTCATGTTCCCCTGTACCGATACCTTGGTACTCCCAGGTTTTCCCATGTCGCCCCTCAGGCGCCGTGCCGCTCATGATTCCTTTCATGGCGCAGGCCCATCATCGGGCCGCCTCCTAAGTCGGCACTCGGTCTATCTCCATAGCCGGTGCTGACTTAACCACCTTCCATATAAGGGCCATAGTGTTCGCACAGAGTTCCCATCCTAGTGGCGTCTCGTCCAGCCCTTGTATCCTAACGTTTGAGCAAAGTAAAATAGATAAAAAGAAATGAAAAATATCTCCTGACTCTCCAAGTCCGTATCCTCCTATCTTCTATTGACACTGTTGTCTCTAAGTGTAGATCTTCATGGTCATCATTGATGTCGTTACTGTAAAGTTTGAAATAGGAGGTATGCTCATAACATCACCCCCCCCTCAAGGCCTCGCATCCCGAGAGGCTGACGTGGCGGAGTCCACGTATCGTGGATCTTCCTTCATCCTTGCATAAAATGCGGCCAAGCACGCTTGTCGTTCATTGGGCAACAGCCCGAATTGTTCTGAGTCGACGTCCTCGACGTCTTCAATGGTGGTCCTGTAATTGACCAATGGCTTTTCTGGGCGTCTTGCGCCTTTGATCCTTCTCTGTCGGTCGTCTTCCGACTCGCTGCTTTCCTTAGCAGCCACTTCCTTCTCCTTTTTTAAGATTTTCTTGGCAAGTACCGCCATATCTTTCTCCTGAGCTCTTCGTTCCTCCGCTAGCTCCTCCTCATCTGTCTTCTGGGGGAAATTAAGCACGGGTTTAGACCGCCCGCTGTGCTCCAGGTCTCTGGAGAACGTCCCATCGGTGTCATCTGGCAGCTCCATGATTGCTGCTCTTTCGCCTTTCCAATTTCTCCACCTGCGCTCCATATTTGCTAAGTACTTTGGCCCAAAACGGCCATCTTCCCATCCGAACAACCTTTGTCGATCTTTCCAATGTGTTCCTCGACTCTTTTTGTGCTTTATGGCACTAGTGGGTTGTTTTGGCGGGGTGGTTTCGGTGTACTGGATGTATAAAATCCCATCTCGGATGTTTCTGACGAGTTTGGGAGCATCAGGGTTTGCTTTATGGAATTTCTTAACAATGGCGGGTGCATTGACGACATTTTTCACTGGTTCCCAAGTGGCTTCCTCCACTGGGTAATTCTTCCACTTAACGAGGTACTCCAGCCTCACTCCTCCTCTGCCGCTCACTCGGCTTTCTAAAATTTCCTCCACTTCATATTCTCCCTCCTGCGATTCCTCTACCATTTGTGTGTCTTTGCGCGCTGCTGCCTTTGCCTGTTGTTTTGGGAAAACCGGTTCCCTGTACGGCTTCAAAAGGACTTCGTTGAAGACGTTATAGACCTTCCATGAGGCCGGAATTTTCAATTTATACAAGGATTTGCCCACTTTGGCGAGTACTTCTAGTGGGCCAACGAACTTCCCATCTAGTTTCTTAGTAGCCCGAATTACTGGTAAATTCTCTGTGCTGAGATAAACCTTGTCTCCTGGTTTATACTCGACAGCCTGTTTTCGGTGAGTGTCGTAGCGCTCTTTCATAACTTGCGCTGCTTTCTCCAATGCCAACTTTGCTTTGGCATGTACGTCCTCTAGTTCTTTTGCTAGCTGTTCGACCGCTACTGCCTTTGGTGCGTAGGTAGGGTCGAGACCTTTGTTTGGATGCCGTCCGTAATTCATGTAAAAGGGAGTGAATCCTGTGGCTGAGTGTACCCGATCATTGTGGCAGAACTGAGCCACAGATAGCCAATCCGACCAGTTATCTTGTTGGTTGTTAACAAAGATGGTCAGGAACTCTTTCAACTCCTGATTGACTCGTTCTGTCTGTCCATCTGTTTGCGGATGGTAGGCTGTAGATCTGTTGGCTTTGATTCCCAACATCCCATATAGGTCCGTCATGAATTTTGAGGCGAATTGTGGTCCTCTGTCGCTAATTACTTTTCTGGGGAGTCCGTGCTCCCTAAATACGTTGTCCCTGAACAGCACTGCTGTTCCTTGAGAGGTGATTTCTGAAGTGGTTGGTATGAAATATGTTTTCTTTGTAAAGCGGTCCACGATGACCAGAACCATGTTATTTCCCTTGGACTCTGGTAGCGGTCCGACAAAGTCGACGGATATGATCTCCCAAGGTTCTGAAGGAACCTCGTTCGGTCGTAAGGGTGCTGCCCGGGCAGTCCTGTCTGGTTTCGCCTTCTGGCACGTTTCACAACCAGGAATGTATTGCTCAATGTCTTTTTGCATATTGGGCCACCAGAAGTTCCTGGTGACCGATTCCAATGTCTTGGCCACTCCGGAGTGTCCCCACGAGTGATGAATGGCGATGATATCTTCCCGTAGTGCTGGCACTGCTGGTACATACACGCGTCCTTGCCAGGTTACCAATCCCTTATCAATTTTATATTCTCCTCCGGCGACTTCCAGTCCTTTTACCACTTGGGTTTCCCATTGTCGGCGAGGAACTTCTTTAATGTCCTTGATGATGGCATCTATTGCCCGATCATCATCAAGGACGTTAATGAAGAGATGTTCTTTGAGGAGGATGACGCCTTCATTGTCGTTGTCTCCTTTGCTGTGTCCCGCCTGTCGGGATAGTAGGTCTGCTTTAGTATTCGACTTTCCACTTCGGTGTTTTATTACAAAGTTGTAGTCTTGTAGGTCCGTAACCCATCTCGCTTGTCGTCGGTTGAGATTCTGCGCTTTTTGGAAATATGTCAAGTTCTGATGATCCATCAGAACTTCGATAGTTTGCTTTGCTCCTTTAAGGTAATGTGCCCATTCGTAGAAGGCATGCATTACTGCGAGCATTTCTTTGTCGTATATTTCATAATTGCGCTCGGCATCATTAAGTGCTTTTGAAATAAAGGCCACTGGTTTCCATAACCCATCCTCTCGCTGTTGTGACAATATTCCTCCGATGGCGAAATCTGAGGCGTCCACCTCTACTCGGAACTGCCCTTCTTCATTGGGGATTCGGAGTATCACTTCCTCCGCTATTGTTGTTTTAAGCCTGTCGAAGGCTTCGTCTTGTAGCTGCGTCCACAGCCACTCTTCTTTTCCCGTAAGCCGTGTCAATGGCTTTGCTAATCTCGTGAAATCTTTAACGAAGCGTCGGTAGAAATTAACGAAGCCCAGAAACTGTTGGACTTCCTTTTTACATTTGGGCGTCGGCCACTCGGATACTGCTTTAACTTTTGCAGGATCCATTTGTACTGTGTCCTTTCCAATGATGACTCCTAAGAAGTTGATTTCGTTTTTATCAAAGAAGCACTTTTCAGGCTTCAGCGATAACTTGTGTTTTTCCAGTTTTTCAAGTATTCGGTTAACATGTTTCGTATGCTCTTCTTGGTTTTTTGAGAACACCAAGATATCATCCATGTAAATGACCACCCATCCTTCCGCGATTTCGACTCGAAATATGTCGTTCATCATGGTTTGGAAGGTAGCGGGTGAATTAGTTAAACCAAAGAACATAACGAGTGGTTCGAATAGCCCTCAATTTGTTCTGAAAGTGGCCTTCCATTCGTCTCCCTCTTTAATACGAACATTGTTGTAGCCCCATCGTATGTCCATTTTCGAGAACACCTTGGCCTGGGACAATTGGTCTACTAGTTCCCCAATCAAAGGTAGAGGGTAGCGATTCTTGACCGTCATTTCATTCAATTTCCTGTAATCCTGTACAGGCCGAAGTTTTCCATCCTTTTTCTTGACAAAGAAGAAGGGAGATGCCATTGGCGATTTGCTAGGCTGGATTTGTCCAGAATCCAAATTCTCTTTTAAAAACTCGTCCAGTTGTTGCTGCTCGTCCTGATTTAAAGGGTAAATTTTGCAGTCTACTGGGGTCGAACCAGGTATAAGTTCAATCGCGTGATCCCATCAGTCGTCTTGGTGGGAGTTCATCAAAGGTTTCTTTCTCGAAAACCTTTCTGTGCTTTAAGTAATGATGGGGAACGGCTTCCTCTAGTGTTCGTTTCTTTTCCGTTTTCACCTGCTCCGCGGCTATCTTTGTGGCGGTCGAGGCGAAGGCTCGTACTCTTAACTCAGGCTCTCCGATATGAACAGCTAGAAGGCGGTCTCCTTCGTGCAAACAATATGAAACGTCAATTTCATCTTCAGGTTCCTGAACTGATGATGGTTTCCAGCAGGTTCCTGGACAACGGTTAAATTCCAAGGATTTCTTTTTCCAGTTAATAGTTGGATTATGATGCTCCAACCAATCATGTCCCAGGAATAGGTCGGTTTTGCTGAGCGTAGCGACAGCACAGTCCATTACTTCCTCATGGGATCCTATTCGTAATTTGAACTGGACGAAGTATTCCACACTTCCTGATCCGTTTCGAGTACCGTCCGCATTGTATACTGGTATAGGACGCAACAATTTCTTTTTGTTCATCCTGTGTTTTTCAACAAACTCCTCGCTTATACACGAGGCGGATACATCCGGAGTCTAGTAACATTGTGACATTGGCAGACTGGAAGGTGTCCATAGTGGTGAGTGTGCCTTTTAGGTCTAACTCTTGCTTCCCAATTCCTTGTACTACTTTTTCCCTCAAGTGTACTAGGTTCCATAGGGCATCGGTTTCCGATAAGGCATTTAACTGTTGGACCAGTCTCCCATCTACTTCGTTTACTCGTTTGTCGTCTACCCAGTGTCGTAGACATTCAATTGCTGTTGACTCGTCCTGTTGCCAAATCCTCCTTAATACCCAAGGAGGTGTCCATGTTTTTAGTCTTTTCTCGGGTTTTGCGCTCATTTCTAAGTTCCTTATGTGATGTACGTTCCCTCTGCATTCGTAAAGTAAAGCATGCATGTTCATTTGGGAATCTACTGGTACTGGTACACCACTAAGAGAACTCGAACTAGAGGCCAGTGAGACAGAGCGCTTGTCTACTGGCTTTCGCCAAAATCTGAGACCTCCTCTATTCTGGCACATCCTTCCGGGGTCGTTTCCCCTGAGCTGCCGCTGCATTTTATCGCGCTGGTTGCTCGTATAATCTGTTTGCCTTTATCTCCGGCCGTGATTCTTTTCCTTTCCCAACACCTTTCCGTTGGGTGTCCCTTCCTGCCACAATTGGCGCATTCGGGAATTGATCTATTTTGCCTGGGCTGAGGACATCTCCAACTAGTATGTCCTTCCTTTTGGCAGTTATAACACCACACTCTGTTGCATGGTTTCCTGTCGACGTCCATTGCATTTGGATCTCGACTACCAGATGCGAAGGGAGCTGGCGCCTTGTATTGATATTGGGGGTGAGGGTTCGTACTCAGTGTTTGTTCCCGGTACTCCTGACGCGCTTGTGAGAAGCCGTAAGTTTCATTGGCTTTTCTATATGCCCGTGCAAGGGCAGTGACTCGCATCTGTATCTGTTGGAGTGTTGCATTGTCGGGGAGTCCTCCATATCAAATTAAATCCCGTCCAAGAGCTGGATTGAGGTTGTTCTGGAACTGCGAAATTAGAGCTGCATCGTTCCAGTCCGTCAATGAAGTGAGAGAGTTGAACTTTATGATGTAGTCCTCGACTATCATCGTTCCTTGTCGCAATTTTAGTAGTGCCTCAATTGCTTTTTCTTTTGTTTCCGTCGACATGAAGAACTCGTGCATTTGGTTTTTAAAGTCGGTCCAATCCGTGAACGGGAATTGGTTGACTAATGGTCTTCGTACCCATGCTCGATTATCTTCAGTTGACTCTCCCTCATTCAGCTGCTGCCAGTTGAGTTGTGAATCCCATCCACTGTTGTCTATTTTATCTTGGAACTCCTGCAACGCTTCTTGGAGTGCTTTGAGTTTGACACCGCTCCAATCGGCTGCTCTGTCTCCCTTTCCTCCTTTTATTCGGTATAGACATATGGAAATTTGTCTTTTTGGATCTACCTCCCTTGCTAACATGAAGTAGGTTCCCATTTGACGTAACCACCCATCAACCGTCCTTGGGTCCCCTTGATAATAATCAGGCATTTCTGCCTTAGTGAGGGGTCCCGGTTCTGGTCTAGAGCTCCGCTGGTATTCATTTATTATGGCCACGAGAGCCTGTCCAGCACTAGTGATGGCTTGTTGTCTGGCCTCCTCCTGACGATGAATTTCATTTTCCTGTGCTGCTACTGCCGCAGCCGGTTGGGTGTCTGGGAGGGGTTCTAGTGTTTCGGAATCTGCCCAGTGGGTCCTCCAACCGAGTACTGCATGGTAGGCTTGAGTGATCATGTCAACTGTTAGTCGAAAGGCTCCTGCTCCGACTCGGTGTGATCCATATCCATTCCACATCATTTCCTTCATCCATGGCCATCCACTAGGTTCCCCAGTTACTCTGACGCAATGCCACATTTGGTTGCATCCCTTTGTTCGTCTCCAGTATATGGGTCAGTACTCGTCCATGAGTTCCAGGTCCCATTCGTAAATCTCCCTAATCGTGGGGTATGCTGGCCATTTATATGAATTCCAATATTCTCATTTTACCAGCCAGAGGTAACAGTATCCTGGATGTTTCGGGTGCAACTTGTTTTGTTGCTGTTCAGTTAGCCCGGGACGACCATTTCGTAGACACGGGTCTATTTCTACCAGAGCTGCCGCTGCGTCTGCACGCGCTGGTTGCTCTGATGGTCTTATATCGCTGTTTTCCCCTAGGCTTGTTATCTCGCCTACTTCAGGGTCATTTGTTGGTTCCGCTCCAATTCGTAATTCTTTGTGACCACTGGTGAAAAGTACTTCCACCATGTCCCATCCATTCACGTCGGCCATTTCTAAGCCTACATGCAATACATCCGTTCGTTCTGTGGTCGTCCACCTTGTATGAACCCCTTCGTTTCGGTATTCTGCCTCCATCTCCCATATAGCTGCGATCATAGGATATGCAGGCCATTCATACTTGTTCCAGTACTTTGGCTTGATGAGGTTAAGATAACAGAAACCGGGTACCGAAGGGGCGAGTTTTTCTGGGACAGGACCCATACGAATGGTCCACCAGAAGCTGGGTGATATGTTTCCATTCATAGCGTGCATCCACGCATTCCAGTCCTCATGCGACATGGTCATGCCTTCGTGTTCGTACAATTCTTCCACATGGTGAGCACATTGAAGTCGCTCTACCGCTACTTTGTATTGCATGATGGCCTTGTCTCCGTTGTTGATTAACATCAACCATTGATTGTATTTGAGGATACAAGCGCCAGCCAGATTGGGTTGGAGGTGTTGCCTTTATATTGGTCCTCCAATAGTTGCATGAGAGTCTGGTACTCTCGTTCAGGCTTTGCGCATAGTGCGCTCTGCTCGTAGGACAGCCTTGCTGGCTGCTCGTTCCATCAGAAGGGCCTCCCATGCTTCCTTCTGCTCGAGCTCTTGTTGGAGCTCTCTTTCTCGTAATAATTGTTGCGCTTCAGCGCGCTCCCTCTTCCGCTCATCTTTGCGGTGACGCCAGTACAGTCTGACGTGGTTATCGTAGCGGCGTACAACGGTGTCGCCAATAAAGGTTGGTGTCCTTGTAAGGACAAGTTCGGTGGTGTCAACCCAGTCCGCCTCAAAGATTCGACCGATCTCTGAGAGTGTCGCCTGGGTGTGTGGGAGTACGTATTTAAAATGGCAATCCATTTTTCGAAGAGGGAGGATGTAGGATTTTTCCTGTAAAAGAATCTTCAAACTATTTCAGGCCCTCCACTGACAATAGTTCTGTTCAATCGGCTGTCGATTTTAATCTGCGCCTGTCAATGACATTTCCTGGGAAACAGGAAAGATGTTGTCTGCAGTGTCGTGGGTCCGCAAGCTATCTATTGGGTGCACCCGGCAATTCGCCTCACTATCTTTGTGCCTAGTTATCACCCCGAAATCAGGTAGGGGTGCTAGTACAGGGAGTATGTGAGGAACTTGGGTTCAGCCTTGATATGCAACACCAATAGAGTTGTTTCGCTCGTTCCTGAGCTCTTCGGCAATAAAGGTTTACTATACCCGGGGCGCGTCTGTGGTCTCCTGCCTACGCTCTCCCGGCGAACTAGTAATCTCGTCCTTTACTGTGTGTAGCCACCCAAGATTGGGTTTGTTGCCAGGCCCCTGTGGGCGTATTGAGGACACTTAAACAGTGCCCGTTGACAGTGGTCTGTCGAATTTGAAGTCGCCGACGGTCCTGGGATAATCAGGTTACAACCATCAAAGTATGCTATGGTCGACGTCGACAACGGTTCCGGGATAATCGGATTACTACTGTCAAAGATAGAAACTAGGCTGTTGAATGTCTTTCGCAACTACGAGTGGTGTGCTCGGTGCTAGACAGATAACAACGGGGTAGAGAGTAAAGTCTCTAGATTATGTCAGGACTGCCCTAGACAATAACCTAAGCGACTCAAGTGGGACTTGTTAAGTCAAAGACGATTCTGGTTGCTCAGTAGCTATGTCTAGTGACAATAGACTATCTAGAGACTTAAGGGTCTCTCTATGCTAAACTATGGCCCTTATAAAGCCCCATCCCTGGTCTGTGCGCAGACAGCGCGCAGCACAAGTCCCTCACAATAAGGCGACTCAGCGCAGCAGCCATTCTGCGCCCATATGACCATACGCAGGGTCATCTCTCCATATACGGCTGCGACTTATTGTATTGCACATTCAACCATTCTCATGTTCCCCTGTACCGATACCTTGGTACTCCCAGGTTTTCCCATGTCACCCCTCAGGCGCCGTGCTGCTCATGATTCCTTTCATGGCGCAGGCCCATCATCGGGCTGCCTCCTAAGTCGGCACTCGGTCTATCTCCATAGCCGGTGCTGACTTAACCACCTTCCATATAAGGGCCATAGTGTTCGCACAGAGTTCCCATCCTAGTGGCGTCTCGTCCAGCCCTTGTATCCTAACGTTTGAGCAAAGTAAAATAGATAAAAAGAAATGAAAAATATCTCCCGACTCTCCAAGTCCGTATCCTCCTATCTTCTATTGACACTGTTGTCTCTAAGTGTAGATCTTCATGGTCGTCATTGATGTCGTTACTGTAAAGTTTGAAATAGGAGGTATGCTCATAACAAAACTGGGCCTGTCACCCAATGAACAACGCGCACTGCTTGGACACGTTTTACGAATGCATGAAGGAGGACCCGCGATATGTGGACTCTGCCATGTCAGCCTCTCAGGATGCGAGGCCTTGAGGGGGGGGTGATGTTATGAGCACACCTCTCATTTTCAGTTTTACAGTAACGACATCAATGACACTTATGAAGATATGGTCATGAGGACTATGGACATATTTTTCTTTTCATTTTATCTATTTTACCTTGCTCAAACGTTTAGGTACAAGGACTATATGATGGGACTCTGTGAGGAAGGCCTATGCTAGGACTGCAGCCCTTATCAGGAAGGAGGTTAGGTCAGCATCAGATAATGGGAATACCAAGTGCTGACTGGGATGTGGCCCAATGATGGGCCTACGCCATGAAAGGAATCATGAGCAGCACAGCACCTGAGGGGCAACATGGGAATGCCAAGGAGTACTGAAGTAATGGTATGGCATGCATGGGAATCGGCCGAATGCTTGAACAATAGCATGGCCATGTGGGGACGACCTGAGATAAGGGAGTGGGAGAGGATCTCCAGGAATGGTTACATGGGTGCAGAGTTAGCTGCTGCGCATTGATCCCTATTGTGAGGGACTTTAGCTGCACGCTGTCTGCGCACAGACCAGGGAGATGGTATATAAGGGCTGTAGTATAGCGTAGGTAGCCCTTAAGTCTCTAGATAGTTTTTGTGTCCTAGACACTTGCTATAGAGCAAACATTCTCATCTCTTGGCTGAACAAGCCATCACTATAAGCCTTCTGGGTTTTGTTTAGGCGCGTCCTAACACCCATGTAACCATTCTCAGCCCACATCTCTCCCCATATGGCAGTGTCTATTGTTCTAACACCTCAGCAATTTATGCCAATGCCTTTGCTGACCCTCAGCATTTGTCCAGCATTCCCATGAACTCCAGAGCCATATCCCTGGCTCATCCAAGAGTTCCCATGTCACCCCTCAGATGTCACTAGGCCTATGATCCCTTCATAGCCTAGGCCCATCATCAGGCTGCAATCCTGTTTGCACTCGGTCTATCCCATAGCTGATGCTGACCTAACCACCTTCCATATAAGGGCTGCAGTCCTAACATAGGCAACCTGCTGTGTAGTATTGTTGTCTGGCCCATATATCTAATCATTTGAGTCCAAATAAAAAGACAAAAAGAAAAGAAAAATATCTCCAGCCTCCTCTAACTCATGTCTTCATAAGCATCATTGATGTTGTTACTGTCTGATGTCTTTTGCATGTAACATTGAGACTCACAAGTTTGTAACAGCTATGTGCAGCAGCATGAGTCAGCAATGAGTCATAAGATATTGCTAATACAGTATCTAGTCTATGTTATGTATGATGTGACTGTGGTGCTTAGTCAGCAAGGGTTTGTCCTGTTCCTTTGGAAATAAATAAAGGGAAATAAAGAAATTGAAATTGAGTTAGAGCATAGCATGTCACTCATAACAGCACACCACTGACATGTGCCAGAAGTTGGAGTGGTTGTTGACCTGACTCCTCTAGTCCCTGCCTTGATTGTCAGGGCACTACTCTTTTCCCTTTATGTATGGTTCTACCTCTCCCCTGGTTTTCTGCCAACAGCCAATGAAAGATTGTTCCTTGGGCTGGTACCTGAGTGCATTGATGCATATTAAGTATGCTCATCCTCCTCCTAAGGGAGTGCCAACATGGCATGGACCAATGTTTGTTATGATTGCCTCCTTCCCTTCATTCTAATTGACTTCCTTGGACACCTCCCTCCAAACAGCCAAGTCATCAAGGATATCCTCACAGAAAGAGTGCATAAAACGTATTTGTATGGTATTTTGGCTGCCTTTCAAGTGCTTGTATACAACAAAAAACCACACCTTCAGTGTGACTGAAGGGGTTAAGAAAAGGAAAACTTTTACCATAATTCAAATGGCATATCAGTCATTGCAGAATGAAATATATCATTCATTTGCCATTTCATCTACCCTTACTTGGGGATGAAATATTTTATTCTGTCCACAAAAAGTCCTCTTTCAGCTGTTTTGAGATATCTCTGTGCCTGTGGATTTAAAGTCATACATTCAGCTTTGTAACTGAAGTGGCTAAGAAAGGAAAACTTCACATGATTAAGCCACTAAGAATTTAGATCAAAAATGTTGCCAAAATATATTACTTCTGCAAATTATTTAATGCAGTAGATCTGAAACATTGTTACTTCCTTAACTTTTCAATTACTGATTCTCTGGTGTGAAATGAATGCTTTGCCATACAAAACTCCTAATTTAGTCATTGCAGAATAACTTCAGAAGCATAGTTGAAACATATCATTTGTTTGCCACTTCATCTACCCCTTCCTCAGGTATGAAATATTTAATTCTGTCCAAATTTCAGTCCTCTTTCAGCTGTTCCAAAATACCTCAGTTCCTGTGGTTTTGAAATTAGAGCTGAAATGTGGCTGAAATATATTAATTCTTTAACCTTTCATTTCTATTTCTGTAGATGGCAGTAACATATTATTTCCAAGCACCTCAGAAATAAATAAGTTAGATCATTATGAAATGAGAGCAGAAATGTGGCCAAAATATATTACTTCCTTAACATTTCATTTACAGCTTCTTCTAACACAAAACATTGACATACCCAGTTTCATTGCTGTAGAATTATATTAGAAACTTGTACCTGAAATGCATCATTTCTCTGTATTTTGTCATCCTTTTTTTACTAACATGAAATTATTTGTTCTGTTGCTATTTCAGCTCTATAGATTTCAGCTATCATGAAATTGCCCTTTGTGGAGGTTTGAAATTAGAGCAGAAATGTCACCAAAATGTATTACTTCTTTAATGTTTCATTTACAGCTTCTTCTAGCACAAAACATTTAATCCTGGAGATATTTCAGCCCTACATCTGCTATCTGAAATACCCAAATTCATGGCTGTCGAATCATATCAGAAACATGTACCTGAAATGCATCATTTCTCTGAATTTTGCAATCATTTTATACTAACATAAAATTATTTATTCTGTTGCTATTTCAGCCCTATTTCAGCCATCATGAAATCACCCCCTGCCTGTGGTGCGAGGGATATCAAGCAAAAAAAGTTGAACGAAGCAAAAGCAAAAGCAAAAAAAAATCCAAGCAATTACGGCGAGGTATCGTAATAGTAGTAGTAGTTAGTAGAAATTAAAAATAAATAGAAGGGGGTTCACGATGGGGGGGGTGCTGCCAACGCCGCCTTGACCAGCTCAGCACCGGCACTGTGCAGACCAGGCGTCGTCGAGCGGGACGTCACAGGGGTGTTGACCTGGCTCCTGTTATGCGCCAGGTGTGCGCGGACGAGGTGACCCGCCGCCAGGGCGCTCAGCAGCGACAGCTCGCCTGCCATCACGGCGGCGGCGATGATGCGGGCCAGTCGCTGCGCGTGTTCTCCCGGGTTGGAGGGGTGGGGCCCCTTGACGCCGAGCATCTCAAGAACGGCTGCTTGAGGTGCGAGAACGGTGCCGCCGCCGACGGTACCAACTTCGATCGAAGGCATGGATACGGACATTAACAAGTCTTGGCCGCCGTTCGTCCTGGGGCGGCCCAACAACGTGTTCAGTAAAGAAAACGCCAAAAAAAAAAAAAAAAGACAAGACACTCACGGTTCCATCAACGTGATACAGTTGGAACTCTCCACGTTCTGGGCAGGGTCCTGGCCCGTCGCGAGAAACACGGCGGTCAAAATATTGGCCGCGTGTGCATTGAACCCGCCCACCGAACCGGCCATCGCGCTCCCCACCAAATTCTTCTTTGTATTCAGATTACACAGGGCCTCCACGGTCGTCTTGAGCACGGTCTGGACGACCTTGCCGGGTATGACGGCCTCTGCGACCACGCTCTTCCCCCTCCCTTCTATCCAGTTGATCGCGGCCGGCTTCTTGTCGGTGCAATAGTTGCCCGAAAGCGCGAGGACGATCATGTCGGGGAAGTGCTTGGCCATGACCTCGAGCGCCCTTTCGGTGCCCTTGGAGATCATGTTCATTCCCATCGCGTCGCCCGTGGCCGTCGCAAACCGGACAAACAGCGTGCGCCCCGCCATGGCGGTCTTTATGCTCCGCAACTTGGCAAACCGCGACGTGCTGTCGAACGCTTCCTTGAGAATACCGTAGCCTTCCTGAGCTGCGATCCACGCCTTGGCCTCGGCCGCCCGCGTCACGGAGGGGAAATCGATGGCAGGCCCACGCGTCATGCCGTCCTGCGTCAACACCGTCGTCACGCCGCCGCCGGCATTCAGAGCCTTGCATCCGCGCGAAGTCGACGCGACCAGGGTGCCCTCGGCCGTCGCCATGGGAATAGGGTACATCGTGTCGTCAATCTTGAGCGGACCCGCGATGCCCAGAGGAAGAGGAATGAATCCCACCACGTTCTCGCAGCAGGCGCCTAAAACTCTAGAATAGTCGTAATTGGAAAAGGGTACATTCGAAGTTTCTAATGTCTTTGTCAACGAGGCCCGAGCTGCACAACTCGTCAGCGTTCTTGCCAGCGGGAAAGCGAAATAAAAACACTTACATATGATCGCCCTGCGAATTCTGACGGCCCTCTCTAGTGCTTTGGGACCCAGAACCTTCTCCAACGCATACGGCGCAATTTTTCCACATTGGATAAGGAGAATGACTTCCTCATCGTTGAGCAACTCCAAGCTCTCGCTAACCGGCCTTGGTCCATTCTCAAACACATCTACACACTCGGACAAAGTGCGCACAAAAACGTCCTTTGCAGGAGTGGACCTCTCGCTGCCAGGAGACGAGGAGGAGGAGGGTGTAGATAATGCGGGGGGAGGGGGGCGAGGGGGTAGAGCCAACTGAGCTTGAAGCCTGCGGTCAACATCTTCTAGCGTAAAGGTCGAAGTAGCCGTCGCTTTCGGACTGGAAAACGCGTTGGACTTTGTGGGAAGAGGTGCGAGCTGCTGTGCGGGCTTGTCTTCGGTTTCGTTCTCGTTTCCATCTCCCTCAAACCGCACGCCGCCCTTTTTCGGAAAAGGGTCGAAAAACGCGCCATTGAATCCCAGGCCGGCCGCAGCGAGACCCTTGAGAAGGTAACCGTTCAAACTGATACTCAGCACCAGCATGACCACGATCCATTTGCTCAGGATGGGATCGCCAACGAGTTTGGTCCAGCTGGACATAAAGTCCTCGATGATATCTGAAGGGCGTTTATGTGCGGGTTCACCCGCCTTGGAGGGATGGGAGCGGTAGGTTTGCCTGGGAGTAGTGGAAACGGCGTCGGCGAGCACGATGGGTGGTGGGATGACGCGGATGTAGATAGGGGGGGAGACCTTGACAAAAATGTCCTTTGGCAAAACGATGCCCTCTGCAGACAAGGTGGTCTCGGACGTGGCGAGAGAGAACAGGGCGGCACGCAAGGGCGGTGAGGTAATGTCAACTTTTCTTACAACTGCGCCGCGATTATCGCTGTGGGGGGCAGGGGTAAGCGGTGCGATAAAGTTGAGAATATGCAGGACAGTGAATGATGCGATCTGTAATGGGAATCAGTCATTGATCGAGACCCGAGTTGAAGTGATATACCAGAAGCAATTTGAGACGTGCGACAGGATTCTCTTGCTTGGGAGCCTTGTCAGAGGCCGATTTCCCTCGAAGAGGAGGGAGGGCCTCCCCCTTGATACCTAGCAGAGCGCTGGACAATCGGTGACGCAATGTTTTGGGCCGGTCCTCCAAAGGACGGGCGAGGGCGGGCAGATTGGTGGAGGAGGACCGGGCCAAGGCACTCGGACGACCCGAGGCAGGTGAAATGGAGGGCGTGCGGGACCGAAGGTTCTTGATTCGGCGGACCTGAGAGAGAGAGAGACGGTTCGTTATCTGGCACTGCCACCCCGCTGCTAAAACAGAACGTACCTCAATCATAACACCGAGAATAGCCGCAAGGAAGCTGCAGAGAAGGAAACAGTCGACAGCAAGCAGGATAGCTGCAAATGCACAGACTTCCTTGAGACCGCCGACCTTGCTGTTGGCACCGACGACGAGAACGGCAATCTCGAGGATGTAGTCCCTGATGATAGGGGGGTATACCAGTGTTAGCGACTCGGTGATAATTTTAGACGCGGGTTTCATGACTTGGCTTCCGCCGGGAGTGGACAGCCCTGATCCAGAGACGGAGATGGGAGTTAGGAGGTGGGGGTGAGAAAAGACGGCGCGGGCCAAGCGGAGGGGTTTGTCAAAGCCCACGGTGCATACAAGGAAAGGGAGGGCCTCTGTGAGCGCGACAGGGTCAATTGGGATGCGGAGGAACATGGTGATCGGAAGGGCGAGCAAAAGGGCGAGGACAGCGGAGGCGACGATGGCGATGGGGAGGGAGAAGCTGGAGCCAAGCTTCCGGGAGCGTTTGATGAGTAACCAGAAAGTGAAATGCATGAGCAAGTAACCCATCAGGATGAGCATGATGTCTATCGAGTCGGCTTTTTTGGCGAGATCCCAGAAGCGAACGACAAGAGCCTTCGCGGCGTGTGCAATCCACTTGCTGCTCTTCATTTCGCGGATGGGAATGGTGTCGGGGCCTCCGGAAACGACTTCAAACTTGGTTGCGGCGCTGTCTGCAAAGGCCTTGACGTGATCGTCGAGGGCCCCAGCAAAGTCGGCGCGGGTGCCAGGTGCAAAGGCCAGCGACTTGACGATGGTCCGGTCGCCTGCCTGGCTGTGCACAAAGCACTGTTGCGTGCCGGCTGGAGCGGTGGAGCGGTGACAAACGGAGGAGTAGCTGGTACCGGAGCGCGCCGAGGGCGAGAGGGTGAGATGGGCCGTGAAATTCTGGGACGAGTCGGAAAGGGGCGTCGTCAGAAAGGTGACCGAGTCTGGGACAGGCTGTGGAAGGGTTGTGAGCATGTGTGGAGGCAAACGACGCGCGGAGGAGCGGACCTGCTTTGGCTTGACGTCGAGAGAGATGATGAGCTGCTGCAGCTCGAGGACGGTGGCGCGCCTGTCTGATCTTGCGGCGTGCCAGGACTTGTTGGTGACCGAGATCCATTCTCCATGCTTGAAGAGGGCATGGGTGGGCTCGAGCACGGGAGGCTGGGAGTACGGGGGGTCGAGAAAGGCGGAATTCTTGACGGCGGCGAGGATGTAAAAGTAGGCGAGAGTGCCGACGATTGCGAAGAAGACGATGGTCTCGATGGGCGTGTAGGCCGCGTGCAGCGCAAACGGGCGGAAGACAGCGCGCATCGCTGCCCGCTCGATTGCATGTCGCACCACTTTTAAGCCAGCCGGATGTCGCCGGGCCGGCACCTGGCCAACATTCCATTTATCCATTTCCACAGCACAATAGCCGCCACACAATAGCACCGTCACAGCCACAACTGTACAGTTCCCGGCAACCCCCGCGTCCTCTTCCCACCACACACATACTCGGGCCTGCGCCATGGTCAACATCCCCAAGACACGCCGCACCTTCTGCAAGGGCAAGACATGCAGGAAGCACACGTACGCTCTCCGCCTGCACATCCGCACACCTCATGACTCTGCGCAGACCACACAAAGTCACCCAGTACAAAAAGGGCAAAGACTCGTTGTTCGCGCAAGGAAAGCGCCGCTACGACCGTAAGCAATCCGGTTACGGTGGTCAGACAAAACCCGTCTTCCACAAAAAGGTTCGTCTGCTTCCCTCTCTTTCGGAAGCCCGGGCTCACACCCGCGTGGTGCAGGCAAAGACGACGAAAAAGGTCGTGCTGCGGCTCGAATGCACCGTGTGCAAATACAAGATGCAGCTCGCCCTCAAACGCTGCAAACAGTGCGTGTCCCTCCACATCGTCCCACTTATGACCACGCTCTCACACTTGCCAGCTTCGAGCTGGGCGGAGAAAAGAAGACAAAGGGTGCTGCTCTCCAATTCGTACGTCCCTCCCTCCCTCCCTATATACACTCCCTCTAACCCCCGCATCCGCAGTAAGCATCACGTATATTACTTTCATACATGTCATCCTGTCCCAATACAATATCTCTTATCATGATTTTCGTGCGATCACGAGATCCCTTGCCACCACCCACCAGTATGATCGCTGTGACACGGCGTTTTGAACGGATTTACGTTTCCAAAGGTCTCGAAGAGCTGGACGACAACTATGATCTCCTCACAGACCTATACGAAAAACTCCAGTTTTCCTCTCTCGAAGCGAACGATCTGGGTGTGGATCCCCTGACGTTTGCCAACAACGCATGCGATGTTTCCCTCATCATCAAAAAGGTTCACGATGAAGAATACAATTTCAAGAGTGCCCGCATGTCTTGTATGGGAGGGATTCATCCATCAGGAGCCTATCTCTGACGCCTTTCCAGCCTTTCCGAGATCTTACAACACCATCGGACTCATCTACCTCACCTACTCCAACACCCCAAACCAGCCCTACCAAAAAAGCGAGCTCAACATGGGTATCGTCATCAGCCCCCAATACCGCCAAAAGGGCTACGCACAGCGGGCGATCAAAGTCGCCGTCAACCGCGCCTTCGAACTGCACTCGTGCCACCGCGTCCAAGCCGCCATCATGGACCCGTTTTCCGAAAGGATGCTCCCCGCGTACAGGGCGTTTACCTCTGCGTGAGTCCCCCCCCCCCCCGCGCGTGACATGTCCACTATTCATGTTGTGGCTGGCAGCGGATTCACACAAGAGGGTATCCGGCGATGCGCGCACTACAACACATTTGACTCGATATGGCAGGATGTGGCATACCTCGCGATTCTCGATACAGAGTGGATCATGCGGCACCGGCACGGGACGAGGGTCAAGGCGATGGGTGCGGATAGCGGCTCTGATGCCATGTCTGGAGCAAGTTGAAGTGGGGGTGGGCAATCTCGCATAAGCATGACACGCCGACCCAACCACATTCCCCCTTATCACCATGCTCAAATGGCTCGTAGTAGAGTAAAAATGGGATTCTATGCAATGAATCTGCAACTATGTACCAGCTGTAACAAGCCTGATGTAGCAGAAGTATGCCAATGGGCAAATGCCTGCCAAATGTCACCCTGTCACAGGGGCTAATCTTGCAAGCTGAACTCCTCATTCCAGATACATCTGATCAGTAAGGCGTAAGGGAGAAAGTTGCTTCTTATTACATGCCCTACAACTTCTATTGATCAGAATTTTATAATTCTTGGTCTAATACCCAGATTGTGGTACTTGACTCCCTTGTTTGGGCCATCCTGTCAAGTATTTTTGAAATATGGTGAATACAAGTTGTAGAGCATATAAATAGAAGCCACTTTCTCCCTTATACCTTACTGATCTGATGTCTCTGGAATGAGGAGTTCAGCTTGCAAGTTGAGCCTCTGTCACAGAACTGTCACAGGTAACAGATATGGCTTTCCATGAGGTTTCAGCATGTCAGGCCATCTTTCTTCCTCCCACCACCATCCCCAGTGCATCTCTTACCTTGTAAGCATGTCTACTGCATGTCATGATAGTAAACTAATAGTATAATAAGGTACAGTTGCTAGGATGCCACCTAATAAAGCAGGAAAAGCAGCAAAACAACAGAATCTAGCAGATGCCAGGACAAAAGCTGCATCTAACCACACCCATGATCAACTAAAAGAGCTTCTGAAAGACATGGAGACAAATTACCATGATGCATTAGACACAATTCAATGCCAGGAGAGCAAGCTAGCTGATGAGAAAAGTAAATCAGCTGCTCTTGAAGCTGCTCTGCAGATTGAGCAGGGAAATGTTCTTAAGCTTAAAGAGGACTTGGAGGAAATGGATTTGAAATATCAGGAGCTCTGCAAAAAGCTTAATACTGCCAATGAGAAAAGTAACTCAGCTAATCTCAAAAGTGCTCTCCAGATTGAGCAAGGAAAAGTTGTAGGGTTGAAAGAGGACTTGAGGCAAAATGAATTGAGATGCCAGGAGCTGTATAAGAAGCTTCATGTTGAGAAAAGAGCTAGACAATGCAGTGACAAGAAAAAGGGAATGTTAAAGGAACAAATTGATGTCTTAAAGTTAGCTGCCTGGGAGAGTTCCAAGGGTCAGAAAGACACATTATCATGTGCAAATCATGCCATTCAATCACTTATGCATTTGGAGAAGGAAAATGCTGGTTTGAGAAGTGATCTTTCTTTGTGCCCAGAATGCCCCATGAGAAGCATTAAATCATGTTCTCAAGAGCTTAATACTACAAGGAATGAGTTGAAAAAATGCAAGATGCAGATATACAGGCTCAAAAGACATCATAAACTTGCAGCTGCACAAAGGCAGCTGGCAATGACCAAGGCTCAAGAACAGGCATTGAAGGAGAGGGCCACACACAGCCTTATGCATAAAGGAGCTTATACAGAGGATACAAGAAATCTTATGTGCTTGCTAGTAAAAGCTGGATGTTCAAAGGATTATATTGGTCAAGTGATTTCTGCTGTCTTCAAAACTGCAGGCATAACATCAATTGCATAACGATAGCAAATGCAGGGCGTGGAGTAGAACAAGACTCAAGGATGTGAACAAGACAAGGAGGACATGACTAGAAGTGAAACTCAAAGGGAAACTGTATTCTCAACTGTGGTATCTTAATTTTCTATTGTACTGTACAGGGACTTTATATACTTTTTCCTACTCTAAATAACAAAGTAATACTTGTAAAATTTTCACCTCACAACCATATATCCAAATCCATCTTGAAGGTCTTCACACAATGGGGCTAGCTGAGGGACGCAATGGTGGAATACAAGTGCCGCAGTGAGAACCAATATCACAATCCTGCATGGGATGCTAATAGACTTGTCGGATTGAAAGAAACTTGCCTGATTGCCATGCGCGGCAACTCCAGGGTTCATCTGACTTGATATGGCCCTGTTCTCAATATTCCATGGACCTGACTGTCAGTTACTAAAGCTGGTTGTCAGCCAATGGCTTTATTCATCTGCTAGGATCCTATTCCACTGTGTTGGTGCATCGCTATGGATGATGTGGCTCTTGGATCATAGAATGAAGATCTTCCCTAATGTGGATATGGCTTGATGGCATGGTTCCTTCTCTGGTGAACTAAGCTATACCAGCTGATGATTTTCCTGTGACTCGGCCAATAGAGTGATGATATTGGGTGCAAACAACTGACTGGCACTGGGTCTGGATGGTGTATGCAGGATATGACTTGATCATTGAGTGTGGGTGATACTTGCCTTACCACGGAAAAATGCAGAGTTGCGCAGAGTTGCTCATTGCTATTGCAGAATACCTGCAGATGACTCCTATACACCCCTAGCTTGGAATGATGCTCATCAGTGTGCTGATGGGCATCAAGGTCAGGACAGTCTAGGGAAGTCCACAAGGATCCAGGCTTGGCTAGAGGCAGCCAGTTAAGGGAAGAGTCATCACAGGAGGATTGCACTCATATGCACTTACATGGGAACATGTGCAGGACAATAGGGATGGGTGCTGGAACATGGTAGGAGTGTTGTTGGTCTGAGGGAGGTACCAGGGGGGATTCCCTGGTGGTATATAAGTTGGACAGTTGTAGTCTTGAGTCCCTAAGACTCAAGATGGTTTCTCTCACACTAGGAGTTAGCTCTCTCTAGTAGAACCATTCTTGTAGTAGTAGGCTTGCAACATAGCCAGGTTTCATCTCTGGAGTAACACTCCACCTCTGCAAGGCTTTGGGGTTTGTTGGTGAGTGTGAGCTTGTAACAATGAACTCATCATGATGCACTGATAGCCAGACACCCTGGTATATCCAGAACAAACAAACTCATTGCATGATCCTACTGGTGTCCTTTGCTGCTATCAGATGTAAAGAAGTACATTAAAGGATGTGACACATGTCAGAGAAACAAAACAAGTTGACAGCCAAAAGTAATGCTGCATTGAGCTCAACACACCAAACCTCTCCAACTGAGGTGCATGGGCACTCCTTCAGGAAAACATCCAAAGCTGACTGAAGTGGGCTCAAGGGTGGCTGAGGTGACAACTAACTTGAAACTGCAAAACATGAGGCTGTTTCAGGGAAACCAGACTTGTACTGGACTGAGGGACAAAGATGCAGGGAAGTAGCATGAATGGGTGCTGAATAACAGCAAGACAAGGACAAGGCAAGGGCAGATGAGGGCTAGATAAGGCAAATCAAAGGAGGCAAGGGCAATAATCAAGGTGACAATATGAGGGCTAGGCAAATTCAAGTATGGGAACAAGGCAACAAGTGTGGCAAGGAGGGTGAGTGTGGCTGATGAGAAGAACTAAGCAAATCAAAGCTAGACAAGGCAAGGCAAGGCAAGGCAAGGCTAATCAAGGCAAAGGTTAGGCAAGACAAGTTGAGGACAAAGTGGGGACATAAGGCACTACCCAGACAAGCTCTGAGATGCCAAGGGAGAGGGGAACAATGGGCAATTTCTTCTCTACTGTATTTTAGGGACAGGAGGATATATATATAAGTAAAAGACAACAATAGTCCAAAACCAGAGCATTGAGCAAGGGTCTGTCAGATACCTCTGGGATACTGCACAGTTGACAGCAATGGAAAACTGTGTCAGGAACAAGGAACAAAATAAAGAAATTGAAACAAAATATTGAAACCATCCAAAAATAGCTATAACCCAATATCTCCATCATGTCTGATTGTCCTAGTATGGCCTTGATGCTGGGTGATGTGATGTCAAAGGCAGTTGAAGCTGATCATGGGCTGGGTGGCATTTGAAGCAAAGCCAATACACTCAGGTGACATGATAAATCCTTGGGGAGCCTGACCATGTACCAGGTAGATTGATAATGAATTAAACCATGTACCAATATGGGTCTAGGATGCAGAGAACTGAATCTATTGATTAGAACATAATGGTTGTTGTGTCTGCTGATGACTTCTCAAGTTATGATGATGAATGGCAAGACTTCCCTGTGCCATCCACATGTGTCAGCTATGTGGTTGATGTGTCATACAACTCGTCCAAGGGTGAATGAAGCACAAAGGTTTGAATCAGTGCCTCTGGTATTGGTGGAACAATTTAATAGCTCAAAGTGAAACTGATCCTCATGAAAATGGTCCAAGGGTGCCTGTAAAAATGACAGCTCATTCCTGTCATAGAGCATGGGTTCTTGACCTCCCCTAGCTTGAATGTGGCATGTGAGATCATTGCTTAGATAACTTGTCCAAGTGTTTGACTCCCCAAAATGGTATCCAATTGATTCTGAGAATAACATGGCCAAGCACTTGAACACTGGAATACCCTGCAGAATGCTGTGCAGACCCACAGGGCCCCAGAATAAACCTGGCTCAGGTTCTAGGTATGAGAGATGAGAGTGTGTGCTTTCTGAGGTGTCCTGCATCAACATGTTGGGGTCTATATTGGGGGAAGTAGGTCAGCTAGAGATCTGGGATGCTAATGAGTGAATCATCTTTAAGACAATTGGAGTGACTGGTTATCTACTGTTACAAACTAGCCCTAACTTTTTACCCCTGTTTCAACCCCTGTTTTACCCCTTGTTTTACCCCTTGTTTTACCCCTTGTTTTATCCCTTGTTTCATCCCTGGACCCCTTGATACTTGTTTCACTTACCTGGGTCCTTAGGTATATAAGCAGCTAGTTATCACTGTAGCTACCCATCTTGACCTTAGTTGAGTACTAGTCTTAGCTCTGTACTTCCTCCTCAGCTACATTGCTCTTAGCCTAGGGTTGAACCTTAGAGCTCTGGCTATTGACCTTAACATCTACAGCTGAATTCACACATAATGATCAAGTATCCTCAGCAACACAACAGTCACCCTTCTTCCTAGTTTATGGATGTCACCCATGGAAGGGAGATCCCTCAGAAGAAGGACATAACAACATCACCACCAAATAATTCTTAGAATGCCTAGACCAAGTACATGCCAAAGCACAAGCAGTGCTTAGAAGATCAAACAAAACCACCTCAGCTCAACATGATCTGCATCACCAGTACATTATCAAATATAAACCAGGTGACTTGGTTTGGCTCAAAGCCACTAATCTCAAGGAAGGAAGACCATCTAAAAAGCTCTCAGGATGACACCATGGACCATTTAAAATCATCAGAGCCATTGGCTCATTGGCATACCAGATCAAACTCCCTGACACTTGGAGACTTGTCTATCTTGTCTTCAATGAGACTCTCCTAACACCTTATCAGAAGGGCATGTTCTGGAGCCAACAGAAACCCCTGCCACCACCACCAGAAATAGTAGGAGAAGAACTAGAATACAAGATCAAGAAGATTCTGGACTCTAGACAGTGCTGAGTCAGACAAAAAACTTTTATCAAATTCCTTATCAAGTGGAAAGGCTATGATCAATCACACAACTTGTGGGTACAGAAAAGAGATTTGTTTGCTCAGGAATTTCAAAAGAATTTCCATAAAAGATACCCTCTGAAGCCATACTAATCCCCACTCAGGTTATATATGCCCTACTCTCTAGTTGCTTTCCTTATACTGGCCTATCTTCTACCTGCATTCTCAAATGTTTTTGCTTTACTTGCTCACCTCTTCACTATTCAGCTTTGCACTTGCCTCCACCAAGGAGCACCTCATCCCTCCCCCTCATCATCATTGTCACTGCCATCACCCAGCTCATCAACCTACTGTACCACAAGGAGGGAACCCAGGCAGCAACCACAGTCTATAGGACCTTTGCTCACCATGCTCACAACTTCTACCACACTGCCCATAACCAATTAATCCACTCACTCCCTGCCCCTGTTTGGTTCACAGCCTGGATGGAGCAGGTAGCTACCTCTCTGGATTGACAGGAAAGATGCCTCATACAGTCTGCTCAGTAGCAGAATTGCACTACCATTTCCCTCACAGATGCTCTAGCAGTACTATTGCTGCAACAATGCAAAGATCATACTGTCCTCACCAATCTCAGCACTTGACTAACTTCTTTGGAATGAGTCCCTGATTTTCTCCATCACTCCCTCAATGCTCTTGCCAATGTCCAGGCCCTGCTATCATCCTACTCTCTGTTATCAACAATGATGTCATCACTGCAGTACACAACACAGCTAGGTCTATTGATGAATTAAGAATTTTCATTGAGCATTGCACCACCTACTCTGCCAACTTCAACCTGTTGCTCACATTTGGAAATGTCCATGTTCAGTTGGACCAGCTAGCCACCCTAGCACAACTCCAACATCTACTTCCTCCTGCCAATCCAGTTCTCCCTTTACCACAACTTGAGTTGACATCTGCAAACTCTGTCAAGCTCTCCCCCATCTTCTCTGCCCCCCTGGTTGAACTACCTACTTCTTATCTTCACTCTTTGCCTCCCTGTATTGACAATGAGGCAAATGAAATGATCTGCAGCCCTGGGGTGTGCCTCAGGTTTACAACTTGGATCTTGTAGCAGTTTGGCCTACTACACCCACTGGAACATCATCATATGGAGGATTCAAGTTCAACTACTGGAGTTATGGGCCTGTGTACATGCTGCACTTCAAAGCCATATTGTCACAAGGGCATGCATCTAGCAAGAAGGTGCTTGGAAAGTTATTAAACCAAGCTGAAGGTCATGCATTTACTGTTATGAGCACACCTCTTATTTCCAACTTTACAGTAACGACACCAATGACACTTATGAAGATACGGTCACGAGGAGTCGAAGGATATTTTTCTTTTCTTTTATCTATTTTATCAAGCTCAAATGTCTATGAGCAAGACTATGCAACGGGACTCTAGGAGGATGGCCTATGTGAACTGTGGTCCCTATTAGGAAGGAGGTTAGGTCAGCATCGGCTATGGAGATAGACCGAGTGCCGACAGGAACACGGCCTGATGATGGGCCTATGCCATGAAAGGAATCATGAGCGGCACAGTGCCTGAGGGGCGACATGGGAACGCCGAGGAGTACTGAGTCAATGGTACGGCGTGCATGGGAATTGGCCAAAGTCCTGAACAATAGGAAGGCCGCATGCGGATAACCCAAGAGATGGGAAGGGATGAAACTCTCCACGAATGGTTAGATGAGTGCAGATCGGCTGCTGCGCATTGATCCTGGCATGAGGGACTTTAGCTGCACGCTGTCTGTGCACAGACCAGGGGAACGGTATATAAGGGCCGTAGTTTAGCGTAGGAGACTCTTAAGTCTCTAGATAGTCTATTGTCACTAGACATAGCTACAGAGCAATCAGAATCGTCTTTGACTTAACAAGTCCCACTTGAGTCACTTAGGTTGTGTCTAGGGCAGTCCTGACATAATCTAGAGACTTTACTCTCTACCCCCGTTGTTATCTGTCTAGCACCGAGCACGCCGCTCGAAGTTGCGAAAGACATTCAACAGCCTAGTTTCTATCTTTGACGGTTGTAATCCGATTATCCCGGAACCGTTGTCGACGTCGACCACGACATACTTTGACAGTTGTAACCTGATTATCCCAGGACCGTCAGCGACTTCGAATTCGACAGACCACTGTCAACGGGCACTGTTTAAGTGTCCTCAATACGCCCACAGGGGCCTGGCAACAAACCCAAACTTGGGTGGCTACACACAGTAACAGACGAGAATACTAGTTCGCTGGGGTGAAGCATAGGCAGGAGACCATAGACGCGCCCTGGGTTTAGTATACTGTTATTGCCGAAGAGCTCAGGAACGAGCGAAACAACTCTATTGGTGTTGCATATCAAGGCTGAACCCAAGTTCCTCACATACTCCCTGTACTAGCAACCCTACCTGATTTCGGGTTGATAACTAGGCACAAAGATAGTGAGGCGAATTGCCGGGTGCACCCAATAGATAGCTTGCGGACCCACGACACTGCAGACAACATCTTTCCTGTTTCCCAGGAAACGTCATCGACAGGCGCGGATTAAATCGACAGCTGAACGAACGGATCAAGTGTCAGTGGAGGGCCTGAACTTGATTGAAGATCTTTTTACAGGAAAAACCTACACCATCCCTTGTCACAATGAACTGCATGTTCAAATACATATTACCTCATGCCCAGGCAACACTTTCGAAGATTGGATGCATCTTTGAAGCGGACTGGGTAACCGATCGCGATAAAGACTCATCTGGACCAAAAGAAATAATCGGTGATGTCATTTACCGCCGATACGATAACCATATACGATTATGGTGGACGTTCTTGAAAGAACAAAAGAAAGAAAGACGTGCACAAGCACAACACATCATCCGGCAATGAGAAGCCGAAGAGACGAGGATCCAGGAAGAGGCATGGAATGCCTTACTGGAACAACGGGCAACAAACCGAGCTGCATTACAGGCAAAGTGGGCCCTAGAAAGAGCAACGAGGGAATATCTTACCCTCACTAACTTACTGAACGACTCGTTCAAAGGAGACGCATCCAGTCCTATCTGGAAGGCCGTGATGAAATCAGAATACAATCAATGGCTCGTACTAGTTATCGATGGGGAAAAAGCTATCCGAACTTCAGCAATAAAACCCCACACCATACAATACGAACGACATGTCAAGGAGCTATACGAGCATGAAGGCATGACGTTGGAACACTCCGACTGGAACGCATTAATGCATGCGCTAAACGGAAACATTTTGCCAGGATTCTGGTGGACAATTCGGATGGGCCCGATTCCCGAACAACTAGCACCTATGGTTCCAGGATTTTGCTACCTCTGTCTCATCAAGCCAGAGTACTGGAACAAATACGAGTGGCCTGCATACCCCACTATTGAAGCTATCTGGCAAATGGAGAAACAATTCCGTGAAGAAGGAATTAGGACAAGGTGGACCGCCACAGATCGACCCGATGTTGTACATGTAGGCCTAGAAATGGCTGATATCAACGGATGGGATATGATAGAAAAGTTACTCACCAGCAGTCACCGAACGCTCCGTGTCGGAGCAGAGCAAATGGAAAACCCCAAAGTAGGCGAAATAATAAACCTAGGGGAAGAAAGCGACTCAGGGGAACCGGAGCAACCAGCGTGGTCAGACGCAGCGGCAGCTCTGGTAGAGATAGACCCTTGTTTACAAAATGGTCGCCCGGGTCTAACCAAACAGCAACAAAACAAGTTGCACCCGAAACATCCAGGATACTGTTACCTATGGTTGGTAAAACGAAAGTACTGGAACGAATACAAATGGCCGGCATACCCGACCATCAGGGAAATTTACGGATGGGATCCAGAACTCATGGATGAAGACCAACCCATATATTGGAGACCAACCAAAGGTTGTAACTGCATGTGGCACTGCGTTCGAGTATCCGGAGAGCCAGGAGGATGGCCATGGATGAAAGCGATGATGTGGCAGGGTTACAGATCACACCGAGTCGGTGCTGGAACCTTTCGACTAACAGTCGATATGGTCACTCAAGCCTACCATGCAATACTCGGGTGGAGGAACCTGTTATGAGCATACCTCTCATTTCAAACTTTACAGTAACGACGTCAATGACACTTATGAAGGAATGGTCACGAGGAGTCGGAGAATCTTTTTCTTTTCTTTTTATCTATTTTATCAAGCTCAAACGTCTATGGGCAAGACTACGCAACGGGACTCTAGGAGGATGGCCTACGTGAACTGCGGTCCCTATAAGGAAGGAGGTTAGGTCAGCATCGGCTATGGAGATAGACCGAGGGCCGACAGGAGTTGCGGCCCGATGATGGGCCTACGCCATGAAAGGAATCATGAGCGCTATGGCGCCTGAGGGGCGACATGGGAACGCCGAGGAGTACCGAGTCAACGGTACGGCATGCATGGGAATCGGCCGAAGTCCTGAACAATAGGAAGGCCGTATGCGGACAACCCAGGAGTTGGGTGTGAGAGAAACTCTCCATAGAAGGTTAGATGGGCGCAGATCGGCAGCTGCGCATTGATCCCGGCTTGAGGGACTTTAGCTGCGCGCTGTCTGCGCACAGACCAGGGGAGCGGTATATAAGGGCCGTAGTTTAGCGTAGGAGACTCTTAAGTCTCTAGATAGTCTATTGTCACTAGACATAGCTACTGAGCAAGCAGAATCGTCTTTGACTTAACAAGTCAGCCTTTGAGTCGCTTAGGTTGTGTCTAGGGCAGTCCTGACATAATCTAGAGACTTTATTCTCTACCCCGTTGCTAGCTGTCCAGCACCGAGCACGCCGCTCGTAGCTGCAAAGGACATTCAACGGCCTAGTTTTCACTTGGACGGTTGTAATCCGATTATCCCGGAACCGTTGGCGACACCGACTTCGACAACCACACTGTCAACGGGTCTCGAACGAGAGATCCTCAATACGCCCGTTGGGCCTGGCTACCAAACAGTAAAGGACGAGAGTACTAGTTCGCTAGGGTGAAGCGTAGGCAGGAGACCATAGACGCGCCCTGGGTTTAGTACACCTTTATTGCGGAAAAGCTCAAGGAACGAGCGAAGAAACCTGATTGGTGCCACATATCAAGGCTGATCTCAAATTCCTCACACACTCCCTGTACTAGCACCCCTACCTGATTTCGGGGTGATAACTAGGCACAAAGATAGTGAGGTGAAGTGCCGGGTGTGCCCAATTAGTAGCTTGCGGACCCACGACGCTGCAGACAGTATCTTTCCTGTTTCCCAGGAAACGTCATCGACAGGCGCGGATTTTTCGGTTGCCGCACGAACAGATCAAGTGTCAGTGGAGGGCCTGAACTTGGTTGAAGATTTTTTACAGGAACATCCTACATCTTCCCTCATCGCAAAATGAATTGTCATTTTCAATACGTACTCCCATACGCCCAGGCGACACTTTCAGAGATTGGCCAAATCTTTGAAGCGGACTGGGTCGACACCACCGAATTTGTCCTTGTTAGGACACTAACCTTTATTGGCGACACCATCGTGCGCCGTTACGATAACCACGTCAGACTGTACTGGCGTCACCGCAAAGACGAGCGGAAGAGGGAACGCGCCGAGGCGCAACAACTATTACGAGAACGAGAGCTCAGTCAGGAGCTCGAACAGAAGGAAGCATGGGAGGCCCTTCTGGCAGAACGAGCAGCAAGCAAGGCTGTTCTACGAGCAGAGCGCGCTATGCGCAAAGCCGAACGAGAGTACCAGACTCTCATACAACTTCTGGAGGATCAATACGGGGGAGACACCTCAAACCCAATCTGGCTGGCTCTTGTTTCCTCGAAATATAATCAATGGTTGATGTTGATCAACAACGGGGACAAAGCAATAATGAAATATCGAGTGGTGGTCGAGCGACTTCAGTGTGCTCATCATGTGGAAGAACTCTATGCTCACGAAGGAATGACGATGAGCCACGAGGACTGGAACGCATGGATGCATGCCATGAATGGCAATATACGTGCCACTCGTTATGCCAAATGGAAGAAAGAGAAGGAAGACGAAGAGCGTCGTCAGGGAATCAGATACGATCCCTTACTTGTCACAAAACCACCAGGACGAATTCTTCCTACGACGCCGGAGCGCCTTCTAACGGAGCCACTCTTGAGACTCCCAATCGGACTCGATCATTTCCTGTCCGAAATAGGGGAAGACACCTGGAACGACCACAAAGCTAGGTTGCTAAGATGGAGGGCCCGCGTCAAAGCATATCTGCCCGGACCAATAGCAAAAAGTTCAATCGCTCCCGACCAGTGGAGGCAAAATGGGTACTGCTATATGTACCTGTTTAAAGCCGAGTACTACGACAAGTTTAACTGGCCTGCCTGGCCCACCTTGTACGATATTATAAACTGGGAACCGGAGCTAAGAGACGACACTGTGGTCTTTGCAATCCAAGACAGTATCCGACCAGGACGATGTCACATCATTGAAGAATCCGCCGTACGGTGAGATGACATCGAGTACACATGGGACGAACTTGTGGATCTTCATAAGGTCTCTCACTACACCTGGACAGTACGTTTTGGAGGGCAGTCTAAATCCAAACGTCGGTTGAAGAATCGACCCCTCGCCACCAAGTCCATCAAACGGGTTGATCTGAGATCAACAGTAACGGTTCAAGAAGCAGTGAACCAGGCAGCCGGACGAACATACCCGGCAGTAAAAGAACAGGAACCAGTAGTGCAACCAGCGCGATCGTATGCAGCGGCAGCACTAGCTGGCGGTGAGAGCACAGCCAAAGTTATTAACGCTGGAGGAGATGCAGCGCACTGGAATGGCGGAGTTCCCACCGTGGCGGACTGGTTATCAACCGAGGAATATCCTCAAGGGGCAAACAACGCCCATAAAAAGCGACAGATCGACCAGTGGAGACGAAATGTCGAAAAAGAATTTTGGCTTCCTTATCCGTACCCAAGAATGTCATGGGTCGACAGCGGGTTACATCCCGATATACTGGGCTATTGCTACCTGGTATTAATAAAAGAAGATTTTTGGAACGAATTCCTGTGGCCAGCCTATCCACAGTTACAAGAAATTTGCAACTGGGACAAAAGCCTTCGAGACGAGGACGTCACCACCATCATACGAAAGACCTACTCACAATCCAATATGTTACACATCGAAAAATATAAAAGTAACACGAGGGGATGGTTTCATGTGGAATGCCTAAACCGAGAAGGCATGGGACACTACAAAATAGGAGCAGGAAACCCCGAAGAAGGCGAGATAATAAGCCTAGGGGAAGAAAGCGATATAGGATCACCAGAGCAACCAGCGCGATCAGACGCAGCGGCAGCTCTGGTAGAAATAGACCCTTGTTTGAGGAATGGTCGTCCAGGTTTAACAGAACAGCAACAGAACAAGTTACACCCGAAACATCCAGGATATTGTTATCTTTGGCTAGTAAAGCGGGAGTACTGGAACACTTACAGATGGCCAGCTTACCCAACGATCCGGGAAATATATGGGTGGGATCCAGAGCTTATGGACGAAAGTAGACCTATCTATTGGAGGCGAACCAAGGGATGCAATCGAATGTGGCACTGTGTCCGAGTCTCAGGAGAACCCGGTGGCTGGCCATGGATGAAGGCAATGATGTGGCAGGGATACGGTTCACATCGAGTTGGCATCGGAAACTTCCGACTCACAGTAGATATGGTCACTCAAGCCTACCATGCTATACTTGGTTGGAGAAATTACTGGATGGACACAGAAACATTGGAGTCGCTCCCAGACACTCAACCTGCTGCAGCGGTAGCAGCGCGAGAGAATGAGATCCATTGTCAGGAAGAGGAAAGGCAGCGAGCTATCACCAGCGCTGGCCAAGCCCTAGTAGCCATCATAAACGAATACCAACGAAGTTCTCGACCAGAACCAGGACCCCTCACAAAAGCAGAAATGCCCGACTATTATCAGGGGGATCCAAGGACGGTCGATGCATGGTTACGACAGATGGAAACTTACTTTATGCTATCAAGGGAAATAGATCCTAAACGGATGGTTTCCATATGTTTATACCGAATGAAAGGAGGAAAAGGAGACAGAGCAGCAGACTGGAGCGGCGTTAAGCTCAAGGCACTCCAAGAAGCCTTGCAGGAATTCCAGGACAAAATAAGTAACAACGGATGGGATTCGCAACTTAATTGGCAACAGTTGAATGAAGGAGAGTCCACAGAAGACAATAGAGCATGGGTGCGACGACCATTAACAAACCAGTTCCCATTCATAGACTGGACGGACTTCAAAAACCAAATGCACGATTTCTTCATGTCCACAGAAACAAAGGAGAAAGCAATCGAAGCTCTTTTGAAGTTACGACAGGGAACAATGATGGTTGAAGATTACATCGTCAAGTTTAACTCTCTCACTTCACTTACGGACTGGAACGACCAGGCTCTCATATCCCATTTCCAAGGAAATCTCAATCCATCCCTGGGGCGGGACTTAATTCGATATGGGGGACTCCCTGACAATGCCACTCTCGTTCAAATGCAGACGCGAGTAACTGCATTAGCTCGAGCATACAGAAAAGCCAATGAAGCGTACGGCTTCCCGAAAAGCCGACAAGAATACAGGGAGCAGACTCCTAGCAACAACCCACGTCCCCAATATCAATATAAAGCACCAGCCCCATTCGCATCAGGAAGTCGTGATCCAAACGCTATGGATGTGGATAAGAAACGGGACGTCAAGCCATGGTGCTATAACTGCGAAAAGGAAGGACATTATAGTCGCCGGTGCCCGTTACCACGAGGGAGAAAGCCCATACCAGAATGTAGGAACTGCGGAAGGAAGGGACATACGGAAGAAAGATGCTGGAAGAAGAAAGTTGCCCAGGATAAGGGAAAAAGAGCAATACGAATGATAGACAACGGGGAAACGACCCCAGTAGAAGGATGTGCCAAAATCGAGGAGGTTTCGGATTTTGGAGACAGCCAGTGAACGAACGCTCTGTTCAACTGGCTCATAGTTCAAATTCTTGTAACGGTGTACTAGTACCAATAGATTCTGCAATAGATGTGAATAACTTACTCTACGAATGCAGTGGGAACATACACCATATAAGAAATATGGAAACGAGCGTGAAACCGGAAAAAAGATTGAAAGCCTGGTCTACCCCTTGGGTATTAAGACGTATCTGGCAACAACCAGAGCAGACGGCAATTGAGTGCTTAAGGCAATGGGTAGAACCAAGACGAACAAAAGAAGTTGATGAAAAACTTGTAAAACAATTAAACGCGTTGTCAGAAGCAGACGCCCTTTGGAACCTGGTCCACTTGAGGGAAAAAGTGGTGCAAGGAATAGGAAAACAGGAATTAGACCTGAAGGGAACCATAACCACTATGGACACGCTACAATCCGCCGATGTAACTATGTTATTAGACTCAGGATGTACAGCTTCGTGCATAAGTGAAGATTTCGTCAAAAAACATAGAATGAACAAAAAGAAACTCTTACGACCCATCCCTGTATACAATGCAGACGGAACACGGAATGGGTCAGGAAGTGTTGAATACTTTGTTCAGTTCAAATTACGCATAGGGTCACACGAGGAAATAATGGATTGCGCAGTTGCCACACTCAGCAAAATGGATCTATTCCTAGGACATGATTGGTTGGAACACCACAACCAAATCATCAATTGGAAAAAGAAATCCTTGGAATTTAACCGGTGTCCGGGCACCTGCTGGAAACCCTCCTCAGTACAGGAACCTGAAGACGAGATTGACGTATCGTATCATCTAAGGGAAGGAGAACGTCTACTAGCTGTACATATCGGAAAGCCGGAGCTGCAGATACGAGCCTTTGCCTCGACTGCCACAAAAATAGCTGCGGAGCAGGCGAAAACGGAGAAAAAACGAACGCTGGAGGAAGCGGTTCCTCATCACTACCTAAAGCACAGGAAAGTTTTCGAGAAAGAAACTTTCGACGAATTACCGCCAAGACGACGCTGGGACCATGCAATAGAGTTAATCCCTGGTTCAACTCCGGTAGATTGTAAAATCTATCCTCTCAATCGGGATGAACAACAGCAGTTGGATGAGTTCCTCAAAGAAAATTTGGATTCAGGACGAATTCAACCAAGCAAATCACTGATGGCGTCACCTTTCTTCTTCGTCAAAAAGAAGGATGGGAAACTTAGACCTGTGCAGGATTACAGGAAGTTGAATGAGATGACGGTCAAAAATCGTTATCCTTTGCCTCTCATAGGAGAACTTGTGGACCAGCTGTTGCAGGCCAAAGTATTTTCAAAAATGGACATACGTTGGGGATACAACAATGTCCAAATAAAAGAAGGCGACGAATGGAAAGCCGCCTTCAGAACCAATCGCGGATTATTCGAACCGCTGGTCATGTTTTTCGGTTTAACAAACTCACCCGCTACCTTCCAAACCATGATGAATGACATCTTCCGAGTTGAAATAGCCGAAGGATGGGTAGTGATTTACATGGATGATATCTTGGTGTTCTCAAAGAACCAAGAAGAACACACCAGACATGTAAACCGAATACTGGAGAAATTAGAAACGCACAAACTCTCACTCAAACCGGAAAAATGCTTCTTCGATAAAAACGAGATCGATTTCCTCAGAGTCATCATTGGAAAGGATACCGTACGAATGGATCCTGCCAAGGTCAAAGCAGTATCGGAATGGCCGAAACCGACATGTAAAAAAGAAGTGCAGCAGTTCTTAGGCTTTGTCAATTTCTATCGACGATTTGTGCGGGACTTCGCAAAATTAGCAAAGCCGTTGACACGGCTCACAGGAAAAGAAGAATGGCTGTGGACACAGCTGCAAGACGAAGCCTTTGATAGGCTTAAAACAACAATAGCAGAGGAGGTGGTGCTCCAGATCCCCAGTGAAGAAGGTCAGTTTCGAGTGGAAGTGGACGCCTCAGACTTCGCAATAGGAGGGATTTTATCTCAACAGGCAGAAGACGGATTATGGAAACCAGTAGCCTTCATTTCAAAATCGCTCAACGACGCCGAGCGAAATTACGAAATATATGACAAGGAGATGCTCGCAGTAATGCACGCCTTTTACGAATGGGCGCACTACCTCAAAGGGGCAACTCAAACCATTGAAGTTCTGACAGATCATCAGAACTTAACGTATTTCAGAAAGGCACAAAATCTAAATAGGCGACAGGCGAGATGGGTTACCGACCTGCAGGACTACAATTTCACAATAAAACATCGAAGTGGGAAGTCCAATACAAAGGCCGATTTACTGTCCCGACGAGCGGGGCACGATAAAGGAGAGGGCGATAACACGGGAGTAATCTTGCTCAAAGAACACTTATTCGTCCGAGTATTTGACGACGATCGGGCCATAGATGACATCATCAAAGACATCCGAGAAGTTCCCCGTCGTCAATGGGAAACTCAGGTAGTAAAAGGACTAGAAATCTCTGGAGGAGAGTACAAGCTGGAAAAAGGATTAATCACTTGGCAAGGACGCATTTATGTACCAGCGGTACCAGCACTACGCGAGGATATTATTGCTATCCATCACTCATGGGGACATTCCGGAGTGGCGAAGACGTTGGAATCGCTCACCAGAAATTTCTGGTGGCCTAACATGCGCAAGGACATAGAGCGATATATCCCTGGCTGTGAGACATGCCAGAAAGCAAAACCAGACAGGACTGCCCGAGCAGCGCCTCTACGACCAAATGAAATACCTTCCGAACCCTGGGAGATCATATCAGTCGACTTTGTGGGACCGCTTCCAGAGTCTAAAGGAAACAATATGGTGCTGGTCATTGTGGACCGATTTACAAAGAAAACCTACTTTTTGCCTACAACATCAGACATCACCTCGCAGGGGACAGCAGTGCTGTTCCGGGACAACGTGTTCAGGGAGCATGGACTCCCCAGAAAAGTAATTAGCGACAGAGGACCACAATTCGCCTCAAAATTCATGACGGACCTATACGGAATATTGGGAATCAAAGCTAACAAGTCTACCGCTTACCACCCGCAAACAGATGGACAGACAGAACGTGTGAATCAGGAATTAAAAGAGTTTCTGACCATCTTTGTTAACAACCGGCAAGATAACTGGTCAGATTGGTTATCTGTGGCTCAATTCTGCCACAATGATCGGGTACACTCAGCAACGGGGTTCACACCCTTCTATATGAATTATGGACGGCATCCGAATAAGGGACTGGACCCTACTTACGCACCCAAGGCAGTAGCTGTTGAACAGCTAGCAAAAGAATTAGAGGACGTGCATGCCAAAGCAAAGGTGGCATTAGAAAAAGCAGCGCAAGTTATGAAAGAGCGCTACGACACTCACCGGAAGCAGGCTGTTGAGTATAAACCTGGGGATAAGGTTTATCTCAGCACAGAGAATTTACCAGTCATTCGAGCCACTAAAAAGCTGGATGGGAAATTCATCGGGCCTTTGGAAGTACTTGCAAAAGTAGGAGAGTCCTCGTACAAATTAAAAATTCCGGCCTCATGGAAGGTCTACAACGTCTTTAACGAAGTCCTCCTAAAGCCGTACAGGGAACCAGTTTTCCCAAAACAACAGGCGAAAGCAGTGGCGCGCAAGGACGCGCAGATGGTGGAGGAATCCCAGGAAGGGGAATATGAAGTCGAAGAAATCTTAGAAAGCCGAGTAAGCGGCAGAGGAGGAACGAGGCTGGAATACCTCGTGAAGTGGAAGAATTACCCAGTGGAGGAAGCCACTTGGGAACCAGTCAAGAATGTCGTTAACGCACCCGCCATAGTAAAAAAGTTCCACAAAGCGAATCCTGATGCTCCCAAACTCGTCAGAAACATCCGAGATGGGATCTTATATATCCAGTACACCGAAACTACTACACCAAAACAACCCACTAGTGCCACCAAGCACAAGAAAAGTCGAGGAACGCATTGGAAAGATCGACAAAGGTTGTTCGGGTGGGAAGATGGCCGTTTCGGGCCGAAATACTTGGAAAATATGGAGCGCAGATGGCGCAACTGGAAAGGCGAGAGGGCAGCAATCATGAAGCTGCCAGACGACACCGATGGGACGTTCTCCAGAGACCTGGAGCGCGGCGGGCGGTCTGTACCCGTGCTTAATTTCCCTCAGACGACGGAAGCGGAGGAGCTAGCGGAGGAGAAAAGAGCTCAAGAGAAAGACATGGCAGTACTTGCCAAGAAAATACTAAAAAAGGAGACGGTAGCAGCTGCTAAAGAAAGTAGCGAGTCGGAAGAAGACCGACAGAGGAGGATCAGGGGCGCAAGTCGCCAGAAAAAACCATTGGTCAACTACAAGACCACCATTGAAGACGTCGAGGACGTCGACTCAGAACAATTCGGGCTGTCGCCCAACGAACAACAAGCGCGCTTGGCCGCGTTTTATGCAAGAATGCGGAAGGATCCTAGATATGTGGACTCCGCCACGTCAGCCTCTCGGGACGCGAGGCCTTGAGGGGGGGGGTGATGTTATGAGCATACCTCTCATTTCAAACTTTACAGTAACGACGTCAATGACACTTATGAAGGAATGGTCACGAGGAGTCGGAGAATCTTTTTCTTTTCTTTTTATCTATTTTATCAAGCTCAAACGTCTATGGGCAAGACTACGCAACGGGACTCTAGGAGGATGGCCTACGTGAACTGCGGTCCCTATAAGGAAGGAGGTTAGGTCAGCATCGGCTATGGAGATAGACCGAGGGCCGACAGGAGTTGCGGCCTGATGATGGGCCTACGCCATGAAAGGAATCATGAGCGCTATGGCGCCTGAGGGGCGACATGGGAACGCCGAGGAGTACCGAGTCAACGGTACGGCGTGCATGGGAATCGGCCGAAGTCCTGAACAATAGGAAGGCCGTATGCGGACAACCCAGGAGTTGGGTGTGAGAGAAACTCTCCATAGAAGGTTAGATGGGCGCAGATCGGCAGCTGCGCATTGATCCCGGCTTGAGGGACTTTAGCTGCGCGCTGTCTGCGCACAGACCAGGGGAGCGGTATATAAGGGCCGTAGTTTAGCGTAGGAGACTCTTAAGTCTCTAGATAGTCTATTGTCACTAGACATAGCTACTGAGCAAGCAGAATCGTCTTTGACTTAACAAGTCAGCCTTTGAGTCGCTTAGGTTGTGTCTAGGGCAGTCCTGACAGAACCATTGGGCGGACTCCGAAACATTAGAATCCCTTCCAGACACTCAACCGGCTGCAGCAGTAGCAGCGTGGGAAAATGAAATTCACCGTCAGGAAGAAGATAGACAACGAGCCATCACCAGCGTGGGACAAGCTCTAGTGGCTATCATAAACGAATACCAGCGGAGCTCTCGACCGGAACCTGGACCTCTTACAAAGGCAGAAATGCCTGATTACTACCAAGGGGATCCACGAACAGTTGATGGATGGCTGCAGCAAATGGAAACGTATTTCATGTTGGCAAGGGAAGTAGACCTGAAGCGACAAATTCCCATATGTCTCTACTGAATGAAAGGCGGGAAAGGGGACAGAGCTGCAGATTGGAGTGGCGTTAAACTCAAAGCGTTTCAAGAAGCACTACAGGAGTATCAAGACAAAATAGACAACAGCAGATGGAGTTCCCAGCTTAACTGGCAACAGTTAAATGAGGGAGAGTCAACCGACGACAATCGAGCATGGGTTCGATGGCCATTAAACAATCAGTTCCCATTTATGGACTGGGCCGACTTTAAAAACCAAATGCACGACTTTTTCATGTCAACGGAAACAAAAGAGAAAGCAATTGAAGCATTATTAAAATTGCGACAAGGAACGATGATAGTCGAGGACTACATCATAAAGTTCAACTCCCTCACTTCGCTAACAGACTGGAACGACGCAGCCTTGATCTCGCAATTCCAGAATAATCTCAATCCAGCTCTAGGATGGGATTTGATTCGATACGGAGGACTCCCTGACAATGCCACATTACAACAGATACAGACAAGGGTAACCGCCCTTGCACGAGCATATAGAAAAGCCAATGAAACTTATGGCTTCTCAAAGGCACGACAGGAATACCGCGAACAAACCCCGAGTACAAATCCCAATCCTCAGTACCAATACAAGGCGCCAGCTCCTTTCTCATCTGGCAGCAGAGATCCAAATGCAATGGACGTCGACAGAAAACCACGTATGAAATTGTGGTGTTATAACTGTCAGAAGGAAGGGCATACTAAGTGGAGATGCCCACAACTCAGAGAAAGAGTAATACCTGAATGTGTCAACTGTGGCAAGAAAGGACACCCAACGGGAAGGTGTTGGGAAAGAAAGAGAATCACCGCAGGGGAAAAAGGCAAACAAATCATACGAGCAACCAGCGCAATGAAACGCAGCGGCAGCTCAGGGGAAATGACCCCAGAAGGATGTGCCAAAATAGAGGAGGTCTCGGATTTTGGCGAAAGCCAGTAGACAAGCGCTCTGTCTCACTGGCCTCTAGTTCAAGTTCTCTTAGTGATGTACCAGTACCCATAGACTCCCAAATAAACATGCATGCGTTACTCTATGAATGCGAAGGGAACGTACATCACATCAGAAACTTAGAAATGAGCGCAAAACCCGAAAAAAGACTAAAAACATGGACACCTCCTTGGGTATTAAGGAGGATTTGGCAACAAGACGAGACAACAGCAATTGAATGTTTACGACAATGGGTAGACGAAAAGCGAGTAAACGAAGTAGACAGGAAACTGGTTCAACAGTTAAACGCCTTATCAGAAACCGATGCCCTATGGAACCTGGTACACTTGAGGGAAAAAGTAGTACAAGGAATTGGGAAGCAGGAGTTAGACCTGAAGGGAACACTCACCATGATGGATACCTATCAATCCGCCAACATCACTATGTTACTTGACTCCGGGTGTACTGCCTCGTGCATAAACGAGGAGTTTGTTGAAAAACACAAAATGAACAAAAAGAAGTTGCTGCATCCTATACCGGTGTATAACGCAGATGGCACGCGAAACGGATCAGGCAGTGTAGAATACTTCATCCAGTTCAAGTTACGAATAGGGTCTCATGAGGAAGTTATGGACTGTGCTGTCGCTACGCTTAGCAAAACAGACCTATTCCTGGGACACAATTGGTTGGAGCATCACAATCCAACAATCAACTGGAAAAAGAAATCCTTGGAGTTTAATCGCTGTCCGGGGACTTGCTGGAAACCATCCTCAGTTCAAGAACCTGAAGATGAAATTGACGTTTCATATTGCTTACATGAGGGAGATTGCCTCCTAGCCGTTCATATCGGGGAACCCGAGTTGCGAGTACGAGCCTTTGCCTCCACTGCTACCAAGATAGCAGCAGAACAAGCAGGAAAGGAAAGGAAGCGTACATTGGAGGAGGCAGTTCCTCATCATTACTTAAAGCACCGAAAAGTGTTCGAAAAAGAAACCTTCGATGAACTCCCACCACGACAGCGTTGGGACCATGCAATTGAACTTATACCTGGTTCGACTCCAGTAGACTGCAAAATTTACCCCTTAAACCGGGACGAGCAGCAACAACTGGACGAGTTCCTAAAAGAAAATCTGGATTCTGGACGAATCCAACCTAGTAAATCACCAATGGCATCACCTTTCTTCTTTGTAAAGAAGAAAGACGGAAAGCTCAGACCTGTACAGGATTACAGGAAGTTAAACGAAATGACGGTCAAGAATCGCTACCCTCTACCCTTAATAGGAGAACTTGTAGACCAGCTATCGCAAGCCAAGGTTTTCTCCAAAATGGACATACGTTGGGGATATAACAATGTCCGGATTAAAGAAGGCGACGAATGGAAAGCCGCTTTTCGAACGAATAGGGGATTATTCGAACCACTGGTCATGTTCTTCGGCCTCACAAATTCACCCGCTACCTTCCAAACGATGATGAACAACATATTCCGGGTCGAAATCGCAGAAGGATGGGTTGTCATCTACATGGATGATATATTGGTGTTCTCGAAGAACCAGGAAGAACACACGAAGCATGTGAATCGCATCCTAGAAAAGCTGGGACAACACAAGTTATCTCTGAAACCGGAAAAAATGTTTCTTTGATAAAAATGAAATCGATTTCTTGGGAGTTATCATTGGAAAGGACACAGTTCGCATGGATCCTGCAAAAGTTAAGGCAGTATCCGAGTGGCCAAAACCAAAGTGCAAGAAGGAAGTCCAGCAGTTTCTGGGTTTCGTAAACTTCTACCGAAGATTCGTTAAAGACTTCGCAAAATTAGCAAAGCCGTTGACACGGCTCATGGGAAAAGAAGAATGGCTGTGGACACAGCTACAGGACGAAGCCTTTGATGGGCTTAAGGAAACAATTGCGAAAGAAGTAGTACTTCGAATTCCTAATGAAGAAGGGCAATTCCGAGTGGAGGTCGACGCCTCAGATTTCGCCATAGGAGGGATCCTATCTCAACAAAGGAAGGACGGATTATGGAAACCAGTAGCCTTTATTTCAAAGTCGCTCAACGATGCTGAGCGCAATTACGAAATATATGATAAGGAAATGCTCGCAGTAATGCATGCCTTCTATGAATGGGCACACTACCTCAAAGGAGCAAAGCAAACCATCGAAGTTCTGACGGATCATCAGAACTTGACATATTTCCGAAAGGCACAAAATCTTAACAGGTGACAAGCGAGATGGGTCACAGACCTACAGGACTATAATTTCGTAATAAAACACCGGAGTGGCAAATCAAACACCAAAGCGGACCTACTGTCCTGACGAGCGGGACACAGTAAAGGCGAAAAAGACAACGAAGGTGTCATCTTGCTCAAGGAACATCTATTCATCAGGGTATTTGATGATGATCGAGCTATAGATGCCATCATCAAAGACATAGCAGAAGTTCCTCGCAGGCAATGGGAAACCCAAGTAGTTAAAGGGCTGGAAATCACAGGCGGAGAATACAAACTAGAAAAAGGATTAGTCACTTGGCAAGGACGCGTTTATGTGCCGGCAGTACCAGCACTACGGGAAGATATCATTGCCATTCATCACTCGTAGGGTCACTCGGGAGTTGCCAAAACATTGGAGTCGCTTACCCACAACTTCTGGTGGCCTAACATGCGCAAAGATATAGAACAATACATCCCTGGCTGTGAAACATGCCAGAAAGCGAAACCAGACAGGACTGCCCGAGCAGCGCCATTATGACCCAATGAAGTCCCGACGGAACCTTGGGAGATTATCTCAGTCGACTTCATTGGACCACTTCCTGAGTCGAAAGGAAACAACATGGTTTTGGTCATTGTAGATAGGTTTACCAAGAAAACCTACTTCTTACCTACCACATCGGACATCACCTCACAGGGAACAGCAGTGCTGTTCAGAGACAATGTGTTTAGGGAGCACAGACTCCCCAGGAAAGTAATCAGCGATTGAGGGCCCCAATTCGCCTCGAAGTTCATGATGGATTTGTACGGAATGTTAGGAATCAAGGCCAACCGATCCACGGCCTACCACCCACAAACAGATGGACAGACGGAGCGGGTCAACCAAAAACTGAAAGAGTTCTTAACGATCTTCGTCAATAACTGACAAGACAATTGGTCAGACTGGTTATCAGTGGCACAATTCTGCCACAATGACAGGGTTCATTCTGCCACGGTTTTTACCCCTTTTTACATGAATTACGGGAGACATCCCAATAAGGGTCTTGACCTGACTTACGCACCAAAGGCAGTAGCTGTCGAACAGCTAGCAAAAGAATTAGAGGACGTTCATGCCAAAGCAAAGATGGCATTGGAAAAGGCAGCGCAAGTTATGAAAGAGCGCTACGATACTCACTGAAAACAGGCTATCGAGTATAAACCTGGAGACAAGGTTTATCTCAGCACGGAGAATTTACCAGTCATTCAAGCCACGAAGAAACTAGACGGAAAATTTGTTGGACCTTTGGAAGTACTTGCGAAAATAGGAGAGTCCTCGTATAAATTAAAAATTCCAGCCTCATGGAAGGTCTACAACGTCTTCAATGAAGTACTTTTGAAGCCATATAAGGAACCGGTTTTCCCGAAACAACAGACTAAGGCAGCAGCGCGCAAGGACGCGCAAATGGTGGAAGAATCACAAGAAGGCGAATATGAGGTTGAGGAAATTCTAGAAAGTCGAGTTAGCGGCAGAGGAGGAGCAAGGCTGGAGTACCTCGTTAAGTGGAAGAATTACCCAGTGGAGGAAGCCACCTGGGAACCAGTCAAGAATGTCGTCAATGCACCCGCCATAGTAAAAAAATTCCATAAGGCAAATCCCGACGCCCCCAAACTCGTCAGAAATATTCGAGATGGGATTCTGTATATCCAATACACCAAGACAGAGCCAAAAAAGGGTCCCAAAGCACCCAAGCAACCCACCAGTGCATCAAGGCACAACAAGAGTCGGGGGACTCATTGGAAAGATCGGCAGAGATTGTTTGGATGGGAAGATGGCCATTTTGGGCCAAAATACCTGGAAAACATGGAGCGCAGATGGCGCAATTGGAAGGGCACTAGAGCAGCAATCATGGAGCTGCCAGACGATACCGATGGGACGTTCTCCAGGGACCTGGAGCGCGGCGGGCGGTCTGTACCCGTGCTTAATTTCCCTCAGAAGACAGAAGCGGAGGAGCTCGCGGAGGAGAAAAGAGCTCAGGAAAAAGATATGGCGGTACTCGCCAAGAAAATCTTAAAAAAGGAGACAGTAACAGCTGCGCAGGATAGCAGCGAGTCGGAAGAAGACCGACAGAGGAGGATAAAAGGCGTAAAACACCGGGAAAAACCATTGGTCTACCATAAGACCACCATCGAAGATGTCAAGGACGTCGACTCAGAACAAACCGGGCTGTCGCCCGATGAACAACAAGCGCGCTTGGCCGCGTTTTATGCAAGAATGAAGGAGGATCCAAGATATGTGGACTCCGCCACGTCAGCCTCTCGGGACGCGAGGCCTTGAGGGGGGGGTGATGTTATGAGCACACCTCTTATTTCCAACTTTACAGTAACGACACCAATGACACTTATGAAGATACGGTCACGAGGAGTCGAAGGATATTTTTCTTTTCTTTTTATCTATTTTATCAAGCTCAAACGTCTATGAGCAAGACTACGCAGGGACTCTAGGAGGATGGCCTACGTGAACTGCGGTCCCTATTAGGAAGGAGGTTAGGTCAGCATCGGCTATGGAGATAGACCGAGTGCCGACAGGAACACGGCCCGATGATGGGCCTATGCCATGAAAGGAATCATGAGCGGCACGGCGCCTGAGGGGCAACATGGGAACACCGAGGAGTACTGAGTCAACGGTACGGCGTGCATGGGAATCGGCCGAAGTCCTGAACAATAGGAAGGCCGCATGCGGATAACCCAAGAGATGGGAAGGGATGAAACTCTCCACGAATGGTTAGATGAGTGCAGATCGGCTGCTGCGCATTGATCCCGGCATGAGGGACTTTAGCTGCGTGCTGTCTGCGCACAGACCAGGGGAACGGTATATAAGGGCCGTAGTTTAGCGTAGGAGACTCTTAAGTCTCTAGATAGTCTATTGTCACTAGACATAGCTACAGAGCAATCAGAATCGTCTTTGACTTAACAAGTCCCACTTGAGTCGCTTAGGTTGTGTCTAGGGCAGTCCTGACATTTACTTTATCAGGTGTTTGATCATGATGACATGATCATTAATGAGGAGGTCATATTACAACTAGAATGGCATCAGCTTCTCCCAGACAAAGGTTCAACACCTTCCCATGCACATGTTGAACAAATTCCCCTTTCATATGTTTCCCATTTTAGTAGTTGCTTGATTTGTTCCATGTTTATGTGGGATTAGGTCAGTGCATACCAATACAGGACTCGAGGAAGGATTAGTCAGGCACAGCCACAGACAGCATATGGACATGGACACTCGCAGCATAAGGAGGCAAGGCTTGATTGGTCATACAAAGAGTGTGTAGCCATGGTGTCTCAAGGCATATGATCTAGGAGTGGTCCAGAGACAGTCCAGACACTGGCAGGCCTAGGTGCAACCTGAGATATCAGTAGGGAGATGACAGACACTAGCAGGAGTACCACATGACAAACACAAGGCAGCACCCATACTTGACACTCACACCAATGCTGGGAATATGGCAGAAGGATGGAGATCTCACAGTGAGGCACATAGGACTAGCATGCTAGAGATCATCCATAGGACTCAGCAGCTCACTAAGGAGCATGGCAGCCTAGGGATAGGACCATGGATACAGACACAGACATTCAATGACAGGGCTCAGTGTAGCCATGGGAAGGCAGAAGTCTACACAGCACACAGGATGAGCACTGAGACATGGTAGGAGTGTTAGTGGTCTGAGAGAGGTACCAGGGGGGATTCCCTGGAGGTATATAAGTTGGACAGTAGTGTCTTGAGTCCCTAAGACTCAAGATGGTTTTCCTTACACCCATGTAGGATACCTCTTAGAGTAGGCTTATGAAAAGCCTTTGTTTTGTCTCTCCTCTCTCCTTTGCAAGGCTTGGTGGTTGTGGCTACAGGTATGAGCTTGTAACACCCCCCTCTCTTGACATCCAAGTCTCTGCCTGCCTTAGCACACCTGGAGTCTTCCTTGCCCATCTGTCATCCTCAGGAGCTGCCAACCTTCACTGCCACACATTACCTTGCTTACACACCACTACTGTGCCCCAGCTTGACTCATCAGATAACTTTGTTGTCTATCAACCAGAACAAAAAAGGGCAAAGAGATGATGTGCTGTCTGTATAAGCTCTGTAAGAGGTGGATATTGTTGGAATCTGAGGTGTAGATCTTGTGACCTGGAGAGAAGAGGAAGTGTCCATGAGAGGATGACAAATGTCAAGCATTCCGAAGGTGATGAGTTCAACTCATTATGCACATGTAAAGAAGTACAAACAAACTGACTACCATATATGTAATATATATGTCATGCTTGTAGTGTCTGGATATGAGATATTCCAACACTCCCCCTCAGACCAAGAAGCATGAAAAATAAGAGAGTGAAAAATTGGAGTATTACTTACTCCCCCTCAATGAATGACTTCTTAAATGAGTGGTGAACTTCACAAAATGAATGATAAAACATGTCAGCACACATTGTCAAATTGTTTGATTCATTTCCCAAATGAATCTTGATGAGCACATAGGCACATTGTATGTGGCACGAAGGTGATGAGTCCATAGGCATTGGCATGTGGCACAAAGGTGATGAGTCCATAGGCATTGGCATGCAGCGCGAACATCATGTGCAATGGGGTGAATCGTTTGTTGATGATTCTTGAGGTGCACATTGGTGCACGCAAGTTGTGACCATTCAGTGTCGATATTTGATGCACATGTTGAGCACAGGGTTGTTGGCAGTCGCCATACCATTTTTAGGTTGTCTGTATTGCATTTTGAGGTGTGGTTGGCTCAGGAGTGTGTGCATATGTCATTGGGTGTAGTTTAAGGTCTTGCTGGACCACTCCATTGAGTTGTGTCACTGCTGCATCAATAGGCGCAGTTTAATGCCATGCTGGGCACTCCTGTTGATGCATTCCGTTGGCTGCTGCAATTCCGGGCTCAGTTTATTAAGGTCTTGATGGACCTGCACTGGATTGTGCCCATTTCATTGTTTTGAATGTGGTGAGCATGCACTGTGTACAGTTTAACATCATGTTGGACAGAGGGGCAGTTTAACATCATGCTGGACATTGCCGATTGTCGTTTACTTGGCGGCGTGGCTGGCAGTCATCCTGTGTGTTTACTTCTACTCACCTACTCTGTTTGCCCTTCCTTCCTTCTCCTGCCGAGTCCTAACCTACTTGTCCTTCTCTCCTCCTCATCCTACTTACTTCATCCTTTTCCCATCTCCCTGGATTGGTGTGTCGAGCACATTGATGCGAGCGATGTTGCTGTGTCCATTGGGAGTGATGTGCCGTGCTATGTGACATGTGACATAACGGTCTGTGACCGTATGTTTGAGTTCAGGATTTTGGATGGAATTCGCATAGGTTGGGGTAATAGATGGTATAGCTTGATGTAGGACTATGCTTGAAGTGAACCTGGGGGCTTGTAGAGTGAGTGCGCTGAGCACATGCCACTGTGTGGATCATCAAGTGCCATTGCATGCAGTGTGTCACACTGAGTGACAGTTCAATGTGCGAGGCCTTGGTGTTTCGATGTTCGTTGCCTACTCCTTGTCCTCCCTTCTTTCATTCTCCTGCCTAGCCTTCATCTCCTTTGAATGTTGACTGGATTGGTGTCCAGATCATCCCCTCGAGCCAGATGCCATTTGTTATGAGCACACCTCTTATTTTCAACTTTACAGTAACGACATCAATGACACTTACGAAGATATGGTCACGAGGAGTTGGAGGATATTTTTCATTTCTTTTTATATATTTTACCTTGCTCAAACGTCTATGAACAAGACTACGCAACGGGACTCTAGGAGGATGGCCTACGTGAACTGCGGTCCCTAATAGGAAGGAGGATAGGTCAGCATCGGCTATGGATAAAGACCGAGTACTGACAGGAATGCAGCCCAATGATGGGCCTATGCCATGAAAGGAATCATGAGCGGCACAGCACCTGAGGGGCAACATGGGAACGCCAAGGAGTACTGAGTCAACGGTACGGCGTGCATGGGAATCAGCCGACAAGCTTGAACAATAGCAAGGCCACATGCGGACAACCCAGGAGTTGGGTGTGAGAGGAACTCTCCACGAATGGTTAGATGGGCGCAGAGTTAGCTGCTGCACATTGATCCCCAGTGAGGGACTTTAGCTGTGCGCTGCCTGCGCACAGACCAGGGGAGCGGTATATAAGGGCTGTAGTTTACAGTAGGAGACTCTTAAGTCTCTAGATAGTCTATTGTCACTAGACATAGCTACTGAGCAACCGGAATCGTTTCAGACCTAACAAGTCACCACTTGAGTCGTATAGGTTGTGTCTAGGGCAGTCCTGACATAATCTAGAGACTTTCTTCTCTACCCCTTCGTACTGTCCAGCACCAAGCACCCTGCTCGTAGTTGCTCCTGACAAACGAAGGCCTAGTTCTATTCTTTGATGGTTGTAACCCGATTATCCCGGGACCGTTGGCAACATTGACCACAACACCCTTACTGTCAACAGGTCTCAAACGAGAGATCCTCAATTCGCCCATTGGGCCTGTCTACCACACAGTTGCAGACGAGAGTACGAGTTCACCCAAGAGCAGTGTAGGCAGGAGACCACAGACACGCTCGGGGTAACGTACACTGCAGTTGCGGAAAAGCTCAGGAACGAGCGAAAACATTTAATTGGTGCCACATATCAAGGCTGATCCCAAATTCCTCACATACTCCCTGTACTAGCAGTCCTACTTGATTTCAGACTGATAACTAGGCACAAAGATAGCGAGGTGAAGTGCCAGGTGTGCCCAATTAATAGCCTGTGGACCCACGACACTGCAGACAGTAACTCCCTTGTTTCCCAAGGGACTGTTACAAACTAGACCCTAACTTTTTACCCCTGTTTAACCCCTGGTTTCACCCCTTGTTTCACTCCTTGTTTCACCCCTTGTTTCACCCCTGGTTTCACCCCTGGTTTCACCCCTGGTTTCACCCCTTGTCTCATCCTTGAACCCCTTGATACTTGTTTCACTTACCTGGGTCCTTAGGTATATAAGTAGCTAGTTATCACTGTAGCTACCCATCTTGACCTTAGTCGAGTACTAGTCTTAGCTCTGTACTTCCTCCTCAGCTACATCGCTCCTAGCCTAGGGTTGAACCTTAGAGCTCTGGCTATCGACCTTAACAGGGACATCATCGACAGGCGCGGATTTTCGACTGCCGAACGAATGGATCAAGTGTCAGTGGAGAGCCTGAACTTGATTGAAGATTATTTTACAGGAACGACCTATCATCCCTCATCGCAAAATGAATTGCCATTTTCAATACATACTCCCACACGCTCAGGCAACACTCTTGGAGATCGGTCAGATCTTTGAAGCGGACTGGGCCCATTCCATCAAACCTGTCCTTACAAGGACACCCACTTTTGTCGGTGGCACTATTGTACGACGATATGACAACCACGTCAGACTATACTGGCGATACCGCAAAGATGAGCGGAAGAAGGAACACGCCGAGGCACAACAGCTATTACGAGAAAGAGAGCTCCAACAAGAGCTCGAACAGAAGGAAGCATGGGAGGCCCTTCTTATGGAACGAGCAGCAAACAAGGCTGTATTACGAGCGGAGCGCGCAATGCGCAAGGCCGAGCGAGAGTACCAGACTCTCATAACATTACTGGAAGACCAATATAAAGGAGACACCTCCAACCCCATTTGGTTGGCTCTCGTCTCATCAAAATATAATCAATGGTTGATACTAATCAACAATGGCGACAAGGCAATAAGAAGATACCGGGTTGCCATAGAGCGATTACAATGCATTCACCATGTGGAAGAATTATATGCCCACGAAGGCATGACCATGTCACACGAGGACTGGAATGCTTGGATGCACGCTATGAATGGCAACATACGAGCCACCCGATATGCCAAGTGGAAGCGAGAGCAGGAGGAAGAAGAACGTCGCAAAGGGATTCGCTATGATCCCTTACTCATTACAAAACCACCTGGAGCAATTATCCCCAGGACACCGGAACGGCTCCTCACAGAACCAATTGAAAAACTCCGAACCATTGGCTTGGACCATTTCTTATCCGAAATAGGAGAAGATACCTGGAATGATCATAAAGCCAGGTTATTGGGATGGTGTGCCCACATCAAGGCATATCTACCTGGACCAGCGGCGAAAAGTCCAATCGCTCCAGACCAATGGAGGCAAAATGGGTACTGTTATATGTACCTGTTCAAAGCCGAATATTATGATAAATTCAACTGGCCCACCTGGCCTACCCTCTATGATATCGTTAATTGGGAACCAGAACTCTGGGATGACACGGTGGTATTCGCCATTCAGGATAGCATCTGACCTGGACGATGCCATATCATTGAGGAATCTGCAATATGGCGGGATGACATTGAATACACTTGGGACGAGTTGGTCGACCTCCATAAAGTAACTCACTACACCTGGACTATACGATTTGGAGGCCAGTCAAAATCAAAATGTAGATTAAAAAATCGACCTCTTGCCACTACATCTATCAAATGGGTCGATCTACGATCCACAGTTACTGTTCAAGAGGCAGTAAATCAGGCGGCCGGACGAACATACCCGGCAGTAGTCCAACCGAAACCAGTAGTGCAACCAGCGTGATCGTACGCAGCGGCAGCACTAGCTGGAGGGGAAAGTAAAGCCAAGGTCATTAACGCCGGAGGAGATGCAGCACATTGGAATGGTGGGGTTCCCACTACGGCAGACTGGTTGTCAGCAGAGGAATATCCACAAGGGGCAAATGACGCCCATAAAAAACAACAAATCAATCAATGGAGACGGGTTGTTGACAAAGAATCCTGGCTCCCCTATCCTTACCCAAAAATGTCCTGGGCTAACAGCGGATTCAACCCAGACATACCAGGATATTGTTACCTGGTATTGATTAAAAAAGAATTCTGGGATGAATTCATGTGGCCGGCCTACCCGCAGTTGCAAGAAATCTGCAACTGGGACAAAAACCTTCGAGAGGAAAATGTCACTACTATCATTCAAAAATCCTACTCCCATTCAACTATGTTACATATCAAAAAATATAACAGTAACATGAGAGGATGGTTTCACGTCAAATGCCTAAACCGAGAAGGCATGGGACACTATAAACTCGGGGCAGGACCATTCAGGTTAACTGTGGAAATGGTCACTCAGGCCTACCATGCAGTACTCGGATGGAGAAACTACTGGATGGACTCCAAGACATTAGAATCTCTCCCAGATACCCAACCTGCGGCAGCAGTAGCAGCACAGGAAAATGAAATTCACCGTCAGGAGGAGGATAGGCAGCGAGCAATCACCAATGCTGGACAGGCTCTCGTAGCCATAATAAATGAATACCAGCGGAGCTCTCAACCAGAACCCGGACCCCTTACAAAGGCAGAAATGCCCGATTATTATCAAGGGGACCCACAAACAGTTGATGGATGGCTACGGCAAATGGAAACCTACTTCATGTTGGCACAAGAAGTAGACCCAAAACGAAGGATTTCCATATGCCTTTACTGAATGAAGGGAGGAAAAGGAGATAGAGCAGCAGACTGGAGTGGCATCAAGCTCAAAGCACTCCAGGAAGCATTACAGGAGTACCAGGATAAAATAGATAATAGCGGATGGAATTCACAACTTAACTGGCAACAGTTAAACGAGGGAGAATCAACAGACGACAATTGAGCATGGGTGCAAAGACCATTGAACAATCAGTTCCCATTTACAGATTGGACTGATTTCAAAAACCAAATGCACAACTTCTTCATGTCAACTGAAACAAAGGAGAAGGCAATCAAGGCACTATTGAAATTGCGACAAGGAACGATGATAGTGGAAGACTACATCATAAAGTTCAACTCCCTCACCTCGCTAACAGACTGGAACGACTCTGCCCTAATCTCTCAGTTCCAGAATAACCTCAATCCAGCCCTAGGAAGGGACTTAATTCAATATGGAGGACTTCCGGACAACGCCACACTACAACAGATACAAACACAGGTAACGGCACTTGCATGGGCTTATCGAAAAGCCAATGAAACATATGGATTCCCAAAGACCCAACAGGAGTATAAAGAACAAACTCCCAGTACCAACCCTCGTCCTCAGTATCAGTATAAAGCACCCGCTCCTTTCGCGTCAAGCAGTCGAGACCCAAATGCCATGGATGTAGATAAAAAACGAGATGTTAAGCCATGGTGTTACAACTGCGAAAAGGAAGGACACTACAGTCGTAGATGTCCACTACCACGGGGAAGAAAACCCATACCAGAATGTAGTAACTGTGGATGCAAAGGTCACACTGTAGAAAGGTGCTGGAAAAAGGAGGCCGCCAAAGACAAAGGGAAAAAAGTGTTACGAATGATAGATAACGGGGAAACAACCCCAGAAGGATGTGCTAAAATCGAGGAGGTCTCGGATTTTGGAGACAGCCAGTAGACAAATGCTCTGTCCAACTGGCCTCTAGTTCAGTTTCGAGTAACGGTGTATTAGTACCAGTAGATTCCACAATTAACATGCATGATTTACTCTATGAATGCAGTGGGAATATACACCGTATAAGAAACCTGGAAATGAGCGCAAAACCCGAAAAAAGACTAAAAACATGGACACCTCCGTGGGTATTAAGGAGGATTTGGCAACAGGATGAGTCAACTGCAATTGAATGTCTACGACAGTGGGTAGACGAGAAAAGGGTCTGTTACGATTCCTTTTCTTTTCCTTACCTGTTACAATAGCCTTTCTTCACTTCGTCGCTATGCTCTGATACTCGTTTCGTCTGTCTGGATTGCCCCTCGTTTCACTTCCTTTTATACTTCTTTATTGTTCTCTAGGCAGTATATAAACCCTGCGCATGTACCATAGTACCTCAGTTCCAACTTAATCGAGTATTGTCCTTTACTGAACAACCCTCTCGCTCTCGTCCTCTCTATTGCTCGAGCTACCTTCGTCGCTGCCCAGCACGACGTCGAACAGCGTTCTTGTCCAGTGACTGGGATTAGACCGAGACTCTAGTCGTCATTGTTGACTCGATAACGAACCAAGGGCATTGATCCTAACACAAGTTGGAACTCACTGAACCGCTTAGTGCATCGTCACTAGCTAGACAACATAGATCCAAAACGACCCAAAACCAGACTCTCTAACCAGAGACCACCGAACGATTCCTTTTTCTTTAAAGGAACATATTATCTAGAAAGACAGGAGCTCTTTTTCTCAACACTAAATAAATGTTGGGAATTTCGAGGAGTAGGAAAGAACAAGAACACCCCAGTATCTGACGAATACTTTGAAGGGGATTACATCGAAGGAGACAAACACTCATTACCTGGAAAGCTTTGGGTTGAGTGGAGAAACGAACAAAAAGAACCAGAAGAAGAACCAGAACTATATTTCGAAAGACCCAAAGAAACCCTTTGGTGGGAAGAGTACTGCGACGTGGAATTCGAGTTCGACAGCACTGATCCATACTACTCTCTCTCTGAAACATCCATAACAGGGTGGAAGACCTTTTTGGAACAAAAACAAATCGAATACGAACTAGAAAACCTGAGACCTGAAACAGACGCCGAAGCCGACACAAAACAAATGGCAACTAACACTGAAACCACTGATGCCCCTAGGGGAGACATCAAACCAGTCTCAGCACGAATTTTTACAGGAGATCGGACCGAAGCTAAATCATTCATCAACTGGTTTAGCGATTTCTTTGCAATAAACGCCCACAACTATGAAGGGAAACATGAAAAGAAAATCAGATACGTCCTCCAATGCCTAGGAAAGGAACTAGACGACTGGAAAGAAATAATCCGCGACCAACTAGATGAAAAAGATGGACTTACTTGGGAAAACTATGACACCTTTGTCAAACGATTCCTTGACGACTGGGGAGAAGTTAACACTGCAGTCAGGGCACTGAATGAGCTCACTAAATTACGAGTTGGAGGAGAGATCACCGTCCCGATCTACATCCGAAAATTTAGAATGCTCATAGGATCTTCCGGACTAACTGGAATTACCGCCCAACTTCAGGCATTCGTCCAAGGCCTACCAACCACCATTGCCGCCAAAATCCTCGAAGGACAAAGCGACTTTAAAATCATCACAGATGCCTACAAAAAGGCGGAACAACTCAATGCAGCATGGGAAACGATGAAAGCATTAGGAAAAACTGATACAGGGCGTCGATTCAATAAAACAGGGGGACCTAAAACGATCCATGCCATACAAACCGGACGCCTTACTGATGGGCAACGGGAAGAATATATGTGTTCTGGGAAATGTTTCAGATGCAGAACCATCGGTCACTTATCCCGAAACTGCCCAAAGAAAGATACTACCAGGAACCTGCCCCCCTCAGGATGATTCACCAGAACAATCACTGAGGATAGCGACGCTAAGAAAATTCGCACTATGATTGCGGCTCTCAACACAGAGGAACGAGAAACTCTCCTCACTGACCTAGAGACCGAGGGTTTTTAAAACGGAGGAACCAGAAAGTGGTTGGAACCTCCAAGAACGATTATGGACAGTTAGCACTTGACTCTGTAATAGTAAGATCGAATAATAATCAACGACTCTCAATAACTGTCCAATCACCCGAATTACCTGCTGAGATATCTGCCCTCGTTGACTGCGGAGCAGAAGGAAACTTCATTGATGAAACTATAACAAAAAACATGAACAAGAAACCACTAATTCAACCGATATGAGTTAAGAACGCTGACAGAACGGTAAACGTAAATGGAATGATCACACATAAAGTCAAGATTCCCTACCACATCGGAAATCTACAAATCGAAACAAGCTTCCTAATCACTAAACTGGGAGATCAAAAACTTATACTTGGACTCCCCTGGTTAGAAAAACACAACCCAGCAATAAACTGGAAGGAATGGACCCTTGAGCTCGATCACCAACCTCTACACAAACCGACGAAGCAGATAGAAAGAAACCTGGATCAGGAAATCAATGAATACTGGATCAGGGTTAAAACTTCGGCATCACAAGCGCTAGAACACACACTACACAAAGAAACCATAATGACGCTACTGGATGAGTACCAAGGATGGAAATCTACCTTCGAAAAAGCGCCTTCAGAACGATTCCCAGTCAGACGCACATGGGATCATGCAATTGATCTCAAAACCGGATTTACCCCAAAAGTCAGCAAAATCTATCCACTATCGATAAAAGAGCAATCATCCCTCGATGAATGGATCACAGAACAGCTAGCTAAAGGATATATTAGACCATCCAAATCCCCACAAGCCTCGCCATTCTTCTTTGTCGCAAAAAAGGAAAGCAGAGCACTTCGACCATGTCAAGACTACCAATACCTGAATGAATGGACAATAAAGAATGCATACCCACTACCATTGATCTCTGATCTAATGACCAAACTATCCGGTGCTCAATATTTTACAAAACTAGATCTCCAATGGGGATACAACAACGTTCAGATAAAAGAAGGAGACGAATGGAAAGCAGCCTTCATAACGAACAAGGGACTATACAAACCAACAGTCATGTTCTTTGGCCTATGCAATTCCCCATCCACTTTCCAGACAATGATGAACGAATACTTCCAAGATATGATCAACAAAGGATGGTTAATCATTTACATGGACGACATTTTAATATGTGGAACAACACCCAAAGACTTAGAAACTCGGACAAAACGCGTCCTAGAATGACTAAAAGAAAACAACTTATTTCTCAAACTCGAAAAATGCAAGTTCTGCACTCAGGAAATCGAATTCCTCGGAATGATCATTAGACCTGGGGAAATAACAATGGACCCGATCAAACTGGCAGGAATAGCAGATTGGCTGACACCAACGATGGTCAAACAAGTACGATCCTTCCTAGGATTTGGAAATTTCTACCGACGATTCATTGGGAACTTCGCAACTTCATGAAACCACCCCCTGATCTCATCAACGGACGAGAAGAGTTTGAAATAGAAGCAATCATCACACACAGAAAACGAGGAACCGGCTATCAGTACCTAGTCAAATGGAAAGGGTATGGACCAAACGAAAACTCATGGGAACCTGAAACAAATCTGAAAAACGCTGCAGACATCCTTAGAGCATATAAGAACCGCTGGGACCTGCTATGAAAACCATGGTCCAGTATCGCAACAAACAGATCCTCAGACAGAATACTAGACATACCAAAAACATCGCTTCCCCCTACTCCCGATTCTCTCCCAGACAATCTATTCCAAAGCTTAGACACCTAATCATCCAACTCCCTGATCGAACCCATCCTCACCAAGGACAACGCGCAATAGGAACAGCCTTCATTGAACTACACAAAATCTTGCTCTACCGAACAAAAGTACCGTCACTACACCCAGTATATAAGACACAGATCAGCCCCAACTCCCAGACGCCAACCAACGCCCTCAGCAGAGACCACCATGTCAGGCAAGCACAAAGAGCACTGGCCTCATGGATCATCGACCGAACAAGAGACCTGGAAGCGGCGGGAGTGACCTGCCTACACCGGACAGAGGCACTATTCCCAGACAAAATCAATTTCCCATCCAGCGGACTGCTGAACTTTAACCTACCCCCGCACTATCTATACATCCCACACAGAGGGATACCACCTCCATACCCGAATCCACCGCCACCACCCCACTACCGCGACTTTGAATGGGAACCTGGATACCCAATGATCACGGGCATCATTCATCACACGAACCAGGGGACGATTACGCATCAAATTCCGCCTAGACCACTACACGAACCATATTTAGCTGAAAGACCTCCCACGCGACCTAATACTCCCAGACCAGAAGCATTGGCCAATCAACTCTTACGAAACATCCTCTCTATTGACGCAGACGATTCATTATGGGACATGGAATACTTCGACAAAGTCAACCTATAAAAGGATGAGACTCCCACTTCCTAGCCTTCCAACCAACATCACAAATACAAAGATGTTCTCACTCATTGCCATCCTTGTCGCCCTCGTCTCTACTCTTTTCCCCTCTGTCCTCATCGGAGGACTCGTTCTCGCCACCCTCCTCACCACCCTCGCCCTCGCCTACTCTTTTCCCGAAAAACTCCCCGAGCTTGACGTCTTCACACCACCCCTCAAAATCTTCGTCGAAACCGAGACAATGACCTACGCCGACGACGACCTACACATTCACCCGCCTGAACTCGTTGAGGAACCACCTATCGCAGAAGAAGTCATTCCTGCACCTATCCCCAAATCGAACCCCCTCGTTGCCGCTGCCTCTCTAGAAGCCTCGTACATCACAGCCAATCTCCGGGACCTCTCTGCCCCACTCGGAGCCCTCATAGGACTCACCCTCACCACCGACCCCAATGCCATGACCTATGCTGAACGGGACCTTGCACTCCGTGAACTCCGTCAACTGAAAGTCACCCTCGACTCCGTACGATGGCACATCGATACAGCGCAAAAGGACGTCGAAAACATCGTCCACTGGTACGAGTCCAGAGCTGATCACGCCTGGACAACTCAAGGCTGGCCTTAAGAAGTCGGTGACTTCTCGCATAGGGAGGGAGTAATGTTACGATTCCTTTTCTTTTCCTTACCTTTTACAATAGCCTTTCTTCACTTTGTCGCTACGCTCTGATACTCGTTTCATCTGTCTGGATTGCCCCTCATTTCACTTCCTTTTATACTTCTTTATTGTTCTCTAGGCAGTATATAAACCCTGCACATGTACCATAGTACCTCAGTTCCAACTTAATCGAGTATTGTCCTTTACTGAACAACCCTCTCGCTCTCGTCCTCTCTATCGCTCGAGCTACCTTCGTCGCTGCCCAGCACGACGTCGAACAGCATTCTTGTCCAGTGACTGGGATTAGACCGAGACTCTAGTCGTCATTGTTGACTCGATAACGAACCAAGGGCATCGATCCTAACAGGGTCCAAGAAGTAAATGGACAACTAGTTCAACAGTTAAACGCCCTGTCAGAAACTGATGCCCTATGGAACCTAGTACACTTAAGGGAAAAAGTAGTACAAGGAATTGGGAAACAGGAATTAGACCTAAAAGGAACACTCACAACCATGGATACCCATCAATCCGCCAACATAACAATGTTATTGGACTCCGGATGTACCGCTTCATGTATAAGCGAAGAATTTGTTGAAAAGCACAAAATGAACAAAAAGAAACTCTTATGACCTATACCTGTATATAACGCAGATGGAACAAGGAACGGGTCAGGAAGCGTCGAGTATTTTGTCCAATTCAAATTATGCATAGGGACTCATGAAGAGGTTATGGATTGTGCTGTGGCCACGCTTAGTAAAACAGACCTATTCTTAGGGCATGACTGGTTGGAGCATCATAATCCAACCATCAACTGGAAAAAGAAATCCTTAGAGTTCAACCAATGTCCCAGTACCTGTTGGAAACCATCTTCAGTACAAGAACCTGAAGACGAAATAGAGGTATCCTACCAATTACAGGAAGGGGAGCATTTACTAGCTGTGCATATTGGAGAACCTGAATTACGAGTCCAAGCTTTCGCCTCGACAGCAACAAGGATAGCTGCAGAGCAGGCTGGAAAGGAAAAGAAACGGACACTAGAGGAGGCGGTTCCCCACCATTACTTGAAGCATCGGAAGGTGTTTGAAAAGGAAACCTTCGATGAGTTACCACCACGACGACGCTGGGACCACGCAATAGAATTAATCCCTGGCTCGACTCCGGTAGACTGCAAAATCTACCCTCTTAATCGAGATGAGCAACAGCAACTCAATGAATTCCTGAAGGAGAATTTGGATTCTGGGCAAATCCAACCCAGCAAATCGCCAATGGCGTCACCTTTCTTTTTCGTCAAAAAGAAAGATGGAAAGCTCAGGCCTGTACAAGATTACAGGAAACTAAATGAAATGACGGTCAAGAACCGATACCCTCTACCTCTCATAGGAGAACTCGTAGATCAGCTATCGCAAGCAAAGGTTTTTTCCAAAATGGACATACGTTGGGGATACAACAATGTCTGGATTAAGGAGGGCGACAAATGGAAAGCCACTTTCCGAACCAATAGGGGACTATTTGAACCACTTGTCATGTTCTTCGGCCTCACAAATTCACCCGCTACCTTCCAGACTATGATGAACAACATATTCCGAGTCGAAATAGCAGAAGGATGGGTGGTTATTTACATGGATGACATCCTGGTGTTCTCCAGGAATCAGGAAGAACATACGAAGCATGTAAATCATATCCTAGAAAAACTAGAACAACACAAGTTATCTTTGAAACTGGAAAAATGTTTCTTTGATAAAAACAAAATCGACTTCCTAGGAGTTATCATTGGGAAAGACACTATTTGAATGGATCCAGCTAAAGTTAAAGCAGTATCTGACTGGCCTAAGCCAAAATGCAAAAAAGAAGTCCAGCAGTTCCTGGGCTTCGTCAACTTTTATAGAAGATTTGTGCGGGATTTCGCAAAATTAGCAAAGCCGTTGACACGACTTACTGGAAAGGAAGAGTGGCTGTGGACACAGCTACAGGATGAAGCCTTTGAAAGGCTCAAGGAGACAATAGCAAAAGAAGTAGTGCTAAGAATCCCAAATGAGGAAGGACAGTTCCGGGTTGAAGTGGATGCCTCAGATTTTGCTATTGGGGGAATATTATCACAACAATGCAAGGACGGATTATGGAAGCTGGTAGCCTTTATTTCAAAATCACTCAACGACGCTGAGCGAAATTATGAGATATATGACAAAGAGATGCTCGCAGTAATGCATGCCTTCTACGAATGGGCACATTACTTGAAAGGAGCAAAACAAACTATCGAGGTTCTAACAGATCACCAGAACCTAACATACTTCCGAAAAGCACAGAACCTCAACCGGCGACAGGCAAGATGGGTAACAGACCTGCAGGAATACAACTTCGTAATTAAGCATCGAAGTGGCAAGTCTAATACCAAGGCAGATTTATTATCACGATGAGCAGGACATGAGAAAGGGGAAAACGACAATGAAGGAGTAATTCTACTCAAAGAACACCTCTTTGTCAGAATCTTTAATGATGACAGAGCTATAGACGACATCATTAAAGATATCAGGGAGGTTCCTCGTCGTCAATGGGAAACTCAAGTGTTGAAAGGACTAGAAGTCGTGGGAGGGGAATACAAGCTCAAGAAGGGATTGGTCACGTGGCAAGGACGCATTTATGTACCCGCCGTCCCAGCATTACGAGAAGATATCATAGCCATTCATCACTTGTGGGGGCATTCTGGAGTGGCAAAAACATTGGAGTCACTCACCAGGAACTTCTGGTGGCCCAACATGTGAAAGGATATAGAACAATACATTCCAGGGTGTGAAACCTGTCAAAAGGCAAAGCCAGACAGGACTGCCAGAGCCACGCTGCTACGACCAAACGAAGTACCATCGGAACCTTGGGAGATCATTTCGGTTGACTTCATCGGACCGTTACCGGAATCAAAAGGAAACAATATGGTTCTGGTTATTGTAGATTGTTTTACAAAGAAATCCTACTTCATACCCACTACATCGGATATCACCTCGCAGGGAACAGCAGTACTGTTCTGGGATAATGTATTCAGGGAGCATGGACTCCCCAGAAAAGTAATCAGCAATCAAGGACCTCAATTCGCCTCAAAATTCATGAACGACCTATATGGGATGCTAGGGATTAAAGCCAACAGATCGACGGCTTATCACCCTCAAACAGATGGACAGACGGAGCGAGTGAACCAAGAACTAAAGGAGTTCTTAACCATCTTCGTCAATAACCAACAGGATAACTGGTCAGACTGGCTATCAGTGGCTCAATTTTGCCACAATGACAGGGTTCATTCTGCTACCGGCTTCACCCCTTTTTACATGAATTATGGAAGGCATCCGAACAAAGGATTAGATCCAACTTACGCGCCAAAAGTAATTGCCATCAAACAGCTAGCAAAAGAATTGGAGGAGGTCCACGCTAAAGCGAAACTGGCACTAGAAAAAGCGGCGCAAATCATGAAGGAGCGTTATGACGCGCATTGCCGAGAAGCACATGAGTACAAACCCAGAGATAAAGTCTATCTCAGTACAGAGAACTTACCGGTCATTCAAGCAACGAAAAAATTAGACGGAAAATTCATCGGACCTTTGGAGGTACTTGCAAAAGTGGGAGAGTCCTCATACAAATTAAAAATTCCGGCCTCATGGAAGGTCTACAACGTCTTCAATGAAGTCCTCTTGAAGCCATATAGGGAACTGGTTTTCCCAAAACAACAGGCAAAGGCGGCAGCGTGCAAGGACGCACAAATGGTTGAAGAATCACAGGAAAATGAGTATGAAGTAGAGGAAATCCTGGAAAGCCGAGTAAGCGGTAAAGGAAGAGCGAGGCTGGAGTACCTCGTTAAATGGAAAAATTATCCAGTGGAGGAGGCCACCTGGGAACCAGTAAAAAATGTCGTCAACGCACCCGCCATAGTAAAAAAGTTCCATAAAGCAAATCTGGAGGCTCCCAAACTTGTAAGAAACATCCGAGATGGGATCTTATACATCCAATACACCGAAACGAAATCCAACCAACCTACTAGTGCAACAAGGCACAAGAAGGGATGAGGGACTCATTGGAAGGATCGGCAAAGACTGTTTGGATGGGAAGATGGCCATTTTGGGCCAAAATACCTAGAGAACATGGAGCGTAGATGGCGCAATTGGAAGGGCGATAGGGCAGCAATCATGGAGCTGCCAGACGACACTGATGGGACGTTCTCCAGAAATCTGGAGCGCGGCGGGCGGTCTAAACCCGTGCTTAATTTCCCTCAGAAGACAGATGAGGAGGAGCTAGCGGCGGAAAAGAGAGCTCAAGAAAAAGATATGGTGGTACTCGCCAAGAAAATCTTAAGAAGGGAGATGGTAGCGGCTGCTCAGGAAAGCAGCGAGTCGGAAGAGGACTGACAGAGGAGGATCAAAGGCGCAAAGCGTCAAGAAAAACCATTGGTCAACTACAAGACCACCATTGAAGACGTCGAGGACGTCGACTCAGAACAAACCGGGCTGTCGCCCAATGATCAACAAGCGCGCTTGGTCGCATTTTACGCAAGAATGAAGGAGGACCCAAGATATGTGGACTCCACCACGTCAGCCTTGAGGGGGGGGTGATGTTATGAGCACACCTCTTATTTTCAACTTTACAGTAACGACATCAATGACACTTATGAAGATACAGTCACGAGGAGTTGGAGGATATTTTTCATTTCTTTTTATATATTTTACCTCACTCAAACGTCTATGAACAAGACTACGCAACAGGACTCTAGGAGGATGGCCTACGTGAACTGCGGTCCCTAATAGGAAGGAGGATAGGTCAGCATCGGCTATGGATAAAGACCAAGTACCAACAGGAATGCGGCCCGATGATGGGCCTACACCATGAAAGGAATCATGAGCAGCACGGCGCCTGAGGGGCGACATGGGAATGCCGAGGAGTACCGAGTCAATGGTACGGCATGCATGGGAATCGGCTGACAAGCTTGAACAATAGCAAGGCCGCATGCGGACAACCCAGGAGTTGGGTGTGAGAGGAACTCTCCACGAATGGTTAGATGGGCGCAGAGTTAGCTGCTGCACATTGATCCCCAGTGAGGGACTTTAGCTGCGCGCTGCCTGCGCACAGACCAGGGGAGTGGTATATAAGGGCCGTAGTTTACAGTAGGAGACTCTTAAGTCTCTAGATAGTCTATTGTCACTAGACATAGCTACTGAGCAACCAGAATCGTTTCAGACCTAACAAGTCACCACTTGAGTCATATAGGTTGTGTCTAGGGCAGTCCTGACAGCATTCATGTGTTGTGGTCGTGTCACTCGTGTGACGACGTGATGTGACAGATGGTTGTAGTGTTCAATTTCAAGATAGAATCAATACACATGGGGATTATTGACATAGTTGATAAATGGCTGTGATGGTATGGAGCACAGGGACTTGAGGAGTGCCTGTAGACGAGTGCCAGGGCTTTGGCTATAGCTTTGTTGAATGGGGCTAGTGACCCATGACATGGCTGTGTGACTGGTTGAATTCCCATATTCGTCATGTTCCAACTTCTGTCCTGTCACCAACATGTTTGCTACTACCATGTTGGAATCCGAGGTGTAGATCTTGTGACCCAGAGAGAAGAGGAAGTGTCCATGAGAGGACAATGAATGTCAAGCATTCCGAAGGTGATGAGTTCAACTCATTATGTGTTAGGATCGATGCCCTTGGTTTGTTATCGAGTCTATAATGACGACTAGAGTCTCGGTCTAATCCCAGTCACTTGGACAAGAGTGCTGTTTGACGTCGTGCTAGGCAACGACGAAGGTAGCTCGAGCGATAAAGAGGATGAGAGCGAGAGGTTGTTCGGTAAAGGACAATACTCGATTAAGTTGGAACTGAAGTACTACGGTACATGCAGGGGTTTATATACTGCCTAGTGTTACAACTTCTCTTTCTTACGCTTACTTGCTACAATAACCTTTCTTCACTTCATCACTATGCTTTGATACTTGTTTCATCTACCTGGACTGCCCCTCGTTTCACTTCCTTTTATACTTCTTCATTGTTCTCTAGGCAGTATATAAACCCCCGCATGTACCATAGTACTTCAGTTCCAACTTAATCGAGTATTGTCCTTTACTGAACAGTCCTCTCGCTCTCGTCCTCTCTATCGCTCGAGCTACCTTTGTCGCTGCCTAGCACAACGTTGAACAACATCTTGTCCAGTGGCTGGGATTAGACCGAGACTCTAGTCGTCATTGTTGACTCAATAACGAACCAAGGACATCGATCCTAACACAAGTTGGAACTCACTGAACCACTTAGTGCATTGTCACTAGCTAGACAACATAGATCCGAAATGACCCGAAACCAGACTCTCTAGCCAGAGACCACCGAACGACTCCTTTCTCTTTAAAGGAACATATTATCTAGAAAGACAAGAGCTCTTTTTCTCGACACTAAATAAACGTTGGGAATTTCGAGGAGTAGGAAAGAACAGGAACACCCCAGTACCTGACGAGTACTTTGAAGGGGATTACATTGAAGGAGACGAACACTCACTACCTGGAAAACTTTGGGTTGAGTGGAGAAACGAACAAAAAAAACCAGAAGAAGAACCAGAACTATATTTCGAAAGACCCAAAGAAACCCTTTGGTGGGAAGAGTACTGCGATGCGGAATTCAATTTCGACAGTACTGATCCATACTACTCTCTCTCTGAAACATCCATAGCAGGGTGGAACACCTTTTTGGAACAGAAACAAATCGAATACGAACTAGAAAACCCGAGACCTGAAACAGACACCGAAACCGACACAAAACAAATGGCAACTAACGTTGAAACCACCGACGCCCCTAGGGGAGACATCAAACCAGTCTCAGCACGAATTTTTACAGGAGATTGGACCGAAGCTAAATCGTTCATCAACTGGTTTAGCGATTTCTTTGCAATAAACGCCCACAACTATGAAGGGAAACATGAAAAGAAAATCAGATATGTCCTCCAATGCCTAGGAAAGGAACTAGACGACTGGAAAGAAATAATCCATGACCAACTAGACGAAAAAGATGGACTTACTTGGGAAAACTATGACACCTTTGTCAAACGATTCCTTGACAACTGGGGAGAAGTCAACACTGCAGTCAGGGCACTGAATGAGCTCACTAAATTACGAGTTGGAGGAGAGATCACTGTCCCGATCTACGTCCGAAAATTTAGAATGCTCATAGGATCCTCTGGACTAACCGGAATTACCGCCCAACTTCAGGCATTTGTCCGAGGCCTACCAACCACCATTGCTGCCAAGATCCTCGAAGGACAAGGCGACTTTAAAACCATCACAGACGCCTACAGAAAAGCGGAACAACTCAATGCAGCATGGGAAACGATGAAAGCATTAGGAAAAACTGATACAGGGCATCGATTCAATAAAACAGGGGGACCTAAAACAATCCATGCCATACAGACCGGACGCCTTACTGATGGGCAACGAGAAGAATATATGCGTTCTGGAAAATGTTTCAGATGTGGAACCATCGGTCACTTATCCCGAAACTGCCCAAAGAAAGACACTACTAGGAACCTGTCCCCTTCAGGACGATTCACCAGAACAATCACCGAGGATAACGATGCTAAGAAAATTCGCACTATGATTGCAGCTCTCAGCACAGAGGAACGAGAAACTCTCCTCACTGACCTGGAAACCGAGGGTTTTTAAAGCAGAGGAACCAGAAAGCAGTTGGAACCTCCAAGAACGATTATGGACAGTTAGCACTCGACTCTATAATAGTAAGATCAAATAATAATCAACGACTCTCAATAACTGTCCAATCACCCGAACTACCTGCTGAGATATCTGCCCTCGTTGACTGCGGAGCAGAAGGAAACTTCATTGACAAAACTATAACAAAAAACATGAACAAGAAACCACTAATTCAACCGATATGAGTTAAGAACGCCGACAGAATGGTAAACTTAAATGGAATGATCACACATAAAGTCAAGATTCCCTACCACATCGGAAATCTACAAATCGAAACAAGCTTCCTAATCACTAAACTGGGAGATCAAAAACTTATACTTGGACTCCCCTGGTTAGAAAAACACAACCCAGCAATAAACTGGAAGGAATGGACCCTTGAGCTCGATCACCAACCTCTACACAAACCGACGAAGCAGATAGAAAGAAACCTGGATCAGGAAATCAATGAATACTGGATCAGGGTTAAAACTTCGGCATCACAAGCGCTAGAACACACACTACACAAAGAAACCATAATGACGCTACCGGATGAGTACCAAGGATGGAAATCTACCTTCGAAAAAGCGCCTTCAGAACGATTCCCAGTCAGACGCACATGGGATCATGCAATTGATCTCAAAACCGGATTTACCCCAAAAGTCAGCAAAATCTATCCACTATCGATAAAAGAGCAATCATCCCTCGATGAATGGATCACAGAACAGCTAGCTAAAGGATATATTAGACCATCCAAATCCCCACAAGCCTCGCCATTCTTCTTTGTCGCAAAAAAGGAAAGCAGAGCACTTCGACCATGTCAAGACTACCAATACCTGAATGAATGGACAATAAAGAATGCATACCCACTACCATTGATCTCTGATCTAATGACCAAACTATCCGGTGCTCAATATTTTACAAAACTAGATCTCCAATGGGGATACAACAACGTTCAGATAAAAGAAGGAGACGAATGGAAAGCAGCCTTCATAACGAACAAGGGACTATACAAACCAACAGTCATGTTCTTTGGCCTATGCAATTCCCCATCCACTTTCCAGACAATGATGAACGAATACTTCCAAGATATGATCAACAAAGGATGGTTAATCATTTACATGGACGACATTTTAATATGTGGAACAACACCCAAAGACTTAGAAACTCGGACAAAACGCGTCCTAGAATGACTAAAAGAAAACAACTTATTTCTCAAACTCGAAAAATGCAAGTTCTGCACTCAGGAAATCGAATTCCTCGGAATGATCATTAGACCTGGGGAAATAACAATGGACCCGATCAAACTGGCAGGAATAGCAGATTGGCTGACACCAACGATGGTCAAACAAGTACGATCCTTCCTAGGATTTGGAAATTTCTACCGACGATTCATTGGGAACTTCGCAACTTCATGAAACCACCCCCTGATCTCATCAACGGACGAGAAGAGTTTGAAATAGAAGCAATCATCACACACAGAAAACGAGGAACCGGCTATCAGTACCTAGTCAAATGGAAAGGGTATGGACCAAACGAAAACTCATGGGAACCTGAAACAAATCTGAAAAACGCTGCAGACATCCTTAGAGCATATAAGAACCGCTGGGACCTGCTATGAAAACCATGGTCCAGTATCGCAACAAACAGATCCTCAGACAGAATACTAGACATACCAAAAACATCGCTTCCCCCTACTCCCGATTCTCTCCCAGACAATCTATTCCAAAGCTTAGACACCTAATCATCCAACTCCCTGATCGAACCCATCCTCACCAAGGACAACGCGCAATAGGAACAGCCTTCATTGAACTACACAAAATCTTGCTCTACCGAACAAAAGTACCGTCACTACACCCAGTATATAAGACACAGATCAGCCCCAACTCCCAGACGCCAACCAACGCCCTCAGCAGAGACCACCATGTCAGGCAAGCATGAAGAGCACTGGCCTCATGGATCATCGACCGAACAAGAGACCTGGAAGCGGCGGGAGTGACCTGCCTACACCGGACAGAGGCACTATTCCCAGACAAAATCAATTTCCCATCCAGCGGACTGCTGAACTTTAACCTACCCCCGCACTATCTATACATCCCACACGGAGGGATACCACCTCCATACCCGAATCCACCGCCACTGCCCCACTACCGCGACTTTGAATGGGAACCTGGATACCCAATGATCACGGGCATCATTCATCACACAGATCAAGGAATGATTACACATCGAATTCCACCTAGACCACTACACGAACCATCTTTGGCTGAAAGACCTCCCACACGGCCTAATACTCCCAGACCAGAAGCATTGGCCGATCAACTCTTACGAAACATCCTCTCTATGGACGCAGACGATTCATTCTGGGACGTGGAATATTTCGACGAAGTCAACCTAAAAAGAACGAGATTCCCACTTCCTAGCCTTCCAACCAACATCACAAACACAAAAATGTTCTCACTCATCGCCATCCTCATCGCCCTCGTCTCTACTCTCATCCCCTCCGTCCTCATCAGAGGACTCGTCCTCGCCACCCTCCTCGCTACCCTCGCCCTCGCCTATTCTTTTCCCAAAAGAATCCCTGAGCTCGACATCTTCACACCATCCCTCGAAATCTTCGTCAAGACCGAAACGACGACCCACACCGACGATGATCTGCACATTCACCCACCTGAATTTGTCGACGAACCACCTATCGCAGAAGAAGTCATCCCTGCACCTATCCCCAAATCGAACCCCCTTGTCACTGCCGCCTCTCTAGAAGCCTCGTACATTACAGCCAATCTCCGAGACCTCTCTGCCCCACTTGGAGCCCTCATAGGACTCACCCTCACTACCGACCCCAACGCCATGACCTACGCCAAACGAGATCTAGCACTCCAAGAACTTCATCAATTGAAAGTCACCCTCGACTCCATATGATGGCACATAGACACCGCACAAAAAGATGTCGAAAACGTCGTCCACTGGTACGAGTCTAGAGCAGACCATGCCTGGACAACTCAAGGGTGGCCTTAAGAAGTCGGTGACTTCTCGCATAGGGAGGGGGTAATGTTACAACTTCTCTTTCTTACGCTTACTTGCTACAATAACCTTTCTTCACTTTGTCGCTATGCTTTGATACTTGTTTCATCTACCTGGACTGCCCCTCATTTCACTTCCTTTTATACTTCTTCATTGTTCTCTAGGCAGTATATAAACCCCCGCATGTACCGTAGTACTTCAGTTCCAACTTAATCGAGTATTGTCCTTTACTGAACAGTCCTCTCGCTCGAGCTACCTTCGTCGCTGCCTAGCACAACATCGAACAACATCTTGTCCAGTGGCTGGGATTAGACCGAGACTCTAGTCGTCATTGTTGACTTGATAACGAACCAAGGACATCGATCCTAACACCTAGAGAACAATGAAGAAGTATAAAAGGAAGTGAAATGAGGGGTAATCCAGGCAGATGAAACAAGTATCAGTACATAGCAACGAAGTGAAGAAAGGCTATCATAACAGGTAAGCATAAGAGGAAGAAGTCGTAACATTACCCCCTCCCTATGCGAGAAGTCACCGACTTCTTAAGGCCATCCTTGAGTTGTCCAGGCATGATCTGCTCTAGACTCGTACCAGTGGATGATGTTTTCGACATCCTTTTGTGCTGTATCAACATGCCATCGTACGGAGTCGAGGGTGACTTTCAGTTGACGAAGTTCACGGTGTTAAGGTCGATAGCCAGAGCTCTAAGGTTCAACCCTAGGCTAGGAGCGATGTAGCTGAGGAGGAAATACAGAGCTAAGACTAGTACTCAACTAAGGTCAAGATGGGTAGCTACAGTGATAACTAGCTACTTATATACCTAAGGACCCAGGTAAGTGAAACAAGTATCAAGGGGTTCAAGGATGAGACAAGGGGTGAAACCAGGGGTGAAACAAGGGGTGAAACAAGGGGTGAAACAGGGGTAAAAAGTTAGGGTCTAGTTTGTAACACACGGAGCGCAAGATCTCGTTCAGCGTAGGTCATGGCGTTGGGGTCGGTGGTGAGGGTGAGTCCTACGAGGGCTCCGAGTGGGGCAGAGAGGTCTCGGAGATTGGCTGTAATGTATGAGGCTTCTAGAGAGGCGGCAGCAATGAGGGGGTTTGACCTGGGGATAGGTGCAGGAATGACCTCTTCTGCGATAGGTGGTTCCTCGACGAGTTCAGGTGGGTGAATGTGTAGGTTGTCGTCGGCGTAGGTCATTGTCTCAGTTTCGATGAAGATTTCGAGGGGTGGTGTGAAGACATCGAGCTCGGGGAGTTTTTCGGGAAAAGAGTAGGTGAGGAGGGTGGCGAGGACGAGTCCTCCGATGAGGACAGAGGGGAAAAGAGTAGAGACGAGGGCGGCGAGGATGGCGATGAGCGAGAACATTTTTGTATTTGTGATGTTGGTTGGAAGGCTAGGAAGTGGGAGTCTCGTTCTTTTATAGGTTGACTTTGTCAAAATATTCCACATCCCAGAATGAATCGTCTGCATCAATAGAGAGGATGTTTCGTAAGAGTTGATCGGCCAATGCTTCTGGTCTGGGAGTGTTAGGTCGCGTGGGAGGTCTTTCAGCCAAATATGGTTCGTGTAGTGGTCTAGGCAGAATTCGATGTGTAATCATCCCCTGGTTCATGTGATGAATGATGCCTGTGATCATTGGGTATCCAGGTTCCCATTCAAAGTCGTGGTAGTGGGGGCGGTGGTGGTGGATTTGGGTATGGAGGTGGTATCCCTCCATGTGGGATGTATAGGTAGTGCGGGGGTAAGTTAAAGTTCAGCAGTCCGCTGGATGGGAAATTGATTTTGTCTGGGAATAGTGCCTCTGTCCAGCGTAGGCAGGTCACTCCCGCCACTTCCAGGTCTCTTGTTCGGTCAATGATCCATAAGGCCAGTGCTCTTCATGCCTGCCTGACATGGTGATCTCTGCTGAGGGTGTTGGTTGGTGTCTGGGAGTCGGGGCTGATCTGTGTCTTATATACTGGGTGTAGTGACGGTACTTTTGTTTGATAGAGCAGGATTTTGCGTATTTCAATGAAGGCTGTTCCTATTGCGCGTCGTCCTTGGTGAGGATGGGTTCGATTAGGGAGCTGGATGATTAGGTGTCTAAGTTTTGAGATAGATTGTCTGGGAGAGAATCGGGAGTAGGGGGAAGCGATGTTTTTGGTATGTCTAGCATTCTGTCTGAGGATCTGTTTGTTGCGATACTGGACCATGGTTTTCATAGCAGGTCTTGGCGGTTCTTATATGCTCTAAGGATGTCCGCAGCGTTTTTCAGATTTGTTTCAGGTTCCCATGAGTTTTTGTTCGGTCCATACCCTTTCCATTTGACTAGGTATTGATAGCCGGTTCCTCGTTTTCTGTGTGTGATGATTGCTTCTATTTCAAACTCTTCTTGTCCATTGATGAGATCAGGGGGTGGTTTCATGAAGTTTGGTCCATGCACCATTGTTTCTTTATATGGAGTTAACAATGTAGTATGAAACACAGGATGGATGCGCCATTGTTTGGGGAGTTTCAGTTTGTAGGTGACAGGTCCTAGCACTTGTTCAATCGTGAAGGGTCCTTCTCTTTTGGGTGCTAGCTTCCTTGACTCATAGGGTATTCGGAGGTTTCAATTTTCGAGCCAGACTTTGTCTCCCTTCTCGAATCTGATACTCTTGTCTTTTGTTCTGAGCGCTACCATTTGTCTAGCGAGTTCATGCGCGGCGAGTGCTTCTTCTCTAGCTTTTTGTAGCATTCGTAGTCGGTTTTCAGCTGCTGGGGTCGTCATGGGGAATGCGGCTGTGGGAATAGCGACAGGGTCTATTCCGTACATTAGCTGAAACGGTGATGTTTTGATGGTATCATGGTGTCAGTTATTGTGAGTGAATTCTGCAATTGGCAGTAGCGATTTCCATCTGTGCGGTTTGTTTGTGCAGAACATTCGGAGGTAGACTTCTAGTTCTTGATTGACTCATTCTGTCTCACCATCTGTCTGGGGGTGGTAGGCTGTGCTCATTCTATGGTTTATTCCCAGCGCTTTTCCTATTTCTCGGAATACTTTAGATGCGAACTGCAGTCCTCTGTCGGATATGAGGATATCCGGTAAACCGAATCGTTTGAAGTTTTCATTTATGTATAGATCCGCGGTCCCTAGTGCGTCGATTGTTTTGTGACAAGGGGAAAAGGTTACCCCCTTTGTAAGTCCATGGTCCACCGTGACCATGATCGAGTCGAAGCCGTCGGCGATCGGTAAGTCTGTGATGAAATCGATCATGACTTGTTGAAAGGGTCGGGTTGCATTAGATTTGATCGGTTGTAGGGCAGGGGTGTTGGGGTGAGTGTTTACTTTCATTTGCTGGCAGAGCGCGCATCCTTCGATCCATTCTCTGGTATGCTTGTTCATTCCAGGCCACCAGTAGTTACGTTTGAGTAATTCTAGAGTTTTAAATCGTCCGGGGTGCCCAGATGTAGGTGATTCATGCATCAATTTAATGAGTTGAGTGCGCAGTCCATCTTGATCGGGTACATAGGTTTTTCCTTGGTAGTGTACAATGTGGTCGACATATGTCCAGTCTTGCAGCTTTGATTTTATTGGTGGTGCTCGATGATTTTGGATTACTTCGACTAGTATTTGTCCAAAGTCGTCTTTAATCATGCCTTTGCGCAACTTCTCTGCTAGGTCATCTGCTATAAGCCTGATGAATCATTCAGGTGGTAACACCGTGATTTCTTCTGGGGTGTCATCCATTCCAATATGGTCTGGTCGTCGAGATAGGGCGTCTGCTTCAAACATCTTAGTTCCAGGGACATGCTCTATTTGGAGGTCGAATTCGCTTAAGAAGGAGGACCATCTGGCCTGTCTGGGGGTAAGGCATTGTGGGGTTCGATAGAAGGATAGATTCTTGTGATCACAATGCACAATAGTGGTATGAGGTGATCCATGAAGAAAGTGTCGCCATGCCGCAAGTCCTTTGACGATTGCCAGTAATTCCCTGTCGTAAATCTGATAGTTTTGCTCTGTTGTGGTCAGGGCATGTGATATGAAGCCGCAAGGGTGCAGGAGTCCTGCTTCATCAGCTTGTTTCAGCACTGCTCCTGTTGCTTTATCTGAGGCGTCGGTTTGCAGGATGAATGGCCGGGTGACGTCTGGCATTCGGAGTACAGGAGCTGTTGTAAAGCGTTTTTTTAGGTTGTTAAATGCCATCTGTCGTTCTGGTGTCCAGAGGAACGCTTCATCTTTTCTTGTGAGATCAATAAGTGGTCGAGCAAGGGTTGCGAAGTTTCCAATGAATTGTTGGTAGAAATTCCCAAATCCTAGGAAGGATCGTACTTGCTTGACCGTTTTTGGTGTCGGCCAATCTGCTATCCCTGCCAGTTTGATCGGGTCCATTGTTATCTCCCCAGGTTTAATGACCATTCCGAGGAATTCGATTTCCTGAGTGCAGAACTTGCATTTCTCGAGTTTGAGAAATAAGTCTTTTTCTTTTAGTCGTTCTAGGACGCGTTTTGTCCGAGTTTCTAAGTCTTTGGGTGTTGTTCCACATATTAAAATGTCATCCATGTAAATGATTAACCATCCTTCGTTGATCATGTCTTGGAAGTATTTGTTCATCATTGTCTGGAAAGTGGATGGGGAATTGCATAGGCCAAAGAACATGACGGTTGGTTCGTATAGTCCCTTGTTCGTTATGAAGGCCGCTTTCCATTCATCTCCTTCTTTTATCCGAACGTTGTTGTATCCCCATCGGAGATCTAGTTTTGTGAAATATTGAGCGCCGGATAGTTTGGTCATTAGATCGGAGATTAATGGTAGTGGGTATGCATTCTTTATTGTCCATTCATTCAGGTATCGGTAGTCTTGACATGGCTGGAGCACTCCGCTTTCCTTTTTTGCGACAAAGAAGAATGGCGAGGCTTGTGGGGATTTGGATGGTCTAATATATCCTTTAGTTAGCTGTTCTTTGATCCATTCGTCGAGGGATGATTGTTCTTTTATTGATAGTGGATAGATTTTGCTGACTTTTGGGGTAAATCCGGCTTTGAGATTGATTGCATGATCCCATGTGCATCTGACTGGGAATCGTTCTGAAGGCGCCTTTTCGAAGGTAGATTTCCATCCTTGGTACTCGTCTGGCAGCGTTGTTATGGCTTCTTTGCGTAGCATGTGTTCTAGTGCCTGTGATGCCGATGTTTTAACCCTGATCCAGTATTCGTTGATTTCCTGATCCAGGTTTCTTTCTTTCTGCTTTGTCGGTTTGTGTTGGTGATCAAGCTCAAGGGTCTGTTCCTTCCAATTTATTGTTGGGTTGTGCTTTTCTAACCAGGGGAGTCCGAGTATAAGTTTTTGATCTCCCAGTTTAGTGATTAGGAAGCTTGTTTCGATTTGTAGATTTCCGATGTGGTAGGGAATCTTGACTTTATGTGTGATCATTCTGTTTAAGTTTACTGTTCCGTCAGTGTTTTTGACTCGTATTGGTCGAATTAGTGATTTCTTGTTCATGTTTTTTGTTATTGTTTTGTCAATGAAGTTTCCTTCTGCTCTGCAGTCAATGAGGGCAGATATCTCAGCAGGTAATTCGGGTGATTGGACAGTTATTGAGAGTCGTTGATTATTATTTGATCTTACTATTACAGAGTCGAGTGCTAACTGTCCATAATCATTCTTGGAGGTTCCAACCGCTTTCTGGTTCCTCCGCTTTAAAAACCCTCGGTTTCAAGGTCAGTGAGGAGAGTCTCTCGCTCCTCTGTGCTGAGAGCCGCAATCATAGTGCAAATTTTCTTAGCATCATTATCCTCAGTGATTGTTCTGGTGAATCATCCTGAAGGGGGCAGGTTCTTGGTAGTGTCTTTCTTTGGGCAGTTTCGGGATAAGTGACCGATGGTTCTGCATCTGAAACACTTCCCAGAACGCATATATTCTTCTCGTTGCCCATCTGTAAGGCGTCCGGTTGGTATGGTATGGATTGTTTTAGGTCCCCCTGTTTTATTGAATCGGCACCCTGTATCAGTCTTCCCTAATGCTTTCATCATTTCCCATGCTGCATTGAGTTGTTCCACTTTTCTGTAGGCATCTGTGATAGTTTTAAAGTCACCTTGTCCTTCGAGGATTTTGGCAGCGATGGTGGTTGGTAGGCCTCAGATGAATGCCTGAAGTTGGGCGGTAATTCTGGTTAGTCCGGAGGATCCTATGAGCATTCTAAATTTTCGGACATAGATCGGGACAGTGATCTCTCCTCCAACTCGTAATTTAGTGAGCTCATTCAGTGCCCTGACTGCAGTGTTGACTTCTCCCCAGTCATCAAGGAATCGTTTGACAAAGGTGTCATAGTTTTCCCAAGTAAGTCCGTCTTTTTCATCCAGTTGGTCGCGGATTATTTCTTTCCAGTCATCTAGTTCCTTTCCTAGACATTGGAGGACGTATCTGATTTTCTTTTCGTGTTTCCCTTCATAGTTGTGGGCGTTTATTGCAAAGAAATCGCTAAACCAGTTGATGAATGATTTAGCTTCGGTCCAATCTCCTGTGAAAATTCGCGCTGAGACTGGTTTGATGTCTCCCCTGGGGGCATCGGTGGTTTCAATGTTAGTTGCCATTTGTTTAGTGTCGGTTTCAGCGTCTGTTTCAGGTCTCGGGTTTTCTAGTTCGTATTCGATTTGTTTTTGTTCCAAAAAGGTGTTCCACCCTGTTATGGATGTTTCGGAGAGAGAGTAGTATGGATCAGTACCGTCAAAATTGAATTCCGCATCGCAGTACTCTTCCCACCAAAGGGTTTCTTTGGGTCTTTCGAAATATAGTTCTGGTTCTTCTTCTGGTTCTTTTTGTTCGTTTCTCCACTCAACCCAAAGCTTTCCAGGTAGTGAGTGTTCGTCTCCTTCAATGTAATCCCCTTCGAAGTATTCGTCAGATACTGGGGTGTTCCTGTTCTTTCCTACTCCTCGAAATTCCCAACGTTTATTTAGTGTCGAGAAAAAGAGCTCTTGTCCTTCTAGATAATATGTTCCTTTAAAGAGAAAGGAGTTGTTCGGTGGTCTCTGGTTAGAGAGTCTGGTTTTGGGTCATTTCGGATCTATGTTGTCTAGCTAGTGACGATGCACTAAGTGGTTCAGTGAGTTCCAACTTGTGTTAGGATCGATGCCCTTGGTTCGTTATCGAGTCTATAATGACGACTAGAGTCTCGGTCTAATCCCAGTCACTTGGACAAGAGTGCTGTTCGACGTCATGCTAGGCAACGATGAAGGTAGCTCGAGCAATAAAGAGGATGAGAGCGAGAGGTTGTTTGGTAAAGGACAATACTCGATTAAGTTGGAACTGAAGTACTACGGTACATGCGGGGGTTTATATACTGCCTAGAGAACAATGAAGAAGTATAAAAGGAAGTGAAATGAGGGGTAATCCAGGCAGATGAAACAAGTATCAGTACATAGCGACGAAGTGAAGAAAGGCTATCGTAACAGGTAAGCGTAAGAGGAAGAAGTCGTAACATTATGCACATGTAAAGAAGTACAAACAAACTGACTACCATATATGTAATATATATATGTCATGCTTGTAGTGTCTGGATATGAGATATCTCAACAGATATGATTGTCCAGGTGTTAATAATCAGTCAAAATGTATTTTTTCTTGCGGGTTTTTTTTTTTTTTTGCTTTTTCTCTAAAATGATAGCTGAATTCATCTTCTTTTAGGGTCAAGAAGCAGGTGACAATAGAACAAGTGAATTCCACTTCATTCATGATCAGAGGAAAGCACTGGAATGTTTCTGGAATGTAATATTTTTTTTGTATGCTGCAGGATGCTCTCTTCTCTATTTAATTAATTTAATCAATTTTCAAATTTTCAAATTTTGCCTGCTCCAGACATGGCATCAAAGCCCAGATAGCGAGGCAGAGGCGTGGGCGAACAATCACTTCCCATCGTGTTCCACAGCATCTCTTACACGGTGAGAACCCGAGGAAGCGCCCAACATGTGCCTCGAGGCTTGGCTGCGGCGCCAGCTTGACCACTCCCCCCCTCCCCCTCCCCCCCTCCCTTACTCCCCCATGCCCCCGGAGGCCATCACACAGCGCGAGGGGGTCACCCTCTGCGATATCCAGACGCTCCTACAAGACACCAATGACAACTTTCTCCTCCTCACCAGCCTATTTGAAAAACTGCAGCTCGCGACGTACGAGGCGTCTGACATGATGCTCGACCTCATGACGTTTGTCTCCTCTGTCCGCTACTTTACAGCCATCGTCGTGGATTCACACAAGACCTACTCGTTCCACAAGAGCCAGCCTTGGACCGAGTATTTCGACCCCAGCAAGCTCGAAGAGATGGACGGGTACTTTTCATCGCGGTCGTCCAAGGATTCCATCAGGAAGGAATGTACGTACCGGGCGCGTTAATTCTGCACCCTCGTGACTGAACCCTTTTCTCGATACAGATTTCACGGGAAGAAATGTGATTGGGGTCGCCTACCTCACGATGCCGCCCGAGTCGCGCAACAGCGCAGACGGGGTCAACGATCTCAATGTCGGGATCCTCATTCCAGCCGGAACACCGCCGGAAAGGGTACGCATCCAAGGCGATGCAGCTCATCCTCGACCACGCCTTCAAGACGGTCCGGTGCCACCGCGCCCAGGCCATCATCATGGACCCCTTCACCCAGCCCAAGTATCCCGCGTACAGGTTCTTTTCGTCCATGTAAGAAAAACCACACTTCGATATATTTTTGCGGGAAAAAAAAAACTGACAAAAGAAACGTTTTGCAGCGGGTTCAGACAAGAGGGCATCCGGCGCCGATCGTACTTTAACCCGTTCCATAACGAGTACCAGGACATGGCAGTACATGGCCATCCTCGACACCGAGTGGCTCACGGCCCAGCGGGGCAGCACAGGGACTCGGATGACCCCGTGGGACGAGCTCCTGCACCGGCACGATCTGGAGCGGGCGGTGATTATGCGGTGGGAGGAGAAGATGGGGGACGGGATGGACGAGACACAGACGTTGCGCGAGCCTAGCGCCCCTGCTTCAGACGCCGAGACGGAGACAGAGACAGAGGAAGAACGAGCGTCCTCGCCCGATTTCTACATCGACAGGTGGGGTTTTTTTTTTTGCATCCTCTATTGGTCAGTTGCGTGAGGACTGATGCGAGCGTAGCAGCGAATCCGACTCAAACTGGGAACTACTCGATGACGACTCCGCTAACGAGTCGGAGCATCTCTAAACAAAAACGCCAACATTTTCAATACTTGTACAATAGTGTTTTTTCTTGTATTCAATTGATAACTATGCTCTCGTACGGCCTGCTGCCTTGATCGCTCCCGCATTTGACAAGACAGGAAGCGTTTTGGACGCATTGGACAAGGTTGGAGGAGGGAGGAACCCTGCACCAACGAGCCATGCGAGGTACAGTCCCATCAGTCTATCCTCCACCGTCTGCGCGAGCCTCCCCGAATGCTGCTGCAACAACGCCCGCGTGTTGGCGTCGTCCAGCTCGGGCGCCTTGGTGCTCGTCGGCAGATCGTCCAACACAAAGTGCAACAACGGGAACAGCGCATTGTCCTGCGCCTCCATCACGTGCTGCTCCAGCTTGCGCCGCCAGACGAGGTACTCAATCTTCTCGGTGGGGAACCCGTAATGCGGGAGCGACAAGAGCATCTCGTTGAACGTCGGCATTGGCCGCGCTGCAATGTGCAGAACGGACATGGACGCGCCCGGCAGCGGGGACACGGCCGCGAGCCCCGTGCACAGCGCAACGTGGTCAACAGGGACCATATTGATCGTGTTGTTGATGTCGGGAGTCAATCCCAGTTGGATGCATCCCTTGACCAGGCGCCAGATGAAATCATCCGTGTTCGTCACTGTTTGGCAAGAAAAGAAAGAAAAAAAAGGGTCAGCCCCCCCCCCTGGATGGGCGTCAAGCACTCACCCGCACTCTGCGAATCGCCAACGACATATCCCGGACGAATGATATGGCCCCGCAAACCCCGGCGACCAGCCTCAAACAACAGTTTCTCCGACACCCACTTGGTCTGTCCGTACCCAGTCTTGAGCGACATCCGTGCGCCCTCCAGATCGTCGCTCTCAGGGATACCCGCGTAACGAGATCGTCCGTTGATCAGCGAATCGGAATACTGGACATAGTGTACCCGTATCAATTGCGGACGTGGACGAAACAAACACCATCGCCTTGGGCTTGCCAACGGACGCCAACTCCATCGCCGTCAACGTCGCCAAAACGTTTGCGGAACGCAGTCGCTCGTACGGATATACCCAATGTACCTTGATCACACAGGTGTCCCCATCAGTCCCCATCGCATCGTCACAGACTGAGTGAGAGTGCACATACCAAGGCTCCGTTATGCAGAACCACATCTGCCTCGCCGGCGATGCGCGTCCACGTCTCTCGCCCGAGCCCAAAAACGTCCAAGCTCAAATCACCCGTCACAACCTCCACCCTCCCACTCGCAACCCATTCCTCGTCCCAAACGCCACGGTCCACCGATCCCTGCCTCAGTCGCGCCAATCCCTTTTCCACATCCGGCGCCCTCACGAGGCATATCACTTTCTTCACCCTGTCTTGACGACCGAGCAAGTCCCTGAGGACAAACCCGCCCAAGAATCCAGTAGCCCCCGTCAGGAAAACCACGAGCTGGACGAGTCTCATAGTCCGCCGGCAACGAAGGGTACGACTGCTTCAACCTCAGAGGCAGCAGCTTGTCAAGGTCCTCGCCATACTCGACCGCCGCCTTGCTCAGAGTAGTAGTAGTAGCAGCAGCAGCAGCAGGAGGAGCAACAGCACTCGGCACGTGTCCCGCCTCCGCCAACCCCAGATCCGCATTCCTCAGCGCCTCAACGGCCTTGGCGAGCCCCGAGACGGTCGGCTGCTCAAAGATCAAACCTAATGGAGCATGCACGAGGAAAACCTTGCGGATCTCAAAGATGAGGCGCGTGGCGAGGATAGAATGCCCGCCGAGGTCAAAGAAGCTTTCCTCCAGCGGTATGGGCTGCACAGTGCTTGGAAGAATCGTGCCCCAGATACCCTGCATCGTCTGCTCCGTGGAGCTCGCCTGACGCGTGGGAGGCGTAGCCAACGTAGCTTGTGCGGTGTCGGGAAATGGAAGTGCGGGCTTGTCAATTTTACCATTAGGGTTCAACGGCATGCGTAACAATGGCACAAACACTAGAATAATAAATATGTATATATGAATTGCGTGAAGAGCGACCACTTACGAGAGGGAACGCTATAGCTTGGCAGTTTCTTTTTGAGATGTTCTCGAATATCTTTAATCAATCGTCTGTACTTTTTGATCCCGCTCACGACACCCGTGTGGGCCTCCTCCTCGTCCGCAACGTCGCTCGCATACACAGCCAAGGACGGCCCGTCCAGCGGAACAAAGTAGCTCACGAGAATTTTTTCCTCATCCTTGTCCCTCCGCACCAGGGTGACGTTCTCCCGAACGAGCGGATGCTGGCTCAGATGCGTGTCGATCTCCCCTAGCTCGATACGGAAGCCGCGGATTTTCACCTGGTCGTCCGCTCGGCCGGTGCACTCAACCACGCCATCGGGGAGGTACCGCCCGAGATCGCCAGAGCGGTACATGCGGTCCCTAATCCCCTTCCAATAACGCGCTTCTGGCCCGGCGAAGCCGCACGGCGGATGGAGAACCGTGTCCCTTCTAGGATGCGTCGACGCCGTCGTCGTCGTCACGAACCAGTTGTCCACAAACTTGGCCGCAGACGCATCTCGGTCCAAGTAACCCTCTGCCAGCCCGCCAGATCGGACATAGATTTCCCCGACCTCGCCGACCGCGCAGGCAAGGTTCCGATCATTCCTGTTAACGACGAGGAGCTGCACGTCGATCATGCCCTCCCCTGCCGGCATGATGTCCTTTTGGGTTGCCAAAAACGTCGAATCTTGCGATACAGGAGGGATCGCGAAATACGATACCGCTCGCTGGGTCTCCGTCGTGCCGTACATGTTAATAATACGGACATTAACCGCAAGCGCTTGGAGCCGAAGGCAATCACGTTTCGTGAGCACATCCCCCACGAAGAACGCGTTTCGTAGTGAGGGAATTTGGCGCGTGGCTTGTGCAGAAAGGAGCTGGCCCATCGCTGGCGTCAGATGAGTTACAGTCACCTCGCTATCGGCCATCCACTCGGCCAGCCGCCCCGGCGTACCGATATCGTCTGACGTGGGCACATGCAGCTCGGCGCCAAGGAACAGAGGGGTGAACACTAGTCGTCAATTCAGAAAGGGAAATTCTGCGCAGGAATGTATACTGACTGTCACGCTGGATTGGGTCGTGTGCAATCCCACTGAGCATGGTAAATTTGGAGTCGGGCCCAAGCCCAAAACGTTCACCCATCCAAGGGAAAAAGTGGGTCAGACTGAAATGCCTTCCTCTCACTCCCTTGGGAATACCCGTACTACCGCTGGTGAACGAGAGAGTACCAATACTATCAGGTCCCAACGCCACGTTCGGATCCGTATCTGCGAGGTGAGCGAGAGATTCAAGCACATCGGCACCATCGTTCTCGGCTCCTCCTTGAATACTGCCAGTGGGGAACACCTCGAGTGCCGGAACCTCAACACGTATACTCAGTTCCGTCGTCAAAAACTCGCGAACAGACGGGTTGATCTTTCCGGCACCCTTGAGAACGATCAGTCCTCTCGGTTGTGCGACGCGGAGGTATATGATTTGCCTCGTGGGGGGATAAGCAGGGTCTGGGTATCCAGCTTGAATGCAACATCGCAAAGAGTAACGGGACCAACGTGCGCACCGATGACTGAGAATGTCGCTCCTGCCTTGAGAATGGCCATGACGGCAACGGCAAGGTCGACGCTCCTGTGCGCGTAGACCATGACTACTTCCTCGCGTTGGACACCGTGCCTGATCAAATGGTGCGCCAACACGTTCGAGGCCCGCAGGATGGAACCGTAACTAAATGTCACTTTTTGTTGAGGTTCGGCCGGGTCTGCAGAGGGCATGCTTTGGATGATGCAGGACTTCTCGGGGTGCAGGCGCGCATTGCTGGAGAAGATGTCCGTGATGGCGCCCTTCCATCCACACCAGTCCAGATCGGCTGTAGGGTTCGGCAACTTGGCTTTTTGACCTGAAGTCAACAGAGGCACGGAGCCTGCGAGAGCCAAAGGGTTGGTGCCGACTCTTCGGAGCAGAACGGAAAGTTGCTCGACGATACACGAGATCCTGGCAGGCGTGAAGAGCAAGGAATTGTAGAGGATCCGGAGCGATATCTTGGGCGCGAGCACCTCTCGCGACGTTGCTGGCCCTGTTTGACGCGTGACAAAGACGGTGAGATCGGAGGTGAGGCTCGTAGAGCGGACAAAGGTCTCAGGCGCATCCGTCTCGTCAAAGAACCGGACGCGGAAGATGGGCGCGTCGACGCCTTCGCCCCTGCCCTTGGCAAGCTCGCGCGTGATCTCCTCAAACGGCACCGCGTCGGCCTCTGCCTCTTTTTCGACGTGCTGCACTCGCCGGACGATGGCCCAGAAAGGATCGGATGGATCTATCGACAGGCGGAGGACGAGGGGGCCTTGGGCGGCAGCAGAAGACGAGCCGATGACAATGTCCGTATCTCCGGTGTATCGATGCAGCAGCACAGTAAAGGCAGCCAGGAGGAGGTGGAAAGCCGAAGGTCTGTTGCTTTGGATATCGTTCTCATCCTCGTCTCCATCTTCGTCTTCGTTATGTAGCACCAGCTTCAAGAGACTGAGAGAGGTCTGCCCAGAGAGCTCCGCAAAGTGCGCCGCCTCGATGAGTTTGTGGGTGCCAAGAGGCCTTGGGTAATCTGTGGGCAATGAAATGGAAGGAAGATTTTGCAGCCCAGCCAGCACTCTTGCCAGACGGTCGTCCGCCATCGCTGGGAGCGTCTGTCTCGGCGGTCGGTTTTACGACGAGGTGCCTGTGCCAAGTCGCGGCCGTAGGAAAGTCTGTCGATTCCCTCTTAGCTCAGTTGGTAGAGCGCGTCACTAGTAATGACGAGGTCAGTCGTTCGAGTCGGCTAGAGGGAACTCTTTTGTCGTAACTACCGTCTACCCTTCTTTTTAACCAGTGGTATACCCGCCTCCACCATGTCGTCGTCCCGATCCCTATCATCCTTGGTAAAACCTTCATCCCGCCTCCGCTTTCTGCCCTTCGTATTTTGTTCCTTCAGCTCGTGCACGGCTAACCTTGCTGCCTCGTCCACGCGCTCGCGCAGCAACGCAATCTCTTCTGCATCCGTAGGCCATAATTCCATTTGCTTCCCAATCACTTGCTCTATCCGCTGTATAAGCTCCACATCATATTGCGTCACAAGAGTTATTGATTTTCCTGCACGCCCCGCACGCGCTGTGCGTCCAACCCGGTGAATGTAGTCCTTGGAATGCGAAGGAATGTCAAAATTGATCACAATGTCAACAGATGGTATGTCCAAGCCGCTGTGCACGTCCATTAATCGACTATAGGCATTAAAAGGACTTTGGACACCTACCGACTAGCGACATCCGTTGCAACCAATATTTTCCGGCCGCCACTCTTGAACTTGGCCAGGGCACCTAATCTATGGCTTTGGCTGAGCTGGCCATGAAGCGGTACGGCCGCAAAGCCGAGGGTACGGAGCATGATTGCTAACCTGGAATAATCTGAGCATAGCGAAAAAAGTGTGCTTTCATGCTTACCGTGCCGCGTCGTGGACCGTGCGTGTAAATACAATCATCGTGTTTTGCGCTAGTGAGTTGGCAAGGTATATTAGATTTACGTCCTTTTCTTTGAGCGGCGCAAGCAGATAATATTGTAACAGTGTTGATACAGTCCGGTATCTAAACATACAAGTTTTCAGTGGTGCTGCCCACTTGGAGAAGATGGGATTGTGTTTACTTTGCCGAAACTTCGACTTTTACAGGGTTTGACAAACTGGCTCTTTGCAGCTTGGCGACTTTTGTTGTCATCGTGGCCGAAAATAGATAGGTATTCCGTTCCTTTGGCAGGACTTTGAGAATTTTGTCAATTACGGGACCAAAGTCCATATCCAGTAGACGATCGGCTTCGTCCAGGACCTGCGATGAGCATGACTATCTCCAATACGCAGCACAAGATGAGTTGAGCTCACCAGAAATTTGATTCCCTTTAAACTGAACCCCTTGGTGTTCTCCAAGTGCCATTGCAGCCTTCCTGGTGTGGCAACGACCACATGCGGTCTCTTTGCCAGTGCTACAGCCTGTTCCATTTCACGCACGCCACCCACAATAACGGCGCAGCGTGCACCCATAGCCGAGCCTAGCGCCTCAAACTGCTGCGATATCTGGAATGCCAGTTCACGCGTCGGCGCGATGACGCATGCAAACAGCCCTTTTGGTTCTTCCCATAGCTTCTGCAGTATCGGCAGTGCAAAAGCAGCTGTTTTTCCAGAACCGGTGGCTGCGACCCCGATGATGTCTCTCCCGTCCAGTGCATGGGGAAGCGCTTCCCTCTGAATGTCTGTGGGCGATTTGAATTCGAGTTTTTCCAAAGCCTCCAGCAGAGGGTCGATGAGGCCGAGGGCCTTGAAAGTTATGTCGCTGCTCATTCCATCAATGTGACAGCGTCACGCACGAGCGACTACTTGAGAGAACGAAATACATTTTTGCTGCCACTGCGCACGCCCTTCCGTCGCTGCGTCCGTCCCTTGCGCTCCATCTCGCCCACCACAGGCTCGACCACAACACCCTTCTCCATCCCCACTCCAAACATCTCCGCTCCCTTCTTTCTTGTCTTCGTATTTTTTTGGTCTTCAGAATCATCCAAGGTACGGTTGGGCCTCCAAGTCATCTCCATACCACCACCCTCGCCAAAGGACACTTTTACACCATCATCCTTGCGTTTGGAACTCGGTGCAGGCGCAGATTTAGGTCTGCGACGCTGACCAAACGTCGCATTCTTGTCCACACCTCGTGCTCCAGCGTCTGTTCGCATGGGAACAAGGTTGACTTTTGCAGTGCGGCTAACCGGACCTTGACCATGAGCCGCCTCCAAACGAGCGTTCTTCTGACCAGGTCGTGTCCGAGGGTCAAATTTGTTAAGCTCTGAGTTAACCACCCACAGGGTCAATGAATGTGACACGGCATGAACAGATTCGACTAACCTCCTGCTTCGCTGCTGTCGCTCCCACTATCATCATCACTTCCACTTTCACTAGCATCGCTACGTCCATCGGAAGATAGCTTGTCACTCTCTTCCTCTTCATCCTCCACGGCCGTCTTCCCAGTCCTCTGCGCGACAGCCGAAGGGTTCAGAAGAGCATACTCCCTGCTAGTCTCATCGATAGCATACCGCGGATCCTCAAACACCGCCTTGAATCGAGGATCACTAAGCAGCGTCTTCTTGGTCGGCTGATCTTCCTCATGATCGACGGTCATGTCTGCTTCACCCTTCTCCACCTCTTTCTGCTTCCTCTTCTCCATCTTCTTCTTCTCCCTCCCTGCCTCTTTGAGGATCTTCTCAGCTAGTGACTTGTTAACTTTCACACCCGCATCTTTCTTTGTCCGTATCCGCGTCTCCGCCATCTTCTCCATCTTCTCGCGCACCATCTTCTCTCTATACTCTGCATAAGCAAACGGATTGGCGATGACCCGCGCAGCATCGTAGAGCTTGAGTGAAATAAAGTATCCATGCATATAAGGTTTGAGCATCGCAGTGCCCACGAGATGATCCAATCCCAGTCTTTTCCCAAAAATTTGAGTTAACATTCATTTCGAGGCTAATAAGGGACTTACGTCTTGAGTTCTTTCCTTTCGACGAATTTGTAGTCTTCGTAGACAGAACGAGTTGTCTGGTCCTCCATCTCCTCCGTGATGTTCTCGAGAAAGCTTGCCCACCTAGGAGCAGGACCCAGCTGCGGTATGTAATACGTGGCCATTTGTATACCCTCATTTGCGGTCATCAGTATTCCGCTTCCTGGTATATGGTGGACATCGTTGAGATCCTGTGCAGGATTTATTGATACAAAATTGGATGATGGCTGCCCACTGACGATGAGCAAACTGGAATGAAATCGAATGCGACTCACATACCGTATTTTTATCCCAGATTTTAATAACCTTTTTATCCGCGCTGAGCACCATACCATCCCCCCCCATCCTACTTCCTCCTTCGATCCAAGTCACATTTTGAATAGGTAAACCATATCCTTGGTCTTTTAGTGCAAACGGCGTCGACGACCGAATGTCATAGAGCAGCGTATGCCCCGTAGACGTCCCAATCGCATAAGACAGCCCATCGCCTCGGGACGAAACCGCCGTCACACTGATTCCGCCCACTTCCACACCTCCGTCCACCTCAGACGGCATCACCAGCCTCGCTTTCGGCACGCGCAAGATGCCCACACGCGAACGCGACCTAGGGTCCCAAAACTGCACCGTCCCGTTGGCTTCGATACCAAACGCGAGAAGGTGGTGAGCGGGATTGATGTCCACGACATTGACACCCGGCACGTCCTCCCCTTCGTCTGACTGCAGACTCAGCGGGGTCATGAACCTGCCCTGGTCGAGGTTGAGACGATATATCTCATGGCCAGACGCGGCGAAGTAGGCATCACAGGAAGGCAAGTGGTATGCCAATGACCGGCCAAATTTGGGTATGCGTGTGCGGTAGTGGAACCCACTTTGCGTGTGGAGTTCGATGGTCCGGTCGGTCTGCAGGTGTATTGATTTCGTCCAGTCGTCAGAAAGGATCTGTATTCAAAAAAAAAGTCAGATCTCATCTCAATGTAGCAGAGTTGAATCAGATGAACAGGAAACAACTCACGTACAACAAAATCGACATTTTCGGTGTCCGAGTGTCGCTCAAACTTGAGCGAGAGCTGGTCGAGGTCCCAGACCCGTATCTGTGGCTTGTATACACCAGTCGCTATTACATGGTGTCCATCACGAGTAGATTTTATCTTGTTGCTGGCTTCAGGGAACTCGAATCCCTGGATAAGTTCGATCGCGCCCTCGACATGCTCTTTTATTGCGCGTTTTCCTTTGGCTGCGCGCCTCCTTGTTAGCCAATCTGGAAGAGACGATGACGAGCCTGCTACTGCGCCATTGACGGTATAGACCTTGACGATTGGGTCGGCCACCATTTTTTCGGAGAACAAGATTCGCGTTTAATTCAAAGACAACTTTCCCGCGCGTTGTGATTGGCTCACAGGTTTCCAGTAAAAACACTGGCCTCATGCCCAAAGACAGTCTCAGTTATGGGGGGGTACAATAGCGCAATCATACTTGCTATCTAACATATCATGAACCACAGTCGGTATATTAAACTGTGCTTTTGATTATTAGGACGTGGATGGAAGCTCATCAGTTTTAATACGTCTTCTTTTTCTCGTCCACGGAAAGGCCACCTGCACAATGTAAGCACAGCCCATTTCAATCATCTCAACAACACGTACCAGGTCCCATGTTGACCAAAAGTATCAGACCACCCACGATAGCTATTTGCAACAAGGTTAGATGAAACATCAGTTAAAATGATGCATCACACGAACATAGCGTTTGGAAAAAGTCATATCTATGGTTTGGTTAATGAATGCCCCCTTGTTCATTAATGCTGGGCGACTTACTTGAGGAAATCTCGTGAAGGGTGTCCAGAATGCACAGACCACCAGTTGTTGGCAAAGACATTGAAGATACTCAAAACAATGACGAGGAACGCAGCCGACCACTTGGCTTTGAAACCAACGGCAACCATGACACATGCCGCCATGCCAATGAATGAAACAACAACACGGACGATGCTCCATTGTCCCTGCAGTATGAAACCGAGGAAGAGGAAGATAAGCAAGACACGACCGGCAAGCAGGAAGCTGAACGCAAAGTCAGTCGCTTAGCCAACAGAGTGAATAGACGACTGACTATTTCTTCCGATCCGTTTCGGAAATTTGCGGTAAACCAGCAAACAAGGTTTTACGCGACACCATGGAATCACTGAAAACCATGAACAACCCGCCGATAACGCTCAGGTTGCGCAGGAAGAAGTTCATGTCGAAAATGAGACCATAACCGAAGCCCTGGATCACGACCACAGCCAAAAGTCCCCCCACAGCATATTCCGAGTATCGTTTCAGAATGACGGCGCCAGAACCAACCAGCATCACCTATCCACTTGACTAAGCTCACTGCTACAAAGAATAACTCCACCTCTTACCAAAACGTTAACGATGAGAAACAAATGTGAGAGTCCCCAAGGAAAACTCCGATGTCTGTTGAGCGAGTCAATGAGTCAATGAGAGCCCGTACCAAGAAGGGACGCCAAATACTGACTGCTGCAGATACCAGATCTGGTCACTCCATTGGGTCAAAATCCTGAGCGCATCCTCAAGAAATGTGACGACTATCAAGAAACGCCCAATGGCCGGCAAATGAGGCTTCAAGGGTTGGGAGTGAATTTCAATATTGTCCTCGACCTGCTTGCTGAAAGCACGAATTTTCTCGATTGGGTCGTCTGGGTTGGCTGCTCTGTATCCCGTGGACGGCCGGGAGTTCCCAAAGCCGTGCGGGTCGGGATTGTAATGGTTGGTCTGTGGACGTGCGATACTGATTCGCGAGGACATGGTGGTGTTGTTTTGAAGGACGAACGAGGCTGAACTAACGTGTCAAATTCAGACGTGGCGGACGCTGATGTAAGCAGAGTGCTGATCACAGCCTCAAGACAATCTGCTAGACGAAAAGTCTGAATTTGCAAGTCAGAGGTGCTCTGAGGTGCTCCGAGGCTTTACCAAGATGAATTGAACTGATGCTGTGCATTGATCATTTTGTAGTCGGTTACATGTAATCCTACTTGTACACTGCAATGAGAAATGGGTCCCGAATTTCCTAGGTAGCTGTGAATACATCTCACCCGTGCTTCTTCATAGACAAGGGCGTAGTACATCTTCAGTTGTCTGTGCTCTGAACGAGTAGGATAATTGCTCAACTCGAAGATGATTCCACGATCACGGAATGCTTTAAAGCGGCCCAAATCTGGACGGTGAACTCACGGTCATTACCATATGTTATATGGCCGATCATAACATTTGGAATTGACAGCGGTCCTTTTATGCAAGTCACGGTGTGAGTAAATCGATGCAGAGGCCCCACGCTGCCGAACTGCGGGTCAGCACATGATATGTCCACGCCACGGGTAGACCATCAAGAAATCATTTTCTGAGCTGCAGACTTCCCGGGAGCCCTGAAGAATAAGCTATCGCAGCCCGGGCCGACATGTCACAAACTATCAGGAACCAACATCTAAATGTCAAGAAAAATCAGAATGACATTCTACGTGACAATTTGCTATTTTTTTTTACGCGATCCCAGAGAGAGGCCACTTTGTAGACTGGCTGTCAGCGGTGGCGCGAAACGATAATCCTAAACTTGTCCATCACTTCCCACGCATCGCGTCAACAAGATTGACGGTTGGCACAGATTCTCCGTGAATGCCAGGGCGCCGTTTGCGATTGCGGGCGGGAGAACAGCCGAGCAGCGGTGACGACGGCGACTACGTTCAAGAATATCGACCGCGGAAGCGAACAAAGACGGGTACAGACATTAAGGGAAAGAAGACCCAGCTTGACGTTCTGGATTCTCTGGGACAGGAGACTGATGGCACCCAGCCGCAGCATTCCAAGTCTTTGCACAAGCTGCAAGATGTGCATCATGTACGGTTGGCGTTGTTAACGTGGTTCGATGGCGTTTATGATGCACGTGAGATGCCATGGCGAAAACGTTACAACCCCAATTTGAGTGCCAAAGAGCGGAACCAGCGGGCCTACGAAGTTTGTATCTTTTTCGCTTCCTGGTATTGGTGATGAGACCATGTCCAGGTCTGGGTATCCGAAGTCATGCTTCAGCAAACCCAAGTGATCACGGTTGTTCCTTACTATACCCGATGGATGGAAAAGTGAGTTGTCCGCATTCAATGGATCTGTCACATGCCAAAAGTTGCAGATTCCCGACTATAGATAAGCTTGTACTCCAATCCGTTTCACTTTGCAAATTTGGATTCTGACCCGTGCTGTAGGCCGCATCCGATATAGAACAAGTTAACGCTCTATGGAAAGGTTTGGGATACTATAGCCGCGCTAGCCGGCTCTTGATGGGTGCCCAAAAAATTGTCAACACAAAGGGGGGCCGTATTCCGGATAATGCAAAAGGTTTACAGGCAGACGTGCCTGGTATCGGCCGATACAGCGCTGGTGCCATATGTTCCATTGCCTACGGAGAGCGAGTTCCTGTTGTGAGCGGAATTTTCATTCCTCAAAAGTGTTATCGCTAGTACTTTAATAGCTAGACGGCAACGTGCATCGTTTGCTGAGCCGTCTTCTCGCTATTCATGCACCTCCCAAGGCGAAAGCCACCCTTGGCCTCATGTGGGAAGCGGCCGCTAGGTTTGTACAAATGGAAGGTGAGTGCGAGCGGCCATTGGTCCGAATGGTCCGTGACAGTTCCCGAAGAGAAACTTTGTTCTAGCGAACCAGAAGCAAAGGAAAATGCTGCTCCCAATATGGCCCACACTCAATATCCTGGAGACATAAATCAAGCTCTGATTGAGCTAGGAAGCACAGTATGTAAAGTTCGCGATCCTCGCTGCGACGTTTGCCCTTTACGTAACTGGTGCTGCGCATACATACTGGCAAATGATGGGGCTGACGATAAAAGGATAGTGAGTGCACAGCTTGCAGCTAAGAGGCATGTCGTAAAGCATAGCTTTAGGCAGGCGGTGTTCGTGACATGGAGGACTTGTGCACCTTGTGCGAACCCGTGTTGAGTGAATATGCCGTTACGACCTATCCCATGAAAGGGAATCGTAAAAAGGCCAGGGAAGAACTCGATATAGTCAACGTCATTGAATGGCGTCTATCTCCAGCCCCTGAAGAGCGTTGGTTCTTGCTTGTCCGGAGACCGGAGAACGGTGAGGGAATCAGAACTTCTCATCAGAAATGTCACAGGTTGCTGAAACAGCGCAGGCCTTCTGGCTGGTCTATATGAATTTCCCACAACAGCCGATGTATCGAAAACTATTTCCTCTGCTGCTCTTCTGAAGCAGGCTGACGAGTGGCTAGCAAAAATTTTGAGGGCTAAGGTGCAGGCTTTCGACCCTCGTCAGCGGGAGAACAATAGCCAGAGCACGTGTCGGGTTGAAAATATTGTCACGGTCGGAGATGTCGTGCATGTCTTCTCCCACATCAGGAAGACATACCGTGTCCAATGGGTCATTTTGGAAGGTGGTCAGGGTTGTCCCGAACTGGAAACTGGATTGGACACGACGAATGCAGAGTATGATCCAGATGCCAACTTTACGAAATGCAGCATGTGGTGCAAGCTTGATGATGTTGGTGGCGCAAAGTCAGTAACTTCACTATGCCACCTGCCATTCCGTGACGAATCTGATACGTATTTAGTATTGGTTCCGGCGTAATGAAGGTGTGGAACTTGGCTAAGAAAAACTGGGAGAAAAGTCGTACTCAATAAGACAGGGTGTTCGGGTGCTCATTGTACATTCATCCTTATCTAGTTGCTCGTTTGTTGCCTAGTTATGCTTGCCTTGTACAGAATGACGGCGGCCCGCCACAGGCCACGTGAACATCCGTAAAAGGCAAGCGGACTCTATCCTGTTCGGTATCCTCTACTCCATACCAGCTGAACCTGAGTGATAACAAGCGCTTCGGATGAGGGCATAACATGAAAAACGAACAGCCAGAAACAGTGAATAGCAGTGAAAACCAGGGTAAAGATCACTTGTAGTAAGTTCAAAGCACGCATGGTTCTTCCGCCAAACCTGACACGGTCACGGACGTGTTCAGCGCCGTTTTAAACCTTCATAGGGCTGCATCGCAAAATGAGATAAACGAGCGACATCGTGCATTGTCACTTATTTTCCATCCGGATAAGCAGCAAGATGCTAGAGCAAAAGAAATCGCCACGCGTACATTTTTGGAAATACAAAAGGCGTACCAAGGTAAGCACTCACGCATTGCTACAGCGACATCCGAATTTCACCGTTTGTATTAGTCTTGTCAGACCCATTTCTTCGGTAAAATCATCATTTTCGCATCACTGGGGCTCCGCTGATCGGCTGCACTTATAGCGAGGTCTATGATACACTAGGTCCGTCATCAGTGTAAGGACATGTTGAATACCGGATCTCACGACAAATTCTAGGTGAAAAATGTCTGGCGTATAAATGGGACGAGTCGTTGCGACGGAAGTCCAAGGAAGAGGTAGTCTGTTCTGACCTTTCTTGTGACTGATCTAACGGGACAACCTATTTCAGCTCAAAGAAATCTTTTTGGGCATAGAGAGAAGAACTCGTGAAAAAAAATGGAGGGACCAAATACAACCTAGAGGTCGACTAGAATGCAGTATAAATGCATCATCGCTTTTCGCACCATATCAAGGCTCAGCAAAGGATGCCCTGCCTGTTCGCTTAGCGCACCGTACGGAAGGAATTCGTATGGTAAGCTGTAATCTGCGACACTCCGTTCAGGTAAATCTTTCGTTTTCTTCCTCGTATTGTACCTTACTTTCTCTAAAGAGAAGATTGAACAGCAAGACGGTGGTGACTTTCACAACTCGTGTAAGCAGGGACGAAAGACATGGCGCAGCATTGCTTTTCGGCGCGGTTCGCCACCAGTTCTCCCCTAGGCTGTCATCTGAGGTAATCTTTCTGCCGGTTCCTTTTGACTTTTTTTTTTTGAGTTTCGGCTAGGTTGTTGTGACTTTGCTTGCGCCTTACATTTTCAAATGGACCACTGATTATGAAGATGAAAACAACACTGTATCAATGAAAACGTCATTTGCTCCGTTCATGTTTGACAAGTCACCGTCGGCAACTCTAACCTTCAGCCGGAGATTATTCCCTCGCCGACATGCGCGCGGAGTCCTTAATCTTCATGTCGCGCGGCTGCCACAGTTAGCCTTTAATGTTGTCCTTCCTTCACCCTTTGGCAGTCGCACGTCACCTACGACTGATGAGAATGCCCCACCCGGCTCAGCACCGCCTTCAAGTTCTGGATTTGCTTATGGAATGTACCACAGATCAACAGGCATTGTGTTTAACTCCTGGTTGCCCAAATTTGTGGGTGAAGCAGGTGTAACCCTTGCCGAACTCTCGCTACAGCTCAAGATTGGCTTTGAATTGGGTTTGGATGGTCTATTATGGGTGTTCACGGGTTCGTGGTCAAATGAATCAGCCGAAATTACGGCTGCGACGATATTGAGTCCTATGGCTGTTGTTCTCAAGTTGGAGTGAGTATATCAGCTCTGATGCGCGATCGGACCTGACGGAATATCAGTTTCGCTTACCTGGAGCAACGTTTCTCATTACCCATTGTACTTTCGCAGCACCACAGCCCTACCATAGCGTTATGCACCGTCATCGTGCCATCGACCGTAACGGTGATCGGATATCACTTTATCCTCAAGCCACGACGCAAGGCTGCACGTCTTGAGTGAGTTTTTCTGATTTTACTGGATTGCATCCAATCTATTGATGACAATTTAGGCATATCCGCGCCGCCAGGCGGGCTCACGAGGAAGACTTAGGTGTACAGAGAGAAAGGGATGCTATAATTGCCCTTCTGCGTGATGCAGCTAAGCGGCATACGCACAATGAAACTGCGAAAGGAGGTGGGCAATGTCTTTACATCATTCCCACCACGCTGATTTGGCAAGGCCTTATCATTCTCGAGGCAACATATTCTCCGATTGAGAAGGAGGACAGGGTTAATGACTTGACGCAAGATGTCACCGTCCCTGTGCAGGCTCTCGTGCGCAACTCTCAGCTGCACATTCCCGGAGACCAATCAAAGGTACGCTGTACCTAAAATGTCAAAGCATCCGGACTAAGCCGAAACCTTCTTTCCTCTGCCGAACCTATGAACGTGGAAAGTCTGGGCTGCAAGGTTTCGTGGATCCGGCTCCGTTCACATCCAAACTCCTTCGTATTCGCTACCTATTTAGCGGGCGGGAACATTACGCTGAAATTGCGGATAGTGCACCGGTTGTGCTTCCTTTGGCAGGTATGGTATCTTGAGGATCCCACGAGGCGGAAATTAACGTGTGTTAACACCGCAGAACATCTGGTCGTGTGATATCACTTCGTAAACGATCACAACTGTCGCGGGAGCACTGGGAGGTAATTATGCAGCAGAAAGGGGAATCGGCGACGAATATCTCGAGGGCCTCCCGCACAGTCTTTGGAGAATATTCTATACCCACCACATGCGGCATGTCTAGTCATCTTGAACGATGACAGCGGCACCCCCCGTAACACGTGTCCATGTTCAAATCTCTCGCGCTGAAGGGATCCTGTCGGATTTATTTTCGTCAATTGTTGCCTATTTTGTCGCATCTATCGAGTCACATATAATCACCCCACTATTTCTCAATATAGAGCAGTCGCCGATCTCCGGGGATTGTCACATCACGTACGCCGATGCGGATTCATGATGTCGTTAAAGTTCTGATAATGTTCAAGATGCCTGATGCAATGGATAATACATGCCTCAGACCATCATATTGCGTGCTTCATGATGTTCATGTGACGTACTAACCCTTTGACATCCGCGGCAACCCTGTATCAAGCTGTCACTTCATGTCGTTTGTTAATTTCGGGCCAGGAAGGCACTCGTTGATTCTGCGGTGTTCACTCTATGTTGCGCGCCTTGTTAATGTACACATCCCCGTTACCCCTATGTGGCAAAAATCACCTGACTATCAGCCAACAACTTCTCTTCTCTTCGCGCACGTTTCCTTCATGTCCAAAATGGGTTATCCCCTTCTGTGCTGCATCACACCCGACGTGAGTCTGCACTTAGTCGGATCTCAATTTATTCGCTTATCTATCATGCCTACTCCAGCGTAGTGAGCTGAGATTGATTTGGGGTGTTTTCCCTTACTGGGGGTAGTGGACACATGCAATAATGTAAGTTACTTCCACATTAAGGATGCATAATCACCGAAATCATAATAGAGCTAGACGTTGCATAACAGGTTGTCCTGACGGCAAGCGATGCGCAGGTTATTGAACATAGTTATGCTTCGATGCTTAAGTTTTTGGCGCGTTGAGATTGGATTGGTCTCTAAACCTTAAAGCGCTCCGCTACAGACTTAGACTCCAACGAGAGCTATGATGGCTTGGGCACAACTTTGAGCATAGTCAGAAAATTGGTACGTATGAAATCAGCGATCTATCGGTCATTTGTATCAACCGATTATCATTCTGCTGTAATCAGCTTAACTGACGGAGGTATTTCACCAATCCTTTAAAGTTGGTCGTCACACTCAATTGAACGATTTACAGTTCACTTCGGTTTATGGAGATCACGATCTAAGATAGCCTCGATTGGCCGTTTAAGTTCGACTCAGCGGCTGTAGTCTAAGCAATGGCGCTCTTCGTTATCAGGAACGAGGCAGGCACTGACAATTCTCACCTGCGTATATCCTATATTGTTCTTTCGAACGCATGAGTTCCTCAAGGCCATCCGTGAGAGTGTAGATTATCAATTAACCTATCGTTCTCGCTGGACAATTTCCATGTGTTCAACTTAATGCGAACTTAAAGAGAGATTGTTCTATTTTCACGAATCGCTTTCCCCGGCTATACTGGCTAACTCTCCGATATATATAGCTGCACTTAACCGCTCGCATTTCTTCTGTCCAGACCATTCAATCATTTATGCAACTTCCAACTCTCCAAAATGTACGCATCCGCTCAACAAGGGATGCTCTTCAAGTCTTCTACGCCGTTGCCACCAATCGTCTTCCATTGATAACTCGACGGCTTGACGCCGAAGAACGTAGGGCTATTATCGCGGGCAACGTTTATGTGTGGTATGCTTTGAGGGCCATCTCATGTGTTCTGCTAATGATTGAACAGGGAAGAGCGTGGTGCAAATACAGAGCCTACTGGACTAGGCATGGAAAGATGGTGAGAGCTCTATTTCCTTGATCCAGTCACTAGGTATAATGCAAATATTGCACAGGACTGATGGGATGGGATGGGGTCCCAGCAGTAAGCCGTCTATGCCTAGTTGATCGATGTTATTCATAAATCACTCCCCGCCCAGGAGTCCGAGACGTGAGTACTTTATCCCCGTTCACATAGGTGGTAATTCATATATCATTGGTCAGGAATTCCTATTTTATCATCAGAAAGAATCTGACAACGCCGAGGAACTTGTGAATCCCGTGACGCCGTGGGCACAAGTGATGCGGTGAGTTGTTATTCCATGCCGTCTAACGTCAAAAGATACTGCTTGATGACTTAACACTTTGAGAACAGAGGACGCGGACCTTCCAACCGACCTACAACGTCAGACCAACAGCAATCGTCAGAGCCAGAGCGTCTGATTAAACAGACGTACAGTGTACTTGTATATTTGCCCAACGATCGACCGCGGGGCATAGTTCGAAAATGGCACCTAAGTGGGTCGATGCATTTGTGGGCAGTAATTGGGAGTTCATGTCATCCCAGCGGCCTATTTTAGCCAGCAAAAGCTAGCGAACCTCGAAACAATTGATTCTATGCCCATGGTCGGGAACACCGTAGTGCCAGAAGGCTGGTTTCGAAGTGCGCGGACGATAACAAAAGTACGGAGAGGGGACCGGCTTCCTGGCGGCCAATCGTACTTGCCGGACCGCAACCTGTATCCCCCACCGCCCAATCTGGGTGACATTCCATCACCATTACCAGATTTATCTCAAAACTTCCAGCTCTTACAGCATGGCAGCCCCTCCTCGTCTTCGGGAAGGTCTCCTTCAGCATCCCCCAACACACAAACGACATCCGGAACGCCGCGAATCAATAGCTCCCCACAATTGGTACCGTTGGAATACCTCCAATCCGTATCTGCACCACAAAGAGACCCTGTAGACGAGCAAATTCTGCGACGTTTTACTCCAAGTTCATGAAAATCGCTGGTACGATATTCAGATGCGGATAGGGCGATTTTTTTCAAAGATGAGTTGGTGCTGAGGAGCGAGTGGATGCCTTGGTGACATTCGTGATACCATCCGCGGCCTGCAATTTCCTTCATTGGCCCTAACGGCCCTTGATTTCATTTCGGATGTCTGCTTGATTGATATCGGTACAGCCTTATGTGATATGTTTCATTTCACGACCGGATCCTTTACCCGATTCTCATCATGATGCTTTTTCATGACGAAGGACATGTGTAAACAATTTACCTCATGCAACAATTGGGCAAAGGATACGCCATTCTAGGGGCGGGAAGTATGTGATACGACCCACGTTTTCCACGGCCTGCTAAGTTCCCTATATCCGGCTGTCAATTCAGCTTAGCTAGAACTTTGTCACATAGAAACGGGATTACATACACGGGCATTTCCATTGTTCTTTCTTTTTCTTATGCGTAAAATCAATGGCTTTTATCTGACATTCGCGGACTTTGAAAGTCACGTTTTCAAAGCAAAGAATGATTGAATTGAATCCCTGTCGTAGATCAAGCACAAAGGGAAACGCGCGAAAGCGATATACGATCGAGAGCGAACCTTACCGGTGTTCGGCTTCTGTCGGTTACGTCACTGAGAGAGAAGGAGAGAAATATCAAAGCCGCGAAATCCTGCGAACAGGCTCAAAAAAATTTGCCTAAATCACGCGGACTCATCTCGTTTCGCAGGACCTTCGTTCTGCGTGACGCCGAGGACGATGGTCCGCGGTATTAATGTTGGCTTTCATGAAATAGTGTAAGGACTCCAAACCAGCTGTATGGCTACGCCGGAAACAAGATCGCTTGGTGGCTGTATTATTCAAAAGCGCCGAGCCAAATCTTTTATCGGACTGTATGGGCTGAAACCCGCTTCTTGAGAGCCGCCGCCCTGACGGTCCGTACGGCTTCGTCGATTGCCCCACATGCCCAGATCTGGCGTACTGTATCACTGGCGAGGCTGATGTAGATCTGATATTCACGTTTCATAACACGTCGGGAGCCCGGATTAAAAAAATAAAAGACCATCTCCGCTCGCCACAGACACATTGCCAGAGCGGCGTGGCAAAGCTGAAGTTGATATGTTGTAAACGCCAGTGCGGTGCTTGCGGGTAGACCGATCCGCTTGCTGTCTTCCGTGAGTAATAAATCACCGATTCTTGAACGGCAATAGCCGTGTGCTCTCCAGATATACAACTTGGCGCCTGTGTTGTAATCCGATTTGTTCACGGCCAGTAGCATCGGGCCGTCACCGAGAGACCCTAAGAGGCAGTATATTTCTCTGTCCTGATGATGGAATGGTCCGGTGACGACCGGCGCAACAATGTCAATTGAACGGACATGGCCGAGAACACGATCAGGTCCCTCATTTCGTGTGAAGGGTTTGGTGCAGTCCGCTGCCGCAGTGGCAACAAATGGTTGTTTGTCTACCGCTTACGTCAGCATTCGTCATTGCATTAAACCTGTCAAATGTCCGGGCCACCAAGATCATCAGCCCAGGCAGAGCCAAAAGTCCGTGGAGCCAACAGGTCAACAAAGGTCGCTGGAAAGTTGAAGGTCCTACCAGAACAACCGGACAGTCTACCCAGTTTTCGGTCTGGGGGAGTAGCCTTACGAGCTGAGCCTGTGAAAGATCATTTTGACAGTGTAGAAACGGCAGGTGACAGCGATGAGGCTGATATAGACGAGGACGAGGACGAAAAGGATGACATAGAGGTCCATCATCGTTCATTTCGACGTGCCAGCTTCTAACCCTGATAACGCTCTAGGTCTACAACCAAATCTCGCTAATACCTGAAGGAACTGCGCGCAGGGATGCACTGAGGCTCACGAAACGGAAAGCCAAGTTGCTGCCAAGAGTAACAGCTTATGCTACTGCAGGGTATTTACTTTTCGTGGTGCGTCTGTCCCTCGAGGGTCACAAAGTGCATATAGGTCATATCGCATGGATGAACTCATGAAGTTTTTCAATGCCCGTAAATCAGCCTATCATTCAAATCCCAAGATGATTGACGAGGTGATATATACCCCCTACATCTATGACCCTCCAGGCGATCAACAGGAAGTGCAACAAAGTCTTGATGGTTCTGCTACGGGTGATCTCCTCGGTATTCCGGAATTGCGTATCAACAACGTCGATGAAGCAGGCGTAGTGAGGAAGAAGAAGAAAAGCAAGTTTGATACAACCTCGACAGAGGCAGAAATCTTCTTGTTTCCTTATGGAACCGTTGTTGTGTGGGGTATGACAGAGGCGCAAGAAAAACGTTTTTTGACATCAATGTAAGTGTTACATGCCATGCAGGGCTGTATTCACAATTGCACAGAAAACGTTTTGAAGTTGAGAAACTTGGTACGCTTCGTACAATTCAGCATGCGGATATCCCACACTGACATTGTTGCAAAGCACCCGAAGACGTCGAAATGGAAGATCTAAATTACTATTATGCGAATTACAGTCGGTGAGTATCCCAGGCTTTGACCCGTCCTGATCGAATTCATATACGGATATTGCAGCATATATAACGATGTCATAACATTACGCAAGGGTTCAGGCTACATGTGCGTTGAGGAGTATCTTTTAGATTTCGGCGCGGACGCCACATGTAATCTTTGTTTGTTAGGACGAAATTGTCGCTTTCCCACGCATTGGCCCAATCGGTGAAAATATCGCTGGTGACGATTCCAGCTTGTTGACCGTCGATCCGGACACTAAGGATCTGATAGTTTGAACAACTGATATCAAACACGATAGAGGAGACTAAGGACATACCCGAAATTATCAGCGAGACTGGAAAGATTGGAATGCCGCATAAGGGTACGTTTCATAAGATGGATTGATTCATGCGAGACAACGTGTATCACAGAAATCATGCAGAAGATAGGGCAATTGTTCCTTTTACGCACAAACATTAACTCCGTCGGTTCTGTCCTGGATTCACCAGTACGTGTGATGATCTTCCATGCAGTCAAGCCAATTCCCTTTCTTTGTGCAGGAAATATTTTGGGTATGCTTCCTTTGATCAACATGGTTACCATGCTTTAACGCCTTGTTAGAGTTATCCAGATCTGCAGCCTCTTTACGATGCGGCGCGCAGCTATTTGGAAATACCTCAAAGAATCAATCTTCTGAATACTCGTGTTGAGGTATATTCCCTTTTAATCGTCAAAAAGCTTTCGTTCACTGTCGTCGTCAGGTGCTTCAAGACATGTTGCAGCTTCTGAAAGAGTCTGTCTCAAGTAAACATGCAGAACGTCTTGAGCAGATTGTTATCGCTTTGATTGCCATTGAAATTGGTAGGCAGATCGTCATCTGATTTGAATATTGGACTCAGACAGTGTCGTTGTAGTGCTCGGCATCGTTACCATTGTTGTTGACCTTATGGCATAGAATGCCTCATGCGCTGTGTACTGCATTCCTCTCCTTCTGATTCATGGTTCGCATTACATCCCGCTCATCGGACATGATTTCTTTCCTTTTACTCACATTAATTTTTGAATTCACAGTATGTGCTTCGTATACATCTCGAAATTGTGAGGTAACGGGCGTCAGGTATGCCAAGTAGCATAGGGGGGTTCTCTACTTGTCATTTAGACTCTTTCCCACCACGCGTTGCGCCTTTCTCTCGGTCCTTCGCTCGCGCGCTGGACGGAGGTTTACTCGATGAACTTTTCATTTGCCTGAAACAGAGGAACTCTATCCCTGTCGCTCGACGGGTTTCCGCCAGGGTTTTCTTCACGCCATCCAGATGGCTCTGAAGATTTTCATCCCCAGGTCGGCGCGCGTATGCCTGAGAAATTGTTGTGTATAAATCAGACAAAGTTTTTGTGGCAGACGGCTTCACGTAGCGACCCAAAGTCTGGTGCATGAATTCGATCTCGAGCGTTGCCTAATCATCCAGGTGGAGAGTCAGAAACCCTTTATTCTTTATTAATGAGAATTACGCACTCGGAGCATGCCGCCCATGCCAAACCGGTTCACTTTGCGGAAACAATGTAGTGCTTCCTCGGCAAGTTCCTCGGCCAACGAATTTAGAATGCGCTCAAGCAAGTGCTCGGCAGCATTGCTGACTTGCGCATGTATGCCCACGAGATACATCAGTGTTTCATACATGTAGGGTCGTATCCTCTGCAATTTCATTCACGGAGATAAAATCAAGCATGTTGTGCACTACATACCTGTTGGCTGTGGCGTTTCATACCAGTCCATGCTGGGGTTCAAGATGCCACTCCGCAATAATGCCGCCGCAGTTTTTGCTTTAGGTTTAGCGTACCTCTCAAACAGAGTCTTATCCAATTCTTGAATAAGCGTTAAAAGATGCTGACATGTGAAGGTGACTATGATTCGCACTCCATGAGGCACCTCAGGGACGTACCTGTTTATCATCTAGGACCGCCACACCCAAGGTACTTTCCAGTTGGTTTAGCATGCTGGGTATAACGACTTTGGATAGATGGCCGAAATTTGAAATGACGCATAGCATCCGGATGTCCTATATGTCATGAAGCCTCGCGATCCTGCCTCATGATAACAACGACGTACACCATTCTTCAGGTCCAACTGCTCAAGAGGGTTAGATCCAGCAAGGGTCGGTGTTTCCATATCGAGTATCTTCTCCGAAGCAATAGGCGATTCATCTGAGGCGAGTAAGACTAGCCCGTCAAGGAATCCATACAGCGCGTCCATGAAAGCCCTGGCAATTTTATGCACGAATATGGGGTTCACGGCGTTTTTCTTGGAGGATTTTGAAGTTCCCGAAAGTGAGTTGGCGCCGACAGCAATCTTGAACGCTGCCGTCGTCATGTGTCGTTGATACAGTTCAATTTGTGTCAAATAATGGGTAGAGGAGGCATCGTTTGCGCTTGTCTGCCACGACTCTAGGTAGTAAAATATCAGGGCGTCTTAAGACTGTTATTCAGCAACAAGTTCTATGATAATGATGTGATAGTTGACTGACCTCGTAGCCACAAATTGATTAGAATATCATCGAACCTCCATTTCACACTTTCCAAGAGACTCCGGAGACTGGAAGCAATTTCATTGGAAATGTCCAGTGCATTAGTGTCATTCAAGCAGTCTTGCAATTCAGCCAATACTTTATGCAGGTAATAAGCCGCTGAAAGAGATGTCGAATTCATAGGAATATATTGTGGGAGACTGTTGCTGGTCGCAGAAGCCATGACGGTGATATCGGATAGATTGAAGAATTCGGACACCAGTAAGATGTACGTCTTCACAATATCAAGCGCCATTGTTTGGCATTGCATAGGACTACGGCGAGAGCCAGCCAATGCGTCCCTCTTTTAGTTTAAGAATAAATAAGGCTCGGACTAAGGTGATGTGATTTACCTTGCGATACTTGCCTTCCTTGAAGTTCTTTGAAATCTTCCAAAAACTGGCGAGAGGGTTAACCATCGCTTCCGATACAGACTTAATCAGGTCCCAGATGGACTGCCATATGGGTTCTCCCGCAGATTTGGCTATATCAAATTGTGCACGTCAATGATAAATGCAGCCAACAAGACGGCGCGATTACCGATGACGACGTCTGCTTGCTTTGTCTCTACGGCGAGCATCGCAGCACGAAGTTCTTTTGCTCTTGATCGTTCATCAGCGATTCCTGGCGAGTTATCCACCCCATTCTGCGCTACAGCTGGTTGGGCTCATGAGTTTTCTTGCCATCGCAGGAATGCGGGACTGACATTCTATATGAGCTACCGCCGACTTGTACGCTTTGTTCATCTGATCCAATATATATTTATGCCGATGATCGAAGTAAATCCAGATAGGATCCTCATTCCCCTGAAAATCCATGAGTATCCTATCAAGACATAAACGTGGTTCTTCAATGATGACAAGTCCACTTACTCTATAGTCTTTTCCTGCTCCTCCACCGTTCGATTGAGGTTCTGCAGCTGGGAATGCAGAACATTCTTCATCTCCGTCATAGCCTTCTCGACGTTTCCCCATACTTTTTCAAGAATCCGCTTTTGCTGTTGCTCGGCTGAGGGATTTCCTTGGCCCGAAGGTCCAATAGGCAAAAGTTGGCCTGGTCTCGATTCCATTAATAATTTCCCTTTTTTGTAGTCGCGCAGCGCTTGTTCATAGCGTCCCTGAAGAGATATGAGAGAGAAATATGAAGTGTGGGCAGAGCCATATCTACCGCTTCTATCGATTCGATAACGAAAGACGGAAGATTGAAGAAAAATTTGGATCGTTCGAAGACGCCTAGGGTTGTGCGGAGCTTTTGAGCCTTCGACGCGTTCTCTAGGACAGGCAGGAAAACCTGGTTTGCCTTGAGTGCGGCCACTGTGTATGCGCTTAAAATAAAAAGGAAATCAATCATCATGGCAACGTACTGCTCAGTTTTTCGCGTAATGGGTAAGATGCGTAGTCTGCTTCTGGTAACAGCAGACCTTCTTTCATTTCCGCGTACAATGCTGTGGTCATGTCCAACGATAGCATCAGGCAGGAGTAGCAAGATAACCTTGAACGTACCATCCGTCGACGACTTGACAACTACGAATTTGTCAAAGTTGTCTTCTACCAGTTTCCGAACGTCTTGTGAGCGTATATCTATTGAAGATTTCAGATGCGCCATTCCGTCTACAAGGTCTTCATATGTCGCGTCCGGGTGTACAAGGGATAGGAATGCTTTAGGGTCAAATGCTTTGGAAGTAATTAGGATGGCTGCTTCTGAGCAAGGAGATATGTCAGTTTCCGTCATTCATGTTGAGGCTGTTGAATGTGCACTTAACTGGTTTCCATATCTACGTCGCGGACACTGTGGTTTCAATACTCAGCTGGTTAGGTAGAATAAGCTCATAGATCGACGCACTTGATGTGACTGCCTAATCCCAAGGGGTCTGCTATATCGTCGGCACCTGAAGGACTTGACACATCCGGAATAGCATCGTCATCATAAATTACTTCCTCCCACTGACTTGAGATGTACACCGTTCATTAAGTCGTAGTCGAAAATAGAGCAGTTGATACGATACGTACGAAGGCGTAAGAGAAGATAATTTGTAGGCCTTTAGGAGGGCTACTTCATCAACGTCGAAGTTGAAGGTGGGCATAAAAGTGAGTGTGACTGTCACTTAAGGTCAACGATTCTTGCTTTTAGTATTAGTTATGGAATGAACTCGGAAGACAATAAAAATCAGATGTGAACAACAAGTACGTCCAGTGGTATAGAAAAAATAAAATACCGCGCAATATGGTGTTCTGTAATGAATATAAATGGACTATCTAAACCAAAAGAACAGTATTAAATAGTCCCATATCTTGCCTAACGTGAGGGTGGGGCCGAGGGGTCCTAACGCGAATGAATGTGGTCACACCGATCCAAGCTTATAATGGTGAGCCAAGTGGTGTTTCTTCATCTCCTTCACATGTGCGGAAGTTCGCATGGTGCAACCTAGCAGACGTCGATAAATAACAAATGTTGTTACATGTGGGATGCTTACGCGTAGTGCCTGCAGTCGTACAAGACGACTGCCAGAGTAAGACCAATGTTTACCACAAAGAGTGGGAACACATACAGACTGAACTTCGACCCTGCAATAATGCCGTTCGCTACAGCAGCAGGGAAGATTACATGGGGGGGAAGAACGATACGTCAGCCAGTTTCTTCAAAGCGCTGCTTTTAATGTTGTTCAGATTCGCAAACCATTAAGAAGTTGCGCTGATGTCCCAATGTGATGGAGTAAATGATATATATCTCACGTTACGATGACTGGTTGATCCGTTCTCTAGTAATATGGATATCGATGTTTGATCCGCTTGACCTTGCTTGACTTATCTCCTTAAGCATCTCCACGACAGCTTTCCCCCGTTTCCTAGCACTCGTAGACCATAAAGATGTTCCGCCATGTCTTGGCCAACGACGGATACTATATCATTTGAAAATGCCCATCTAGAATCAATGTGACATATGGTGCTCTCCACGGTGCTTAGCATGCCTAGCGAGCAGAAAGCAGCATGATCTTCAACACCGTGCCGAATGAACGAGTTCCGTTTCTGACTCAGCTGCTACGTGCGGTGCAGGAATCATTTTCAACGGCACTGTAGAACCGGCCTTAGCACTGGAGAGAGAGGTACATACGACAAATCGACAAGTTCAGGGCCTTTGTCACGTTAGTATGGAATCATAGTCATATTTAATCATACAGTACCTGAAATCTGGGCGCGGATGTCAACCGGGCCCAGTATCTCCGAGAGTGCTTCCAATCTCTCCAGTACGACGATAAGATGTTCTCCGACTCGTACGGCATTGCATCTAACAATTGCATACATGAGGTCGGGGTGTTCCGCAATGTCCTGTATGCGCGTCACGTTAGCTAAAAATCCACTGTAGGCGCAACATGATATACCATGTTCGCTCTAAGAGTTCATGGTCGTCTTTATCCTCGGCCAGGGCCAACAATGAGGACGAGCAGTGCAACGGCTCGTAGTGTCTATAAATTAGACCTCAACAGAATGAACGCAGCCCGGCCCTTTTTTTTTGACCAACGTCGCATTGCATATGCATGGTCTATACAATTTATTTCAGCAGCGTTTCAATAGACCCAAGGTGTGGTACGCTAGTTCCAAGCATCCTGGTTCCAATCGGCCATGATTCCGAAAGGCTGAAACTAGGTTTTCTGTGGCGCATTTTGTCGCATGGCAGTGGATCTTGCAGCCTCTAATGGTGCTAGCGATTATGGTGTACGATGCTTTATTCGCGCTTCGAACAATGACCATGCAAGTGACTCACGTCGAGCTCTCGATGGATAACCCCAGCCCGGCATGTAGCTGGACCACTTCTTAAAAACTTGCAGCGACCATGACCTATTCGGATGTATTGAACTCTGTATCCTTGAATATTTTATTTGATGCGTCCTGTAATTCTTCAAGACTCTTGAACACTTAAAATGGCGAGGCACTAACCCATATGGAGGTTGCCGTTCGCGCAACGCCGTGCAACACGAACAATGCGCCAGTCGTTACGCGAATTGGAATTTGGATACTCAGGATACCGAAGCCATCTGCCCTGAACGTTTCCGAGTTGAGATGGACACGAAGAAGCATCCCGGCGAAAGTCCTGCTATCCGTTGCTTTCGCTTGAGGCGAGTATATGCGAGTGATAAGTAATAAGTAAGTGCCCAAAGTGGATTTCTAACAGAGTGTGACACAAAAATTGCGTTATGTCACATCCCTTGAGTTCGCCCAAATCTCCGAGTCGACTATAACAGAATCCATAGCAAGTTGGTAAACCTTTCCAATTTCCTTTCTCCAAGCTTATTAAAAAATATGCGTCTATAACGTCTGCATACCTCTTTGGTTCCTATGAGCTGAGACCTTCCCTCCAGTGAAATAGAAAAACAATTCGAATTTATATTATCCTGTGACTTTTACCGCGCAGTAATGTCATTTATAGATGGCGGTGTGATAACAGAGGACCAGGGGTGGATATTAATGTCATAGATATCGTAATCTGGTGCTTTGATAAGGGATAATGAACCATCTAAACCAAAAGAACAGTATTAAAGACATAGTCCCATATCTTGCCTAGTGCGAGAATGAGGAGTGCGCTAACGCGAATGAATGATCAAAGCCTTACTAGTCACACCAAATCCAAGCTCAAAGTTCTTATAATGGTGGGCCAAATGGTATTTCTTCATCTCCTTCATATATGCGGGAAGCCTCGTATGGTGCAACCTAGCAGTCGTCGATAAATAATCAATGTTGTTACATGGGGGATTGCTTACGCGTAGTGCATACAGTCGTATAAGATGTCTGCCAGAGTAAGACCAATGTTTGTCGTAAAGAGTGGGAATACATACAGAAAGTGAAAGACCCTGCAATAATGCCGTTCGCTACGGCAGCAGGGAATATTACATGGGCGAGCCATGTAAATGGCGCCTGCAAAACGCCAAACAACACGGGGGGCATGACCAAACGAAGTCTTGAAAGTCGAATCAGCTACATCTTCAGTATTAAAATGTTTGAGACTTACCGGTCCATAGGCAGGTAATGATGTATACCATGCATCAAGAAATGAAGTGTTAAAAACACTGGCTTATCAGGAAGCCACTCATCGACATGGAAGAAGAATCGGTGCATGCCATATTCGAGCAGCGTCCAGATGATGTTCCCCATAAAGAAACAGACTATCGCTTTTACCCATGAATCCGCAGGGATGGCGGACAGAGAATTCAACGGAAGTCGTGGATTGGAAATGAACGCCGGGATGGGACCGGTGAATTGGAAGACGGAGCGGAGGAACAAGTTCGCGGTGATGGGCGCCCAGAATAGGGGAACAACGTACCACACAGTACGCGTACAGATCTTTCACGCAGTGCTATCAGGGTGATTCAAACTTTCTGGAATGGAAACCGACCTCTAGAATATCGGGACCGAAAAGACGCGCGGGTTCCGGCAGATGTCGGGGTTGGTGGACTTGTTTCAGATAGTACGATTTGCTGCGGAGGATTGAGTTTTCGATGCGCCACAAGAGATAGAACATGCCTGAAATTAGCCCGCCACATCTGCATGAACAGAGGCTGGCGCAAATCCAAGAACTGGTTCTTTTCATAATCCTTGGCAGAGTCGGTATTGTCGGGATGGAAGTCATCTGTCGCCTCCCAGTCTGCGGAATTGTAAACGACACGGAGGCAAAATTGTATGGAATACATACTGTCACGCACAATGGTGTCATCTGTGCCGAGTCTCCCAATGGCATACTCGTCCAGCATGTCGAACGCCGAAGAGGAATGGTCGTGCAGCTCGGCGTCCTGCATGATGCTCGCCACGTCCTGACCGGCGTACTGCAAAATATAGTCCTCTCCACCGGGATGGTCGCGCAAAAAGCTGGTGACATCGTAGACCTTTCCAGCGCGTGTAATCCAGCAACTGGATTCTGAGCAGTGGTTTCGGACATCGTCCGAGCTGTATATGCGCAGGCGCTTTGACATGGTGTGGAGAGGGCTGCGGCGAGCGAGTCTGACGACAAATCACAGTGTCACACGCTGGCACGCGCCACATACGCCCGACCCTCGTACCGCCGCAGCCTTTGCCCCGGTCCCTCATCCCAGCCGTCGCCATAATTCCCCAGCCCCACCCGACACCCACTCCATCCCTCCGCGCTATCCAGCGCAATATCGACCTCTTCGTCTTTGAAATTCAGGACAACAAGAGCCCGTGTCTCACCAAGCGTCCGCACAAACGCGAACACCCGCTCGTCTCCAGCAGACATGTCTTGGAAATCTCCATATATCTGCCAAGCTTTCATAAAACGTACCGAGAGGAGAAACGCGACTCACCAACACGTCGTGCTGCTTGCGGAATGCTAGCGCTTGCTTCCAAAACGCGTGCACGCTGTTCTTATCGTTGATCTGGCACTCTGCGTTCCACTCTCGGTAGTCATCGTTGACTCGCATCCACGGTTCCCCCGTCGTGAAGCCTGCATGGAGGGTAGAATCCCACTTATGGCCCTCAGTGTTGTACTTGAAGTCGTGAACCCCGCGGACGTTAACATACCTGCATGGGAACACGCGCATGATCCCGCGCTTTATGTGCAAAATCTTTCAAGACGTCAGACATGTCCACATCCTCTCGTCCTTGTTCCTTCTGTCTTTGCTTCTTCACTCTGTCAGGATGGCCAGGTAAACTCGTCTTCTGATACGCATATATCGACTCACTTATCCCAGTAATTCAGCGACGCCACATCCTTGTACTCTTCGATACCCCATGATGCAGGGAAGTTTTTTAATCCTAGTTCTTGGCCTTGATAAACGTAAAGCGTCCCTCCCTGGCAAATCTCTAACAAGGCTAATAATTTTGCAGAGCGTGTTCTCTTCTCATCTGTCGTGTCATTTCCAAAACGAGATACTGCGCGGGCGTGATCGTGGTTCTCGATAAACACGCTACCGCGCAGACATCAACTGAACATGCAGAAGAATACTAGCGGAGGACTGACGTGTTCCAGAATCCTTCATCTCTCTTGAAATTTTGCCACTTCTTAATGATAGACTTCAGCTCGGACAATCTCCACTCTTTGCGTCTCAGAGGTATTTCCGGAGGAGCGTCAAGATCCATACTCTCAAATTGGAACAACATATTCAGCTCCTTGTTCTTCGGAAGACCATATTCCGCTAGCGTGTTTTCGTCATGTGTAAACGGTGTCTCTCCGACAGTCATCACGTCGTACTCTAGGAAATGTCAGTCTTTCTTGCCGCTTATCCGAACTTGATTCCTCATACTGGAAAATACTTTGGCGTTCATCTCTTGGATGTATTCATGCACTCTCGGCCTGCAATATGGTCAGTTCGCAACATCCACTTCTGAAGAGACCAACCCGTTGGCAAACAATGTGCTGGCAAGTTGGTATTTCTCTCCCGGTACCGTTACGGGTGCATCCGGAAGGCCCTCTACCTTGGATATGATATTGATGACGTCCATCTAATATCTTGTTCAAGGATTGATACGCGTCGTGGCAAGTAACATACTCGGAAACCATCACATCCGCGATCCAGCCAGAACCTCATCAAGTCCCCTACTGTATCTCGGACATCTTGGTTGTCCCAGTTCAGATCGGGCTGCTTGGACACGTACAAATGCAAATAATATTCTCCCGTCTTGTCATCATAATCCCAGGCGGAACCTATAGATGCGTTTCATGAAGTGTTACGACCGAGGAACATCCTCTACCTTGGAAAACAGATCTCCAATTGTTTGGTTCATGACGCGTGCCATCTGCGTCGTATTTTGGAGGTCGCCAGATGTACCAATTCCGCTTTGGATTGTTCTTGCTTGACCGAGATTGGAGGAACCATTCGTGCTTGTGACACCGTAGTCTTCAAATCTTGATTCCGGCGATTGCTTAAAGGAACTTACCTCATCTGATGTATGGTTTACTACGAGGTCCATGCTGATGGAGGCAAAGGTTCCGGTTCGTTTTCGTGACGCAGAGGAGATGCTTACATGAGCTTCATCCCGCGTTCGTGGACGGCTTCCCAAAAGTTCATCCCAATCTTTGAGCGTTCCATATCTTGGATCAATATCACGATAGTCGGAGCTATTGAATGAAGAAGTTCAGTTTCACCCACAACGGGAGGCATGCAGTTGTTGCCGTCGCCTATATTGCCAGACAGGCAAGAGGCCACTCAACGAGGGACTTACATGTCGTAGCCCATATCAGCGAGTGGCGAACGATAGATGGGACAAAGCCATACTACGTCCACCCCAAGGTCTTTGAGGTAGTCTAGTTTTGCACGGATGCCTTGGAGATCTCCTATTCCATCGCCATTGGAATCGTTGAATGAAATGGGATAGATCTGGTAGACGACGGCACTCTTCCACCACGGATGGGGTGCGTTGGTGTCGGATTTGCCATCATCATTGGGAGGCATTCTGCTTATCGATGTTATGGGGTTTTCAACGAGATAGGATGGATTAGAGATCAACGAATAGGAAGGCTTGCCGGTCTACCCTAGTTCATTTTGATGATCACTGAAACACAGCAAATCATAGCAAACGTTTATTATATGTCAAGACAACCCAGATTCCGTGCAGTTCATAGCGCATTTTAGCCATCTGATGCCAATACAACTTATCCACAATGCAATTCAGCTTGCATGGTAGTTTGGTGATCCTGGTACATTTGCTATCCAACAGGGCAACAATCTTGAAGTTGAGACTTCCTAAATGTGTCATAGCGTATAGGACAGCAATTTCTGACTTTGCCAATTATCTTTTCTCTTGATATGGTGTATCTATACAAGTATGGAATATTGTAATCGTGATGGGAGTGAGCCTAAATCTAATCACCGTGGACAGCAGCCAATATACCAAAAGATGGTGCCGTTGCTGCAAACCCGTTCCGTAGTAGTGGATCCATGAAGTCTGGAACAGTATAAGCAAACCACATCAGGACCCATAGATAACCTATGAGACGCCAGGGACCGCGAAGAGATAATTTACTACCCCATTCAATAACTAGAGTCTCGAATGTAATAGCAACAGGCTTGCAAAAGGAAGAACCGCAATGCAAACCTATGTGTCCAATATCCAATGAGGGAATATTCACCGGCAACATGGATTAAGCCATTTACTGCAAATGTGGTGTACAATTGCACCAGAAAAGCAGCTTTGGAACCTCGACCTAAGCGGAACACGTCATATGCGAGAAACCGTCCATGAGACACCCCAGGCTGAAAGATCGTACTCAGCTCATGACGATCGAATGCCACACTTCACTCACCCATCGTAATATCTGATGCCATACACGACTAAGTATCCCTGAATAAGAAAAGGAAATACGTCATGAAGCAACACTCACCCCCAAAAGTTACGTAGGGAATATGCATCAAGAATACTGCCAAAGAGGGGAGGACAATCCTGGGGGTCTAAGATTCCCGTGCAAAGCGCAAAGATACGAAGCATTCGGTGGCATGTACGGAGTGCGATGGATCCAGCGAGTCCCACGACCAGAACATTCAGGGTGCGCCGGGCAATCCCTCCTTCGCCTAGCGAATATCCATCAACTGCGAAGCTGGGGCTACTTTTCGCATATGTGATAATGGCTTCGTATATGGCCAGGTCCCACACCAGCGCAAAAATCTGTTGAACAAGGAACTTTGCGCGGGTAGTGGAGGGCTGAGCATGAGGCGGGAGGGCATGTTTTGGTTCATGCGACCATCCAGTGCAACGGGCGTTGGTACACAATTTCAATGCCCATTTGACGCGCTCGAGAGCAGGGAGACGGTATGCCGGAACCTTTTGGCCTCGGAAGAAAAAGGTGCGTGGAGCGTCGTTGATCAGGATATAGCTGGATGTTACAAAAACCTGCGCCAGCGCACCACAGGCATACGTATACTCCAATGCAGTATGATACCCCAGAGGCAAGCGGAGAAAATAGAGAGAGCCCAGGGCTACCGCAGACACCGTGAGGAGTGGTTTGTGCGGCGATGGCTTAGTGATCAACGCAGTGTAGTAACTCATCTGAGCGAGTGCGAATGAGATATGGGTATGGATAGTCATGGTTTGTCAAATGGCCAATCGTACGTTGAGGTATTGGCTGCCAGCAAATCGAATCTCGATAAGCGTTTTGATTAGAAAAACAGTGGTCAAATGTTTGTTCACCGAGCACGTTAATTGTAGACGGCTGATAAATGCCAATGTTGCGCGTTCATGACATCGTTAAAGAATACCTTGGTAGAAACCGGAGGGCGATACACTAAGTATCTTTTTGCAATGCGGGTCTCCGGGCTCAACTGTTACAAAAAGTTACACGGTCTTGCTTATGTTATAAAAAGGCGTTCATGTTATGGTGATGGCAACATGACGTCATTTGATCAATCGATCATACGAAGATGAGCAAACATGTTTCATGTCATCATCAGAAATAGCCTGCAGACACAACGTGCCTTGCTACGAAAACCTAAACAGACACTTAGTGCGTAACTGGGTCGGCCAGCTTCTGAGTGAAAAAGAATCAAGAGAGATGGATGGGAAAAGGAACATACCAAGTAAAGGGCGAAAAGCCCATCGGACAGGCTGAGACGAGGGACGAAAGGAAGGGTCGTGCAGAAGGTCCGACAGAAAAGCGGCATAAAGAGAGGTGCGGGCAGTACGGGGCGACAGTGATGGCAGGGCAAACAATGATAGCGGCCAGTCATGATGCGCAACTGTGTGGTAACAGGTATTGATGAACAACCAGCAGCGTACTGACATAACGCATGTAGTCGGGTATCAAGGCGAGGACAGCGAGGTGCAACGACGTTGATCTCATCGTATACTCCTGATTTCTGATTAATTTGCAACCGTCATCAACAATTCGCCAGGATCCGCTGCTAAACAGCCTCACCAGGCCTGGCGCCCCCACCTTTCCAGGGCTGTAGATAGGTGGACTTCAATGGCAAGCCCGTTGTCCGCTGGTGATTACTAGTATGATGCTACTGTCCAACATTGTACCTCTTGATTGTCAGTGTGTCACTCTCTGTTTTTTCAGAATATGGTACCAGATGCACATTTGCAGAATTGAACCAGAGACTCCTGGCTCTATGCTTAGTGACTAAGCCACCACAGCAACTGGATTTATTTGTCACAGGTCTGGCAAGCAGTGGCGTACTAGTTGACCGTTGCCATCTTCGCTGTTTTTGTTCTGTTATATTTGCTATAGGCTTGTTTCTTTTATGTTCCCATACATGGGTTCTTCCGGCAGTCAATTTGTCCGGTAGTTTACTTGTACGTTGTACACTAGGCTCTCACAAATAGTATCTTTCTATTCGGGGAAAAAAAAAAAAAAAAAAGCAGTGGCGTACTGCGAAGGTTTTCTGATCATGCCAAATCGGTCCTGGCACGGCCTGGTACAGCCCTGGCGTGACCTGATCTGGCTCCGGACTTTTCGTTGACGATGTAACTCGGAGCCAGGTTTCCGACCATATAATAACCGCGCAGATGGGAACTGCTTCTGCAAGGCTGGTCCTCACTCCCACTTGATTACGATGCGGTCCATCACAATTGCACTTTTCCTTTACATCCTCTGCACCGCATCTGCATCGCCACTGCATCTCAAAGCTCGTCGTGACGGTGATGAATTGATTTTGGTCAGGCTTTGCCTTTCTGAGTATGCCTTGTTTCTGAACCTAATTCGTAGAGAGGCCTGCCATCGAGATTCAACTTGGCCGTGCTGCGCAAGAGGGTCAATGACGAAATGAAAAAGGCGGTTATAGATGCCTGGAATGGCAAAAAAACACTCGAAGCCGAAGACGGATGTTGGTCTTTATACTCATTGGAAAAACCCTTTGAAAATCCGGCATTACACAAGCTTTTTCCAAGCTATAGGGCGCGTGGGCCTTATGGAAAGCCTCATTTGAATGGGCCCGTTAATGTCCCTGATGGCCCCGTGAAGGCCTACATCCAAGTGTGGAGGACGCAGAATCCGGCGGAATTTGAGGACGCTGAGGAAGGAATTTGGGAGGCCAAGATGGCGCATGAATATCTTGGAGATTTAATAAAGGGCGAGGGGGGTGGAAAACGAACGGTTTACTTGGTTACGCGGGACGGCGGCGAAGCTCATGAGCACCAAGAGCTTGAGACAGCAGAGCGGAATCGTATACATCGACTACTGGAACCTCTTCATAATCCACTGGGTAATAATGCAGGATAAAGCAATGTTGACATTGATCCGCCTTCCACAGTTTCACTTGAAGGAATGAAATGGTGGCGCATTAAGTGGACTGGCGTCACGCACGCCGACGAGACAGCGCTACGCCTGGCTGAGGATAAAATCCGACAAGCAGAGCAGCATGAGCGCAAGGACATATGCACTGCACTTCGAGTAGCTGGGTGGCCAATTAAAGAAATGTTGGTGAATCCGCCCATGTGTCTACAAACAACATTATGCACATGGTATACGTCTGGATACGCACGTTTTTGGGGCGCCACGAGCCGCACACCATCGTCATATTTGAAGGCCACTATCTAGCGCGGCGAGGCCAGGGCCGGTCACTCTCATATGAGTACGTGGTCAAGATCTGCAAGGCGGGCAATGTTGAAAAGCTTGTGACCAAGTACAATTCGCCCAAGTCTCCTGACGACATTAGTGCAGTCTGGCCGTGGCTGCCGCAGCTCAGAGGAGGAGGCACGAGAAACGGGAGGATGGACCGTTACATCCAGAACCGCCACCTTACCTACTAGCCTTCCGACTTCGCGCAGCCTACCTCCCCCCGACCACTGCTGATGATCACACTTACCACTCGTCCACTCGCCATTGCCCTCTCCCAGTTATGAAAGGCACTTGTGCTTGGCCTAATGTTCCACACATTTATCCGGAAAAACGCCTCCTCATCCCTCATGCACAAGCTCGCAGAAAAGACAAAACAGTACACCCCATGGCTGACGTTTTGCGCCCGGGATAACTGGCAGCAGCGCTCACGACTCTAAAGGTGCAGACGCCAAAGACTGGGGAACAGGGGATGCAAAAAACGTGAAAATCACCAGAAACGTGAAAACTTCAAAACAATCAAAGACACCATGAATGCGCAGGGCAATGCCACTCTGTAACCTCCGCATTACGCAGCTCGCTGAGTCCACATCAACCTCTCAAATTTTATTTACACCTCACATCACGAGCGGGAGGGCATTTCGTGCGTCTTCAAAAACATGGAGCCCACAGTGGGTGGCAGGGTGGTATGCACACGAGGAAGAGGTGAGGCGTGCGTTTTTGGAAGCAGGGAGGAAGGCGTGGGATTGGGTGAGGTCCTTTGGTCTTCAGAGAGAGCGCAATGCCACGGAGAAGGAGAAAAATGCCGAGATGCCTCCCATCGTGATGAGTTTCAAGCTCGACGAGCACGGAAAGCGGTACGACCCCGTCACCGGCTCCGAGGTCCCCTGACCACCGTCCACCGTCGCCTGAAGCCGGCAAGCATGGGTGTGTACGCGCAGATGGCAAGGGAGATGCAGGTGATCAAGAAGCGCATCAGGAAGCACACTCAAAAGCGATCAAGGAGTCTGAGGGCGATAGCCAGCCTGAGGAACCTATGTCAACGCGGAACATATAAGTATGACAACCCAACATTCGAAATGAAGCGATATGCCAAAAGATGGTGCTGCTTCTAACAACTCCATCTCGTATTCGGAACCGTATAAACGAACCACAACAGGACCAAAAGATGTCCTATGAGACGCCAAGGCACACATGAACGTACAGGGCCGTGGTGTCTCGGTTCGTGCTCTTATTTAGTTATTACCCTTGCGTCGCCGACGCCTCGTTGCCTGACGCGAAATTTGCTTCCGCTGAAGAACTATACAGTTCTTCAGCCTCAGCCTTTTATATACACGAGATACACTCGCCGTACCTTTTGCTTACCTTTATTCTTATATACCTGCAGCTAGATTTAAGGTCGTCACAAACCGCAGTTTCAAGTGGAGCACATCATACGCGAGAAATCGACCATGAGATACGCCTAACTAAAAGGTAGATTTCAGCCCATGGTGATTAAATTACAGTCATTTCACTCACCCGTCGCAACACCTGGTGCCACACACGACCGGGCATTTCGAATGAACGCGACGGCTCACCCCCAAAAATTGCGCAGGGAATACGCCTCGCGAATAAACGAATATCGCCAAAGAGGGAAAGGCAATCCTGGTTCTGGCGCAAAGGCACAGTATACGAAACAACACAAGGAGCGACGTTTAAGCGTTTAACCCCACAGCCAGCAGTTTACTGTACGCAAAAGAATTCCATCTTCGCCAATCGACTGTTCATCGACCGGAAGCTGGTGCTACATACAGCAGAAGATTCCATACCAGCCCGACGATCTGCTGAACTATGAATTCTGTTGGTGGATGGCGGAGGGTGAGGGGTTCATGAGACCATCCACTGCCACGGGGATACATATTTAATTTCATTGCCCATTTCAAGTTGGCACGTTCCAAAGCTAGAAGGTTATATGCAGGTACTTTTTGACCTCGAAAAAAAAATACGCGTGGAGCATTGTTGATCAGAATACAGCTGGACACTGTAAAAAGTAGCCCCATGGCACCACAGGCATACAAGTACCCCAATCCAGTGTAGTATCCCAAGGGCGACCAGAGGGAATGACTGGACTTATGGGCACCATAAAGTTTACGGATGCCTGTAACTTGAGGATAGCCATGGACTGGCGCTGACTGCCCACTTCCCATCAGGTGCTGAAACGCTAGTGGCTGAGCGCCGATTCAGAGTATCACCGGGTCACCGAACCCCGTGATAAGAACTTCAGGTGTACAAGCACCCAAAAAAGAGCGTGGCACATAGTAATCCGCTCGTTCCTCCTTCGACGTCGCTCTAAGGGATCCAATGAACGTGGTGGATGACAGGAAACGGTGGAATGAAACGACCCATGCCGCACAGGGGCTATCTAGGTCCGACAAATTCTCCAACAGACATCGATTGATAGCAGCACTTCGAGACGGTCGTTGGTAAATGAGGCTGTTGAACGCGCAAAGAATGTTCTTGTAAGTTTCTACTAGAAGCACCAAGCTCCAGATGGGCCAGATCTGACCAGAAATTCGGGGCCGCTACATAGTTGAACTTGATGTAAACCGGAGAGTGGCATAGCGTGAAACATGGATTTGACCTTGAAGAAGCGCGAACCTTGGAGCTGTATCCTTCCATGTGACGCGTCATAATTTTCGCTAATGGAAGATAAGAATAACGAATCTCTTCGGTATTGTAGACGTATTCGGCGTCGCTCATTTTTCTTGACTACAAGGGAATGCTGATGGGGAGAAGTAAATGTCTGAAGATCCACAAGACAACAATGATTTCCGAGCCCGCCCAACATGGTATGTCATTCTCTCGATTCGACGGGACCTACTACATGGAATTCCATTGCAACCACACGACGATCGAAGCATTGGCGTCACGCCACCGGATCCGCATAAACAAGCCCCGTAATCCAATACAGCGTAAGCCGACCCGATGTTCAGCTTATGTTGCCCTAAATGGCAAATAGTGGCCCCCCTGATTAATGCGTCCGACAGTATAGCATCCAAGTCACTCCTCGACACATCAAAAACGGTACTAGCCACTATACGTGGCCCTCAGTGAATGCGGTGCCGAGCAGGAGTAATGGATTCTGGCGACATGAGGCATATAGGGCTGAAGAGGTCCTTGTGTGGACTCTCGACCAGATACATACATGATCTCGCTCAACTGCGCTGACTTGATGGATGCAGGATAAGTAGACGATTTTTTTGGCATTGGGTGTCGCTGACTGATGTGGAGGAGGGTTCGAAGCAACAACAGTGCTAGCGTTTATGATGGTATGAGCTTCTACTAGAAGAATCGCGTTCCTTGCGGCGCTCTTTAACCTAACCAGAAGCTCGTGACGTAGCCGTATTTTGCGAAACCGAGATTGCTTTGACGCGGAAAGTGGTGTGCCGTGGATCGCCCTTGGGATCTTGAACGGCGGCAACCTCCCGCGTCCGCGAGCATGAAACCGCTGTAGTTACATTATTCCCGTGCGGCGCACTATCCTTTCCGCTGTGTTGACCGGAGTTAGTTATTGCTTGCATACTTACACCTGTACCATGCCAGTCAAGCCCAGAGGATTGTCCGACAATGGCATCGCAAGGTATTCGGCACTAGGTGGCTTCTGCTCCCGTTTGTGAGGCTTTTGCAAAGATTGGCTGTCCTGCTTGCTCGGCTGTACCACATCACCGTACTGATTCTGACCTCGAGCAGGCGGATTCAACAAATGTTCAGCCGTTTTTGTCGACACTGCAAGTGAAGCCTGAGACTTGATAGGAGTCGCCGAATAAGTCTTTGAGTCCGATGTTTTGGAACGGGGCACCACAGGAGGAACCTGCGGCACAGGACCTGAGAGCGGAACAACCGGAGCCGCTGCCGTTGAATTCCTTTGCTGCGGACATTACGACCGGATGCTGAAGAAGGATTTCAAGCGGGCCCAGGCTGAGGTATTGGGTACGGTGGAGATGCAGGTGGTTAGGACGTGTGAACGGGAGGTGGTATAAAGACCGGTTCGGAAAATTGGTGGTCTCGAACAGGAGGTGGTAAAAAGACCGAATCGGAGTAATGGTAAGGTGTATCCGGAGATGGAGTTTGTATGACTTGAATGGGAGGTGGTACACAGGCTGGTTCGGAATATTGATAAGGCCGTTTCTCCGGGAACGATAGAGATGGAGGTGGCGGTACAAAGGCTGAGTGGGAGTAGTCACCTGGATGAGGAACGACCACGACAGGCGGAGACTACTGGGGGATCAATGAGAGGACATATTGATATACGCCTGGTGCACGCGAGTGCCTTGGTATGTGTGTAGTTGTCTTCAGGCTGAGGTGCAGGCGTTTGCTTTTGCTGGAATTATGGAGACTCTGTATTCTACCTGAGCTCGACAGGAAAGGAAAGGAGCGGTGCGCTCGTCTGCTATAGTTTCTATTGTACCCCCATCCGTTTGCCCTCTCATCCCCCTCACTCGGAATCCATGTACAGTTGAGGACAAACGATCGCACTCGTCGTCATCGACGCGCGCCGTTTATTTCAACAGCTTTGTCCTCCGGAAGAGAGGTTTAAAGAAAGACGCGAAAGTCTTCTTCTCGGCGTTAGAAGCGCCTTACTGCGAAAAGACATGAGCGGGCGGAAGCTTCTCTAGAGGTAGAATGAGCCGTGTTCGAACCTGAAGAACATGGCCACGGCCCGCAACATAGGATTAAGAGGATTGCGACAGTGGATGCAACAATACACAACCTGCAAGTTCAAAACCGCAGAACCCAAGGCTCGTAGCTCCTGCTCTTAGAATATGTACGAACCACGCTTCCCTGGCAGTGGAATGTCAAGAAGATCATCTATTTCGAAGAATATTGCGGCAACATATTCAAAAAGATCAATTCAAGTATCAATCTCCGGGTGAATGACATTACGACGCCCTGCCCACATCCTTCTTTGCCAACTCTCGGCCCCATTCTCGCAACACATGTTTCTGCACCTTTCCACTCGCAGTCTTGGGAAGCTCATCCTGCACGCCATCTTCGCCAACGAACCACACCCAAGCCGGGGTGTTCTATAACACTTTCAGCACACCTCCAAAGAAAAGCATTAATTTACTCACTTGGGGATTCATCTGCTCCGAAACCGCTCTTACAACAGCCCCCCTCGTCAATGCATCACCTGCTTTGCCTGGTCGTCTAACGATCCACGCTCCGACCACTTCGCCAAACTTGTCATCCGGCACAGCAATTGCAGCCGCCTCCATGATACCTTCGTCCGCTGTCAGTGCATCTTCTATCCTTACTGGAAAGAGGTTCTGCAAATAGCTCAATAATCTCCGACGAACGAATATGAACTAGGCCATACCTCTCCACCTCGGATGATGAGGTCCTGTAGTCCAATAGGTCAAATACTTTACATATAAATAATCCAGAAGTTACCTTTATCCTGCCAACAACTGGATAGTTACCGTTCGTCAGCAATTCATTTCACATACGTCACACTCACTTTTTAGATACCCATCTTGATCCATTATACCTTCATCTCCGGTATACATCCACAACGTCCCTTCTTCATCTCTCTTCATTACCTTCTTCGTCTGTTCCTCGTCGTTCCAATACCTGCACGCGTAATTAAAAACCCAAACAGTTAAAATGACACATTAACACTTACCCTTTTTGTAACAGATATCCGGCAACGCAGATCTCCCCAGATGTACCAACGGGAACTACATTGCCAGCCGGATCAACGATCTTCGCCTTGACATGCGGTTGAACCCTTCCAACCGTCTCGACTTGTTTCTCGATCGGGTCCGCACACACCGTCTGGAATGAGACTGGGCTCGTTTCCGCTACGACCATCAAGTTGGTCCCAGTTCATCGGACAAGTAGGATCCACTCACTCATTCCATATGCGTTCGTCAACTCGGTCAACCCCATATCGTGAATCAGCCTCTTCATCAAATCAATCGGAACTGGCGAACCGGCTGCTATTCCCGTCCGAAGCCTATCAAAACCCTCTAGTTTCCCTCCCTTTCCTATCCCCGCTGCCCGGCGACGGTTCGCCACCTCAGCTAAAACGCCTATAAAATGTGTTGGCACACCGTGTAGGGCAGTGCACCGCTCGCTCTGGATGGCGTCAACGATGGATGGAGGGTCATACACAGGAGAAGGGTAAACAACGCATGCGCTGTGGGACCACGCAGCGAGATTTCCTAGAATGAGGCGTGTCAAAAGGTAAGCTGTTTGAAGAGAAAAACGGGATAGATGTGATACTTATCAAAACAATGAAAGAGAGGTGGTACGTTGCCTGTCAGCCGCAGATGAGCCAGATGTGGGGCAGCCAGGCTACAGCAACGCACAAAGGATATCATTTCTGCTTAAATTCATGCATTTCGCGATGAATATTGCATTATTGAGCAGGTTAGTATGCGTTAACTGTCAGATCCGGCATTATCAATGGTCGTCGTTTATACGACATTAAACTCACCGAAACGGCCTTTGGCAGCCCGGTTGTTCCGCTGTGCACATTAAAAATAAATCTAGCTAGGAAAGCGCAAAAAGATACCTCGTGAACTGGAGGTTAATCACGTCGTCCTTGTCTAACTCCCTCATAGTCCTCCTTACTTCCCGACCTTCAGTACCGTCTTGCCATATCATAATTTCTCTCCAGTCAACCGCACAGCGGACGTCGGCTTTCTCGATTTCAGTTCTAAATTCACCATCGTTATCAACCACAACGAGGTTCTTTAGTGATGGCAGCGCAGGTTCTTGGATTTCGGACGGAGGTGAGTTGCACAACGCCGGAAAAACATCTGCGAACATGGACAGGTAGGCCGACTTGCGGACACTGGGAACCACAAAGAGATGCTGCACGGATACAAGGTTGAGAGTGGATACCTGCAGAGTTTTGCAATTTGGCACAAGCAGACACGCAGAGCAATTGAACGCACCAGCTCCTGAAGCCGATACGCTGGATTGATTGTGACCAGTATGGCGCCAATGTTCGCACAAGCCCATTGCAACATAGCGTAAGAGCTAATTTTGCAGCCGTCAGCCTCAACGTACGAGGACCAGAACCTCCATACCTATTGTTGCCCATGATCACACCCACCCGATCTCCCCTCTTAACACCCATCCCCACAAGCCCGCGCGCCAAGGAGACGATATGTCTGTCGAACTCATCGAAATCCCATGCGAGGTGTCGCCTGACACCCATATTCCTCGAAGGCGGTCCTCCATGTCCCCATGGCCTCTCTGTGCGACATATTAGGGCTGGTTGTTCTGCGTTGCCTTCCAGTATCGCAGAGTAAAAGTACTCTGGTAGCGTGCGCAGGTCCAAAGGCAGATTGGTAGGACCTTGAACAGCGGAGAGCGTCAGGCGGCGACAACCAAGGCCTGCCCTGATGCGGGGTATTATGGTTAGCATGCACTGATGTGAAAACTTTCCACACAGCATAATTATTATCAAGCAAGCAGATAATTCATTTGAAACCACAGTTGAAACTGATACAGTCCATCATCAGTCCATTCCACAGATTAGAGGAAATAAAACATCTGTTTTGTACATCCAACTCTATTGTAGACATTTATCATATGTATCACAAAGTCAGAAGAACCTCTCATTTGAAGTAACTCTGCAAGATGTCAAATGACATCCACAGAATGCAACAACAAAAAAGGATAGGGATCCCCCGACAACACAAGCCAGTAGTGCAATAGCAAGGTCATCGTGTCTCTGGGTTGCAAGCAGAGCCCAGAGAGCTGGGGCGGCAAAAATTAGATAACCATTAAATGGAGGCAGTGCCTCCATAATAGTGGTTAAACTATTAAGAACAGATACTACACTTGATCTAAGCCAAAAGGCCAGAGTGGTAACGAAACACAATGGGTCCCCGGAGGTTTATATATCCCAGTGCTGTGCGCACGGACCATGTTCAGGCCGAGTTGCCGCTCGGAGGTCGGATATCACATTACCGGATCTTACCATCTGGCTTGCGGCGCCACAAAATAAACCTTTCTAGAGATGAAACCAGAGTCTAATCTCGCTTGCAGTATGTACCTGCAAGCGTTCTAAACCAGACCATACTTGGGTCTTACCATGGAATCAAACTCCTCCGATCTATCCAACGCCCCAAATTACTCTCCACCATCCCAGACCGAATGAGAGGATCCAGCCACATAGGCATGCAGTACGTAAACCACGTCAGAACCCATAGATAGCCCAAGAAACGCCATTGTGGCCTCCATCGAGATCGCACGATGACGGGAAATCTGTTAGCAAAACGGATGACCGTGTCCTCGACGATTATTGCCACCGGCTGAAGCAAAAAGAAACTCATCGCGCCACCGCCTCCCTCTGCCCTATCTCTAGATCTTCCGCACTGTAGTATTATCCGGCATACCCAACAGGAGAACGTCCGCCCCCCGTACAGCGTATAGTCGATCCCACTGTGAATCAGCCCGGAGACGAAAAACCCCGTGACGAGTTGGACGTAGAGCGCCTGCCGTGTGCCCGGCTTTAGCCTGAGCACGTCGTGCGCAATCCATTTTGCATGGGAAACGAGCACCTGCAATCAGAGCACGTAAAGATCACGATTACTGGGACAGACAGTGAGGCTTACTCGTCGTAACAGCTGGTGCCACGTACGGCTGTATACAGCATCAAGACAGGACGACGGAAAGAAGAAAATGACGATATACCTCCAGAACCTCCGCACAGCATACGCGTCCCATAAATCTCCAAAGAAATATGGCCACTCTCCAGGAGTGGACAACCCCACTAGTACAGAGAGCGATCCCAGGACCCAATATAACCTGTCAATTTGAATGTACGTCTGGATAGACCAGCTGAGCGTGCTAAAACCACGCCACATCCACCCAAACGCCGTGATAGATGGCCCGTCCTTGGCATAACACAGATTCCAGCGATTGTGCCAGCGCAAAATGTCTAGCAACATCGCGTAGACCACGAGCCGCAGAATTTGTGCTTTGACAAACGACCAGCGAGACGCACATACCGAAGGGGGCAACGGCCATACCACATGCCTCGGTTCGTGCTCCCACCCGATCCCACGCGGACTGGAGAACAGCGCAAACGCCCAGCGCAACCGTGCTTTCCACTCCAGCTTCTCCGCCGATATAGACTGTCCCTTCCGTCTCAGCTGCCGCTGCACGTCCGTCAAGAAGATGAAGTCCGACGCGGAGAATAGTATCGGCAAAGCAACAGATGCGATGGTGCTTCCCCTCTGCGGCGTGCTATCGCCATTGTTCGTCGAAAGCATCAGGTACGTCACAATTGCGCAGATAGGAAGGACGATCAAAGTGCGGTACGGCGTCGGCTTGATGAAGAGAGCCAGGAAATGCAAGCCGAAAAGCGTCATGAACAAGAGTATGTCCCAAAGCAGTGTGCTCTTCACCATGGCCACTGACGACCCGACGCTGGGCTTGATGAAAACTGCGGGACAAGGCGCCAGTCGCACGTTAAAGACCTGTTCAGGGCTACACACAAAAATGATCAAATCTTGAGTTGTTTGCTCGGCAACACGAGATCAAAGCTTGCCATTTGGGGCTATGAAGAATGAAGAACCAACGTCATGCTGCAATGGGTATGTAAAGCATGAACCGTCTCGCGTCCAGAACCACCGTTCGGCCAGCATGCGATTTCATATCGTACAAGGCGGAGCAAGTGCGAATTCGCATGCCCAATCGCAATTTTCTCATAAAGAACCGTCGGCCTCCAACCCCGATTGAAATCCACGCCTCCCCCTTAACGAGATAGGGACTCAAAGAACTCCTATCGGCAATCTAAAATCTAGAATAAAACCTTGAGTTCTCACTCGACAGCCGGACCATGGACTATAAACACGTAAATGAATGCCATAATAGTTGATACGTTGATTACTTACGGTCCGACTCGTAAGTATCTCTCGAGGGTGACATCACGAGGATCAATACTTGAGGCATATCATTTACCCACCGTTTCATATTCCCCACGAGGTTTAACTTTTGCTTTGACGCCCACTTTCCCCTTCCGTTCATCTGCAGCAGCCTGAGAGAGAGTCAAGGGCTCCAATCCCTTGCTAGTTTCACGTACCTTGTCACTCAATCCAAATGCAGCGTCCAATTATATAGGCAGACAGCCGTCAAAGCAGAGCCGGAGCGCAGTCCTCCGAATGGAGTAATAGATGCGAATCCACCAATATCTCGCTCATTCGGGCTCGCCTGCCGAGCGAGAGAAATTTCCAACGTGAGATGAAGTGTAGAAAGAGTGGTCGGTTAGTATTACTGGTATTAATGATATAAACGAGATAATAACGGTGGTCGAGATAAAGACGGAGGCAATAATGCGATACATGACATTCGCAAATTCTAATTAACACAATGAGAGGAAGGAACGACTCTGACGAAGAATCGTGAGCCCGGTTCAACATTATGAGTTAAATAGAAGTACGTACATCGGGTCAGCCCATTTCGTCCCCCACTCTACACCACCACCTTCGATCATCGCCGAGTAAACCCCAGATATCCCGCGCTCTATCTGAGCCAAGCAGAGAGTCCGTCATACACTAAGAATATCATGGCACTACCAGGAACCGCGCGGACGATAGTCATTCCACAGCCAGAGTAAAAGCCTTTAAGCCCGTTGGCAACGTACATCCTCCTCGTCACGGCCAAAAAACTGTTGCCGCTTGCGCCCGTCGTGATGCTAGTCATCGTAGCTGAGGAGGGTTGCAACCGGGCGCGGAGCTCTCCTTCAGTTTGGACAGCGCTCTTGACGGTGTCGGTAGGATACAGCAACAGCGTGCTTACAGCACCTGCCAAAGCACCTGCCAGCGCCGATTCCCAAGGCAACAAATCTTTATTCCCTTTCCTAGGTAACTTGAAACCGACACCGTCTCCTCGCCGCTGCTCACGTAACCAGGCAGCAGTCCATTCTTTAACAGAAAACCAAATTGAGCTTCCACCCGTCTCTCGCAGTATTGTACCGGTATGCCCCAGCCATAATCCATGGAGGCCATGAGCATGCACGATGGACCTCGTAATTTTCCATAGACCCTGGGGTTTGGTCCCTCGAGCAGGCGGGAAAACCTTTGCATCCGACGTGAACCCCTGGACTGAGGACGTCGCAGGAGCTGTTGCAAGTCCATTAACGAGAACACGTGCCGGAAAAATAAAGGTGGGCTTCGACGCATGAGCAGCGGATGTCGAAAGGTTGCGGGTCGAAGGTGGATCCATATAATTATACATATTCATCATTTGAACTTGCATCCGGCATTTCACAAGCTCTATGGGCGTTCTGCACGGAATGAACCCGTCAAATAGGCAAAAGATAAAATGACAGAACGGAATTTTGTCTTAAGAATCGCTCAATACGAGGAACTTTGGCACGTACAGAACGAAACTGGTAACAAATCCGGCGCCTCCCGCCGCAAGTGCCAGTTGGGGTATCGTCAATGGAGGATCTTTGCCTGTATGGGAGACGGCCCGGATGAGATTCTGGAAGTACGAGTAGGAAACAAAGATGGCGGCTGTTTCAGCCATAGCGCCGACTACGGGTGCTGGCAATCCCTAGTATGATCATCATGACTACTTTATCACACATCCTCAGAGGGCTTACCCTGTACAAACCTCGAATCCCCTCATACTTCCACGTTTGAACAAGACAATCCCATGGTCCGTTGAATCGGATAGTTCTAGACTCTCCCTCGAAAAGCAACTGCGCCTGTAACCGCACTTTGGCGAGATCTAATGGGTATTCCAAAACAGCAGAAACCATTCCAGCCACCTAAGATCTTTTTCAACGTCAGATTAAAGGGTACGAGTCTACGACCCACGCTTCCTAAAGCAATATTTTCCGCCGCTTCTCGACCTGACATTATGGTGGGCATCGAGGTTGCCGAGAGATATAGCTGTACAAAATCGGGTTTCTTTATCGTTCCGGACGATAAATATCCTGGAGAATAGTTGTTGTCTATGGCAGATGGTATTTAGTAGTCAAAGACATTCATTGTGCTCGCGGGGGAAGGTGCCGGCTCAGCCTCTGTGACGCTGGCAAGGGTTGTCACGCAAAACCCGGGCGATCCCGTGCATCCACGCATGTTGTTTTTACATCTTTAACATCGATATTTTTACAATCATCCAAGTAGCCTCATCAAGGCTTAATCGCAATCTTCAAAGCACCTCGGTTGCTCATTTTATCCAATGCTTTCTGAAAGTCTTCCAACTTGAAAACATCCGTAACCATGCCCTTCGTCCTGATTTTGCCACTGTCAAGATATGCGACGGCACGGGGGAAGCAAAAGGTCTGAGAGAATGATCCAATGATCTAGTTACCCGCGGTGAGTAATATTGCATACGAAATAGATGATAAATACGGACCTTGATTTCATCGCTGAATATCTACGCATTTTAGTATTAATTAGGACGACTTGGAACATGAATCTTATCCTTACCTTCGAAGGGGGCCAGTGCACCGGTGCTTTGTTTTCATATACGCCATAAATAAGCAACGTACCGCCACGCCTCACATAATTAATACTATCGTTGGCCAATTTCTCGACGCCGGTTGCCTCAACGACAACGTCAAAGCCATATGGAATATCCTGTTTCAACTTATTCCATTGTACCTCTGGGTTCTGCCTGTCCAATCCAATATACTCATCGCCAGCTTCAAGCTGTTTGCCGATGTCCATTTTGATACCCTGGTTTGCGGCAATGACTACTCGTGAAGCACCATTAAGCTTGAACAGCTGCACTAGAATAAGACCTGTTGGTCCGGACCCAAGCACTAGCGCTTCGACACCGACAGGTGGGTTCAACTTGTCGAGCCCATGGACGGCGCACGCCGCTGGCTCAAGCAGAGTCGCCTCCTCGTCACTAATATTCTTGATCTTATACACCTTGTGCTGCTTGCCGTGAGAATTCGCCTCAACGCGGCATGCTGGAGACATGCGCTAGATGCTCACTATACAGCGTATTCCGCAAAACCACCGTCTTGGGTAACGCCACGAGAGTTGAAATTCTCGCATAACAAGGATTGGCCCCGGCGACAATAGAAACAAGTGTCACACTGATGTGTCGAGCCGTATACACGAGTCGTTGAACGTATGTACCAACTTATATGCCTCACCGTAATCCCCACGTCTGCAACGCAGCGGTCCCCGACGGAGAAACCCTGGACATCCTTACCCATTTCAACCAACTCTCCTATGACTTCATGACCGGGAATCAGCTAACATCACAAATCAATCGACTGGTATTTCACTGCTAGCTCGTGGCATACGGGGAATTTGGAGATAAATTCTCCCTGAGCATACGATCGAGGTTGGTTTAGGTCATAATACGTTCTGAAAATTATCGACTAACCGCGTCTATGTGGGCATCCGTGCCGCATATACCTATGTCTATGTCAGCAACGGTCAAGGATGGGGGGAATGTCATACCGCAACAGCGCACTGGAGAGAGAAAGACAATCAGCATCTACTCAACTGACTAAGAAGATATTATGATACTACCTTTAAGCAGGACCTCGTCGCCAAGGGGCCTCGGAATGGGAACCTGCCTCAGTTCAAAGTTCCTGGGCCACCCCGAGGTGAGTGGGAATGGGAGTGTATATGTATGGAGAGATACGAACCGAATGATAGTAAATAGCCTTCATAGTTCCTTCGAGCATCTTGAGCAGTAGTGGTAGGGATGTCAATTCACGATTGGGAAGAGATAAGAACCGGGTGAATGAAGCCCTCCGGACGGTGGTATATATATCATATTTCAAGCGGAAAAAACCGTCTGGTGCAGACCAACTTGTGCGCACGTGTATAAATTTGGCTGTCAGGACCAGCGTGACAAACCCGCCCCAAGTTTTGAGGGTGGAAAACGGTTTATCTGGGGTGTTCATGGCAGAAGTACTGACGTCATAGCCTTTACTTGAGCCAATAGTGCACCTACAAGATGCGTTATCTGAGTGCCTCACGATTCACCATGCCTTCATTTGGTATGGCATCACCGAAGGAAAATGTGCGATATATCTCCTGACAACCTGCTCCAAACATCGCGTTCGGTTGAATCGGTTGATGACGCCATCACAACCGCTTTCAGCCATCCCTTACTTCCTTGAAAGCAGATGCTCCACTCAGAAGACACGCCATCCATTATTGGAATAATAAAGTTCCTTGAAACACATGAGGAATGTGATACGCAATTGCTTATGGTTTTGCGGATGGCAGCTCGGACGAACTGCCGAACAAGCTGAGAAAATTCAAACTTAAGTGTTGGGCGTTGTTGAAGCTGTAAGTATTGGGGATCAGTTATAAGCAACCGCAGTGTGCGAAGTGCAATCTTTGCCAGGCTCAAAATATACTAGCATGCGCGTCATGGCCCTCTGCCACTCGCCACCTGCAGTTTGCGCACATGGTTAATGTATTGTCTTTTTCGATTGGAAAGATAAATAACCATCTCAAGTGCGTCTCATGATGTATTCCTTGGAATATTTCTAGACCAGCACTATCACCGACTCTTTCGCAAGATTTTAACAGCTGTGTGACCGACACCAGATGGATAATCTCTTTGGTCCGTGAGTCCTTCAAGTTCTCTCTGTCATGAAAGTCGGCTTATTCCTCCTTGGTCAGGGTCTAGTAACCCTGGCTCTGACAATCAGGTCTTATATTTCTTCCCTCCGATCGCTATCATCAACTCAGCCTCGCGTTTTCGCCAGTCAGGACGAGGCTTCCGTCCCTAGCGAACCATCTCTTTACATGCGGTCATTTGTCGAACTTGGTTATTGACAGATGTTCAAACAGAGTTTCGCTTAAAGGACCAGACTATCCCCACATCCACGTTGTCGTTTTGCTCAGATGGGCCATCAGTCTGTTATCCAGCCCCCGTGGAATCGGTTGGACACACGAATCGTCAAAAGTGTTGCCACGACGCCCTTACGAACAAAATAATGATGTCAGTAAATTCACAGCGGACCAAGTAGCGTACCTCGCACTCTACCTATTCGGGCCATTCCAATTGTCGCATTCCTCGACGGCATCCATCGTCTTCTCAGTTGATTCTCGTGCACACACGATACTTGGAACCCAAAAGTTGGGTTCCTTTGTTTGGCTCATGGCGTGAAGCCACTTCAGTCGGAAGATTTTGGGGGTAAGTCCACGATCCACAACGTTTCGTTGTCTGAATTGATTGTATTGCTTCTTTCAAGGCGCGTTTGGCACCAAATGTTGAGGAGGGTGAGAGTTGGCTCAATTGCAATGCACCTCTGCTCAACGTGGACCGAAGTTCACCGCAAGTCACAGTGCGTTTGTGGCACAGCGCATCCTATGCATTAAAAAGGGAACGCGAGCGTATTTCTACGTGCATGTTCTCACTGCCTTCTTTACCTCTGCTGTGATTCACGTCGCTGCAGATTGGGTATTTATGAATGAGTGGCGCGGCGCCTTCTTTTTCTTCCTTTTACAGCCTGAGGCAATCGTTGTTTTGCTAGAGGATGTTGCGAGTACTATGATCGGCGAGAGTCTTTGGATTGACAGGGCGAGCCCCATCGTCAGGCAGTCACTCGGACACCTTTTGGTTTTATGTTGGTTTACCTTTTCGTTGCGGTTATGGCACATATATGATTTTACATAGCTGGCGGCGTAGGGCGTAGGCTCGAACTTTCATCGGGAGTCGGATGATTGGCTGAGAACAATGACATAACGTCACGTGCTTAGCTATACTAAGTGCGGGTGCGCTTGGGAACATGCCGCCACCAGCCTGCCGGAAGGGAGTGAGTTTAGATTTGACCCAAAATTTAAATGATTATTCATACTATTGTAGCGTATTTTCACCAGGCTTACAACGACATGTACGAAGCTTTTAGCAAAAAGGCGGAACATCGGGTGGAAGCTTCATACCTGGAGGCTGATTACGTTCTAGAGCAGATCCCGCAAATGAGACACACTATCACACAAATATATGACCAGCAAAAGGACAAGTGCCTTGAGACAGTGTGGAAGTGGAAGGATGCATGCGAGAGAGCGAGTAGCACTATGCACGAAGTTCTGCCTCTTCTTCAGGAGCGTTTGCCAAAATGGTGAGTTTGCCTTCCAATCTCCAAGACCATGATTGTTAACATCGCCATAGACCATTTCGGGTACAAAACGTACAACGATATGTGCCAATTGTTTACCGATCTGGTTTCCATGCACGTAAACAGCCTTTGTTCACCTTCTGATTTTGGCAAAGGTCACCAGTGGCCTGAAGAACAACAAAAGGAAGCCCGCATCTACTGTTTACGCCCCTCGTGTGCCCGCAGTCTACCGCTGCACATCTTGTTCCATGTCTTCCGCCAATATCTGCTCGACATTCAATAGTCTCTTCCTCTCAGATCTGACATTGCTATCACGGCCCAGCGAATAGCAGCCCAGCTTTGCGCGAAAGCGGGGGGGCCTGTCTCAAGGGACAACAATAGAAATATGGCACAACGTTCAAGAGATGACAAGGAAAACGAAAGAACCAAGGAGTTCGATGAATGTATTTCCAACTTCTTGGGCAGAATCGTGAAAATGTATAACTTGAACCCAGCAAGTGATGCACATGGTGGCGTAGTCAACGGTGTTTACTTAATGGATGACATTCTCATTGCATTGCGAGAGATGAAAGCGGAGTCTGGAGCTAGTGGTGATGTGTATATGCAGGTGGCACGCTGCTACGACCTGGCGGTGAAAATTTTACAAGAAAACCCGAGTGCAAATGGTTTTGTGCAACAAGGCGCGCCAATGTTTCTGTTATGTGTCATAGGTGAGTATGTTCTGCTTCTGTTCTGCACTTCTATTAAACTATTGTACAGGGCCCAAGATCAACGTCTCAGGCGGCTTCTATGATGGCAAGAAGGTTATCATAGAACCACACATTGATTTTGTTAATATGCTTGAAGACCCTACCAAAGTGCGGCAGTATAAGGTGGCTCAAATTCTATATGCATTATGGAAAGGCATGGACCAGTTGAAGACGTACGTGTGCTTTCCTTCCTTCATTCATTTAATTAATAATAATTTATAGATTAGTACAAAATAAGCAATCACTGCAGTGGTTCCCACCCTCCACTCCTCGCATCTATTCATCTCGTACACTATACACCCAAAAATAACCTCCCACAAACACCGTTCCGCCGGGAACTCTTCAAAGGCATCTCGAATTTGAGGGACAAGGATGCCTCGAGTTTCAGCGAATGGTAATGCCTGAGATCCTGCTGCTGTGCAATTCCCTTCTCGTTACTGGCACCTTGTCTGATGCCGGTCCCCTTTCCTCGACTCAAGTTCTCATGAAGTTGGCGGTACGATATGGAGAAGATGTCTATCAATTGTTGGCAGGGAAGAACCTCGCACTGGAGGAGCTCTATGCCAAATCAGAGGTAGAGGGTGCTCCGACAGTGTATATCATGGAATATCTCGAACCGTCACCTTGGCAAACGCTAATCGGTTATGCGAATTGTGCATTGAAACCTAGAGATTCCGATTTTAGAGAACCTGTCCGACTCTCAATTAACAAAGTTTTGGAGATTCTCAAGGAAGATAACAAGGTACACGGTGACCTACGATCTGCCAATATTATGGTTCAAGTCTCCCGAGAGACTGGCAAGCTTGTCACTATTGACGACGAGGGGTCTCGGAGAGCGAGCATCAAGGTCGACTGGTCGGGCAAAGTTGGGGAGGTGTGCCATCCTGCGACGCGGAATGAAGAAATCTGTGGTATAACTTGGCCTGGCAAGCCTTGGTACCCGATCGAGCGGAGTCATGATGAACAATTAGTCAATTCATGGTGGCCAAACCTTGGCAAAGAGGGCGAGGGTGAAGCCAGTATGCAGAATGATGTTTCTAAAGTGTAGTTGTCATTGTTTTTCGTGGGGCTGTCACCATAATCTGATGGCTAGGCTTGCTTTACTCGGAGTCAGAACAAAACCGGTGGCAGCGGCAGCGCCCCCGCCACGCAATCCGTGCCTCAAAACCGCCCTCTCCTTCCTCATCCATGCTGCCATCGCTCTCATCGCCTCCTCGCCCAGCTCGCTTCCAAAATCTCCAAACCGATCCTATTTCTCTCGCCCATCCCCATTATCTTCTACCTCGTCGGACACATTGGTAAAGTTTACGAGAGCGTTTGTAGCGGATGAAACCGAGTCGAATGTATCCCAATCACACAAGGACGAATAGCTGCGGGGTTGTCGACTACAAAAACACTTGTTACGACCACCAGCGCCATGCAGCGGATGCAACTGTTTGCAGAAGAACAACGCAGACGTCTTGGGCATCTGGTTGTGCTGTGTTGACAGACGGTTCAGTGAATGGCCCTCCATGCATTTATCGCCCTCTGACTGACTTTATGCCAGGGCAGGTGGCTTCTCTGACTGCGGGCACGCATTTTGGTAGCCTTGTGCTTATACGGAAACTGAGCTTACTGATGCTGCGATCCATAGCAAATGCACTAAGTGACAGTGTGTACCTCGTTTTCGCGCTCTTCAGCTTTTACTTTCCTTTGTTAGATCAGCCAATGCTTTGGAACATTCTTCGGGTACTGAACAAACTTTTATCATTCAAGCAGCCCGGCGATATCGATATCCCTGCCTATATTACCGAATATCTGTTATGTAGGGACTTTTATTCGTTGGTATCCAAGACAATTCGATCAATTGTAACCGCGTGCACGCTGAAACGTTGTGTAGCCCATAGTACCAAAGACGCCACCCTACCATGGATTCACGCACTCTGAAACGTATAAATATGCTCCCAGGGCCGTCGTATATATCGTCGCTTCTCGGTTTCGTCAAGTCCCATCCATCTATCCAACTCTCATCTCATTTCGTTTTCATTGGCATTAATTGCAGTGTGGCTGTCGAGAAAGGACCGGGTTCTAGGTGCTGCGGGCATCTATGCCAACGGAGGTGGGTTGATAAGGGAGCTGTATCGCGGGTATATCAGGAGTTCGCCACTTGGCAGGGACAACAATCTAGCAGCGACTCGGTGCGTTTCAAAGCAAAATATACGACTGTCGGATTGCCAAGTCTTACTTTGTCTAGACCCTGCAAATGCGGATGCATGGCCCCCGCTCATCCTAGCAGACTTGTCAATTAGATGCTCCTTACGACGAAATTTTTGGCACAAACACCATCACGTCGTCCACCGTTTCCAGAAACCCGCTTTTGTTGGACGAACTCAAGTCGTCGGCTCTTGGTCATCGGATTTACTCTCTTCCAACGAGAGAGACAGACAACCAGTGCCTTGGGCGGCAGGGTTTCCTAGACGACCTGGCCTCGCTCGATCCTGATCTGTATAAGGGATTGATCCACCGTCTTCAACACTACTACTTAAAATTCAAGTGAGCAAAGATACCAGGTACAGGGCGGGCACAGTGGGTGAGTGGATGATGCCGCCTATCGCATAGCAGTGATCACCGTGGGCTACACCCACTTTTGAGTGGTAGGCGGTTACCGATTGGCACCATTTGCATGTTGCTCCCTGCCCCTTGGTTTCGGTCGACCTGCTCTGCGGCTGTCTTCCCGCAACGATAATTGCAAGATTATTTGATCTTTCAGCCACAATGCGCACGCCAGCCTTAATAAGGGCATGAGCCTCCTCTGTGTTGACCTCGTTCTTTGTCACTCCTGCAGTGCAATGTGTACTTGTGGCAACACTTCCCTGGATTTCGTCAGTTCACTCTGCTATGTGACGAGAAGCACATACCTAACCAGGATATTAGGCGCAGCGATCCCTTTTTCAATTTCGGCTGAGCAATCTGCCGAACGACGTCTTTTGTCAAGCCTTTATCAGCAATAAAAGACCCATTTGAGTCGGAAAGCGAAACGACGGTGGCTCCGAGGTCAATAACTTTCGAGTATATTGTGCTACATTTCCAGAACCGGAGATAGGGACAACTTGAGGGGTGGAGATGATGGAGAGATTGTATTCCGGGTAGGCCTTCTTCATGAATTACGCTTGTGACGTCAAGATAACTGGGGGCGTACATGCTACAGAAAATAAACGAGGCCATAGCCTGATTTGCGCCTCGATTGAAACCATTCCGGTCAAGACACCAGTATACTCATATTTCAGCTTCTTATAGGTACCGCATAGGTACCTGGTTTCTCTTGCACCCATACCTATATCACCTGCGGAAACATCTTCTCTAATGTGCTTGGCCAAATCAGTCATAAATAGCACGCAGAGCCGTGTATCTCATTACCCAACTTTTCTTTAGATTCAAAATTGGACTCACCTTTCCCGCCACTCATCTTGAGCGCGTTTTTGAACGTCTGCTCAAATCGGAGGCATTTGAGAATGGAGACGTTAACTGAAGGGTGCAATGTCTGGAAGACGTGCTGTGTTTGACGGCCATGAACCCCGAGGTGAACAATTTTTTCTCGACGATGGTGACGTCGTGGTGGCACAGGCGGACATTGTTTAATCCGTTCTCAAAAAGGTGCAGTGTGACGTGGCCGCTGATCACAAACGTAATATTCGATTCCTGTTAACGATTCTTCTTGATCGGTACTGACATGCTTTCATTCGAGCCAACGGTATAAATGTCCTCGCCATGTGGTGATATTTATCATCCCAATATTGGAGCGATCACCGGGTTGACCATTTACCATGTCCACGTCCTGAATAGCAAAAGTAAATGCAGCCGCGTTGCCTTCAAACTTTTCACGGATTTAACGTGCTTTTTGGTCGACCACGAGGAAAAGGGATCCACAAGAGATCACCTCACCTTCTCCCGGGAGAAAGGGGTAAAATGTATCGTACGGTATCGTAAGGTATCGTAAAAAAAAAAGGGCGAGGGGAGTTTTGAAAAATGTATAGTAAGAATGCATTGTAAGTATGGGTCAGGAGGCCATGAACGACCAGTCCTGGCCATTGGACTGGTCGTTCACGGTCTCCATCATCCCCTTTTTAACTGGGAGCGCGGCCACGTCGTCCGAGCTGCCGTCTGAGGAACTGACTATTTAGTTCGTGCTTGATGTTCAGCCCCAAGAGAGCTATAAAAGGATTAATGAAAACAACGGAAGAGAATATGCCCTGTTGTTGCCGCCCGCCCGCCTTCAAGTTTGCCCATGTAGTGTCTAAAGGGGGAAAAAGGAAAAGGAGACATAAGTAAAAAATTTGTGCTAACAACGTACTATCAAGTGAATCTGCCGAATCTTGGCCTCGCGTCGCCATAGAGAACTGCAAAGGGGGTTAATCAAAATAATAATGTCCATCGTCACCGCCCGCCTTGCCCTTGCAGGAATCTATGAAGAAACCAAAAATGGTAAAGAGACGGTGAAGAAAGAAAGAAATTCCGGCGAGGGCGGCCTACCATCAAATCCAATCCGCTGTGTCGTTTGTCCCAGGTCACCATATAGTTGCTGCATTGCATTGCCTCCCTCGCTTGACGTTTGGCCTCATAAAGGGAACTGCAAAAGCGGTAAAGGGTTTGTTAATCAAAACAATGGAAGAGAATGTGCCCCGTCGCCGCTGCCTGCCTTCTTGACGTTCGTCCGTGATTGAATCTATGAAGAAACCCAAGAAGAGGGAAAGAGCCAAATGAAAATTCGGTGACAGCGACTGACTGCTTGCCCATCTCGCTTGCGACCCATTCACGAATGTACGAACAATCTGAAAATGTCAGCTCACGTACCGAAACAGGGTGCGCCGGCACAACCTGTAGCCTTGCCCATCCTTTAGATAGGAACCCAGCAGCTCTATCTAGGAGCGTTTGTGTAGAGAACAGAGAGAGAGAACTGCGTCATTTTTTTTTGGAGGATTTGTGCGTTTTAAACTTTTTATTGTGTTTTCTTTGTTGTGTGGGTATCTTCATAACGGCCAGCCTGGGAATGACCACCGCCCTGTGAAAAGAGAGAATAAAGAATTGTCCGCCGTAAAGAAACAGAAAGAGCATGTCCAAGCCTTCGTTTTATATGCATTTTCAATTGTTTTTCATGGCGAGAACGGAAAGGGCTGGGGGAAGATTAATACCCTGTGAAAACTATAGTAGCGTCCGAAGTAATATAAGAAAGAAAGAAAGAAAAAGACGATGAATCATTTGTTTGAATTTTTTGGTTTCAAACCTTTTTTTCGGGTTTCGGGTTTGAAGTTGTGTATAACGGGGCCGCTGAAAAGTGACGTGGAAAAATAAACTTAAGCAAGAAACATCTATCATGAAAAAAATATGAAAATGTTAGTCCCCGCCGCCCGCCTTGCTTGATGTTCGCCTGCAGGGCAGCGCTAGTGTCAGCTCGATTGATGAGAGAAGAAAACTATATCTACAAACCAAAGGAAAAGATAACTTGAGAACAAAAGTCGCACGGCGTATTTCCTACAGGCTATGAAAGTTGAATCAATCAGGAAGGCGAGGAAAATAATGAAATGGTTGATCCCCGCCGCCCGCCTTGCTTGACGTTTGCTTGCAGAGTACCGGTCTATGTAAACCCAATCGACAAGGAGAAGAATGGATACGAACCAAAAGAGATGAGAATGACAGTCGCACGGCGCATACGTAGTAAGGGAGGTAGATTAATCAAGAAGCAGAAAAATAAAAAGGTTGGTCCCCGCCGCCGGTCTTGCTTGATGTTGGCCTGCAGAGTAGCATTCAATGTCAGCTCGTTTGACAAGAGAAGCAGAAGAATGGATACAGACCAAAGGAAAAGAGGAGGAAAGCAGGGCATAAAATGGTTACGCCAAATCTAAAGCCATCCGCAAGAAAGAAGAAATTTATGGCCCGCCAGCGCGCTCGATTATCGTTTTTTTGGTATTTTCGAATCTTTTTTTGTGCATTTTGTATGTGACGGAGGATGTCCAAGAGAATTAAAGAGCTTTAAAATATCAGATGCGAGAAAAGAGAAGGATGAGATGAAAAGTTTTGGGTAGCTTTAACGTTTTCAACTTTTTTGTGTTTCGTGTGGCTGAGAAAGAGATATTAATGTCCGTTGCAAAAGAAGAATGGAAACATATGCCGGTGAGCCTATGCGTATTTTCCATGTAACGGCGGACGCGCAAGAGAATTAAAAGAGCTTTAAAATATCCAGTGCGAGGAAAGAGAAAGATGAGACGAGAATGAGCCCAAAGTTTTGTGTGTCCCGAACTTTTTTTGTGTGTTTCGTGTAGGCTTGTGCAGTCATCTGGGGAATGACGTCCGCTAGGAAATAAATATTAACGTATGTCATTTTATTGCAATGAATTTTCTTTTTCAGATTTGAAGTTGCGTATAATGGGGCCGTCCTCTGAAAAGTGATGTGGACCCTGACTGAGAAAGATAAATTTAAGCAAGAAGATATCATGAGAAAGAATGAAAGATCGAGTCCCCGCCGCCCGCCTTGCTTGATGTTCGCCTGCAACACAGCGGTAGTGTCAGCTCAATTGATAGGAATAGAAAATTATGTCTACAAACCAATGGAAAAGAGAACTTGAGAACAAAAGTCGCACGGCGCATTTCATAAAGGCTATGAAAGTTGAATGAATCAGGAAGATGAGAAGAAGAATGAAAAGGCCGGTCCCCACTGCCCGCCTTGCTTGAGGTTCGCCTGCAGAGTAACGATCAATATTAACTCAATCGACGAGAAGGCAGAGCACAAATACAAACCCAAAAGAGACGAGAATGAGAGTTGCGCGACGCATACGCTAAGGGGGGTAGATTAATCAAGAAGCAGAAAGAATAAAAAGGTCCGCCGCCCACCTTGCTTGACGTTCGCCTGCAGAGCAGTGAACTAGTGTCGGTTCAGTCGATGGGAGAGGCAAACTATATCCACGAACCAAAGAAAAAGAGAACTCACGCACGGCGCATTCCGTAACGGCTCTGAAAGTTGAATCAATCATTAAGGTGAGAAAAAAGAATGAAAATGCTGGGTCCCCGCCGCCCGCCTTGCTTGACATTCGCCTGTAGAGTCACGGTCAATGTCAACTCAAATGACAAGAAAAGCAGATGAATGGGTACGAACCAAGAGAACAGGGAGTGAAAGTTGCACAACGCATACCCTGAAGGCTAGGGGAGGTGGATTAATCAAGAACCATTTATCACGAAAAAGAACGAAAACATTGGTCCCCGGTGCCCGCCTTGCTTGACGTTCGCCTGCAGAGTCACGGTCAATGCCAGCTCGATGGACAAGAGAAGTAGGAGAACAGATACGGACCAAAAGAAAACAGGAGGAGAACAGGGCCTAAGATGGTTATGTCGAATCTAAAACCATCAGCTCCAAACTGGAAGAGAGAAAAAAAGGCTCGACAGCGCGCCGGATCGTCGTTTTTTTTAAGTATTTTCAGATTTTGAACTTTTTTTTGTGCCTTTTGTATGTGACGGAGGATGCCCAAGTGAATTAAAGAGCTTTAAAATATCTGATGAAAGAAAAGAGGAAGACGAGACGAGGACGAGCCAATCTTTTTTGGGTAGTTTTAACGCTTTCAACTTTTTTGTGTTGTGTGGCTATATGCGAGTGACGTCCGCTGAGAAAGAGACATTAATGTCCGTTGCAAAAGAAGAATAGAAACATATGCCGCAAGCCTATGCGTGTTTCCTATATCACGGCGGACGCGCCAAGAGAATGAAAGAGCTTTAAAATATTCGTTATGAGGAAAAACGAGACGAGAATGGGCTCAGGTTTTTTTGGAAGTTTTGTGCGTTTTGAACTTTTTTTTTTGTGATTTATGCGTTCGTCTGTGGAAAAAAGAATGACGTCCGCTAGGAAATAAAGATTATCGTCCGTTTCAAAAGGAAAAAAATGGAAACGTATGTCATTTTATCGCAGTGCAAATGGTAAAGTCGGACTCGTCAAGTCCAAGTCCTGTGAAGGTCAGCCAAACAAAATAGAGGCCGAGGATAGAGACTGTGTCTACTCACCTGACGACTTACCTGTTGCCAGTCGTCAGTGCCCCAAAGGACCTAAAGTCAGCAGAAACGAGAACGATGCCAAGGACGATGACCACTTACTGTGTTTACTTACCTGTAGCCAGTGCCAGTCGCCAGTGCCCCAGGACCTAGCAACGTCAGCGAAACAAGGAAGGAGAGGAAAACGTCTCTACAATATAAAACAAAGGACCACGTACTCGCACACTGCCAGTGTTCCAAATCCCCTGTTCCTGTGACAATCATCAACCACCTGATGCGATGAGCAAATTGAGGAAAAACCATCATCGAGGGATATTGTTGAGTACCCACCCATACGAATGTAACTCATATTATGGGCTGTTTACCTCGGATCTGAGGTCTAGATCAAGCTAGGTGTTAAAATGACGCGTGCATACGCCATGTCAGCCTCCGAGTCGGTGTTTTAACGTACATGGTTGGATACATTCGACGTGTCTTATCTAAATTCTGGATGCACGTTAGCGTGTGTCCAAAGTGGCAGATAAAGAACATGGCTTACCTCAGGAGCCATTAAGCATTGGCATTGGCACCACCTGGAAATAGGAGAAGGAGTATCTAACAGTCGTCATGTTATGCATATTTTGTGGTTATCGAGGAAGTTGAGGAAGTTATCGAAGAGGAGAGCAAGAATGATGTGTGCAGTGAGTGTTGGGCATTGTAATATGGCGATGTAGTGGAGAAAGGTTGGGCGGCTGACTGGCTCTGACTGCCAGCTGGTTGTCGATCACAAGTCTCGGGTACGCGTCGCGTGCCAGTGGTGCCCATGGCCAAAATTAAGGTTCGCTTGAATGCTTGGAATCATAGCTGGACTAGTTTCCCGTCTCTTTTGACGACGACACTTCTGGTGTAACAGGCTGCGTGACAGACTCGCGAATATGAGCTTCCCACGATGTCAAGAAGTGGTATTCTCGTTTTCCTCCACTCTTAAAGCTGAAACTCTGGCCTGTTGCGGGGAAGCTCGGACACTCGACGTGACGGACATACGGCGCGGGTGCGACTTCCTTATTTGGTCACTTTCCTATTTTGGTATGTCTGTTCAAACTTTTTTTTTTTTTCGCATAGAAATGATGAAACCGAAGCTCATAAGCAATGACAACCGGAACCATAAGGCCCGTAAGTGACTATGCACATAGGCAATACACACAGAACAAAAGAAAAAAGAGAACATACAGCTATCGTAAAGCAACGGTCATTTATCTGTTCAAATATTCGTTACCATTATTTTCTCGTCGTTCTCGGACGACGCTCGTTGCTGTTTCACTTCTTATTTGTACCTGCTTCATACTCCGTCCCAGAGGGACAGTACACCTCAGTTAGCGTCACTCGCAACTGAGGTGGGTTACAGTTTATTTGATACATTATATTTACTTACTATGTACGTAGCTTCGTATTGCTACAGGTACATCTGAAATAGAGTTAGCGTCACTCGCAACTGAGCTTCGTATTGCTACATGACCATCACTCTTTTGGCTAGAAAAACACAGTAACTTTGTTCACTGGAATGCCCATTGCAGCGCATATCTGCAGGGAGTTTGGTTTTTGCTTTACTTCAAAGTTATGATCTGAATTGTTACATATAGTATAGTATTTCCGGCAGACACTCTGACCGGTCGCTACATAGCTTACAGCTACTTTCACAATATAACATTTCTATTCGGGGAAAAAAAAAAAAAAAAACTTTGTTCACTGGCAAGGCAAGTCCCTGCCAAGATTTCTAATGCTTCTCTTGACCTTCCAGCACTCAGTCAACATGGTGACTGCTCTGCAGCTTTCAATTGTCTCTACCCAGCTGTTTTTCTTTTTGGCTCTAGTTAGCAAACCATCACCTTACAGGCGCCTCTACATGATACCCATCACTGCAGGCGTCGCATATTTCTTCCGGTCTGCACTTCAGTACCACACATTCACCGAGTACACGTCTGCCTGCCTCGTTCTTTCACAGCTTTTCGCAGCTTCCGACTACATCCTGTTGACAGACGTCCAACGTGAACTATTCTTAAAAGGACAGAAGGAGCCAGCATTCCGTCTTCCCCTGATCCAACGCGTAAAATGGGCTGCACAATTGTACATTGGCTGCCGTGCTGTTGGGTGGTCCCATGAACCAACTCATGCGTTACCCAAAAGGCCACCTGCTTCTACAACGCGTTCGAGCTTCGTACTTCAAGGACTAGGCTGGTTGGCATGCGATATGATGCTATTTGAAGCACTCACTTCATACACGAAGAGAAGCGCGTATTTCGCGATAAATGGTCGTTCGTTGGCGGCAGATGGGTTTTTCTGGCGTTTGGTGAATGTGCTTGTATACGGAAACAGTGCCATTACGGGTATCGGTATGTCCCATCGTCTGTTGGGCATTCTTTGCGTCTTGCTAGGTGTTGTGAAGCCTCAGGACTGGGTACCTCTCTTTGGCTCCCGTTTCGACGCGTATACCCTGAGGAACTTTTGGGGGTGAGTGTAATGTTGTTGAAAGATACCGTGTTTTTGTTGACTTGATTTGCAAAGACGTTTCTGGCATCAAATATTGCGACGGGTAGGTGGTTCAGTAATTGTTTGAATGCGTAGGTGATATGCTGTCCTAGCAAGTTGTCTCGCACTGCCGCTATGTCGCTTACAATGTGCTGCACATGAAGAGACGGACAATGTCATCTTTTTTGGTGCAAGTTTATATTGCGTTCGCCGTGACTGCCTTGATACACCTCGCCGGCGACTATTCACTTATAGGTAATTGGTCGGATGGCCGTTCTTTGCGTTTCTTTATGATGCAACACATTGGCATCACTATCGAAACCATCGTCATTGGAGTTAGCAAAAATTTCGGTTTTTCTGGGTCGTGGCACTATCTTGGATACATATGGGTTCTTCTGTGGTTCACGTATACGGTTCCTGACTGGGTTGACCCACTACACCGTGCAGGATTGTCAGAGACATCTTCCAACTTTGGCATTTTGGATAGATTTTTGGGCTAGTTTGACAACAGGAAGTGAAGTTTTCTTGTGGAATCGATTAATCCTAGGGCCTACCATTTTTTTGTCGTCAGTTTTGTTCTGCCGTAGCCCAGACGTTTCTATATTTCTCGTTCAATGCTATTCCTGAAACATTTTGAATGTTGCTCCTAATCTGCTGACGGATTCTGGCGGCGTGCTCAGAGACCAATGGTGATGCAACAAGTATGTTATGAAAGCCTCTGTCATCACATTCCAAGTTGCCACACCGCGCGATGCCATGTATACGATCGAGCTCTGAATGCGGCGGTGAGAATATTCATGTCTTCGAACTTTCTCCTCTTGCAGCTGTCCGCTGACTAGGATTCAATACTGAACTAGACAAATCTATAAATATATACTAATAGGCAATGATCTGTTATCGTCTGTAATAGTATGTAGGTTGTTCAGAAAATATGGCGCCCGATATACGCGAGCCCAAATGGATCATCACACTTCGAACTCGTCATCAAATAGGTACCGCCTCGACGACACCCTGTTCAGCTTGGGCTTTTGCGCGTCCGAGACTTTGACTGGTGGACGTTTCCCCCTCCTTATACCCATCTCGAGAACACCTCCAGGCGCTCTCCGATCTAGTAGCCGTCGCTTCAACATCTCCTTCTCTTCCTCATCTTTTGCCTTCTTCTCCTCTTCTTCCTTTTTCTTCTTTTTTTCGTTCTCTTCTTCATCTGCGGCTTTCAGCCAATCCAAACTCTTCATCCTCTCAACGCGTTTCTCGATCCGCTTTATCCGCATTCTGTACAACTTGCCTCTGGCGGGTAAGGGTGTATACTTTGGGAAACCAGAGGGAGACGGATGGAACGGCAGGTGATGTGAGAGGCTTGAATGACGACGTTTCGGAAGGGACAAGTGTGTGCGTGTTTCAAAGACGTTCCCGGGCGACGAGGCAACGTGAAGATGGGTGCGACGGCTGGAGGAAGCTTTGTTGGAAGCTGGGCTCGAGACTGGGCTCAAGGGTCCAGGTGAAGACGTTTGCGGTGGTGGACTGGCCGTCTCTTGGCCCTTTGGCAAATGTGTGGTGGGTGGAACAGATGATCCAAAGAGCGACGTAGCAGGCGAGGAATAGTTATCAGCACGTTTAGACGGTGATGAAGATGTCATGCATATGCTTGGAGCTATAGATTCTTCACCTGAATCTTGTTCGTCTTCAGAGGCCGAGCTGAGATCGTACTCTTGGCCAAAGCTGGATCCAAATTGGAACTTTGATCTGGATAGACGATGACATCGGGAAAAGAATCGAGGAAAGGGGTCTGCATTGTTGTAATCGTCGGGATCGATCTGTGCTCGGACATCATCGTCATCATAGGCTTGATGAGAAGCGTCACGCTCATCAGCAGTCAAGACGTCGCATTCATTTGTATCAGATTCGCCTTCTGCGTCCTGGTCTGTCAAATCTTGCCCTGGGGTCTGTGGATGAGCAAAAGACTCGAAGACTAGCTTTGGAATGAGTGCTGGCGATAGGGTTACGATGCCCATGCCGCTAAAGACGTAAGGCGTGTTTGAGGCGCCATTCCTCTTGGGCACAGTTAATGTGTTAATGCTAATATGCACCTGTGTCGTGTGGTCATGATGCTTTTGTACAGACCATTAGACGAGTATTTGCAAACTGCGTTTAGGGAGGCTCACGTAGATAACGGCTCTTGTGAGTTCATAGCCCTTGGGCCACGCTCGGTCGAGTGTATAATCTTCCTCCGCGTGCCACTTCCACTCGCCTGGTTCCTCTTCGTCAACATCTTGATGCTTGATAAGCTCTTCAGCATCTTCCAAATTGCCCTCTGGACGATAGCGGCAGGGATCTTGCGTGCTCGAAAGCTTTGCCCAGGTCTGGCCAGACTTGACCTGACCTGGTCTGAATGCCATACTAAATAGCTGAATCTTTCGTTTGACTTCGAACAGATGTGGTTCTCCAAACAGTAGCGCTGAGCGAGAGCCACCAAAAAGGAATGCGATGAGACAACGAAGGTGCATGAACGTGTAGTTGGCCGGAACTTGCACAATGCGGTGAACGCCGCCATTGAGACGCGGTGAAGGGCGATCAGTGCGGACCAGTTGGAACCTAAGAGGAAGGTGCTTGGAGAAGAGGGTGGAAGGTGGCAGAGAGTTGACGAGGTTGCGGACGCGCTGGCGGCCAAAAGGGTTGGAGGGGGAGTCGCGAGGGCGGGCAGGAAACGGCGGCGCGGCGACGACGCCACAACGGCGCTTTGAGGGCGCCTCCTGTGCAGACTCGAGCGCATGTTTTCGCATCCTCACTGTCGTCCGCTTGGCTCTGCTGGCGTTTTCGTGGCTGCTGCTTTAGGCGCGTCTATAAACGAGGTCACGTGATCGCGCGCCGTGTCAGCCACTTGACCAGGTCCAGATCGGTACTAGAGTCGGAGCCATGGCCGAAGTCGCAAAAGACACGCAGTTTTGTTAGTACGTTTCTTTAATTCTCGAATTATATGCGATTTGACTTTGATATGTCTATAAGTTTGACCAGGTCGAGTATGAACGCTTTCAATCCGCTAACTAGTGCGGTGGAGGCTCCAGAACGTTCACGTTTGCAAGTTCTGGCCAAATTCGATCCTTGTGAGTGACTCGCTCACTTGCCTGCTGCTGCCTCGGGCAAGTACGGAGGAAACGCCGCATGTGAAATGGTTATTTGCTGTACGCACGCCTTATGCACTGGGGATGGTTTTATTTCAATGTTGCGCACAGGAGGGGGGGGGATAATTATAGCTGCACGCTGAATAGCGCCGCAGATGCAATTTACAATTTTCAGGAAATAATCGAAGAGTTCGCGTCTCAGTTAGTAAAAGGCAAACGCCACGGTAGACATGAAGTGAGCTGCGACGTTGGAGAAATATAGAAACACGCAACAATGAAAGAGACGTGATTTTTCGTGCAGATTTTATAACGATAAACTTTAATATAGTGGCTCACATTACGGGATAGTGAACGGAATGCGCAAAACGCAATACGCTATGGGACGTGCGCCTATGATCGACCTCCCTTTGCGGGATAAGCCTTGCTCGGAAAATATTTTCCTACCCATTTAAGCGGCGTCCTGGGGAAGTCCTATTCCCGCGCACTGATTCAATGTTCAGGTTCAGCATTTTACTCCCGCTGCGATTCTTCCATTATGCCTATTTCCCAAACCTATTCTCTCTGGATCCTCTTTGAGGGAAGTCCTTCACCTTTCCTTCTGCACGACCTCGCCTTCAAATTTCATGACCTCTTTCCACCTCGTCTCGGGATGTATCTTGGTAATAATGAACTCCAGGGTTCATCGCCGCAATATGTCATTTTCTGTCCATGAGATCTTGGAGGCTTGAATGTGTGTAACGAAACATGTCGGATCGAAGCCCACTTGTCGTCCACTATCCGCTATCGGACAATACTAGTACGTCATTTCCTTTTCTTGCTGCCGCCCTTCTCTTTCTGCTGTTATTATAGTCCTGGCCGATGTCCGTCTCTTCCGTAGGACAACGCAAATCCACCTAGCCTACACTACTGGCGTCAAGAGTATAGTAGCTGTTTGGGAGACGATGCGGGTATAATAGTCCTGGGCTTGTCAATCACAATTAAAGGTATAGTTGAATTAATTGATGTCACGTTTGGAACCTTCACTTCCTTATCCGAATAAAGCATACAAAGGGTGGGGGACTCTCTGAAAATCTGCATAAGAAATATCTTTCCATCAGATCAATTCCCAAATTTGGCATTGGTAGTGTCTTCGAAATTTCAGTACTGCTTTATTAATTGTCTTCCTGTAGATACCATCTTTGGGACAACCTATTTTCAACGATCACATTTTAGCCTAGGAATCTCACTAGTTTTTGATAACGACGATCCCTTTATGGCTGAGGCAGTTCGCTGAAGTTAAGTCGGTGTATCAGTCGACATGGCTGACCGTCGAATAGGACTTCGACGGAAGTCGCAGTATGGTGTCCTAGACTACGCTGTCCATTGCCAAGATCTCGCAGTTTTGGTCACCGAGGTGAAGGAGACTGCGCTATCGGTCTCCAGACAGGGACTCAGACATAGTTGGAATCTTAAATCCATTTTTCATTGACGCAGCCGCTGATGCGCAGGGCTGGTTCACCGGCCAGGCATGTTCGGGCACATCCCAGTACAGAAGAGGTGGCAACGCTCTCTGCCCTCCACGCCCTACTGCCAGGCGGTCTCATAAAGGAAGGATTCAAGTTTAAGATTGATGTTGTACTCCGGTCATAATCAATGACATTGTAGTCAAAGTCCTAAGAAACAACAATCGTTGGATGACGGGAGAAAGGAGAAAGGGACAACATACGATTCTAGAGTTCTCTTCTGCTCCGACGATCATGGAAGATGACAGGTCCGCGAGCATAGGATGAGTGAAGGAATGTTCATCTTCGCCCTACGTTGTCATGAATCCAAATGACTGCGGGTGACGTTTGAAAATTTGACGTGTCTCAGCGCGTCGGCCACGCGTCCACTAGTGCCCACCTACCCCGCATACATTCCAGAGCCGCCATGTCTTCGCCCGGTCACCACCACAGGGTTGGCGTGAGAGGCACTTATGAGTGTCACGCCGGCGCTCCTTGAACTCCGACCACCATCATCCCTTCCTCATCCGCCCTCTTGTTTTCGAATCCAGCCATTTCCTCCCCACTGGCTGGTTGCTTCGCTCATTGGCCCTTCGCCTCAGGCCGTCCGTTCATTTGTCCATCGACAGCAGCCATTTTGGAGTCCCTCAGTGGGACATGTGTTCTTATTGATTCATTGATCTGTCGACCATACCCTTCTTCTAGGTGATTTTGTTTCACTACAGACACCCTTGACTTTGAGTCACAAAACTTGTGTAGAGGTGGTCCCCCTGTGGTGAGGATCATCAAGTGGTGCAAAATTTTTTTTTTCAAAAGTGCTTTTCGATTGTGTTGACAATTTGACTGACACAACTGGGAACATGCGGTAACCTCTGACAATGCTCGGGACTCTTGCCCCTTTGGGGGCATTATAGCATGGTTAGGGTTGCTCTAGATAACCTCCTAGTGGTGTTTGCGAGGATCGTCGAAAACCTCCAGTCTTGGCTGCAGTTGTGGGTTCTGCCTCGTAAAACCCTCATCCCATATAGCATTGCATCAAGAGCTTAGGATCCACTTACATCGCCGATTAAGCACTGGCTGTTCAGTTCAGATTTTAGAAACAGTAGGGTACGTGACTGCTGCTTCATTGTAAAACCAGGATGTGTTAGAAAGGTAGCTAGTTGTAGTTAGGGCATGGTCCCTTGTTATTCCGACGGCCAGGTCTGTTCGGGAGCTTAGAGTAGCTTGTAGCTACCTATGTTTCTCAATAGCAAATTTCTATGCGCAAAAAAAAAAAAAAAAAAAAAAATTGAGTGTCAGACTGTTAGATACTCCTTCTCCTATTTCCAGGTGGTATCAATGCCAACGCTTAATGGCTCCTGAGGTAAGCCATGTTCTTTATCTGCCACTTTGGATATGCATTAACAAGCATCCAAAATTTAGATAAGATGCAGTCGAATGTGTCTGCACGCATCATTTTAACACCTAGCTTGATCTAGACCTCAGATCCGAGGTAAACAGCAATAAAGAACACCATAATATGAGTTACATTCATGTGGGTGGGTACTCGACGATATCCCTTGATGATGGTACATTTTCCTCAATTTGCTTGTCGCATCAGGTGGTTGATGATTGTCACAGGAACAGAAAATTTGGAACAATGGCAGTGTGTGAGTACGTGGTCCTTTGTGTTATATTACAGAGATGTTTTCCTCTCCTTCCTTGCCTTGCTGACAATTCTAGGTCCTGGGGCACTGGCGACTTGGCACTGGCTACAGGTAAGTAAACACAATAAGTGGTCATCGTCCTTGGCATCATTCTCATTTCTGCTGACTTTAGGTTCTTTGGGACACTGGCGACTGGCACCAGGTAAGTTGTCAGGTGAGTGGACACATTCTTTATCCTTTGCCCTCCATTTTGTTTGGCTGACCTTCACAGGACTTGGACTTGATGAGTCCAACTTTACCACTTGCACTGCAACAAAATGACATACTTTTCCATTTTTTCCTTTTGAAACATGACAGTTAATCTTTATTTCATAGTGGATGTTATTCCCTGATGACAATGCATAAACCTACAAGAAACACAAAAAAAATGCACAAAACTTCCTAAAAAATTTGAGCTCATTCTCATCTCGTCTTTCCTCATAATGGATATTTTTAATTCTCCTGGCGCAGTCTGCTGTGATATAGGAAACACAGCATAGGCTTACAGCATATGTTTCTATTCTTCTTTTGAAATGGACAGTAATGTCTCTTTCTCAGCAGATGTCACTCGCATATAGCCACACAAAACACAAAAAGTTGAAAACGTTAAAACTACCCAAAAAAGATTGGCTTGTCCTTGTCTTGTCTTCCTCTTTTCTTGCATCAGATATTTTAAAGCTCTTTTAATTCTCTTGGGCATCCTCCATCATATACAAAACTGTACAAGAAAAAGTTCAAAATCTGAAATCTTAATAATAATAAAACGATAATCTGGTGTGCTGGCGGGCCATAGATTTTTTCTTCTTCCAGTTTGGAGCTGATGGTTTTAGATCTGATGTATCCATCTTAGGCCCTGCTCTCCTCCTTTTTTGTTTTGGTCTATATCTGTTCTCCTACTTGTCAATCGAGCTGACAGTGACTCTACAGGTGAACGTCAAGGAAAGCAGGCAGCGGGGACCAATGTTTTCATTCTTTCTCATTATAAATGCTTCTTGATTAATCTACCTCCCTTAGCTTTCAGGGTATATGTCATGCAACTTTCACTCTCAGTCCTCTCAGTTTCGTATCCATTCATCTGCTTCTCTTGTCATTTGAATTGACATTGACTGTGACTCTACAGGCGAACATCAAGCAGGGCAGGCACCAGGGGACCAGCATTTTCATTCCTTTTCGTGATATATGCTTCTTGATTAATCCACCCCGCTTGGCCTTCAGGGTATGCATCATGCAACTTTCACTCTCGGTTCTTTTGGTTTGTATCCATTCATCTGCCATTTGAGTTGATATTGACCATGACTCTACAGGCGGAGGTGGGGGCAGGGATCAACATTTTCATTCTTTTTCTCACCCTCGATTGATTCAACTTTCAGAGCCATTATGGAATGCGCCCTGCATGAGTTCTCCTTTTCTTTGGTTCATGGATATAGTTTGCCTCTCTCATCAACTGAATGGACACTTGTTCGCTGCTCTGCAGGTGAACATCAAGCAAGGTGGGTGGCAGGGGACCATCTTTTCTGCTTCTTGACTAATCTACCTCCCTTAGTGTATGTGTTGCCCAACTCTCATTCTCATCTCTTTTGGTTTGTATTTGTGCTCTGCCTTCTTGTTGATTGAATTGTTACTCTTCAGGCGAACGTCAAGCAAGGCAGGCCAGTGGGGACCAGGCCTTTTCATTCCTCTTCTCATCTTCTTGATTCATTCAACTTTCATCCTTTAGGAAGTGACTTTTGTTCTCAAGTTCTCTTTTCCTTTGATTTGTAGACATAATCTTCTACTACCATCAATTGAGCTGACACTAGTGCTGCTCTGCAGGCGAAACATCAAGTAAGGTGGGCGGCGGGGGTTCGATCTTTCATTCTTTCTCATGATATGTTCTTAAATTTATCTTTCTCAGTCAGGGTCCACATCACTTTTGAGAGGACATGCCCCATAATATGCAACTTCAAATCTGAAAAAGAAAATTCATTGCAATAAAATGACATATGTTTCTATTTCTTTTTTTGCAATGGACATCAATATTTATTTCCTAGCAGACGTCATTCCCCAGATGACCGCATAGGCCTACACTGAAACACACAAAAAAAGTTCAAAACTGCACAAAACTTTAGGCTCATTCTCATTTCATCTTTCTCTTCCCTCGCACTTCGATATTTTATAGCTCTTTTAATTCTCTCAGGCGTCCACCAGTCACATAGAAAACATGCATAGGCTCACTGGGGTGTGTTTCTATTATTCTTTAGCGATGGACATTAATATCTATTTCTCAGTGACTGTCACTTCGCATATAGTCACACGAAACACAAAAAAAGTTGAAAACAGTGAAAACTACCCAAAAAAATTGGCTTGTCCTCATCTCATCCTCTTTTCTCACATTCGGATATTTTAAAGCTCTTTAATTCTCTTGCACATCTTCCATCACATACAAAACGCACAAAAAAGTTCAAAATTTGAAAAAAAAAAAGATAATCAGTGCATGCTGGCGGGCCATAGATTTCTTCTCCTGGTTTGGGGCTGATGGCTTTAGATTCAGCATAACCATCCTATGCCCTGCTTTCCTCCTCTTTTCTTTTGGTCCATATCCATTCTTCTGCTTCTCTTGTCAAATAGCTGACATTAAATGCTACTCTGCAGGCGAACATCAAGCAAGGCAGGCGGCGGGACCACCTTTTTATTTTTTCTGCTTCTTGATTAATCTACCTCCCTTAGCATATGCGTCGTGCAACTCTCATTATCATCTCTTTTGGTTTGTATCCATTCTTCTCCCTCTCTTGGTGTTTACATAGACTGGTACTCTGCAGGCAAACATCAAGCAAGGTGGGTGGTGGGGACCAACCATTTCATTCTTTTCCTCGCCTTCCTGATTGATTCAACTCCATAGCCTTTAGGAAACATGCCGTGTGACTTTTGTTCTCAAGTTCTCTTTTCCTTTGGTTTGTAGATATCATTTTTCTCTCTCATCAATCGAGCTGACACTAGTGCTACTCTGCAGGCGAACATCAAGCAAGGTGGGCGGCAGGGGACTATCCTTTTCATCTTTTCTCATGATAGATATTTCTTGCTTAAATTTATCTTTCTCAGGATCCACATCACTTTCAGTGGCCCCATTATACACAACTAGAAAAAAAGTTTTAAAACCAAAAACATTCAAATAAATGATTCATTGTCTTTTTCTTTCTTTCTTTTTATATTACCTTGGACACTACTATAATTTTCACAGGGCATTAATCTTTCCCTAGCCCTTTCCGTTCTCGCCATGAAAAACAGAAAAACAATTGAAAATGCATATAAAACGCTTGGACATGCTCTTTCTGTTTCTTCACGATGGACAGTTCTTTATTCTCTTTTTTCACAAGGCAGTGGCCATTCCTAGGCTGGCCGTCCTGAAGACCCACACAACAAAGAAAATGCAATAAAAAGTTTAAACGCACAAATCCTCCAAAAAAATATGACGCAGTTCTCTCTATCTTTTCTGTTCTCTGCACAAACGCTTCTAGATAGCGCTGTTGAATTCCTATCTCAAGGATGGGCAGAGCTACAGGTTGTGCCTGGCGCACCCTGTTTCCATACATAGCCTAACATTTTCAGATTGCTTGTACATTCGTGAACAGGGTCCAAAGCGAGATGAGCAAGTGGTAAGTCATTGTCACCAAATTTCATTTCATTTTCCATTTGATCCTTGAGTCCCTCTTCATCGGTTTCTTCATAGACTCAATCACATGGGTGAACGTCAAGAAGGCAGGCAGCGGCAATGGGGGCACATTCTCTTCCATTGTATTAATTAACCAACCCTTTATCGTTTTTGCAGTTCTTTTTATGAGGTCAACATGTCAAGCAAGGCAGGTGATGCAATGCAGCAACCAAATGGCAACCTGCGACAAATGACAGCGGATTGGACTTGATGGTATGCCACCCTCACCGGAATTTCTTTCTTTCCTCACTGTCTCTTTACCGTTGTCGGTTTCTTCATAGATTCCTACAGGGACAAATGCCAGGAAGGCATTATTTTGATTAACCCCTTTGCAGTTCTCTATGGCAATGTGAGACAAAGACTCAGTGCAGATGCACTTGATACGTTTTTACTTGTTAGCACTGAATTTGATTCTTTATTCATCTCTCCTTTTTCCTCTTTTCCCTTTAGACACTACATGGGCAAACTTGAAGAAGGCAGGCAGCAACAACAGGGCACGTTGTTTTGATTAATTCTTTTATAGCTCTCTCAGGGGCTGAACATCAAGCACGAACTAAATAGTCAGTTCCTCAGACGGCAGCCAGGACGAAGACCAACAAATTCGATGTGGCCACGCTCCTGGTTAAAAAGGTGATAGTGGAGACCATGAACGACCAGTCCAATGGCCAGGACTGGTCATTCATGGCCTCCTGACCCCATACTTACAATGCATTCCTACTATACATTTTTTAAAACTCCCCCTCACCCTTTTTTTTTTATGATACCTTACAATACCATACGATACATTTTACCCCTTTCTCCTGGGAGAAGGTGAGGTGATCTCTTGCAGATCTCTTTTCCTCGTGCTTCCCTTGCCGTGGGCTCCTGGGCTTAAGACCTCATGGTTGACCAAAAAGCACATTAAATCTTTGGAATGTTTGCAGGCGATGCAGCTGCATTTACTCCTGCTATTCAGGATGTGGATGTGGTAAATGGTCAACCCCATGATGATGCTCCAGTATTGGGACTGACAAATATCACTTGATGGCAAAGAGATTTATACCTGTTGGCTCGAACTGAAAGCATCTCAGGCATGTCAATACTGATCAAGAATAATCATCCATGGGGCCCTTTACAATCTATCAAGTTCGTCTATTGCATTTCTAATCAGGGCCACGTTACACTGCACCTGAACAGATTCGGTGATTAAACGATGTCCACTTGTGCCACCACGACTGTCGCCATCATCGAGAAAACATTGTTCAGCTTGGGGGTCAAACACTGCATTCTTCAGTTAATGTCTCCATTCTCAAATTCCTTCAATTTGAGCAGACATTCAAAAATGCACTGACAGGCATCAAGATGAGTGGTGGGAAAGGTGGGTCCAATTTTGACTCTAAAGAAGAGTTGGGTAATGAGATACGCGGTTCTGCATGCTGATTTGGTCAAGCACATCAGAAAATATGTTCTGCAGGTGATATAGGTGTGGGTGCAAGAGAAACCAGGTACCTATGCGGTGCCTATAAGAAGCTGAGATATGAGTATACTGGTGTCTTGACCAGAATGGGTTTCAATCGAGGTGTAAGTCAGGCTATGGCCTCATTTATTTTCTGCAGCATGTACCTTCCAGTTATCTTGACATCACAGCGTAATTCATGAAGATGGTCTACCCGGAATATAATCTCTCCATCCCCTCCCTTGTCACTATCTCTGGGTCTGGAAACGTAGCACGATATACTTATTGACCTCGGAGCTGCCATCATTTTGCTTTCCGACTCAAATGGGTTCTTTATTGCTGAGAAGGGCTTCACCAAAGACATTGTTCGGCAGACTTGCTCAGCTGAAATTGAAAAGGGGAGCGCTGCACATATTATCCTGGTTAGGTATGCTTCTTGTCGGGCAGTGCATATTGTGGCTGAAAGATCGAATAGTCCTGCAAGTATCTGTTGCAGGAAGACAACCTGCAGAGCAGCTCAGCCATCTCTAGGAACCAAGCAATTACACTATCAAAGCATGCGATCACTAAATATGATGACAACCCATCTTTTTCGTGCTTGGCGAATTTCCTCAAAGCCCACCATAAGGTTCAGGGATCACTACACCTATTATCTTGGTGAGGTTGTGCTTATCGTAGCATTGTGGACTAATAAACCTAGGGAAGCATCCATGGTGGCAGAAGCCACAAGCACACATTGCACTGCCCGGAGTGCAGCACAGAATGAGGTCAACACAGAGGAAGCTCATGCCCTTATTAAGGCTGACATGGCACACTGAGGAGGGCAGGCAGTGTGCAGAGAATGGCTGGCAGCTGGCGGAAGAGGGTGTGCGACTGGTATCAGGGCAGCTGGCATTGCAGGGTGGGTGCAGAGGGTGGCAGGGGTGGCAGGGCAGTGGGCAGGTGGCTATGGAGGATGACCATCTCAGCACCAGGAACAAATAGAATGATAGACAAGCCAGGCACTCCTTGACTCCACTCTCCCATCATCCTCCAGTTAGGTTTCACATCCAGCCCTTCCCCTCCCCTTTGGCTGGTTCTGACTGCTCCAGACCATTGCCTCTGGTTGTCCACTCTTTTGTCTCTTTTGGCAGATGCTGTTTTCAAGTCCCTTGCTGGCAGGTGCTCCTTGAACTCTAACCACCATCATCCCCCCCATTGTTTTTGCATCCAGCCCTTCCCTTCCCAACTGGCTGGTCTCGTCTGCTCTGGCCCTTTGCCTCAGGCCATCCGTTCATTTCTCTATCGACAGTAGCTGTTTTCAAGTCCCTCATTGGGACACATGTCCTTATCAATTTCATCGATCTGTCACTATACCCCTTCAACTAGTGTTGCCAACGGCTTGGCTCTAAGCTGCAAGCCAGCTGAGCTGAGCTGAACCTGAGCTGAGCTGAAGCCAGCCATTTGGCTTCGGCTAAGCATGGCTTAGTTCTAATTTTAGAGCAGCTGGGAGCTAGTGTGGGGCAGCTAAGCTGCCTTATCCCTGCGCTCCCACGTCGAGTCTCTACCTCCTCTCCTGTCCTCCTCCACCACCAGCTCAGTCCTCTCACCCTGTCTGCTCCCACCACCAGCTCAGTCCCCAGGCTCTCTGCTTGCCACCATCAACAGCATCCTCAACCACCATCCTTACCCTTGCTCACACCCCAAGTTGCCCTTGCCCTGCCCCTGCCTCCACCCATGCTCTGTGTGAGCACTGACAAAATCTCAGATGTGTGTAGGGCAAATGACTATGTTGTAAATACCTGACGAAATCTATGATACAGTAAGTACACTGTGTCATGGTATAGGAAATATCTCACCTCAGACATGCATAGGGCAAACAACTGAGGTATGTGCTACATTGATGGCATATTTATATGTACATAGTGCTATGGGATATACAAAATAGGTGGGCATGGGCCCAGTGATGGACAACAGCTCGATGACAAGGAAACATAGTGAGTATGGTATAAAAATGTAGTGACAGTATCTGAAACACCTACAGGTACAATAGAACAACATGCACATGATGATGTGTGTGATGGCAGACCCTGGTGAGCAGTCCAGTGACGAGGGAGCAGCTGCGCTAGTGTTGGGTGACTCAGATTCCCCTGCACACTTGCTCCAAAACTCTGGCCGCTTAAATGTAGTGATGTATCTGAAACACCTACAGGTACAATAGAACAACACACACATGATGATGCATGTGACAGCAGACCCTGGTGAGCAGTCCAGTGACAAGGGAGCGGCAGTGCTAGTGTTGGGTGACTCGGATTCCCCATGCGCTTGCTCCAAAACTCCGGCTGCTTGCACCTGGCCACTCACACTCTGGCTGCTTGTGCTCTGGCTGCTCATGCTCTGGCTGCTTGTGCTCTGGCTGCTTGTGCTCTGGCTGCTCCCACTCTGGCTGCTTGTGCTCTGGCTGCTCCCACTCTGGCTGCTCCTGCTCTGGCTGCTCCCACTCTGGCTGCTCCTGCTCTGGCTGCTCCTGCTCTGGCTGCTCCTGCTCTGGCTGCTCCTGCTCTGGCTGCTCCCACTCTGGCTGCTCCCACTCTGGCTGCTCCCACTCTGGCTGCTCATGCTCTGGCTGCTCGTGCTCTGGCTGCTCGCCACCACCACCACCATCCTCAGCTTGGTCATGCTGCCCATCTGCTTCTGCCACCCGTTGCTTTATTTGTTCATCTCAGGCAAAGTGCCATTACCATATTTAGCTGTCTCAGACAATGTAGCACCATTTAATTTAGATGCATGTACCATAACAGCTTAAGAGTAGGGCTGGTGTATGGCTCTGTTCCTGTCCTTTTCCTTACTTACTGTCACTATGCCTCCTTGTTGGGCTCCAAGAAAGGCTGGAAAATCAGTGGCAAAAGATACTACTGGTATTGGTTCAATCTATACAGCTCTGTACTCTGTAATCAATGTCACATTGTGATATATCTAGAGCAATTTGATGCCCATGCATCCTCTGCACCCTCTGCAGTGCAAAACACACCTACTACTCCAGGTGAATATTGTTACTGTTCTTTGTTTTGCATATTTCTGATATGGTGCACAAAGATAAGCTGCCTGCTTCTCAGCAGGCTCCTTTTGTTGAATTCAATGGTAAGCAGTATCTCAAGCTGGGGATCACAATACTACTTACCACCAATTACTGATAAATTTGACTTTCAAATCCAACTAATTGCAACAGAAGAAGTTGAGGTATTTGATGGTAGGGAACAGGGCAATGATGGAGATGGAATAGTCCACAGTAAGTGCCACTGGACAGTTTACAGAGCAACTAAAAGTCAAGTTAAAAGGGAGAATTCCTAAACCATCAAAGCATGCTCTTGGAGTAAGTGTTTGGTGCAAAACTTAAATTGATCCTATCAAACTGAAATTTTCAGGTTGACCCCTTGGAACCAATGACTCCCATTCCTGCCAGGAAGAGAAAGGCTATTCCAACAACACCTGCTCAGGTGTTGTTTACACCATGTAGACCAGATGAACCAGATGGATCTGAATCTGGTGATGAGGATATTTCACCATCTAAGCTAGCCTCTCAGGTAGAGGAGCTTTCCATGGATCCCTCTGCAGAGCCAGGCAAGAGAAGGGCATCAAGAGTAGCAAGAGATGTCTGGGAATTTTTTGAGAAGACTGGAAGTGGAACAGGTGCAATGAGCACTTGCAAGTTATGCATGTGAATATTATCATAATTTAAACTTGTTCTCACAATTAACTTTGTTTCTCAGTACTGCTTGTGCAGCTGATCAAGATCATCCAGTTGCCAAATTTTCTGGTTCAACTAGTGTTTACAACCTCAGGAATCATTTAGTCAGGGTGCACTTGGAAGAGTGGAGCAAGCTATGTGATGATAAGAATATCCCCATCACTAATCCTGCAGCATTGCAGGAAATTAGGAAGTTTAAGGGACAAGATGATGATGATAAGGAGGGTAGTCAGCTTCTTTCATATTCTAAGGAGGCATTTTCCAATGCCTTGGTTGAATTTGTTGTTGCTGATGATGTGGTAAGTAATAATGTTTATAATGCCTTGCAGCCTTTCTGATTGTGAAAGGCCATGAACATTGTGGAATCTCCAAGGCTCAAGAAGATATTTTTGCTCCTTAGGAAGGAGCTGAGGGAGTCTGATATCCCTGGAAGAAGTACTATTCGAAAACCATATCATGAACAACTTTTCAGATCACCTTAAAACTCTAGAAGATGATATGAGGGCAAGTTTGGAATTGTTAACACCTTAATTTGGCTAACTATTTAGAAGAGATCAGTGGGAAAAGTCTCCTTCACCACTGATACATGGTCAGATCCAAACTTGACCTCCTTTATGGCCATAACTGCACATTGGGTTGAGGGTATTGAAGTTAAGACAATGGCAGGGACCCAGAGGAAGTTGGAATTGAGGGCTGACCTTATTGGTTTCCGCAGAATCCCAGGTAGACACACTGGCAAGCTCCTTGCCCAGTGTTTTCTCTTTATCCTTGACAGATTGAAGATAACCCAAAAGGTATGGGCTTCAAGTTCAAATTGTACTTCTTGCTCATTCATATGTTGATAGATTGGTTGGGTAACTTGTGATAATGCAAGCAATAATGATACTATGATGACTTCACTCCAGTATACACTTCACAGGAGGGGGATTAAATTTGATGCTATTAAAAACAGGATTAGGTATGATTTTTCACTGTGCTGATGCTCTTATTTAAATTTTTCTAGATGTTTCCCTCACATTGTCAACTTGGCCTGCAAGTGAGCTTTGGGTGCCATAACTGACATGAAATATATTGAGGGAGAGGCAGAATATGTACCAGGGTTTGGTTCAAGGGACTGTATTGCAACAGTCCGCTCACTCATCAATGCAGTAATTCATCCCTATTGAATTTACACCTATTACTGATTGGACCATTCAGATTTGTAACAGCAATGTGAAAAAGCAGAGATTTTCACAATATGTGCTGGAATCCTTCAAACAGGACTATCAGCTTATTCAAGATGTCTCAACAAGATGGTCTTCAACCCTCCTGATGATTGAGAGGGTCTTGAAATTGAAAGAGGTAGGTCTGAGAATAATATAACTAAGCTTTCATTAAGATTGCATAGGCAGTTATTGAAATAACATATGACAATGACTTTCCTGACTTAGAGAAGTTCCAAATGAATGAATATGAGTGGGAATTACTGGAGGACTACCAGAAAATTCTTGAGGTATCAGTTTGTGTGTTCAGAAGAATATGTGGCTAATGCAGAATAAAGATCCCTCATGCCTTCCAAGATATACTTGGGACTGTAAAGACTCCTACTCTTCCATACACTATCACATCTTTTTCAGCATTGATTGAGAGATGGACAGAACTGGCAGAAGAGAACTACTCTTGGAAGAATATCATCATCCCAGGCTTGGACAAGTTGGAGAAGTATGAAGGAGAGCTGACAAAAACACCAGCTTATGTCCTTGCAATGGGTAATCTGCACATTTTGTGTTTTATCATTGAATTGACATAAGTCCTAGTCATTGATCCTGCAAACAAACTGGATCATTTTTTAGCATTGTCAGAGAATGAGTACAGGTCAGCCAAGGAATTATTTTTGGAAGCAGTAAGCTGGTCATTTTATCCCATTTTAAACTCCATCTCATTTCATGACAGTTAAAGGAATACAAAAGTTCAGGGACCCCACAGACTGAGCCTCAGCCCAAGCCTGCAGCTAAACAATCCAAGCCAACTGCAGCTCAAATATTGCATAGAAAGAAACAGCACTCCACACCTAAGGAAGTGAGTTTGGAAATGGAAGTGGAGCAATACATAAGTGCTTTTGGTGGTGAGACCAAAGATATCTTGCAATTTTGGCAGGTGCCTAAACTCTACACCTGTGTTATATTATCTGACTTGCATATAGACTCATCAAGGACAATATCCACATATCTTCCAGCTTGGCATGGATATCATACCTATCCAGGCTACAAGTGTGCCATGTGAGAGAGCTTTCTCATCTGGGAAAGAAACCATGGCACCTAGGAGAAGTAGGATTTCCAATTGTCTGATGGAGGCACTTCAAGTCCTTAAGTTCTCAATTCGCAAAGGCCCTGCCCTGAGCTTCACAGAAGGAATGGCTTGGGATGATGAGCTAAGGGAATTTGAGTACATGGGTAGGGTGGCACCATCTGAAGATGCTGAGACATATGGCAGGAATCTACATGTGGAAGAGCTGGATGAAGATGGGCTTGATAGGCTCATTGAGGAAGATATGAAAGCAATGGAGAATGAGTCCAAAGAAGTTAAGGATAATATGGAGGATTGATGATATAACTTGTAATTGTATCCCTGTTGAAGCATAAATTGTAAAATAGTGAAATAGTTTTTCATTCAGGTCACTGATGCCAATACATGTACTATCAACCCTACTACACTTAGTCACAGACTACAGTACAACAGAGTCAATACAAAGGATAATGCAAACAAGCATGTCTGCAGAGGGCTGGTTGATGTGGTGTGGGTGGACTGGGGATCAGATGGAAGGGTGGAAGCAGGCACACTCACCTTGTCACATGGCTGGGTCCATGAGCAGCATGGGGTCAGGATTGGGACTGGTAGTGGAGCTGCACAGTAGCATGGGTGGAGTGTAGTGCAGGTGGAAGATAGCAGCAGGCACATTTGATGAGGACATGGGCATGGTAGTGAAGGCAGTAGCACAGATGGAGGATAGGCAGTGGGCACATTTGGTGGGGGCATGAGTGGGCACAGGTCAACAGTAGATGGTGGCATTGGTTGACAGATGGTGGTCACAGGCAGAAGGCAGGTGCATGGCAATGGTTGACCCTTGAGGGTAGGGATGTGCACAGGTAACCCACAGGTTCCCCAGTGCTTACCCATACCCATACCCGTGAACCCATGTGTTAAAGGCCTACAGGTCAGTGGTTACAGGTACAGGTCATGGGTCACAACACAAATTTACCACTACTACAAGGTTGAAAACCACTGATCACCCGAGAACAACAATGTATCCTGTCAAATGGTTAATGCTCCCAAATAGAGTGATCAAATAGCTTTAAAACGCACCTGGAATCAAGAGAAACGGTTGAGATATGAAGGAGATATGATATTATCTTATTTACCTTGCAGCCTAACAACCATCAGCCAGATTTCGAGAGAACGACAAGATCGCGCATTGAATGGTTGACGCGCCCAAGGGTAAGACTTAAATGGCTTTCTAACGCACCTGGAATGAAGGGAAACGGTTGAGAAATGATTGAGATATGATATCATCTTACTCACCCCTAACCTAACAGCCACCAGGTAGATTCTCAGAGAACGACAAGATCGCGCATCGGACGGTCGATGTGCCCAAGGGTAAGACTTAAATGGCTTTCTAACGCACCTGGAATGAAGGGAAACAGTTGAGATATGATTGAGATATGATATCATCTTACTCACCCATAGCCTAACAACCACCGGGTAGATTCTCAGAGAACGACAAAATCGCGCATCGAACTGTTAATGCACCCAAGGGTAAAACTTAAATGGCTTTCTAACGCACCTGGAATGAAGGGAATCGGCTGAGAAACGATTGAGATATGATATCATGACATGTTTTGAGGGTGGGGAGTGCAATCAACAGTAGACATGGGCACAGTTTTCGTGGTGAAGGCAGAAAAGGCAAAGCCAGCGAGCACAGATGCAGAGAAGGCAGGGGAGAGCGAATGGTGGATGAAGAGAAGGCAGGGTGTTGGGAATGATGAATCACCCAACGGAACGCATAGCAGAATGGGAAGGAAGGAGAAGGGGAGTCTGGGCAGTAGGAGACGGGATGGGAATGGAGATTAGGGAGGAGTTGAGGTCGTGACAAGGAAATGGTGCAGGATGCCGAGCTCAAACTCACAACTGCTCACTGGTACGAGCATCGCCACATAGTTAAGCAAGTAGTATATATTCGTTTGTATTCTACAAATTCTAAAATTCTTTCCTCCTCTTCCTCTTGTGCCCTCCTATATTCTCAACAGGTTATGGGCCCCACTCCCAGATGCTATTGATTATATAAACCTCAGTATTCAATCACGCTCTCAATCTCATCACTAAAGATTTCCTAAATAGGTCGTTATTATGTCAAAAGAATTGGTACTGATCACTGGTTCTAGCTCTTACCAGATTGAGCAACTCAATTCCACTGAATTAGCTAGCAGTGGAAGAGAAGAATGCTCGGCATCTTCCAGGGACCTTAAAATAGACGACATCATTACAGGAAGGGCCACCAACTGTAAAGATTACAGGGAAACCTACAGACGACAAGCAAAAGGCTATTAATACTTGGCGTGAAGAAGGACTCTACTGCTAGGACACTGGATCGAGCTAGCTGGTAGGAGATTCCGAGATGATTCACTTACTCAGGAGTGAATACAGGTGAAGGAGATGTGGGATCAGCTAAAAATAGTAAAAGAAGTGTAGGGGAAAGATTGGCATTTTGACCGCCCTGGTGTGCCTATTTCAGGCAAAGGCCGATGATGAATTTTGATATGCAGGCACATGTGATGAAGCTTAGGAGGATGCAAGAGGAGTTACACCTGATGGGAAGTATTGTTCGTGACTGACGATTTCATGCAATGATACTCATCACCTCATTACCTGAGACATGGGATCCATTCACCTCAGGCATACCTTGGCTCAAGCGCAACCTGGCATCATTACAGTCAGCGGAATTGATCACCATCCTTCTTCGACGAGGATCGAAGAAGGAAAGGCCGGACCGGTGATGGCTCGGTGGCGACAGCATTACAGGCGAATGAGATGCGAAAATGCAACAATTGCAAAAAGAAGGGTCACCTGGCAAAAGATTGCTGGGGCAAAGGCAGTGGGAAAGAGGGACAGGGGCCAAAGAGAAGGGGAATGCGTGATTGGGCACACCAGGCACAGGATGATGCAACAGGCACCAATCTCGATCAGTTCTCCTATATGGCTAATGCGTTGGACTTTTCCAAACTAGACTGGCTACTGGACTGTGGGACAACGTCCCACATATGCACGACCCGCAATGCTTTCTCTGACTACACACCACTTTCAGACTGCAACCCTAAAAGGGGTAGGTCCCACACCCTGCTAAAGTTTTAGGATGGGGAACAGGTCACAGTGAACTTCTCAGTAGATGGGAAAGTCATATCTCATAAATTGGAGCATGTGCTACATGTGCCGGACGTGCCGAACTGCCTCCTATCCCTCAGCCTGCTTCACCAAAGATGGACAACGTGTCAATTTTGATGAGACCAGGTGCTATTTGCAGTCTAGTCAGGGGAAATTAATAGGAGCCGGAAAAGAGCACAACAAACTGTACCTCTTGGATGCGAGCACACTTCTCAATACCCATGACAAAGCTTATGTCAGTAGGGTACCAGGACTATCATGGGAAGAGTGGCACCGTCATTATGGCCACCTATCCACCACAGCCTTGCAGTGCGCCAAACGAGAGGAAATGGTTACAGGCCTAAATATAGACGAGTCGACGATCCCATCACAATCATGCAATCACTGCCTAAAAGGGAAGATGGCTCGCCACTGCTCCTTTCCCCAAGAGGCATCAAACTGTTCAGCTACTCCTGGAGAGCACACTATGATGGATGTATGGGGACCCACTCCAGTTCAATCCATCAACAAAAACCTAATACTTCATCACATTCACAGACAATGCCATGCATATGTGTCACGTTCTATTTTTAAAATCGAAAGATGAAGCATTTGATCAGATTACCACATACCTTACCCATATCGAGACACAATACAGAAAGAAGCCAAAGAAGCTCCACTTAGATAATGGGAAAGAGTTAATTAATGAGAAGCTGAAGAAATGGGCAGATGGATGCAGATTGGTTTTGGAGCCAACTGCACCATACTCACCCTCCCAAAATGGAGTTGCCAAGCGATTCAATGCACATACTAGTGGAGATGGTGTGGACGATGCTATTGGCCAGAGATTTGCCTAATTTTCTTTGGGATATAGCCATTTCTCACGCGACCTATTTAAGGAATAGATCTCCAACACACGCACTCCAGGGCAAAATGCCTTATGAGGCATGGTTCAGGAAGAAGCTGGATGTCTCACATTTTAGGGAATTTGGGTGTGATGTGTGGGTGTTGGATGAGTGGTGGCAGACGAAATTGGACACCAAGGCAGGAAAAATGAACTTCATGGGTTTCATTGATGAGTCACACTCTGTCCTGCTATTATGATGCTGCTGCGCGCTCCATCAGGGTCTCCTGAAATTTCTCCTTTACTGAACACAGCCTCCCAGTTGCCAACATTCCCAGCGCTGTTGCGAGCGTGGCTGGATTGCGTGCCTGAGGGGGAGCTATCAGTAACAACAAGGGAAATCATTATGGATCAACCCATTATAGATCAGGGACCATCGCCCAATCCAGCTGATCATCAGGAATCATCAGCCAAAACAGGCCAATCACAATCGGACAGAAATAGAATCTGATTATGACACTGCTACAGAAGCAACAACCAAGCCCAAAATAATGATCGCACATCCCAGCTAGACCAGCTGCCCAAACCAGCTCAACCACCAATCGCCCACAGCATGCTCGCCAAGAAGAACTTGGACTATAAGCTCATTGACAACCCGAACTGCTCGGAAACAGGCTGATCGATCACATCAAGTTTCCGATCAAATCACTGATGTCATCAATGAAGTAATCGAGCACGCATATTTCGCCAAATCAGACGACCTGCCAAAGAACAGTCGAGGAGTTCGCTGGGAGGTGAGGAAAGGGAGGAATGGTTGAAGGCTATGAAAGAGGAGTTGGGGATGATGGAGAAGATGGGGACTTGGAAACTGGAGGAATTACCAGAGGGAAGAAAGGCTGTAGGAAGTAAATGGGTGTACACTGAAAAAGACAGACAAACATGGAAACATCATATGCTACAAGGCGCGACTCGTTGCCCAAGGTTTTACACAGAAGCCTGGACCGGACTATGATGACAATAACACATTCGCACCAGTTATGTGCTATGAGAGCCTCAGGGCCCTACTAGCACTAATGGCTAAAAACAGTTGGCACCTGCAGCAATTCGACATCAAAAATGCATACCTGAATGGAACCCTGGACGAGGAAATATATATGCAGCAACCCCCGGGATTTGATGATGGGAGTGGCCGAGTCTGCCGAACTCTACAAATCTATCTACGGGCTCAAACAAGCTGGTAACATATGGAACGTGACATTTACAGAAGTGCTAACCAACGTTTTATACCAACAACAATGAGCCGACTATTGTGTCTACATCAAGCGTGACAGAAACGGATTCACGATCCTGCTGCTATGGGTAGATGACATCGTCGGCATCTCAAATTCTATAAAGGGCGCTGACCAAATTGAAATTGATCTCAAAGGGAAATTTGAAATCAAATCTCTTGGCATGCCAAAATACCTACTCGGAATTCACATCTCGTATGACCGAGACGCCCGCCACTTGACACTCTCCCAAGGCCATTACATTGAGAAGACCCTCATCAAGTTAGGTCTTCAGGATTGCAATCCCGTGTCGATGCCACTCGACCCTAACGTCAGCCTTGATTACGAAAACAGAGAGGATCAGGAACCCCAGCCGAACACCACTACCTACGCATACACCACCCTTATTGGCACGCTTCTATATTTGTCAATTACGACATGCGGCGACATCACCTTTGCAGCCCAGTGGCTTGGCCAATTTACTCACAACCCTAAGCCACACTGTCAAGCGTGTATTCCATTACTTAAAGGGGACAAGTAACATGCTACTATGCTATAATGGTAGTAAAGGTAGTACAAGTGACCCTGCTATTTACTGTGACGCAGATTGGGCATCTCAGGCCAGCCGCAAATCCATCAGCGGCTATGTGATCACCATTGCAGGGGGAGCAATCGCATGGAGTTCCAAACGACAAGGCTCAGTTGCCCTATCGACTGCCGAGGCTGAATATGTCACCATTATGCATGTTGCCAAACAAGTATTATGGCTTCAGGCACTGCTTACCAAATTAGGCATCTCAGTACTGACGCCTACTATTTTTAGTGACAACCAAGCAGCCATCGTGATCACACATCACCCAGAATTCCACGTGCACACTAAACACATCGACACACCCCTACAGTTCGCACGTGACCATGTACAGAAGGGACGTCTACGTGTCCGCTATGTCAATATGACCGAGAACCTAGCCAACATCTTCACCAAAGGACTACCATGACATCAACATGGAAAACTGAGTAGAGGGATGGGTTTAGAAGCCGATTCGAGGGGGAGTGTTGGGAACAATGAATTGCCCGACAGAATGCATAGCAGAACGGGAAGGAAGGAGAAGGGGAGTCTGGGCAGTAGGAGACAGGATGGGAATGGAGATTAGGGAGGAGTTGAGGTCGTGACAAGGAAATGGCGCAGGATGCCGAGCTCAAACTCACAACGCTCACTGGTACGAGCATCGCCATGTAGTTAAGCAAGTAGTATATATTCATTTGTATTCTACGAATTCTAAAATTCTTTCCTCCTCTTCCTCTTGTGCCCTCCTATATTCTCAACACAGGGCAAGCAAGTGGTGAAGGCAGAGAGGGTTGGATGGGAGGGTGTGACATAGCTGCCATACTGGGTTGGCTTAGCTGCCTGGAGCTGGCTCTGAGCCTCTTGCAAGCCAATCAGATTGGCTTTGGCTCCTAGTTTGCTGCGCCAAATTGGACAAAAAGTGCATGATCATGTGTGATCCACTCACACTCATGCATGATCATGCATGAGTGGACTTCAATAAACAGTTTGCAATCATGCGTGATCATGCATGAGTGGACTTCAATAAACAGTTTGCAATCATGCGTGATCATGCATGATACTCCACATGCATGATATTTGCCTGTGTCCTGATCATGCATGAATCAATTGTTCACAAACTCACTGCAACACCTGTCACTTATATTATCACTGCAAATGCCTGTCACTTATATGATAAATAAAAAGTACATGTCATCTTGGAATAGCTTGATGTAAATAAACAAAGGCACATGTAGTGCTGTAGGAGAGTAGATACAGGTTATTGTCACTGGAACAAAGCAGAGTGGCTAGTTGTGAGTAGTTAGTTGCCCAGCCCCTACTTCGGATCACTTTTGACCAGCCGGCAAGCCTCAATGCTGCACACTGGTGCTCCAGAACTACCTCGTTGAGCCACAGGGAACGTGCCATCTTCATTTTGCTGGCGTGTTTTGAACTCTTCACTGGCTCTATCTCCATGGAAGACAATGACCATTTGCCCCTTTGAAGTTGGGATAGCAGGGAAGAGGAACTGGGCAGGTATTGTATATGTCCTCTGCTGATGGTGAACACAGACAGCTGCAGGACTCTCACCTGACAGAATCAGTACTTGTTTGCCCTCTAATTTTCCTTTCCCGAACCCTACACCTTCCATGAAATCAGGTTTGCTATTCCTAACGATGGCCCAAATGCGCTTATTGATCAGCCCATACTTGAACATCCATGTTACGGGGAGAGCTAATATCAGAGTTAATTGGTTGCACTGTACGAATGGTAATGTGTCAACATACTCAAATCACCATAAGTAATCATCTCTTCGAGAACTTCTGTCCCTGAAGGTGAAAGGCTGGACAGATCTGTCGCATTGTCAACTGAGATAGAACACGTCGCATTGTCAACTGAGCCAGGATGCGTCACATTGTCAGGTTGACCATTTGCAGGCGCTGGCTCTGGTTGCTGAGTGAATGGATCGATTTCTGACAGACTAGGCAGAGGCGTCCTTGATGGTTCCTGCCTAGGTTCCAAAGAGAATACGGGCTGATGATCCTGGAGATCCGGCCTGAGAGGTCCAACATGAAACATTTGTAAATCAGCATCATCGGGGTCTCTGTAACATATCGAGCACAATCCCCTACACGTATTGTAGGATCAACTTACATCGATAGCAGATGATTGACGTGTATGTCGATCATCCTTGTTCCAGCCTCCAATTCCACACATAGTATTTGGTTGCCCAGGTGCTCTCGCACCCTTCCACATAGAAGTTTCTCTTGGTGTGGACCGACGACAATTACTTGAGTATTTTTCAGCTGACTATACACGTCATATTCTCCATGCATTGAATTCTGTCCATTGCGATCTATATCTTCTGGCAAATTTGACGATGACCCCGAGCGGCTAACAACTACTTCCAAAAACCAAGGCAGCATGTAGACCTATATTTACCAAATCAATGGATATCAATAATTGGATTTAATGACATATGATCTTTTGTAATCCATTGATTACTACTCCTATAGTAGACGCACCCACCAGGTATACTCTTCCCTCTGCCCTGTAATACACGGACGTAGGGCTTATGACCACTATGATATTGTCCACATGCAGCTGGCGAGGCCTGCTCCATTCATGACACTGGAATGGAATTAGTTGCCAAGATCTCACATGAAACTGTTTCAGGGGTAAGTTTAAGTCATTTCTAATGCTTTGACCATACCTCTTGTTTTGTGCGATCCAAAACCTCCATTCAATCACCTTCTATCTTCAATACCCACCCTTCCTTGTTCATCAACTCTGGCGAAGACGATGTGAGGACCTTGACAGTGTCTCCTACTTTGTACCACCTTCTGACCAGTTGCGGCTCAACAACCATTTCCTCTCCTGTCTTGTCCTCTTGCATGACCACATCGTCAAATCTGACATTGACAATCATGCCCCGCACAATACCCGATTGGAACACAACCTCCACCTTGTCATCTAATGCCAAAGGTGCACCTAGATAATATTCATATGACCACCACAGGAAGTCATGCGAAGGGGCTGGAAAAGCAAGCTGCACCATGCCCACCTCCATCCCTTCTGTAAAGGCATTTAGTTCTTGGAGGGATGGCCTGGGGTTTTCCAATTCCAATGCTTTATATGGAACTGTCGCCATAGTGAAAGGTAAGCAGAAGTGATCTTTGCGGCGCTTATCCTCAAAACGGCATACCCCCAGTGATATCAGTTGGAGTGGCCAGGCTCGCTCCGGCACCCAGAACAAGTCAGTGTTCACGGCAAGCACATTCTCTGGACGGGGTTCTTGATGGCCGATCCACTCAGGATGAATGAGATGAGGCTGGCGTACGGTCTTGATATCCAGTCTTTCATCAGATTCCGGCTGCGGCGTTGCAATGAGAAACGGTACTCTGGGAATTACGCATACTTCCACCATAGGCCAACCATCCGCATCTCTCACAAAAGCCAGATCACCTGCATATTTGCATACGTTTGCTGGTATGTTGAGCTTTTTGAGTGCTCCTGCACTCTGCATTCTAACCCAACAGGGCAACTTGACACGAGGAGGTGGGGCAAGTCTCCAATTCGTCCATTGTAGGTGCTTGCTCTCTGGAATGCAAGAAATATCCAATGGATGCCATACTGTGGATAGGTTTTTGCACAATTCCTCAACGCCCTTCTTTTGAGTCACTTCCACGAGTACATACATTCGTGAGCCTTGAGAGGGGGAAAGCACCGACTTGGCATATTGTGGTCTGACACGAAGACATTCCTGCATCAGCCAGCAACTTTCAGCTTCGGCGCCCTCCTTTCAATACCGATTAAGAGGAAATTGCAGATTATGGACTGATGATTTTACTCACATGCACATGAACCCTCCACAGGTGAATTTCATCGTCTTCATGCATGCTCATTACTGTGTGTGCAGCACGCACGATTTGCTTGTCAAGAATGACGTCATTCTCATCTTCATCTTCCTCATCCTCATCACAGTCATCAGATCCGTCATCCTGACCTTCTCTATCGTCCTGACGCATAATTCTGCAGGCCTCGTAGTGAGCGATCACTTGCACTAAACGCGAGTGAGAGTTGTGAGCTTGGTTTTTGACGTTGCACTGGCACTCTTCGCTATCAGAAGAGCCATCCGGGGGTGCCATAGAATCGTCGATAAAGTTATGAAGGGCTATGTAACAATCACTATATAGTTTGACTTGCAGGAATGAATAACTTACATGTATTCTCATCCTCCTCGGAAGGCTCACTGTCCCTCCCATCGTTCTCCAAGGCCTCCACGTCCAGAAACTGGTTTGCTGGCTAGGAAAATTCAGCTTGTAAGCTTTTCAGACTGTATATGACAGTGAGCCAACAAAACCTCCAATCTTCATCACTTGTGACCCATTGACAGTTGATCATCTTGAGTGCGCTTGCTCGTCTATTAGGCGGTTTCAGCAGCGGTTGACAGCATGCGATTTGACTCACCATTCTTGAAGGAGAGCGCTGTTATGAGCACACCTCTTATTTTCAACTTTACAGTAACGACATCAATGACACATACGAAGATATGGTTACAAGGAGTTGGAGGATATTTTTCATTTCTTTTTATCTATTTTACTTCACTCAAACGTCTGTGAACAAGACTACACAATGGGACTCTAGGAGGATGGCCTACGTGAACTGCGGTCCCTATTAGGAAGGAGGTTAGGTCAGCATTGGCTATGGATAAGACCGAGTGCTGACAGGGATGCGGCCCAATGATGGGCCTACACCATGAAAGGAATCATGAGTGGCACGGTGCCTGAGGGGCAACATGGGAACGCCGAGGAGTACCGAGTCAACGGTATGGCGTGCATGGGAATCGGCCGACAAGCTTGAACAATAGCAAGGCCGCATGTGGATAACCCAGGAGTTGGGTGTGGGAGGAACTCTCCATGAACAGTTAGATGGGCGCAGAGTTAGCTGCTGCACATTGATCCCCAGTGAGGGACTTTAGCTGCGCGCTACCTGTGCACAGACCAGGGGAGCGGTATATAAGGGCCGTAGTTTACAGTAGGAGACTCTTAAGTCTCTAGATAGTCTATTGTCACTAGACATAGCTACAGAGCAATCTCATCTTCTTTGACTTAACAAGTCACACTCTGAGTTGTATAGGTTGTGTCTAGGGCAGTCCTGACATAATCTAGAGACTTTCCTCTCTACCCCATTGACCCTGTCTAGCACCGAGCACGTTGCTCATAGTTGTGAAGGACAATCAATGGCCTAGTTTCTTCTTTGACAGTAGTAACCCGATTATCCCGGGACTGTTGGTGACGTCGACCACGACATACTTGGACGGTTGTAATCCGATTATCCTGGAACCATTGGCGACTTCGAATTCAACAGACCACTGTCAACGGGCACTGTTTAAGTGTCCTCAATACGCCCCATTGGGCCTGACGACAAACCCTACTTGGGTAGTCTACACAAAGTAGCAGGAGAGAGTACTAGTGCACTGGGAGAGCGTAGGCAGGAGACCACAGACGTGCCCCGGGTATAGTACACTGCTATTTTGGAAGAGCTCAGGAACGAGCAAAGAAATTTGATTTACGTTGTGTATCAAGGCTGATACAAAGTTCCTCACATACTCCCTGTACAAGCAACCCTACTTGACTTTGGGTTGATAACTTGGCACAAAGATAGTGAGGCAAATTGCTGGGCACACGTATTTTAATAGCTTGCAGACCCACGACACTGCAGACACTATCTCTCTTGTTTCCCAAGAGACATCATCGACAGGCACGGATTAAATCGACAGCCGATTGAATGGAACTATTGTCAGTGGAGGGCCTGAAATAGTTTGAAGATTCTTTTACAGGAAAAGTCCTACACCATCCCTCATCATAATGAACTGCACGTTCAAATATATATTACCACACGCCCAGGCGACACTTTCCGAGATCGGATGCATCTTCGAAGCGGACTGGGTAACCAATCACGACACGGTCTCATCTAGACCCAAAGAAATAACTGGCAATGTCATTTACCGCCGATACGACAACCATATACGATTATGGTGGATGTTCTTGAAAGAACAAAAACGGGAAAGATGTGCACGTGCACAACAACTTATCTGGCAACAAGAAGCCAAGGAGACGAGGATCCAGGAAGAGGCATGGAACGCCTTACTGGAACAACGGGCAGCAAACCGAGCTGCATTATGGGCAAAACGAGCCCTCGAAAGAGCACATAGGGAATATCTAACCCTGACAAATCTATTGAATGAATCATTCAAAGGGGACGCATCCAGCCCCATATGGAAAGCCATGATGACATCAGGATACAATCAATGGCTTATGCTTATCATCGATGGAGAAAAAGCTATCCAAACTTCAGGAATAATACCCCACACCATACAATATGAATGTCATGCAAAGGAACTATATGAGCATGAAGGCATGACAATGGAACATGCCGACTGGAATGCATTAATGCATGCGTTAAACGGAAACATCTTGCCAGGCTTCTGGTGGACGATTCGAATGGGCCCCATTCCCGAACAACTCGCACCGACAGTTCCAGGATTTTGTTACCTCTGTCTTATCAAGCCAGAGTACTGGAACAAGTACGAGTGGCCCGCGTACCCAACCATCGAAGCAATATGGCAAATGGAGAAACAATTCCGTGAAGTAGGAATTAGAACAAGGTGGACCGCCACAGATCGACCCGATGTCGTACATGTAGGCCTGGAAATGGCTGATACCAATGGATGGAACATGGTGGAAAGATTACTCACCAGCGGTCATCGTACGCTCCGAGTAGGAGCAGAACAAACAGAAACTCCTGAAGTAGGCGAGATAATAAGCCTAGGGGAGGAAAGCGATATGGGACCACCAGAGCAACCAGCGCGATCAAATGCAGCAGCAGCTCTGGTAGAAATAGATCTGTGTCTACGGAATGGTCGTCCAGGTCTTACAGAACAACTACAGAACAAGTTACACCCGAAACATCTGGGGTACTGTTACCTTTGGCTAGTAAAGAGGAAATATTGGAACGAGTACAAATGGCTGGCGTACCCAACCATTAGGGAAATTTACGGATGGGATCTGGAACTCATGGATGAGGACCGACCCATATATTGGAGACAAACCAAGGGATGCAATCGCATGTGGCATTGCATCAGAGTATCAGGAGAACCTGGCGGATGGCCATGGATGAAAGCCATGATGTGGCAAGGATACGGATCACACCGAGTGGGTGTTGGAACCTTTCAACTAACAGTCGACATGATTACTCAAACCTACCATGCAATACTCGGATGGAGAAACCACTGGGCAGACTCCGAAACGTTGGAATCTCTTCCAGATACCCAACCTGCTGCAGCAGTAGCAGCACGAGAGAATGAGATTCACCGACAGGAAGAGGATAGGCAACGAGCCATCACCAATGCTGGACAGGCCCTTGTAGCCATAATAAACGAATACCAACGGAGTTCCCGACCAGAACCTGGACCTCTCACAAAGGCAGAAATGCCCGATTACTATCAAGGGGATCCACAAACAGTTGACGGATGGTTACAACAAATGGAAACATACTTCATGTTAGCAAGGGAAGTAGACCTGAAGCGACAAATTTCCATATGCCTCTACCGAATGAAAGGTGGAAAAGGAGATAGAGTGGCAGATTGGAGTGGCATTAAACTCAAAGCGTTTCAAGAGGCGCTACAAGAGTATCAGGACAAAATAGACAACAGTGGATGGAGTTCCCAACTTAACTGGCAACAGTTGAATGAGGGGGAGTCAACCGACGACAATCGAGCATGGGTTCGACAGCCATTAAACAATCAGTTCCCGTTTATGGACTGGGCCGATTTTAAAAACCAAATGCACGACTTCTTCATGTCGACGGAAACAAAGGAGAAAGCAATTGAGGCACTACTAAAATTGCGACAAGGAACAATGATAGTCGAAGACTACATCATAAAGTTCAACTCTCTTACCTCGTTAACAGATTGGAACGATTCAGCCCTGATCTCACAGTTCCAAAACAACCTTAATCCAGCCCTGGGAAGGGACTTAATCCGATATGGAGGACTTCCTGACAATGCCACGCTTCAACAAATACAGGTGCGAGTAACCACCCTTGCACGGGCATATAGGAAAGCCAATGAAATGTATGGCTTCTCCAAAACACGTCAAGAGTACCGGGAGCAAACTCCAAGTACAAACCCGCATCCTCAGTATCAATATAAAGCACTGGCCCCATTTACAACCAGTAGTCGAGATCCCAATGCAATGGATGTTGACAGGAAACCACATACGAAATTGTGGTGTTATAACTGTCAAAAGGAAGGACATACCAAGTGGAGATGCCCACAACTCAGAGAAAGAGTAATACCCGAATGTGCCAACTGTGGCAAAAAAGGACACTCAACGGAAAGGTGTTGGGAAAGAAAAAGAATCACGGCCGGAGATAAAAGCAAACAAATTATACAAGCAACCAGCCCGATTAAACACAGCGGCAGCTCAGGGGAAACGACCCCAGAAGGATGTGCCAGAATCAAGGAGGTCTCGGATTTTGGAGGAAGCCAGTAGACAAACGCTCTGTCTCACTGGCCTCTAGTTCAGTTTCGAAAAACGATGTATTAGTACCAAAAGATTCCACAATTAATGTACATGATTTACTCTACGAATGCAGTGGGAACATACATTGTATAAGAAACTTGGAAATGAGTGCAAAACCAGAAAAAAGATTAAAAACATGGACACCTCCGTGGGCATTAAGGAGGATTTGGCAACAAGATGAGCAGACAGCAATCAAATGCCTACGACAGTGGGTAGACGACAAATGAGTAGATGAAGTGAATGGGAAGCTTGTCCAACAATTAAATGCACTATCAGAAACCGACGCCCTGTGGAACTTAGTACACTTACGGGAAAAAGTAGTACAAGGGATCAGAAAGCAAGAGTTGGACTTAAAAGGAACACTCACCACCATGGATATGTTATGAGCACACCTCTTATTTTCAAAACCATTACAGTAACAACTTAACGATAACTACGAAGCAACGCACTTAGAAGAAACACTGTCAATGGAAGACAGGAGGATACGGACTACATTTTTCATTTCTTTTTATCTATTTTACCTTGCTCAAACGTCTGTGAACAAGACTACGCAACGGGACTCTAGGAGGATGGCCTACGTGAACTGCGGTCCCTATTAGGAAGGAGGTTAGGTCAGCATCGGCTATGAAGATAGACCGAGTGCCGACAGGAGATGCGGCCCGATGATGGGCCTACGCCATGAAAGGAATCATGAGCGGCACAGCGCCTGAGGGGCGACATGGGAACGCCGAGGAGTACCGAGTCAATGGTACGGCGTGCATGGGAATCGGCCGAAGTCCTGAACAATAGGAAGGCCGCATGCGGACAACCCAGGAGTTGGGTGTGGGAGGAACTCTCCACAAATGGTTAGATGGGCGCAGATCGGCTGCTGCGCATTGATCCCGGCTTGAGGGACTTTAGCTGTGCGCTGTCTGCGCATGGACCAGGAGAAGCAGTATATAAGGGCCGTAGTTTAGCGTAGGAGACTCTTAAGTCTCTAGATAGTCTATTGTCACTAGACATAGCTACTGAGCAACAAGAATCGTCTTTGACTTAACAAGTCCCACTTGAGTCGCTTAGGTTGTGTCTAGGACAGTCCTGACATAATCTAGAGACTTTACTCTCTACCCCTCTGTGCCGTCCAGCACCGAGCATGCCGCTCGTAGTTGCTCCTGACGATCAGAGGCCTAGTTTCACTTTGACGGTTGTAATCCGATTATCCTGGAACCATTGGCGACGTCGACCACGACATACTTTGGCGGTTGTAACCTGATTATCCCAGGACCATCGGCGACTTTGATTTCGACAAAACCACTGTCAACGGGCACTGTTTAAGTGTCCTCAATACGCCCACAGGGGCCTGGCTACAAACCCAAACTTGGGTAGTCTACAAACAGTAACAGACGAGAGTACTAGCATTGCTGGGAGAGCGTAGGCAGGAGACCACAGACGTGCCCCGGGTGTAGTACACTGTTATTGCGGAAGAGCTCAGGAACGAGTGAAGAAACTTGATTTACGTTGTGTATCAAGGCTGATACAAAGTTCCTCACACACTCCCTGTACAAGCAACCCTACCTGACTTCGGGTTGATAACTTGGCACAAAGATAGTGAGGTGAACTGCCGGGCACACGTATTTTGATAGCTTGCGGACCCACGACGCTGCAGACAATATCTTTCCTGTTTCCCAGGAAACGTCATCGACAGGCGCAGAATTTTCGACGGCCGCACGAACGGATCAAGTGTCAGTGGAGGGCCTGAACTTGATTGAAGATTCTTTTACAGGAATGACCTACCATCCCTCATCATACAAAATGAATTGTTATTTCCAATACATACTCCCACACGCCCAGGCGACACTCTCGGAGATCGGTCAAATCTTCGAGGCGGACTGGGTCGACTCTATTAAACCTGTCCTTGTAAGGACACCTACTTTCGTCGGTGACACCATTGTACGCTGATACGACAATCATGTTCGCCTCTATTGGCGATACCGAAAGGAAGAGCGTCGACGCAGACGTGCAGAAACTCAACAAATGATGAGGGAACGAGAAGCTCAACAGAGCAAAGAACAAAAGGAAGCCTGGGAGGCTCTCCTTATGGAACGTGCAGCAAACAAGGCTGTATTACGAGCAGAGCGCGCAATGCGCAAGGCTGAACGAGAGTACCAGACTCTCCTACAATTATTGGAGAATCAATACAAAGGCGACACCTCCAACCCGATCTGGCTGGCTCTTGTCTCATCGAAATACAATCAATGGTTGATGTTGATCAACAATGGGGATAAGGCCGTAAGGCAATATAAGGTCATGATTGAGCGACTTCAATGCGCTCATCATGTAGAAGAATTATACGCTCACGAAGGCATGACCATGTCACACGAAGACTGGAATGCTTGGATACATGCCATGAATGGCAATATACGAGCCACCACGTCTATTAAACGAGTAAACCAAACAGCCGGACGAACATACCTGGCAGTCGTCGAACCAAAACCAGTAGTGCAACCAGCGCAATCATACGCAGCGGCAGCACTAGCGGGTGGAGAAAGCAAAGCAAAAATCATCAACGCCGGCGGAGACGTGGCACATTGGAATGGAGGAGTTCCTACAACAGCAGACTGGTTATCCACCGAAGAGTACCCTCAAGGAGTGAATGATGCCCATAAGAAACGACAAATTAACCAGCGGAGAAGGAACATTGAAAAGGAATCCTGGCTCCCCTATCCATACCCAAAGATGTCATGGACCGGTAGCAGACTAAACCCAGAAATACCAGGATACTGTTACCTGGTATTAATAAAGAAAGATTACTGGGATGAATTCGCATGGCCGGCCTATCCGCAGATACAAGAAATCTGCGATTGGGACAAGAACCTCAGAGAGGAAAATGTCACCACTATTATTCACCAGACCGACTCCAAGTCAACCACATTACACATCAAAAAATATAACAGTAACAGGAGAGGATGGGTCCACGTTGAATGCCTAAATCAGAGAGGCATGGGACATTATAAACTCGGGGCAGGACCTTTTAGACTGACAGTAGAAATGGTCGCTCAAGCTTACCATGCACTACTCGGATGGAGAAACCACTGGGCAGACTCCGAAACATTAGAATCCCTTCCAGACACTCAACCAGCTGCAGCAGTAGCAGCGCGGGAAAATGAGATTCACCGTCAGGAAGAGGATAGACAGCAAGCCATCACTAGCGCTGGACAGGCTCTCGTAGCCATAATAAATGAGTATCAACGGAGTAGTCGTCCTGAACCAGGACCGCTTACAAAGGCAGAAATGCCAGACTACTACCAAGGAGATCCTCGAACAGTCGACGGATGGCTACGACAAATGGAAACGTATTTCATGTTGGCACAGGAAGTAGACCCGAAATGACAAATTTCCATATGCCTGTACCGAATGAAGGGCAGAAAGGGAGATCGAGCTGCAGATTGGAGTGGCGTTAAACTTAAAGCCTTCCAAGAAGCACTGCAAGAGTACCAGGACAAGATGGACAATAGCAGATGGAGTTCACAACTCAATTGGCAACAGTTGAATGAGGGAGAGTCCACAGACGATAACAGAGCATGGGTGCGATGGCCATTGAACAATCAATTCCCATTTACGGATTGGGCCGACTTTAAAAATCAAATGCACGATTTCTTCATGTCAACAGAGACGAAGGAAAAAGCTATAGAGGCACTGCTCAAATTGCGACAAGGAACAACGATAGTCGAGGACTATATCATAAAGTTTAACTCTCTCACCTCACTCACAGATTGGAACGATTCAGCCTTGATTTCGCAGTTCCAAAGTAACCTCAATCCAGCCCTGGGATGGGATTTAATTCGATACGGAGGACTTCCTGACAATGCCATGCTTCAACAGATACAAGCGCGAGTCACCGCCCTTGCACAGGCATATAGAAAAGCCAATGAAACCTATGGCTTCTCAAAGACATGTCAGGAGTACCGCGAACAGACTCCGAGCACGAATCCTCACCCCCAGTACCAGTATAAAGCACCAGCTCCATTCACGACCAGTAGTTGGGACCCCAATGCAATGGATGTGGACAGGAAACCACGAACGAAGTTGTGGTGCTATAACTGTCAGAAGGAAGGACATACTAAGAGGAGATGTCCACAACTCAGAGAAAGAATAATACCCGAATGTGCCAACTGTGGCAAAAAAGGGCACCCAACGGAAAGGTGTTGGGAAAGAAAAAGAATCACAGCCGGAGAGAAAGGCAAACAAATCATATGAGCAACCAGCATGATGAAACGCAGCAGCAGTTCAGGGGAAACGACCCCAGAAGGATGTGCCAAAATAGAGGAGGTCTCGGATTTTGGCGAAAGCCAGTAGACAAGCACTCTGTCTCACTGGCCTCTAGTTCCAGTTCTCTTAGTGGTGTACCAGTACCAGTAGATTCCCAAATAAACATGCATGCCTTACTATATGAATGCAAAGGGAACGTACATCACATAAGAAACTTAGAAATGAGCGCAAAACCCGAAAAAAGATTAAAAACATGGACGCCACCATGGGTACTAAGACATATCTGGCAACAGGATGAACAAACGGCAATCAAGTGTCTACGCCAATGGGTAGATGACAAGCGAATAAACGAAGTAAACGGAAAATTAGTCCAGCAGCTAAATGCCTTATCGGAAACTGATGCCCTATGGAACCTTGTACACTTGAGGGAAAAAGTAGTACAAGGAATTGGGAAGCAGGAGTTAGACCTTAAAGGCACACTCACTACCATGGACACTTATCAGTCCGCCAACATCACCATGCTACTGGATTCCGGATGCACTGCTTCATGCATAAGCGAGGAATTCGTGGAGAAGCACAAAATGAACAAAAAGAAACTCTTGCGACCCATCCCGGTATATAACACAGATGGAACAAGGAACGGGTCAGGAAGCATCGAGTATTTTGTCCAATTTAAATTGCGCATAGGATCTCATGAGGAAGTCATGGATTGCGCTGTAGCCACACTCAGTAAGACAGACTTGTTTCTAGGACACGACTGGTTGGAGCACCATAATCCAACTATTAACTGGAAGAAGAAATCCTTAGAGTTCAACCGTTGCCCGGGAACCTGCTGGAAACCATCGTCGGTCCAGGAACCTGAAGACGAAATCAATGTGTCATATTGCTTAAAGGAAGGAGATCGCCTTCTGGCTGTTCACATCGGGGAACCCGAGTTACGAGTACGAGCCTTTGCCTCAACTGCAACAAAAATAGCAGCGGAACAAGCAGGGAAGGAAAAGAAGCGTACACTTGAAGAAGCAGTTCCTCGTCATTACCTAAAGCACAGAAAGGTTTTCGAGAAAGAAACCTTTGACAAGCTTCCACCGAGGCGACGATGGGATCACGCAATTGAACTCATACCTGGTTCGACTCCAGTAGACTGCAAAATTTACCCCCTGAACCGGGACGAGCAGCAACAACTGGATGAATTCCTGAAGGAGAATTTGGATTCCGGACGAATCCAACCTAGTAAATCGCCAATGGCGTCTCCCTTCTTTTTTGTTAAAAAGAAGGATGGAAAACTTAGGCCTGTACAGGATTACAGGAAATTGAATGAAATGACGGTCAAAAACCGTTATCCTCTACCTCTCATAGGAGAACTCGTGGACCAATTATCACAAGCCAAGGTCTTCTCCAAGATGGACATACGCTGGGGATATAATAATGTCCGAATCAAGGAAGGTGATGAATGGAAAGCCACCTTCTGAACGAACAGAGGACTATTTGAACCACTGGTCATGTTCTTTGGCCTTACAAATTCACCTGCTACCTTCCAGACTATGATGAATGACATATTTTGGGTCGAAATCGCTGAAGGATGGGTTGTCATCTACATGGATGACATACTGGTGTTCTCAAAGAATCAAGAAGAACATACGAGGCATGTGAACCGCATCCTAGAAAAGCTAGGACAACACAAGTTATCTCTGAAACCAGAAAAATGTTTCTTTGATAGAAACGAAATCGACTTTTTAGGAGTTATTATTGGAAAAGACACAGTACGGATGGATCCTGCAAAAGTAAAGGCAGTATCCGAGTGGCCAACGCCCAAGTGTAAAAAAGAAGTCCAACAGTTCCTGGGCTTCGTAAACTTCTATAGAAGATTTGTGAGAGATTTTGCAAAATTGGCAAAGCCGTTGACATGGCTTACTGGCAAGGAGGAATGGCTGTGGACACAGCTACAGGACGAAGCCTTTGATAGGCTTAAAGAAACAATTGCGAAAGAAGTTGTACTTCGGATTCCCAATGAAGAAGGGCAATTCCGAGTAGAGGTGGATGCCTCAGACTTCGCCATAGGAGGGATCTTGTCTCAGCAAAGGGAGGACGGATTATGGAAACTGGTAGCCTTCATTTCAAAGTTGCTTAACGATGCCGAATGCAATTATGAGATATATGATAAAGAAATGCTCGCAGTAATGCATGCCTTTTACGAATGGGCGCACTATCTTAAAGGAGCAAAACAAACTATCGAGGTTCTAACAGATCATCAGAACCTAACATATTTCCGCAAAGCGCAAAACCTTAACAGGCGTCAGGCAAGATGGGTCACCGACTTACAGGATTACAACTTTGTAATCAAACACAGGAGTGGCAAGTCTAACACAAAGGCCGACCTACTATCCCGACGAGCGGGACACAGCAAAGGAGAAAATGACAATGAAGGTGTCATTCTCCTCAAGGAACATCTCTTCATCAATGTTCTCGATGATGATCGGGCAATAGACGCCATCATCAAAGATATTAGAGAAGTCCCTCGCCGACAATGGGAGACGCAAGTGTTAAAAGGACTGGAAATCACTGGAGGAGAATATAAGATAGAAAAGGGACTAGTAACTTGGCAAGGGCGAGTATACATCCCAGCAGTACCAGCTCTACAAGAAGATATCATTGCTATTCACCACTCATGGGGACACTCCGGAGTAGCCAAAACATTGGAATCGCTCACCAGAAATTTCTGGTGGCCCAACATGCACAAAGGCATAGAGCGTTATATTCCTGGCTGTGAAACATGCCAGAAAGCGAAACCAGACCAGACTGCCCAAGCAGCACCTTTACGGCCAAACGAGGTTCCTTCAGAGCTGTGGGAGATCATCTCGGTGGATTTCGTCGGACCATTACCAGAGTCCAAAGGGAACAACATGGTTCTGGTCATCGTAGACCGATTTACAAAGAAATCATATTTTATACCAACAACTTCAGAAATTACCTCTCAGGGAACAGCAGTGCTGTTCCGTGACAATGTATTCAGGGAGCATGGACTCCCCAGGAAAGTAATCAGCGATCGAGGCCCCCAATTTGCCTCCAAATTTATGACGGACCTATACAGAATGTTGGGGATCAAAGCCAACAAGTCTACAGCGTACCACCCACAGACCGATGGACAAACCGAACGAGTCAACCAGGAATTGAAAGAATTCCTAACCATCTTCGTGAACAACCGACAGGACAACTGGTCAGATTGGTTATCGGTAGCACAATTCTGTCATAACGACAGAGTCCATTCCGCGACAGGCTTCACTCCCTTCTACATGAACTATGGGAGACATCCAAACAAGGGACTCGACCCTACCTACGCACCAAAGGCAGTAGCGGTCGAGCAATTAGCAAAAGAACTAGAGGACGTTCATGCCAAAGCAAAGTTGGCATTGGAGAAAGCAGCACGAGTCATGAAGGAGCGCTATGATACTCACTGAAAACAGGCTGTTGAATATAAACCTGGCGACAAGGTTTATCTTAGTACAGAAAACTTACCAGTCATTCGGGCGACTAAAAAACTAGATGGGAAGTTTGTTGGCCCACTAGAAGTACTCGCCAAAGTGGGCGAATCCTTGTACAAATTAAAAATTCCGGCCTCATGGAAGGTCTACAACGTCTTCAACGAAGTCCTCTTGAAGCCGTACAGGGAACTGGTTTTCCCAAAACAACAGGCAAAGGCAGCAGCGCGCAAGGACGCGCAAATGGTGGAAGAATCGCAAGAAGGCGAATATGAAGTAGAAGAAATCTTAGAAAGCCGAGTAAGCGGCAGAGGAGGAGCAAGGCTGGAATACCTCGTGAAGTGGAAAAATTACCTGGTGGAAGAAGCCACCTGGGAACCGGTCAAAAATGTCGTCAATGCACCCACCATTGTAAAGAAATTCCATAAGGCAAATCCTGATGCTCCCAAACTCGTTCAAAACATCCGAGATGGGATCTTGTACATCCAATACACTGAAACGACACCCCAACAAACCACTAGTGCACCAAGGCACAAACAGAGAAAGGGGACACACTGGAAAGATCGGCAACAACTTTTCGGTTGGGAAGATGGTCGTTTCGGACCAAAGTACTTGGCCAATATGGAGCGCAGATGGCGCAATTGGAAGGGTGAAAGGGCAGCAATCATGGAGCTGCCAGATGACACCGATGGGACGTTCTCCAGAGACCTGGAGCACGGCGGGCGGACTAAACCTGTGCTTAATTTCCCCCAGAAGACAGACAAGGAGGAGCTAGCGGAGGAAAAGAAAGCTCAAGAGAAAGATATGGCGGTACTCGCCAAGAAAATATTAAAAAAGGAGACGGTTGCGACTGCTAAGGAAAGCAGCGAGTCGGAAGAAGACCGACAGAGGAGGATCAAAGGCGCAAGACGCCAAGAAAAACCATTGGTCAGTTACACGACCACCATTGAAGATGTCGAAGACGTCAATTCAGAACAAACTTGTCAGGACTGCCCTAGACACAACCTAAGTGACTCAGAGTGGGGCTTGTTAAGCCAAAGAAAAGAGATGTTGCTCAGAAGCTATGTCTAGTGACAATAGACTATCTAGAGACTTAAGAGTCTCCTACGCTAAACTACGGCCCTTATATACCGCTTCTCCTGGTCCGTGTGCAGACAGCGCGCAGCTAAAGTCCCTCAAGCCGGGATCAATGCGCAGCAGCCGATCTGCGCCCATCTAACCATTCGTGGAGAGTTCCTTCCACACCCAACTCCTGGGTTGTCCGCATGCGGCCTTCCTATTGTTCAGGACTTCGGCCGATTCCCATGCACGCTGTACCATTGACTCGGTACTCCTCGGCATTCCCATGTCGCCCCTCAGGCGCCGTGCCACTCATGATTCCTTTCATGGCGTAGGCCCATCATCGGGCCACATCTCCTGTCAGCACTCGGTCTATCCCTATAGCTGATGCTGACCTAACCTCTTTCCTAATAGGGACCGCAGTTCACGTAGGCCATCCTCCTAGAGTCCCATTGCGTAGTTTTGTACGTAGACGTTTGAGCTTGATAAAATAGATAAAAAGAAGAGAAAAATATCCTCCGATTCCTCCTGTCCGTATCTTCATAAGTGTCATTGATGTCGTTACTGTAAGGTTTGAAATAAGAGGTGTGCTCATAACATCACCCCCCCCTCAAGGCCTTGCGTCCCGAGAGGCTGACGTGGCGGAGTCCACATATCTTGGGTCCTCCTTCATCCTTGAATAAAACGCGGCCAAGCGCACTTGCTGGTCATCGGGTGACAGCCCGGTTTGTTCTGAGTCGATGTCCTTGACATCTTCAATAGTGGTCCTATACTTGACCAGTGGTTTGTCTTGGCGTCTTGCGCCGTTAATCCTCCTCTGTCGGTCGTCTTCTGACTTGCTGCTCTCCTGTGCAGCCGTTACTATCTTCTTTTTTAAGATTTTCTTGGTGAGTTCCGCCATATCTTTCTCTTGAGCTTTCTTTTCCTCCACTAGCTCCTCCTCATCTGTCTTCTGGGGGAAATTAAGCACGGGTTTAGACCGCCCGCTGCGCTCCAGATCTCTGGAGAATGTCCCATCGGTGTCGTCTGGCAGCTCCATGATTGCTGCTCTGTCGCCTTTCCAACTGCGCCATCTTCGCTCCATATTTGCTAGGTACTTTGGTCCAAAACGACCATCTTCCCATCCAAACAGTCTCTGCTGATCTTTCCAGTGAGTCCCTCGAGCCTTTTTGTGCCTTGCTGCATTAGTAGACTGTGCGGGTGTATTTGGACTCCTTTTTGGCTTTGTTTCTGTGTACTGGATGTATAATATCCCATCTCGAATATTTCTTATGAGTTTGGGAGCGTCAGGATTTGCCTTGTGGAATTTCTTTACAATGGCAGGTGCATTGACAACATTTTTTACTGGTTCCCAGGTGGCTTCTTCCACCGGGTAGTTTTTCCATTTAACGAGGTACTCCAGCCTCGCTCCCCCTCTACCACTAACTCGGCTTTCTAAGATTTCTTCTACTTCATATTCCCCTTCTTGAGATTCTTCCACCATTTGCGCATCCTTGCACGCCGCGGCTTTTGCTTGTTGTTTTGGGAAAACCGGTTCCCTATACGGCTTCAATAAGACTTTGTTGAAGACGTTGTAGACCTTCCATGAGGCCGGAATTTTTAATTTGTAGGAGGATTTGCCAACTTTGGCAAGTACCTCCAAAGGTCCCACAAATTTTCCATCTAATTTTTTCGTAGCTCGGATGACCGGAAGGTTTTCAGTACTGAGATAGACTTTGTCGCCAGGTTTGTATTCTCGTGCCTCCTGGCGATGGGCGTCATAATGTTCTTTCATGACTTGCACTGCTTTTTCTAGCGCTAGTTTTGCTTTAGCGTGGACGTCTTCCAATTCCTTTGCCAATTGCTCTACCGCTACTGCCTTTGGGGCATAAGTCGGGTCAAGTCCCTTGTTAGGGTGTTGTCCATAGTTCATATAGAACGGAGTAAAACCGGTTGCCGAATGGACTCTATCATTATGACAGAATTGTGCTACCGACAGCCAATCTGACCAGTTGTCCTGTTGGTTGTTTATGAAGATCGTTAGGAATTCCTTTAATTCCTGATTGACTCGCTCTGTTTGTCCGTCTGTTTGCGGGTGGTAGGCCGTGGATCGGTTGGCTTTGATTCCCAACATTCCGTACAGATCCGTCATGAATTTTGAGGCGAATTGAGGGCCTCGGTCGCTAATGACTTTCCTGGGAAGTCCGTGCTCCCTAAATACGTTGTCCCTGAACAGTACTGCTGTTCCTTGAGAAGTGATTTCCAATGTAGTGGGTAGGAAATAGGTTTTCTTGGTAAACCTATCCACAATGACTAAAACCATGTTGTTTCCCTTAGATTCGGGAAGAGGTCCGACAAAGTCAACTGAGATAATCTCCCAGGGTTCCGTAGGAACTTCATTTGGTCGTAATGGTGCTGCCCTGGCAGTCCTGTCTGGTTTTGCTTTCTGACAGGTTTCACAACCCGGAATATAGCGTTTGATATCTTTTCACATGTTGGGCCACCAGAAGTTCCTGGTGAGCGATTCTAGTGTTTTAGCTACTCCGGAATGTCCCCAGGAGTGATGGATAGCTATGATATCTTCTCGCAATGCTGGCACCACCAGTACGTAAACCTGTCCTTGCCAGGTGACTAATCCTTTGTCTATTTTGTATTCTCCTCCAGTGGTCTCTAGTCCTTTTATTACCTGAGTCTCCCATTGTCGACGAGGGACTTCTCTAATATCTTTGATGATGGCGTCTAGTGCCCGATCATCGTCAAGAACATTGATGAAGAGATGCTCCTTGAGGAGGATGACACCTTCATTGTCATTCTCTCCTTTGCTGTGTCCCGCTTGTCGGGACAGTAGGTCGGCCTTGGTGTTAGACTTTCCACTCCTATGTTTGATTACAAAGTTGTAGTCTTGTAAGTCTGTTACCCATCGCGCCTGTCGTCGATTAAGGTTCTGTGCTCTTCTGAAATATGTTAAGTTCTGATGATCTGTCAGAACTTCAATGGTTTGCTTTGCCCCCTTGAGGTAATGTGCCCATTCGTAGAAGGCGTGCATCACCGCAAGCATTTCTTTATCATATATTTCATAGTTGCGCTCGGCGTCGTTTAGTGATTTTGAAATAAAGGCCACAGGCCTCCACAATCTGTCCTCCCTCAACTGAGATAATATTCCTCCGATGGCGAAGTCTGAGGCATCGACTTCTACTCGGAATTGTCCTTCTTCATTTGGAATCCTAAGGACTACCTCTTCTGCTATTGTTTCCTTGAGCCTGTCAAAAGCTTCGTCCTGTAGCTGTGTCCACAGCCATTCCTCTTTTCCCATAAGCTGTGTCAACGGCTTTGCCAGTTTTGTGAAATCCCGCACAAATCTTCTATAGAAATTTACAAAGCCTAAGAACTGCTGGACTTCCTTTTTACACGTAGGTTTAGGCCATTCCGATACCGCTTTAACCTTCGCCAGATCCATGCGGACGGTGTCTTTCCCGATGATTACTCCAAGGAAATCAATTTCACTTTTGTCGAAAAAACATTTCTCTGGTTTAAGCGAGAGCTTATGCTTCCCTAATTTTTCTAGTATTCGATTTACATGTTGGGTGTGTTCTTTTTGGTTTTTTGAAAACACCAAGATGTCATCCATGTAGATCACCACCCATCCTTCTGCTATTTCGACGCGGAAAATGTTGTTCATCATGGTTTGGAAAGTTGCTGGGGAGTTGGTAAGTCCAAAAAACATTACAAGTGGTTCGAATAGGCCCCGATTAGTTCTGAACGTGGCCTTCCATTCATCCCCTTCTTTTATTCGAACATTATTGTATCCCCATCATATGTCCATTTTTGAAAAGACCTTGGCTTGGGATAATTGGTCTACTAGCTCTCTGATCAAAGGTAATGGATAACGGTTCTTGACCGTCATTTCGTTCAGCTTCCTGTAATCTTGTACGGGTCTGAGTTTTCCATCTTTCTTTTTGACAAAGAAGAAAGGCGATGCCATTGGTGACTTGCTGGCTTGGATTCATCCGGAATCTAAGTTCTCTTTCAGGAATTCATCCAGCTGTTGTTGCTCGTCACGGTTAAGTGGGTAGATTTTACAATCTACTGGAGTCGAGCCCGGTATTAGTTCTATTGCGTGGTCCCAGCGCCGTCGAGGTGGTAGTTCATCGAAGGTTTCTTTTTCAAATACCTTCTGATGTTCTAAATAATGGTGAGGGACTGCCTCTTCCAGGGTACGCTTTTTCTCTGTTTTCGCCTGCTCTGCAGCTATTTTTGTAGCTGTTGAAGCGAAGGCTCGTACTTGTAACTCAGGTTCTCCAATGTGAATGGCTAATAGGTGTTCTCCCTCTTGCAAATGATACAACACATCAATCTCGTCCTCGGGTTCCTGTACAGAGGATGGTTTCCAACAAGTACCGGGACACTGGTTAAACTCTAAGGATTTCTTCTTCCAATTAATGGTTGGATTATGATGTTCCAACCAATCGTGCCCTAGGAAGAGATCGGTTTTGCTGAGTCTAGCCACGGCACAATCCATAACTTCTTCGTGAGATCCTATGCATAATTTAAATTGAACGAAGTATTCCACGCTTCCTGATCCGTTGCATGTTCCATCTGCATTATACACCGGAATCAGGCATAGCAACTTTTTCTTGTTCATTTGATGTTTCTCCACGAACTCTTTGCTTATACATGAAGCGGTGCATCCAGAGTCCAATAACATAGTTATGTTGGTGGATTGAAGTGTGTCCATAGTCGTAAGCGTTCCCTTTAAGTCCAGTTCCTGTCTTCCGATGCCTTGTACTACCTTTTCCCTTAAGTGCACTAGGTTCCATAGGGCGTCGGCTTCTGACAGCGCGTTTAATTGTTTGATGAGCTCTCCATCTACTTCTTTTGTTCGCTTAGGTTCTACCCAATGCCGTAGGCATTCGATAGCAGTTTGTTCTGGCTGTTGCCATATACGCCTTAATATCCAAGGGGTAGTCCAAGCTTTCAATCTTTTTTCCAGTTTTACGCTCATTTTCATATTTCTTATACGGTGTATGTTCCCACTGCATTCATAGAGTAAATCATGCACATCAATTGTAGAGTTTTCTGGTACTAATACACCATTACAAGAATTTGAACTAGGAGCCAGTTGAACAGAGCATTTGTTCACTGGCTGTCTCCAAAATCTGAGACCTCCTCGATTTTGGCACATCCTTCCAGGGTCGTTTCCCCGTTGTCTATCATCCATACCACTCTCTTTCCTTTATCTTTGGTTGGTTCTTTCTTCCAACATCTTTCCACCGTGTGGCCTTTCCTTCCACAGTTACTGCATTCTGGTATGGGTTTTCTTCCTCGTGGTAGTGGGCATTTTCGACTATAGTGTCCCTCTTTTTCGCAGTTATAGCACCATGGCTTGACATCTTGTTTTTTGTCTACGTCCATGGCATTTGGGTCTCGACTTCCCGACGCGAATGGGGCTGGCGCTTTGTACTGGTATTGAGGACGGGGGTTACTACTTGGGGTTTGCTCCCTATACTCTTGTCGTGCTTTCGGGAAGCCATATGTTTCATTGGCCTTCCTGTATGCTCGGGCAAGTGCAGTCACTCGCGTTTGTATTTGGATTAAAGTAGCGTTGTCTGGGAGTCCTCCATATCGAATTAAGTCCCGTCCTAGGGCTGGGTTGAGGTTGTTTTGGAATTGAGAGATTAATGCTTGATCATTCCAGTCCGTCAACGAGGTGAGGGAGTTGAATTTTATGATATAGTCCTCAACCATCATAGTTCCTTGTCGCAACTTTAATAGGGCTTCAATTGCCTTTTCCTTTGTTTCTGTGGACATAAAGAAGTCGTGCATTTGGTTTTTAAAGTCGGTCCAGTCCACGAATGGGAACTGGTTGCTTAGTGGTCGTCGCACCCATGCTCGGTTGTCCTCGGTTGATTCCCCTTCGTTTAGTTGCTGCCAATTGAGCTGTGAGTCCCATCCGCTGTTATCTATTTTGTCTTGGAACTCCTGCAATGCTTCTTGGAGTGCCTTGAGTTTGACACCGCTCCAGTCTGCTGCCCTGTCTCCTTTTCCGCCTTTCATCCGGTATAGACATATGGAAATCCATCGTTTCGGATCTACTTCTCTTGCTAGCATGAAGTAGGTTTCCATTTGTCTCAGCCATCCATCAACCATTCGTGGATCCCCTTGGTAATAGTCGGGCATCTCTGCTTTTGTGAGGGGTCCTGGTTCTGGTCGGGAGCTTTGTTGGTACTCGTTGATTATGGCTACGAGGGCTTGTCCGGCGCTGGTGATTGCGCGTTGTCTATCCTCTTCTTGTCGGTGAATCTCGTTTTCTTGAGCTGCTACTGCTGCTGCAGGTTGGCTATCCGGAAGGGATTCAAGCATTTCAGAGTCTGCCCAGTAATTTCTCCATCCAAGTACCGCGTGATAGGCTTGGGTGACCATTTCCACAGTTAATCTGAAAGGTCCTGCTCTGAGTTTATAATGTCCCATGCCTTCTCTGTTTAGGCATTCAACGTGGAACCATCCTCTCGTGTTACTGTTGTACTTTTCAATGTGTAACGTGGTGGAGCTGGGATAGGATCGTCGAATAATGGTGGTGACATTTTCTTCCCAGAGGTTTTTGTCCCAGTTGCAAATCTCTTGCAACTGCGGATAAGCCGGCCATGCAAATTCATTCCAATAATCCTTTTTAATCAATACCAGGTAGCAATAACCTGGTATGTCGGGATGTAACCCACTGTCAATCCATGACATTCTTGGATAGGGATAAGGAAGCCAAAATTCTTTTTCGACATTCCTTCTCCACTGGTCGATCTGTCGTTTTTTATGGGCGTCATTTGCCTTTTGAGGATACTCCTCGGTTGATAGCCAATCTGCTGTCGTGGGGACTCCGCCATTCCAATGAGCTGCGTCTCCACCAGCATTGATAATTTTGGCTTTGCTTTCTCCACCAGCTAGTGCTGCCGCTGCGTATGATCGCGCTGGTTGCACTACTGGTCCCTGTTCCTTTACTGCCGGGTATGTTTGTCCGGCTGCCTGGTTTACTGCTTCCTGTACAGTAACCGTAGATCGTAGGTCAACCCTTTTAATAGATGTGGTGGTGAGAGGTTGGTTCTTTAGTCGTCGTTTAGACTTTGATTGCCCTCCAAAACGTACAGTCCAGGTATAGTGAGAAACCTTGTGTAGATCCACAAGTTCATCCCATGTATATTTGATGTCGTCCCGTCATACGGCGGATTCCTCAATGATGTGACATCGTCCTGGTCGAATACTGTCTTGGATAGCGAAGACCACGGTGTCGTCCCTAAGCTCCGGTTCCCAATTTATAATATCGTAGAGGGTGGGCCAAGCAGGCCAGTTAAACTTGTCATAGTACTCGGCTTTGAATAAGTACATATAACAGTATCCATTTTGCCTCCATTGGTCGGGAGCGATTGGACTTTTCGCCGCTGGTCCAGGTAGGTATGCTTTGACGCGGGCCCTCCATCCCAATAACCTGGCTTTGTGATCGTTCCAGGTATCTTCCCCTATTTCAGATAGGAAGTGGTCTAAGCCGATGGTTCGGAGTTTTTCTATTGGCTCTGTAAGCAGGCGTTCTGGTGTGATAGGAAGAATCCGTCCTGGTGGTTTGGTGATAAGTAAGGGATCATAATGAATCCCTTGACGACGTTCCTCCTCCTCTCGTTCCCGTTTCCACTTGGCGTAACGAGTGGCCTGTATGTTGCCATTGATTGCGTGCATCCACGCATTCCAATCCTCGTGTGACATGGTCATCCCTTCATGTTCATATAGTTCTTGAACATGGTGGGCACACTGTAGTCGTTCAATGGCTATTTTGTATTTCCGGATTGCCTTGTCCCCATTGTTAATCAACATCAACCATTGGTTATATTTTGAGGACATAAGGGCGAGCCAAATGGGATTGGAGGTGTCTCCTCGATATTGATCCTCTAGTAACGTTATGAGAGTCCGGTACTCTTGTTCCGCCTTGCGCATTGCGCGCTCTGCTCGTAAGACAGCCTTGCTAGCTGCTCGTTCCATCAGAAGGGCCTCCCATGCTTCCTTCTGTTCGAGCTCTTGACTAAGCTCTCTTTCTTGTAATAGTTTCTGTGCCTCGGCACGTTCCCTCCTCCGCTCGTCTTTGCGATATCGCCAGTACAATCTGACGTGGTTGTCGTAGCGGCGTACGATGGTGTCGCCGATAAAGGTTGGAGTCCTAGTAAGGACGTGTTCTATGGTGTCGGCCCAGTCCGCCTTGAAAATCTGGCCGATTTCCGAGAGTGTTGCCTGAGCGTATGGGAGTACATATTGGAAGTGGCAATTCATTTTTTGTGATGAGGGAAGGTAGGTCGTTCCTGTAAAAAGATCTTCAACCAAGTTCAGGCCCTCCACTGACACTTGATCCGTTCGTTCAGCAGTCGAAATCCGTGCCTGTCGATGATGCCTCTTGGGAAACAAGAGGGTTGCTGTCTGCAGTGTCGTGGGTCCGCAAGCTACTCAGTTACGTGCACCCGGCAATTCGCCTCAATGTCCTTGTGCTCAGTTATCAGCCCGAAATCAGGTAGGGCTGCTGATACAGAGGGTATGAGAGGACTTTGTTTCAGCCTTGATATGCACAGTAACCGGTTTGTTTCGCTCGTTCCTGAGCTTTTTCCGCAACTGCAGTGTACGTTACCCCGAGCGTGTCTATGGTCTCCTGCCTACACTGCTCTTGGGTGAACTCGTACTCTCGTCTGCAACTGTTTTGTAGACAGGCCCAATGGGCGTATTGAGGATCTCTCGTTCGAGACCCGTTGACAGTATGTGTGTTGGAGTCGATGTCGCCAACGGTTCCGGGATAATCAGATTACAACCGTCAAAGTGAAACTAGGCCTCTGATCGTCAGGAGCAACTATGAACGGCGTGTTCGGTGCTGGACGGCACAGAGGGGTAGAGAGTAAAGTCTCTAGATTATGTCAGGACTGCCCTAGACACAACCTAAGCGACTCAGAGTGGGGCTTGTTAAGCCAAAGAAAAGAGATGTTGCTCAGAAGCTATGTCTAGTGACAATAGACTATCTAGAGACTTAAGAGTCTCCTACGCTAAACTATGGCCCTTATATACCGCTTCTCCTGGTCCGTGTGCAGACAGCGTGCAGCTAAAGTCCCTCAAGCCGGGATCAATGCGCAGCAGCCGATCTGCACCCATCTAACCATTCGTGGAGAGTTCCTTCCACACCCAACTCCTGGGTTGTCCGCATGCGGCCTTCCTATTGTTCAGGACTTCGGCCGATTCCCATGCATGCCGTACCATTGACTCGGTACTCCTCGGCATTCCCATGTCGCCCCTCAGGTGCTGTGCCGCTCATGATTCCTTTCATGGCATAGGCCCATCATCGGGCCGCATCTCCTGTCGGCACTCGGTCTATCCCTATAGCCGATGCTGACCTAACCTCTTTCCTAATAGGGACTGCAGTTCACGTAGGCCATCCTCCTAGAGTCCCGTTGCGTAGTTTTGTATGTAGACGTTTGAGCTTGATAAAATAGATAAAAAGAAGAGAAAAATATCCTCCGATTCCTCCTGTCCGTATCTTCATAAGTGTCATTGATGTCGTTACTGTAAGGTTTGAAATAAGAGGTGTGCTCATAACAAAACTGGGCTGTCACCCGATGAACAACAAGCGCGCTTAGCCGCGTTTTATGAACGGATGAAGGAGGATCCAAGATATGTGGACTCCGCCACGTCAGCCTCTCGGGACGCGAGGCCTTGAGGGGGGGGTGATGTTATGAGCACACCTCTTATTTTCAAAACCATTACAGTAACGACTTAACGATAACTACGAAGCAATGCACTTAGAAGAAACACTGTCAATGGAAGACAGGAGGATACGGACTCGGAGAGTTGGACTACATTTTTCATTTCTTTTTATCTATTTTACCTCGCTCAAACGTCTGTGAACAAGACTACACAATGGGACTCTAGGAGGATGGCCTACGTGAACTGCGGTCCCTATTAGGAAGGAGGTTAGGTCAGCATCGGCTATGAAGATAGACCAAGTGCCGACAGGAGATGCGGCCCGATGATGGGCCTACGCCATGAAAGGAATCATGAGCGGCACGGCGCCTGAGGGGCGACATGGGAATGCCGAGGAGTACCGAGTCAATGGTATGGCATGCATGGGAATCGGCCGAAGTCCTGAACAATAGGAAGGCCGCATGCGGACAACCCAGGAGTTGGGTGTGGGAGGAACTCTCCACGAATGGTTAGATGGGCGCAGATCGGCTGCTGCGCATTGATCCTGGCTTGAGGGACTTTAGCTGCGCGCTGTCTGCGCACGGACCAGGAGAAGCAGTATATAAGGGCCGTAGTTTAGCATAGGAGACTCTTAAGTCTCTAGATAGTCTATTGTCACTAGACATAGCTACTGAGCAACAAGAATCGTCTTTGACTTAACAAGTCCCACTTGAGTCGCTTAGGTTGTGTCTAGGACAGTCCTGACAGGATACTTGTCAATCTGCTAACATAACCATGCTGCTGGATTCGGGATGCACCGCCTCGTGTATAAGCGAGGAATTTGTTGAAAAGCACAGGATGAACAAGAAGAAATTGTTACGTCCTATACCGGTGTATAACGCAGACGGTACTTGAAACAGATCAGGCAGTGTGGAGTATTTCGTCCAATTCAAACTACGCATTGGATCTCATGAGGAGATCATGGATTGTGCTGTTGCCACACTAAGCAAAACAGATTTATTCTTGGGACATGATTGGTTGGAACACCATAACCCAACCATCAATTGGAAAAAGAAGTCCTTAGAGTTTAACCATTGTCCTGGTACTTGCTGGAAACCGTCCTCAGTCCAGGAACCGGAAGACGAAATCGATGTCTCATACTGTTTGAAGGAAGGAGATTGCCTTCTAGCCATTCACATCGGAGAACCCAAATTACAAGTTCGAGCTTTCGCCTCAACAGCAACCAAGATAGCCGCAGAACAGGCAGAAAAAGAAAAGAAAAGAACCCTGGAGGAGGCAGTTCCTCGCCACTACTTGAAGCATAGAAAGGTTTTCGAAAAAGAAACCTTTGACGAGCTCCCACTGAGACGACGATGGGATCACGCAATTGAACTTATACCTGGTTCGACTCCAGTAGACTGCAAAATCTATCCTTTAAACCAGGACGAGCAGCAACAACTGGACGAGTTCCTGAAGGAAAATTTGAATTCTGGACGAATCCAACCCAGCAAATTGCCCATGGCGTCACCTTTCTTTTTCGTCAAAAAGAAGGATGGAAAACTTAGGCCTGTACAGGATTACAGGAAGTTAAACGAAATGACGGTCAAGAACCATTACCCTTTACCCTTAATTGGGGAACTAGTGGATCAATTGTCCCAAGCCAAGGTGTTCTCAAAGATGGACATACAATGGGGCTATAACAATGTTCGCATAAAAGAAGGAGACGAATGGAAGGCCGCCTTCTGAACCAATAGAGGGTTATTTGAACCGCTCGTTATGTTCTTTGGCTTAACTAACTCGCCTGCCACCTTCCAAACCATGATGAACGACATATTTCGAGTCGAAATCGCGGAAGGATGGGTGGTTATCTACATGGATGACATCCTGGTGTTCTCTAGAAATCAGGAAGAACATACGAAACATGTAAACCGCATCCTGGAAAAACTAGGACAACATAAGTTATCTTTGAAACTGGAAAAATGTTTCTTTGATAAAAATGAAATCGACTTCCTAGGAGTTATTATTGGAAAGGACACCGTTCAAATGGATCCAGCTAAAGTTAAAGCAGTATCCGACTGGCCTAAGCCAAAATGCAAAAAAGAAGTCCAGCAGTTCCTGGGTTTCATCAACTTTTATAGAAGATTTGTGCGAGATTTCGCAAAATTGGCAAAGCCGTTGACACGGCTCACTGGAAAAGAAGAGTGGCTGTGGACACAGCTACAGGATGAAGCCTTTGAAAGGCTCAAGGAGACAATAGCGAAAGAAGTAGTATTAAGAATCCCAAATGAGGAAGGACAATTCCGGGTCGAAGTGGATGCTTCAGATTTTGCTATCGGTGGAATATTATCACAGCAACGAGAAGACAGATTATGGAAACCAGTGGCCTTTATTTCAAAGTCACTCAACAATGCCAAACGAAACTATGAGATATACGATAAGGAAATGCTTGCGGTAATGCACGCCTTTTACGAATGGGCACACTACCTCAAGGGAGCAAAGCAAACCATCGAGGTTCTGACAGATCATCAGAACCTAACGTATTTCAGAAAAGCGCAGAATCTAAACTGGCGACAAGCGAGATGGGTTACAGACCTACAAGACTACAACTTCGTAATAAAGCACTGAAGTGGAAAGTCAAATACTAAGGCAGACCTACTATCCCAACGAGTGGGACATGGCAAAGGAGAAAATGACAATGAAGGCGTCATCCTCCTCAAAGAACATCTTTTCATTAATGTCCTCGATGATGATCGAGCAATAGACGACATCATCAAGGACATTAGAGAAGTCCCTCGCAGACAATGGGAGACCCAAGTGATAAAGGGATTGGAAGTCACCGGGGGAGAATACAAAATCGATAAGGGATTAGTCACTTGGCAAGGACGTGTTTACATACCAGCAGTACCAGCGTTACGAGAAGATATTATTGCCATCCATCACTCGTGGGGGCACTCGGGAGTTGCCAAAACATTAGAATCTCTTACCCGCAACTTCTGGTGGCCTAATATGCATAAGGACATAGAAAAGTACATTCCTGGCTGTGAAACATGCCAGAAAGCAAAGCCAGACAGGACTGCCTGAGCAGCGCCTCTACGACCAAATGAAGTACCTTCAGAACCCTGGGAAATCATTTCAGTGGACTTTGTTGGACCCCTACCCGAATCCAAAGGAAACAATATGGTTTTGGTAATCGTTGACAGGTTCACAAAGAAAACCTACTTCATCCCCACTACATCCGAAATCACTTCACAAGGAACAGCAGTGCTGTTCAGAGATAATGTGTTCAGGGAGCACGGACTCCCCAGGAAGGTTATTAGCGACAGAGGCCCCCAATTCGCCTCAAAATTCATGAACGATTTATATGGGATGTTAGGGATAAAAGCCAACAGATCAACGGCTTACCACCCTCAAACAGATGGGCAGACAGAGCGAGTGAACCAGGAACTGAAGGAGTTCCTAACCATCTTTGTCAATAACTGACAAGACAATTGGTCAGATTGGCTATCAGTGGCTCAGTTCTGCCACAATGACAGAGTTCATTCCACTACCGGCTTCACCCCTTTCTACATGAACTATGGGAGACATCCAAATAAAGGACTCGACCCTACCTACACACCAAAGGCAGTAGCAGTCGAACAGTTAGCAAAAGAGTTGGAGGACGTTCACGCCAAGGCAAAGTCGGCACTAGAAAAAGCAGCGCAAATCATGAAGGAGTGCTACGATACACACTGACAACAAGCTGTCGAGTACAAACCGGGAGACAAGGTCTACCTCAGTACAGAAAACCTACCAGTAATTCGGGCAACAAAAAAACTAGATGGCAAGTTCGTTGGACCGTTGGAGGTGCTCGCCAAAGTGGGCGAATCATCCTATAAACTTAAGATTCCAGCATCCTGGAAGATATATAATGTCTTCAATGAAGTCCTCTTGAAGCCGTATAGGGAACCAGCTTTCCCAAAACAACAGGCAAAGGCGGCAGCGCGCAAGGACGCACAAATGGTTGAAGAGTCACAGGAAAATGAGTACGAGGTTGAAGAAATCCTAGAAAGCCGAGTAAGTGGAAGAGGAGGAGTGAGGCTGGAGTACCTCGTTAAATGGAAAAATTATCCAGTGGAGGAGGCCACCTGGGAACCAGTAAAAAATGTCGTCAATGCACCCGCCATTGTAAAGAAATTCCACAGGGCAAATCCCAATGCTCCCAAGCTTGTAAAAAACATTCGAGATGGAATATTATACATCCAGTACACAGAAACAAAGCCAAGAAAAAGTCCCAAAACATCCGAACAGCCTATTAATGCAGCAAGGCACAAAAAGGCTCGAGGGACTCATTGGAAAGACAGGCAAAGACTGTTTGGATGGGAGGATGGCCGTTTTGGGCCAAAATACCTAGAGAATATGGAGCGCAGATGGCGCAATTGGAAGGGCGATAGGGCAGCAATCATGGAGCTGCCAGACGACACCGATGGGACGTTCTCCAGAGACCTGGAGCGCGGCGGGCGGTCTAAACCCGTGCTTAATTTCCCTCAGAAGACAGAAGCGGAGGAGCTAGGAAAAGAAAGCTCAAGAGAAAGATATGGCAGTACTTGCCAAGAAAATATTAAAAAAGAAGACGGAAGTAGCTGCTAAGGAAAGCAGTGAGTCGGAAGATGACCGACAGAGGAGGATTAAAGGTGCAAGACGCCAAGAAAAACCATTGGTCAGACACAGGACCACCATTGAAGATGTCGAGGACGTCGACTCAGAACAAACCGGGCTGTCGCCTGATGACCAACAAGCGTGCTTGGCCGCATTTTACGCAAGAATGAAGGAGGATCCAAGATATGTGGATTCCGCCATGTCAGCCTCTCGGGACGCGAGGCCTTGAGGGGGGGGTGATGTTATGAGCACACCTCTTATTTTCAACTTTACAGTAACAACATCAATGACACATACGAAGATATGGTTACGAGGAGTCGGAGGATATTTTTCATTTCTTTTTATCTATTTTACTTCACTCAAACGTCTGTGAACAAGACTACGCAACGGGACTCTAGGAGGATGGCCTACGTGAACTGTGGTCCCTATTAGGAAGGAGGTTAGGTCAGCATTGGCTATGGATAAGACCGAGTGCCGACAGGGATGCGGCCCGATGATGGGCCTACACCATGAAAGGAATCATGAGCGGCACGGCGCCTGAGGGGCAACATGGGAACGCCGAGGAGTACCGAGTCAACAGTATGGCATGCATGGGAATCAGCCGACAAGCTTGAACAATAGCAAGGCCGCATGTGGATAACCCAGGAGTTGGGTGTGGGAGGAACTCTCCATGAACGGTTAGATGGGCGCAGAGTTAGCTGCTGCGCATTGATCCCCAGTGAGGGACTTTAGCTGCGCACTACCTGTGCACAGACCAGGGGAGCAGTATATAAGGGCCGTAGTTTACAGTAGGAGACTCTTAAGTCTCTAGATAGTCTATTGTCACTAGACATAGCTACAGAGCAATCTCATCTTCTTTGACTTAACAAGTCACACTCTGAGTCATATAGGTTGTGTCTAGGGCAGTCCTGACAAGCGCTGGCTTGTTATGATACTCGTATTGTTTATGCAGAATAAGGCTTGTCAAGATTTATTGAAAATCAGTGCCAGTTAGTTAACTTTGTCTTGTCTTTTGTCTCTGCAGATAGGCTTGTCAGGAAAACACACGAGAAACGCATCATTATTTTTCCACTTTACACGCGGCATCTGCTCTCACATGCGTAGTACGCCCACATTCCCCATTGCAATTCCACGCAGGTGTGGCGATGGTTCTATGACTGGGACACATAGTCTGACCAGGACAGTACTTACATTCTACTAATTACTACTGACTGTACTACTATTCAGCTATGGGACAAGTACGCGATGGAGGAAAAGAGTCAAATTTGAGCTCCAACCTTATTTATATAGAGCAGCGTTGTGTTTGGATGAAATTTGGTTCTAAGAAGCACACCGATGAAGCACCCTGCAGGTACTTCTCTGATCTGCAGAACGTACTTGATTCGCGGGTTCCACATTGCCAAATATGGACTGCTTCTCTGTTTGGCGCAGCCCATCCATCGCAAATAAAGTACAAACAACACGTCGCTTCTATATAATCCTGCGACTAAGTCCGCTGTAATTTTTCCCTTCCCCCATGTCCCATATACCTGAGTGCAGCATCCAGGCACCACTTCCCCAACATTTAATAACTGGTAGCCATATACATAGTTTAGCTGTATACAAAATATCTAAGATCTAAAGTGATGTGAGAACCGATACGGTAGCCTCTTCGTACCTGTGTTCTGTGGTTCACAACATGAAGGATTATCACTGCTGTATGCAGTTCGGTTCTGTCTGTATCATGCAGGAGAAACATTGGCAAACATTGGCGGCTGCTCTCAACAAATGTCAAAAAGTATGTCCAGTCCTATACAATCAATGTCCTCTGGTATTCTCCCTCTACGCAGTGCACTCGCTTAGACATCCAATGCCCTCACCTGCCTCATGAACTCATTCAAAGAAATACCATTCTCCAGCTGAAGCTCGGTGAGCTCAGATTCAAATATTTTCTCCAATCTGCTCATAACCGCCTGCTCCTCTAGATTTAGCGATTCGCAATGTTTTGCTAGTTTGTTCAGACATTTTTTGGCTCGGGAGTAATGTGAACGGTGATTATGGAAGGTTCTTTCTGCAATTTTAGATCCCTTCTGACGGAAGAATGCCAGTATGTCATTTACTGAAACGCTTGGGCCGTTATGCATCTTGACTTTTCTTGCTAGGTTGGCACCATCGCCGAATGGGATGTTCAATTGCCCGCAAATGTCATCAACCAGTCTTGCATGGAGAAAGATGGTTAAAGCTCCTGTGCACACATTGCAGACGAGATTATGAAACACGTTCATGATCTCGTCATTGATCACTCCATCCAGATAGTTGAATATGACATCCGGTACGACATCCGGTGTTGATTGGGCAATGAGGGACTGACTAACAGCTGTTGAGCTTCCCTGGGCGCCCCATGTCGAGCCCTGCACCTGCGAAGTGGCGGATGATTGGGTGGACGCAACGATGGACACGGCAGTATTCGCCAACATGGGTGATGGAGCGGATGTGGTGACAGACACAGCAGTCCACACCAACGGCCGCGGATCGTCTCTCATAGGCGGTTGCCTGCCTATGATGGTGAGAGGCTTGAATTGGCCACCCAGGGCAGATGCCTCTTGTAGTAAGTCTTGAAACTCTTGGTTTGATTCTGCGGGGCTGATATCCATGCGATCCCATGTTGTCGAATCTCCCATCTCCTCTGAGGTGTCTGTTTCAAGTTAGTATCATACAGAGATTTTCCATATGGGTCTCACCAGACTCATACAATTGGTCATCCACCAACAAGAGCAAAGCAGCTGGCTGGATGGGAGTAAGTGACTCGTCCATGCTGCTATTGTGGCATCATTGACTGAGAAGGATGCTGACAGGCACCAACCTCTGTTCAGGAGTCCTTGCAGGGGCTGGTGGTCGAGAAGAATGACGTCGATTTATTGTTGCAGAGTCTCGTGAACCACAACGAGGAGGCATGGTTAGGCACAGATGGCAAAAAAAAATTTATACTGAATTCAAGATCCACCTGCACCTGGATACCCGGGTTGAGATGGACAGTTGGCAGAAAATTTTTTTACTGTGCACCTAAATACCACTTTACCAAGTCATGGATCCAAGGCAAGCACTTGTGGCTACCTACGAAAGCCTTGGAAAACGAGTGGATCAGAACCTACGTGTCCAATATGGGGATGTAACCCACCTTCGTGCACAAACAGACAAAATTTGGGCCTTTGCGGACGATGCGGAAAGGGTGTGGCCCAATTTTCTTTTTCGACTCCCTTAATAACTAATAACTCACAGTTCTCTACACACAGGGCTGTAACTTATTGAGCAATTTGGAATATGAGACTCTACGAGACACGCTTACCAGCATGCTTATGGCTTGTGAAGCTGCAATTACCACGTCGTTGGATGAAGCAACTGGGACAATACCCATTGTTATAGAGCAGGGAGAAGAACCTCGCCTTCCTGGTCGGGCATGCGTCAAGATCGATAAGAACTGGCTAGCGTATGCAAGTCAGGGTTTGACTTTGACAGACATTGCCAAAACAGTTGATTGCCACCCGTGAACCATGCGTCGGTGCCTGCTGGAATATGGTATAGCAGTACCCACCCCTCCTGTCATCCAAAACGTTTAACAACCTGATGGAACCCTCGCCAAGGAATGGCATCCAACGGGACCAACACGACCAAGTATCAGATATGAACCCGAGCACTTAGACGAGAAGGTTAGCAGTATTATCAGCTGTTTCAATAATTATAGCGTGGAGTTTGTGCGCACTGGCCTCCATCTTGAAGGATATTGAGTAGCCACTAAATACATACGCGCCTCTTTGACTAGACTGCGAGGCATTCAGCCTCGCTTCATCAATAGACCCATAGAAAGGTGTGTGTATTCCGTGCCAGAAGTCATTTCCCTTTGGCATCACGATGGATACCACAGTATGTGCATTACATTGGCCACGCTATTAAAACTCACATAAGAAGAGCTCATCAGGTGGAAATTCATGATCCATGGCTTCATTGATGGAAAGTCACGCTTTATAACTGGAATTCGATGCAGCACAAACAACCATGCCACCACCGTCTTTCAGTTATTTCTGGATGCCGTGTCGAAGCATGGTCTCCCAAGTCATGTCCGCGGTGATCATGGAACAGAAAATGTTAGAGTAGCTGCATACATGATACAAGAATGCGGTGATGGGTGTGGTTCCTATATATGGGGAAGGTATGTCTTTTCGCCTTCCCTATCTATTAACAAACAACCATATTGATCAAACACTCAAGATCTGTGCACAACATTCGTATCGAACGATTATGGGTGGAAGTTGGACATATAGTTGCGTCCAAGTGGAAACCTTTTTTTGACGGTTTAGAACAAAACCATGGGTTGCGAGTGGATTCGGCTGCTCACTTGTGGTTATTGCACCATCTCTTCCTTGATATGCTCAATGACGACATTACTGAATGGTCCGAGCATTGGAATGTCCATGTTATGCACCTCAAGGGAGAAAAGAACATGGCGCCATGAGATTTATTCATATTGGGCTTAAGAAGACACACGATGATGGCTCACGTCATTAGAGATGAAGAGGTGGTGGATGATGTGGGTCAATTTGGTATAGACTGGGAAGGTCTGGAGGATGACCAACTCGTGCATGAGATACAAGCACGAGGCCACGAAAATCCATTTGAAGATTATGCACTGGATAGGTTGAACACTGTCCCGTGTGAACCCCCAGGATGCCCATTGACACGGGAGCAGGTGGAATGGCTGGACTCTGCGCTGGAGGCAGAATTCGACCGGGAGACGCATGACATGGATTTGCTCACTGCCTTTTGGATATGAGCACTTACCTTATGCATGGACGCTTTTAGAGTATGATGACCAACATATTGCTAAAGCGCAACATACACGCATCACGCTACATATAAATACAACTCGATTACTTGATCTCACCTCAGTCCGAATACAACAAGACTGAATCTATCCTTTAGGTTTCCGTCCAATACATATTGTATTTGAGATTCTTTGACAATTGATTTTATTATACATATAGTATTCGGACAGTGACAAAACTAATTTTATAGTGTATTATACTCGTTTGCAGTGTGGAGGAGGGAGGTATGGAACCATATGTCGAATTGTGATGCATGCTCATCATTCAAGTGTCCAGGTTCCAACAGCATGTTCACGATATCGGCATCCACGGTTATCTCCATCGTCTTCAGGCAAGATGCGATGTGCAGAAGAGGACGCACGTGGTTGGGCTGTGAGTCTGGCATGAATTTGATGATCACCTGATGCCATATTCAGTAGCTGGTGTGATGAGCATATATGAAGCAGGTACCTCAACTGTCATGAAAGGATTAGAAGGCAAGATGGGAATGTCCGCTATGGCCACCCAAAATAGTTCAGCGCAAGTCGTGAGTGCTTTTGCCTGGACCCACTCATACTCATCTTCTGAAATGATTGTACCAACCAGCTTGCTTGGATGTCCATCACCTCGCAGCCAACGGACGAGACGTGTTGCAAGTAGACCACTAAACGTCTCTGCCCTTGCCCAATTCTTCACCCCTTGATACTTACAAACGAAGTGGATCCTGTCAATAACATCTTGAGGTGCCTGTATACAATTGTTCCACAGCAACACTACTAATTGGAATCTGTAGAGATAATGCTGGTCAGTCTCAGCATCATCTTTCAGGATTGTTGTTAACGCTTCGATATCCATGTCATCAGGAATGACAACATCAGCTTTGCATTCAATCAAGTGATGCAAGGGGCAGATACGACGCAGCTTGAGGCCTTCAGCGAATGCCTGGAAGTAGGCGTGTTCCCAAGGTTTTGTAGCTCCAATCAATACAGAAGAGAGCAGTTGGCGCTTGAAGGTAGCGTGTTGCATTTCATCATGGGGCTCGAAAAAAAAAGTAAACTGGAGATACATGCGTCAGATTGATCAAAGGAAGATGACATAGGCATGGAACTTACATCAAGGAGGGGCGTTGCCCGTAAAACTACAGGATGGTTGTAGGACAGACTCTTGTCCCCCTGTTGCGCCTGCTTCAATGTGGCTGTTCGCTTTAATGATAAGATCGCATGGACCACATTACAAGTTTCGTGGTCCGGGATCATGGTGAGCAGATGCTCTCACTTGAGCACCTCATCAGAGTCATGGGTGAGAAAATCGATGCATTCCGGTCCTTTGAAGAAGGCTGCATAAACAAGGAACGGATTGACCATGAATGGCTCCAGCAGTACTTGGATCATGGTCAGAGATGTCAAGAGTCCATCAAGTTCGTATTCCTTGATGTTATCCTGACGCTCGAATCCTGATGGATGTGTAAGATCTAAAGTATGATAAAAGCCCATGATGTCCACCCATCAGTCCTTAAGCCGGATTTGGAGAGCCCCTTGGTCGACGCTTACTGTCACCCCATCTCCTTCTGCAAGGTCATCGACGAAGTAATCGTCCTCACCAGGATTGGACCTACAAGAAATGAGCAGCAGGAAACAAAGAGAAATAAGACATACATTGAAAATTTACTGCTATATGGTTCGTTTCAGCGCCGGTGATGAGCATGCATAGTGATATTGACCACTTACATTTTAAAGGGGGCAAGTATCATCAGCAAAGCATTGATGCATGGAATGTCACAATAAACCTGATCGGACTCAGGAGAAAAAGTCCAAATGTCTCCACCAAGCAAGTGATAATGTATCAAGTCGATCAGTGTCTCCGAGGCATCGCGCGACGTAGGCACCTTAAGCATGAATGTTTGATCATTTGATTTGGCCTGAATTCGATCGCACCATGCATTGATACCGTGCAGCTTCGGCAGTACTATTTTTGACATGTCAATACCAATATCGGTCAAGTCCTGCTGGGAGGTGGGACTCTCCACGCGTTGTCGGATATGGCGACCTAAGGGCTGCACGATATAGTTATGTGCTTAGTTCCTCAGCTTTCAATGTTGTTGGACTTACACTATAAGACAAGGACCGCTGCAAAGGCATAGACACCAGTGTTGATGACTGAGATTTATTGGGCTGAGGACATGTATTGTCAATACAATCTTCTCCATCTTGATTCGATTTTAGTTTCAACCATGTTAATGGAGCCAGTATTCGCCAAGGCATGCAAGCATGCGCAAGGTCATGCTGTGGCCCAGCTGTAATTGGACCCCGAAGATTACCAACGGTGGGTGCTAGGATGATAATGGTGAGACTTTGTCATATGCAATATGGAGATTGCACTGACCAAGTAATAATAGGGGGACATCTGTCATCACGCCCAGTAATGCTTGACTACATACAAAATCAATAGTAAAATTCTGAAGGCCCACCAAGCTGACATGGTACATGACTTTCCCCATTGGACCCTTGTTGTTTTTTTTCTTCCCTAGGATATCCCACGAGAGCTTGTAAAAGTTTGCACTGTCATCCTTCTCATCTTTGGTGAGTTGGAACCCAAACCCTTTCAAGTGCGCTCCCAGAGCGCAATCAATGGTTTTCCATGGGCAATCCGTGGCTCTGTCCAAAGTTACCTGGAAAATGAGGTTGTTTTGTTGTAAGCAGTCGATAAGCTTGGATATTTCACGCTGATTGAAAACTGGCTCTGGAGGAATGTGTCCTCTGTAGGACTGATCCTTGTCAATTACAAAGGGCCAAAACCCACACTCGAGAACAATGGTTGGGGAAGCTGCGGTAATTGCAGCAGTCGATGGCCGAGGAACCTGGCTCCGGATGCGAGAATTAGAGGGGCAGTGACGCGTGGTGGCCTCAGTGCACTCCTCATTTGCAGTCACAGTCGCAGAGTTGGAAACATGCAGGGATTGCCATGGTATGATGGCCAAGCCAGCCGGCGCCACACCGTTCATGTAGGCAAGCCCGGGGGGACTCCTGGCTATAGTCACAGGGCTAAGAAGTGGAGCAGCAAAGCCTATGTGGAGTTTGGTATGCGCGTCAAGTTGTTCACCACATATGCATTTACCAGTGGTGAGTTGTGTATCCTTGAAAATAATGAGTATAGTACAACTCAGCGTTGGTGAAGGGGACTTACTAGCAGGAAATATGCCCCACACTGACTATTGAAGCATGGGCCTCGACCTGAAGAGGGAGTCCGAAGTTTCTTATGCTGCCACCAAGCATGACCACAGGTGCAATGCTCAGTAGCGTTAGTAGGCATCTTCCGAAACTCTGGACCAAACACTGATTTGGGACACTGGCAACCCATGTGCGTGCAAAGGCCTCTTTGCTCCAGATGGAACACATTGGAGCCGGACATGAAAAGAGTAGAGGGGGGGGGAGGGGGGGAGGAAAAAAGACAAGAAAAAAAGATACCTATGCTGTTTTATGCCAAACTGTGAGCACAACCATCTCTTAGCATAGCAATCATCTGATATCGTAGTTATTCCACAACGGATGGAAGCAAATTTGAAACAGTGAACGCGAAAAGTGTACATGACGCATGACATATACGGGATGATCACAAGTATCGGCAAGGGCCTAATCTGTAAGGTACAAGGATGAATATGGTCTGCTGAAGATGAATGCCTTATCATTGGTCCAAGATTGACAGGTCCATATGGTATCTGTATGTTGCGACCCATTTAATGGGTGCAGGTTCCATGGGTTGCCTGAACAGAACTCTCGGGTCCAGTGGCAGTTGTAATGATGTAGGCCTTGATAACTCCATTTCAATAAACAGACAACTATGAGTCAGCGACACCAACAAATGAAATCATACAACAATATCGAACAAATGACTGACTTGTTGATGGGAATGAGGCCAGTGACAACACAAATAACTCAATCTATTAATGATAGATAGGATTTTAGGGTTTCACCAGCTCACTATGTCTCTCAGCATACAACAATATTAAATGGCCAACTTATTGATGGGAATGAGGTCATTGACTACCCAAAAACTCATTCTATTAATAATGGTTGGCAGTGCAACAATCGACAGGAGCCTATAAATATAACTAATGATATGATCTACATGGTGATATGCATTAGGTGCATAAACAATCATATTCAGACATACGAGACTGTGATATAAGCAAATGCATATGATGCATAGGGGAGTACGATTGCCAAGAGTGGCTGTATGTCTCTCTGCCCCTTACAAAAATTAACATTTGGCTTGATATGTCGTCTAGTACGATATTAATAAAGAAACCGTCAAATCCTTCAGATATGCAATGTTTTCAGAGTAGCCCCTTGAAAGCATTTACACTCCACACCGGTCCCTCGTCAATTTGTAGCAACACGTATCTATGTCAAGCGGCTTGTGGCATCCGGTTGACCACCCATACACCTCCCACGTCTCTGGAATGAGATGAAATGTATACCACACTAGGCCGCCCTGGTAGCTGTGCACCATCCAGTGCATTTTTCGTTCCGACTTTGACGAATGGGCTCTCCCCCTGTGTTAGGAACAGAGGATCCCATTAAACCTGGTGAACGATCATCTAATACTCTTACATTATCACCCAGTCAACCACCTGCCTGTGATCGACAGCCGCCCATATCTCGTTCATGTGCGCTTTCAACACCCAACGAGTCAAGCCCATGGCATCACCCTTTTCCCACCACGGTAGCCCCCACCATTTGCTCATTCTGAAGGTAAAAATGCGCGGGTTGTATTCAAGCATGCTAGATGAGCAGGATGTGGGAAATACGGTAGAGAGAGGCAAACAACAAACTGCTGCCCTCTGGCCAATACCCGCACACTGTGAGCCACTCGCCTCGTCACTGCAGCCCTCTGCTCACCCAACCTGCCTCCAACGAGGCTCGTCTCGTCACCAACTGCCCTCTGCTCGTTCAGCCAGCCTCCAACAAGGCCCGTCTCATCACCACCGCCCTCTGCTCACTCAGCCAGCCTCCAATGAAACGAGGCCCATTAGGGATCATATTTGGGAAGGAAGGAGTGGATGTGACTCGGCCACATAGGATATGTTCATCTTTCATATATTTAAAGCCACCCCGTTTCTTTTTAGGCCATGGTACCAACATCGGCTTATTATCTACAGTGTAAGTGCTATCTCCCGTTGTCGAAAAAGCAGTCCAAAAATATGTCATTGCACAGTATCTTGGTCACACTATTCATCATGTGTATGTTTCATCGAAAATAGGTGTGTGCCTTACAATTTTACAATAATAAGGATGGCATCAGGAAACATCATTTAATATATTCATTGCATCCTCGTATAGCCCATCGACATACAACTGGATCCGCACTCAGCCAACTGTTATCATTATTATCAGCGGAATGCCTATGACATGCATGGAGCTGTGGCTTTACGTGTGATTAAGGATCTTCAACTCGCCACACTTCCAATCAACTAAAGTCTGTTCATGCATGAGTGTGAGTGGATCATGCATGAGTGTGAGTGGATCATGCATGATCATGTGTGAACACACCTATTTTAATGGTTTTTGTCCAATTCAATGAAACATACTCCTAGCATTAGCCGAACAATTGGCTTAGGCAAAGCTAAGTAGCTGAAGCCAGGCTTAGTCAGCCATTGGCAACACTAGTGGTGGCAGGCAGCAGGCAGTGGTGGGCAAGTGGTGGTGGCAGGCAGCAGTGGGCTAGTGGCCATGGCAAAGACAGTGGGCAGTGGTGGGCAAGTGGTGGTGGCAGGCAGCAGGCAGCAGTGGGCTAAGGGGTATGGGAAGGGCAGCAGGCAGTGACAGGCAAGTGGTAGTGGCAGGCAGCAGGCAGCAGTGGGCTAGTGGGCAAGGGTGAGCAGCAGTTGCAGTGGTAAATTGAGTTACAACCATGGAAAAAAACCACTGTGGCAGTGGCAGTAGCAGTAAAATTTCCTTTTTGGGAAGTTGGTTCAGGCAGTTCAGTTCAGGTTTGGTTCAGGTTTGGGTGTTCTGGCAATTGCCCAAACCAGAACCAGAACCAACTGGCATTTGGCCAAACCAAACTTCGGGATCCCTATGGAGTATCATGCATGATCACACATGATTGCAAACTGTTTATTGAAGTCCACTCATGCATGATCACACACTTTTTGGTGCAGCAAACAAATATAGTATATTTCTATGTGAAAGAAAAACAAAAAGAGTGTTTGGATGCAAAATAAGTCATGCATGAGTGTGAGTGGATCATGTATGAACACACCTATTTTAATGGTTTTTGTCCAATTTGATGAAACATACAATTCACCCATTCTGGGGTCTGGCCCACCATGAGGGAGAGGCAAAAATCAGAGAAAAAAGTGTATATTCTATCTTGGCTGATATCTAGAAATTTATCATATATAATCCTGCCAGATCCTGCCACCCCCCTTTGTGCAACCTGCCAAACTGCCAGGCTGGCAAGTTACCATTTGGCAGGACGTGGCTGTGCTGCCAACAGCACTACATCCAGTACATGTGCAATGGTGACTATGGGTAGCTATAACTACGTGCATACGAACGTTCGTCACTATCCTCAACAACCGCAGCACAGCTATTTCGGCGCATTACTAATTTGAGACACCCTTGTCGATCACTACTACTGACGAGGTGACCGTGCGGAGTAGGTTTACACTTGCTCATGCTTCCTGATAGGAAATCAGGAAGCTATTATTTCATAAAAGAACATATGAACCGTGAATATAGATTTCGGAATACTGGGATTCTGATGCAGAGAAAATGGTTGCACGTTGCGGCCGAAGTGCACGGTAAATGGGCGCACGACGGAAGTTCAGCCATCCATCAAGCTCACTGCGCATGAATTTCGGAATCCTGTAGGAATGAGCCGCCCACAACACTAGTTAATTTTTATGCTTGCGAAAGGTCATTGACAAACTACACGTCTACTACTGTTGCCCTGCAGTTCATTCCGCCAATAGCGCACGATACAATTCTTCAACATCATCCTCAGAAGGATCATTCTCCAATTCCCCATGGCCAGATCTCACGCTGCTACCTGAGTTTTGCCTACCCTCTGCATGCTGTACAAAATCGCTAAGGAGTTGTTGTCTGATAGCCTCCAAAAAGGCCGGACGAAGTTCTTTGTCAAGACCAGGAAGAATGGGCCAGAACCAGCCGGGGTAAGCTTTGCCATGAGAACCTCTGGTCGCAATATTTTGCTTCGTAATTTTCCCGTAGGTGCAGATAAAGTGACTGCACATGATACACGAAAGTTTCGAAACACCAATGTAGGGAAAGACGTGTTCAATTTCACCTGTGACTATTTCTATAATCATGGCCAGCTCGGCGTGTATTGTAGGCTCCCGGCGATTCACTATCCGCTCCTCCTGATGCTTCTCAATGAAGAACTCGCGCTCCCCTTGCCATTCTTCAGAACTATACCTGGTTTTAGCCAGGGCAGCATCTAGAGCGGCTTGTATGGTCTCTCGAGATAGCATGCAGCAATATGGAGTTGTAGCTGGTGAGGCGAGGACACGAACTGAGAATTTCCCATCCAAGAGTTGGCGCAGGCAGTGTGATTGGGTCAATAAGAAGAGCCTGATGGCCGAGATCATGAATGACATGATCTTCAGCGCCCAACGCCGAAGCTCGAAACTTATGGAATGCTCTAAATAAAAGATGTAAATTCTGGTCAGAGTGAAATCATATAGGTGACGGATCACGCACCCTCATATAGCCATGCATCTGCCTTTTCAAGTAATGTAACCTTATTGTCGGCAGGACTGTCTTTAGGAAGAATATTATGCTTTGTCCAGTACGAATAGGTGGTTAGAAGGAATCGTATATGGACGACGGAAAGTTGTTTCTTGGCCTGCGCTTTGGCGACGCCGTTGATAATCATGTCCAAATGCTGAAGGAATTTCAGCAAAGTGGAACGATCCTCGTGTGTGAAGTACGTCTGATCCTGCTCAATGTACTTCCGAATCTCCGAAAGCCTGTGCTTGCGCTTGTTAACGCGATGTGCAAATATTTCGAATGAAAAATTGTGGATGGCTCTGCTGATGTTGATGAGGCTGTCCTCGGACTCGTTGAAGATGAGCTTAGGGGAGTCATCAACTGCAGGAGGCTTGTAAGGAACCTTGGCTAAGCATCATGAAGATAGACTCCAGGTGTTGAGAACAATGATGAGCTGCTTCATCTCTCTGGTGGTTGAAAACAATGTACAATTGAATTTCCAGCGTGCATTCATTTTGCTTCAAGCAGGCTGTCGTAGCAGAGACGTTTCCTCGCTTACATAACGAGATATCGGCGATTACATCGAGAAGTGTCCGTAGGCGCTGGGCGATCGAGTCATCAACGTCCTGAATGCTAGGGATGTCTGGACAGACTCGTTCATCGGGCGATGAGCGCCGATCTGCGAGTCTGGGGATCTTCTTGAGAAGCTCGGCGTAATACATTGGGTCATTCGCCCCGATTGCAATGGGCTGGTCGGTGCTGGACATGATGGAATATATTCATTTCTATGCAAAAGAAAAAAAAAAAAAGGATGGAGGGCCCGGCGTCCGGCTCCCACGGTTTGGAGGTGGACTAGTCCACCACCCAACTAAAAATTCGGCAGTGATATACGTTAGGTTGAACGCGTCGCTGGCGTTAGGGAGCAGCGCGATCTGATGCCAAGTTTGCCATGCCTCTCGGGCGGTTGCGGATATGAGAGTGACAACCTCGAGATGTCATACTCGAATACATCGAATTATACGATTGCGACGACATATTATGTTGCAGAGAGTGATGCTGCTTGTCAAGTTGTCTTGAGACCGTTTCAGGCTCTCCCGCAGTTGGGCTTGCATCGCACATGGATTTTATTAACTGAACCGAGAGTAGATAAAACCGATCTAATGTCCAAGTATTATAGTACGTCCGCATGATAGAAATTTCTATGGACGGTTATGCATAACCGCCTTCTATATATTGAAGCTTACAGGGCAACACAGAAGAAAAAGAAGGCCACCAATGACAGACAGGCCATTCTCCAATCCAATCGCTGCTCTTGCCAAGCGACGCAGAGTTTGAATTCGTCGCCAGGGAAGTAGTCGCTGCTGCATTTGACCTACTTGGGGAGCCGGAGCCGGTGGAGGACACAGCGGCCGACTTCGCCGATGCTGGGAACGATGTATACATTACTCGCATAATTGTGCCGGTTGGTTGGGCTGTTTCGGGAGGCGTGGTCCCGAGGTCGGTCGGGAGTTGTAAGACACCCGTGTCTGTTCCAGTTGGAACTGCTCCGTTGACAGTTGCGGTACAAATCGCCCCATCGTTTCCGCAGGCCTCGTTGACCATGGTTCCTTGGGTGACGGAGTAACCAATCGATGGCCTAGATCCTTCAGTCACTAAACACCATTAATAACTGTACATTGAGCTCAACAAGTGACATACTAGCTCCGGGGAACCCAAAGTCTCCACCAGCATCTTGCGTAACATGAATTGCCCTATACCGTATGACCTTTGGGATCAGTGCTGACAAAGTCAGCGCTCATTGGCTGTGGATCAAATCCAGGGAAGTATAAAGCCGTTTGGACGCCATCCGCAGAGAAGGTGAGCCAGCGAGACGCGGAAAAGGTATAAACCTACAAGACAAGCAAGCGAATAAGAGCAGAACGAGGATCGTAGTTTTGTGGGACATTGGTGCGGGACAAGGAGTTCGATAAGTGTTCGCGGTATCCATCCACTCATCTTATACTGAACGGAACAAGCATTGCCATTACAGCCCCGTTATACGGTCATGGCATCGCACACACCAGTACCGTATGCCTTGAGACATGGTCAATGACATCAATAGAACTTCGTATTTCCCTGAACGGCGACCTGAGGTCGGGCATGTGCACCCGTTCAAATTTCAGAACAGCACGAGAGCAAATGTGAAAGTAACGTTTTATCGCAATGGACACTAGCCTAGCATTAAGTCAATTCGGTGCAGAACCGGCAGGAATTGGAATGCCTACGCGTATCTCAACAATTTCATTTGAATATGGGAATCTACAGCTCGTGATATCGTTCTGTCGACGAAGTATGAATTGTACTTCTGCTTGTTCAAGTGGTGATTATTATAATCTACCTTTGTTATTATCTTGGCCCTGCTGCTCTTCGCCGAAGACCTCTGAAAATGATTTGCCAATCTCAGGAATCATGTCTTGTGTAACTACACTTCTTCTCTCTTTCAAAAAGGCTCGGCGACTGGCAGCGCGAGTTACCATACTACCGCTAATGGCATGCGAGACGCAGGTACAGAGTTATCACTAAACGTATTGTACAATCAGGCGATGAAGCACTCACCCGAATGCTCCAACCTCGAAGCACTTTCCCCAAGCGAGAAACGTGCCGACACATCCACTGAGCACATCGCCCTGTCCACCGCATCTCTTTAACCCTCCTGGAATGTCAATCTCGATTGACTCTTGAACACATTCCTTGTCCGTTCCGTCTAACTGACTTACCCTGAGATCAGCTGCAGCTCCTGTAGTATTGGCAGCAATAATGTCTTTAGCACCCTTTGTAACACCGTGATTCCACCCAACGCCTGGGAGACAAAGTCTGCTCTCTTCTCAGTAGGTATTTTACTATCCAAACCGATTTGTTCAGTTAATCTCTTGAATTCGGCAACGTTCGGCGTCAATACAGCACGTCTGTAGCCTGTAATGAGGGACAGATCCTGGCCAATCATACAGGGTTCTCGGCCAAGGCCAATAAGCACCGTGCAATCGGCTGAGCAACGAGTTCAATTCGCATTCCACGTTTTCAGGCGGTCTATGCGCTCTCTCAGAAACAGTGAGACAATATGACAATTTCCTTACACGCCTTCTTTCAAAATTGGGTGGACAATCAAATCCGGAGAACAGGACTTGATGGCTCCAGCCGCGGTTGGCGCACAGATGACATGAGATAGTGTAGACCGCATAAATGATCGCTGAAAAGACGTAACAATAGGCCCGAGACGCAGGTTGCGGATTCTGCTGCACGAGTGCGGCGCTAAGTTGCTAGTGTCTCCGTGCTGCAGCTGCAGGATGAAAGAAACTTTCGCGCACGTAGTCGGCGTTAACGTGGGGGGGGGGGGACACGCGCAAGGATAGATGATACTGGTATTCGATAGATTTCGGATAAACATGTTACTTAAACACCATTTAAAAACAACATCACGTTCTTTGTCTTTTGTTGCCCTTGGCAGCCTCAAAGACCGCATCCTTCCGTTCTTCCACCCTCTGCAAAAATTCCACCTTGCCCAGATACCCTCCACTACGTCGATTTTCCTCCAGCTCGTCTTGCAGCCCGATATCGCCCGACTTTTGCACATGCGCTTTCCAATCCATGGCCGACTTGTCGAGCGTCGTCAGCTTTTTGGCTTTTGGCGTGCCGCGTCCTGGTAGTTCCGCGAGTTGAGTTCTGGGTTTTCGAGGGCCTGGGCGTCTCCCACTCGGAGGCGGTGGAGTTGGATTTTCAACTACGCTTGAAACTGACGCGTCCGCGTCCGCTGGATGCCATGTTGGCCATTTCTTTGCCTCGGGAGAGTCGTCAGGCACCTCAACCACTTCTCTAAAAAAAAAAAATTCATTCGATGCATACAAAAACTAAGGGGTGAAGAGTAGTAGCCCATACGTGACTTCTTCTCCAGCGAAGCGATACCGTTTCTGAACCTTGACCACTCTCGGAGGGACAAGCTCGACGGTCGATGTCGATGCTATTTCGTTTACTGACGCTTGGAAGCTTGTCCAGAGTGCTCTGAATCGTGACTCAGTCGCTGTATGCGGGCGCATTGAAAAGACTCGTACTTCTTCCTTGCTTCTTCCTCTTCGGCACTTCAATTTCGGAGACTCTTCACGAGCGCGCTTGGACTTGGGCTCTTCGCTTTCGGAAGAGGAGGATCGTTCATCTAAGCCACTGAACAATATCAGTTCCGACATCATGACACACACAAGCGTATCCGATCTTGGACTGACCGGCGTTTGGAGGGACATAGTCCAAGTCGTCGTCCTCGGAGTCGGATTCGCTTCGTGAAGGGACCGCCGCCATGTTATCGGTTGAGTTTCAAACTCGACGGTGGGATGACTGGGAATGAATGTAATTTTTTTATATAGGTTACATCATCATGCCGTAATACCCGCACCCGTAATATATATCTTAGAACATGTGGACGCGGCCCCCCAACACCTTATCTTTAGCAAGTAATACAATAATGAACCGTGAACACCGGCCAATTGCAATACGTTTCACCTCCGCCTGCTGCGCCTGGGGTAAGTTTAAACGGTTTGATCAGAAAGAGATGAGCCGGTGTCAGCTCCACTTTATTCCGACGCCGGAGGGAGAGGATTCGAACTCGGGAAGCCTTCTTTTACATCATCGTTGTCCTGGCGTGCGCAATTAGGACAAAGAAGCTAACTCCTGCTTTACGATGTGGCGCGAGAAAATGATGTATTATTGTATCAATACAAAAGAACGAAACCGAACTGCCCGAGTAACTGTTTTTTTTTTTTTGTTCAACTATAGTACTTAAACGAATAGAAATATGGAATCTCTCAGAGATGCGCCCTGCGCTATGCGACCGTCATCGAGTTAGTCGCAGTATTGCTCGATGCCTATAGCATCGCTAATAGCGGTAACGAGTGTGTGTTGGGGAGTGTCACCCGTGGCATCCCACATTGCAAAGCCCTGCAAGTGATTGTCGTTGATGAATTTTCCCTTCGCCGCTAACAGATCGAGGACGGTCAGAACGTGGGTTTTTTCACACCGTAACTAATCACAACATACCGAAACTCGTCCCGTCGTCAAAAGAGATCATCACTTGAGTGTTGGGGTTGTAAACGAATGGCTACAATGAAACACAAGGATGAGCCAACGGAAACAGATGGGAGAGGGAGCAATTGCGCACCGTTTGACTGCAGTTGTCATACGCGTAGTACATTCCAGGCGCAGCAGTAACCTTTCCATTGTTGTCTTGAAGGAACCCGGCAGTAACCATGCCTCCAAAGTTCCAAATTCCAGTAGGACCAGATGAGTTACCACACTCATCGGTTGCTGGTGCGATTGCGTAAATAAGCGCTCCCCGGATCAAGAAGCATACGACTCACTGGTGGTGTTGGTCTCGCCTTGGCCGAGGGGCTGGTGGTACTTGTCGAATGCTGGATATTGTGCGAGAGCATTGTTAACGATGGCCGCGCTGTTGCTGACGGAGAAGCTGTGTCCATAGGCAGCCACGCCGAGGATGATCTGATATCGTCAGCCTCTTGTTTGGATTGACGAGAACGGTAAAATTCCGTACCTGGTGAGCTGGGAAACCGGCGCCAGTCCAAGCCTTGATAGCGGACTCAGCCGAACCCTGATGTTGAGGAGCGCAAGAGTCACGGAGAGGTGCGTTCGGGCCAACGGTGGATGACCAAGAACCCCAGACGTCGTAATTCATGATAGCTGCAACTTGGTTTCAGATCATGGCTGACGATAAGATGGGAACGACGACTGACCAATGTAGTCTAGCACCTTGGAGAATGCGGAGACATCGGTGGACGGAGAGCCATCCGACCCAGCGAATGGCGTTATACCAACAGCAGCGGACAATTTCACATGCGGGCCGACAGCCTGGCGAAGCTTTTGAAGGAAGGAAAGGTAGTTTTGTGTGTCCTGCGGGGAGATGACGTTACACCCGATGCCTTGGTGGTTAGGGTATTCCCAACTGTCACGATCGTGAATACACATGTCCATTGCAGCACATAGACTTACTCGAGATCGACACCGGTAAGGTTGTACTGCTTGATCATACCGACAATAGCCTGCACGAAGCCGTCTTGGTTGCCAGGCTGGACATTCGTCGAGAAGTGTCGCGAGCCGGTCCAACCGCCGACGGAGATGAATGTGCCACATCCCTTGGTTGCAATCTTTAGCATTTTTGGTGCCATCGCAGATCGGGGTCAACACGATACCTCTTTCTCCGCGCGCGCAAGGAAGTTTTTGAGAAGGGTTTGATCTACCTTATCCATGGAAATGTAGGGCGCCCCATTTGTCGTGACGCTAGTAGGAGCTGATCAGGGCCACGTCAAAAAAAAAAGCCAAAAGCGATGATCACTGACGCAAATGCAACAGTCATATGAGAGTAAGAACTCCAGGGGAGCAAGTCCAGATTGTAGTTGCTTTTCCATCCAGGGAACCACGCGGTGGCGACAACGTCCGAGCTGCTATTGCCACCCCCTTTGTTCGTGTGGGTGGTTGTGACTTTGGGGGTCTTGGGAGCCAGCCCGCACGTAGGTACCGCAACGACGGTGGATATGATAAACGAGAGGAGGGTGGAGATGAAAAGAGAAAAGTACATTGTCGCAGTCAAGGAAAGAGGCTGTGGAGCGAAATGACGAGGAGCCAAGAGGATATAAGTAGGGGCCAGCGCCACCATTAGTGAAACAATGAGGCGGACATATGTAAACCTTCCGGCCATTGTGTGCTAGTTCTTTGTTTCTAAGTATGGAGCGTTTCTACGCATCCACGTGCGTCGTAACCACGCGTACGGAACGAGGATACGACTACAAGCCTCTCATCTTCGGCCAGTATTCCCTGCCAATCCAATCCGAGCAGCCAGCTGCCTCGCCTGAACCGCCTGTAACCTCTTTGACCTCGCGAAAAGCACGACGAGAGATATGACGGCAAATAGGATATTGCATGCGATAAACTCGTAAAAGTCTGCACGTTCCCTGCTTGGAATGCGCCCGCAGGATTCCCAAGCAAGTGTTTCCCCCGCTTCATCGCGGTCCAACATCGGATTGCCATGCTCGTCTGTGGACGAATGAGTCTTGTCGATTCGTGAGGGCGTGGTATTGTTAACGCAATGCATCAAACGTCTGTTTCCAAACGGTCGACAGAAAGGCTCGTGTAGCTGTAACCGTTCACTCTGAGATATCGATCCCAGTTCGTTTTTGGCAAAAACTTACTGCATTCTCGGGACATGGCTCACATATCCCAAAGGGCTGGCAAACAAGGTTGGGTTGCGTTCCGTTTGCGTTGTGAGTTTCGTGAGGCAAGGCTGAAGCGATGGCGAATCGGCATGTCCACATCAAGAGTGTCCTTGTCGTCGTCATCATGAGCATCAGGTGGCGTTTCGGGCCGCCTTGACTTACAAGCATAACGAAGGCGCCCGACTAAGCATCGAATGGACATGAACGTGCGGTTAGACGTGGGAAAGAGCGCACAAGACATCCTTTCTCAGTCAAATCATGTCTCGCAAAGCAGCCGTAATTGAAGAGTTCGACGACGATACCTGACCTGCCGCTTCCCAGCCAGCCACTGCCCAACATGGGTGCACGAGGGCCGCTGCTGGAGGCGATCCAGTCTTCGGACGAGGATGAAGATGACTACCCGTCCCGGCCAGGACCCGCGTCGCCTTCGGGCAAATCCAAGTCCCCCTTCCGGCCTCCACCGACAGATAGCAGCAGGCTTGCAGGGAAGGGCACGGTGACGGACATCACGCCTTACAAGTCGTCTGTAGCTTTTTTACACTATCTAATGCGGGAAGCGCATTGATGGACTGAGCCTCGTTGCAGATGGACTTGTATCTACCCTATATACATTGACGCAAAGCGGCCGTATGGAACGGGACAGCGCAGGGTAGAGCGGGCCAAGGGCGTGTGGTGGCCGCTCAGCAAGGACGTTGCAGATGCGGCGAACCGGCTGGGGCTAGGAACATTGCACGAGGTCAACAAGGCTCACCCTCGGGACTGGGAGAACCCTGGACGTGTGCGAATACAATGGAAGAAGGACGGCCGACTGGTCAACCCCGTCATCAAAACCAGTACGGCGTTTTGCTTTTTTTTTTGTTTTTTTTTTGTTTTTTTTTTTGACCATACGTGTTGCAGAGAAACAATTACTGGAGACGATTTGTCTGCAGATACAGCTAGCCAAGCCGGAAAACGTCCCGAAGCCACCGTACAATACATTTGCTTCTCAGCCTGCATCGACCCCTATGAAGCCCACGGCCACATCAAATAAAGGCAAGCAGCCAGTAACGGCCAAGGTGAAATCACCGCCTCCCTTACCGCCGAAAAAATCGGGCGGACGGCGGGTGCCCATACCGCCGGAGCCCCACCCCGCGCTGGCGAACCGGGTATCGGCATATTCGCCGGCGATAGGCACGGGGGTGCTGGTGGAGACGGTGAAGGCGGGGATGAGCGCGACGGAGGGCCAGGGGATGGGGGGAGGAGGAGGGGCAGGCGGGGCAGGGCTGCAGAAGGGCAAGCGCAAGGTAATACGGGTACGCGGATAAATAAATATTAAATAAATGATGGCATCGATAACGGTGACGGCCGGCGGCGGCCATCGATGGGTTCCCAAGGTTATAAGTAATCCCCCGCATCTGCGGGAACAGCCCGCCATGTCAGTTGTATTGCGTATAGATTGCAAATTGCCTCTCCCGCTCGACACTGCGCTGATCGCTGTCAGGCGCTATCAGTGCTGCCTTGCAATAGCGTCCACCGTGACGGCACCGCACTCTGCGATGTTGTCGGACTTACCGTGGTATGTTGACTTGAATCCACATATATGGGAGCAGCTCATAATTATCGGCCATCTATTATCGGCCAAGAGGCGCAAGGAGCTCATGCGCTGTCCCAGGCCCGTCAAAGTTTACGCACCTGGTTACAGGTCAGTGCTGTGACGGTGATTTCCTAAACGGGCTCTGCAGTCTGGTTTTTGGAGACGCCGACCGAAAGCAGATGGATTGATCGATGCTCTTGGGACGACCCGCTTTCGCTCGCCTACAAGAGCCCCGTTTCCTACCTCGTCCCCCATTCTTCCCCCCTTTCTCTCTCATGCCCGTCCCTCTCACTGAACCCATCCCAAAGCTCAACCATGCTGCCCTGGAGACCACCTTTGTTGGTCTCGAGCACCCCTTATCCACCCCAGACCTCCCAGTGCATCAGTATCGCGGCATAAAATATGCCTCCGTCCCGGGTCGCTTTCGCCACTCCAGGCTTTGGTCAAAGTATCCCATGATAACCGACGCCTCACAACACGGGTTCGTCCCTTGCTCTTTTCCTTCCCACACAGCCCAACTCTCCGTGCAGTCCCATATGCCCTCAAGTCAGAAGAGGAAGAAGCGTGGAGGAGGCGATGCTCGGCCTCCCTGCAGACGCATTCCCCAAGGAAACCTTTCCGCAAGACGAATTCGAGTGCCTTAATCTGACCATCACATGCCCCACTGGCCTTACTCCCCAGTCACAGCTCCCTGTCATGCTGTGGATCCATGGGTAGGTTGCCCCACCCGCTTGAGTCACACTGACGCATCTCATCGTGGCGTTCCAGTGGAGGCGATAGGGGTCACAGGCTCCCACTGGATCTACGACGGTGGTGCTCTGGTGCGCAAAAGCATCACAATAAATAAACCTGTGATCTTGGTAGCGATCAAGTGAGTCCATTATTATCAGTCACAAGACTCTGTAATGTTGAAATCCAACCCAGTTTCCGAATCGGTTTGTTTGGTTTTGCTGCCAGTAGCCTTCTCCGCGAGGATAAGGCTATAGGAGATGAAGGCGTAGGTAATTATGGTAAGTTTGCTTCCAGATCAAATACGATCACGCTTTATTGATAACTCGCTCTCACAATTTAGGACTGCGGGATCAAAGGCGAGCTATGGAATGGCTGCATCAGTACATTGATGGCTTTGGCGGCGATCCTAATAATATCACCCTTTTCGGATCATCCACGGGCGGGGCCGACATTATTTGTCACTTGCTGTCCAGCGAAAACGAGACCAGACCGTTGTTCAACCGTGCCGTCGTCCAAAGCGCCATCTTTGACCCCGTCATACCCGATGTCTCTGCCGCTGGTTGGCGCCTCAACAGAACCATGGCTGCCTTGCATGTATCCACTGCCAAAGACCTCAAAGTGCTACATGCCGACAAGCTCGTTGCCGCAGGTCTTACATATCGCGCAGTCGATGATGGTTCCTTCTTCCGACAGGGATGGCAAGATTACTTTGGCGAGCAGACAGATATGAAACCCAAATCTCAACTGCTGCGTGCAGTTCGCAGCAGGTCGCGCCGCGTATCCAGATCCTCGTCTCGTGGTGTTCGATCAGCATCTCGTTCAGTGTCTGCAGCAGCTCCGCAACTCCAGCCCCTTATCATTGGCGACTGCGCCTGTGATTCCCATCTCTGGTCTGTGGGGGCCTCTTTGTGGTCATCCACTTCCGTCTTTCGCCGATTACGTGCTGTGTGTCAGACGTTAGTCAAGTCCAACAGCCTCTTGCGCGCTTACGACATCAGCTCGTACACACCCGACGACGAAATTGTCGATCGCGTCCTGGATCTCATCAACGACGCACGAATCGCCTGGCCCACGGAGCGTGTCGCCCATATCGCGAAGCGGGAACGGTCCGTTTATCGCTATGTGTTTGATCAGGAGACGCCGTCCCGGGGCGTCCCGCACCATGCGGCAGACCTCGTGTACCTGTTCGATAACGTCCCTCTCGACATTGCCGACAACGAGCCTACGTCTATCAGGGTCATCGACGCCGACTCGCCCAAGATCACGACGACGCCGACGCCCACTGCCGCGCCTACCCCGCTCGTCCCGACCAAGTCTGCCCTCGTGCCGTCCGCGACCGCGGCACGCGGCAGGCCCCCGCACTCTCGCACGCTGCGCGAGTACCCGTACGAACCCGACTTTGACGAGGACATGGACCTCTTTTTCGACGACTCGGATTCGGACGAGTCCGTCTCCACCCCGCGCACCGAGGACGACTTTGAGTGGATGCGGCCCATCGTGGACGAGTGGTCCTATTCCCGCGTGCGCGACGCCATACAGGAGAGGTGGATCGCGTTTGCCCACGGCGATGCCCCCTGGAAGGAAGACAAGGTCTTTGTGTTTGGTCCCGAGGGCGAGACGGGCGAGCGCTCCATGTCCATCTTTGAGGGCCGCAGGAGGAGCCAGCTCTGGAAGGAGGCCCTCGAGCCTCTCGGCCCAGCCCTGGTGCACAAGATCGGCGTCGAGCTCAGCAGAGGTCCCTAAGCGACGATACACGCTCTCACAAAATTAAATTCTTCAACTCGCTCATAGGTTTTACATTTTCTCTCTCTCTCTCTATCATAAGCATCTCATCGGTATATGTAATTGCAACGGTTTTTTTGGGGGGATTGGTTATATATGTCGTGTCCTCTGGGACCAAACAGAGGGTTAGGCTTGAGTATTCCATAATCACAGTGCATTTTAACATAACATATGTGGATTCAAAAATTTGGATGCTACATTTGCGATTTTGAAATAACAAAGCGATCATCACTACGTGATAATAGTAATAAGCTCATAAACTACTCATAGATAAATTCAAGATGACGGGATGCAATCAAGTCTCTCTAAGCGCTAGCCCGCGCTGCTCTACCCTACACACGAATCAGATCGGCATCACCAACAAACTAGTCTCACAAACCTTTCTTCGCGGTCGAAGGCGCCTCTTGCCTTCATCTTCCGGAACGATCCTCGTAATCTGTAGGATCCGGTTCTGACGCAGCAGGTTTCTCCGATATCCTGTCCGTCTCCGCCTCCGAGTCCGTGATATCAGGCTCTTCATCCTCGTCTTCTTCATCGTCGGATCGCCATTTCTTTGACGTATTACGTGTTCGTCTAACCATTAGTTAATCTCTCAATCTTTGCAAGGGATTCCCTTACTTTGACGGCCCTGATGACTTGGTTGGCGCTTTGCGTTTCGTGGGCGCCTTTCTTTCCTTCTTCTCTGGCTATGCCGACCGTCAGCCTCTGATGCCTACTACTCAAGAAACCATACCTTTAGCGTTGATCCTCGCTGTCCGGACTTCATGAAACTACTCAATGCTGCGGAAGCTTCTTCGGGAAGATACACGGTTTTCACAATCTTGCAAACTTTAATCTAAATGAAAATAACGCGAAGCAATGCATTACATGCCTTGTTTGCAGTATCCGCATTCGGCAGAGCTCGGAGGATATCCGAGGGAAGTTTGACCCTACCGGGGTAGCTTTGAATATTCCAAGAATTCTGATGCGCCCGGGCTCTGATAAGCTCTTGCGCCATCTCGCAAATAGCATAGAAATTCTGATGTAGTATAGATTAGCATTTCCTTTAGGGTTTAGCCCGATGCGAACCTCGCTATGACCATGAGATTCGGCGTCGCGGACAGTCTTGCCTTTCGTGGCGAGGTGGTATAGCAACGATATCGTCTCTGTCGATCCAACCAAGTTCAGGTAAAACTGTATATATCTATGTCCATAATTAGCAGCGCAAAAGTGGATTAGCTCAAAGCAAACTTTGCAATATCCATCAAGTCTTCTGGTGAAGTGCTAAAATCAGGATGATGCGCTAAAAGATGAAGCAGCCGGATAAAAGTCATTTCCAGATGTTGTATCTTTATAGCTAATACCCCAGTCAGCAAAGCCATTTAGCAAGGCAAGTGGTCGGACATACCGGCAGGCAGTTTCTTCATAGCGGCTTGGACATACGATGAAGCCTGGTAACTTGATGATCATGCTGTTCAAGGCTTGGTACTTGGCTCACCTTCATCTTTACGTCTTCTTCTGGGTCGTGAATTGTCAAGAACAATATAACGTTGTACCGCGCAGGCATTTTCCGAGACTGGAGAAGAGGGATCAATTTGGTCAAAAAAGATATTCGGACATTGTAGCACGAGTCCTATGACGAGCTAAGCAAAAAAGCATATCTATTACAGAATACTCACTTGAACAACTAAGGCCAGCCGGAGAAATTTCGGAATCAGTGTATTCGCATATACTTCAATTGCTGACATATGGAGCAACGATACTGCCGCTTGGAGTCTCACGCGTGACATGGCCTTTGGACTGAACATGACGTTAGGGGCCTGCCGCGCAATCAAGGTATGACGTACTTTTCGTTCGCGTCTGGCGCTAATGATCCGTTGTTCTCCAAAATTGATGCAAACATTTTCAGAACTGGAGTGGCAAGGTCGAGAGCTTTGTCGGACGAGCCAAAAGCCAGGCTTCTATTCCTGCAAACTTTTAAGTGCTAAAAGTTTCGCTTTTAGCTCATCGGGAACTTCTTCATCTTCAAACCATTCTTCGTCTGTTTCCATGTCGTCCTGAAATGCAATGGTTGACCGTAATTCTTTCCACTTTGGAATATGAGCTTACTGGGTTTGCAACTATTGGAACCATGAGCAGGTTTTTCAATAGGAAGGTCATAATAACATCGTTCTTCTGCTCGAATGCTTCTGGGGCGTAGCGAGCAAATTGGGCTAGGGCCGCAATCCTAGCGACTAGAACGCCCATGTCACTTTCGCTTAAATCATTGCTTACTGTCTACAATGCAGCATGTAAGTATGGAAAGTAAAGAGCAAGAAGTAGAGCTCACTTCAACCACTTCTGCACACGCTTCTTCCTTGTTTCGTGAAAATGCTAAGAAGCGAGCGGCAAACTTTGCATGTCGTGGATCTGATTGTAGGGCATAGCGAATGATACGCTCGAGAGTGCGACTAAAGATAGGGGCCAATAAGGTATATTAACATAACATATATTAACGCACGAGTCATTCGGAGCCAATCTTTCGTCCAACCGCGCAACAGACGATAACGCTTGCAGACAGACTTCCACGGCAACATGATTTTTCTCATCAGCCACACCTTTACAAAGTTCACTGATGTGAGACTTGTACAGCGACGGGGAGTGCTTGGATACGTAAGTCAACGACGCTCGCGCATGACCTGCGATTATTTGTGATTGGGAATGTCGGTCACCTTGCGACTTGTGTATGCGTTTTAGAAGAGTAGGTATGGATGATTGATTAATCATGCGAAAACTCGCGCGCCGAAGGATTGTTGACATGGTAGATATAATTCCTGGTGATGATTGATCCAAGCGCTTCTCAAAATCGTGCTAAAGGCATGATATATCAGCAAGGGCGATAAAACAACTGGTAGAGCACAAACAGTAGCCTTAACCAATCCCTTGAGATCCGTTTGAGGATCCATACACGTTCTCAACAACTTGTACAATCTTGGCTCGTTAAGCTTAGCAAATGTTCGCAGATCTTCAGCCGCTTTGTGCGCATCATTGAAGCCGACTACACAATAATCAACAAGGAACAGTTATGATGAGAACAGGGCCTTAACTTGCGATAACCTGTATTATAGAATGCAGCCTACGAGTAACATCCTCTTCATTTTCATCAATAATGCCACCCTGTCGAGCGTTCAGCATGCCTGTCGCAAGAGCAAGAAAAATATACATTGTTTTGAACGCATGCCTCAACAAGGTGTTCATAAACGGTCGGCCGGCTAAGTCAATCAGTAACTTGGATCGGGTTGACCACACCACACAACTTACACCCTCCTAAGCCCTGTAAGACCCAACAGCGCGTGTATCGACTTCTCTGTGAGATACCTCATGGTATTCAGTAACCTGTCTGTCCATGCAACCTCGTCCACTTCAACTCCTTTCGTGCTAGTTGAGGGGTTTGGCAGTGGAAGGATAAAATCGGCTACCACTTGCTCAACAACCGCCCTGGCATAAATTAATGACGCAATGCAAGGAGCTCAGCGTATGGCGTACAAAACTTCACCGTTTTTCAGCATCACTTGGAGTATTTCGTCCGGGATCCATGCAAATTGCTGGATAGCTGATAGATTGTTATTTTCACTGAACTACGTTAGATGGCCTCTGTAATTCAAGACAGGGTTACTTACATTTCAGGATAGGCTACACTGTACAGTTTTCCTAAGCTATTCAAAGCTTCGACGCGTACAGCCGACTGCTTTATTTAAGCATGAGAGTATATTGCGCACATTCAACGAACCTTTTTGTCTGCGCCTCTTTCAGCGATGGCTCGGAGCTGAGATTCAGAAACGTGATGCAGGGCTGTCTCGTAATCCAATTGAGAAAAGACCTTGCATGCAGTAGCTCGAACCCTCTCGTCCGGGTCAAGTAGTTTTGCACGAAGAGACTCTGGCGAGTTGTTAGTCGTAGTTTGAGACAATCTAGAACGACATGGACCTTCGATTATATCTCGCAGTTCGGGAAGACTAACTATGAGACCTCGTGTTGCCTCGACAAACAGAACCCGGATAGAAGAGGTTTTGTCACTCCGTCTAGAGAGCCAAACGCTCCAGGTGGTCGGATACTTTTTTACAAGGTCTGCTCCCGATTTCCCTGCGAACATCTCTCCTAGTACTTGCACTGCGATGGATCTTACAGTATTATCCTCTGCCCGTAGTTCCTCTTCTAGCTGTGGAATCACACTGTGCAGAAGTCCTGGACATGATTCGTGCAATCGTTTGATGAGGTCGTGTGCGGATCGAATTTCGTTGTAGCCTTCTTCGCCACGTGAATTGATATAGATGATGTCGGAGAAATACTGTGAAACATGACGCTGCAACCTGTCGGCTGTGGCATTACAGACTTGGACGGCCAGTCGATAGGCAGGATGTTCGATGCGCTGTCAAGGCGTAGTAAAACATATGAGTAAAAGGTCGAGTTTTGAAAGCACTATACAACGCGTCTACTGGTATTATACAGGGCGCGTTGACAGGAAGGAATGACCAACATACCGCATTTTTTTCCATAAACTGCGACATGATAGCCTCCAGCACATCTGACGGCAGCGATTGGCATTCATCTATCAATGCCACCAGAATATCCGCAATAAACAACTCGACTTTCTTGTTTGACAGGTCACGTCGCACGAGCGTGAAGAAGGCGCGGAAGATTTCGACCAATAGGTCATCTGCACTGGGGAGGTCGCACACGAGAACGATGCTCTTGACCGTGGAGAGGGATTCGAGAAGAAGGAAGTATTGGTCGTAATAGGGCGAGTCCGTTCCCGTCAGGCCAGCAGTGATTTGACGGAAGAAGAATTGAAAGATGTCACGGAGTTCTGGCTGCGTATAGGGCGCGTCGGGCGCATATAGCCGCAATATGTTGGCAAGACAGCAGGCTGCGTGAGCTTTGACGCCCCTGTCTTTGTGCAGGAGAATGGAGGTGCTGACGAGCTCCTTGCGGACAATACCGAGTGAGGGGAGGTCGACATGTTCCTGTTCCAGCTCGGCAAGCTGAGCATGGAGAGACTTGAGTTTCTTGAGCAGGGCATCGGTGGCGGTTCCCCTTGTCAAGAGCTTGTCAGCGAAAGAGAGCTTCTTCTTTGGCGAGCGGGCAGCGTCGCTGAGACGAGTGTGGGCGACCATGGGCGGAGGCAAGGCGCAAGGCGCACGCGTGTTTGGCCACCGATTGTCGATTTCGCTCTCATGTCAAAGCAGCCCCTCATTCCGCCAAAGCGCGCCCTGCCGTCAAAGGAGGCCTCGCTCTTCAAGGAGCTGCTCTCGCTCTACGAAACTCGCCAGCTCAAAAAGGGGCTCAAAACAGCCGAGCAGATCCTCAAAAAATTCTCCGAGCATGGAGGTATGTGCCATCGTCCCTCGACGACCCCGCCCGACACTCTCCACAGAAACAATATGCATGAAGGGACTTATTACGACCCACATGGGAAAAAGAGAGGAGGGCTTGGAACTTGTCAAGAAGGGCATGCGTCTCGATCTCACATCTCACATCTGCTGGCATGTCTTCGGTCTCATCCAAAAAGGCGAAAAGAATTACGAGGAAGCTCTCAAGTCATACACTCAGGCATTGCGGTTCGATAAAGTATGTCGGCCTATGTTCGGAATGTCATCTAACACCCCTTTAGGATAATATGAATATCCTACGAGACACTGCACATCTGCAAACGCAGTTGCGTTTATTTGATGGTCTGGCGGAGACGCGTTATGCTCTTCTACGACTTCGTCCTAGTCTACGCCAGAATTGGATTGGACTCGCCGTCGCATATCACCTGAATGGAAACCTTGCTCAGACCAAGAAAATACTGGAACACTACGATAGATGCCTAAGAGTGGGCGCTCCGTCTTACGTCCATAAGAGTTCTTGACCTTTCAAGCAGAATCTACCTGACTACGATGTTGAGCAATCAGAGACTATGCTCTATCATATTCGAGTTCTTGAAGACCTAGGCGAAGTCAAGGAAGCTCTCTCTCTGCTCGATGCGAAAGCTAAGGATAGAGTTATTGTGGATCGTACAGCTGTTATGGAGAACCGAGGTCAATTCTTCTCCGTCCTTCCCTTTTCACGCACTTAGCTTGATCTAGCTCGCCTCCTGCAGAAACTGGGATCTGAAGAAGCGAAGAACGCTTGGCGCGCTTTGATAGAGCAGAATTCTGAGTGTTATACCTACTACCAAGGCTACCTGTCGAGCCAAGGTCTTGACCTTGGTATGTACCTACGTGATAATGCTTGTCTTGACATATCATCGTTTCAGATCAACCCAATGCAGAAGCACTCCAAGTTCTCCGCACCTTCTCTACCGATATACCAAAGGCAATGGCTCCTCAGCGCCTTGCTTTGAAAATGGCTACCGGAGATGATTTCACAGAGCTTGTACAGCCCTATGTTCTCTCTAGTCTAGAAAAAGGCATACCTTCTCTTTTTGCCGATCTGAAGACCCTATACAAGGACGAGTTTAAACGCCAGACGATAGAAGACATTGTTGAGAAGTCATTCAAGGACCAACACCAGGACAACCCGCAACTGCCACATTCCGATCCAACCACTTACCTCTGGACACTATACTTCCTTGCGCAACATTACTCTTATCTTGGTCGCCATGAACGTGCATTAGCCATTCTCGACAACGGCATGAGGCATACACCAACCCTTCCAGAGCTTCATCAATTTAAGGCTCGCGTTCTGAAGCGATGCGGTGATTTCCTCGGAGCAGCACGGTGTGTCAATGATGCACGATTGTTGGATGGCCAGGATCGCTGCCTTAACGCCAAATGTGGTAAATACCTGCTCCGAGCAGGCATGATTGATGAAGCCAATTCAATTCTCCGCTTGTTCATTAAAGTAACGCGGCGTGAATCTGTGACTGTTACCGCTCGAGCTAATGTGGGTTTCACAGAAGGATGCCGTAAGTACCGAGGCGGATCTTGAGGACATGCAATCGCTTCTGTATCTTACTGAGTTGGCCAACGCCTACTATCGCATCGGAAAGCTAAGTCTTGCATTAAAGAAATATGCGGCGATCCAAAAGGTGATTATCTCTTTTCACGCGGCTATTCTCCTGTATCTTCTCTGCCAGGTTTTCAACGAATTTGAGGACGATCAATACGATTTTCACGGTTATAATATCAGAAAGTTCACCATCAATGTTTATTTACAGTGCGTAACATAATTCAACGCTGTAAGCACCAATGTATCCACAGGACGGAGCAGCCTCCTTACATGGGAAGATCAAGTTCGGAAACATCCAGCATATGTTGCTTCTGCTTTAAAAACTGCACAGGTATAGCAAACGATTAGCTTATCGTCGGTGTTGTTGACAACATGTACCATCAGATCTATGTAGCCGTTCACGACACACCATCTCTTGCAAATCCCGTTTCACATGCTCGTAGTAGGTTATTGTTCTATGGTCATCTCCGTGCCACTTGAGTCATTTTGTCTTAAGCCCAACTAACTGACGAAGAGAAGAAGGCGAAGAAAAAGGCGAAGAAAGCTGCCCAAAAGTCCCAAGAAGAGGCAAAGAAAGGTGGAAATCCTTTGGAAAGTCGTAACGAAACAAAAATCTGATGTTATATAGTCACGCCTCAATTATCCCACGAAGACAGAGGCTTGGACGCTCCTCCTCCAAAGGACGAGGATCCAGATGGAATAAAATTATTGCAAAGTCCAGGTCCTTTGGAACGTGCCGCAAAACTTTTAAACCCTTTGCTTTCCCTGGTGCCAAACAATATCGATATCTGGTTTATTCAATACGACGTATCAGTACGTCGAAGTAAGTCCCCGATGTGCATGAGTAAAAAGCTTCAATACTGATTGATTTGAAAGGAAAATTATTGCAAGCTATCAAAGCACTAGAGACAGCCCGATCATTAAATTCGGATCATCCTGAACTGCATTTCCGCATTGTACATTTCAAGCAAACAGGTGCCGTTATCTTGACCTTATATCTTTGCGGCTGACCCTCCCTGCTGCAGTTTCCTCTCTCCCGCAAGAACCACCAGCACCCATTGGGCCTGTTGTCTCAGAGAGCATATCAACTATCTTCCTGGAGGGCGTCTCCACAGAAACTTACAATGCCCAATACCTCCAAAGACATTCTAATTCTGCACCTGCAATACTTGCCGTAGCCAAGGTGGCTGCTGAAATACTCCACGCACCGCGGGAAGAAGTGGAAGGCATCGTATTCGGCGTGATAGGAGATGGCGTTCAATTGGATATTGCGGTGCGACGCTGATCTCTTGTGTTCGTTCATTTCGCCTTATTGATGAACGCAGACCGCAGAACTCACCCTCGCCTTCCTGTCGTCAATATCTTCACCGCGGTTAGATGAATTCAGGACCGTTTGCGACACCAAGTTCAAACTGTCGACGACTTTCAAGACTGTTGAAGAACAAGCGCAGCTTCTGCAGCAAGTCCTTGCTGCTGGGAATTATGATATGCAAGAGGCTAACGGGATTTCGGGGCCTGGAGCAAACGCGGACGTTAGCGGCAGATGAATCACGAGTACCGAGTAAGTTGGCGTACGGCAGCGGGAGTTGGTTTTGATCATGCGGGCGATGCTTAATTATTGACGCTAGAACTACCTCTATGCACTTGTGCCTGGTTACTAGGAATGAAAAGGACTGGATACCCTCGTTGAACCCCATCGCAACAGCTCATGCACATCACATGCGGTAAGCCAAAGGACATTTACAAAAAAAAGTACTGCTTTCGATATGCGTGTCCCGAACAGTCCTATCTATATAACCAGATTGCCAATTGTGATCTGGTCTGCATGCCTGTGCCACACAGAACCCCAACCCCGCCTTCGCAGCAACTCTCCTACTTCCTGCCTCCATCTGCTTAGCGGTTTACTTCTCACGCACACGCTGTATGATGATTGGCAATCTACATGCACAGTATCGTGCTTGATGAAAAGTCAAAGAACCCAATATCAAATCACTGGCCTCTAATTCATATCCATCAATATGTCCAACAGCCAACCATACTTGTGGCTCCATAAATGATCGATGTAGTAAAACTACTTTCCACCATGTGAATGAATGTTCGCGCTAGCCATAGTGGGCTGGAGGATGACGAAGATCGCAGGACGCGAGACCGACTTGGCGTCGTCCTGCGGGTGTACCGAATTCGTCGCCTTAGTATGCCTACGAATTTGAGTGTCGCGGCGTGACGCAAAGAAAGAAACTGCAGGATCGCTGAGTTTTAAGATTGCTATTGATAGACAGTAGCTGTGGTCGTCCGCAAGAAATGATTGAGCTGACGGTTGGGGCGTTATTCGGATGCGCCACTCACCAATGACTGAAAGCAGGAACGCCCAAATAGGTATGCTGATCGTGACCAAGGTGGCTGACAGTCCGGCGAAATATAGAATCGCCCACCCGCGCTTCACTCCTCTTTCCAGTTAACCACATCCTACACACCATGCATGCTATTATGTCTTGCGCTACTGCCTCCTCCTCCTCCACCGACGCCGGTCGTCATTCTCCCTCCGTACCCATCTTCACCATTCCTACCCGCTTCCCTCAAATCGTTCACATTGGTGCTGATGATTTAAAGGTTGCCTTGGACGTCCAGGTCATCAACCCCGCCGGGGACATGTCGGTCGTTACGTCGCCAGTGCCAGTGGACTCCCTCAAGCGTGTCAAGGCCGTTGAAGGTCTTGCTATCCTTAACCGCAGAAAACCTCGTCCCGCTCAAGAGGATCTTGTCTTTGCTGGCTCGTCGTCGTCTCCCGACCATGTTAGGACTCAGAACAGACTGGAGGCTCTTGCTAAACTCGAAGGCAGGGGAACTAGTCCCGCTCAAGAAGATCTTGTGCTTGCTGAGTCTCAGACTTGTTCTCTCGGCCACGTTAAAACTTTCAACAGACTGGAGGCTCTTGCTAAACTCGAAGGTAGGGAAACTGGTCCCGCTCAAGAAGATCTTGTGCTTGCTGAGTCTCAGACTTGTTCTCTCGGTCGCGTTAGGACTTTAAACAGAATGGAGGCTCTTGCTAAACTCGAAGGCAGGGGAACTAGTCCCGCTCAAGAAGATCTTGTGCTCGCTGAGTCTCAGACTTGTTCTCTTAGGCGCGTTAGGACAGTCTACAAACGGGTTGGTCTTGATACTCTTAAACGCCGTGAAAGCAGGAATGCTCGTCTCTTTGGAGGGCAGATTCTTCAAGCTTACCTCCGTCCTTAAGGCGCTCGGGCTGCAATGCCCAACAGGATTTGTTTCATGTTCTTCGTTTTCAAGTGTGTCTGACGTTGTTTATTTGTTAGGTTTTATCATTGTTACTCTATTACGCCTTTATGGAGAAGACGATGCGCGCCCTAGTTTTGGTGATGAACTGACTGTTTTTTGTAAGTCAAGTGTTCAATATAATAGAGCGTTACTAACCGGTTCCAAAGCGACACAGTCAAAGCTTTGGCGGTTGTACCGAGTTGATGCGACTTGTCAAGTCACGACGTTGTAGCAGCGTGGGTGACAAGCATGGAACCCTGATCAAGTTCTACGTGTAAGCCCGAAGCACGACGTTGCCGGGTTCAAGACAGGAATGGTGAGGCGGCGGGCAAAGGACCTTGGACCTTGGCCAAGTCTTCTGTTTGGAACTCGTTATCCGATGAAGCCGCCGGGGAGGACGTCTAGTATGAAGGCGAGAGTTGTGATGAAGCTTTCAGAAGCGTGGCGTCTAATGAACCGGTACCTGTCTCCCTGGACTTGGGAAAACCGTCAAGGAGTTAAACGATGATGACAACTCGAACGAGTGAGTTTTGCATTCCTTTTACAGTGACGAGATGATTAATAAATTTCGTGTATACAGTTCCGACACCTCACGGCCGCAAGAATGACTGGATTTCTTTCTTGTAGTTAGTTTTTGCAAGTCCCACGTCGGTAGCTTTTTCCCCCTAAGCCCGAGGGGTTTTTTAATGCACCCGACGTTGAAAATCTTTTGCTTAGCTACAGGTTTCTGATGTAAAAGCCATTGCTTTGATGTATAATGGGATTTAAGATTCAGGGCTAATAATTTTGCGGGATTTGAGAATTTAAACTTGACGTTCCCTTACCTTAAGCTCGTCGCACTTGCAAGTTTGGAGTGGAATAGAGTCTGGGACATCTATCCTAATGTCAGTTAATCCAATGATTAGGAATAACCACCACTGGGTGACGTGTATGTGCGAGGGAGTCCTCGCTCCGATGCCGTGAAATCAATCAGAAACTTGCCAACATCCGTTCGTACAACATTTCGCGGCTCATGGGCTATTCCGAGGGTATGAAGGTCGTATACTAACTTGAATACTTGAAGTCTGTGAAAGGCCGCGCACCATGGTATCATATGCATAGATACAATGTATAACAAAAGTTTACCGTTCCACAGGTGGCTTTAAATGTTCCCAAATGTTCCCATGAATCAAGAGTAGGTCGAGGGTAAGAACGTCGGAGTAATACGATCCTGCAAATTCCTAGATTGATATGCCTTTTCCATGGTCATGTAAACGTTGTATTCATTACGGAATTGCTTTGAGCTTCTATATCGGAGGAACGAAGCATCTCGACAACTAACGGCATTTTGAAAATGACACTTCCAGACACTAGTCACAATCCAAGTGCTTCGAGAAAAGGTAACGTGACCCATTTTGTAGCTTCTCCCCTCCGTGTGAGCAGACGAGTGGCCAACCAAAAGGCAGGAGGCTGCTGGTAGTGGCTGGCAGAAGGTGTAAGTGATGGGCAAAGAGCTGTTGTTGTGCTTGGAGGGCTGAGACGAGTTGCAGCGAGTGCAGGCGGCGGGTTGTCGTTGCAGTTGGAAAGGCAAGGTGAGTGGGCAGCAGGTCAGTGTATTGCGGCTGGAGTGAGTGTGGGGCGGACAAGGTTTGGAGGCTGCTGATGAGGGTGGGGCTGCCTTATGCCAGTGGTAGCATGAGCCGATGGTGTGAAAACACTAAGGAGAGGGCGGGCAAAGGAAATGGCCTCATCATGGTTGGAGGCGGGACGGCAGGCACAGGTAAACGGCCTCATTGGAGCACTGAGTGATCATTGGGAGCAGGTGATAGCGCGGGCAGGTGTAGGGAAACGGCCTCGATGGAGACATATTGTACCATTGTTGTAATCGGAAAAACCGCCTTGGTCATCGTCATGAGACGATTGAAAGTCTAGACTAAAAATTGCAAGTCATACGGTGAGGCGGCTGGAGCGACTCAATGTAACACACACGCATGGGAGTTTGCGCGGTGCTGGGAATGTGCGGATTGGTCAATCGTAAAGTTGATGGGCAATCACAGTTCTTGGATTGGAACGCGACAAGGGAGGCACGCGCAAACGAATTAATGGACGGTTGGTGTTGTGGGATTGGCCAGATGGTTGTCGGCTCTAGTTAGGCAAGGTTTAACTTAAACTAGATTGTATTGACTAATAAATTACTTTTGTATCTACTCAACGGACAAGGAAGGAGTAATGAGGCACACTAGGAGGGCAACGGCGTTGAAGGCGGCAGGAGGGCATTGGCAGCAAAAGGAGGGCGTGCAGTGGCATGATTGCCGTGAGAGGGCCATTAAAGGCGGTGAAGGGGAGAGACCACGCCGGCACGTATTCCATCCTGTTGTGAAGGAAGAGAGAGGGCGACGTAGCGGCGTGGAACAGTCACTTGCGGCGCTTGATAGAGGCAAGGTGAGAGTGGCGGGCTACGGATGCATCCGCGACGAGGCGAGCGCGGTGGTTGAGGGGCGAGGGAGTGGCAGGCGAGTGCAGGGTTGACAGACAAGGAAATTGGAGTCTGGCAGCAGGTCATGCATGGTTGGACACGCGGACAGCCGAGGAAGTATTATCGTCTTGAAAACGTTGAAAACGGACATGTCGAAGGACGCTGAGTGTATCACGTCATGGAGGATATGGTGTGCGCCAGTGTTGGACGAGCCATTTGATGGCAGCCACTCCATGTGTCAAAATTCGTGGATATCCACGCGGATATCCATAATCCAGAAAAGTGGTGATGGATATGGCTTGTGACAAGTACGTGACCGGCATTTCCCGACTTTCCAAATGAAGCTAGCACTGCATGATCTGATATCTACGTGAACCTTCTCCTGCACCGCCATGGATTCTGGAGAACATTGGCCACGGTCTCTTTTCTGGAACCACCCTCTACTTCGTTCTAAGGATCAGAGAGCCTCTAGTGCTACCAACCATCCAAAATTGTTTTGCAAACAGTGTTGGGCGAAGGCTTTGGACGATCAACAACAAATTGATAACAATGATATTCAGCAAGGACGATGCCATTTACCTCGTTCTGAGCAAGAGCTTCAAAACTATTGTATGTTTTTCTGCACTCTGGTTTCTTTACTAATCAATTGTCTGTAATCTGTAGTTTGGGATCACATGCCTGCTTTGTGGCTGCAAGGTCGGTGAGAAACCATCATTTGTCATCTCGAATCTTGCCCACTTCAATCAGCTGAAGTCAGGGCACACACATCAGCAGAGGCTGAGTCAAAGGCATATATTGGGGGTGGGACAAGCCCTCTACCATCTAGAACCCTCCCACCATCACAATCTGCCACTCCCATTCTGAGCTTTCCATCACTAACTTATAACATGGCTCCACCAGGCCTCCCATCCTTTTCCCCAACATTTTCAGCAGGCTCATTGTCAACTGGCCCCTCACATATCACTGGCAGTGTGCCATACAGCCCATATCAGCCTTACAGTGTGATGATTCCAAGACCATTCTCATCTTCCTCAAGTCCTTTCCAGCTCTCACCATTAAGTCTTGATTCACCACAGATGTCTGGGTCCCCTGTGGTGACTACGCCATGTATGTCTGTCATTTATTTGCATTGATTGCACTTACAACTGTTCTATTAGTGTTGCAGTTTCCCAACACTGGCAGCACATCACAATCAGGAACCCCTCAGATCCAAGGAACACAGCCATCCAAACATGCTCGTTTATCAAGCTATACACCTGCATCTACTCTACCAGTATGGACTGAAGAGCTCCAAATGCAGTGGGCCAGAAGTGTTGCTCAACTGACAGCATCCTGTGGATTCCCATACTCCTGGGTTGAAAATCCACAATGGGTTGCATTCTGCCATGAGTGGATCCCAGGTGCAGTTCCCATTTTTCATAAGGCATTAGAAAATCAGTGGATCCCACAGGAAGTTGAGCAATATCGTGATATTGCAAAGAAGGAAGCAGCAGGTACTATGGCAACAATTCAATGTGATGGATGGAGTGGTATAAACTTTCATCACTTTGTTGCTTTCATGATTACAACAGAACTTCGTAAGGTATGTATATCTCCATGCAATTACACAAGTTGTTGTAATCTCTTACCAGTACTACCAGGTCTATACAGTTTGTGTTTATGACACATCCACTGAATGGAATACTGCGGAGAATTTACTTGCACAGATCAAAGAAGTCTGTGTCATTCTCCAAGAGCAATGGGGTGTTACTGTTGTTGCAGTCACATCTGATGCATCAGGTAAATCAAGGAAAGCATGGAAACTCCTTATCAAAGAGCACCCAGAACTCTTAGGGCCTGATTGTTATGCTCATCAGGTGTGGTTGACTTTGGGTGTACTACATTTTCTATTGACTTAATTTCCTATACAAGGTTGCTCTTGTTGTTGCAGATTATTTCCATGCTGTCAAAAATACAAATATCATGACCTATGCAGAGAAGGCTAGTGACCTAATCACTTGGTTGCGAAGCAAGACATGGATCCTTGCATTGATATGAACTATTCGAAGCCAAAATCCTGGTTCTCACATTTTAACTGTGATTCGTGCAGTCATTACTCATTGGACTGCACATTTTACTGCTTATGCTTGTCTACTTGATATTCGCTGGGTTTTAGAACAACTTGTCCATGAGGACAAAGCTTTGCCACATAATCAAAGCTGTTTGATCACAGGTGATAGAACAGCATGACAAAGATGTGAGAAAATGGTTGCAATAATAAAAAATTCACTCTTCTGGCACACCCTTTCCTGGTACATTTTAGCAATCTCAATATCTAATCAAATGTTTATTTGGAGTATTTCAGGATGAAGAAACATTTGGAGCCACTCACTCATGCATCTTGCATCATGCAGGCTGCCCATGCATGCCTTGATGATGTTCCCCTCATCTTCAGGAAACTAACAAAGGAGTATTGTGATCTTCAACATGAGGATCACAATGATGAGAAGGTTATTGAAGCAATGCTGAAAAGCATTGAAAGCATTGGAAAAGTACTGATCAGGAGATTTTCATACTCACAATTATCCTTCACCCTGCATTGAAACTCATGCCCTTTGCAATATTGACATCTCTCTCCTGTGCGAGCATCTGGAAAATGATATTCAATGCATGGAAGTGATTCTTCAACATCTCAGCATCTGTCACTGGCAGCCTTTTTGATGAAGTGCATGAATATCTTGACAGCACTGGGAGATACTCAGCACTTGATGCATGGGTTGAGGGGATTGTTGCAGAAGCAGAAAAGAAGGTAATTGAAAGAAGTTGTTATTATTGAGAAAACTATGCTAAGCTGATTGACAGGGTGAGAACCCAGATCCCCAGCTCATGTGGGCAGGTGTCATTGCAGGTGAACCTACACCACTTCAAAAGCTTGTGAAGCAGCTTTTTGCAGTTTGTGCAAATTCCGCATCCTGTGAACGACTATTCAGCCTTTTTGGCATTATACTTACACAGCAAAGATCAAGGTTGCGATCTACAGCTTTGACCAAGCTTGCAGAGCTGTGCATGCACATACAAGATGAAAATTGCAAGCAGGGTACTGCAAAGGAGTGTCTAAAGTGCAAACTCACTTCACATGGTAGCGGTGGTGCAGTCATGGTGACACCCAGGCCTGAAGCAGAGCCACCAAGTCAAGATGTGACTGGGCCCATGGTTTGCAATGGCAAAGTGTCTGGAACCATTGAGCCAGACCCTCAGGCTGCACAACCATCACACTCCAACTCCTCATCATTGTTCACTTCTATCACAAATCAACTTATCGCCACTCACTCGCCACTGGAGCCTGAGGATCTAAATGAAGCTGATGAAATGGAACCAAGTGCAGCAGTTCCAAGTCAAGTACCAATTACTGAATCATTTGACTTCAGAAACCAGTACTGGACAGTGACTTTCAAGGGTTCATTAATGCATGGCTTGACAGAGGAAATGGAACTGCATGAATTGGTTGATCTTGATGCAGAAGGGGATATAGACCATGCAGATAATGAAGCAGATCTATCCCAGCCAGTCATTGATACTGAATTCACCTCATAGCCTCACACAATTCATGCCATATGTGTTCTCTACAGACTCTACTATCTAGTTGCTATGTAGCTATGACCATATCCATAACAGTTACTATATAGGGATGAATCCATGTCCATATTATCAATAGCCAGTCCACATCAGCATGGATTCAGGGATATCCACGGGATATCCCATGGCTCATCCAACACTGATGTGGAGGGCTGCTATTCCCTACTGAGGTGTGCCAGGCACACCTCCTAGACCTTTTACCATTTGTGACTGTGACTCAAGTCACTCGACAATCAAGTCACTCGACAACTCTGACACAGGTGCCATGTGCAACCCTCCCCAGCAAGTCAACCCCAAGGCTAGAAAGCAATACGTACCCTGGTTAAGTTGATACGATTGCTGTTACTGGTGCCACAAGTTTGGATGTCAGCTATCTCCCCAGATCTCACCCTACCCATATACATATGCATTTTGTTTGACAACTACAGGTCACTTACAAGAATCATCTGTCTTCACCAGTATAGGTCCCAGTGGAAATATTTCAATGCTGGAGAATGCACTGACACTAAAATAAAACTCCTGTATCTGGCAAGCCATGCCATCAGATGGTATCTGTCCCACTCTATATAATATTACTCATCAGCTTGGAATGTATGGGGCATCAGTTCGTGCAAATAATGGCATCTGGAGGAACATTGACCAGGCCAAAAATTAATACTTTCCATTACACACTGAGTGTGAGGCATGCATTCAGCATAAAGCCCTATGTTTCAGCCAATGATCGTGGCCTTGTTGTGCCAAAACTATGACCATCTGTATTGGACAAAATCCACAAAAACAGGTTGGTTCACCCTATTTCATCCCTATTTATGCAGGTTCATGGTGGATCATGGTGATTCACACTGACTGTCCATGACTGTTCATGACTGTTCACGGAGTGTGAACATATAATGCTTGAAATATGCAGCCAGTGATCATGTTCCCTCACTGCACACCACCTGCCCCCAGGCTAATGTGGTCACCCTGCTGCCATTCTGCTGCCCTTGCAACTGCTGCTGACCCCTCTCTCTCCATAGTCAAATGTTGACTTATCCTCCAAAAACACAGTGCACACCAGTGTTGGACGAGCCATGGGATATCCCGTGGATATCCCTGAATCCATGCTGATGTGGACTGGCTATTGATAATATGGACATGGATTCATCCCTATATAGTAACTGTTATGGATATGGTCATAGCTACATAGCAACTAGATAGTAGAGTCTGTAGAGAACACATATGGCATGAATTGTGTGAGGCTATGAGGTGAATTCAGTATCAATGACTGGCTGGGATAGATCTGCTTCATTATCTGCATGGTCTATATCCCCTTCTGCATCAAGATCAACCAATTCATGCAGTTCCATTTCCTCTGTCAAGCCATGCATTAATGAACCCTTGAAAGTCACTGTCCAGTACTGGTTTCTGAAGTCAAATGATTCAGTAATTGGTACTTGACTTGGAACTGCTGCACTTGGTTCCATTTCATCAGCTTCATTTAGATCCTCAGGCTCCAGTGGCGAGTGAGTGGCGATAAGTTGATTTGTGATAGAAGTGAACAATGATGAGGAGTTGGAGTGTGATGGTTGTGCAGCCTGAGGGTCTGGCTCAATGGTTCCAGACACTTTGCCATTGCAAACCATGGGCCCAGTCACATCTTGACTTGGTGGCTCTGCTTCAGGCCTGGGTGTCACCATGACTGCACCACCGCTACCATGTGAAGTGAGTTTGCACTTTAGACACTCCTTTGCAGTACCCTGCTTGCAATTTTCATCTTGTATGTGCATGCACAGCTCTGCAAGCTTGGTCAAAGCTGTAGATCGCAACCTTGATCTTTGCTGTGTAAGTATAATGCCAAAAAGGCTGAATAGTCGTTCACAGGATGCGGAATTTGCACAAACTGCAAAAAGCTGCTTCACAAGCTTTTGAAGTGGTGTAGGTTCACCTGCAATGACACCTGCCCACATGAGCTGGGGATCTGGGTTCTCACCCTGTCAATCAGCTTAGCATAGTTTTCTCAATAATAACAACTTCTTTCAATTACCTTCTTTTCTGCTTCTGCAACAATCCCCTCAACCCATGCATCAAGTGCTGAGTATCTCCCAGTGCTGTCAAGATATTCACACACTTCATCAAAAAGGCTGCCAGTGACAGATGCCAAGATGTTGAAGAATCGCTTCCATGCATTGAATACCATTTTCCAGATGCTTGCACGGGAGAGAGATGTCAATATTGCAAAGGGCATGAGTTTCAATGCAGGGTGAAGGATAATTGTGAGTATGAAAATCTCCTGATCAGTACTTTTCCAATGCTTTTCAATGCTTTTCAGCATTGCTTCAATAACCTTCTCATCATTGTGATCCTCATGTTGAAGATCACAATACTCCTTTGTTAGTTTCCCGAAGATGAGGGGAACATCATCAAGGCGTGCATGGGCAGCCTGCATGATGCAAGATGCATGAGCAAGTGGCTCCAAATGTTTCTTCATCCTGAAATACTCCAAATAAACATTTGATTAGATATTGAGATTGCTAAAATGTACCAGGAAAGGGTGTGCCAGAAGAGTGAATTTTTTATTATTGCAACCATTTTCTCACATCTTTGTCATGCTGTTCTATCACCTGTGATCAAACAGCTTTGATTATGTGGCAAAGCTTCGTCCTCATGGACAAGTTGTTCTAAAACCCAGCGAATATCAAGTAGACAAGCATAAGCAGTAAAATGTGCAGTCCAATGAGTAATGACTGCACGAATCGTGCAGGAGAAGGTTCACGTAGATATCAGATCATGCAGTGCTAGCTTCATTTGGAAAGTCGGGCAATGCCGGTCACGTACTTGTCACAAGCCATATCCATCACCACTTTTCTGGATTATGGATATCCGCGTGGAGATATCCACGAATTTTGACACATGGAGTGGCTGCCATCAAATGGCTCGTCCAGCACTGCTCCGCATCTCTGCTTTCCTTCCTTTTCTGCCACCCATTCCCGAGTCTCTTCTTGAGTTTGTCGGCTGCCACCCCCTTCCCCAGTTTCCCGCCTCTCCGATCTTTTCCCTTTCAAAGTTCCCTCCTCGGCGCTCCCTTTTCCCCTTGATGCCGTATTTGCGCATTTTTTGCGCCAATTCCGAGTGCCGTGCAGTTCTCAAAAGTCGCATTCTCCTTGGACGCTTGCGCTCCTCTTCCCGCGCGCGCTTCTGCTCAGCCACCTTCTCTTTCATCATTTCCAGCCGCTGCTAGGTTCGAGGCCCAGGAGAGACGGGTGGGTCACTGGACCCTATGTATCAAATGTGAATTTTAATTGTTGTTAGACATTGTAAAATACTCGATAGCAGTAGTTAACAGTTGCTATGTTGATTAAGGACAATAAACTTAGATTCGTGAAGGGATGTCCTCTGTTAACCCCACTTTCATTAGAAGGGATCAAGCCTGGCTTCATGACCTTGCCTGCGAACACGGTGATAGTATTGCCGCATTTCCTCATCCCGGAAGGGGGCCAGGACAACAGCTGCAAGTGGCATTTGTAAATGCATCGTCCTATCTGCAGGTGAAGCGTCTCTGCTGGCCGCCAAGATCGGCTTACTGCGCGCTGTACTAACTTACTTCACACCAAGCGTCATCAGATCAAGTCTAGTTGCATGAGACTTTGAGAACACATTCGGTTATGTTATATGCTGTACTTTACCGTACCTTTGATTTTAATCATTCAGTATCGTTGTATTGAACCCTACGTTCTTTGCATAGTGCAATTAGCCTCGGCATCGCAATTATTGAAACACCATAACGACGTCTACTTTCAAATAGCTTCTGTAGTCTGTCGTCAGCCACGCTGTTAACGGTCCGCGACGACACCAGATCAAACAATAGGTCATCATAAGGATCCCCAATATCATCATAGATGGACAATGATCGCATGTGACGCGCTAGCTGTTCTTGTACTGGATTGGTTGATACGGTAAGTTCCTCGAAGACATTCCCTACATTGCCAACAAATACAAGCTGTAAATGGACAATCCGGGGTGCAAGCCTGATGGTTTCTATAGCAGTTATTGCTTCAGCGTTTCTTATAGTAAGAGACGAAATCTGCATGTTACAGGAAGACCGACATAGGAAGGACCGCACGGTGTCGACAGCGGAAAGGCCTTCAAGGCCATCGTTATCAATGGAAAGGTCTTGCAGTGCAGGAACCGTCAATGAATCAAACCAACGAGGCTTGCAATCCAACTTGACCAGGTTGGGGAGGAGGATGCTGGATGGAAATGAAATGGTGTCACCAGGGTCACCTATAACCAACCGTTCCAATTTCGTCATATGTGGTAGAACGGTGATGAAATTGGGGGCGCCAGAGCCCAGCCAGTCTATAGTAATTGCCCTCAAATTTACGAGGTCGAACTTCCAGCCAGTGAGCTTGTCCACGTTGACGACAGTCAAGGATGGTGCGTCTTGAAATACGTCAAACAGCGGCTCAAGATCGGATTCTTCTGGACATTGGGGAGCTAACCAAAGCCGTCGCAACAAGGGCAGATGGTGCTTTATACGTATCAATGGCAGGATATGTTGGATTGTGCCGCCTTCAAACGATAGATTCTCCCAGCGCATCGATGCGTTGATCAACATGTCTAGCGCGTGGCGTATGTGATCTTTTTCTCGTGCAGAAGAGATGGCGGGTGGTAAATCCACTTTGAGCGAAAATGGAGCTGCAGGATCGCGTTCCACGAAGAATTGAACGATGTTTTTCCGGCGCTCATTCCCAACCCAATCAAATGTTATCGAAATACTGGACCAGAATTCGGTGGTCATGGACATGAATGTGGACCTCCATGTTGAGCAGATGTGGCCTAGGAACCATGGAAAATATGAGAGCTTGCGTGTCGAAAGCGGCCTAGCGAAAAAAGTAAATATTCCATGGACGACGTCCACTGGGAGCTCTGGCGTGTTGCGGGCCAAATGGGTGGGTTGTTCACTGGTCATGGCGCATGGTTGTGATTTGTTTGCCGATGGAGGGCTCGGACAATCCCGCTCATCCGACAAAATCTATGATGTATGCATTCAGACAAGGAAAAGGGGAAAAGTGATTGCTCGAGCTGCAAGAACAGACGGAGGTCAGTGGCGCGTGACAGCTGGTAGTAATGATGTGGTTCCAACGACGGATGCAACAATCAGTTAGCGCTTTCAATACAAGGTTGGACCGACCTGTACACTTGCGAAGATAGAACGCAATACACCCATTACTAACGCATCCTCCGTCTTGCATGTCGACTGGGAGCAGTAACGCCCAAATAGGTATGCTGATCGTGACCAAGGTGGCTGACAGTCCGCCGAAATATAGAATCGCCCACCCGCGCTTCACTCCTCTTTCCAGTTAACCACATCCTACACATCATGCATGCTATTATGTCTTGCGCTACTGCCTCCTCCTCCTCCACCGACGCCGGTCGTCATTCTCCCTCCGTACCCATCTTCACCATTCCTACCCGCTTCCCTCAAATCGTTCACATTGGTGCTGATGATTTAAAGGTTGCCTTGGACGTCCAGGTCATCAACCCCGCCGGGGACATGTCGGTCGTTACGTCGCCAGTGCCAGTGAACTCCCTCAAGCGTGTCAAGGCCGTTGAAGGTCTTGCTATCCTTAACCGCAGAAAACCTCGTCCCGCTCAAGAGGATCTTGTCTTTGCTGGCTCGTCGTCGTCTCCCGACCGTGTTAGGACTCAGAACAGACTGGAGGCTCTTGCTAAACTCGAAGGCAGGGGAACTAGTCCCGCTCAAGAAGATCTTGTGCTCGCTGAGTCTCAGACTTGTTCTCTCGGCCGCGTTAGGACTTTAAACAGAATGGAGGCTCTTGCTAAACTCGAAGGCAGGGGAACTAGTCCCGCTCAAGAAGATCTTGTGCTTGCTGAGTCTCAGACTTGTTCTCTTAGGCGCGTTAGGACAGTCTACAAACGGGTTGGTCTTGATACTCTTAAACGCCGTGAAAGTAGGAATGCTCGTCTCTTTGGCGGGCAGATTCTTCAAGCTTACCTCCGTCCCTAAGGCGCTCGGGCTGCAATGCCCAACAGGATTTGTTTTATGTTCTTCGTTTTCAAGTGTGTCTGACGTTGTTTATTTGTTAGGTCTTGTTATTGTTACTCTATTACGCCTTTATGGAGAAGACGATGCGCGCCCTAGTTTTGGTGATGAACTGACTGTTTTTTGTAAGTCAAGTGTTCAATATAATAGAGCGTTACTAACCGGTTCCAAAGCGACACAGTCAAAGCTTTGGCGGTTGTACCGAGTTGATGCGACTTGTCAAGTCACGACGTTGTAGCAGCGTGGGTGACAAGCATGGAACCCTGATCAAGTTCTACGTGTAAACCCGAAGCACGACGTTGCCGGGTTCAAGACAGGAATGGTGAGGCGGCGGGCAAAGGACCTTGGACCTTGGCCAAGTCTTCTGTTTGGAACTCGTTATCCGATGAAGCCGCCGGGGAGGACGTCCAGTATGAAGCCGAGCGGTTGTGATGAAGCTTTCATAAGCGTGGCGTCTAATGAACCGGCACCTGTCTCCCTGGACTTGAGAAAACCGTCATAGAGTTAAACGATGATGACAACTCGAACGAGTGAGTTTTGCATTCCTTTTACAGTGACGAGATGATTAATAAGTTTTCGTGTATACAGTTCCGACACCTCGCGGCCGCAGGAATGACTGGATTTCTTTCTTGTAGTTAGTTTTTGCAAGTCCCACGTCGGTAGCTTTTTCCCCCTAAGCCCGAGGGGTTTTTTAATGCACCCGACGTTGAAAATCTTTTGCTTAGCTACAGGTTTCTGATGTAAAAGTCATTGCTTTGATGTATAATGGGATTTAAGATTAAGGGCTTATACCTTTGTGGGACTTGAGAGTTTCAGTTTTGATCATGAGCATCTATTGGTTTTTAAGAACTTGCGTCAAGTTCACAACCGTCGGTCAAAGAGCCGCATCACTTCTTAGTCCTGAAATCGTTACAGAAAGAAGGCGTGGATAGATTTTTATCACAGAATAGCAGACCGGATGGGAAAGCCAATTTGTCATAACACGCACTGGATCACACAACAAGTCGATTTTATTGATAATAACAGTTTCCATTGCCTAGCGAGGGTTTAGGGTTACAACTGAAAATGCTTCGTGACAGTCGTTAAAATGTAAGGTAGCGCAGCGCGCGGAGACAGGACGTACATGTCATACAGACGTCATATGCGTACTGGACCCATCGCTTGCTTGGGACAAGTCCAAGTCGTAAGGAATCCGTGGGAGGGATACGTATCTCCAAAGCTGCTTTTCCATTTCGTGATACACACAGACATGACCGAACTGGATACTGAGAGGCTGAGGAGGTTGTATCTAGATGAGCAACATGCCCATCCTTTTGGAGAACATCAGAGCATGATTGTTTGGCTCCGTATGGCAACCGATGAAAAATGCGTGAGGGCCATTCAAACCGTCTTGGGTGGTCTCGTGCTGTGTTGACAGACGTCTTCAAAGCGAGCCCTCAGTTCCTTTCGAATCTGTCTTGTCTGAAGATCTGAATGATGCTCCGCCACCATTCCTGCAGCTTGGTCGCGCTGTCGTGTCTCCGCACATTCTAAAAGTTCATTAACAATTACCCGTTAATGAAGAACATTGAAGACTGATCGCCGGTTACCTCTGACGCGTGGAAGGACAGTCGAAGGTGGCGGTAACTGACGCGGATGTCTCGCTCCGCATATCTACTCTCCTGGCTCTCCCAGTGCAATCGGAGGCATTCAACAGAACCCTTTAAATGAGTTATCCCAGCCCTCTCGCAATCCGATGTATTCTTCGCCGCTCCATCCATGTGATGCTAGAACCGCCGTTGTGTACCTATGAGGAAATGAAAATAGCTCGTTGAGCTGTGGCGCGCCACAACTGCTGTAACCGTGAGTGAATGGCATATACACTTAATCTCCTACCTGTCGTACCTGCACTCCAGATTTATATCTGGATTGCATGGATCTAGTCAAACACCAAGAATCCACGGCCATAGGACTCTGAAAGCACCGCATCCCGTCCGATCTGCGAAGTCAACCAGAGTGCCGCCCAGTTAGTACCACGGTGGGGGACCACGCGGGAATCCTGGGTGCTGTGGTTTTTTGTATTTTATCACACCGAGCTATCAATCAATGAACTTGCAAAACATCATTGTGTCTATCTAAGTAGTACCCGAAAGACAACATGTGTTAGTTGACGTTGCAGTGCTGTCCTACTGCAGTTTTGTATCTTTCTTTGTTAAAGTTTTGCTACGTTTCTTCATATTCTCTCTCTATAGTATTCTGACAGTCAATCTGGTCGGTAGGTAGCTGCTCCTTATGAGCTTTTATTCCAATATACATTTCTATTCTAAAAAAAAAAAAAAAAAGACAACATGTGTGGGAAGCACAGCCACTTGCATGCGCCATGATAAGATTGCAGTTCGGTCTCAACCAGCACCCGTGGCCCAACGTTCGAGCATTTTCTAGCTGCGTGTACCGGCCAAAACAACGAGATGGTGAAGGGGAATCCCAAGTCATCTGCCAGTTCGGCGACGCGCAAAAAGCACGCGAAGCGTGCGGTTGTGCAACTCCAAGTCGAGGATCCCGGGCCACCACCGAGAGAGAAGAAAGCGAAGGGCAAGGAGAAGGGAAAGAAGAAGGAACCGCGACAAAAAGTATACATTCCACCAGTCAAGCCTGCACCTCCCCAACCGGATCCTCTAGATACCACTGGACTTGCACACTCTTTGCCGCCGGAACTGCTTGTGGTGCTCCGCAGTCTGGGTAAGAAAGCGGAAGTTACTAAGGTTCGAGCCCTGGAAGAGCTTCAATCGTCCTGGGTAGACAAGTGTAAGGATGGAGAGACGGACACCATTACCCATACATTGGTCGAGATGCTGCCGGTATGGGTGCGTCGCTATCGTTATCCTCACAATCTACACACCTACAAGTCTTGCAGTTCCATCATTTACCTTCAGCCTTTCTACACTCCTCGCGACGAATACGCGCTCTATCAGCAACTTTACATGCGTCGTTGTTACGAATCACACCTATCCACGATCAAATTACAATCTTTATTCGTGAATTGGCATCGGCGTCTCAAGTTGAGAACATACTCGGAACATGGTGTATGGCTGCGCAGGATGTTGATAGGACGGTATCCAACGTCGCGCTGAAATCGTGGAATGCTGCCGTGACCTTCACTCGCGACACCCAATCAGAGCAACAGTTGTGCCTGGAAGGCGAACTGCTAAAGCCGCTCATATGCTTCATCCAAAGTGCGGCACTGGATCCATTGGCTGTCTACACAAACCTTAACCCGGCGCCTCCCGTTGCTCCACCTCCACCTCCCCACAAGAAGTCGGGTACTCGTACGCCAGTTTCAGTGCGGAAAGACGTTGATCAAAGTGGCCGCGCAAAAACTGATGATGTCGAAGAGAGTGAACAGGACAGGAAAGCGAGAATCAGATGTGGAGCCATAGGCGCTATTCAGTGGATTCTTGGTAATGCATATGTAACTTGCCAACAATTCTGCTGACTCTCGTGTAGACTCAAATTCGGAATCTTATAAGGACATGTCCTCCATTATCCCAAGTTCTGCATTATGGAGTGCTTTATGCTTGGCAGAAAACTGTCCGTTCACAGAATTGGAAAGTTTTGGCTATGCCCAACCTGTCGTTCGCAAATCATCCTGGTTGCTTCTTCAAAGTTTTTTGAAATTGCCAAGAGGTAAGAGTGAACGACCTTGTGACAGCGATCTTACGACTCTGATAGAATATGTACTTTCTCTGCTCCCAACTCTGAGTAGTGCTGTATTACGGTCCGCATGGATAGAGACAGATACGAATGTGCATTCGGCCATGTGGCAACCGCTGTTGACCTTTCTCAGAGGTGACAGCTTCTGTCACAATTCAATTCCACTGACCCACACGGTTTAGAGTATCCGGATTCCTGGGCCATCGATAGCACCAAGGAAGTCGAGGATGAAGACATGGACGAGGAAAGTAGTGATGACGCGGGCGAAAGCCAAGACAAACCAACGCCTGCGATAGGAACCCGTTCTTCATCATCAGCTTACCACGAGTTCCTCCAGTTTTTGGAATCCGGATGTGCGGGATCTCCCCTCCAAGGATACCCCGCTGTGTTAATCATTTTGTCAACGATCCCGATAAATGTACGTTCCAAGAGCGCAAAATCATCGTTTACTAAGGCGCCGTCCAGATGCTTTTGAATTCCTCGGTTCCGTTCTCAGACTTATTGACAGCTATATGGGCAGCAGTAGATAGTCGCGCTCTCAGTTCGTTGCAACGCTCTGCGGCCTCTGCTGCGTTCCTGTCATCCTTGATCGATTGTGTCTTATTCATCGCGAAACAGTTATGTAGCGGAGAAAGCAAGAAAGAAACTAGTGAAGACGTTTTTCTTTCCACTGAGGACTCTCAAGCCACTGCGGTGCGGATAATTCAAGAACAAACGGGAAGGATGTGGGACAGTTTATGCAGTAATCAGCTCAAAGTTCAGGAAATAAAGTCATCGAACCTACTTGGTAAATTTTTAGCGTCGTTGCATAGTGGCAGAGAAGGTGGGACATTCAACTCTCTATGTTAACTCAAATGAAAAACTTGCATTTAGCACTATTTCTACCCACCTGGGAGACCGTCGCTCAGCGTGTGAAGGAAACGAGAGATTTGAATCCTCTACTGAACTCAACTTTCCTGGAATCGCTACTCGACCAATTCTCCACCAAAGCTACGTTAGAGGCCCTGGTTACATCATTGATCAAAGATGTCGCGCAACAATCAGTTGAGGATATTCGCAGCGACTTGACGAATCTTAACGTGGAGGTGGTCAGAGGCCTATCCTTTTTGGTCAATATGATAAACACATTACGGGAGCGATTGTTCATGGATCCAGATATGATTAAGGTCAGGGCAAGCCCACCTCTTGTGTAAACAAATGCACTTAATTTTGGTGTAGGCCATAGATGGTCTCTTGAATGAACATGCCTTCCTCCTCCTCGAGCACTCTTCTCCCTTCATTCAGGCATACCTGGAGTTCAGAGGAGATAAAGAGCAATGCTTGAAAGTCTGGCAAGAACTGCTTTTGGCTGTTGCTCAACAGCCACAGAAAGGCCTGGTTCTCATGACACCTATTCTCAGTGCAGCACGGAATGGTCGTCTGCCGCCATCCTTGAAACCGAGGGCTAATGAATTAGATAGTTTGATTTCAAAATGGGTGGACGATGCCATGGAGGGAACATTAAGAGCGGGCGACTTGCCTCTAATCGAGCACGTTTTGCATGTTGGTGGTGAGTGTCAACTATTCAAATCCACCCAATCATGAAAGTAAACGTACCTAGGCTATATTCTCTCTAAACACGGGCTTTGCTGCGTTTACCACTCTCTTATCAGCACTTTCCATCATAAGATCCAATTGATGCTTTGGGAAGGGAAACCGTCGTCTAATTTTGAACCGGTACTCCGCTTGTTCGAGATTGTCCTGGAGGTTGCAGTGCCTGAATGTACTTCAAAAGAGTTGGATAACGCTGTAGTCAACATATTCGTCCTTGCATATCTCCTTCCTGGATGTTCTCCAGATGACAACACATCGGTCTGTCGCTACGCTCAGAAAATCTGGACGACAAAATTGCAGCAGTGCTTTCAAGAGAGGCGAGACGTCCTTATTCAGAACCTGAAGCAACGTCTAAGGACGTTGATTTGTATGACAGAGACTCGGCTGATGTAAGTATATTCCAAGTCGTTTTCAAAGGCTTGCTTACCTTGTTATAGGCCAGAGGACGTTGTCAAAGTCGCATCCCAACACGCCATCCAATTGCACTTGGACCTTGTTGCCGACCTTCTTCCATCTAGTGAGATGTATGACGACATGCTCGATACACTCTCACAGAACACCATTCACCCAAGTTTGGCGGTCATCGATCCGCTCATTGCTCTTGATGAGGAGCGCAATGCCGTGTCCCCAGAATGCGACGTGCGCGGATATAGCGAATATGCACGAGCAGTCTGCGCTTTAATTCTGGTCTTGTCCGAGAACAGACAGGAAGCAAGACAGAATGCTTGGGCACTGAAGCATATTCTTAGTTTCATGGTGTATGCAAAAGAGTTACAGGATTATCCTGCCGGGCGCAGCCCATTGCTTTCGTCCGAGGCATTGAATGAACATCTTGACGAGCTATTGGCGAAAGGGGCCCAAATAGCGACGTATCTTTTGACTTCTGTTTATGGAACCGGTTGGCGAGAAAGCGCTCTGAGCGCTCTGATGCAGAACGCCGCGCCGGATGGGTTGAATGGGTTGTCAAAGTTACTTGCAGAGCTCATAGCCGATGCCCAGAATACGGACGGAAGCCGTGCCACTCATGTTCTGAGGATGGCTTTGCAACACGTCTTGAGCGATGTTGATAGAGATGAGGCAGATCAATGGTTTGCACTAGCGAAGGAGTTGGAACGTAATGGTAAGCGGGATGACATATCCATCCCCCTGTGATTTCTTTGCTCATTGTCATTCTTACAGCGCCACAGGCGTCTATGACCATAGTATCCACCATAGTAGAACGTGCTCCTGAGCCACAGCGCCTAGATCGTTATCGTAACGAACTCGCCGCATCGCTACCAGGCATCTCCCCGAGCCGGATCAACACCGACGGTCTACTTGCGCTCCGAAAATTGATCGCAACTGCTCCGGATCCAGACTCGGATGTTGTGTTCCTGCCTCAACAGCGGGCCGTCAACGTGGTCAAGGCATGTCAGCAATGGGTGTTATCGGACGAAGATATAGATGAAGAAGTGGAGAGCGCCATGCTGCTGGTGTTCCTTCACCTGGCGCCTATCCTACACACCATTCCGGGTGCCCATTGGGAGTTTATCTTTGATCTGATCGAAAGTAATTTATCGGTGCGCTCGACCGTTTGTAGTTGAAGCGAGATTTTCCGCTCAAGTGAAACACTCAGGGTTCCGACATAAATGACGATATGACGCTCACCACATTAGCAAGATCATTAAGACTAGTTCTCGTGATACAGGACTTGGCTAGTACGAACATGTCGTTCTCTGAGAGTTGGGAACCAAGAAAGAAAGGCATTCTATGGACAGTCAAGGATATGGCTATGGTCAAACTCGGTACGTTCTCTCAATCAGCTTGCGGGCATAACCTCATTGTTACAGATGAGACGGGAATTTCCGTTCCACGCTCTATATGTAGAGAATTGATGCTGACTGTCACTCGAAACTTGCCTTCCAGCCTCATGGACGTTGACATTTTGCCCAAGGTAAGCCTAGATATGCAGATGCTAGATACGGGCTCACATTTCTGAAGATGTGCCGCCTGCTCGTGGATTCGTCGACTCAAGTGCAGAAAATGGCTTATCATCTCCTAAGCGCGGCTGCAAAGAAGCGCACTGAGTATCTGGTTATTGAAGCTGGAGTAGACGTTGAGTCGATGGTGAAGATCGATCTGCCAGATGAGTTGATTGAGATCTTGCAAATTGATCTCGGCATGGGCGACACAGACGGTTCATGGCATGAACAGGTGGCGTACTACGATACTGTTATTCCATGGAAAAGCCTCACCCGATCAACAGAGCGTCTTTGGCTGTCTTCTTGGATGGATGCTGGTCTTTGACTCTTTCCAGGACGCAGTACGTTGGTTGCTCATTGTGGCTAGAGGAGATGCTGACTATTACCCAGTCACTCAAGGTCAGGTCAAGCTACATTGACCAACTTCGGAATCTCGATCTCGTATCGAAAGTATTCATGCCAAGTATGTTAAGCCTTCTTCAGCTGAACAAGGGACTCGTCAAAGCGTTCAAACTCGACGTGTGGGCAGTAGATGAGTTCTACGTTGAATGTAAACGGGTTTTTTTCTCGTATCGGGCGTAGCTCATTTCAACGTGTCAGATTACGAGCCCGGGACGGCATTCGCTATACCCGTTCTAGCAGCACATCTGTATTACCGCGCACTATTGACGGTGCCGTCCCTGATCCACAACTGGGTTCTGGGCTGCAAAGACAGACAGGTGTCCTCCGCGCTCACCAGCTACACTTCGGCACACTTGTCGCCCGTGATCATCAAGGCGGAGCTCGCACACGTCAAGAGCACCGAGGCGACGTCCGAGCTAGCGGACGAGAGCTTTACGGTCAAGGTAACGGCGTCCACGAACGAGGTGGCGGCGGCGTACGCGGTGGACGAGCATCAGCTGGAGATCAGGCTAAAGATACCCGCTGATTGGCCGCTGCACAAGATGGAGGTTAAGGAGGTCAAGCGCGTCGGTGTCGACGAGCATAGATGGAGAGCGTGGATTCTCGCGGTGCAGCAGAGTATCTGGTCGCATGTGAGTTGTGCTTGGTGTGTTGTGGTTCATGCTCGTCTGACGGGTGCACCAGAACGGACGGATCGTGGACGGATTGGGTCTGTTCAAGAGGAACGTCACGTTGCACTTTGAGGGCCAGACCGAGTGCGCAATCTGTTATTCGTAAGTGTGACTTGTGTGAGGCGAGGTTGGAATGGTTTTGACACTCTTTGAAGTATCATCAGCCCAATGGACGGTAGTCTTCCGAAGAAGCCATGCAAGACATGTCGGAATCGTTTCCATGCTGGCTGTCTATACAAGGTATTGTTCATTCCTCAATGATTACTGGTTCTGCTAAAGTTCGTGATTCCGCAGTGGTTCAACACGAGTCACTCATCCAGTTGCCCGCTTTGTCGTTCAGACTTCATTTGATCAATTAGACTCGACTTTGTTCTACTTCTTCAAAGTCCATTACGTGACAGGACAGCAATGTACATCAAATGCATCGTAATAAAAGCTAAGGATCTACATTAGTGCGATTGAGATGATGTGGACATTAAAAATGCACTTGTCTATTCTTGATATTATGCATGACACACAGCAAGACGTCCCGAGAAGCTAACCATCTATCATTAGCCAATTTCATGGTCTAGAATACTCCTCTGCTCGATTTCCACCCAACAATGAGCGTGTCTTCCAAATTCTGCTTCGACATTGGGGATGATCTACGTCGGTATTGGCTCTTACCATTTGGAAGTCTATTGCTATCGGCGCCGTTGGAACATCTATATGAGGGAGGCCAGGAGGGGGCACTTCCCAACGAGGCACTGTCGACGGCTTGATATCCGTGTGACTTGGGCACCATGAGACAGTGAGCGAGTTACAATCTTGACGTGAGCCATTCGCGGGTGGCAGTGAATTGGCCCTCCTTAGAGACTCCAACGAGGACAACAACATGCCCCTTGATCTCGTTACCAAGAAATATCCTCCATAGCCTGGGAGGCTCCACGAGTAGGGATATAGATAGCAATGCACATGCACATGAACCACAATCCATGTTACATTAAAAAATGCACGTACGAATCTCTGCCGTTCTCGTGTTCAGAACAGAGCCTATATTATATGCCGTATACCCTTTTCCACAAGGATCAAGTCACCCAATTATCCATGCTCACCTTTGATCACGGAAATGAGAAATACATGGCTAAGTACCACCATCATTGCACTCTCTTTGACCGAGTGCAATGACGGAGTTTGCCGACGTACGTTTTCCACGGCAGCGGGTATGACATCCGTTACTCTCTATCTTTCCTTTTGACTACCACATCCTCATGATTATTGGTAACATTCACCTGTATTATGATGGGATTCAATGCTAACTACTTTTCCATAGACCATGGCTAGCAAACGAGAGAAATCCGACACAAACTCAGGCTTCTTGTCTGCTGCTCATGATTTTGCTCTCATTGCTCAGGATATCACTGAAGTTCAAAGGGACCAAGTATGTTTTTGTATATGTGAAAAGTTTCTTATGATCAATACAATCCCAGATAATCAACAATTATTATATCAATTCAACCCAACCAGCTTCAACTCTACCACCTTTGCCTCCTCTGAAACATTCTAGTACTATGTTCATAGGTCAAGATAAATATCTCAATAAGTTGAAGGAATTTTTTGGGAAAAATGAAGCAGGGCAGAGGAAGTCATTCCTTTTGTATGGCATGGGAGGGATTGGAAAGACTCAGATATGCCTGAAATTCATTGAGCAGAATGATCTATTGTGAGTCTATTGTTCTACTTGGCCTTTGTTAATAGTTGAATGCCCTAGGTTTTCTGACATATTCTGGATTGATGCTTCCTCTGAAGAGACTATTGATCTTGCTTTGAAACAGATTGGCCATTTACATAATGTCACTTCTAATGCAGCAACTGCAGTTGCTTTGATTCTCAAATGGATTGCTGGGGGGGCAAACTGGCTGGTTATATATGACAATGCAGATGGAGGATATGAAATGATTGAAAAGTACCTCCCACCAGGAAGCAGAGGCAATATTTTGATAACAAGCAGAAATCCTGCTTTTCAGAGAATCACATTGGCAAGGAATTCATTGGAGGTGGTTGCAATGGAAGAGGATCAGGCTGTTTCATTGCTTCTGGAGTCCTCCTCACTGGATGGCTCATCTGACCTTCTCAGAAACTCAGCCAGGCAGCTTGTTATGAAAATAGGTGGTATTCCACTTGCCCTTGATCAAGCTGGGTCATATATCCAAACTTGCAGTTGTAGCATTGAGGATTATCTGGAGATGTACTCCAATCACCAGAAGACATTAATGTCTGATGAAACATTCAAAGGTGCATCTAATTATGGTAGTTCAACATATGGAACATGGGAAATATCTATGCAGGAGATTGAGACTAGGGCAGCAAGAAGAATGGGATCAGAAGCTATTTCAGCAGGGAATGCTATCACTCTGATACAGATTTTTTCCTTTCTACATCATACCAATATACCAGAAGAGGGACCTGAGCACAGAGCTTCCACTTCCACTATCTGCATCAATATTGGATTCTCAAACCTTGTGTTTGAGTGAAGATGGTAAGTGGAACAGGATGCAATTCTTGGCTGGCATCCAAGTACTGGCTTCATTTTCTTTGATTAAAAGCCAGAATGCAATGTACATTATGCACCCATTAGTTCATTCATGGAGCAGAGACAGGATACCAGTGAAAGAAATAGTCACTTGCTATCAGAAAGCAAGGGCATTGCTATCCTGCTCTATAGATATTGACTATGAGGTTGACAATTCTGCATTTTGTCAATTACTGGCTCCACATATTGAATCAAATCATCAGCATGGACTTGACAAGGGGATGAAAGTAATGTATTATGATGATGAGCATGAGAATTTTGCATTTGTCTTTGATTGCATTGGAAAATGGAATGAGGCAGTGAAGCTGCAGTTGGATGTGTTGAAGGCAAGAAAAGAAAAGCTTGGATCAGACCACCCAGCCACTCTCACCAGCATGAACAATTTGGCAATGACATACAGTGATCAGGGAAGATGGAATGAAGCAGAGAAGCTGCAGCTGGATGAGTTAAAGGCAACAAAAGAAAAGCTTGGATCAGACCACCTAGCCACTCTCACCAGCATGAACAATTTGGCAATGACATACAGATCTCAGGGAAGATGGAATGAAGCAGAGAAGCAGCAGCTGGATGTGTTGAAGGCAAGAAAAGAAAAGCTTGGATCAGACCACCTAGCCACTCTCACCAGCATGAACAATTTGGCAATCACATACAGATCTCAGGGAAGATGGAATGAAGCAGAGAAGCTGCAGCTGGGTGTGTTGAAGGCAACAAAAGAAAAGCTTGGATCAGATCACCCAGCCACTCTCACCAGCATGAACAATTTGGCAATCACATACAGTGATCAGGGAAGATGGAATGAAGCAGAGAAGCTGCAGCTGGATGTGTTGAAGGCAATGGAGGAAATGCTTGGATCAGACCACCCAGACACTCTCACCAGCATGAACAATTTGGCAATCACATACAGTGATCAGGGAAGATGGAATGAAGCAGAGAAGCTGCAGCTGGATGAGTTGAAGGCAACAAAAGAAAAGCTTGGATCAGACCACCTAGCCACTCTCACCAGCATGAACAATTTGGCATTGACATACAGATCTCAGGGGAGATGGAATGAAGCAGAGAAGCTGCAGCTGGATGTGTTGAAGGTAACAAAAGAAAAGCTTGGATTGGACCACCCAGCCACTCTCACCAGCATGGACAATTTGGCAATGACATACAGATCTCAGGGAAGATGGAATGAAGCAGAGAAGCTGCAGCTGGATGTGTTGAATGCAAGAAACCAAAAACTGGATCAGACCAATCAGACACTCTCACCAGCATGAATAATTTAGCAGAAAATTTCAGGGAAGATGGAGTGAGGCTGAGGCTATGTTCACCATCACTGTTGAGTTAGCACATCAAGTAATGTGACCTCAGTATCCAAGAACCTTGGAATAAGAAGGAATTGGACCAACATGTCTTTGAACCATGAAGGAGGTATGTGAGAAAGAGGCCCTGAAAGGATAGCTTATGATCATGTCAAATGTACCAGTCTTGTAACACACCTTATTTTTTGGAACTTTTGATGATTGCATACTTGTGTGTGTGGGCTGCCACTTGTGCAGCAGATCTGAGGACAAGGTTTATCTGGCATGCCTTGATGCACGGAGGACTGGGACCTTGAGGTGTTCATTCATGAACAACTTGACGATTGGCTGGAATTGTTCAGGGATATGGAACTGGTTGGAGATGACGAAGTCTAGCTACCTTACCTAATTGAGTGGTCAATTCCTTTGTTCTTGAAAGCCCTTATATTCGTCAGTCTGTCTAGTGTTGTTGATGCCTTGGCTCTGAGCTGCTCATGGCACCCTTGCCAGGCCCCCGCTGCCCTCTCATCAGGCATGCTAGCAGATAAATTGGGATTATCTTTTTTTTTTTTTTTCTGTATAGAAATGTTATATTAGGTACCTCTTGTAACTACTGTACAGACCAAGCCATTGGATTTAACAAGGGACCATGCCCTAACTAAACTAACAATTTCTTCTGGATGACCAATCCCGTCATATCACATATAGGTAAAAGAGAGCCTTGGTTACAATGAACGAAGAGGGCCTATTCAGATTACCCCCCTCTAAAGTCCAAGAAAAGCCAGTGCTTAAGCAGTGATGGAAGCAAAACCTAAAGCTCTTGACGTGATGCTATATGGGTTGAGGGTTTTCGAGGCAACACCCACAAATGCAGCCAAAACTTCTGCTGGAGCTCATTGCCAGCTAAGTGTAAAATTGACCTGTTAGAAAAAAAACAAAAACTCCCCAGAAGGGGATCGAAACTCGAGCAGAGCCAGGCCACAGTACCCCTATATCCAACTGCCTCCCACCACAGATGAGAGGCTATGGCATCCATGGGATCCTGGCATTGAAGGATAACTTTTGCTGCTCTGGCTTGTCCATCGAAGGAGCTGATCAAGTAACAATAATGAAAAAAGACAGACTCAAGAGCCAACAGGCCACAGATCCCCTATATCTAACCACCTAGCCCACCAATGAGAGGAAATAGCATCCAGTGGGGTCCAACCTTGAAAGATAACTTTTTCTGCTCCGAAAGGAAGAATACTGTGCAGAACTAAACCAGGGATGCGTGGTATCGTCAACAGATCAATGAGATCGATAAAAACACGTGTCCCGACAAGGGACTTCAAAACGGCTGCTGTCGATAGACAAATGATCGGACAGCCTGAGGCGAAGGGCCAGATAGCAGGAAACCAGCCATTGGGGATGGAAAGGGCTGGATGCGAAAACGACTGAGGAGATGATGGTAGTCGGAGTTCAAGGAGCGCCTGAATTGGGATTATCTTATGTCACGCTCGTGCGATATGTTGAAATGACAGTTCCTGTCTTTGAGCTAGATAAACGCCACGTTCTAGGACAACGCCGTGGAACTGTACACGATGTCGTAACATATCCAGAAATCAAGAGTGTTTGTCAACGCAGGCGTCATTCCTGAGCAGGGCTCCGTACTGGTTAATTCGGGCAACGCCGACGTTATATCGTTCGGTTTCAGCTACCCTACCCACCCGGACCTTGCCGAGCGTATGTTGACGAGCAGGCAATGGATACCGGTGTTGCCAACGAGAAACCAGATGATGAGCAGCTAGATTAGTACCTACTTTATGATGTTCATTAATTGTATGACTATCAAGGCCTGTTGCAAAACAAGCATGGCTCAATGGAATGATCACTATCTGACTTTATCCGAAGAAATAATAAGTACTTTCCGAGAAGTGGATATAACCTGATGCAGAGTAGGAAGCCTTGTACCATTTCGTGGGCTAATGTATCTATCAAGACTTCCTATTGGAAGGCGATGTTGAAGTATTATTAATCAAACTCCTGTATTCTGTACTGGGGATGGCACTCCGTCGGAGTCGCGCATACGATATGACATCACTCGTATCTCGGCATTACTTATGTAATGTCAAGATGGCACCAACTTCAAGGAAACACCCGTTGGACAACAATGACGATCCAAGTTCCTCGACGAACAAAAAACATAGGCAATTACCAATTTCCAAGATGGCTTCCAGCATACTCGAGCAGACTCAGGAAATGGAGCAGACTATTGAAACAGTATTTTCCGTCAGGATAGCGGTTAGCAACATCGTCTTGGGCGACTGGTACGATGCATGCACCTTGGCAAAAAACCCGGAGGCTAGATGGACGACGAGCGATAAACTTGCGCTGCTGAATGCGCGCCTGCCGGAAGGCGGTGAGTCTGACCCAATAGTTAAATGATTATTCATGAATATCATTGTAGCGTATTTCCGCGATACTTACAACAGCATGTATGAAGCTTTTAGCAAAAAAGCGGAGCATCGGGTGGAAGCTTCATCCCCCGAGGCTGATCAGGTTCTGGAGCAGATCCCGCACATGAGGGACAGAATCACAGCGAAATATAACCAGCAAAAAGGCAAGTGTATTCTGACAGTGCGGATGTGGAAGGACGCATGCGATAGCGCGAGTAGCAGTATGGACGCAGTTCTGCCCCTTCCGCAGGAGTATTTGCCAAATGGTAAGTTTGCCTTCCAATCGCCAAGACCATGGCTGTTATCATCACCATAGACGAATACTTGTTCAACAAGTACAACAAAATGTGGCAATCGTTTATCGATCTCGTTTCCATGCACGTAAACAGCCTTTGTTCACCTTCTGATTTTGGCAAAGGTCTCTGGTTTGAAGAACAACAAAAGGAAGCCCGCATCTACTGTTTACGCCCCCCGCATGTCCGCAGTCTACCGCTGCACATCTTGCACCATGTCTTCCGCCAATATCTGCTCGACATTCAAAAGCCTCTTCCTCCCAGGTCCGGTACTGCCATCGCAGCCCAGCGAATAGCAGCCCAGCTATGCGCGAAAGCGGGGAGGTCTGTCTCAAGGGATAACGATAGCAACAGGGCACAACGTTCAAAAGATGACAAGGAAAACAAAAGAACCAAGGAGTTCGACGAATGCATTTCCGACTTCTTGGGCACAGTCAAGACAATGTTCAACTTGAACCCAGCAAGTGATGCGCATGGTGGCGTAGTCAACGGTGTTTACTTAATGGACGACATTCTCATTGCATTGCGAGAGATGAAAGCGGAGCCTGGAGCTAGTGGCGATGCGTATATGCAGGTGGCGCGCTGCTACGATCTTGCAGTGAAAGTTCTACGAGAGAACCCGAGTGCAAATGATTTTGTGCAACGAGGCGCGCCAATGTTTCTGTTATGTGTCATAGGTGAGTACGCTCTGCTTCTGTTCTGCACTTCTATTGATCTATTGTACAGGGCCCAAGATCAACGTCTCAGGCGGTTTCTATGATGGCAAGAAGGTTATAGTAGAACCACTCACTGATTTCGTTAATATGCTTGAAGACCCCACCAAAGTGCGGCAATATAAGGTGGCTCAAATTCTATATGCATTACGGAAAGGCATGGACCAGTTGAGGATGTATGTGTGTTTTCCTTCCTTCCTTCATTTAATCAATTTATAGATTGGTACAAGATAAGCAATCACCGCAGCGGTTCCCACCCTCCACTCCTCGCATCTATTCATCTTGTACACTATACACCCAAAATTATCCTCCCACAAACACCGTTCCACCGGGAACCCTTCAAATGCATCTCGAATTTGAGGGACAAGGATGCCTCGAGTTTCAGCGAATGGTAATGTCTGATATCCTGCTGCTGCGTAATTCCCTTCTCTTTACTGGCACCTTGTCTGATGCCGGTCCCCTTTCCTCGACTCAAGTTCTCGTGAAGTTGGCGGGACGATATGGAGAAGATGTCCATCAATTGTTGGCCGAGAAGAACCTCGCACCGAAGCTCTATGCCAAATCAGAGGTCGAGGGTGCTCCGACAGCGTATATCATGGAATATCTCGAACCGTCATCTTGGCAAACGTTAATTAGTTATGCAAATTGTGCACTGAAAGCTGGAAATTCCGATTTTAAAGAACCTGTCCGACTCTCAGTTAAAATAGTTTTGCAGATTCTCAAGGAAGATAACAAAGTACATGGTGACCTACGGTCTGTCAATATTATGGTTCAAGTCTCCCAAGAGATCGGCAAGCTTGCCAAGCTTGTCACGATTGATGACGAGGGGTCTCGGAGAGCGAGCATCAAGGTCATTGACTTTGACTGGTCGGGCAAAGCTGGGGAGGTGTGTTATCCTGCGACGCGGAATGAAGAAATCTGTGGTATAACTTGGCCTGGCAAGCCCGGGTACCCGATCGAGTGGAATCATGATGAACAATTAGTCAATTCATGGTGGCCAAACCTCGGCAAAGAGGGCAAGGGTGAAATCAGTATGCTGGATGATATTTCTGAAGTGTAGTTGTATCGCGACGTGGTATATAATCTGATGGCTAGGCTTCGGAGTCAGACCCTTCGAGCTACAAAACTGGTGACAGCGACAGCGCCCCTGCCACGCAATCCGTACCTCAAAACTGCCCTCCCTGCTGCCATCGCTCACTATCGCCTCCTCGCCCAGCTCGCTTCCAAAATCTCCAAACCGATCCCCTTTCTCTCGCCCTCGTTTCTCCAATCGTGGTTTTCTGCGACGTTGCCCAGGACCTGCTCTTACGGACGCCACTGAAAACGGCGGCATACCTGTTTGACGCGCTGTACCCGGTATGCGTGTTTGGAGGCGTGGCGTGCATTACTGGCTGTTTGCTGGGTCTTTTCGGCAGATACATGTTGGACGCATTGGTAAAGGCGTTTGGGCACTCCAGAAAAGTAGCGGATGAAACCCAGTCGAATGAATGTATGGCATGTTTTTCTCCTGATTTTTCAAAAATGCGTTCAGGGGCTAGCGAATGCACCCGGTGCACTCGTCTCTCTCGTCTTGGTTTGCCCGTGTGGGTACAGCATATCATCTTTCGCGGCACCCGCCGGCAACGCGAGACATAACATGTTCAATGCAAACTACATCTCGCATCTGACAGAGTTGCCAACTCATCAAACAAGTTGGCTCAGTAACAGGGGTCCAGTGCAACGGCAGGCCATCTTGCGCAGCTGTTGGGAGTGACGGATCAACGGCAGAAGGGAGCACGTCAGGTCATGATGATGAACGGGAGCAATTCTATTTTTCTTCCAAAGCGCATTGCGCGATGGGATAGCAGTGTATCAAATGCATCGTAATGAAAGCTAAACATCTACAATAGTGCGAATGAAATAAATGCCGTGATGGTAATGACGAATTTGACATAGCAATAAAAAGCGTTCCTCAGTTCTTTATGGGTGACGTGTAGCAGGGGGTCCCAAGAAGCTAACTAATCTAACATTGGCCAATTTTGATAACATTCATCCAAGTATTCCTTCACCGTCTGAATATGCCGTGCTGCTGCCGTATGCTGAACTCAACTCGTTATATCGTGCAATTTTCAATCGTTGACTTGGTGGGACCGCCTTGTCTTCCGTACCGTGAGGAGCACCGCCATGCAAAATGCCAACGCGTTTCATAGCAAGCAACTGAGTCAAATATGAATAAGCGGCTTTAATCAATTTCCGAGCAGCTCACGTTGTGGGCGGCATTGGAATGATCATAAACACCGCCAAAGAAAGCTGTTGTTGCGTCCTTTCCAATCATTTTGATCAGGAGATGAGGACCACCAGGATGTTCTTCGATGAAGTTAGAGACGTCATGGATGAAACCGGAAATAAGAATCAGAGGGCGCTTTTGCGCTTGTTCTTGGACTGTAAAAGTTGCAATCAGCCAGGGTCGGAAGCAAGTAACTGGCAACGTACAGCTTTCCCAGCTAATGACAGGAAGCTCTGTCGACTCATTAGGCCAGAGAAGTTTCTCCTGGGTTGCCCTAAGTTTCTTGAGCTGCATCGTTAATTGACCCTTCTTGACTTCGTTTTCGGGGAAGACCTGAATTATTGTTAGAAAAAGTGATCAACTTTCAAGAGCTAGCTGACCTTGAGGTGGCTTGCGAGTCCAAGCTGCTGACAGGCCCAGATAAACCACTTTGTAGGATCGTACTGGTACCACTTGATGGCATTGCGATAGTCCATGGGGAACTGGTGGTGGAAGTTGTGATAGCCCTCGCCAATGGTAACAAGAGCAGTGATGACATGGTCACGGGGAGTATGCTTGTCATCGAACGGCGTCTCTCCAAGCCAGTGAGCGAGTGAGTTGACACAAAACGTTGACTAGAACCTCGTCGTGAACATCGGCCGGTCGAGCCGAAGAAAGCGACTTACGTGATGGACAAAGCAAAGCCTTAAAATACCAGCGTAAACGTAGCCACCAGGAGCATCGCCCCAAAAGAGCCAGGGAATGACAGTCGGAACAATGAAACCCATCAAGAGGATAAGCTTGACGTAGTGGCGATGTTGCCACTTGACAACGTCATTCTTGGACAGGTCGCTCACGTCCGCAACACCAGGCTTCCTGCGAGGCTTGACGAGCATCCAACCAATGTGGGACCACCACAGTCCTTTGTGCGCATTATACGGGTCAAGGTCAGTGTCGGTGTAGCGGTGGTGGGCACGGTGACCACGCGACCACCACTTAATGGAACCCTCGAGTGCACCTGCTCCAGCCAAAGCAAAGAAGTACTGCAGAGGCCTAGACGCGTTGTAGGAGCGGTGGGCCCACAGACGATGGTAGCCAGCAGTAATACCTTTTTTGATTGCACATTAATTAAAAAAAACGCGTCTGGTGGACAGTCAACGGATAGCTCACCTAAACCCGTCACGTAGTAGTAGAAAATGGAAAAGAGGAAGGTTTGCCAGCGCAGCTTGACGAAGCAGGCGCCAATGACGCCAATAATTGGGGTGATGGTGAGAATGGTGAAGCTGAGCCAGTTGATTTCTTTGTACCAATTGTTCCAGTTGATTGGCGGTAGGGGTTTTGTGGTCTGGAGGGTGTGTTCGACGTAGTTGTCGGGGATATTGATGTCGACAGGAACAGCGTCGTCCTTCTTGTCGGCCATGTTGGGAGTGGCGACGGTGGTGGAAGAAGAGGAGGCAGAGAGGGAGGGAGGGGGAGTCTTGCGTTGGTTGACGGAAGACATGCAGAAAAAAGGGAGGCGTGGCATATTTATCAGCCAAGCTTTCATTTCTTTGGGGCGGCCCTTCCCCACCAATCCGGTATTTGGATGAGGTAAATGCTAGTTCTTGCGATATGCTAGATAATCCGTACATAACTAGTCCTAAGATATGGATGATTGGAAATTGGTGAAAATGGATCGTCACTGGCGGGCTGCAGGTTACTCCTGTGGCCCAAGCCCAAGGCGTTCCAGTTCCCGGATCGCCAGCCTTTCTCGCATGGCTCTGACGTCCGCTTTCAGCCATTCGGCATGTTTGGCCAGCTCGACTTTCGTCCCTTCTGCCCACCTCTGCCGCGCCCAGTTTTTTAAATAGATGCTACACTGTTGACCAATCAGAAACACCGGTGCCACCGCCGCAAGACCTTACTTTGAGGAACCTCTTGCTCGCATATTTCTTATACACTATAGGGAATACAGTAGGCTGTAGAATGTGATTTAGTATGTGGTTGGCGGTCGGTATCACCTCGTGTTCTTCGTAAGTAGAGTAGTGGGCCAGATTAGGTGTCTAGATTGGTACCTTACGTAAGACGAAGCTTGATAAGTCAAAACACTCACCCACTCTTCACGCCCAATTATAAGTCTGGCGAGCCAAAGCGATGCAGCCGCCATCAATGACGCAGGCGTTCCGATAAGATGCCTTTCCAGGCATCCTATCTCCAGGAAATATTTTGCAATGGTACGCGCCTTCTCCTCGTACTCGTCGGCCTTGCTTCCTCGCCTCAGCCATCCCATTGGGCCTGGGGAGCTCAAGTTCCAACCAATGGCTTTCAGCACATACTGTTCCGCTCGGATAATTTCCTCTGCCTTGTACTGCTTGTCGCACAAAGCCACTACTTCTGACACGGACGGCGAACATGTCTCCTCGTACTTGCACGCAATCAACAAACATGCTACGCCCACTAGTTGTAGCTTGTCGAGAGAGACAATCCGAATAGAGAGGAGCCGGTCCAGAATATTGACGCAGAGGAACATCGTCTCGTGAAGGAAACGGAATCGCGTATGTATCTCCATGAGCCAATTGATTAGCACACCGCGGTGCTCCCAGCTGACGAACGGCTGGTGGCTGAAATAATCGGCGTCAGGTAGTGTCTCCTTCTAACCATTTTTGTCAGCCAAAAACTAGTCTGGGTCAGGATGAACACACTTCGATGCGTTTCCAGTAGTCACAGATTTCATGGACATATTCGCTTGCCATCGCTGGATCTTCCCGATCGTCGGTGTCGAGGTCAGTCCATTGTCGACCTGCGGTAACAGGCTCGGCTTCCATGCCATGGGTCATAAGATCAGCGGCGACCTTGTCTGCTTCTAATTGTGAATCATCACGGACTGCAGGTGCGATTTCCTTCCCGGTATGAAGTCTTTTCGAAACGCGCGGTGGCTCTTCTGTTTGCTCGGTGAGATTTGAAGATCGCTTTCGAACTGACGATGACGGGGCGTCGAGCGTGCTCTGGGTCTTGTCAGGCACGGGCTTTGTTTCTTCTTGGACGACCGGCTCAACATGTGTCTCGGTCACAACAGCAATAGCGTTCTTCCTCGTGTGTCTGATAGGTTGTTGTTTGCTCGCACTCGCTGTGGTAGGCGCTGTGACAGTTTTTGATCGCGTGATGCGCCGTGTTGCAACTCGAGTCTCCTGAAGAGGCTTCCGTACATTCACCAAGACTGGCTTGGACTTTTCAGGTGCTGTTGTCGTCTCTTTTTCCTTTCCTTTGAGTGTTGAGGTTGTCTTGGTCTTCCTGTCATTATTTGTGACGAGTTTGGTGACTTCCACTAAAGCACCTCTTCTTGTTTTCACTGCGGCGGATGGAAGAGGCTCGTCAGGTGCGGCTGACTTTCCTTTGGTGGCTGTAGGCGGTGGCCGAGTAAAGACAGGCTCTCTGGCGCCAATAGTAGCGGTGAGTGACACCGTCTTTGAGCGCGTTTTTGGGCGAGTTACCCGCGCAGTCGCATTCTCTGCATTTTCAGCTGTTGCTCTTGTGGTGCGCAGACCACGCCGCACCTGAGATGACGTTGAGCAAACAGAGTAAGACTGCGATGGACTAAGCTTACGGGGATGTTGGAAGAAGACATGGCGTGGATCCTGGATGTAATAAGACAAGACGGGAGTTGGAATTGCAAGCCCAACTGGTGGACTTGAATTCGTGCCAGCGAGCCTCCAAAAAACGCGAGGCCAAATAATGCGAACGCGCCTGAGCACGTGCAGCGACGCGTTGCTTGGCTTTGGCCCTGGATCCAAGCAGAGCCAAACACCGCCCGGTTGTTGCCGGAAACCTTGGCTCCGTTGCGTGGCAACCGAGTCATGCGACTTACGTCAGCGCTGCTGCTGTTACTCAATTTTTTTGTATTTGCACGCTTCAGTCTGGCAACCCTGACGCCTTTCTGTCGTCAGCGCCAGCAGGTGCACATCGCTTCAGGCCAGCATGAGCGAGGGCATCCAAATCACAATCCCAGGTTCGATCCCCGTCTTCTCCGCTTGGCTGCCCTAACACCCACCCAGATTTTGACGACGACGAGTACAACTCGGCTCCGACGCCTTTTAAAAGCTCTGCTGGCCATGGCTTTGGCTCTGCATTTGGGTCCGCCCTGGACTCCCCGACAATATCCACGCCCTTCGGCAACCACGACCGCAGCTACTTCCCGTCCCACAGTCGAGGCGATTCGGCTGCTTCCGTGGATTCTACCGGTTCTCTCTCCGGATTCACGCGTGCACCAGCTAGGTCCTCGCCTTTCGCTCATTCTTCTCAGTCCTCCATAGCAACAAGCAGTCCCTCTCCGTTCTCCAAGAAACCCTCATTCGCTTCTATACGAAATGCCTTCAAATCCGGAAAACTGACAGATGCTCCTCCAGTTCCTCAATTAGATCAACCTTATCCAATCTTAAAGAACCCGTTTAACCGATCCACATCCTCCCTGAACCATACGACAACTCGGAGCGCGACGTCATCGGCGTTTCCGCGCCCCCCTACGCCCACCGCAAAAAACTCAAAGTCAAAACATGCACCTGCCAAATCCCATCATTCCCAAACGGGCTCTTTTCACCACCATGCGTCAGATGGTAGTGATCTTGGACATCCTTTTACTCCAGTATCTCCTCCTCCCGTTCCTAGAGTGCCAAACGGATTTGGCCACCTACACCACAGTGACACGCCACCTTATTTAGATTTGGAAGACGACAAGGTTGTCATGGACCCCAAAACACCTTCAGACTTTGCACTCCATGCTGTCTTCATCCGCTTTGCCGACATTGCGGAAGGAAAGATCGATGCGTTTCTCCGTACGCCTCTGGTGCGCATACTCATATTTGTTCAAAATGTGACTGTCGACCAAGCGTTGATATAGGACCGCGAAACGCCGTTGGCGGATTCCATGGGTAGTGGTATTGACACTAAATTTGACGATATTCTTAGCTCGCTCGGCAAAATTGCGCAGAAACATACAAAGGCTGTGATAGATTCCATCATGCGTTGGAGACGCAGCCAGAACGAAAATGTCGGTTCAGAAATTATCAGGGTGCACACGGCACGGTCGCATTCCGTTGCTCGTACGATACGGATGCATGACATACCTGGTCTCCTCAATGAGCGAAAAGCTCTTGCGTCGATTTATATCATGTGTCGTGCACTCATTGCCGTGTTACAGTCATTGCCGAAGGATGCGCTTGGAGACGTTCTAGGCTATACCCTGGAGGAGACAACGTTTGATCAGTTTAGGCGACCCGAGTTGAAGCTGTTGCATCAGTCGGCTAACCATCGTGCAAACGCGGAATTGTACGCTATTTTACTGGGTCACATTGCCAATTTCCGGTACGAGTTTTTGCTCGATGGATTCGAACCTGTCATTTACGTGTGTATCAGGTTCATGAGCGTAACCGATCGTTTCTTGGCAGAATTAACTCCTTTGTCGTCTGGTCAGGTTCCGAAAGATCATGATATGAGATACGAATATTTGTTAAATGGTCTACAGCATATACAAATCAAGGTAGATTAATAGTCGCGTTCAATCAAGGGGAAGTGCTGAGTTGGGCGTAGGTTTGGCCACCTGAGGCATTTGAAGAAGGCGCCGAGTTCCTGGAATCTTTGTCAAAGTCGTTCGCTAGCGCACATGGGCAGCGCTTAAAGATCGCTTTTACGGAGATTCTTGTCCAGCTGCTTCATCCGATCGGGAAGGTATGAGACACATTTGACGACTATCGACTTCCGACCCTGATTGTCTACCAGACTGCGCAGGCGGAAACGAACAACCCGCAATGGGCAAAAGCCATAGAGACTATTTTCCCGAAAGCACGAGAGATGATGGCCAAGCCCCGATACTGGAACACGGCTTTTCCTCTGGCTATCATGAGTTTGTGTGTCGCACCCCAGGCTTTCTTTCTGAAGAATTGGATGCCATGTTTGGATTTGTCCATTTCTAAACTAAAGGTGATCTAGATTTCTATTATCGTAATAGTGACTAAATGATATACAGGAAAAAGCCACGCGAACGACTGTCATGAACGGTATTCTCCGGCTGTTATGGACTTATCTGTATCGCTGTCCTGAGTCTGCCTCAAGTACAACCAGCAAGCTGGATACATTGTTAAAGCACTTCTTTCCACCCAACAAGCAAACGATCCATCCTCAGGAAGATCGACTTGAACCGTTCATTTACATTATGCATTTCATCGTATCCCGACATGTGGAATATGGTCAAGAGTATTGCCTGGGCTTGATGCAAGAGCCCGCAATCAATCATCATCCTTCGAACGTTGCTCACTATCTGGTTCCCGAAAGGACAACCATTGCAGTACATGCACTCTTGTTGTCTTTGCATACACTGGAAAGGGAAACTAACGCGCCTACTTGGCCCTCGGGATACGACTTTGCGGCGCTTCCACCGTCAGATGATTACCCCACCTCATCGGATTATGTCGCCCCGGCGGTACTTTCCAAATTTGGAGTCTCAGCCTTTGTCGATCGGTGCATGTCGGTTTTAGCCATTATCGCGTCGCACTGTACAAAGGTGGTCGGTTCCATGTCCATTCTGGATGAACAGTGGCATTACCAACGCTCTGCCGCGCCTTATGATGAATCGCCCAACAGCGTGATTCGGCGACATATGGATGGAACAGCCATTGTCTACCCAGGCATGTACACCTCGCATATCAATCTGCTACGGACATGCTTCGAATCTTGGCCGCGCTTCTATCACTCTTCCATTCCTCTTCCTGATGCCACCGATATGTTGCTGCGTTGTGTTATACACGTAGAGCCCTCGCTGTGTGATGCGGCAGCCGACGCTTTAAAACGGTTCATGTCAGATAAGACAAATGCTTTAACGATCCTTTCTCGATTCTACAATTTCCTCTTCAGCCCCGCTCATATCTCGGAGGGCCCGGCAATGAAACTTTTGGTCGAAATTCCTCAGCTGCTATACTTGTGGATCTACATTGTTGACATTTGGCTCAAAACTCTGGTACAGCAGCCACTGGACTTTCTAGCAGAAGAACAATGCACCATCACATCTCGCCTTCGAGAAATAGAGGCAGCGGCTCTGTTTCTGATAATCCATGAGTCTTGGCCGATCCATTCAGCTGGAGTGAAGGTGATCCACTCTTTAGGAAATCTCCTTTCACAACTGGAGTCAAGCCGAGAAGCGAAGGATGCCTTGTCTGTTAACCTTTATATAGTCGAATGCTTGCAGGGAAAGCATTATGGCAAATCTTACCTAGACGGTTTCGATGAACTATTTGAGGCTGGTGAGCTAGCCAGACTGGACCAGTGGCGTCAGTCCAAATTTCTGGATGTTCCTCTGCGGATCGCGGACAGTGATACAGACAAGGACCGGAAGATCTGGCGATCCTTGATTTCTCAGCTCTTGCAATTAGCGCTGGATACGTACGGTCAATCGATGCTCCCTATGCGAGAGAGTCTGATTGCCGCCGTCTCCCGTCTTCATCCTTTAATTTCCCTTGTGGCTGGTCTGAGCAGCAGAGTTCCGCCGGGTCTGTCCGGACGGAGTCCAGCAATCTTGAGCAACGGCGTAAAGCTGTTGAAGGAGCAGAAACCACTGGTTGATCAATGGTATATATGGGTCAAGGTACTGTGCGCCACCGCCATGGTTTCAGAGCCGTTGCGCCCAGGCCCCTTGAACAGGGAACACGCACACGTCCCGTCCGACGCCGCCTTTGAACGGGAGCGTCTCTCGACGACGCGCGGGCTCTTCCGATATCTTACCCCATTTTTGGATTCCGAGTACATGGTTTTTCGCGACGCTGCCGTTGTTTGTATAAGCTCGTTCCCATCCAATGCCTATCCTCAACTACTGGAAGATCTTAGCCTCCTGGCCAGTCGCCAATTCTACGATGATGCCAGGGCCAAAGTTGTCGGAACGGCAGGGGAAAATGTCAGTATCTTAAGCAATCGTCAAGTGCACGATGAATCAAAGGCAAAATCGCCAGGATCCTCGCTATCTATAGATCGTTCAAGGCGACACGAGCGGCTTCACTCTGCCGTGGCGCGAATTTATTACCTCACGGCTCATCTACTCCAACAGCAGCGTGCGACGGGCAGACAAGCCGCTCTGGCAAACGTTCTTAAGTTCGTACGTAACACTCAGGCATTCCTAACTGCTCCCGAAGTACGCGACAATCACACGCTTCAACGCTTGCGCCAATTTTTCTGTGGCATTGTTGAGCGCTTGTTTGATGACTTGGCGACACTCAAGGATTCTGACCGATTTATACCCCCCAACATGCACTTAACGCTGTACCGCCTATGCGAGGAGTGGTGTCAACTAGGGCCTCAAGCTGATTCTGTCAAGCAGCGGTTTATTATTATGCAGAGAGCGGCCGCTTCGAGTTCACAAGGTTCGGCGGATGTCGTGGAGCGGTTCAAACGAGAGTCAAATTTACTCTCTGAGGTTGCCGTCCGTGCATTGACATCGCTTTGTGTAGGTCGATTGCGGACCTTTGCTTGTTCACTGGTATTGACAAGTATGTTCCTAGCCCAAAGCCTTTCATCCACCAGATCTTTCGTCCATTTCCCCTACGGATCGCCCTCCTGCAGAATTTTTCAAGCCCTTGTCCGCGGAGGCCGTTTTGGACCGTCTCATTGCTGTCTTGTCCTCTGAGCAACAGCTAAACCTGAACCGGGGAAGGTAGGTGTCTGGTTCACTTTGCGACAAGACATTCAACTGTTTGCAATGCAGGAAGGCTCTACGCACTGTCCTCATCTCTAACTCTTTGCATCTGGAACTCGTGGCCGAGGCAATCAAGCGAGCCGTAGTTTTGTCAGATCAGCCTGATTCCGGCAACGCCCGGTTCCTTGAAGTCCTCTCTGATATCGTCTGTACGCAGGAAGACTACGGCTTTTCATTTAGTCAAGTGGTCTGCTTGGGCTTGACCAATTTATGTAATCCCTCAACGGTGATACGTCGATACGCATTCAAAATGCTGGAGGCTATGCACGTCAAGTCGAATGGTCTGCTCTCAATGTTCAATTTTGAACCCTACGTTTGCAGCCTGGCTTTCGGAACATATCTCCATGCACATCGTCTTATTGTGGATTTTCTCGCTGGCGAACATCCAAATCAAGCTCACGATATGCTTGTAAGCGTAGCGATGTGGTTGCCGAGATTACCCGAGGACAAGAACAAGTCCCTGGTAATTCTCTTAATGCTACAGGGCCTGGAGTCCTGGATTCCAAACATCCAGCTTTTGACAGAAGACAAACAAAGCCTATCGCAGGGAGGCATACTTGCACTCTATCATCTTATATCTTTGACTCTGCGATATGGACAAACACATTGCGAACAGATCTTGACGATTTGGTCGAGATTGGTGGACCCTCCTTCGCAGTCAAACGGTCACGCCACAATCAGATTCCTCATTGAGCAGTCGCATAAAATTGGAAGCGCCGCCTTCATTTCCTGCGCTGCCAACATTGTCGCCTGCCTTTGCCAGACCCACATTGGTCGCGAGATATTCGACGATCTGTGTTCTGTAATTGAACCAGCGCGTATGCTGCCAATTATTGATCACAAATTGGTCTTTCCGGAAGCTCAGGATGTGGAACTGTGGTCGGAACTCGACGCGCTATTTGCTGAACAGCCACGTCTACAACTCGGTTCTGCGCAATTTGCATGGCTCTTTTTGACCGACGTCGCTTTGCAGCGCCACTGGGAGCTGAAGACCCATTTGCCTACACTGCTTCACGTGCTCGTCATTCATCTTGACCACCGTAACCCACATGTTCGCTGTCGAGCTCAGCGTATGCTCTTCCAGCTGATCAGGTCTTGGCTTCCTGGGTTAGACGAGTTGCCGGATCGATCAATTAGTCGTGGACAGGCGACTCCTCGCGAAACATTGAACCATATAGAAGAAGAGGCCGAATCGTATTATTGGAAGGAGGACGAACTGGAGGCTGATCTGGAACCCAAGCTCAAATGGTTCTGCACTCAGATCGTTGAGCTGTTGGAACCATTGTTTCCCTCGTTGACGGGATCATGGGGTTCTGTGGCCTTGAACTGGGGGACATCGTGTTCTATCCGACAGACTGCGTTCCGGTCGCTCCAGATTTTCCGAGCTTTGGCACCGCGAGTGAAGCAAAGCGACATGGCCCTGTTGTTGGGACGACTTTCCAACACGATCTCGGCTTCCGCGGAGGAAAACATCCAGCCGTTTAACTGCGAGATTATACGGACGGTCTCTTCAATCGTTGAAATGGAGGATGTTGACAAGAGCTTGCTGCCTCAGCTTTTCTGGGGTACATGTGCTTGCCTTTCAACGACAGTCCAGGGAGAATTCCGTCAAGTCCTTCTCTTGTTGAATTCAATTCTGACCAGATTTCCTTTGGAATCCCACACCACCGACTTGCTCTTATCCCATAAGCCAAAAAACTGGTCCGGATCTGCTTACATCCAGCCATTGCTCCTCAAGGGCTTGCGCTCCATTGCGACATCACACTTGACTTTCGAAACTCTTCTTCGTCTCTCGTCCGTACAAGACAATCGTCTCATAGACCCTTCTACTGGGCGTGTGCGGGACTTGTACACTCTGTTACTGCCATGGTGTTTACATGCGATGGCGTCTGAGAAACAGGACGACACTCTAAAAGAGTTTGCGCAAAATGTTAGCAATCTAGCTACAAAGGAGGGACGTCTGAGCATACAAAGAATTATGGCTTCTTTTGCCAAAAGTAGTTTCCGGACCAAAGATGACTTCCTGCGTCAGTCTGTCTCCAGCCTCCGAGAACACTACGGCAGCGAACAGTGGACGGAAGTGGTGACTCTCCTGCTGAGTCTCGTCTTGAACCAGGAACGATGGCTACAAGTTCACTCTATGCAAATCTTGAAACTGCTCTTCCAACAGCGGGAGACGCGCAACCCGTTCGGGTTACTTGGGCCAGAACTGCTGATGCCTTTGTTGCGCTTGCTCGAAACTGAACTTGCGATGCAAGCTCTTGATGTACTTGAAGAGCCCATGATCTTGTCCAATCGTGGTCCAACTGCTAAACATGTACTTAGGATGAGCATGCACATTCATACTCTTCAAAACGTTGAAACCCCCACTGCCATTTTTGGCGTTCCTGAGGACTGCGGATGGTGCATCCCTCAGATAGGATCACAACGAGAAACATGTCGAGCCAATGTCGGTGCCGTGTTCGACACATGCTCTATGCCCACGCGCCCATCTCGTATCGAGTTTGAGCCAGAAGTGGAAGCTCTAGCAGACATACAACCGGCAGAGGATGATCTAGGTGGTCTGGTCAGAAATTTGCACGATTTGACAAGTTACTTTCAATCACCATCTCGTACACGAAAAACGCCCCCGACGCTAAATCGACGTTTGGAGGCTAGAGTAGCCGCCATTTTGGCTAAATCCACAGCTGGAGCAATGATCACGGATACTCCCCAGACACCCTTCTTGGATGTTTTCAGAGTCAGTGGTGGTGGCGGTGGCGGATTTCATGTTGAATCTGAAGAAGATTCGGATTCGGACTATGAGGATGACGCTTTTATTTTTGATTCACCTAACCCATTATCCTCCATGAACGGTAGACGCTTTCGCTGAACTATGCGACTCGTGCTTTTCATTGCTGTGCACCATATTATCTATTAGTTTTTTTCATTCTCATAATTCAACCACTTTTCAATTGTACGATAGCGACACCAATACTGTAATAACAAGGGGAATGGATAATTGATAATCTGCAATCAACATCTCTCAAAAACTTTGTACAGGTCTTGCAAACTGGCAATTTGAAGGACGTCTCGGTCAAGAAGCGACGCTGGCGGTTGAAGATAACGTCTCATGGCAGGAAATAACACATGCTCTATTTGCCATCGTTCCGCTTTTACTTGCTCCCGTTCATTACCAACATCATCACTTTCAGCTAGTGACGGTCCCGGGGTATAAAAGTAAGCAAGTTCGCGGAAGAAATGCATCAAAACATTCTTTTTCTGTTTCCCAATCGACCTAACGTGCTCATTATTAATTAGCAACAAAAAACCGTATTTTACTTACCTGAGGACCAAGCCGCATCAAAAAGTGAGGAAGGTCGTCGAGGTTTGGAGTGTAGTCCCGCAAGAGTAGAGGAATGGCCTCGACTAGGCCCGAGTCGTTGATATCCAGTGAGAAATATTCTGAAAGCATCTGACGCTTGCCCATCAGGATGTCAACAATGCGCTACGTGTACCTCATTAATCAAACACACGAGGAAGAGGAGTTGGCATACATCAACAATCTCAGATTTGCTTAGTTGACTGTCTTTGGTAGACTCTTCAGCCTGTACCGCAATATCCACCAATGATCGTAGAGGCGGCGGGGGCTCTAACCTCAAGCGGCTGATATCTCCAAACTGTCTCAATCCAAGTTGATAGAACAACTCCTCGCTGAAAAAGTTGTGAATAAGGTCAACAGCGAAAATGGAAGGCTTTGACTAACGCAAGAGAACTGTGATTCACCAGGTATAGGTTAGTGGAATGTTGAATCAAGGATAGGCAGCGTCCTAGATCGACGATGCCGACAAAAAAATGTTTCTCGATGATCTCGGTCAATTCTAGGCAAAAAATCAAATCATTGTGGAAAGAAAAGATGTATATGGGTACATACGTTTATGCTTGGCTTTCACAAAGACCTGTCGCAAGCTTTTGATGGAAGTCAAGGAACAAATCGATTCTTGGACATCATTCGCTTTAGGTAATGGCGATCCTTCAGCATTTTGAACGACCATATCCTGTGATTCCAATTGTGCAGGATTCGCTACCCGGAACATCGAATCAAGTGTACGGTCGTGCAAGGACGTCCGGACCTTCTGGTGGGAATACACTCTCCTCTGTGCATCACCTTGCAAACCATATCCTTAGTAATGTCGTAAGAGAGCCGTTGCAGGACGTACTTGTAGATGAAGAGGGTGATGAACTTTCGACCCCATGGTCTTGATCGACTTCTTTTTCTTTCCCCTTGCGCTTTTTGCTGCTTAGACTTTCTGGCTCGGCGATCCGACCAGTCAGCAGAGTCTATAACATAACATTAATTCAAGTACGAGAAAGTTCCCTGTTACAAACTACCTGATATTCAAATGCCCGGGACTGCCCCTGAGAGGCTAGGGCATGTCCTAGAGACTCTGCTATGCTTTCGATAATCGCCTCTTCGTTCAGAAAGTGAACTTCACGCTTGGTTGGGTGAACATTGACGTCAACCGCACGAGGGTCGATTATCAGACTGCAATTCTGAGCTTGGTCGGACAAATGATGTAAACCGTACAGACCTCAGATATACGAAAGGAGAGGATCCTTTCGGTAATATTCCGTTATATACTGATTCCACTGCTCGTTTCATGCGGGGGGATTCGACCAATCTGTCTTTGAAAAATCAGTAAAATCTAGCAAGTGGTTGTGTTAATGAACATACGGTTGATGAACAATACGAACGTCATCTTTTTGGCTTGATAGTTGGCGTTGGTGAAAAAGGCTCTAGCACTCCACGAATCTGAATGATCCCGTTCTAATTCACCGTCGCCTTCCAATATCCTCTTTCGCTTTCGATTTTTTGATGACACGTTCGTCTCTAGAAGTTCCTTCGCTATAGAATGACCATAAAGCAACCGTACAGCATGCATAGTTTCGGATCCTGATGGCGTTGACAGATCAGGAGAGGAGGATCCTACCTGCGAAAATCAGCTTACATGGAATGGATATTGACCTGGCATCTACCTTCTTGCAAGAAAAAGAGACTTTCGGATTATGCATCGCATACCGGGTGAGCAGGTCAAGAATTCGCCCATATTCTTCAGATGGGCTGCGCAAAGCAGCAAGACGAGACGGAATATTATAGAATAAATCTTCAATCCTATTCTCCTATAGTCTCACTCTGCGAGAGCGACGATCAGATGCTTACCGTAATAGTTGTACCGTCATTTCCCGCGCAAGCTTTAGGCTCCAGCGATTGGCCCGGTTTCTGTGCAACCAGCGCTCCATCCAAATAACACGCTCTTTCGATGCTAGAGTCAGTAAATAATAATAATTCGGTGATCAAGGACTGACTTCCAGGCACATGTATCAGTTTTCACCTTTGTTGTGACGGAGAGTCGCGAAACATGGGATATCGACGCCAGGGCTTCTCCACGGAATCCATACGTTGTCAAGTGTGAAAGATCCGAAAATGTGGATATTTTCGACGTGGTGAAACGTTCAGCTAAGATTGCTAGATCTTCTTTCTGTGTTGTATGCATTACTACTGGAGAGAAGAAAAGGATTGAGAACATACGCGAATGCCGCAGCCAGTTGTCTTGAAGTTGTAGGAGCTTTAATCCGCCGTCTTTCACAGTTACGCAGTATTGAAGTGGTTCCTGCATCAAGCGAGTTCTCCAAGATCTCTTTAAGTGCCGACACAGGTCTGTGGATGATCTGAGCGCGTCATGGTAGTGCGAAATAAGGCAGGCAAAGAATACGACATACTTCACCCGCAGCTATGCGATTTATGAGCGTCTGAGCAAGACGACGTATAGGCAAAGGCCCTGGAGGTTCAGGTGAGTCGGGACGCGTCGTAGAGGCCATGAGCAAGGGCGAAAGCCCTAACCCGAATCCCGGGTTTAGGCCTCTTCCACTGATGGCCACCGCGATACTCAACAATCCAATTTTCGCTGGTGTTCAGCCCTCTCATCCCTCATCGCTCTCGTCCGCCACAGACTACACTATCTTGAACGAGAAATATCGTGGAGCGGTTGTAGAGGCAAGTCAAGCTTACGGGTCACAATAAACTTCCAGTCTCAGAATCCATCTAGGATCTTCAGCTCCCGCCCGCTTTTTGCATCCCTTCATCAGAGCCCATCTCTCACGCTATCGAACAGGCATATGAGCGCGACTTCTCTCACATACCGTTCGTTCTGTTTGCCATAGTATCCCCTTCTGTATTCTCATTTGACGGCAGTGTCCTGAATAGCAACAGACGTCCCCTAGGATACATTGATGTTGCTGCTCTAAAGGCTAAATGGGAAGCTGGTCTTGCTAATCCCGTGAGCTTCCATCCCAGTGTATCCGACAATCTCCTCAACATTCCCAGGATGATAAGGTACTCAAATACATGACCAAGTTCAAGCGGAGTAACTCCCAACCCTACACATTGATTACTCCGATGTCATCGTTAGCCGATCTTGAGAAGTTTTTGGAACACAATCTTTTTGCTCTAGGTATGCGTGACAGCTACGTTTTTGTACCGAGAGGTATTAACCGGGATGTAGTGAACCGATAATGAACGCAGGTTCGTGCTAGGCGTCGCTACAGCACAGGACCTGGATAAATTTGTTACACGACGTGGCCCTTGTTGGTAACTGTCAGAAATTTTAGGTAGTTTCTGTATTATGGCCATTATCTATGAATTCATTACGATCATTGACAAAGTTAATTCTCTTAGCGCAGTAAGTTCAGTTGATTAGCTGAAATACTGATAAGTGGCTAAACATGTGTTCCCGTGCTCATTAGATTGTTCAGATATGTCATTCGACCTAGAGAAGAAAACAGAGCTCAGAAATAGGAGTTACGATCGGCAGGTTGATGGTGTGGGTATCACTGACCAGCGTTTAATCGCGAAAGGCACCGTGCTTCCCAGACCTAAGCCTTAAGCATCAGCTCAAGGTGCGAAGAAGTAGTACTCCACGCACGCTGAACTCGGCGAAGCTTTCGGATAGCTTTGTGCACGTAGAAAGGGATATGATTGACAAGATGGCACCCAGAAGAGCCAAGATGAGCGACATCAGTCGCAATGCAGCTCTACTAGTTAGTACAGCCTCTACTCATCTGTTAGGCTGTAACATGCCAAGCAGGGTGCCAATTCCCCGATGAATAACACCTGCCATACTCGTCAAGCCCGAAACGCGAACTCGCTCGCTGTACCGGCGCCGCAGTTGCAATGACAATCGTTTGAGCTGCATCAAGAGTTTGATGAATACAGTATGTAACTCACCTTCGGGGATATTTTCTTCGACATGATTACAATACCACACTCCTAACGAAAGGGAAACTGCGTCCATGCGTCGCGAGCCTTGAAATCTAAAGCCGAGCAGAAAATAAACAGATGCCTATCGTTGACATATGCAAAACATGAGAAGAAGAGGGATGCCATACGCCTGTGACGAACTTGATGCTAATCATGATTTATTCCCTGCTATCGGTACCTCCGATGAAAGTGGAGATTGCGCGATTCGCAATTTGAAATTTGACCCTGTGAATCGGAAGGAGGCAGGCAGCCTCAAATTCAATAACCGTACGTTTCATCTTTCAATATTCAATGTCCCGCTTGGGCTTCCGCGCAGAGTCAGGGTAATTAGTCCTTTACATGCACAGGCTTTATACAGTCTCCTACACTACTACTTCACGTGCAACCATTAACATGCAGAGTAATTGGCACCACAATATCGATACAAAGGTCTGTCTGCATTATAAAATTAGGCGTCCAAATAACAAATTGCGTCGAACCGATGGTAAGTGGCCTAGACATTCCGGATGGATGAGCTACGCCTGCTGGTTTCCTGGATACTTACCGAATACGAAAGCAGGTACCCCATGCTGTCAGTAGCAGGGCGATATGTTGTAATCCGAAAGGCGTTGGCCGTGGTCGACCTCTGGCCACATCAAGTATTGTTGACAGGCACGTGAGGACTTGGATTACTGCAAATAATCTGTAGCAACCGTCAAACGTCATCCAAGACGCAAATTTATACATAGCGTACACTTGGAAAATGAGGATCCTCCAGAATGCTGAAGTGAGTTGTCCAGGAGCCCGATAGTGATTAGACCTAGCCATGCCTCTCATTTCGGTGAACGTTATGTTATTACAACATCTCATAGCGCTTACTTGTTTGTCTTTGGTGGTTTGTGCCAGAACCGTACTGCACTTCTATATCTGTCTTGATGTTCGCTGCGGAGGGATGGAGATCAAGCCCACGCCTTCCTTCTGAAGGGTCCTGGCCGGTTCCTTTAAACTTGGCCTCTGGGATATAGCCTTGCAATTCATCGTCTAGTTCGTGAGAATCATGCGCTCGTGAAGGAAGCACGCCGTTAAAGGATGACGTCCGAGTGTCCGATCCCTCATTTACGGCACCAGGTAAACCTTGGATCGGTTGTACATCAACAGGAACCTTCAAAGTAGGTATGGCCGTAGAAACAGATAACGTATGTTTATTCCTGGTCGGCGAGACGAGGGAAGGGGGCCGTTGAATATCGTTAGATCGACGTGAAGAAGGCAAACAAAATTTGGAACTGGAATGAACACCGGCAGAAGACAGAGGACGATGTTGATCCATGTCAGTTGTGTCTGATTGTAAAAAGCTAGGCTTCCATGACTTGAACGTTAGTTCCCGACCTCTCATCCCCGAAGAAGAGGAGATCAATCCAATTCCATATGCACGTTGCACTCGGTGAAATTTCGACTAGTTCGGTGCACGGTAATGAGGGACAAGATTGCCAGGACCGTACAAGGAATACCCATGACAAATGGCATTACCGCGTATCCGAAGAATCGTACCCTATGAATTGTCAATTTGTCATTTCGGCCAGTTCTGGTGCTCAAATACCATTCTGGGTGGGTGGCGTCGCAATGCATGTCATTTGTTGGCTGTACAGCGTCGAGCTGCACAATTAATGTAACGTGCACGGCCGTCGCTATTGTCGGAAAAATTATGACGGGTATGCTAAATATTGGTCGCCATTGGAAAACTCTAGGGCCGACGTCTAAATCTGCTGAGTCAAGAATCGTCTTAAAAAGCTTACGCTTGGCCGACGTTAGCCCATCCTCTCGGAGATAACACCGCAAGACTGAGCGACCCCGAAAATGCGCTTGAAACGCCGGCCATAATATATGCAGCGGTGGCAATAACGATTGTTTGGGCTGAACACGGATATTAACGCAACCGTATTTGGCGAGCAATGGGGAGAAATCACCCAGGCAGAAATCTCTGGGCATTTCAAAAGGGTTCATTCTCCAGATTATGCCTGCTTCATGATCAAAACGTTACTGATTCATAGACAAACTTTCTTACCAAGGCAAAAAATACCTTGCATTATTGTACAAGCCATGCAATAAGTCACTGGCCCCCAATACGAGCTTATGGCACGCGAAAAGGCCAGAAACACTATCCAACAGATTACTAACCCTACAAGAGAAGATATGTAAAACACGATAACGATGATAGATGCATTAAATATCACCTGTGAGTGATAGGATAGCCCATACGACTTTAAGGCTGTAAGGCAGCATCAAGAAGCAAACTTTAAACGGATGACCTGACGGCAGGCGACGAAATTGAGGGAAAAGAAAATCACCACCTACCAATTGGCAGCTAGGTCTACTTACATACGTAGCCGTACTCGAATGTTTCCAGACTAGGAAAACTGAAACATTTGAGATGACCTGAGCGCAGGCGACGATTGAATTGGGGGAAAAGAAAATCACCAGTGACTTACCAATTTGGCAGCCAGGTCTACTTACATACGTACTTGAATGTTTCCAGACTATCTTTTATTGGAAACACTTGATTGTGTTTCATCATTGGCATTCGAAATCAAAAGAGGTTTCCCATAGGCAGACTATATTCATAGTTTACTACTGGTGCTGTCACTATGCAACCAGCAGTATTGATGAATGGGTTTATGACCACATGTACTATTGCAAACGAATTTCACGTTTCTGCTGTCACAGAAAAGGCCTCATGGTCCTACGATAGATGTATACTTACATGTCAAACCTGTTTGGACAACGGAGTCGAAACATGATCTTCTCGAATCTCGATAAACAAATGAAAAGGGTAACTACTAATGAATAGTTCGGAATCCTCCATGGTTAATCAAGATGGTTATCATACCCGAACTGGAGGCAGTGGCTGCTTCTGGCCTTTCACAACCTGGGGGCTAAACATCTCTAGCAAACGAGAACCAGCGGGCGTAGGAAGCCACGGAATTTTTCGAAATCGATGCTTCTTCTGTTGCTCCCGTGCAGTCGCCGGAAGACTAGCTTGGTTCCAAACGATGGGCGGTTTGGTGATGTGCGGCTCTTTAGCGTCAGATAGTATTTGGACTTGGGCAGCCTGTTTGCGATTGCGAAGTGCTTCAGGATTCCAATGCGCCCCTGGTTGCATTTCTGCGCTCGTCCCTCCGGGTTTGGGATTACTGGCGGCCGCTCTGCCTGACGCTGCGGTTGGTACGAAGATTGCCATTGATGCGCTGCGCACGGACGTCGGATAGTCGAGTAGGGTTGGCGGCGCAGGAGGACTAACAGGAGTAGTTTGGGCGGCTTTTGCTGGTGATGGACGTCTCTCTGTACCATTACGATGATCTTGATTTTGGCGTTGCTGTGCCCGCCAACCAGGTGGGGGTATCATGAGTATGGCTTCTTCGTCCGGACCAGGATTCCTGACATGGTTAGATTCGTGATTCCCTTTAGGAAAAACATGCTGTTCTCTTCTGTCATTTCCGCTTCTGTCTCTTTCCGGCTCGTAATCTTTCTTGTCTCGATAGTGATGTCGATCGTATCTTTCCCTGTCTCTATCTCGGTACCGATCATCGGCGTTTCGTTGAGCCCGGCCAGCATATCTCCCGTAACCTTCGTGTCCGTGGCGGTTGTAATAGCCATAAGAATATCCGCTATGTGAGTGACTTCGCTTGTGAGTCTTCTGTATATAATGTCCAATTCGTGAACAAGAAGGAAGAATGGGAAGAATGAAGACACATACGTCGGTATAATGATAATCATAAGGGAGGCCTCTACTCGTCCATCCATACTTGTCGTCGTAATACTTGGCATAATCTCGGTCGCGGTACCCGTGATGATCGTCGAAATCGTCTCTTTCCCTTCTGCGTTCTCTGCGTTTCTCTTTTTCCCTGTCGCGTTCTTTCACATCCTGGCGATGATATTCCAGCGCTAGCGGGTGCTCTGCGTATCTTTGATTTCCGGGATCTTGTCTTTCGACCTCGTCTTCCTTCACACTCCCGGCGTCTTCGTTGGGGGGGTCAATGTATTCGATCTGCTCCTGGTCTGTTGGTGTCTGAGTGTCCGGTTCACCATCTTCCAATCTCCTTTCTTCCTCTTGGATCCCTGCCAAGTCCTCACTCTCTTTGTGGTCCTCTGTTTCCTCGTTGATAGCACTCTCCATTGCTCGGACTCTGATCCTCTCTCGTTCTTGATGCCGCTCTTCTCTCTGACGTCCTCTGTCCCTGTCCCGCTCTCTGTCCCTGTCATGTTCTCTTTCTCTTTGACGCTCTCTGTCCCTGTCTCTCCGACGTTCACGCTCTCTATCTTTCTCTCTTTCCCTCTCACGGTCCCTGTCCCTGTCCTCGCGCCTGTCACGATATCGGTCGCTTTCCCCGCTCCTGTACCTTTCTTGATACACGCCAACCTCTCTATCCCTTCTTTCTCTTTCCCGCTTTCGATCGTTATGTCGTTCCCACTCCCTGTCCATCGCTCGGCCATTTTCATCCAGCGAAACTCGCGGTTCGCGCCTGTACTTGTGATGGCGATGGTCATAATCTCTGTCCTGATGCGTGTCGCTATGTGCGCGCCTCCGACTCTCTTGCAGATCTTCAGACGCCCTTTCCCTCCTTCGTTCCCTATCCCTATCCCTTTCACGGTACTTGTCTCTTTCTCGCTCACGCTCCCTGTCTCTCGCCCGATCCTTTTCTCTGCGGTATTTTTGATCTTCATAATACCTTGACCTGTTAAGATCGTGTCTGTCTCTCGGCGTGGTCTCAGGGGTTTCTTCGTGTACAACAGGCAGCGGTCTTTGGATGGGGCTGACCCTGCTTGATTCTACCATCGGAGCGGAGCCTCCAGGCATTTGTTCCCTCCCCTCCGCATCGCTAGATCTGTACCATCGTATAGAGTTGCGATGATCCATCCCATTCTGCTGTTGGATGGTTAACCGTAGGGAATGATCACGGAAGATATATGCGGACCTGAAGCGGCATTTCCGAGGGCAACGGGTCACTAGATGATCGCACAGCCAAGGGGATAGGTCCGTGTGCCGCAGTAGCACTGGAATCCAGTTGCATTTAGGTTGCCAATCGTCGCCTAGAAGTAGTCTATGAGTCATGCATAGCATTGCATAAGTCAATTAGATTAACCTGTACATCCCGTAAAAGTGACGTGGCCTCTGTGCGGTACCTCTCAGAGTTGGTCCTTGCCAGTTCATTGATTCTCAGTTTCCTTGCGCCTTTGATGAGTTTTCCCGAAGGTTGATTTGGAGGTGATGATGATAATCTTGAAGAACAACGTCAGGCCATCAAGGGGCGAAATGGAAAGGACTCACTTTGTCAACCTTTCTTCCAGCTGTTGAAATTCGGCAGTGTCATGGAACGCATCCCTATAGCGTGATAAGAGGACGACAGCCTCGTTGAATGCGCGATCGCCGTCTTCAGATGGATTTTCTGATATGCGTGAGAGGTCGTGTGTGGACTGTGAACTTGAGGGGCGTGATACAAAGGAGAAGGGGCTTTCTGATCTGCCGGCGTCGTCTGCATCTGGCTGTTCGGACGGCTGTGCGGCGGCGCGTGGAGTCCTGCGGAGAAGAAACTTTGGGAGGTTCATGGCGCAAGTCTGAGGGTGCGATGGCGTCCTGAGCGTTAAATATCAAACCCGACGGGTCCGCAGAATGACTTACAGGCTTTGCGGCGGATGACTGCAGGCTGTTGGACCGAAAGGCCTAGCGCGGCATCATTCTCAGGCATGGCAAGCCATTCGACCCTTTCTACTCTATTTAATCTCCTCCAAGTCCAGCCCAGCCGCCATGTATGCCAGCAATCAGATTCTGAGCCGCCAACATCGCCATGTCTTTCCTGGTTTCAAAGGTCGCATCGGGCTCGCCTTCAACCATCAACTCCTGCACCCCAGATCCACCCTTCCCTAAGCGCCTTAGCGAGAGCACCCGAATCGACAACTGAGCCTCGCGCGGTGTTGACTAAAACACTTGACTTTTCATCTTCTCCAGAAAGCCTTCGTTTATCAAATGGCGCGTATCTTCGCCTCCAGGCGACAAGACAAATAATACATCGCTTTCCCTTGCCAGCTCGTCGAGGCTCACCCTTCTAATCGAGTTCAGCAACTTCTGGAAGACGTAAGCCATTGTACGCTGAACGAGGAATTTGAAGCCTACAAATTCTTTCTGGGTCGAGGCGTCGCGGGCAGGATCGGCGAGCTTTTTGGGGTGTAAATGCCATCTGTTACGCCGAATGCAGGGAGTCTTGAGAGCGTAGCACGGGCAACCCGAGGAATTCCACAGTACGTTTCTTTGAAGGTGACGAAGGACTGAGCTGTGATCCGCAGAACAGGTATGGCGAAAAGCTGTAATTCCCCCACTGCATATTAACGCGTGCGCACCATGTTTATTATTTTTTAAACCCACATCACCATTGTGAACGATGGATATGCATCCTTTAACATTTTGACCTGCCATGAGCGCAAGCATCACCGACAAGTCGGCGACTGTCATGTATTAAGCTACTGAGGGGGTGAGGAATTGCATCCTCTGAACTCATACCTGGATTTGTCCATACATCAGGGGCATAACCGAGTTTAATTGTTCGGGAAGCCAGTGCATGGATGTCAATATGTTCTGACCAGATATTCTGATTACATTCTGAGCTGAATTATCGCTATGGAACTGGTGTACCATATCCATTGTGCCTAGCAAAGCCGGTTCATGGGGAGAGAACGCGGTGTAGCATAATTTGTTTACATTCACTATTTTATTGAGGCATAAATTCAAACAAATACATCTACATTTTTTTTTTTTTTTCGAATAGAAATGATATATTGCCGAAGCCACTAGGTAGAATTAACTACTATAACTTCCGGACAGAATGGCTGCCGGAAAATTTATATGTAAAGAAATAAAGCAGGACTGCAACAAAAGCAAAAAACAACCAACAGTAGGCAACGGGCAATTAAATACATCTACTTAATTTCCTACTTTCCTCGATGCTTTCTCGACAGCACGCTTCTGCCTTATTTTCGTCCTGCACATTTCCACCTGCCAGTCATCAATAATGATAGTAGTATGCTAAAAGAATATCACAAGACGGAAAATTGTGCTCGTATCTACCGTGCCAGTCAATCGTACATAAGTGTAAACATTACCCATAAACCCAATTTCGGAGGAACGGGAAAATCAAGAGTCATTCAAGCCATCAATGAACTCTTTAATCATCTGGCTGGTTATGTGTCACCTGTTCAACGTGCTTATTGCTTGTTCTCGTCGCACATCATATTCTCAGGGATGGCAAGTCATTCGACCCTTTCTACTCTATTTAATCTCCTCCAAGTCCAGCCCAGCCGGCATTCGCTCCCCACGTATGCCAGCAATCAGATTCTGAGCCGCCAACATCGCCATGTCTTTCCTGGTTTCAAAGGTCGCACTGCCGATGTGTGGCAGAACCACACATCTGCCCGTATTGACACATGGCATTTGTGACGCGGATCTGGCACTCACCTGGGTTCTTTCACTAGTGGATGATTCTCCGTGATATCGGGCTCGCCTTCAACAACATCAACTCCTGCACCCCAGATCCACCCTTCCCTAAGCGCCTTAGCGAGAGCACCCGAATCGACAACTGAGCCTCGCGCGGTGTTGACTAAAACACTTGACTTTTTCATCTTCTCCAGAAAGCCTTCGTTTATCAAATGCCGCGAATCTTCGCCTCCAGGCGACAAGGACAAATAATACATCGCTTTCCCTTGCCAGCTCGTCGAGGCTCACCCTTCTAATCGAGTTCAGCGACTTCTGGAAGACGTAAGCCATTATACGCTGAACGAAGAATTTGAAGCCTACAAATTCTTTCTGGGTCAAGGCGTCGCGGGCAGGATCGGCGAGCTTTTTGGGGTTAGTAGTGTAAATGCAGTCTGTTACGCCGAATGCAAGGAGTCTTGAGAGCGTAGCACGGGCGATGCGGCCAAACCCGAGGAATCCCACAGTACGTTTCTTTGAAAGGTGACGAAGGACTGAGCTGTGGATCCGCAGAACAGGTATGGCGAAAAGCTGTAATTCCCCCACTGCATATTAATCAATAACGTGTGCGCACCATGTTTATTATTTTTAAACGTACATCACCATTGTGAACGATGGACATGCATCCTTTAACATTTCGACCTGCCATGAGCGCAAGCATCACCGACAAGGTCGGCGACTGTGTCATGTATTAAGCTACTGAGGGGGTGAGGAATTGCATCCTCTGAACGCATACCTGGATTTGTCAATACATCGGGAGTATAACCGAGTTTAATTTTTCGGGAAGCCAGTGCATGGATGTCAATATGTTCTGACCAGATATTCCGATTACATTCCGAGCTGAATTATCGCTATGGAACTGGCGTACCATATCCAACGGACATTGTCGAAACAACGCGGAGGCTATTTCCAGCTTAGGCCGGTGAGCTGAATTAATCGATGGTACAATGTCAAGAATGGTATACCTGCAGTCAAGGATCTCTGTTGTGATCTTCGACCATCATGCATACAGTTCATCCTATGTCGTGGCAGCACTTACCTTATCGGTTAATAAGACTAGCAGGCCGACAACACCGGGAAGGTGTTCTAACAACCATTGCTTTTCGACAGTACAATCTTTCGGCCAGGCGATGAGCTATGAAGCAGCATTATCAAAACGTGGAAAAATATCGCAAGGCTTCGCTGACATCGAAGTCATCCTGGTCTCTTATCAATGACATGGCATCAGGTCCAAGATCCCTTGTCACGACGATTTTGTAGCGGGTTCCACTGAAAAGGCTTGATCGTATTGTGGATATTGTAAGTGGAATAAGTACCTTGGCATTCAGAGTAGGTGCGATGCTGCTTTCGAGAGCGGTACCCGGCGGGCCGCTTGCCGGACAACTGCCATGCGGAATATAAATAAACACGAGGTCCGTCCTAATGTCGAAACGCCGTGTCGTTTTATGACGGAGAGTGCGTTGAACCTAACTTGACGTATTTACGTGAACAACAGTTTGCAAAGTCGCCGTCAGGATCGAGCCAACCTTGCGTGCAGCGGCTATTGGTCATGCACGTGACAATACGCGTTCGTATTGTTGATAATTGTTTGTCCTTCAGCGTGTTGGTGTTGACGGAATTTGGAAGCAGCCCTGCTCCGATTCACACTGTCAACTTCCAGCTCATCATCTCTTGTCATTCGTGCGCTGCCCAGCTTGCCACGCAACGATCGGGTCCTTGAGCATAATGTCTTCAAATATTGCCGTGCGATGGACCCATCTTTCAATGGCTTTCCTGCATCTCATTCTCATTCTCTCTAGACACGCCGAGTTACACGTACCACACGTGTCACGGCGCCCAAAGATAATGAGAATGCCAATGCTCGCCCTTCCAGAATCTCATCCCGAGCGAAACCCCCAAGTTCCACCTCTGCCACAACTGGATTGGCAAGCAACGCAGAAACTGCAGCTCGCGCGACAGGCGCCACAGCGGCATCAAAGGCAAAGACAATCGCTGCATCCGTGGATCTCAAAATAGTCACCTCCGCCAAGAGGAAGCGGGAAGCTCTCGGTGAAGTGACTGGCCTTGTGACCAACAATCGGTTACGGCCCCTGGCGGGCAAAGGAAAGGCCAAAGAAGAAAAATTCGATGGCGTAGTGCTGAACAAGTCCAAAACTTCTGTATCTCGCCAACCCCTCCGTACCGTTGCAAGTACCAGGCACACAACTAAGGCGTCGGTGGCTACGGCCAAGGTCGAGAGTCTAGAAACTGTGACGGAGCACGCAGAGGTTCATCGAGGGCGGGATGAAAACGCAATGGTTGTGGATCCTCCGCATCCGCGCTTGGCAAGTTTGGCTGTGCGACGCTCGGTGAATCTGAAGAAAGGTGCTGAAGCCAAATCCAAAATTGGGACGCATCACCAGATTTCTTCCGTATCGGGGGTCCCTGTCAATCGCGAAAAGGATGAAGAAGAGGCGAATAGAGCCTGCAAGAAGATTCGTACGTCTTCCGAGCCTCCAGAAGAGGAACCCCCAGTCGTGGATGCCGCCCAATTGCATGCGAAGGAGGAAGAGGCGACTGCTAAGATTGCTGCTCAGTTTGAGGCTGATTTTGAAGAGCTTGAGGCAGATCCTGACGGTCCAGACTGGGAGGACTTGGATGCAGATGACGTGGATGATCCTCTCATGGTCAGTGAATATGTTGGCGAAATTTTTGAATACATGAAGCAGCTAGAGGTCCGTGAATTGCCGTTTAGTTCCTATTGTTAGTCTTGACGATATTGGTAGTTGGCCACTCTGCCAAATCCCAATTACATGGAAAGCCAAAAGGAGCTTGCATGGAGAATGCGCGGAGTTCTCTCTGATTGGTTGATTCAAGTTCATTATCGCTTCCAACTGCAAGCGGAGACGCTTTTCTTATGCGTCAATATTATGGATCGCTTTTTATCGGCTCGGGTCGTCTCGCTTGCAAAACTTCAGCTTGTAGGCATTACATGTATGTTTATTGCGGCGAAAGTCGAGGAGATTCTTGCTCCTTCCGTCGCGCATTTTCTGATGTGCGCTGAATCGACTTATACCGAGAAAGAGATTTTGCAAGCGGAAAGGTACATTCTCAAGACGCTGGACTGGAACTTGAGTTACCCCTAGTCCCATGCACTATCTCAGGCGTGTCAGTAAAGCGGATCACTATAACATTGAAGTCCGAACGCTCGCGAAGTACTTCTTGGAAATCCAGTGTGTTGAATGGCGCTTGGTTGCGGCCCCACCCTCCCTGATGGCTGCAGCGTCAATATGGCTAGCTCGAATTCGTGATGGGCTACGATTATTGGGTATGAGCTACAGCAATTGCGACCCTGTTAGATACACTAACATGCGCAATAGACTCCAAATCTGGCCCACTACTCGTCATACCCCGAGAGTGCATTGATTCCAACCGCCAATATCATTCTTAATTATTGCCTGCGTCCAATCAGACATGAATCACTATTCAAAAAGTTCGCCGCAAAACGATACATGAAAGTAAGTTTTCCTCGCTATATGTTACTGAGTGTAACGTCTGATGGTTCGTTCTTAGGTCAGTATACGAATGAGGAATTGGGTGCTTGAACGCTGGCCCGAAGAGTCGCAAGTTGATCTCGTTGGAGAATCGCCGACTCTAAAGGCTGAGAATCGGATATCGCGCCAAGCAGCCGCTCTTCGGAAAGGAGGACTTCTTGAAGCCCAAGAGAGTGTTGAAGTTGAGAAAGCCTTGATCGAAGGTGGTCAATAAGTCTCCAGGCTATTATTCGTTTCGGCAGAGAACTTCGTGATTCAAGTCTTCAATTTCTGGCGTTCATATTCTCGTGCCGACGTATTCATTGCATCTCATCCTGCATTATACTATACCTCACGCAAGCTGCATTCCATTGTTTCATTAAATCAAACGCATTCAAGTTATTTTTACCATTGACAACACAAGCACAATCTAATATCAATGTTCTGGTACTTCGATCCAAGCGTCTTCGACTCGTGTCAATCTGGACCTTCTGAGTCTTTGTACTTTGCAAACGTTTCTTCCACCTTAGATGCGCTCGTTTTGTGACCCGTAGATGGCCAGTCCACAGCCTATTCCGGTTCACGTTCTTGATTTTAAGCCATTATACTTCGTGTTTATAATGTTCTGACTACCTGTTGCCATAACGAAAGTATTTAAATTATGAGTCCAACTTGTACCAGTGTTCCGACGGTGAAGCGACAGCCGTGCGAAAAGTGGACGCGCGTCGCCGTCGCGTCAAGCCACCCTCCATACCAATGACACGACCTACGGATTTCTCAATCCAAGTACAGTCAGATGATCAAAAGAAGAGCGAAAAGTCTCAGGATAAGGACAAACTAGAAGGTTCATCCAAGCCTCTCAAAGAGGCCAAGAAGGACGGCAAGGAAGATGAAGCAGAGGAATTGGTGCGCCTGCTGTCATTCCTCTGCCGCCATTGCTGATTGTTTTTAGTCCGAAGAAGACCAGCAACTCAAAAATGAGCTAGAAATGTTGGTCGAACGGTTAAAGGTCTCTTCACTCGATGAATGGCCCTTATCATCATTAATTCCAATGATAGGAATCCAATACCAGCCTGTATCGCCCAGCACTGGAGACGTTACGCACTTTGATCAGAACCTCGACGTCGTCGATGACATCTGTGCCTAAACCTTTGAAATTTCTTCGACCTCATTATCCGGTCCTTCAAGAGCTTTACGAGGTATGGCCGCCGTCTGAAGACAAGGTGAATGTCGTACAGGTACCATATGAATCAATTCTAAACTGCAAACAGTCACTGTTTGCGGACATCTTATCGGTGTTGGCCATGACTTATTCAGATACGCAACCTCGGGGCACACTCAAGTACCGTCTCCTGGCCGCATCCCTCCGGCCGTCAGATTCTCCGCTCGCAGATCCGGGTACATGGGGGCATGAATACGTCCGTCACCTTGCTGCTGAGCTAGGGGAAGACTATGCGTATCGAGAGCAAGAACTTTCTCTCGAATACAGCAGAACGCCGCAAGTTACGTTACCTGGAACCGTTGAGGATCTTCGTGGTCTGGCCAGGCAATGTGCCACGTTTTTCCTAAGCCATAATGCGGAACCAGATGCGGTTGATCTTCTAGACGAGCTCGAAATGGTTGACGAGATTGCACATCTAGTAGACGAAAATACATATAACCGTGTATGTCTATACATGATCAGGCAAGCATTTGATCATTGTGCACATCGTTTGGCTGTGCTTACGTTTTCGAAAGATGTGTTACGCTTCTTCCTCCACCGGATGACGTTGCCTTCCTACGGACGGCTCATACAATTTATGTGCAACACCATAAATTCCCCGAAGCACTTGGCCTTGCAATACGCCTAAGCGATCCAGAGCTAATCAGAGAAGACTTTAATGCACCCGGAAACCCGTACGCATCCTGATCCTGCAGTGGCCCGGCTAATGCATGTTTAGATTAATGAAGCGCCAGCTTGCATATCTCGTTGCCCGTGCCCAGATACCAGTAGAATGGCTACACTCACATGTGATTTACGAAGATGGTGACGTAGACGCGGAGGGCGAAAACGAGTATGAAGAAGACGAATTTCCAGATGACATTTTGGAGTGCCTCGGCAATGTCCACCTCAGTCAATACTTCCGAGAGTTTGGGAAGGAGCTGGGCGTTTTGGAGCCGAAGAGTCTTGAAGATGTTTATAAAACGCATCTTGAAAACATGAGTGAGCCATCTGGTCTTTTTTTTTTTTTGGTAGTATGGAGATGTCAACTTTGTATACTATAGGACCCGGAGCAAACACCAATGTGGATTCTGCTCGAGCAAATCTTGCGGGTACCTTCGTCAATGCTTTCGTTAACGCTGGTTTCGGAAACGACAAACTCATGGTGGAAGCGGAAGAAGGGAGCAGCTGGGTTTACAAGAACAAAGACCACGGTACGTATGTTGTTTTTCGCGCGCAAGTCATTGACATTGCTCCAGGGATGATGAGTGCAGCCGCGTCTCTGGGCCTTAGCCTGTTATGGGATACAGATATTGGTCTTAGTCAAGTAGACAAGTATACGTATGTTTCGGAGGAATATATCAAGGTCTTGTTCCATTTTTCCTGGCATGTAGAAGTTGAGAAACTAAGTTTTGACATTAGGCCGGCGCTTTACTAGCTACAGGGATTCTCAACACCAATGTACGGACAGAAGCTGATGCAGCTATAGCGCTTCTTGGCGATCAGTTAGAAAACAAGTCCGCTTTGTTAAAAATCAGTGCAATTGTCGGTCTTGGCTTCGCTTATGTCGGCTCCCACCGTGAAGAGCTTCTCCCCATGCTGCTGCCCATAGTGGCGGATGAGAATGTGACGATGGAGCTAGCCAGCATGGCGGCATTGTCTTTAGGCTTTATCTTTGTGGGTAGCGAAAATGGTGAGGTGACAGGCACCATTCTACAAGCACTCATGGAGAGATTTGAACGAAATGATAAATCTTTGGACGACAAGTGGGCGCGGTTCATGGTGCTTGGGTTGGGACTACTCTATTTAGGTATTGATTGATTACTCTGTGAAGGGAAGTGGCTGATTGCTTCAAACAGGTCTACAGGATGCTTCAGATGCGACACTGGAGACGTTGAAAGTTATACCTCATCCTATTTCTAAGACTGCTCAGATCATTGTCGAAGCTTGTGCTTTCGCCGGAAGTGGAAATGTCTTGAAAGTACAGGCGATGCTTCATCATTGTGACGAGCACATTGAGTCTTCGTCGAAAGAGAAGGAGAAAGAGAAGGAGGAGAAGAAGGAAGGAAGCGAGCCGAAGCGTGACGATCTCTTCCAAGCATTTGCCGTGATCGGAATCGCATTGATAGCTATGGGAGAAGATATCGGGGCTGAAATGTCCTTGAGGCAATTCAACCATCTAGTGCGTGCTTATGGCATACCGCCAATCAAGCACTGACCTGCAAACAGATGCACTACGGTGACCCTATCATTAGGAAATCTATCCCGCTTGCCATTGGCCTTGTCAGCGCATCTAACCCCCAGCTCCCCATTCTCGATACATTGTCAAAGTATAGCCACGACAATGATCTACCGGTCGCTATCAATGCTATCTTTGCCATGGGGCTTGTTGGCGCCGGTACGAATAATGCTCGGCTGGCTCAGATGCTGCGACAGCTGGCCGGATACTACTACAAGGAACCGGATTGCTTGTTCATGGTTCGAATTGCCCAAGGTCTTGTACACATGGGTAAAGGCACGATTGGCATCAATCCATTCTTCAGCGACAGGAACATTATGAGCCGCGTGGCTGTAGCTGGCCTTCTGGCTTCGCTAACTGCGTTCACCGACTCCAAAAGTTGTAAGCTCCTAGTCCATCTCACCGTTGTGTAAATCATGCTTAATGCCTAATCGATAGTCATACTGGACAAACATCATTGGATGCTGTTCTTCCTGGCTCCAGCAATGTATCCTCAATTCTTGATCACACTTGACGAAGATCGCAATAACATTCCTGTGACCGTTCGAGTTGGGCAGGTCGGTTTTTGGCGGATGATTCTCTAGAAATCGTGGTTCTAATGTCGATTCTCAGGCGCTAGAGGTTGTCGGACAGGCAGGGAAACCAAGAACGATATCCGGCTTCCAGACACACCAGACGCCGGTTCGGTTAGGAACTACTGAGCGTGCCGAGTTAGCAACAGAAGAGTACATTCCTTTTGCACATGTTCTTGAGGGCTTCGTCATTCTGCAGAAGAATCCTGGCTGGGAGAAGAATGATAAAATGGAGTTGTAGTGTTATACAAGGACGCTGTGTAAGAGATTTGTTATCATTTCATACAAGGTGGGATGCTCGATGGTGACGTAGTGGAAACGATCGAAGTATTACGTAAATCGATTCCAAAATTATCCGCCACGTGAGCGGCGTTTGCCAAAGTCGCTGGCCTTCTGCCTTTGTACGCCGGAACATTCACGATGGACGTAGAGGCCCCTCAGGTCGACGTGCAGCCTCCGGAACATACGAACCAAGTCAGGGATGCTGCAGAAACCTTCCAGAGCACACAAGATAGTGTCGGAGGCATTATCCAGGAGCAGGCATCGCTTTCGCCTGTCCCAGAGCAAGAGGCTTCGGAGAATGCCCAGGTGTTGCCATCTACAACTTCTGGCTTGCTCTTAGTATCCGGGGATCACGCAGAAGATAGCCCAATGCACCCCGCTGAAGATCTTGGTCCCTCGCCACTTGCGGACGAGGCACAGCGACCGCAGACGCCTATGCTCACTGAAGAGCTTGAAGTACCCGACCATTTACCCCCCAATAGGCCTTTGAATGTTTCGGACGCGCTAAGCTATCTGGACGATGTCAAAGTGCAATTCCATGATCAACCTGACGTATACAATCACTTCCTCGACATAATGAAGGAGTTCAAGAATGAACTGTGACTATTTTCTGTCCCTCCCCTCCAATATGTCTTGCTGATATTCTTTCCTAGTATTGATACGCCGGGCGTCATTAAACGTGTTTCTCATCTTTTTCATGGACATCCGTCCTTAATCCAGGGGTTTAATACATTCCTGCCTGTTGGGTACCGAATAGAATGCGGTACAGACGCAGAAAATGTCAATTTCATCACTGTGACGACACCCACGGGTACCATGATGCAATCAACGGAGGCTCTTCAGCAGAGAAGCTCGCTGTTATTTTCCAACGCATCTACCAGTCGTGCAGGAGAGCCTGTTGCAGTCGGTACAAGAATGGGTTTTTATGCCGCAAGATATTGTACTTAAACTTTCTTTTCAGGCCATGACACTTTAGGACCTGCCTCACCCGATCCACGTTTGTACGTCGCAGACGAGCAAGCAATGGAACCCGCGGTCCAGTATGTCCAAAAAATAAAGCAACGTTGTGACCCCGAGACATACAGACAGTTTTTGGACATTTTATCACAATACCACCATAAGCCGGGAACTATGGGTGAAGTGAGTATCAGAAGGCCCGAACTCACAGTATCCAATTGACGTTTATTAGGAAGAAGTTTCGAGGCAGATTTCGAGACTGTTTAAAGACGCACCAGATTTGCGTTCTGATTTCCGTGTGTTCTTGCCCGAGAAGAGTCAGCAACTGCTCGGTAATAGTTATTCACCTCCCCATAGAACGGATACACCAGGAGCAGAAGGTAGAACAAAGAGACGACTAGAAACTGCTGCCACCGCTGCCTCCAACAGCAACGGATCTGCTGCGCAAAAACGAAAGAGGAAGCTGATTGAGAAAGAGGAGGAACGAGAGAAAGAACTTTCTAGAACTGCGCCAGCTAATAAAGCAAGTGTACAGGAGTTTCTACATGATATGATTGATGATGCTCTTGCTTCAGAGGCTAAAGCATTTGAATGGGCAAGACATAGCTATGCCATACCCTTCAAGGTCATTACCTGGTCCATCTTCTCCAAGGCGCACGCAATACCAGTCAGCGCAAATCGCAATGGTATCCTCAAGAGTTTTGCCTGAAAACGACGATGCACAATTTTTTGATCGTGTCAAGTGTGCCTTGGACAACCGTGAAACGTACAACGAATTTTTAAAGCTGGTCAATTTGTTCACTCAGGGATTCATTGACACAGCACGATTAGTGAAAGGGTCACGGAACTATCTTGGGGAGACTGGCCTGCTTAGACAATTTCAGGATATACTCGGGTGGGACGAAAGAAAGGAAAGAGAGTATTACATCTCGACGCTCGAGAATGGCTGGACACAACCAACGATCGCAGGTGCACGAGATCGACCTGGCCGTATCAATATGAACGTCCAATACGGCAGCTACAGAAGGTTGCCTAACAGCGTATGTCGCCTCATGCCTCGTTAAAATAATGATATCGAATGCCTGTTTCAGGAAGCCAGTGTCGCCTGCTCTGGACGTGATGATATGTGTCGCTCGGTTTTGAACGACGAATGGGTATCCCATCCAACTTGGTCAAGCGAGGATTCTGGCTTCATAGCGCACAAAAAGAACATCTACGAAGAGGCTCTACATCGAAGTGAAGAAGAGCGCCATGAATATGATTTCCATATAGAGGCAATTACCCGTACAATTGCAATGCTAGAACCCATTAGCAATAAGATCACTCAACTGGCACCAGAGGAGCGTCTTACTTTCAAGCTCAAGCCAAACTTAGGAGGTCCGTTGAAGAGCATCCATCAACGGGTCATCAAGAAAATATATGGGCGAGAGGCGGGACTGGAAGTGGTCCAAGCCATGCAGGAGACACCCGTGTCGGCAATACCCGTTGTATTGCACCGGTTAAAACAGAAAGAGGAGGAATGGAAACGAGCCCAAAGGGAATGGAACAAGATATGGCGAGAAGTTGATGCTTGGAATTACCTCAAGAGCCTGGATCATCAAGCCATCACGTTCAGGATGACGGACAAGAAAGTTATCACGACGAAAGCCCTTTCCAACCAAATTGAGGCCTCGAGAGAGGAGCAGATGGCGAAACGGGCGTCATTGATTGACCCGTTGTTTGCAAGGACAAGGCCAAGGCATCAACTTGAATACGTTGTGGAAGACATGAACGTATTCCAAGACGCCCTGAAACTCACATTCTCATTCCTTGATCGAACCCAAGCGCAGATCAATTTCGCCGAACGGAAAAAGATTGAGGGGTTCCTGCGGATATTCATACCTCTCTTTTTCATGGCAGATGCTGTAACATTCAACTCAGCCTTCGTGATTTTGCAAGAGACTGGCGAAAGTGAAATGAGTGGCGACGATGCTCAGGAAGATGTCGAGATGTCCAGCGTGGGTAGCAATGGTTCAAAGGGCGGAAAGGGACGGAAAGGAGGTTCGACGGGTATCAGCGTGAACGGGAGCTTCAATGGAGGTGATTTGAGAAAGAAGTTATTGAAGAGCGAACAAGCAAAGTTGGCAAACAAGAAACCGAAGATGCAAGACGGTACAACACCAGCAACATCAAGATTTGCTTCACCCGTCGCAGAAAATGTTGACGCTGTTCAAATAGTGCCAGTGGCACAACCTCGCCGATATTCGAGGCGCAACAACTTCTTTACAAACTCTACCTTTTATGTGTTGCTACGCCAACTCGAGGTGCGTTATATTTCCAATGTTTAAGTACCAGAACTTGATTGCCGCTTGCCGCACAGTTATTATACTCTAGGTTGCGCTTGTTTAAGAACCTTTCTGCCAGGAAAGCAGGTGAATTGGCATCTGACGGTACTGCAACTGCATTCAAGGAAACCATTAACACACCACCTGTCAATGCAACTTCACCTAACCGCTTTTACGAGCTGCTTCTTGAAACGTGCGAACGTTTGTTCGACAACGAAATCGATCAGCCTACATTCGAGGATCAAATGCGGCATGTATTCGGGCTTCGGGTGGGTTTGGTCCCCGATGACGTTGGCCTTCGTAACAGTCATTACAGGACGCATATAAGATTTTCACGGTGGATAAAGTCATCGGAGCCATCATTAAACAGGTTTGCATGCCGACTAGCATCTTGTGACTTGAACGAGCGACCTTTCCAGGTGCAAGCTGTTTTCGCCGATCCAAAGAACCAGGAATTACTGGACATCTTGAAGAAGGACAGAGCATTGGTATCTCCAACAACACAAGACCATATAAATAGTCGGCGAAACGCTGAGAAAGTATTGGGCCCTGACGAAAATCTATTTCGTGTCGACTGGGTTCGCTGTTTCAGATTCGTATCTTGAAGTAGTGTTCACCTTGATCCGATAGACTCCAGAGTCCAAGCTTTTGACAATCCAACTTCTTGGGAAGGATGATTCAAACTTGGACGATTCGGAAGTTCTTACAGGTCGATGGCAGGGCTACATAGATTCCTACGTCTCGGTAAGTTGATTTTACCATGAATGGTTCTAATCTTATTGAACGTGCGTAGGATGAAAATACAGATGGAGTGTCTCAAGCACGGATCCGCCGACCATTCTTGCGCAGGTGAGCAGATGCGACAAGGTGACGACCCCGCTGATCATGGCGCAGAAATTTGCCTCGCGATGTTGGCGAGATGGCACCGTCCATCATCGTCCGTCCTGGCATTGAGATCAAGGTCTGTATTAGGACGTACAGACTGTTCTATGTTACAAATTCGGAAGACTACTTCTGGCGGAAACGGACGCCAGAGGAAGTGGCTTGGACGGCTGAGCACCTGGAGACAAGCAATAAACAACGGCGCAAATGGATCCAGGACACTTTATGTGGCCAAACATAATGACCGCATTTTCTTTTTGCTCATAATTTTATACCTGCATGCATAATATCGGAGGTACGAAATACATGTGTTTTGTTTAATCGTGTCAGAATGTTGGTGGTCGCCATGACATATCCTGCGGATGCTGTGGCAAGAATGAAAGTGGCGGGTACTTATTTCGTCTTGTTGCATCCTATATGTTGGCGTCTTGAATTAGATCTCGCAGTCGACTTGATTTTCTCCATGCTTGTGATGAATCGCTCGAACGTCTAGCTGCCAGGCAGTTTGCGACCCCGCCACATTTGGCCCGATTTGCGAAGCGAGAATGTGCACGACGAGTCTTATAGGAAGGCTCGAAAACTAGGATCTGAAGCTTTTAGACCGACTTTGGACCTCACGAACCTCGTATTGATCAATATCGTGCGCAACACCTTGTTGCGTGGCTCACCTTCACAAAGAATGGTACGAGCTGAATTGTACAAGTTGAACGTCTATGATAGACATGTGTTTCTTTCGTATCTCATCACATATCTGATTCAGTCATCTTGCAGGAAAAAATCCATTCTTCATGCCACGCCTCGCGGCGCATATATATTTGGCTCTTTGGTGATCTTTTGTCCAACGCGTCATGAAGGCGGGGCCCTTGTAATGTGGCAAAGATCACAGCCAGTCCTAACACTTCGCTCGTTGGTACTGCCCTGTCTCAGTCGCATCAGAGGTCTTCTGCACCTATGATCTCCCTGATTTTATCCTGCAAAAGATTCCATTGAGTGCAACAGGTGTGACCGTGCGAGTCCCACCAAGTTTCTGCCAGATCACTACTGATTGCCAATAGTATATTTTCGACTTCACATACAGACGAGGCCAAGACCTTATGCCGTGCAAAGCAGAATCGGGTTTTAGAGACGCAAACGTTCGACTGCAGCTGAGTCAGGGATAATTTTACGCACGTGCGGCGCAACCCATTACCAGAGTTGTCGGGCATACTACTCATTCGGTTTTTTCAGTTATTACGGCCGATCCAAGTATGATTTTTATTGCTATTCTAAATGAAGATGTTACCGCCCAAAGGGAACTACTATCGCTATAGAAAATCACACACGATATGTACACTTTCGCCCCCTCAGCACTGAACCAGAGTAAGTCCCATAGTTGATTACCAATTAATCTAATGAGCACCAGGGACCTTACTATTCCATATACACGTCCTCTACGGCGCGGTAATTAACGATAAGAACCACCAATATCATGATCATGTGCCAGCGGCAAATTGAATTACCATATGCTTTATTCTTCAAACTCTAACTTAATATTCTGCTTAACGTAATTCTCTGGGGTACAAAACAGCTGTGGTGAGTGGTATTCCACATCAGCTGCAAAATGCGCTTCAATACCGCTGCAATCACTCTCTTGCTCTTGCAATCTGTTATGTTGGTGACTGCTGTCCCCACTGAAGCTACTGAGTCTACCGAATACTTGGATGCTTTGCCCAACCGCCAGCACTGTACGTTCGGTCTTGCCTTATTCACTGAACGAGCTAGCTGACATGGACACAGGTGGTAGGCATGGCGACGTAAGACCTTTTTTTTTCGAGTACAGTCAATTCTAAAGCCCACTATGCTATTCACTAGCGTCCTTGTACGTATCCTGCACTTTCGTTACTAGATGCTGTATTCAAAGTACTTCAGGTCCTCGCGGCCAGAAATGCTGTGTGCCTCCACTAAAACGTGAAGGATTGTAAGTAACAATTATCTCATTAAGATTATCATTTCCTGACGGTTCGGGTAATAGTTGCATTCCGATAAGGGAGCACTGCCCCCCCTGAGATTTGTGGTTATTGGTGGATGAAACAAATCTTGTGTGCTATCTCTTCACTTGTCATAAGCAGATATGTGTATTGCGTTGCCTGTGCAGATCCCAAGGAAGGCCTCGGATGTGAACATGAACATGGCGAGAATGGAGCTCAGTCCGGTGCTCTTGAACATTCCTCAAATTCCTTGCCCTGTCTAAGAAACGAGCCAGCAGCTTCCTTCCAGCTGCATATTCATCATTTTCCCTGTTTTCAAGTGCAATTTTTTTCCAAAGCGCGCTGCGCTACTAACTATGTCACGGTGTTCAAAGTACATCAGGTCTGCCGGAAATCCCCAAATCGCAGTCTCGCCCTGCTGTCGAGATTATTATGTAAGTAATGCTGGGATAGTCAGTGATGTCATGTCGTGCCGCCGCATGAGGATATATAGTGGTGTTACAATAGCATTCTACTTTAGACGCAAAGGCAAACTACTCATGCAGACTGTGCGAGGTGAGCATCGTATTGTTCCGGTGTGAACGTTTTCTATCACAACAGAATGGGTAAACAGATTCGAGGCGGCTGGTCGAAATGGAATGAGTACCTGTGAAAACGCATGGAGTTGCGCGATTTGGTCTTTGAGTATTTCATTGACTACGATTTGACTGAGCGGCATCATGGCTCGTGATGGCGCGATCTTACCGAAACGGTGCCGCTGCAGCGTCGTTTTCCCTTTGAATGCCTGTTGTGGGTGTGCGTCTGTGATGTGATAGGATGGGAAGTCGCGGTGTTGGACGTTACCTCGCTGACGATGAGGACGGCGTAACTGTCACCGCACCCACTGGACTGATCTTCGACTTGAAGATGAGAGACGGGTATCGCGTTGCGAATGGCCGTCTGGAGATCGTCCAAACTGATGGGCATGCTGGTCGTGGATACCGCCTTAACATCCAGGCCGCGTCCGCAGCGAGATCGTGAGGAATCGGCTTGAATTCCCACGGCATCCAACACTTCTTTCTCAACTCCTTCATGGCGTCCCGGCTTGCGATGAGCTCTCTGCGGGCTGCTGGTGCGTACACTATTGAGCACCAGCAATTTTTGAAAAAAAACCGTTTCATACAGCCCGACCAAGAGTTATTTATGCGTCGCCATTTACGCTGAACAGCAGCCGCTCGATGTCCAACGCGCCGTCGCAACTGCCTCCACCTGAGGAGCGCGCGTCCGAGATCATCAACAAGCTCCCGTCCTCTCCGAACCTCCTCACCAAGACCGGGTCCGCCATCCTCGGCACCGGTCTCGCCGCGGCGGCCATCTCGCAAGAGCTGTACGTCATCAACGAGGAGACGATCGTCCTCGTTGCTACTGCCATCGTCTTTACCTACATCGCCAAGGTGGAGTTTTTTCTCGAGACATTGGAGTCGTTGTGACGTTGGGTATACCAAAAGGTGATGCGTGAGCCGTATGGTGAATGGGCACAAGGCCACATTTCGCGCATCAAGAACGTCCTCGCGAGCGCGCGTGGCGAGCATACGCAGGCGGTCAAGCAGCGCATCGACTCGGTGGCGCAGATGAAGGACGTCAGTTCGCTCACGCACGCGCTCTTTTCTCTGTCCAAGGTGCGCTGTGTGTTTGGGTGAGTTGGCGTATATATATATAGATTGGGTTTGGTAGGAGACGGCCAAGCTGGAAGCCGAGACGTTTGTCCGACAGCAAAAAGTAGCGGTTGCGTCCGAAGTCAAGGCCGTTCTGGACAGTTGGGTCCGCTATGAGCAACAGCTGAAGGAGAGCGAGCAGGCTGAGCTTACCAAGGCTGTCATTGACAAAGTCCTTGCTTCTGTCAAAGAGGAAAGGACACAGCGAGAGATCCTCCTTAGCTCCATCGCGGAGGTAGAACGTGAGTCAATTTTTTTTTGGTTCAAGCAGGGAAGATGGCTCATTTCGTCTTTCAGAACTGGTCAAGAGCAAGGCTATTTAAGATATACTGCTTTGCATCAATAGAATCCAAGAGTTAGATTACGTAGCATCGTCTGCAAATAGCGAGTTCAAGGTATGAGCGAGTCTGATACCTGCCTGTGCCAGCAACCTTTCTACGAGTTTCTTACGTACAATGAGGCCCGCGTACTTGGGGGTATCTAATTCGGGGCCTTCATGATGTGGGTGTCTCCCACCCACCGACGACGCCTCATCCAACTCTTCAGGCCAGATGACCTCGCAATTCAACGCGTGAATGGGCTTCGCCCAGGAATAGGGACACAGGACGCGGTCGTCCGTCTTTGCGCCCGGGTCGCTCTCGTCCGAGAAGAGGGTACTGCTGCTGTCCGGACATGTGCTCGCGTGCGGGACAGTCGAGCCAAGAGGGTATCTCGTGGACCCACTCGTCGAGGACGCCCTCTTTCATGATTTGGCGCACGTAGGGGTCGTAGATGGCGCCGCGCAGGGAATATTCTATGCGCTCGTCGGACAACGGGTGGTTGTACTTGCGAGGGGTGGAACGGATGGCCTTGGCGATCAGCTTGGAGTCCCATACGGAATGCAAATCTGCAGGTCAGGAACGCGAGTTCAGAGGGTGCAAAAAAGGTTCGGGGAACGTACTCGTTTGTCTGCCGTCGAACACGACTTTGTCGCTGTTCCCGCCTCTGTCTCTGCCGGTGAGGTGCAGAGGCTGGTGCAGGTCGCCCAAAAAGTGGATCAAAAACTTGAGCGCCAGGCTGGCGTCTTCCGTGTCCTCTGGGGAGAGGTAGACGCCGTCGTCCTTGGTCTTGGCGACATAGGCGGTGAGTTGGTTGGTCATGTTACGGGTTGCGCCGAGGATGTTGGCATCTTGCCTGCCCTCCCAGCCGCGCTCGCCCGGGAAGAGACACGTCTCGCGCGGGTGGTCGCCAACGGCGCCAATGTAGTGCAGGGGACCGGACCAGTGATATCTGAAGCGGACACGGTCTGCCCATGCAGCGACGGGGGCGAGGCTGCAGGGTGGTCCGAAAGGGTCGTGGGAGGTATAGTTGAGGATGGCGCATAGGGAGGGGTATGCGGAGGGGTGGAGGTGAATCTGCGCGATGGTGGCGACGATTTCGTGGCCAGCGGCACCCCAGGCGAGAGCGCGGAGGGGAGCGCAGGCGGCGAGGAGGAAGAGGAAGCGCATGTGACAGTCACAAGCCTATCTACAGCACCTTGCGCAACTGTTCTACAACCATCCGAATCTCCTCTTCTGTTCCCACTGTGATGCGCACACATCCGGTGCACCCGGGCTCTTTGCCTCGGAACCTGATCACCACCCCTTTTTCTTCTGCAAGTGTCTTGTACACCTTGAGCGCACGTGCGTTGTCTGCTTGGCCCTTGGCGTCGAGAATAGGCACCATGACAAAGTTGGCGTCGTTGGCACCGATGGGGCGACCAACCCCAAGCGGCCCGAGGTCGGCTAGTGCGTGCAAGAGAGGTGGCGCGGGAAGCAACGAGCCGGGCCGCCTTGGCCTGCATGCTTGCCACGGACTGGTGCGATAGAGCACGCAGGGCGATCTGGGCTGTCGGAGCGGATACATTGTAGGGGGCCTTGGTGTTGGTGAGAATCTGGATTAGCGGTGGTTGGGCGAGAGCGATGCCGAGTCTGATGGCGGCCAGCCCGAAGCTCTTAGAGAGAGTCTGCATGACCACGAGGTTGGGGTATTTCTGGATGAGGGGGACGGCGGACGAGCCTGGGCGGGAAAAGTCGATGTAGGCCTCGTCGACGGCGACGATGCCATCGAATGCCTGCAGGACGGCCTCGATAGCGCTGAGAGAGACGAGGGTGCCGGTGGGGTTGCCCGGCGAGCAGAGAAAGATGAGTTTGACAGAGGGATCGGCTGCGACGGTGCGCGTGATCTCGTCGACGCGGACGGAGAATCGGCCGCGATCGCCGCCTTCTCCTGCATCCGGGGTGAGCCGGAGAGGAATCTTGACGATGCCGACGTCGTTGATGTGGGCGCAGACCGCGTACATTCCATACGTTGGCGGAGTGATGAGGATTTTCTCGCGTGCGGGGGCGACCGCGATGCGGATGAGCAGATCGATGACCTCATCCGACCCGACGCCGAGGAAGACGTGGGCGGGCGAAGGAAGGCCGCGAAGCTCCGCAATGCGGGCCTTGATAGCAGGATGGGATGGATCCGGATAGCGATGGAGATGAAGAGCGGGATCTGGGTCTGGGACGACGGCGCCGAGGGCGTTTTCGTTGGCGTCGAGCAGGATGCCAGACTGGTAGTCGTCGCGGGCGCATCGGTACGGCTCGAGCGCGAGGATGTTGGGGCGGATCGCTCGCGCCAGGTCAAACATGGTGTGCACTGGCTCGCTCTTACGCTTGTGGGAAACATGTCGGCTCGATCTCCCACAACCCCACGCTCCCGTCGTCGCCTGCCGTCGCCACAACGCCCTCGAATCCCGCCCGTCCGCAGAACCGAACCGCGTTCGCATCGTGCACGCCGTGGGTCGCCCGTTCGCACGCCATCTCACGCGCACTCGGCTCGCCCGCCCGCTCGACCATGTCCCAGACGCGCAGCACCCCGTCGCCGCCTACGCTCGCGAGCCAGCCCAGATGCTCCTCCCCCTCCGCCGCCCGGCCCCGGCCCGGCCCCCACGACACGCTGTACACGCTGCGCGAGTGTCCCTCCAACACCAACACGCTCTCCCACTTGTGCGCGCCCACCCGCTTCCACACCCGGATCGTCCGGTCGTCAGACCCGCTCGCCAGGTAGCTGTGTGTAGGCGACCATGCGAGCGACCATACCGTAGATGCATGTCCCGTCAGCGTAGAGAAGCAGTACCAGTCGTCTGTCGGATCGTCAATGTACAGTTTGATCGTGTCGTCGTACGATGCAGATGCCAGGATCTCTTCTGTCGGATGCCATGCGACGCACTTGACGTCCTGCGTGTGCTCCATCAGCACAGACACGCATTCAAACTCGGCATCAGGCAGCACTTGTCTCCGTCAGCACAATTGCTCTTGGGACCCGCACGCGCTCACCTTCCCAGATCCACACCGTCTTGTCCCGGCTGCAGCTCGCAAGCAGCGTGCCCGTGCACGAGTACCCGACGCTCTTGCACTCGGTCTCGTGTCCCTCCAGCGTGCCCACACACTCCCATCCCTCGCCCTCCTGTTCCCATATCCCCACGTTCGAGTCGAACGATGCAGTGGCCAGTGTGATCCCTGACGGCGACCACGCCAGAGCCCTTACCGTCTTCGTGTGCCCCGTCGGTATCTCGTGCTGCAGCGAGAACTGTATCTCGCCAGACTCGCCCCGGGTGTAGTGGTACAGCCGCACATTCTTGTCGGCAGAGCAGGTGGCGAGCAGCGGCTTGGTCGGGTTCCATGCAACGTGCCACACGCGATCGTCGTGCGCTGGAAGCTGGGCAATCCGCCGAATCGCGTTCGACGCCATGAGAGTTCCTAACCTTGTCTCGGGTTAGGGTTGCGATGCCTAACCACCTCATGTTGGAAAGAAAGATCGCATTCAAGCTGCCGCCGACGACAATCAGGGATGTCAAGCTGACGCAGGAGGCAAGGCGGTCCAAGGCAAGGCGTCCACTCTACTCTTCCATGCTGATCTCCCCCCCGTGCAGGCTCTCGAGGACCAGAAACAGGTGGGTGCCATTCCCGCTCCGTCGCTTCCAGTCCCTTTCACACACATACACGCAGCGGCGGGCCCAACGAATCGATTCGGCGAGGCAACTCGACGTGTTTGCGGACCTGACTTTGTCGGATGACGAAGACGACGACGAGGATGAACAGACCGCCGCGATGTCGCCCTCTGCAGGCGTGCCCGCGATGAAAGAGCACGCGGCCCACGACTCGCAGTCAAGCCCAAAGGACGTGGGCAAAAAGAGGCACAAGAAGAAGAGGCGTGGCGCTCGCGCGAACAAGCCGAGCAAGTGGGCAGACAAGTGCATGTATGCGGAGCTGCTGGAGATGGTCGACCCTGCCGTCTCGCCGTTTGACCCAGACATGGATGGGGATGCCGTCCCGGACGACGGGCTGCCCAAAGATCTCGAGACGGGCTGGGTGGCGGTCACTCCCGTCCCCGTAGGCAAACGGTGTCTCGCCGTGACCTACCAATCGTCTGGTGTGGTCGGTGTCGGTGAGTCCGAGCACAATCCGGCCAACGCCAACCTGACCTGAAGCGCATCCCCAGCACCCAACACGACACTTCGCTCGCGCTTGCTCGGGAAAACTCTCATCGCTCGCTTTCCTTCTGCATTACCCCCGCACACCATTCCTCGACTGCATATTGGACGCAAACTGGAAAGACAATGGCATACTCCATGTGTTGGACGTGATCAAGTGGAAGGGGCAAGACGTGGCCGACTGCGAGGCACGTTTTAGGTCTGTCGCACGTAATACGGGAGGAATCTAGTCTAATCGGCCGCTAGGTTCTGGTGGAGAGATACGCGCTTAGCAGAGCTCTCCCAGTCCACACCCTCCATGACAGGGTACCAAGCGACCGTCCCGCTGCCCATGGTATCCGTCCCGCCACTCCCCATCACGGCTGTACCCCCCAATTCGCCCAAGTACCAGTTCACCTATCCGACCACGTTCCTGCCCATCCCGTACCATACTGACACATCCCTCCCTACTCTGCACGAACAAATCATACCCTCGACAAGGACCATGCGCCACGTTGCGATCAATGTACCTGTGTTTAGTTCAGGATCCCTCCAGACTGGTGGAGATGGACAAGATGGAGGCGGGATGGACGTGGACGCCGCGGCGGCTGCTGGCGCGGCGAACCGAGTACACACGCCATCGTCCCCGCGCACGTTTTCCTTCTCGTTTGCTCATTCTCAAGTGGACCCTGTACCACCTGGAAAACCTCCATCGTTTCCAGCTGGTGCAGCCGCCCCTGCAGCCGCGACGGCAGTTGCGTCCGTCCAGGTCAGCACCTCCATCAAGCCCGACGGCTTGTTGTTGTATGTTGCCGAGTCGAGTTATGAAACTGGCACGAGCCCGTTGAGTAGCTGGATACCAATCGCGGGATATGAAAAGGGAATCAGCGATCCCAAGGCTGGCGCGAACAGGACTGGGTGTGGTCCGTTGAAGAGGACCGCAGGCGTGGGTCCTCTGGACCTGTTTGAAAGGTTTGTGTAAAACCGTGCTTGGGTAACGCACGCTGACGCGCATATGTCCTAGGCTCGTCAAGCAAAGGTTAAAAAGGAAAATCTGGAAGCAAGAACACGGGGGAATGGATATGGATATCTGACATTATGCACACCATGATTCTGCATTGTATACGTATGTATTTTTGGTACGTCTTTTTTTTACTTGACACTATCATGTCCTGTAGCGTTTTGCACTTTTGAGCTCTTTCACAATGGTCATTCCAGGTACTATTCACCAGCGAAACTTCAACTAGCCGATGGTCGTCAGATATCGATAAGTAGTCGGCGACAAGACATCCGCCAACAGTACGGCGCCGTTAATTGAGCTCACAACTACACGTGTATAGCGAGAGTCCTCTTTAGCACCCGCCTATCATCTTCTCAAGTCATTAGACACCCTACCCTCAAGTACATCACAGATTCGCGTCCCGCGAGTCGCCGTGGACAAGGCCTTTTAAATGAAAGTTTTCCATGAGATTCAGTCTCGCTGAGCAGCAAGTAGAGACGAGCCAATAATTGGCTCTCCAGATTGCAACAGCATACCACCCACCAGGAAGTCGTTCAAAAGCAAGAATTCATGGCGCATGCACAAAGATGATGCAGCTCAATCGAGTACCGGCGAGTAAATTTGATAAGGACAAGTTGGTTGTCTGGCGTCTCTGCAACGTACAAGAGGCGGAAAGGTTGTCTGTCGGGAAAGAATGCTTGAATGTGGGTCCTGGCGTAATTTGCCGGAAACCGACGCGGATTGGCTGAGAAGTTTCTCGATATCTTGAAGAATGTGGGCTTGCCGCCCATCAGAAGCTGATTCGTTACATGAGATTGTTGTTGTCAGACTGGCCAGCCTTAGGCGATGGTCGACCGCGATGATAGCATAGAACTTCAATTTGCATTCCTAGAAATATTCAGATCCTTGATTCCGCCAACAACGCGTAATGCCCAAGTCAGGAGTGCTATGGAGCAACGGAGCAGATGTCACTATTAACCGAGGAACATCGCCTCTCAGTCAAGCCGTTTGCTGCAGTCCCAGCTCTGCTGGACCTTCCTGAGATCCAACGCGAACCCGCCTCAGTCTCGAATGTCTCCTCGCGCCTCTCGTCCATGCGCGGCAGTGTCAACCTTGAGGAGGGCTGCCTCATAACAAAGTCCGTGAAGTACGCGCACCAGCTTGCTCACATGGTCAATCCAGTGCGCTCTGGGGATCCACAGCCAGTTGTCAGTCAAAAGTTCCAAGAGATCTCACCGCAGGTGCTGAAGCTCTTCTCATCACAGCAGGATCTCCTTGAATTAGACTTGAGGGTCATACCGTATGCTCACTTCACCCTCGACGACCCATGCAACCTCGCTCTCCGTAAGTCTGAGGGTCGTGCACTGGCGAGACTCATCTGACTTCGAACAGTCGAACCATTTGTCCACACGTCACTAGATCTATACGCTTTTATTGCATTGGCGCCGTCGTCCTCAACTGTCAATGGGCTTATCGAGATGGTGAAATCCGACAATGACCGGCGTCAACAGGAAATGGATCGAAGGGGCAATGCAGGAGATCGTTCGCTCAATGTGCGTCACGATTTCTCTCTATCATTAGGGTTCCTGATCTTTTTCTCTTGGGATAGTTCCTTGTCTCCAGCTTCACCAACCCAGAATATGAACTACTTTCTCTACACCCAGAGCATTTCCTGCCTCGTGGCGCCGTCCTCCCCATTTATGACCCCGCTACTAGAACTTGCAAGAATTACGTTCCATCGCACGACCGACGCCTCCGCGAGTCGATCGAGCCTGACAGTGCTCGCTTACCACCCTTCCGCCATGACTTTCAGAACCGCGACGAAACCCATGACCTGAACATTTTCCTCGTCGCTATAAACGCCGAAATCAAATTTCGACGTTACTTGAAAATGATTCAACAGCACCCTCCTACGACCGCTCTTCCAGATGACGTTCTCGCGCTTATGCGCCGCGTCGTAGAGCTTGTCGACCTCCTCTATTGGGTGCCTGTGCCAACGAAGGGCTCGAAGGGATACGCGATACTAGCTGAAAGGGCGCTCCTGAAGCGCAAAAATCCAGAAAGGGCTGGAAGATCTTCCCAACCGCAGTACAATAAGACAACATCTGATGGAGAGGGCGGGATGGAGGGCTCACCGACTCTAACTAAAGCTTGGAAATTGTCAAAACGCTCTAGGCCGCTTGACTGGCTAGCTTGTGCGGATGTGGAGACGCGGAAGGCTTATGGAAGTGCATTAATGAGTGGTCACGGTACCCTTTTTCTTCTGTTCGATCTGTGAATACTAAAGCTTGTATTTTTTTCCCTTAGACATTGATTACGATCCAGCCTTGTTTGAGGATGCATTCCCGATTGATGATCGTGTGTATTCTTTTCTGACCTTCAATAAATGACTCACTGTTGTATCTACCAAGCAGCACATTTATACTCTGACAATGCAGCCATGGAGACATGGAACCAAGGCGTTACATCTGAGGGTCTGAGTGCATAGACAGAGCATAGGTTATTTAACCATCTTATTCTTGTCTGTTTTGAAATTTCGACTGGTGAAAAAGTGAGGAGCCCATAGTTGGCTGTATCAAATTGAATCATGGAAACTGCACCTAACCTCACCGTCACAAACGTTTGCCATCTGCAGTCACAGCATTTCTCCGGCCACACCCCCCCTGAACGGATCTTTCAGACGATATGGACTGAATTTAATTCGTTCTGGTGCCAAGTCTGGTGGTGATTGGAACTCTACGACTTGGCTGCCTACAACATGCATTGTCCATTTGCCAATCTACTGTAGATTTTTTGGGTATCAAACCGGATATAATAAATGGAAACCATAGATGATGCCCCAGTGCTCCTGGCATACCTTTTCAGTATGTATCACTCCTTATACATCGAACTCGACAACAGCCCACCCTGGTCAGGAAGAATTGATGAACTTGCCTGAATGAAACATGTGTTGGTACTGTTTTGAGATAAGGGACTCTCCTGGATCCGTAATGACCATACCCTGATCACAGGGATACGGATGTATTGTCGAAACCACATATGCTCGTTCAAGGCAGCTTGACGAACTCTTGTATCAGAGCAATCGTAACAGATCCGAGCGCAGGTCATAGCTGAAGGAATTGCCACTTTTCAATACAATAATGCTGCTCACCATCACCATGGTTGGCACTCACCCAATCTTCTACAAAATATATATCACACAGGCTCGTCTTTTCATTCTGATGGGATTGGGTTGAGAACGGTATGTAATTGCAAATCAGTACTTACGACGATTTTAGACTAGGCATGATGTGAGCGAGTGAGCCAATGAGGACGATATTTCGCGCATATCCATAACACTGGGGAGTGTTAGAGCAAAGCAATCATTAATCAGACTCCTCCCCAGTCTCGTCTGGAGGTTGGATGTCTTGACGATGGAACGGGATGGCACTGGGCAAGTGGAAAGAGCACGACGAGGAAGAAGTCCAGGAACATGGCAGGTCCATGTCCATTGTTCGAACGAAAACCGAACATTATATATATATATATTTTTGCGCAAGGAAGTGATTGCAATTGATGACCCTACCCAACTCACTCTTGTGTGGCGCCAGATACGGAGTCGCGGACCACGTCGAATTGATCCTCGCAGACTACCATACAGAAATGCGACAGCCTCAACTGATGAACTCAAATCCACAGCATTGCTCCGAAACATCCCGAGTCTGAACCCAAGATCTAGGGGAGTGGCTTCTGGGAGAAGAATGAATGTCCCCACATTCAATTTGAGCGTCCCGAGCAAGGGAATGGTGGGGTTAATCAGTGACTTGATCAACTGGAGGCATTGGATAATCCGAAGCCCGTCAGAGCTGGAATGGAGCAGCTTCATGACAATGGCAGCGCCGTTGGAATGTTTGGCGCGTGTCACATGGTGGGCATCCATCGCTTCTTGACCTCTTACCACCACCATCTCCCGTCCTTCCCACGGGTTGTGGTCTCTGGTGTCTCGACGTTGCGCTCGTCGAATAGTGTCTGGTTGCCTTCCTCTCCTCCTTCTCGTCGCGTTGAGCCCTAGCTCCGCACCAGCTCCTTTCCCCTCCCTCTTTTCTTGCTAGCGATCTTCCCCCCCCTTCCCCCTTCCCCTGCGTAGCGCGTTTTTCCTTCGCAGTATGGTTGGACCCCCCCCCACAGGTCCCAAGGCCCGGCTCGGTCGGCGCACAACGTCTGGTGCTTCACACCATGACAACGACCTTGACCGCACGGTGCGTGGCCCCCCCCCCTTCCGCCCCCCCTCCTTTGTCTGCCTTGCATGATCTCTTCAGCACCATCTTGTCTGAGGACCTCGTCGGACCTATCTCAGGACGCCCTGCTACTGAATTGGCGTCCCTCGCTCTTGACTACTTCCGCGCCCCGTGTCTTAGGTGCGGCCTGACACCTTACCAATCCTCCTGCCCACACGTGGGCGACTGCGACACCTGCTCCATGCCTCGTGCATTTCCTGCTTGCACCCACGCGGCTCTGCTCCACAAAAGCTATCCCTCGTCCACCATTGTCGTCATGGACCAGGACGTACTCCGCTTTGAGGCTGCCCACCGCCCCCCGACCTGGCAGCCCTCCCCTTCTGGCCTTGCCGCCGCAGCTGATGACCTCTTCGGGGACACCCCGTATGTTCCCCCGGCGTCTCCCAAGATCAGGACCGACCCCCTTCCGTGGCTGCCTCCCGTGGCCGTGCCGCCTCCGTGGCCAGCTCGCGTCACTTGTGCTCCCTTAGCTTGCATTCCTCGAATGAGTCTGTTGCTGACTCTATGCACGCGCGCTCTCGCCCAGCCTCCCGTGCTCCATCACCCTCCATCCCCCTGGTCCTTCCCCCCCCGTCGGCCGCCATCTCTTCGAGCCAGCTTAACTTGGGCATCCAATCCCTTTTGGACTCTGTCCTCATCCCCTCCTCGCAGGAAATGTTCGACTGCCCCCCCTTGACTCGTGCTTTGACGAAACAGGTTGGCATTATCTCTGGTTGCCCGTATGATGAAATCCATGTTGCCCTTGGGGCCTTACCTGCTGAACTTTGCCTTGCCTGTGGCAACCTCCACCTGGAAGACCATTCCTGCGAACATTTTGGACAGTGCCACTTGTGCCCACACATGCGTGGCCGTAATGGCTGCTCCCATTCCTTCCTATGGGAGGTCACCAATCCGTCTGCCCTTACCGCCACTTCCGCTGCAGCCCTGGTCTGCAAGGCCTGCGACGAAGAGCTCGCATTTTGCCTCAAGTCCAGCTCAAGATGCCCTCTTTTTTCCTGTCCTGCTCTGAACCTCCCTCTGGACACTGCTCACAGTTCCATCCCTTCTGGCCTGCCAGTTCTTTTGAACACTCCATCCAAACCGCGCTCTCGCCCCATGACCTCCAGTTCCTGGCCCGTGGCTGTCCTCCCTCTTTCCCTCCCTGCCCAGGAAGAGCCCGTCTACGATGCTGTCGCCTCCCAACGCCACTTCAATGCCGAATGCCGCACAAGAGTGGCTGAACACAATGCTGCCTCCCGTCTGGGCTCCCTACCTCCGTCCACCCCGGCCCTTCCTTCTTGCCCTACTGTTCCGAGCCCGCTGGCCCCCCCATCTGCTCTGGCCATCCGTGCCCCTCCCGGCTTTGCGCTGCCACATTTTCTGCGCATGACCCTGGCTGGCCCTCAGGCTTGTGCAGCTTGGCTCTCCTCTTTTGCCCTCACGGACTTGGTGACACTTACTGCCGCTTGTCAGGACTGCCCTAGACACAACCTATCTGACTTGAGCAGTGACTTGTTAAGTCTGAAACGATTCTGATTGCTCTGTAGCTATGTCTAGTGACAATAGACTATCTAGAGACTTAAGGTCTCCTATGCTAAACTACGGCCCTTATAAAGCCCATCCCTGGTCTGTGTGCAGACAGCGCGCAGCATAAGTCCCTCACAATAAGGCGACTCGGCGCAGCAGCCATTCTGCACCCATATGACCATACTTGGGGTCATCTCTCCATATACGGCTGCGACTTATTGTGTTGCGCATTCAACCATTCCCATGCACACCGTACCGTTGACTCGGTACTCCTCGGCGTTCCCATGTCGCCCCTCAGGCGCCATACCGCTCATGATTCCTTTCATAGCGTAGGCCCATCATCGGGCCACCTCCTAAGTCGGCACTCGGTCTATCTTCATAGCCGAGGCTGACCTAACCACCTTCCATATAAGGGCCATAGTGTTCGCACAGAGTCTCCTTCCTAGTGGCGTCTCGTCCAGCCCTTGTATCCTAATGTTTGAGTGAAGTAAAATAGCTAAAAAGAAAAGAAAAATATAGTCCGACTCTCCGAGTCCGTATCTTCCGATCTTCTATTGACAGTGTGGTCTCTAAGTGCGTATCTGCATAGTCGTTGTTGTGTCGTTACTGTGATGGTTTGAAATTAGAGAGGTATGCTCATAACATCACCCCCCCCTCAAGGCCTCGCGTCCCGAGAGGCTGACATGGTGGAGTCCACATATTTTGGGTCTTCCTTCATTCTAGTGTAGAACGCGGCCAAGCGCGCTTGTTGTTCATCGGGCGACAGCCCGAATTGCTCTGAGTCGACGTCCTCGACGTCTTCAATGGTGGTCTTGTAGTTGACCAATGGTTTTTTCTGGCGACTCGCGCCCCTGATCCTCCTCTGTCGGTCTTCTTCCGACTCACTGCTCTCCTCAGCAGCCGCTTCTGTCTTCTTTTTTAATATTTTCTTGGCCAGTACTGCCATGTCTTTTTCCTGAGCTCTTCGTTCCTCCGCTAGCTCCTCCGCTTCCATCTTCTGAGGGAAATTAAGCATGGGTTTAGACCGCCCGCCGCGCTCCAGATCTCTGGAGAACGTCCCATCGGTGTCGTCCGGCAGCTCCATGATTGCTGCCCTGTCACCTTTCCAGTTGCGCCATCGGCGCTCCATATTTTCCAAGTATCGTGGCCCAAAACGGCCATCCTCCCATCCGAATAGTCTTTGTCGGTCCTTCCAATGAGTTCCCCTCGTTCGTGATGCATTAATGGACCTTTTCGGGGTGGTCGGGTTTTGTTTTTGCTTCGTGACCGTATATTGGATATATCGGACCCCATCTCGGATGTTTCTAACGAGTTTAGGGGCGTCCGGGTTGTCTTTATGGAATTTCTTCACAATTGCTGGGGCATTGACAACGTTTTTTACTGGTTCCCATGTGGCTTCCTCCACTGGGTAATTTTTCCACTTAACGAGGTATTCCAGCCTCGCTCCTCCTCTACCGCTTACCCGGCTTTCCAGGATTTCTTCAACTTCATATTCTCCTTCCTGGGATTCCTCCACCATCTGCGCGTCCTTGCGCGCCGCTGCCTTGGCTTGTTGTTTCGGGAAGACCGGTTCCCAGTACGGCTTCAAGAGGACTTCATTGAAGACGTTGTAGACCTTCCATGAGGCTGGGATTTTTAGTTTGTAGGAGGACTCTCCTACTTTTGCGAGTACCTCCAATGGTCCGACGAATTTCCCGTCTAATTTTTTAGTGGCTCGGATAACGGGAAGGTTTTCCATGCTGAGGTAAACCTTGTCTCCGGGCTTGTATTCCCTGGCCTCCTGACGATGGGTATCGTATCGTTCCTTCATTATTTGCACTGCTTTCTCTAGCGCTATTTTTGCTTTAGTGTGGACGTCTTCCAATTCTTTTGCTAATTGCTCGACTGCTACTGCCTTAGGTGCATAGGTAGGGTCGAGGCCTTTGTTCGGGTGTCATCCGTAATTCATGTAGAAGGGTGTAAAACCGGTAGCTGAGTGCACTCGGTCGTTGTGACAGAATTGTGCTACGGACAGCCAATCCGACCAATTATCCTGTCGGTTATTAACAAAGATGGTCAGGAATTCCTTTAGTTCCTGATTCACTCTTTCCGTTTGTCCATCCGTTTGTGGGTGATAGGCTGTAGATCGATTGGCCTTAATCCCCAACATTCCGTACAAGTCCGTCATAAATTTCGAGGCGAACTGAGGGCCTCGGTCACTAATAACTTTTCTGGGGAGTCCATGCTCCCTGAATACATTGTCTCGGAACAGCACTGCTGTTCCCTGTGAAGTAATTTCTGACGTAGTTGGTATGAAATATGACTTTTTCGTGAAGCGGTCTACCACAACCAGGACCATGTTGTTTCCTTTTGATTCTGGTAACGGTCCAACGAAGTCAACTGAGATGATTTCCCATGGTTCCGTAGGGATTTCATTGGGTCGTAAGGGTGCTGCTTGGGCAGTCCTGTCTGGCTTTGCTTTTTGGCACGTCTCGCAGCCCGGAATATATCGTTCGATATCTTTACGCATGTTGGGCCACCAGAAGTTCCTGGTGAGCGATTCCAATGTTTTAGCCACCCCGGAATGTCCCCATGAGTGGTGGATAGCGATAATATCTTCTCGCAATGCTGGTACTGCTGGTACGTATATGCGTCCTTGCCAGGTTACCAATCCTTTTTCCAACTTATATTCGCCTCCTGCGATTTCCAATCCTTTTAGTACCTGGGTCTCCCATTGCCGGCGTGGGACCTCCCTAATGTCTTTTACGATGGCATCTATTGCTCGGTCATCATCAAATACCCGGACGAAGAGGTGCTCTTTAAGTAGGATGATGCCTTCGTTGTCGCTTTCCCCTTTAGCGTGCCCTGCTCGTCGGGACAATAGGTCTGCTTTGGTATTGGACTTGCCACTTCTATGCTTGATTACAAAGTTGTAATCTTGTAAGTCCGTTACCCATCTCGCCTGTCGTCGATTAAGATTTTGAGCTTTTCGGAAATATGTTAAGTTCTGATGATCTGTCAGAACTTCAATGGTCTGTTTTGCTCCTTTGAGGTAGTGCGCCCATTTGTAGAAGGTGTACATTACCGCAAGCATCTCCTTGTCGTATATCTCATAGTTCCGTTCTGCATCATTTAGAGATTTCGAAATAAAGGCCACTGGTTTCCATAAGCCGTCTTCTCGTTGCTGTGACAATATTCCCCCAATAGCAAAATCCGAGGCATCGACCTCTACCCGGAATTGACCTTCCTCGTTGGGGATCCGAAGTACAACTTCCTCTGCTATCGTTGTTTTAAGCCTGTCAAAGGCTTCATCCTGCAGCTGTGTCCACAGCCATTCTTCTTTTCCTGTGAGCCGTGTCAACGGCTTGGCTAATTTTGCGAAGTCCCGCACAAATCGCCTATAGAAGTTTACAAAGCCCAGAAACTGCTGGACCTCCTTTTTGCACTTGGGTGTCGGCCATTCTGATACCGCTTTTACTTTTGCCGGATCCATCCGAACAGTGTCTTTTCCAATGATGACTCCGAGGAAATCGATTTCACTTTTATCAAAGAAGCATTTCTCCGGTTTGAGCGAGAGTTTGTGTTTCTCTAATTTCTCCAGTATTCTATTTACATGCCGAGTGTGCTCTTCTTGGTTTTTTGAGAACACCAAGATATTGTCCATGTAAATAACCACCCATCCTTCGGCTATCTCAACACAAAAGATGTCGTTCATCATGGTTTGGAAAGTTGCAGGGGAGTTCGTTAGACCGAAAAACATCACGAGCGGCTCGAACAGCCCCCGGTTTGTTCTGAACGCAGCCTTCCATTCATCTCCTTCCTTTATTCGAACATTATTGTATCCCCATCGTATATCCATTTTTGAAAAGACCTTAGCTTGGGATAATTGGTCTACCAGTTCTCCTATCAAAGGTAGGGGGTAACGGTTCTTGACCGTCATTTCGTTTAGTTTCCTGTAGTCCTGTACAGGCCTGAGTTTTCCATCCTTTTTCTTTACAAAGAAGAAAGGAGACGCCATTGGCGATTTACTAGCTTGGATTCGTCCGCTTTCCAAGTTTTCCTTTAGGAACTCGTCCAGTTGTTGCTGTTCATCTCGATTTAGGGGATAGATTTTGCAGTCGACTGGAGTTGAACCCGGTATGAGTTCTATCGCGTGATCCCACCATCGTCTTGGTGGAAGTTCATCGAAGGTTTCTTTTTCGAAAACCTTTCTGTGCTTTAGATAGTGACGGGGTACTGCCTCCTCAAGTGTACGCTTTTTTTCTGTTTTTGCTTGTTCCGCCGCTATCTGTGTGGCGGTTGAGGCGAAGGCGCGTACTTGCAACTCAGACTCCCCAACATGGATGGCTAAAAGGCGTTCTCCTTCTTGTAAGTGATAGGACACGTCAATCTCGTCTTCTGGTTCCCGTACTGAGGATGGTTTCCAGCAAGTACCCGGGCATCTGTTAAAGTCCAAAGACTTCTTTTTCCAATTAATGGTTGGATTGTGATGTTCCAACCAATCGTGTCCCAGGAATAGATCAGTTTTACTAAGCGCGGCCACAGCACAATCCATGATCTGCTCATGGGACCCTATGCGTAGTTTAAACTGAACAAAGTACTCGACGCTCCCCGACCCGTTTCGTGTTCCGTCCGCGTTGTAGACAGGGATTGGTCGTAGGAGTTTTTTCTTGTTCATTCTGTTTTTGGCAACGAATTCTTCGCTTATACAAGAAGCGGTACATCCAGAATCCAACAGCATAGTTACGTCGGTGGATTGAAGTGTGTCCATAGTTGTCAGCACTCCTTTCAAATCTAGTTCCTGTTTTCCTATTCCTTGTACCACTTTTTCTTTTAAGTGGACCAGGTTCCAAAGGGCGTCAGCTTCGGACAGTGCGTTTAACTGTTTAACAAGCTTTCCATCTACTTCTTTTATTCTTTTGGGTTCCACCCATTGCCTTAGGCATTCGATTGCCATTTGCTCTGGTTGTTGCCAGATGCGTCTTAATACCCAAGGGTGTTAGGATCGATGCCCTTGGTTCGTTATCGAGTCAACAGTGACGACTAGAGTCTCGGTCTAATCCCAGTCACTGGACAAGAATGCTGTTCGACGTCGTGCTGGGCAGCGACGAAGGTAGCTCGAGCGATAGAGAAGACGAGAGCGAGAGGTTGTTCAGTAAAGGACGATACTCGATTAAGTTGGAACTGAGGTACTACGGTACATGCGCAGGGTTTATATACTGGCTAGAGAACAATAAGGAAGTATAAAAGGAAATGAAACGAGGGGCAATCCAGGTAGATGAAACAAGTATCAAAGCGTAGCGACGAAGTGAAGAAGGCTATTGTAGCAAGTAAACGTAAGAAAGAAAGAAGTTGTAACATTACCCCCTCCCTATGCGAGAAGTCACCGACTTCTTAAGGCCAACCTTGAGTTGTCCAGGCATGGTCCGCTCTAGACTCGTACCAGTGGACGATGTTTTCGACGTCCTTTTGTGCTGTATCTACATGCCATCGTACGGAGTCGAGGGTGACTTTTAATTGACGAAGTTCTCGGAGTGCGAGATCTCGCTCGGCGTAAGTCATGGCGTTGGGGTCGGTGGTGAGGGTGAGTCCTACAAGGGCTCCAAGCGGGGCGGAGAGGTCTCGGAGGTTGGCTGTGATGTACGAGGCTTCGAGGGAGGCAGCGGCGATGAGGGGGTTCGATCTGGGGATAGGTGCGGGGATGACTTCTTCCGCGATAGGTGGTTCTTCGATGAGTTCAGGTGGGTGAATGTGTAGGTCGTCGTCGGCGTAGGTCATTGTTTCGGTTTCGACGAAGATTTCGAGGGGCGGCGTGAAGACGTCGAGCTCGGGGAGTTTTTCGGGGAAGGAGTAGGCGAGGGCGAGGGTAATGAGGAGGGTGGCGAGAACTAGTCCTCCGATGAGGATTGAGGGGAAGAAAGTAGAGACGAGGGCGACGAGGATGGCGATGAGCGAGAACATCTTTATATTTGCGACGTTGGTTGGAAGGCTAGGAAGTGGGAGTCTCGATCTTTTATAGGTTGACTTCGTCGAAGTATTCCACGTCCCAGAATGAATCGTCTGCGTCCATAGAGAGGATGTTTCGTAAGAGTTGATCGGCCAATGCTTCTGGTCTGGGAGTATTAGGTCGCGTGGGAGGTCCTTCAGCTAAACATGGTTCGTGTAGTGATCTAGGTGGAATTCGATGTGTAATCGCTCCGTGATCTGTGTGATGAATGATGCCCGTGATCATTGGGTATCCAGGTTCCCATTCAAAGTTGCGGTAGTGGGGCGGCGGCGGTGGATTCGGATATGGAGGTGGTATCCCTCCGTGTGGGATGTATAGGTAATGCGGGGGTAAGTTAAAGTTCAGCGGTCCGCTGGATGGGAAATTGATTTTGTCTGGGAATAGTGCCTCTGTCCGGCGTAGGCAGGTTACTCCCGCCTCTTCCAGGTCTCTTGTTCGGTCAATGATCCATAAGGCCAGTGCTCTTTGCGCTTGTCTGATATGGCGGTCTCTGCTGATGGCGTCGGTTGTTGTCTGGGAGTTGGGGCTGATCCGTGTTTTATATACTGGGTGCAGTGACGGTACTTTTGTTCGATAAAGCAGGATTTTGCGTATTTCAATGAAGGCTGTTCCTATTGCACGTCGTCCTTGGTGAGGGTGGGTTCGATTAGGGAGTTGGATGATTAGGTGTCTAAGTTTTGGGATAGATTGTCTGGGAGAGAATCGGGAGTAGGAGGAAGCAATGTTTTTGGTGTGTCTAGCATTCTGTCTGAGGATCTGTTTGTTGCGATACTGGGCCATGGTTTTCATAGCAGGTTTCGGCGGTTCTTATATGCTCTAAGGATGTCCGCAGCGTTCTTCAGATTTGTTTCAGGTTCCCATGAGTTTTCGTTCGGTCCATACCCTTTCCATTTGACTAGGTATTGATAGCCGGTTCCTCGTTTTCTATGTGTGATGATTGCTTCTATTTCAAACTCCTCTTGTCCGTTGATGAGATCAGGGGGTGGTTTCATGAAGTTCGGTCCGTGGACCGTTGTTTCTTTATACGGAGTTAACAATGTAGTATGAAACACAGGGTGAATGCGCCATTGTTTGGGGAGTTTCAGTTTGTAGGTGACAGGTCCTAGCACTTGTTCAATCGTGAAGGGTCCTTCTCTTTTGGGCGCTAGCTTCCTTGACTCATAGGGTATTCGGAGGTTTCGATTTTCGAGCCAGACTTTGTCTCCTTTCTCGAATCTGATACTTTTGTCTTTTGTTCTGAGCGCTACCATTTGTCTAGCGAGTTCGTGTGCAGCGAGTGCTTCTTCTCTAGCCTTTTGTAACATTCGTAGTCAGTTCTCAGCTGCTGGGGTCGTCATGGGGGGTGCAGCAGTGGGAATAGCAACGGGGTCTATTCCGTACATCAGCTGGAATGGTGATGCTTTGATGGTATCATGGTGTCGGTTATTGTGAGCGAATTCCGCAATTGGCAGTAGCGATTTCCATCTGTGCGGTTCGTTTGTGCAGAACATTCGGAGGTAGACTTCTAGTTCTTGATTGACTCGTTCTGTCTCGCCATCTGTCTGGGGGTGGTAGGCTGTGCTCATTCTATGGTTTATTCCCAGCGCTTTTCCTATTTCTCGGAATACTTTAGATGCGAACTGCGGTCCTCTGTCAGATATGAGGATATCCGGTAGACCGAATCGTTTGAAGTTTTCGTTTATGTATAGGTCTGCGGTTCCTAGTGCATCGATCGTTTTGTGACAAGGGGAAAAGGTTACCCCCTTTGTAAGTCCATGGTCCACCGTGACCATGATCGAGTCGAAGCCGTCGGCGATTGGTAAGTCTGTGATGAAGTCAATTGTGACTTGTTGGAAGGGTCGGGTGGCATTAGATTTGATCGGTTGTAGGGCAGGGGTGTTGGGGTGAGTGTTTACTTTCATTTGCTGGCAGAGCGCGCATCCTTCGATCCATTCTCTGGTATGCTTGTTCATTCCGGGCCACCAGTAGTTTCGTTTGAGTAATTCTAGAGTTTTAAATCGTCCGGGGTGCCCTGATGTAGGTGATTCATGCGTTAGTTTAATGAGTTGAGTGCGCAATCCATCCTGATCGGGTACATAGGTTTTTCCTTGGTAATGTACGATGTGGTCGACATATGTCCAGTCTTGCAGCTTCGATTTTATTGGTGGTGCTCGATGATTTTGGATTACTTCGACTAGTATTTGTCCAAAGTCGTCTTTGATCATGCCTTTGCGCAACTTCTCTGCTAGGTCGTCTGCTATAAGCCTGATGAATCGTTCAGGTGGTAACACCGTGGTTTCTTCTGGGATGTCGTCCGTTCCAATGTGGTCTGGTCGTCGAGATAGGGCATCTGCTTCAAACATCTTAGTTCCAGGGACGTGCTCTATTCGGAGATCGAATTCGCTTAAGAAGGAGGACCATCTGGCTTGTCTGGGGGTGAGGCGTTGTGGGGTTCGATAAAAGGATAGATTCTTGTGATCACAATGAACGATGGTGGTATGAGGTGATCCGTGAAGAAGGTGTCGCCATGCTGCAAGTCCTTTGACGATTGCCAGTAGTTCCCTGTCGTAAATCTGATAGTTTTGCTCTGTCGTGGTTAGGGCGTGTGAGATGAAGCCGCAAGGGTGCAGGAGTCCTGCTTCATCAGCTTGTTTCAGTACCGCTCCTGTTGCTTTATTTGAGGCATCGGTTTGTAGGATGAATGGTCGGGTGACATCTGGCATTCGGAGTACAGGGGCTGTTGTAAAGCGTTTCTTTAGGGTGTTAAACGCCACCTGTCGTTCTGGTGTCCAGAGGAATGCTTCATCTTTTTTTGTGAGATCAATAAGTGGTCGAGCGAGGGTTGCAAAGTTCCCAATGAATCGTCGGTAGAAATTTCCAAATCCTAGGAAGGATCGTACTTGCTTGACTGTTGCTGGTGTCGGCCAATCTGCTATTCCTGCCAGTTTGATCGGGTCCATTGTTATCTCCCCAGGTCTAATGATCATTCCGAGGAATTCAATTTCCTTCGTGCAGAACTTGCATTTTTCGAGTTTGAGGAATAAGTCGTTTTCTTTTAGTCGTTCTAGGACGCGTTTTGTCCGGGTTTCTAAGTCTTTGGGTGTTGTTCCACATATAAGAATGTCGTCCATGTAAATGATTAACCATCCTTCGTTGATCATGTCTTGGAAGTATTCATTCATCATTGTCTGGAACGTAGATGGGGAATTGCATAGGCCAAAGAACATGACTGTTGGTTCGTATAGTCCTTTGTTCGTTATGAAGGCTGCTTTCCATTCATCTCCTTCTTTTATCCGAACGTTGTTGTATCCCCATCGGAGGTCTAGTTTTGTGAAATATTGAGCGCCGGATAGTTTGGTCATTAGATCAGAGATCAATGGTAATGGGTATGCATTCTTTATTGTCCATTCGTTCAGGTATCGGTAGTCTTGACATGGTCGGAGCGCTCCGCTTTCCTTTTTTGCGACGAAGAAGAATGGCGAGGCTTGTGGGGATTTGGATGGTCTAATGTATCCTTTAGCTAGCTGTTCTGTGATCCATTCGTCGAGGGATGATTGTTCTTTTATCGATAGTGGGTAGATTTTGCTGACTTTTGGGGTAAATCCGGTTTTGAGATCGATTGCATGATCCCAAGTGCATCTGACTGGGAATCGTTCTGAAGGCGCCTTTTCGAAGGTAGATTTCCATTCTTGGTACTCGTCTGGTAGCGTCGTTATGGTCTCTTTGCGTAGTGTATGTTCTAGCGCTTGTGATGCCGAAGTCTTAACCCTGATCCAGTATTCGTCGATTTCCTGATCCAGGTTTCTTTCTATCTGCTTTGTCGGTTTGTGTTGATCGAGCTCAAGGGTCCGTTCCTTCCAGTTTATCGTTGGGTTGTGTTTTTCTAACCAGGGGAGTCCGAGTATAAGTTTTTGATCTCCTAGTTTAGTGATTAGGAAGTTTGTTTCGATTTGTAGATTTCCGATGTGGTAGGGAATCTTGACTTTATGTGTGATCATCCCATTTAAGTTTACTGTTCCGTCGGCGTTCTTAACTCGTATTGGTTGAATTAGTGGTTTCTTGTTCATGTTTCTTGTTATAGTTTCGTCGATGAAGTTTCCTTCTGCTCCGCAGTCAACGAGGGCAGATATCTCAGCGGGTAATTCGGGTGATTGGACAGTTATTGAGAGTCGTTGATTATTATTCGATCTTACTATTACAGAGTCGAGTGCTAACTGTCCATAATCGTTCTTGGAGGTTCCAACCGCTTTCTGGTTCCTCCGCTTTAAAAACCCTCAGTTTCCAGGTCGGTGAGGAGAGTTTCTCGTTCCTCTGTGCTGAGCGCCGCAATCATAGTGCGAATTTTCTTAGCATCGTTATCCTCAGTGATTGTTCTGGTGAATCGTCCTGAAGGGGGCGGGTTCCTGGTAGTATCTTTCTTTGGGCAGTTTCGGGATAAGTGACCGATGGTTCCGCATCTGAAGCATTTCCCGGAACGCATATATTCTTCTCGTTGCCCATCAGTAAGGCGTCCTGTTTGTATGGCATGGATTGTTTTAGGTCCCCCTGTTTTATTGAATCGGCGCCCTGTATCAGTTTTTCCTAATGCCTTCATCATTTCCCATGCTGCATTGAGTTGCTCCGCTTTTCTGTAGGCGTCTGTGATGGTTTTAAAGTCGCCTTGTCCTTCAAGGATCTTGGCAGCAATAGTGGTTGGTAGGCCTCGGACGAACGCCTGGAGTTGGGCGGTAATTCCGGTTAGTCCGGAGGATCCTATGAGCATTCTAAATTTTCGGACGTAGATCGGGACAGTGATCTCTCCTCCAACTCGTAATTTAGTGAGCTCATTCAGTGCCCTGACTGCGGTGTTGACTTCTCCCCAGTCGTCAAGGAACCGTTTGACGAAAGTGTCATAGTTTTCCCAAGTCAGTCCGTCTTTTTCGTCTAGTTGGTCACGGATTATTTCTTTCCAGTCGTCTAGTTCCTTTCCTAGGCATTGGAGGACGTATCTGATTTTCTTTTCATGTTTCCCTTCATAGTTGTGGGCGTTTATTGCAAAGAAATCGCTAAACCAATTGATGAACGATTTAGCTTCGGTCCGGTCTCCTGTGAAAATTCGTGCTGAGACTGGTTTGATATCTCCCCTGGGGGCATCGGTGGTTTCAGTGTTAGTTGCCATTTGTTTTGTGTCGGTTTCGGCGTCTGTTTCAGGTCTCGGGTTTTCTAGTTCGTATTCGATTTGTTTTTGTTCCAAAAAGGTGTTCCACCCTACTATGGATGTTTCGGAAAGAGAGTAGTATGGATCAGTGCCGTCGAACTCGAATTCCGCGTCACAGTACTCTTCCCACCAAAGGGTTTCTTTGGGTCTTTCGAAATATAGTTCTGGTTCTTCTTCTGGTTCTTTTTGTTCGTTTCTCCACTCAACCCAAAGCTTTCCAGGTAAAGAGTGTTCGTTTCCTTCGATGTAATCCCCTTCGAAGTATTCGTTAGATACTGGGGTGTTCCTATTCTTTCCTACTCCTCGAAATTCCCAACGTTTATTTAATGTTGAGAAAAAGAGCTCTTGTCCTTCTAGGTAATATGTCCCTCTAAAGAGAAAGGAATCGTTCGGTGGTCTCTGGTTAGAGAGTCTGGTTTCGGGTCGTTTCGGATCTATGTTGTCTAGCTAGTGACGATGCACTAAGCGGTTCAGTGAGTTCCAACTTGTGTTAGGATCGATGCCCTTGGTTCGTTATCGAGTCAACAGTGACGACTAGAGTCTCGGTCTAATCCCAGTCACTGGACAAGAATGCTGTTCGACGTCGTGCTGGGCAGCGACGAAGGTAGCTCGAGCGATAGAGAAGACGAGAGCGAGAGGTTGTTCAGTAAAGGACGATACTCGATTAAGTTGGAACTGAGGTACTACGGTACATGCGCAGGGTTTATATACTGGCTAGAGAACAATAAGGAAGTATAAAAGGAAATGAAACGAGGGGCAATCCAGGTAGATGAAACAAGTATCAAAGCGTAGCGACGAAGTGAAGAAGGCTATTGTAGCAAGTAAACGTAAGAAAGAAAGAAGTTGTAACAAGGTGGCGGCTGGGTGACAATTGCGGTGTTCCCTGTTGGTTTCGTAGTGCGAGAGGTTCTTCTGAAGGTCAGGGTTGATCTTTTCTCATCCGTGGGGCAAGTTCGATGTGCAATCTCTAGAAACCTCGTTAATCTGATGCATGAACCCATACAAATTATCGATCCAGTCGTCAAACTCCTCATCCTCGTCCTTACTTGGCGGCTCATCAAGTGGCTGTTGCGGGCATCTTGATAATCCGTCGGGGGCGTGCAATTTTCCGGGAACGTGGACCAGCTCGAAGTGGAAAGTGAGAATTGAGAGGATCCAATGGTTGATGGAAGCTGAGGGTGCGATATCCGGATTCTTGAGCATGTCCTTGATGTAGCGGGCGTCCACTTCGACGATGAGGTTCCGTACTCCAATGAGATACAACTTTAGTGCCTTCAGGGCGTGATAGTGTCAGGACTGCCCTAGACACAACCTAAGCGACTCAGAGTGGGGCTTGTTAAGCCAAAGAAAAGAGATGTTGCTCAGAAGCTATGTCTAGTGACAATAGACTATCTAGAGACTTAAGAGTCTCCTACGCTAAACTACGGCCCTTATATACCGCTTCTCCTGGTCTGTGTGCAGACAGCGCGCAGCTAAAGTCCCTCAAGCCGGGATCAATGCGCAGCAGCCGATCTGCGCCCATCTAACCATCTGTGGAGAGTTCTTTCCACACCCAACTCCTGGGTTGTCCGCATGCGGCCTTCCTATTGTTCAGGACTTCGGCTGATTCCCATGCACGCCGTACCATTGACTCGGTTTTCCTCGGCATTCCCATGTCGCCCCTCAGGCGCCGTGCTGCTCATGATTCCTTTCATGGCGTAGGCCCATCATTGGGCCGCACTCCTGTTGGCACTCGGTCTATCTCCATAGCCGATGCTGACCTAACCTCCTTCCTAATAGGGACCGCAGTTCACGTAGGCCATCCTCCTAGAGTCCCGTTGCGTAGTCTTGTTCACAGACGTTTGAGCGAGGTAAAATAGATAAAAAGAAAAGAAAAATATCCCCTGACTCCTCGTGACCGTATCTTCATGATTGTCATTGATGTCGTTACTGTAAAGTTGGAAATGAGAGGTGTGCTCATAACATCACCCCCCCCTCAAGGCCTCGCGTCCCGAGAGGCTGACGTGGTGGAGTCCACATATCTGGGGTCCTCTTTCATTCTGGTGTAGAACGCGGCCAAGCGCGCTTGTTGGTCATCGGGCGACAGCCTGGTTTGTTCAGAGTCGACGTCCTTGACGTCCTCAATAGTGGTCTTGTAATTGACCAATGGTTTCTTTTGGTGTCTTGCGCCTTTAATCCTCCTCTGTCGGTCATCTTCCGACTCACTGCTCTCTTTAGCAGCCGCTACCATCTCCTTTTTTAAAATTTTCTTGGTGAGTACCACCATATCTTTTTCTTGAGCTTTTCGTTCCTCCACTAGCTCCTCTGCATCCGTCTTCTGAGGGAAATCAAGCACGGGTTTAGACCGCCCGCCGCGCTCCAGATCTCTGGAGAATGTCCCATTGGTGTCGTCTGGCAGGTCCATGATTGCTGCTCTCTCGCCTTTCCAGTTGCGCCATCTGCACTCCATATTCGCCAAGTATTTTGGCCCAAAACGGCCATCTTCCCATCCGAACAACCTTTGTCAATCTTTCCAATGTGTTCCTCGACTCTTTTTGTGTTTTGTGGCACTAGTGGGTTGTTTTGGTGAGGTGGTTTCAGTGTACTGGATATATAAGATCCCATCTCGGATGTTTCGAACGAGTTTGGGAGTGTCTGGGTTTGTCTTATGGAATTTTTTGACTATGGCAGGCGCGTTGACGACGTTCTTTACCAGTTCCCAGGTGGCTTCCTCCACCGGGTAATTTTTCCACTTAATGAGGTACTCCAGCCTCGCTCCTCCCCTGCCGCTTACTCGGCTTTCCAAGATTTCCTCTACTTCATATTCCCCTTCTTGGGATTCACTGCTTTTGCCTGTTGTTTTGGGAAGACTGGTTCCCTGTATGGCTTCAAGAGGACTTCATTGAAGACATTATAGACCTTCCATGAGGCTGGAATTTTTAATTTATACGCGGACTCGCCCACTTTGGTGAGTACTTCTAGTGGACCCACGAACTTTCCATCCAGTTTTTTGGTGGCTCTGATGACCGGCAGGTTTTCTGTACTAAGATACACTTTATCGCCTGGTTTGTACTCCACGGCTTGCTTTCTGTGTGTATCGTAGCGCTGTTTCATAACTTGCGCTGCCTTTTCTAATGCCAATTTTGCCTTGGCATGTACATCTTCCAGTTCTTTCACTAGCTGTTCGACCGCTACCACTTTTGGTGCGTAGGTAGGGTCAAGTCCCTTATTAGGGTGTCGCCCATAGTTCATGTAGAAGGGAGTAAACCCCGTAGCGGAATGTACTTGATCATTGTGGCAAAATTGAGCCACAGACAACCAATCCAACCAGTTGTCTTGTCAGTTGTTGACAAAGATAGTCAAGAACTCCTTTAGTTCTTGATTGACTCTCTCCGTCTGTCTGTCAGTTTGAGGGTGATAAGCCGTCGATCTGTTGGCTTTTATCCCTAACATCCCATATAAATCGTTCATGAACTTTGAGGCAAATTGGGGACCTCTGTCGCTAATAACTTTTCTGGGGAGTCCATGCTCCCTGAATATGTTGTCCCAGAACAATACTGCTGTTCCCTGAGAGGTGATTTCTGAAGTGGTTGGTATAAAATATGATTTTTTTGTAAAGCGGTCTATGATGACCAAAACCATGTTGTTTCCCTTGGACTCTGGTAATGGTCCGACAAAGTCAACCGAGATGATTTCCCATGGCTCTGAAGGAACCTCGTTTGGTCGTAAGGGTGCTGCTCGGGCAGTCCTGTCTGGTTTCGCTTTCTGGCATGTTTCACAGCCAGGAATATAGCGCTCTATGTCTTTGCGCATATTGGGCCACCAGAAGTTTCTGGTGAGCGATTCCAATGTTTTGGCTACCCCGGAGTGTCCCCATGAGTGGTGAATGGCAATGATGTCTTCTCTTAAAGCTGGTACCGCTGGAATGTATACTTGTCCTTGCCAAGTTACTAGTCCCCTTTCTATTTTATATTCTCCTCCAGCGATTTCCAGTCCTTTTAACACTTGAGTCTCCCATTGTCGACGAGGGACTTCTCTAATATCTTTGATGATGGCGTCTATTGCCCGGTCATCATCGAGAACATTGATGAAGAGATGTTCCTTGAGGAGGATGACGCCTTCATTGTCATTTCCTCCTTTGCTGTGTCCCACATGTCGGGACAGTAGGTCGGCCTTTGTGTTAGACTTGCCACTCCTGTGTTTGATTACAAAGTTGTAATCCTGTAGGTCCGTTACCCATCGCGCCTGTCGTCTATTAAGGTTTTGTGCTTTTCTGAAATACGTTAAGTTCTGATGATCTGTCAGAACTTCAATGGTTTGCTTTGCCCCTTTGAGGTAATGTGCCCATTCGTAGAAGGCGTGCATTACCGCAAGCATTTCCTTATCGTATATTTCATAGTTGCGCTCGGCGTCATTTAGTGATTTTGAAATAAAGGCCACAGGCCTCCATAATCCGTCTTCTCTTAGCTGAGATAGTATTCCCCCAATGGCGAAGTCCGAGGCATCTACCTCTACTCGGAATTGTCCTTCCTCATTTGGAATTCTAAGGACTACCTCCTCTGCTACTGTTTCCTTGAGCCTGTCGAAGGCTTCATCCTGTAGCTGTGTCCACAGCCATTCCTCTTTTCCCGTAAGCCGTGTCAACAGCTTCGCCAGTTTTGCGAAGTCCCACACAAATCTTCTATAGAAATTTACAAAGCCCAGGAACTGCTGGACTTCCTTTTTGCATGTCGGTTCAGGCCATTCCGATACTGCTTTAACCTTCGCCGGGTCCATGCGGACAGTATCTTTCCCAATGATTACTCCAAGGAAATCGATTTCACTTTTGTCAAAAAAGCATTTTTCTGGTTTAAGCGAGAGTTTATGTTTTTCTAACTTTTCTAGTATTCGATTTACATGCCGAGTGTGTTCTTCTTGGTTCCTCGAGAACACCAAGGTGTCATCCATGTAAATCACCACCCATCCTTCCGCTATTTTGACACGAAAAATGTCGTTCATCATGGTTTGAAAAGTTGCCGGGGAGTTGGTAAGCCCAAAAAACATTACAAGTGGTTCGAATAGGCCCCGATTAGTTCTGAACGCCGCCTTCCATTCATCCCCTTCTTTTATTTGAACATTATTGTATCCCCATCGTATGTCCATTTTTGAAAAGACCTTGGCTTGGGATAATTGATCTACTAGTTCTCCGATCAAGGGTAAAGGATAACGGTTCTTGACCGTCATTTCGTTCAGCTTCCTGTAGTCTTGTACAGGCCTGAGTTTGCCATCCTTCTTTTTGACGAAGAAGAAAGGCGATGCCATTGGTGACTTGCTGGCTTGGATTCGTCCGGAATCTAAGTTCTCTTTCAGGAATTCATCCAGCTGCTGTTGTTCGTCACGATTAAGAGGGTAGATTTTACAATCTACTGGAGTCGAGCCTGGTATTAGTTCTATTGCGTGGTCCCAGCGCCGTTGGGGTGGTAATTCATTGAAGGTTTCTTTTTCAAATACCTTTCGATGTTCCAAATAATGGTAAGGGACTGCCTCCTCTAGTGTACGCTTTTTCTCTGTTTTTGCCTGTTCTGCAGCTATTTTTGTAGCTGTTGAGGCGAAGGCTCGTACTTGTAACTCGGGCTCCCCAATGTGAATGGCTAATAGGTGTTCTCCCTCTTGCAAATGATATGACACATCAATCTCATCCTCGGGTTCCTGTACAGAGGATGGTTTCCAGCAAGTACCGGGACACCAGTTAAACTCTAAGGATTTCTTTTTCCAATTAATGGTTGGATTGTGATGTTCCAACCAGTCGTGTCCTAGGAAGAGATCGGTTTTGCTGAGTCTAGCCACTGCACAATCCATAACCTCTTCATGAGATCCTATGCGCAACTTGAATTGAACGAAGTATTCCACGCTTCCTGACCCGTTGCGTGTTCCATCCGCATTATACACCGGAATCGGGCATAGTAACTTTTTCTTGTTCATTCGATGTTTTTCTACGAACTCCTCACTTATACATGAAGCGGTACATCCGGAGTCCAGTAGCATGGTTATATTGGTGGCTTGAAGTGTATCCATAGTTGTAAGCATTCCCTTTAAGTCTAACTCCTGTCTGCCGACACCCTGTACTACTTTCTCCCTTAAGTGTACTAGGTTCCATAGGGCGTCAGCTTCTGACAGCGCATTTAATTGTTTGATGAGTTTTCCATCTACTTCTTTCATTTGTTTAGGTTCTACCCATTGCTGTAGGCATTTGATGGCCGTTTGTTCTGGCTGTTGCCATATGCACCTTAATATCCAAGGGGTAGTCCAGGCTTTTAATCTTTTTTCCGGTTTTACGCTCATTTCTAAATTTCTTATACGGTGTATGTTCCCACTGCATTCATAGAGTAAATCATGCACATTAATTGCAGAGTCTACTGGTACTAATACACCGTTACAAGAATTTGAACTAGAAGCCAGTTGAACAGAGCGTTCGTTCACTGGCTGTCTCCAAAATCCGAGACCTCCTCGATTTTTGCACATCCTTCCAGGGTCGTTTCCCCATTGTCTATCATTCGCACCACTCTCTTTCCTTTATCTTTGGTTGGTTCCTTCTTCCAACATCTTTCCATCGTGTGGCCTTTTCTTCCACAGTTACTGCATTCCGGTATGGGTTTTCTCCCTCGTGGTAACAGACATCTGCGACTGTAGTGTCCCTCTTTTTCACAGTTGTAACACCATGGCTTGACATCTCGTTTTTTGTCTACATCCATGGCATTTGGGTCTCGACTTCCAGACACGAAAGGGGCTGGCGCCTTGTACTGATATTGAGGACGAGGATTCGTACTCGGGGTCTGCTCCCTATATTCTTGTCGAGTCTTTGGGAAGCCGTATGCTTCGTTGGCCTTCCGGTAAGCCTGAGCGAGTGCAGTTACTCTCGTTTGTATTTGGATGAGAGTGGCATTGTCTGCGAGTCCTCCATACCGAATCAGATCCCTTCCCAGGGCTGGGTTGAGGTTGCTTTGGAATTGGGAGATCAGAGCTTGATCATTCCAATCCGTTAGCGAGGTTAACGAGTTGAATTTTATGATGTAGTCTTCTACCATCATAGTTCCTTGTCGCAATTTGAGTAATGCCTCAATGGCTTTTTCCTTGGTTTCTGTCGACATGAAAAAGTCGTGCATTTGGTTTTTGAAATCGGGCCAGTCCGTGAACGGGAACTGGTTGATCAATGGTTGTCTCACCCATGCCCGATTGTCGTCAGTTGACTCCCCGTCGTTTAGTTGTTGCCAATTGAGTTGCGAATTCCACCCACTGTTATCCACTTTGTCCTGGAACTCCTGCAATGCTTCCTGAAGTGCTTTGAGTTTAACACCACTCCAATCAGCCGCCCTATCTCCCTTGCCTCCTTTCATCTGGTAAAGGCATATAGAAATTCTCCGTTTTGGGTCTACCTCTCTTGCCAACATGAAGTAGGTTTCCATCTGTCGCAACCAGCCGTCAACCATCCTGGGATCCCCTTGGTAATAGTCGGGCATTTCTGCTTTTGTGAGGGGTCCAGGTTCGGGGCGAGAACTTCGCTGGTATTCGTTTATTATGGCGACAAGGGCCTGTCCAGCGTTGGTGATAGCCCGCTGCCTTTCCTCCTCCTGGCGATGGATCTCATTTTCTCGTGCTGCCACTGCTGCAGCAGGTTGGGTGTCTGAAAGGGATTCCAAAGTTTCGGTATCCATCCAATGATTCCTCCATCCCAGCACGGCGTGATAAGCTTGGGTGACCATTTCAACTGTTAACCTGAACAGGCCTGCTCCGACTTTGTAATGTCCCATGCCTTCTCGATTTAGGCATTCAACATGAAACCATCCCCTTGTGTTACTATTATATTTTTCAATATGTAACATGTTTGACTGGGAGTAAGTCTTTCGGATGATAGTGGTGACATTTTCGTCCCGGAGGCTTTTGTCCCAGTTACAGATTTCTTGTAACTGTGGGTAGGCTGGCCATAAAAACTCGTTCCAATAATCTTTCTTTATTAGTACCAAGTAGCAGTATCCTGGTACATCCGGATGTAACCCGCTGTCGACCCATGACATCCTTGGGTAGGGGTAAGGAAGCCAAAATTCTTTTTCGACATTCCTTCTCCACTGGTCGATCTGTCGTTTTTTATGGGCATCATTTGCCCCTTGAGGATATTCTTCGTGTGATAGCCAATCTGCCGTGGTAGGTACTCCACCATTCCAATGTGCTGCATCTCCTCCAGCATTGATGACTCTGGCCTTGCTTTCCCCACCAGCTAGTGCTGCCGCTGCGTATGATCGCGCTGGTTGCACTACTGGTTTTGGTTGAACTACTGCCGGGTATGTTCATCCGGCTGCTTGGTTTACTGCTTCCTGTACAGTAACCGTAGATTGTAAGTCGACTCGTTTAATAGATGTAGTGGCGAGGGGTCGACTCTTCAACCGACGTTTAGATTTGGACTGTCCTCCAAAACGTACTGTCCAGGTATAATGAGAGACCTTGTGAAGGTCCACAAGTTCGTCCCATGTGTATTCGATGTCATCTCGCCGTACGGCGGATTCTTCAATGATGTGGCATCGACCTGGTTTAATACTGTCTTGGATAGCGAACACCACCATGTCGTCCCGAAGCTCTGGTTCCCAATTGACAATGTCATAAAGTGTGGGCCAAGCAGGCCAGTTAAACTTGTCGTAATATTCGGCTTTAAACAGATACATGTAGCAGTACCCATTTCGCCTCCACTGGTCAGGAGCGATTGGACTTTTTGCTGCGGGTCCTGGTAGGTATGCCTTGACACAGGCGTGCCATCCCAATAGCCTGGCTTTATGATCATTCCAGGTGTCTTCTCCTATCTCGGACAAGAAATGGTCGAGTCCGATTGGGAGTTTCAACAATGGCTCTGTAAGAAGGCGTTCCGGTGTGGTGGGAAGAATTTGTCCTGGTGGTTTGGTGATGAGCAAGGGGTCATATCTAATTCCCTTGCGACGTTCCTCCTCCTCCTGTTCGCGCTTCCATTTGGCATAACGAGTGGCCCGTATGTTGCCGTTCATGGCGTGCATCCATGTGTTCCAGTCTTCGTGGCTCATAGTCATTCCTTCATGAGCGTATAGTTCTTCTACATGATGAGCGCATTGTAGTCGCTCGACTGCCACTCAATATCGCATGATTGCCTTGTCCCCGTTGTTGATCAACATCAACCACTGATTATATTTGGATGAGACTAAGGCCAGCCAGATCGGGTTGGAGGTATCGCCTTTGTACTGGTCCTCCAATAGTTGTATGAGCATTTGATATTCTCGCTCTGCTTTGCGCATAGCGCGTTCCGCACGCAGTACTGCTTTTGTAGCTGCGCATTCCATCAGAAGGGCCTCCCATGCTTCCTTCTGCTCAAGCTCTTGCTGAGCTTCTCGTTCTCATAATAACTGTTGCGCCTCAGCGCGTTCCCTCTTCCGCTCGTCTTTGCGGTATCGCCAGTATAGTCTGACGTGATTGTCGTAACGGCGAACAATGGTGTCGCCGACAAAAGTTGGTGTCCTTGTAAGGACAGGCTCGATGGTGTGGGCCCAGTCCACCTCGAAAATCTGACCGATTTCCGAGAGTGTCGCCTGGGCGTAGGGGAGTACGTATTGGAAATGACAATTCATTTTTGTGGTGAGGGAAGGTAGGTCGTTCCTGTAAAGCAATCTTCAATCAAGTTCAGGCCCTCCACTGACACTTGATCCGTTCATTCGGCAGTCGAAATCTGCACCTGTCGATGATACCTCTTGGGAAACAAGAGGGTTGTTGTCTGCAGCGTTGTGGGTCCGCAAGCTACTCAGCTATGTGCACCCAGCAATTCGCCTCAATGTCCTTGTGCTCAGTTATCAGCCCGAAATCAGGTAGGGCTGCTGATACAGAGGGTATGAGAGGACTTTAGATCAGCCTTGATATGCACAGTAACTGGTTTATTTCGCTCGTTCCTGAGCTTTTCCACAACTGCAGTGTACGTTACCCTGAGCGTGTCTGTGGTCTCCTGCCTACACTGCTCTCGGGCGAACTCGTACTCTTGTCTGCAACTGTGTGGTAGACAGGCCCAACGGGCAAATTGAAGATCTCTCGTTTGAGACCTGGTGACAGTATGTGTGTTGGAGTCAATGTCGCCAACGGTCCCGGGATAATCGGGTTACTACCGTCAAAGAAGAAACTAGGCCTCTGGGTGTCTGGAGCAGCTACGAGCGACGTGCTCGGTGCTTGGACAAATACAGAGGGGTAGAGATAGAAAGTCTCTAGATTATGTCAGGACTGCCCTAGACACAACCTAAGCGACTCAGAGTGGGGCTTGTTAAGCCAAAGAAAAGAGATGTTGCTCAGAAGCTATGTCTAGTGACAATAGACTATCTAGAGACTTAAGAGTCTCCTACGCTAAACTACAGCCCTTATATACCGCTTCTCCTGGTCTGTGCACAGACAGCGCGCAGCTAAAGTCCCTCAAGCTGGGATCAATGCGCAGCAGCCAATCTGCGCCCATCTAACCATCTGTGGAGAGTTCTTTCCACACCCAACTCCTGGGTTGTCCGCATGCGGCCTTCCTATTGTTCAGGACTTCGGCCGATTCCCATGCACGCCGTACCATTGACTCAGTTTTCCTCGGCGTTCCCATGTCGCCCCTCAGGCGCCGTGCCGCTCATGATTCCTTTCATGGCGTAGGCCCATCATTGGGCCGCACTCCTGTTGGCACTCGGTCTATCTCCATAGCCGATGCTGACCTAACCTCCTTCCTAATAGGGACCGCAGTTCACGTAGGCCATCCTCCTAGAGTCCCGTTGCGTAGTCTTGTTCACAGACGTTTGAGCGAGGTAAAATAGATAAAAAGAAAAGAAAAATATCCCCTGACTCCTCGTGACCGTATCTTCATGATTGTCATTGATGTCGTTACTGTAAAGTTGGAAATGAGAGGTGTGCTCATAACAGATAGAGCCTGTAGATCTCGAGCTTGGGCTGCGAAAAGCGGGCTTCTCATTTGTTCAGTGTGATTGATCCAAAACGATTGTAATAGTGAACCGAGGGCCTGTCGGGGTCGCACTGACATAAGAAAAACCCTACCATGATATAGGAAGTGTCGACGGATAATATAACGGGAGCGTCGGATTTGTAGTCGATAGGGCGCAGTGCTGGTGACGTGATGAGTGCCTTTTTGAGGTCTTCCTGTGCCGCGACTTCCGCGGGGCCGAATGTGAACGGCGTGGCCTTCCTGGTTAATGTTACGAGTGGGTGCGCGCACTTGGCGAAGTTTTTGATAAATATCTGGCCAACCCCAATGGTGCCAAGGAAGGCGCGGACTTCTGATAACGACTTGCAGGGTCCCCAGTTGGTGATGGTGGCTACCAAGTCCTTCTCGGGTTTGCGGCCTTCGTACGTGCATAAATGACCGACTACCGTGATTTCTGGCACGCAAAGGACGAGCTTCTTTCCCGAGAATGTTCCGCCGGTGTACTTCATGCGTTGAACGACATGGTTGAGCCCCTGGAAGTGTTCCCATATGAAACGTCGAATTCCGGGATTAGCAGGGATAGTCTCGTATGTCCCGTCGAGTTGTTGATAGCGGGTCGGGGGGCCTTTCACTGGAATGTCGTCGATGTACGGAATAGTAAGGTCTGGGATCTCCGGCTGCAGGATGGAGGTGACATCGTCGTGGAAAATAGGGACAGAGTTCGTCCAACCCATAGGCAGCGTTGTCAGGCGCATGGCTCCAAAGGGTGTCTGGAATGTCATCAAGTCACAAGATCCTTCTGCAAGTGGGCGCTCATCATATCTGACGTAGAGATCTAGCATTGCGCTGCAAGCCCTTCCAGCGAAATTCTCCGCGATGTGTTCCGGGATAGGCGTGACACCGGAGTGGTGGATGGTGATGGCGTTGAGGGGCTCGAGCAAGTGTACTAGGCGCAGCTTACCATTTTTCTTCAGCACGCAGAACCAGCGGGATCGGTATGAGGAGTTGGATGGCTCGTAAACACCGGCATCGATCTTGGTACGGATGATCTCGCAGATTTGGTCGTATAGTCCCAGTGGAATTGGGATATTACGTTGTACCCATGGCATATGCGGAACTGTCGGAATGTCAATAGGCAGAAAATACTCCGTTTTAAACTGTCCGCGTTCACTGTCGTCCCAGGCGAACGCTTGGTCATGCTTGGTCATGAAATGGTGCATTAGCTTCCGTTCTTCGGGCCACAGGAAGTCCTTGTCATGTTCTTGGTCTAAATTTTCCATCCGTTCCTGCATATACCTTCCAACGGGCACAAAGTCTGGCGGGTTTGTGCTGAGTTCCGGTAGGCTGGCTAGCGGGTCGCCTTTGATGTCTCGAACAATTCTAAATTCTTGCGGTAGCTGACTGATGACAGGCTTGACTTTCTTATCGACTGGCTTGTACTTCTTCTTTTGCGGGGATAAAAACACGGGTGAAACGTTCTCGCAGTGAGGGTTGTGGGACTTGGAGCGGGATGGTTCCACGGAGTTGGACTTGCTAGGGCATCATATGGTGTCATGAAGGAAGGCGCGGGTTATTGGATCGCATTTGGTCGTGTCGAATTCGTTAAGACTTAGCGCAGCTCCGAGGTACAAGCGAGCAAGGTGTGTATTTGTGCTACTGCTATGTACATCGGAGGGGCGCTGTATCAAGGGGACTGGGGTATATGCTTCTATCTCTATGGGGTTCTGAGCTTCGTCAATCGATATGATACAGGCTACCTCTCCGTGATTTTGAATCAGTTCCTCGAGGCTACTTGAAAACCCTCCTTCTCCTCGCGCATTTTGACGAAACGCGGTGGTCCGCGGGGTATGGTCGGGATGGTAACAACTGCGTCGCTGTTGGGATCGTGTATTGTGATGGTTTGTTCTTCGTTTTGGTAATTTTTGACCACCAATTGGGCAAGCACGTCGAAGGGGCAGCCGAGAAGGATGTCGTAGGCGGGGGAGCGGATGACGTGGACCTGGAAGTATAATTCAATGTTGCCCACCTTGAACGGCACGTCCTTGGCCAATCCGAGCGATGTGTCGACCTCGCCATTTGCTGCTTCCATGTCGATCTTGATGGCGGGGTTGTACGCAATGATAAGTTCACCCCGCTATTGGAAATAGCGAGGATCAGGAAGGGGTGAGGTCGCGAAAGAGTTCCCGTCAACTCCGGTGCGCTCGATGACAACGGTACGCTGTGCGGAACTGGCAACTCCGCGGATAATAACGTTGGTCACACAAGGCGTAACAGCGGTGAACGCGGGACACAGAGTACGACAAAACTCAGAGGCGCGAACGAGACGAAGAGGGCGTAGCTGAGAGGACGAGACTTGAAGGCTGGGGTGTACTATATTATTTTTCTAAGTGTTGTACAGGAGCTTTATATACGTTTTTCTACCCTACTAATAACGAGGTGACTCTGCAAATTTTCACCTTGCAACCGTATATCCAAATCCGTCTTGAAAGTCTTCGCGCAATGGGGCTAGCTGAGGGACGCAATGGTGATATAGGAGCGCCGCGGTGAGAACCAGTATCGCGACCTGACGCGGGACGCTAATAGAATCGAATACTTGAAATAGACGCGCCTGATTGCCGTGCGCGGCAACTCCAGGATTCATCTGGCTTGACGCATCCCTGTGCTCTATTTTCCACGGACCTGACTGGTCCATACCGTAACTGGTCGTCGGCCGATGGGTTTATTCGTCCGCGAGAGTCCCAACCCGCTATGTCGGTTCGTTGCTAGGGATGACGTGGCGTCCATGTATGGGTGACCCTTGGATCGTAGACTGTAGATCCTTCCTAACGCGGATATGGTATTGATGGCGGCAGTCCCTTCTCCGGTGACCCAAGTTGTGCCAGCTGACAATTTTATGCGGGTCGGCCGACAGGGTGCTTTATCGGATGTGAACGACCGACTAGCGCGGGTTTTGGGTGGCGTGCACGGGAGACGACTTGGTCGTTGGGCGTGGGTGACGCTTGCCCTATAGCGGATAATCGTGGAGTTGGCGGAGTTGTGTGTAACTAGCGCGGAAGACTTGCGGAAGACTTTGGATGGGTGCAGATGCTAAGCGACGGGGTCAGGCATGTGTAATCCTAGTGAGGGTAAGGTTTCTAATGTCTAGTGCTGAGACTAGTCCGTTCGATACCTATACACCGTCACATCGGAACGATGCTCATCATCTCCCCCCCACTTAAAAATCTGACTGTCCTCAGTCAGTCGCGCGAAGGGATTGGATAGTAGATTGCTGGTGGTCGGCTGCAGTGCTCTTCGTGTGGTATGACCTATGAAATGAAATGAAAAGAAACTATACTACGAATAAGACTGAAATATAAATGAAACATGCGTGGATGCCTGGCGGGCTTATAACCTGCGATACGTCTTGGTCCGGCTGCGTGCAGACGTCTTCTTCATATTCGGAAAAGCGAGGTCCGCGGGATTGGGCCTTGACTGTGTGCGCTACTTGGGTATGTCCGGTCACGGGATCGTGCGATTGCGGCCTTCGTTGAATTAGCTTAAACTTCATCCTTCCAGTTCTCTATTTTCCTCTGCCACCATGTCATCCTCCAAACAAACGCCCGAATATAATTCTGACGAGGAGATCGCGCGCATGGAGGCGCAGCTGGAATGGGAAGAGGAGGAGCAACGCGCGCGGGAGGAGGCGGAGCGAAGAGCCCGTGAGGAGACTGCGGCTCGATTGGCTTTATTGAAGGCTGAGTGGGCCCGCAAGCAACAAGAAGCAGCTGAGCGGAAGGCTCGAGAAGAGCGGGAGGCCACGGAACGAAAAGCTCGAGAAGAGGAAGAAGCACGGCGCAGGGCTGCAGAAGAGGCGGAGCGGAAGTTACGCGAGGCGAGAGAGGCCGCTGAACACAGGGCTTGGGAGGAACGTGAAACAGCAGAACGGCAGGCACGTGAGGAACGAGAGGCAGCGGAGTGGCAAGCTCACGAGGAAGAAGAAGCGCGGCAGAAGGCTCACGAAGAGGAAGCCGCGGAAGTTGAGCGGCGACGACAGGAAGCCGAGACGCGTCGTCAACAAGTGTCGTTGCCCCGGGTACGACTCCGCTTGCCTGAGCGTCAACCAGGCTCCTCTTTGGACGTCGCAACCGTTTGGGGCGCAGGTCGAGGCAGAGGAAGCGATGATGGAGGAGGCGGATGAAGCGACGTTGGCAGCACTGGTTGCCGTGAATCAAAAGGAGACCACGCGGGCTCAGCGGAAGCAGAAGCGGGCACGCGCTGCGAGCGCAGGGGTGGAGGCTGGTCCGTCTAAGCGGGCCAAGTCGCGGTCACCAAACGAGCCGCCTTGCGACCGGTGAGTTTTCTTCTCTTTCCTTTCCACGTCTTTCCTGATCCTTTACTAGGTGCTCATTGGCAGGCATCACCTGCTACCCGTCTCCAGGGCCCAGGAGCCAGGTGTGTGCGGAGTGCCAACGCCTCCACCAGAAGTGCGTGATAGGTGGCGTTCCTGCATCTGGGCGGGACAAGAAGAGAATCAAGTCGAAGGCCGTCGTCGTGAGCAATAATGAAGATGAAATCCAGGTCGCAGAAGAGACCGTTCCGTGGAACACAAGCGACCGGGTCCGGGTCACGACAGACGGCCCCACAACGAACTGGACGAGGGAGGCTGTCTCCCTCCTTCAAGAACAGAACCGACTCCTCCTTGAGCAAAACCAACGACTCTTCGACCAGACGCGGCTCCTTACCGCGCTGTCTCAAACTTTCATCAGGTCGTCAAACGTGCAGACAGCAATGCTCCGGGAGCTGAGCTCCCTCCGTGGATCTTCCGGTCGCGTCGAAGACCTTCTCGAGAGGTCACTGGGGCGCTCACCCACCCCATACGATAACGAGGGCGGCGCGGATTACGATAGCACGTCGGATGTGCGTTGGAGTCTCGTTCCCTCTAGCGAGGAGCTAGAGTATGTCGAGGAGTTGGCGCCGGAAGGGGTTGTGGCGGAACGAGCAGAGTCGTCAGCAAGCGCAGGGGCAGGGGCGTCAGTGGCAGTCACGGGCGAGGAGGCGATGGATGAGACTGGCGACTCCCCTATGGAGCCACCTGCTCGTTTTTCTTCTAGCTAGTGGTTTCTTCGTGGCTTCCTTCGTCTTGTTTTTAGTTTCTTGATGTACCGACGCAATACAACTATTTCTTGCTCACTGTGGAATGGGTTAGTAGTCTAAGCCAGAAAAGATAGCGGTCTGGAAATCTGTATCGAAATTGTGGATGAGATAACTGTAGGTAAAAGTAGGCGAGTGTTATGAGCATACCTCGTCCCCATCAATTTTCACAGTAACGACATTAATGACAACAATGCAGATACGATCTAGAGGAGTCGGACTATGTTTCTCTCTTCATTTTATCTATTTCACTTCACTCAAACGTTTAGATACAGGACTTGGATGAGGCCTTGGTCGCAGGGACAGACTATACTAGGACTGCGACCCTTATATGGAAGGAGGTTAGGTCAGCATCGGCTATGGACATAGACCGAGTGCCGACAGGAATAGCGGCCCGATGATGGGCCTACGCCATGGAAGGATACATGAGCGGCACGGCGCCTGAGGGGCGACATGGGAACGCCAAGATGTACCAATGACTAGGTACCGGTGTATGTGGGAAACGGCCGAGACGCACGACAATAGGCGTGGCCGTATGAGGAAGGACCAAGTGTTGGTGTGGGAGGATGTCTCCTAGAAAGGTCAGATGAGCGCAGATCAGCTGCTGCGCATTGATCCCGGCTCGAGGGACTTTAGCTGTGCGCTGTCTGCACACAGACCAGGAGAGAGGTTTATAAGGGTTGTAGTCTTAGGTAGCGAGTCCCTAAGACTCTAGATAGTTTGTCATACCTAGACAGCTACTTGAGCAATAGTTCTTGTCTCTGGCTGAACAAGCCCCACTCTTAAGTTCTCAGGTTGTGTTTAGGCGTGGTCCTAACATAATCTAGAGTCTTATACCACTCTACCCCGTTGGTTATAGCACCGAGCACGATTGGCTCGTCGTTGCTCAGTACACCAACGGCCTAGCTTCATTCTGAGAGGGAGTAATCGCGAAGCCCGCATCCTCTCCAGGCGACTACAACACAGTACTGTCAACGGGCGTCGAACGAGACGTCCTCAATTCACCCGTTGGGTCTGTCTACCAAACAGTAGCAAACGAGAATACTAGTGTGCTGGGAGAGCGTAGGCAGGAGACCACAGACGCGCCCCAGGCATAGTATATTGTTACTGCGGAAAAACTCAGGAACGAGAGAACCAACCTGGTTGTTGTACATATCAAGGCTGATACAAAGTCCACACATACCCTCTGTACTAGCAGACGCGAAATTTGCTGCGCGTCTGATAACTAGGCACAAGGACAGTGAGGCGAACTGCCAGGTGTACACTGCTGAGTAGCTTGAGGACCCACGATAATCAGACAACAACTCCTTTGTTTCCCAAAGGACATCATCGGCTGGCGCGGATTTATTGCCAGAAGAACGGATCAAGTGTCGGAGGAGGCCCGAACTTGATTGAAGATTTATTACAGCAGAACCATCAACGAGACACAATGCAGTGCTCGTTCAGCTACATCCTACCTTACGCCCAGGCGTCACTCTCGGAAATCGGGTGCATTTTCGAAGCGGACTGGGTCACAATTCACGACACGGTCCAGACCGGACCACAAAAATTCATCGGCGACACAGTCATTCGCCGTTATGACAACCATGTCCGGTTGTACTGGAAATACCGGAAAGAATCACGACGACTTGAACGCGCCCAGGCGCAGATCCTCCTAAGGGAGCGAGAAGTCCAACAAGAGTTGGAACAAAAGGAGGCCTGGGAAGCCCTTTTAATGGAGCGAGCTGCCACTCGTGCAGTCTTACAGGCCGAACGCGCAATGCGGAAGGCCGAGAGGGAATACCAAACCCTCATTGAACTATTGGAGGTTCAATACCAAGGGGACACCTCCAACCCTATCTGGCTAGCTCTGGTTTCATCGAAATACAACCAGTGGCTCCTTCTTATCAATAAAGGCGACAAAGCCATCCAGCGTTATCGGGTGGCTATTGAACGACTCCAATGCGCACACCACGTAGAGGAGCTATACCAACACGAGGGCATGACTATGAGTCATGAGGACTGGAACGCGTGGATGCACGCGATAAATGGAAATATATGGGCAACCCGCTACGCTAAATGGAAGCGTGAGCAGGAAGAGGAGGAACGCCGCAAGGGGATTCGATTCGATCCCCTCTTAATCACCAAGCCACCTGGGGCTATTATCGCCAGAACACCGGAACGACTGTGCACTGAGCCGCTCCCCCATCTTCGATCAATAGGATTGGACCACTTCTTCAAAGACATTGGAGAGGAATCCTGGAACGATCACAAAGCCAGACTCTTGGGTTGGCGCGCCAATATTAAAGCGCAACTCCCAGGACCAAAAGCCAAGAGTCCGATTGCACCTAACCAGTGGAGGGAGAACGGGTATTGCTATATGTACTTGTTCAAACAAGAGTACTACGACAAATACAATTGGCCAGCATGGCCTACCCTCTACGATATCATCAGTTGGGAACCGGAACTCCGTGATGATTCAGTGGTCTTCGCAATCCAGGATAGTATCCGACCTGGGAGGTGTCACATTATTGAAGAGTCAGCTGTACGACGGGATGATATCGAGTACACCTGGGATGAGCTGGTGGACCTACACAAGGTCACTCACTACACATGGACCGTACGATTCGGCGGACAATCCAAATCAAAGCGAAGGGCAGGACAGCGAAAGCTCGCCCAAACACCGATAAAACGAGTCAACCTCAGGACTACGGTCACGGTTGAGCAAGCCTACGCAGAGGCGGCTGGACGAGCATACCCAGCAATAGTGGAACCCAAGCCTCTTGAGCAACCAGCGCGGTCATACGCAGCGGCAGCTAAAGGGCCTAAAGAAAACAAAGCACGAGTCGTCACTCAGGGAGGTGACGCAGCACATTGGAATGGTGGTGTAACCACTGCAGCAGACTGGCTCTCAAATGAAGAGTATCCGCAGGGAGCAAACAATGCTCACAAACGCCGGGAAATTGATCAATGGCGAAGGATCGTTGAAAGAGAGGCATGGTTGCCTTATCCTTACCCAAAAATGTCCTGGGGGAACAGCGGATTCAACCCAGACATACCAGGTTACTGCTACCTGGTTTTAATTAAAAAACAATACTGGGACGAATTCATGTGGCCGGCCTATCCACAAATCCAAGAAGTCTGTTCTTGGGACCATAACCTACAAGAAACAGAGGTGACCACTATCATCCGGAAAGCCTATGACAAAGAAACCACTCTGCACATTGAAAAATACAACAGCAACTGCAGAGGATGGTTCCACGTCGAGTGTCTCAATAGGGAAGGAATGAGCCACTACCAGCTAGGCGCTACTCCTTTCCGACTCACCGTTGAAATGATCACACACGCCTACCAAGCTGTATTAGGATGGAGGGAGTACTGGCAAGAAACACAAACAATCGAGCCTTTGCCTAGTACACAGCCGGCAGCCGCAGTAGCTGCTCGAGAGGATGAAATCCATCGGCAGGCAGAGGAAAGACAACGAGCCATTACCAGTGCCGGTCAAGCTTTAGCTGCCATGATCAATGAGTATCAACGGTCGAATCAAAGAGAGCCGGGACCTCTCACAAAGGCAGAAATGCCTGCTTATTACGAAGGAGATCCACGAACGGTGGATGCATGGTTACGACAGATGAATACATACTTCATGCTAGCCAGAGAAGTAGACCCTACAAGAAAAGTATCCATCTGTCTCTATAGGATTAAAGGAGGAAAAGGGGACAGAGCAGCGGACTGGAGCGGGGTGAAACTCAAAGCCTTCCAGGAGGCACAGCAAGAGTTTCAGGACAAAATAAATAACAATGGATGGAGTAGGGAACTAGACTGGGCCCAACTCAATACAGGGGAATCCACAGACGATGATCGAGCATGGGTTAGACGACCATTACAAAACCAGTTTCCGTTCACAGATTGGACGGATTTCCAACAGCAAATGCACGACTTCTTTATGTCCACCGAGACAAAAGAAAAAGCCATCGAAGCATTGTTAAAACTGCAGCAGGGAACAATGATCGTAGAAGACTACATCATTAAATTTAATTCCCTCACGTCGCTAACAGACTGGAATGATCAAGCTCTGATCTCCCAGTTCACGAATCACCTCAACCCCGCTCTAGGTCAGGAACTTATCCGGTATGGAGGATTGCCGGACAACGCAACATTGCATCAAATCCAGACACGAGTTACAGCACTTGCAAGAGCCTACCGAAAAGCCAACGAGGCTTACGGTTTCCAGAAAAAACCGACAGAGTACAAAGAGCGAGCTCCAACATCCAGTGGACGCCCACAGTGGCAGTTCAGAGCACCAACCCCAGTCGTATCTGGAAGCCGGTCTGATCCAAACGCAATGGACGTCGATGGGAAAGATGAAAAATTATGCTCCTACTGTTGGAAGAAAGGACACCTCATAAAAGAATGCTGGGCAAAGAAACGACACGCAGAGCTAACATGTCCCAAGTGCCACGAGAAAGGACATGTGGCATGGACCTGTAAGAAACCTAGAAACACCACAGCAGGGGACAAAGGGAAACAGATGGTTAGATATGTCGACAATAGGGAAACGACCCCAGTCGGGCAGATAGAGGAGGTTCCGGATTTTGCAGAAAGCCAGTAGGCGAGCGCTCAGCGCTGCTGGCTGCTACCCAGGTTGTCGATAGTGATGTATTAGTAGACTCCCAAATTAACATGCATGATTTACTTTACGAATGCAGTGGGAATATACATCACTTGAGAAACTTACAGGTGAGCGCAAGAAAGGGACAACGATTACAACCATGGACACCATCATGGATGCTAAGAAGGATTTGGGAACAACCCAAACAAGTAGCGGTGGAATGTCTACAACAATGGGTAGACAACAAAAGAGTTAAAGAAGTGGATGGATACTTAATAGATGACCTGAATGCCATGACAGAGGTCGACGCTATGTGGAATCTAGAGCATCTACGGAAAAAAGTAGTACAAGGAACAGGATACCACGAAATAGATATAACCGGAGTAGTAACAACAATGGACGAGTCAAAAAGCGTCCGTGTCAAAATGTTGTTGGACTCAGGCGTGACAGGGACCTGTATCAGTACAGACTTCGTAGAGAAACACCAAATACCCAAAAGACGTCTAGTTTGACCCATATCAGTCTACAATGCGGACGGGACAAAAAACTCAAGAGGTGCTTTAGAATACATGGCCAAAATAAAACTACGCATTGGTGAGCATGAGGAGGTAATCGAATGCGCAGTAACACACCTCTCGAAAACAAGCATCTTCCTGGGCTTCGATTGGTTGCGGAAACACAATCCAACCATCAACTGGAAGAAGCAAACATTGGAGTTTAACCGTTGTCCGGGCACTTGTTGGAAGGGTTCATCAGTTCAGGAACCCGAGGATGAGATGGATATAGAAGACGACCTTGAGGCAGAGGATCAACTTCTAGCAGTACACATTGGGGAACCAGAACTCAACATCAGGGCCTATGCATCAACGGCCACAAAAATAGCCGCAGAAGAAGCGGAGAAAACAAAAAAACGAACTCTGGAGGAAGCAGTCCCCAGACATTACTTAGGACATCAAAAGGTCTTCGAGAAAGAAACTTTCGATGAACTACCACCACGGCGGCGATGGGATCACGCCATAGAGTTGATTCCCGGGTCTAACCCAGTCGATTGCAAGATTTACCCGCTCAATCGAGACAAGCAGCAACAACTGGATGAATTCTTAAAAGAGAACCTGGATTCAGGGCGGATTCAGTCCAGTAAATCGCCCATGGCATCACCTTTCTTCTTTGTAAAGAAGAAAGACGGAAAATTACGGCCTGTACAGGATTACAGGCGACTCAATGAAATGACGGTCAAAAACCGATACCCTCTACCATTGATAGGAGAACTTGTGGACAAATTATCTCAAGCCAAAGTATTCTCGAAAATGGATATACGTTGGGGATATAACAACGTACGAATTAAAGAGGGAGATGAATGGAAGGCGGCATTCCAAACCAATAGAGGACTCTTTGAGCCCTTGGTTATGTTCTTTGGGCTCACGAACTCGCCCGCCACTTTCCAAACGATGATGAACGACATCTTCAGAGTCGAAATAGCCGAAGGATGGGTCGTCATTTACATGGACGACATTCTTGTGTTTTCAAAAAATCAGGAAGAACATACAGTACAGGTTAATCGTATATTGACAAAGCTGGAAGAGCATAAGCTCTCATTAAAACCAGAAAAATGTTTCTTTGACAAAAAGGAAATGGATTTCCTCGGAGTCGTTATCAGCGAGAATTCGGTCAGGATGGAATCTGCCAAAGTCAGGGCAGTAACCGAATGGCCGACGCCTACGTGCAAAAAAGAAGTCCAACAGTTCTTGGGCTTCGTAAACTTCTACCGGCGATTCGTAAAAGATTTCGCTAAAGCAGCCAAACCCTTAACTCATCTTACGGGAAAAGACGAGTGGAAGTGGACAGAAATACAGGATGAAGCGTTTGACACGCTTAAGAAAACAATAGCAGAAGAAGTAGTGTTGCGGATCCCAGACAAAGACGGTCAGTTTCGAGTAGAGGTCGACGCCTCTGACTTCACCATCGGGGGAATCTTGTCGCAACAAATAGAAAACGATGTATGGAAACCTGTGGCTTTCATTTCAAAATCCCTAAACGACGCCGAACGCAACTACGAGATCTATGACAAAGAGATGCTCGCAGTTATGCATGCTTTCTACGAATGGTCCCACTATCTTAAAGGGGCTAAACACACAGTCGAAGTTCTGACAGACCATCAGAACTTAACTTATTTCAGAAAAGCACAAAATCTCAACCAACGGCAGGCGAGATGGGTGACGGACTTGCAGGAGTACAACTTCGTCATAAAACACAGAAGTGGAAAGTCTAACACGAAAGCGGACTTATTATCCAGACGGGCAGGACATACCAGAGGAGAAAACGATAATGAAGGGGTAGTCCTGCTCAAAGAGCACCTTTTCGTACGAGTATTCGATGATGATCGTGCAATTGATGACATCATGAAGGACATTAAAGACGTGCCCAAGCGGCAGTGGGAGACACAAGTTGTCGACGGCCTTGCGAAGGCCGATGGAGAATATAAAATAGAAAAGGGACTCGTCACCTGGAAAGGACGAGTATACGTACCAGCAGTCGTGGCCTTGCGAGAAGACATTATCACAATTCATCATTCATGGGGGCACTCTGGAGTCGCTAAAACTCTGGAATCATTGACAAGGAATTTCTGGTGGCCGAACATGCGCAAAGACATTGAAAAATACATTCCGGGATGTGAAACTTGTCAAAAGGCAAAACCGGATAGACAGGCACGCGCAGCGCCACTCCGACCAAACGAGGTTCCAACGGAACCATGGGAAGTCATATCAGTTGACTTTGTGGGACCCCTCCCTGTGTCAAAAGGACACGACACGATCATGGTAGTTGTGGACAGATTCACCAAGAAGTCATACTTCTTACCCACAACAAAAGAAATCACATCACGAGGAACAGCAGAGCTGTTCAGAGACCACGTATTCCGGGAGCATGGTCTCCCAAGAAAAGTAATAAGCGACAGAGGCCCTCAGTTCGCTTCAAAGTTCATGACAGATCTATATGGGATGTTGGGTATTCAGGCCAACCGATCGACGGCCTATCACCCCCAAACAGATGGTCAAACCGAGAGAGTAAACCAGGAAGTCAAGGAATTCCTGACTATGTTTGTCAACAATCGCCAAGATAATTGGAGCGATTGGTTGTCGGTGGCACAATTCTGCCACAATGACAGAGTACACTCAGCCACGGGCTTCACGCCCTTCTTTATGAACTATGGACAACACCCTAATAAGGGTCTAGACCCCACCTACGCACCCAAGGCAGTAGCGGTGGAACAACTGGCAAAAGAGTTGGAAGACGTGCATGAGAAAGCAAAAAAGGCTTTAGAGAAGGCTGCTCAAATCATGAAAGAGCGGTATGATACACATCGCCAAGCAGCACGAGAGTATAAACCTGGCGACAAGGTTTATCTCAGCACAGAAAACCTTCCAGTTATTCGAGCAACCAAGAAGCTCGATGGAAAGTTTGTCGGACCACTTGAAATCCTCGCCAAGGTCGGCGAGTCGTCATATAAATTAAAAATACCCGCAGCATGGAAAATATATAATACCTTCAACGAAGTATTGTTGAAGCCGTATAGGGAACCGGAGTTTCCCAAACAAAAGGCAAAAGCAGCGGCACGCAAAGACGCGCAGATGGTGGAAGAGTCCCAGGAGGATGAATACGAAGTGGAGGAAGTCATGGACAGCCGCGTCAGTGGATGCCAGGGAGGGAGGTTGGAATACCTCATTAAATGGAAAAATTACCCAGTGGAGGAGTCCACTTGGGAATCAGCAGGAAATGTGGCCAACGCAATGGACTTAGTCAAAAAGTTCCACAAAGCAAATCCAAAAGCACCAAAGTACATTCGGAATCTTAAAAATGGAAAGGTGTATATCCAATATACAGAAACGGTTCCCCCGCAACCCCCTAGTGCACCAAGGCACAAACAAAGCAAGGGAACCCATTGGAAAGACAAACGACTTTTTGGATGGGACGACGGCCGCTTTGGGCCAAAATACTTAGAAAATATGGAGCGCAGATGGCGCAATTGGAAAGGAGATAGAAAGGCAATTATGGAATTGCCAGACGATACCGATGGGACGTTCTCTAGAGATCTAGAGCGCAGCGGGCGGTCACCCATGCTTAATTTCCCAAGGAGGGGAGAAAACGCAGAATTGGCGGAGGAGCGCCGAGCGCATGAACGGGACATGGAATGTCTCAAAAAGAAAATCCTGAAAAGAAACACGCCAGTAGCTGCAAAAGAAAGCAGCGAGTCAGAAGATGACCGACAAAAAAGGATCAAGGGTGTTGCACGCCCTGTACAGAAAAAGTGGAAAACCACTGTCGAGGAAGTGGAAGATGTGGATTCGGAACGATCAGGCTTGACGCCTGAAGAACAAGCAGAGCGCCTTGCCTGCTTCTATGAACGCATGAGGAGCGATCCACACTATGTGGACTCCACAGGATCAGCCTCTCGGGATGCGAGGCCTTAAGGGGGGGGTGATGTTATGAGCATACCTCGTCCCCATCAATTTTCACAGTAACGACATTAATGACAACAATGCAGATACGATCTAGAGGAGTCGGACTATATTTCTCTCTTCATTTTATCTATTTCACTTCACTCAAACGTTTAGATACAGGACTTGGATGAGGCCTTGGTCGCAGGGACAGACTATACTAGGACTGCGACCCTTATATGGAAGGAGGTTAGGTCAGCATCGGCTATGGACATAGACCGAGTGCCGACAGGAATAGCGGCCCGATGATGGGCCTACGCCATGGAAGGATACATGAGCGGCACGGCGCCTGAGGGGCGACATGGGAACGCCGAGATGTACCGATGACTAGGTACCAGTGTATGTGGGAAACGGCCGAGACGCACGACAATAGGCGTGGCCGTATGAGGAAGGACCAAGTGTTGGTGTGGGAGGATGTCTCCTAGAAAGGTCAGATGAGCGCAGATCGGCTGCTGCGCATTGATCCCGGCTTGAGGGACTTTAGCTGCGCGCTGTCTGTGCACAGACCAGGAGAGAGGTTTATAAGGGTTGTAGTCTTAGGTAGCGAGTCCCTAAGACTCTAGATAGTTTGTCATACCTAGACAGCTACTTGAGCAATAGTTCTTGTCTCTGGCTGAACAAGCCCCACTCTTAAGTTCTCAGGTTGTGTTTAGGCGTGGTCCTAACAGCGAGGAATGAAGAAGAACTTTACTAGTGGTCCTGGGTATGTATTCAAAATTTAAACAGCGCGGAGTTGGCGAAGTTTGCGCGGGATTAGGAGTTGTTATCTAAGTATCGTACATATCTTCGTTTTCTTCTATGTCGGAAAGATCTTCATTCGTGGCTTCGTCCTCTTCACCGTTTGGTGGCGTCGTGTCGGCTGGGTCATCATCACCTAATGAGCTAGAGTTAGACATTTCCTGAACGCACTCCTTGGGAGTGTCAAGAACGTTTTCTGGTATGGTTAACCGCTTGCGGGCAAAGTATGGAATTACGCGGAAGGCGGCGTATGGTCGGTCAAGTACTGTACCATCCAGTTCGCAAATGATATAGGCTCCTCCGCGGTTGCGGGATAGAACAACGTATGGACCAATGTAACAGGGGGCGCATCTTCTTATTGAGCGACTTCTCTATTGCCGTGTTGCGGACTAAGACCAAGTCCCCTCGCTGGAAATCGAAGTCCCTGATGACCGTCGGGTGCTCTTGCTCGAAGCGTTTTGCTGCGGCTACGCGGGCTTGATAGACGTTGTCTTTGAGAGCCTCTGTTTGGGCGTGACGCTTCTGCAACTCCGTGGCGTGGCGGGCTATTAACTCCGTGGTGGACAAGAATGCAGAGGGTGGCGGGAGCAGGTAGGTGGCCTCTGTGATATCTAGCGGAAGTAGCGGCTGTGTCCCGGTAACTGCAAAGTAAGGCGATACTCCCATGCGACGCCTAGCTGTGACGCGTTCTGACCAGAATACCGAGTGTAACACTGTGGACCATTGGGATTCGTTGCCGTCGGTTGCTTTGTATAGCGCCTGTCGGACATCGTAGTGACTGCGTTCGACAATTCCATTCGCGCGGGAGTTGTAACCGGAGATGCGGATGTGGCGGATGTGGTATTTGTTAGCGAGGTACTCCGCGGCTCTCAGTATTGGCGCTCCGTTGTCCGTGACGATCTCGACCAAGCTTCCCCAACGACATATCAAATTTTCGAAGATCCAGTCCCCAATGGCGTTGGCAGTCTCTCGACGTAAAGCGCGGTATTCTGGGTAATGCGTCAGAGAGCAGCGGGCTTGAATCAGGTACTTGTACTGATTAGACGGCGGGAGGTGCATCGTATCCATGTACACCTTGGCGAATATTGGAGCGGGGATGGCGACGACAGGCGGGATGCGGAACTGTTGTAGTTGCCGCTCTTGACATGCGTGACAGGACTTGATGTACCATTTGATGTCGTCCTGCATCTGTGGCCACCAGAATCATTCCATGATCGCTGCACGAGTGGCGTAATATCCGCAATGTCCCAAACCGTCGTGGCAGTCGAATAGCACGCCAAGTCGTTTCTGCGTTTCTACTACCACCTTATGGGCTCTGTCCTTGTCCCTATACCATAATCGTTCAGCGTGAACGAAAAACTTGACACAATACCACGTGAAGCTAGGCCACTCCTCATCCGATACCTCCGCGGGTCGTTCCAACTCCGTTAAAAACTGCTTGACGAGTAAGAGTCGTGCCTCGTCTTTTCCAGAGGTGTTGACGCGCCACGGGAAGACTTCTTCGTACGTCCTGTCTATTATATCTTCAGCGGGCAGTAGCGCGGGGTTAGCAGAGTTGGGCGGAACTGAGTCGGAAGTGAAGGTGGCGGCCGGGCGACAATCGCAGTGTTCCCTGTTGGTTTCATAGAGCGGGAGGGTCTTCTGCAGGTCAGGGTTGATCTTTTCACGTCCACGGGGCAAGTTTAATGCACAGTCTCTAGGAACTTCGTTAATCTGATGCATGAACCCATATAACTTATCGATCCAATCATCAAACTCCTCGTCCTCGTCCTTGTTTAGCGGCTCATCGAGTGGCTGTGGTGGGCGTCTTGACAATCCGTCAGGAGCGTGCAATTTTCCGGGAACATGAACCAGTTCAAAGTGGAAAGTCAGAATCGATAGGATCCAGCGGTTTATGGAAGCGGAGGGTGCGATATCCGGGTTCTTGAGCATGTCTTTAATGTAACGAGCATCCACTTCGACGATGAGGTTCCGTACTCCAATGAGATACAACTTTAGTGCCTTCAGGGTGCGATAGAGCCCGTAGATTTCGAGCTTGGGCTGCGAGAAGCGGGCTTCTCATTCGTTCAGCGTGATCGAGCCAAAGCGGTTGTAGTAGCGGACTGAGGGCCTGTCGGGGTCGCACTGACATAAGAAAAACCCTACCATGATATAGGAAGTGTCGACGGATAATATGACGGGAGCATTGGATTTGTAGTCGATAGGGCGCAGCGCTGGTGATGCGATGAGTGCCTGTTTGAGGTCCTCTTGTGCTGCTACTTCCGCAGGACCAAATGTGAATGGCGTGGCCTTCCTGGTTAACGTTACGAGTGGGTGCGCGCGCTTGGCGAAGTTTTTGATGAAGATCCGGCCAACCCCAATGGTGCCAAGGAAGGCGCGGACTTCTGATAACGACTTGCAGGGTCCCCAGTTGGTGATGGCGGCTACCAAGTCCTTCTCGGGTTTGCGGCCTTCGTACGTGCATAAATGACCAACTACTGTGATTTCTGGTGCGCAGAGGACGAGCTTCTTCCCCGAGAATGTTCCGCCGGCATACTTCATGCGTTGAACGACGCGGTTGAGCCCCTGGAAGTGTTCCCATACAAATCGTCGAATTCCGGGGTTAGCGGGGATAGTCTTGTATGTCCCATCGAGTTGTTGATAGCGGGTCGGGGGGCCTTTCACTGGAACGTCGTCGATGTACGGAATAGTGAGGTCTGGGATCTCCGGCTGCAGGATGGAGGTGACGTCGTCGTGGAATATAGGGACGGAGTTTGTCCAACCCATAGGCAGCGTTGTCAGGCGCATGGCTCCGAAGGGCATCTGAAACGTCGTCAAGTCGCGAGAACCTTCTGCAAGCGGGCATTCATCATATCCGACGTAGAGGTCCAGCATTGCCCTGCAGGCCCTACCAGCGAAGTTCTCCGCGATGTGTTCCGGGATAGGCGTGACACCGGAGTGGCGGATGGTGACGGCGTTGAGGGGCTCGAGCAAGTGTACTAGGCGCAGCTTACCATTTTTCTTCAGCACGCAGAACCAGCGGGATCGGTACGAGGAGTTGGACGGCTCGTAAACACCGGCATCGATCTTGGTACGGATGATCTCGCAGATTTGGTCGCACAGTCCCGGCGGAATTGGGATATTGCGTTGTACCCATGGCATATGCGGAACTGTCGGAATGTGAATGGGCAGGAAATACTCCGTTTTAAACTGTCCGCGTTCACTGTCGTCCCAGGCGAACGCTTGGTCGTGCTTGGTCATGAAATGGTGCATTAGCTTCCGTTCCTCGGGCCACAGGAAGTTCGGGTCGTGTTCTTGGTCTAAGTTTTCCATACGTTCCTGCGTATACCTTCCAACGGGTACGAAGTCCGGTGGGTTTGTGCTGAGTTCCGGTAGACTGGCTAGTGGGTCGCCTTTAATTTCTCGAACGATTCTGAATTCTTGCGGTAGCTGGCTAATAACTGGCTTGACTTTCTTGTTGACTGGCTTGTACTTCTTTTTCTGCGGGGATAAAAACACTGGTGAGACGTTATCTCGGCGAGGGTTGCGGGGCTCAGAGCAGGATGGTTCCACGGAGTTGGACTTGTTAGGGCGTCGTATTGGTTCGTGAAGGTAAGCGCGGGTTATCGGGTCGCATTTGGTCGTGTCGCATTCGTTAAAACTTAGCGCGGCTCCGAGGTACAAGCGAGCAAGGTTTGGATTGTCTGTGCTACTGCTATGTACATCGGGGGCGCGCTGTATCGAGGGGACGGGGGTATACGCTTCTATTTCTATGGGTTTCTGAGCTCCGTCAATCATGATGATACAGGCTACCTGTTAGGAACGGATCCTAACGAACATTTTTAAATTTTTATTCTGGCGGGTGGAGACCGCCATAGGAGGATATAAGACAGTAGGAGACTGTCATAGGAGACTAGGGCAACACTTCGCGTGCATCAAGACATGGAAGCGCTCACAAGATTACAAGACGATGGCCGGACAAGGAGCCATCAGTATACTAGGAAGGAGGGTGACACCCCTATCGTTACGGGCGCGTTATGTCAGCGTCACGAGTCACTATCAGGATATGGCATGGGAATAGCTATAGGGCCGGACAGGGCCGAGAGCGCGCAGGCATAGGAGGCCAAAGTCATTATGGACACAGCCACAGGAGCCCCTATGAAGGATTAGCTCAGCACCTGCCATACAAGGACTCGAGGGAAGGTATTAGTCAAGGAGCATAGCCACCAGGACATATATGGATACAGCCATCGCGGGACCAAGACCAAGGATCGTTTAGCTATACAAAGAGCGCGCAGCAATGGCGGCTCTAGGCGACAAGTCTATGAAGGGTCCAGAGGAGTCCAGACAGGGCATAGCTCAGATGAACCCAAGATAACGGTACAGGGGGGAAGGTCATCAGACCAATAGCGGAAAGACCGCATAGCGACAGACACGAGGCAGCGCTCATACTTAGCGCTCACGGCATATGCCAAGAAGGAACAGTCAGCCGATAGGACATCGGACACAGACACCGACAATGAACTCAATAGCCAGGAGAAGGCATGAGTACAGAATAGGCTAAGCGGCATAGAAGGATAAATGCATGCTGATGAGCACCGAGAGTCGGGAAAGTCTAGGAGAGTCCACGAAGGTCTAGGCTTGGCTAAAGGCAGCCGGTAAAGGATAGAGTTGTTGCGGGAGGATCGCGCTCGTATGCGCCCGCATGAAACATGCACCTGACAATAGGAATGGGCGCTGTAACACATTAGGAGTGTTGTTGGTCTAAGGGAGGTACCAGGGGGTTTCCTTTAGCAGTATATAAAGTCGGACGATTGTAGTCTTGAGTCCTTAAGACTCAAGATGGTTTAACTCTCACTAGGAGTTAGTTCTCTCTAGTAGAACCATTCTTGTAGTATCATAGGGCTTGGAATATAGCCTGTGTTTCGTCTCCAGACTAACAGTCTACTCTGCGAGGCTTTGGGGTTTGTTTATGAGTGGGAGCTCGTAACATAATCTTGAGTCTTTTCTATCTCTACCCCGTTGCTAGCTGTCTAGCACCAAGCACGCCGCTCGTAGCTGCAAAGAGACATTCAATGGCCTAGTTCCTATCTTTGACGGTTGTAATCCGATTATCCTGGAACCGTTGTCGACGTCGACCACAGCATACTTGGACGGTTGTATCCTGATTATCCCAGGGCCATCGGCGACTTCGAATTCGACAGACCACTGTCAACGGGCACTGTTTAAGTGTCCTCAATACGCCCACAGGGGCCTGGCGACAAACCCAAGCTTGGGTAGGCTACAAACAGTAAAGGACGAGAATACTAGTTCGCTAGGGTGAAGCGTAGGCAGGAGACCATAGACGCGCCCTGGGTTTAGTATACCTTTATTGCGGAAAAGCTCAGGAACGAGCGAAACAAATCTATTGGTGTTGCATATCAAGGCTGAACCCAAGTTCCTCACACACTCCCTGTACTAGCACCCTTACCTGATTTCGGGGTGATAACTAGGCACAAAGATAGTGAGGCGAATTGCCGGGTGCACCCAATAGATAGCTTGCGGACATACCGACCAAATCGAAAACTCAAGTGTGGGCGCAACTGGACCACATTGGGCAGTAACTATGCCAGGATGGATAGTTACGGATGAACAGACAACAGTACTCCCAAACTGAGGAGTATCTATAGGCAACAAAAGAAGAAGCCGAAAGAACAGATCTATGTCTGGTGGAGGGCCTGGAATAGATTGAAGAAATAAAGACCCTTGTTCATGTCGTAGGTTCGCGACGTTAAATAAAGTACCAAGAAAGCAGTGTGGATGCATGTCAGTACTATCGACAAAAAGGAGTCGACAGGAAAGGGATCACAAATCGTTTGATCACAGCTCTAGAAATTACGGAGCGTGAACCTGGGGGGAAGGATGATGATGTCCTGTCCCAATGAACTAGTGAAGTGCCAACGATGAGCATAGCTAGAAGGAACTGGTGGAGGAGTCAAAAGAATAAGGCTCAGCCAGAAATATGAATAACAAAACGAATCCAGGAAACTAAAATCCCACCTGACATTACAAACGACAGCATCACACTTGCGGGGCAGCACAGAGCCCAGTTATGGAAAAGCAGGTGCCATAAAGACCACTAGCGAAAGCAATCCCGCTCAATGAGGACAGCAAACTTTCTCGACTCAGCGCCTTGCGCGCTACCGGTTAGGGTTCTGGTTTAAAGAAAACTCAACACACTCCAGAAGGCGGTCAAATACAAACTTTTGTTGCCATCGCTTATGGAGTCATGGAACGAAGTGGAGCTCCCCTCGAATAGGGTTAGAGTTCACTTGTGTTACGGAAGTGCCAGGCTTAGTGAAAAGCTGAAGGCATGAGAACCGACTTAAGATTAAAGTCGAAGATGGTTGGGGAGCCGAAGTTAAAGGCACAATCATGAAATACCTGGAGCTATACGATTAGGAATTTAGCAAGAGAATAGGGCACTACGTCATACGGTGTCTATTCAACAAAGTTGATGTCGGATCAAAGCAATCAATGGGGCTGAAGATCTTGACTAATAGGGACAATGCCTTGAGGAAAGGGTTGTCTAGGAGCCATATCAAAATTAGGCTCGAGAGTTTGATCGACCGAGGACGAGTCACCGGATCAATGGGATCAGGGACTCAGGGATAGATCAGCGGGAGAACCAGCCGTCTAAACAAGTTGGTAAAGAATGATTCTTGGACTTCGGATGGAGGATTCCCGAGTCAAGAAAAACGCTAAATACAAACCAGGGGGGAAGGACGAGTCTAAGTACGAACCTGGGGGGAAGGATGGATTGCCTTCAAACAACGATTGATAAATGCCTTCAGGATCCACCATCGAGCTTGGATTAAAGAAGGATGCAACGACTTCAGAACACCGGAGGAGTGTTTACAATCAAAATAAAGGAAAGAAGTCGGCAGTTCAGGACTGACAAAAGAATGAATGTGGCAGCAAGGCCACCAAAATCAATGAAAAATGGGAAATTTTTTTTTTCGGAAGCAAATGTTCAGCTTCCTCAAAATAGTACGCTCTGTCCCCTTAATCCAGGAATCCCACCGTTGGTGTTTCCTGGGGCTCTGTCGCTATTGGGGTGAAGGATAAGGAGGGAAAGGAAGTGACCTCAGATGAAGAGGAACGAATACCTTCCCGGAATAAAGGAAAGGAAGTGACCTCAGAGGAACGAATGCCTCCCCGGAATAAAGGGAAGAAGAGTAGTGACCTCGAAGAAGAGGAACAACCCTCAGTAACGAGGGCCTTCCCCGAAGAGCGAGCAACATAATAAAGGGAAATTAAAAACAGAGAAATTCAAAATTTTTGGCCATTTCATTTTACAAAAAGAAAAACATCAATCCCAGTAAGGCGCTGGGCTGCGGAAAGCATAAATGCATCAGGGGGGAAGGACGAATCCACATTAACCGGTGCAAAACAAAAAAGGGGAAAATAATAAAGTCATAAAAACAAGAAGGAAGAAACGTCTTAGGTTCTCGGGACGAGAACCCTTGAGGAAAGGGTGATGTTAGGAATGGATCCTAACGAACATTTTTAAATTTTTATTCTGGCGGGTGGAGACCGCCATAGGAGGATATAAGACAGTAGGAGACTGTCATAGGAGACTAGGGCAACACTTCGCGTGCATCAAGACATGGAAGCGCTCACAAGATTACAAGACGATGGCCGGACAAGGAGCCATCAGTATACTAGGAAGGAGGGTGACACCCCTATCGTTACGGGCGCGTTATGTCAGCGTCATGAGTCACTATCAGGATATGGCATGGGAATAGCTATAGGGCCGGACAGGGCCGAGAGCGCGCAGGCATAGGAGGCCAAAGTCATTATGGACACAGCCACAGGAGCCCCTATGAAGGATTAGCTCAGCACCTGCCATACAAGGACTCGAGGGAAGGTATTAGTCAAGGAGCATAGCCACCAGGACATATATGGATACAGCCATCGCGGGACCAAGACCAAGGATCGTTTAGCTATACAAAGAGTGTGCAGCAATGGCGGCTCTAGGCGACAAGTCTATGAAGGGTCCAGAGGAGTCCAGACAGGGCATAGCTCAGATGAACCCAAGATAACGGTACAGGGGGGAAGGTCATCAGACCAATAGCGGAAAGACCGCATAGCGACAGACACGAGGCAGCGCTCATACTTAGCACTCACGGCATATGCCAAGAAGGAACAGTCAGCCGATAGGACATCGGACACAGACACCGACAATGAACTCAATAGCCAGGAGAAGGCATGAGTACAGAATAGGCTAAGCGGCATAGAAGGATAAATGCGCGCTGATGAGCACCGAGAGTTGGGAAAGTCTAGGAGAGTCCACGAAGGTCTAGGCTTGGCTAAAGGCAGCCGGTAAAGGATAGAGTTGTTGCGGGAGGATCGCGCTCGTATGTGCCCACATGAAACATGCGCCTGACAATAGGAATGGGCGCTGTAACACATTAGGAGTGTTGTTGGTCTAAGGGAGGTACCAGGGGGTTTCCTTTAGCAGTATATAAAGTCGGACGATTGTAGTCTTGAGTCCTTAAGACTCAAGATGGTTTAACTCTCACTAGGAGTTAGTTCTCTCTAGTAGAACCATTCTTGTAGTATCATAGGGCTTGGAATATAGCCTGTGTTTCGTCTCCAGACTAACAGTCTACTCCGCAAGGCTTCGGGGTTTGTTTATGAGTGGGAGCTCGTAACACTACCTCTCCGTGATTTTGAATCAGTTCCTCGAGGCTACTTGAAAACCCTCCTTCTCCTCGCGCATTTTGACGAAACGCGGTGGTCCGCGGGGTATAGTCGGGATTGTAACAACGGCGTCGCTGTTGGGGGTCGTGTATCGTGATGGTTTGTTCTTCGTTTTGGTAATTTTTGACCACCGATTGGGCAAGCACGTCGAAGGGGCGGCCGAGAAGGATGTCGTAGGCAGGGGAGCGGATGACGTGGACCTGGAAGTATAATTCAATGTTGCCCACCTTGAACGGCACGTCCTTGGCCAATCCGAGCAACGTGTCGACCTCGCCGTTTGCTGCTTCCATGTCGATCTTGATGGTGGGGTTGTACGCGATCCCGAGCTGGTGGCTGACGGTGTCGGACATGCATATGATGGAGCAGCCCGGGTCCACGACGCAGTCGACTATGGCGCGGTCGTCGACTCTAGCCTGTATGCACCGCAGCACGTGGGACTCCTTGCCGACCTTGAGACGCGCCTTGTATTGGGGGTCTGCCGCGTAGTACGCTTCGGCTATGTCTGGCAGGACAAAGACGTTGCACATGTCCGCGGGGTTGGCGGGGTTGGTAGCGGGATTGGCGGAGTTGGCGACAGGGACATGACGCGGAGTCAAGAATTCGCGCATCTTGTGGCGGACGTCAGGCGAGGCTGCTAGCAGCTCCTCGAAGCTAAGGTTGGTGGCGGGACTCGTGAGGACACGTTTGAATATTTGATCGACAGCCTGTGGGTTTTGCGCGGGAGTAGCGGTGGTGTACGAGGGGTCCTTGCTCTTGGGTAGTGCCCCAAACAGCTGGTCTGTCGGCGGCTGGTAGTTGGCATCGCAAGCATTGGCAAAAGGGTGCGTAGGCGGCTGGTCGCGGGCTTTAGCGACTCCCAGCAAGGTGATTTCTTCGGGTGGCGGGGCTGGTGCTGCTGGTGGTGCTGGTGGGCGCGGTTCCTTTCCTTTTGCGCGTAGCGGAATCTCTACTCCGTCAAACACTACCTTGCTCTTCTTGGCTGCTTGCAATGCTATAAGAGCCCTCTGCATCCGTTCAATCTCCTCGTCGACGTCATCCGCGGGGTTTGCTGCTGTCTCGTAACTTAAAATCGGCACAGTGCTTGACGTTGCCAGCTCTTGGTGGTTGTCGCGGGGCGAGTAAAACATAGCGGGGCGGATTCCGGACTGTTGGGTTGGCTGGGCGTTGACTTGCCGGTGGTATTCGTCGACGCGCTCCTTCATATTGTTCCCGGGTAAATATCTTGATACGTAGTTGCCAGTTGGCAACACTATTCGTCCCTCGAGGTTCCTTGTAATTTTCCCATTCACGATGTAGCTGTCAACGTCTGGGCATCGACCTATAAAGTGGGCCAAGTTGCCACAGAACGTGCAACCCGGGATGGCGGGGCGTGTACCGGAATTAGTGCCTAGCGGAACTGCGTTGGAGCCGGTAGCTGGCGTCGTCTGCGACCAGTTCCGCGGGGCTGGCGCGCGCGTCTGGGTTGTCGCGAGTGACTGCGTGAGGGATTGTAACATCGTTTGCGTCTGTAGGGAACTCTGGACCATCTTCTCCATTAGTCTGAACATGTCTTCAGTCTTCACGCCAGGCATTGCTACTGGCTCGGGCTTGGCTGGCGGGGTTGACACGGAATTAGCGGGGTAAGCGGCGGGGTACTCCGGCCTAGCGGTATGGGGCGCGGCGGGCTTGTTGATTAGTTTATTGTAAAACGATGCACCCTGGATCACTTCTTGCGCGGCCGCTAACGTTTGCTCGAGGGAATAGGGGTCGTCGCGGTGTACGTTCGGGTACTGGCTGCGCATGTACCTGTACATTTCTGTTCCGACGTGGACCTGGAATCCCTTGAAGAAGTACTCACTTTGCTGGCGCGTCGAGAGCCGCCCGTTTTTGATAAGATACTTCGTTATTACCAGAAAGCGCTGGTAATAGCTGCAGAGGTCTTCCGCGGTTTGGATTCCGAGGCGGAGTGTCTCTTCGATTAGGCAGTCCAAATCCGCCTGCGTGTGCTCGCGCTCGTTTATTACTCCGGTATATAGCGCGGTTATGGATGCTTTGAAAGCCTCATACGTAGAGGCGGCGTTGAAGGTGTCTACACCTCCCCATAGATTGTATTCCGTGTCATGGAGGTAGCGCAGCGTGTAGACCTTTTTCTGCTGCGCGGAGGTGACGCCAGCTTCACTAAACAATAGTTCTAGCTCGTCGAAGTAGCGCGGAAGGCGGCGGGGTTGATTTGAATCAAAGCGGGGTGCGGCGGAGGCGTAACGAGCGGGCATGGGCTTGGTTTGTTGTGCGTGGTCGGCCATCTTGACTATCGGTGGTGGAACTGAGTTGTCAAGGTTTGAGGTTGAACTGCTGGAACTGGAACTTGAACTTGAGCTCAAGGAAACTGGGGGCGGGCTTGGCGATGGTTGCGGGAGTTCCGATGGCGACGAGGTGAGCGGGCTTGATTCTTCTGAGCGGGGGTTGTCCTGGCGGGTTGGCTGGCGGGGTGCTGGTGGAAACGTCGAAGGAATGGAATGTCTCGGATTGATCTGGCGGGCTACGAGAGGATGTTGAGGGTTGGCAGAATGCTCTGTCGATATCGTCGATAGCTTGGAATTCCGGGGCGAGGCCTAGTCGTCGGCGGGATTGACGTTGGAACGTGTTGGTGTTTTTGAATATTTTGCTCAATGCCTCGCTAGGGTCTTGGTGCAAAAGCTGCTGCGCGTTCTCGGCTCTTCGTTTAAGCGAGTTGTACCAATCGGAGAAGACGCTGGCAGACAACAGGGATGGGGCGTAATGACCGGGGAATTGCTGGTCCCGGGGTGATTCGGGCAGTGTTGACGGCGTAATTCTTTCAGAAGCCTCACTGGGGCAGCCAATATGATAAGTTCACCCCGCTATTGGAAATAGCGAGGATCAGGAAGGGGTGAGGTCGCGAAAGAGTTCCCGTCAACTCCAGTGTGCTCGATGACAACGGTACGCTGCGCGGAACTGGCAACTCCGCGGATAATAACGTTGGTCACACAAGGCGTAACAGCGGTGAACGCGGGACACAGAGTATGACAAAACTCAGAGGCGCGAACGAGACGAAGAGGGCGTAGCTGAGAGGACGAGACTCGAAGGCTGGGGTGTACTATATTATTTTTCTAAGTGTTGTACAGGAGCTTTATATATGTTTTTCTACCCTACTAATAATGAGGTGACTCTGCAAATTTTCACCTTGCAACCGTATATCCAAATCCGTCTTGAAAGTCTTCGCGCAATGGGGCTAGCTGAGGGACGCGATGGTGATATAGGAGCGCCGCGGTGAGAACCAGTATCGCGACCCGATGCAGGACGCTAATAGAATCGAATACTTGAAATAGACGCGCCTGATTGCTGTGCGCGGCAACTCCGGGATTCATCTGGCTTGACGCGTCCCTGTGCTCTATTTTCCGCGGACCTGACTGGTCCATACCATAACTGGTCGTCGGCCGATGGGTTTATTCGTCCGCGAGAGTCCTGACCCACTATGTCGGTTCGTTGCTAGGGATGACGTGGCGTCCATGTATGGGTGACCCTTGGATCGTAGACTGTAGATCCTTCCTAACACGGATATGGTATTGATGGCGGCAGTCCCTTCTCCGGTGACCCAAGTTGTGCCAGCTGACAATTTTATGCGGGTCGGCCGACAGGGTGCTTTATCGGATGTGAACGACTGACTAGCGCAGGTTTTGGGTGGCGTGCGCGGGAGACGACTTGGTCGTTGGGCGTGGGCGACGCTTGTCCTATAGCGGATAATCGCGGAGTTGGCGGAGTTGCGCGTAACTAGCGCGGAAGACTTGCGGAAGACTTTGGATGGGTGCAGATGCTAAGCGATGGGGTCAGGCATGTGTAATCCTAGTGAGGGTAAGGTTTCTAACGTCTAGTGCTGAGACTAGTCCGTTCGATACCTATACACCGTCACATCGGAACGATGCTCATCAGCGATCCCGAGCTGGTGGCTGACAGCGTCGGACATGCATATGATGGAGCAGCCTGGGTCCACGACACAGTCGACTATGGCGCAGTCATCGACTCTAGCCTGTATGCACCGCAGCGCGTGGGACTCCTTGCCGACCTTGAGACGCGCCTTGTATTGGGGGTCTGCCGCATAGTACGCTTTGGCTATGTCTGGCAGGACAAAGACGTTGCGCATGTCCACGGGGTTGGCGGGGTTGGTAGCGGGATTGGCAGAGTTGGCGACAGGGACACGACGCGGAGTCAAGAATTCGCGCATCTTGTGGTGGATGTCGGGTGAGGCTGCTAGCAGCTCCTCGAAGCTAAGGTTCGCGGCGGGGCTCGTGAGGATGCGTTTGAAGATTTGCTCGATGGCCTGCGGGTTCTGCGCGGGGGTAGTGGTAGTGTATGAGGGGTCCTTGTTCTTTGTTGTGGCTCCAAATGGTTGGTCAGTTGGGGGCTGATAGTTGGCGTCGCGGGCGTTGGCAAAGGGGTGCGTAGGCGGCTGGTTGCGGGCTTTGGCGACTCCCGGCGAGGTGATTTCTTCTGGTGGCGGGGCTGGTGCTGCTGCTGGTGCTGGTGGGCGCGGTTCCTTTCCTTTTGCGCGTAGCGGAATCTCTACTCCGTCAAACACTACCTTGCTCTTTTTGGCTGCTTGCAATGCTATAAGAGCCCTCTGCATCCGTTCAATCTCCTCGTCAACACTGTCTGCAGGGTTTGCTGCTGTCTCGTAACTTAAAATCGGTGCGGTGCTTGACATTGCCAGCTCTTGGTGGTTGTCGCAGGGGGAGTAAAACATAGCGGGGCGGATCCTGGATTGTTGAGTTGGCTGAGTGTTGACTTGCCGGTGGTACTCGTCGACGCGTTCCTTCATGTTGTTGCCGGGAAGGTACCTTGATACGTAGTTGCCAGTTGGCAACACTATGCGTCCCTTGAGGTTCCTCGTGATTTTTCCACTTGCGATGTAGCTGTCGACTTCTGGGCATCGACCGATGAAGTGGGCCAAGTTGCCACAGAACGTGCAACCCGGGATAGTGGGGCGTGTACCGGAACTAGCGCCTAGCGGAACTGCATTGGAACCTGTTGCTGGTGTTGTCTGCGACCAATTCCACGGGGCTGGCGCGCGCGTCTGGGTTGTCGCGAGTGACTGCGTGAGGGATTGTAACATCATTTGCGTCTGTAGGGAACTCTGGACCATTTTCTCCATTAGACTGAACATGTCTTCAGTCTTCACGCCAGGCGTTGCTACTGGCTCGAGTTTGGCTGGCGGGGTTGACGCGGGGTTGGTGGGGTAGGCGACGGGGTACTCTGGTCTAGCGGTATGGGGCGCGGCGGGCTTGTTGATTAGTTTATCGTAAAACGACGCACCCTGGATGACCTCTTGCGCAGCCGCTAACGTTTGCTTGAGGGAGTAGGGGTCGTCGCAGTGTACATTCGGGTACTGGCTGCGCATGTACCTATACATTTCCGTGCCGACATGGACCTGGAACCCTTTGAAGAAGTACTCACTCTGTTGGCGCGTCGAGAGCCATCCATTTTTGATGAGATACTTTGTGATTACCAGAAAGCACTGGTAGTAACTGCATAGGTCTTCCGCGGTTTGGATTCCGAGGCAGAGCGTCTCTTCGATTAGGCGGTCCAAATCTGCCTGCGTGTGTTCGCGCTCGTTTATTACTCCGGTGTACAGCGCGGTTACCGATGCCTTGAAAGCCTCATATGTTGAGGCGGCGTTGAAGGTGTCTACTCCTCCCCATAAGTCGTACTCCGTGTCGTGGAGGTAGCGCAGCACGTAGACCTTTTTCTGCTGCGCGGAGGTGACGCCAGCTTTGCTAAACAGAAGTTCAAGTTCGTTGAAGTAGCATGGAAGGCGGCGGGGTTGATTTGAATCGAAGCGGGGTGCAGCGGAGGCGTATTGCGTGGGCATGGGCTTGGTTTGTGCATGGTCGGCCATTTTGACTGTCAAAGGTGGAACTAGGTTGTCGAGGTTTAAAGAACTAGAACTGGAACTGCTTGAGCTTGAGGAAACTGGCGGCGGGCTTGGCGACGGTGATAAGTTCACCCCGCTATTGGAAATAGCGAGGAATGGGAAGGTGTGAGGTCGCAAAAGGATTCCCGTCAACTCCGGTGTGCTCGATGACAACGCTACGACGCGCGGAACTGGCAACTCCACGGATAATGACGTTCGTCACACAAGGGCGTGACAGCGATGAACACGGAACGCGGAGTGCAATGAGACTTGAGACGTAAATGAGACAAGGAGGGCGTGACTAGGACTTGAGACTCGAAAGGAAACTGTGGTAATCTGATATGCTAAGCTGGTAACCTATTGTACATGGGCTTTATATACTTTTTCCTACTCTAAATAACGAAGTAATACTTGTGAAATTTTCACCTCGCAACCGTATATCCAAATCCGTCTTAAAGGTCTTCACGCGATGGGGCTAACTGAGGGACGCAATGGTGGAATATGAGCGCTGCGGTGAGAGCCAATACTGCAACCCTGCGCGGGATGCTAATAGACTTGTCGGATTGAAATAGACCTGCCTGATTGCCATGCGCGGCAACTCCGGGGTTCATCTGACTTGACGTGGCCCTGTTCTTGATATTCCGCGGACCTGACTGGTCTATACTGTATCTGATCATCGGCCGATGGCTTTATTCGTCCGCTAGGGTCCTATTCCGCTGCGTTGGTGCGTTGCTATGGGTGACGTGTCTCTTGGATCTTGGAATGTAGATCATCCAAATGCGGATATGTCTTGATGGCGCTGGTTCCTTCTCCGGTGAACTAGGCTGTGCCGGCTGACGATTTTCCTGCGACTCGGCCGATGGGGTGCTGACATCGGATGTGAATGGCCGACTGGTGTGGGGTTTCAATGGTGTACACAGGCAGCAACTTGATTGTTGGTTGTGGGTGATGCTTGCCTTACCACGGAAAAATGCGGAGTTGCACGGAATTGCGCGGAATTGCGCGGAGTTGCTCATTGCTATCGCGGAATACCTGCGGATGACTCTTATACACCCCTAGCTTGGAACGATGCTCATCATCTCCCCCCCACTTAAAAATCTGACTGTCCTCAGTCAGTCGCATGAAGGAACTGGATGGTCAATTGCTGGTGGTCGAAATGAACTGGAAATAAAATCTTGACAAACGAAAATGGTGAAAAGGCGTGGCTATGTACTGGGTATCTTGCGGGATTCATGTTGTCTGTTCAGTAGTAGTTGCCTCCTGGGTCGGGATCGTCGTCTATATCTGGCCACTCGTCGATTACTGATTTGTCGTCACTACTGTCGCTATCGCTACTGATGTCTTCTTCATCATTGATCCATGTCGCCCATAGGTGGCGAGCGGAATGGCGGCGGTGGTGTGGTACTTGTGTGACTGGCGCGGGATGCCGAATGTTCTGTTCTTGATGTGTCGGAGTTGGGGCGGAATCGACTGGGGCATGGCGGGGTTCGACGGGGCAACTGGACTTGACTATACTTGCTTCTGGGGACTTGGCGGCTGCTACTGACGGCTTGACTGCGGGACGCTCGGCTGAAATTTGATATATTGTGGGACTTGTAGGTGGACTATACTTGGCTGGCTGACTATCGAGGATGGAGGCTGGTGGGGTTGGTGCGTAAGAGTCGGGGTCTGTCTTGTGGTGGCTGGTGCTGGTCAATGGGGTACTGGTTTCTAATTCACAGGGCTTCTGTGGGACTGGTTCGATTGTGGTTTCCTCTCTATGATGTCCGATCACTTCCTCGAGGCTTACTGAAAATCCTGGTACTTCTCCTTGCATGTTTCGACGAATCTGGGTGGTCCGCGGGGTATGGTCGGGATGGTAACAACTGCGTCGCTGTTGGGATCGTGGATCGTGATGGTCTGTTCTTCGTTTTGATAATTTTTGACCACAGATTGGGCAAGCACGTCGAAGGGGCGGCCGAGAAGGATGTCGTATGCGGGGGAGCGGATGACGTGGACCTGGAAGTATAATTCAATGTTGCCCACCTTGAACGGCACGTCCTTGGCCAATCCGAGCGACGTGTCGACCTCGCCGTTTGCTGCTTCCATGTCGATCTTGATGGCGGGGTTGTACGCGATCCCGAGCTGGTGGCTGACGGCGTCGGACATGCATATGATGGAGCAGCCCGGGTCCACGACGCAGTCGACTATGGCGCGGTCGTCGACTCTAGCCTGTATGCACCGCAGCGCGTGGGACTCCTTGCCGACCTTGAGACGCGCCTTGTATTGGGGGTCTGCTGCGTAGTACGCTTCGGCTATGTCTGGCAGGACAAAGACGTTGCGCATGTCCGCGGGGTTGGCGGGGTTGGTAGCGGGATTGGCGGAGTTGGCGACAGGGACATGACACGGAGTCAAGAATTCGCGCATCTTGTGGCGGACGTCGGGCGAGGCTGCTAGCAGCTCCTCGAAGCTAAGGTTGGCGGCGGGACTCGTGAGGACGCGTTTGAATATTTGATCGATGGCCTGTGGGTTTTGCGCGGGAGTAGCGGTGGTGTACGAGGGGTCCTTGCTCTTGGGTAGTGCCCCAAACGGCTGGTCTGTCGGCGGCTGGTAGTTGGCGTCACGAGCGTTGGCAAAAGGGTGCGTAGGCGGCTGGTCGCGGGCTTTAGCGACTCCCGGCGAGGTGATTTCTTCTGGTGGCGGGGCTGGTGCTGCTGCTGGTGCTGGTGGGCGCGGTTCCTTTCATTTTGCGCGTAGCGGAATTTCTACCCCGTCAAATACTACCTTGCTCTTTTTGGCTGCTTGCAACGCTATAAGAGCCCTCTGCATCCGTTCAATCTCCTCGTCGACGTCGTCCGCGGGGTTTGCTGCTGTCTCGTAACTTAAAATCGGCGCCATGCTTGACGTTGCCAGCTCTTGGTGGTTGTCGCGGGGCGAGTAAAACATAGCGGGGCGGATTCCGGACTGTTGGGTTGGCTGGGCGTTGACTTGCCGGTGGTATTCGTCGACGCGTTCCTTCATGTTGTTACCGGGAAGGTACCTTGATACGTAGTTGCCGGTTGGCAACACTATGCGTCCCTCGAGGTTCCTCGTGATTTTTCCGCTCGCGATGTAGCCGTTGACTTCTGGGCATCGACCGATGAAGTGGGCCAAGTTGCCACAGAACGTGCAACCTGGGATAGCGGGGCGTGTACCGGAGTTGGATCCTAGCGGAACTGCGTTGGAACCCGTTGCTGGCGTTGTTTGCGACCAATTCCGCGGAGCTGGCGCGCGCGTCTGGCTCGTGGCGAGCGACTGCATGAGGGACTGTAGCATTGTCTGCGTTTGCAACGAACTCTGTACCATCTTCTCCATTAGACTGAACATGTCTTCAGTCTTCACGCCGGGCGTTGCTACTGGCTCGGGCTTGGCTGGCGGGGTTGACGCGGAGTTGGCGGGGTAGGCGGCGGGGTACTCTGGCCTAGCGGTATGGGGCGTGGCGGGCTTGTTGATTAGTTTATCGTAAAACGACGCACCCTGGATGACCTCTTGCGCGGCCGCTAACATTTGTTCGAGGGAATAGGGGTCATCGCGGTGTACGTTCGGGTACTGGCTGCGCATGTACCTGTACATTTCTGTTCCAACGTGGACCTGGAATCCCTTGAAGAAGTACTCGCTTTGCTGGCGCGTCGAGAGCCGCCCGTTTTTGATAAGATACTTCGTTATTACCAGAAAGCGCTGGTAATAGCTGCAGAGGTCTTCCGCGGTTTGGATTCCGAGGCGGAGTGTCTCTTCGATTAGGCGGTCCAAATCCGCCTGCGTGTGCTCGCGCTCGTTTATTACTCCGGTGTACAGCGCGGTTACCGATGCCTTGAAAGCCTCGTACGTTGAGGCGGCGTCGAAGGTGTCTACACCTCCCCATAGATCGTATTCCGTGTCGTGGAGGTAGCGCAGCGCGTATACCTTTTTCTGTTGCGCGGAAGTGACGCCAGCTTCGCTAAACAGCAGTTTGAGTTCATCGAAGTAGCGCGGAAGGCGGCGGGGTTGATTTGAATCGAAGTGGGGTGCGGCGGAGGCGTATCGAGCGGGCATGGGCTTGGTTTGTGCGTGGTCGGCCATCTTGACTATCGGTGGTGGAACTGAGTTGTCGAGGTTTGAGGTTGAACTGCTGGAACTGGAACTTGAACTTGAGCTTGAGGAAACTGGGGGCGGGCTTGGCGATGGTTGCGGGAGTTCCGATGGCGACGAGGTGAGCGGGCTTGATTCTTCTGAGCGGGGTTGTCCTGGCGGGTTGGCTGGCGGGGTGCTGGTGGAAACGTCGAAGGAATGGAATGTCTCGGATTGATCTGGCAGGCTATGAGAGGATGTTGAGGGTTGGCGGAATGCTCTGTCGATATCGTCGATAGCTTGGAATTCCGGGGCGAGGCCTAGTCGTCGGCGGGATTGACGTTGGAACGTGTTGGTGTTTTTGAATATTTCGCTTAGCGCTTCGCTGGGATCTTGCTGCAAAAGTTGCTGCGCGTTCTCGGCTCTTCGTTTCAGCGAGTTGTACCAGTCGGCGAAAACGTTGGCGGACGACGGGGATGGGGCGTAGTGACCAGGGAATTGCTGGTCCCGGGGTGATTCGGGCGGTGTTGACGGCGTAATTCTTTCAATGCCTCACTGGGGCAGCCAATATGATAAGTTCACCCCGCTATTGGAAATAGCGAGGAATGGGAAGGTGTGAGGTCACGAAAGGATTCCCGTCAACTCCGGTGTGCTCGATGACAACGCTACGACGCGCGGAACTGGCAACTCCGCGGATAATGACGTTCGTCACACAAGGGCGTGACAGCGATGAACACGGAACGTGGAGTGCAATGAGACTTGAGACGTAAATGAGACAAGGAGGGCGTGACTAGGACTTGAGACTCGAAAGGAAACTGTGGTAATCTGATATGCTAAGCTGGTAACCTATTGTACATGGGCTTTATATACTTTTTCCTACTCTAAATAACGAAGTAATACTTGTGAAATTTTCACCTCGCAACCGTATATCCAAATCCGTCTTAAAGGTCTTCACGCGATGGGGCTAACTGAGGGACGCAATGGTGGAATATGAGCGCTGCGGTGAGAGCCAATACTGCAACCCTGCGTGGGATGCTAATAGACTTGTCGGATTGAAATAGACCTGCCTGATTGCCATGCGCGGCAACTCCGGGGTTCATCTGACTTGACATGGCCCTGTTCTTGATATTCCGCGGACCTGACTGGTCTATACTGTATCTGATCATCGGCCGATGGCTTTATTCGTCCGCTAGGGTCCTATTCCGCTGCGTTGGTGCGTTGCTATGGGTGACGTGTCTCTTGGATCTTGGAATGTAGATCATCCAAATGCGGATATGTCTTGATGGCGCTGGTTCCTTCTCCGGTGAACTAGGCTGTGCCGGCTGACGATTTTCCTGCGACTCGGCCGATGGGGTGCTGACATCGGATGTGAATGGCCGACTGGTGTGGGGTTTCAATGGTGTACACAGGCAGCAACTTGATTGTTGGTTGTGGGTGATGCTTGCCTTACCGCGGAAAAAATGCGGAGTTGCACGGAATTGCGCGGAATTGCGCGGAGTTGCTCATTGCTATCGCGGAATACCTGCGGATGACTCTTATACACCCCTAGCTTGGAACGATGCTCATCAACGGTTGCGGAAGTTCTGATGGTGACGAGGTGAGCGGGCTTGATTCGTTGGAGCAGGGTTGTTCTGGCGGGTTGGCTGGCGGGGTGCTGGTGGAATTGTTGAAGGAATGGAATGTCTCCGATTGATCGGGGTTGGGCGGACTACGAGAGGATGTTGAGGGTTGGTGGAAGGCTCTGTCGATGTTGTCGATTGCTTGGAATTCCGGGGCGAGACCTAGTCATCGGCGGGATTGACGTTGAAATGTGTTGGTACCTTTGAATATCTCACTTAGCACTTCGCTGGGATCTTGCTGCAAAAGTTGCTGCGCGTTCTCGGCTCTTCGTTTCAGCGAGTTGTACCAGTCGGCGAAAACGTTGGCGGACGATGGGGATGGGGTGTAGTGACCAGGGAATTGCTGGTCCCGGGGTGATTCGGGCAGTGTTGACAGCGTAATTCTTTCAATGCCTCACTGGGGCAGCCAATATGATAAGTTCACCCCGCTATTGGAAATAGCGAGGATCAGGAAGGGGTGAGGTTGCAAAAGGATTCCCATCAACTCCGGTGTGCGCGATGACAACATTACGACGCGCGGAACTGGCAACTCCGCGGATAATGTTTGTCACAAGGCATAACAGCGATGAGCGCGGGACGTGGAGTATGACAAAAGCTCAGAGGCGCGAACGAAATGAGGAGGACGTAGCTGAAAGGATGAGACTCAAAGGCTGGGGTGTACTATATTATTTTTCTAAGTGTTGTACATGAGCTTATATACGTTTTTCTACCCTACTAATGACGAAGTGACTCTGCAAATTTTCACCTTGCAACCGTATATCCAAATCCGTCTTGAAAGTCTTCATGCAATGGGGCTAGCTGAGGAATGCGATGGTGGTATAGGAGCACCGCGGTGAGAACCAGTATCGCGACCCGATGCGGGACGCTAATAGAATCGTATACTTTGAAATAGACATTGATGATCGCCGTTGGCGGCAACGCCAGGATTCATCTGGCTTGACGCGTCCCTGTGCTCTATTTTCCGTGGACCTGACTGGTCTATACCATAGTTGGTCGTCGGCCGATGGGTTTACTCATCCACTAGGGGCCTGATCCACTATGTTGGTGCGTCACTAGGGATGACGTGGCGTCCATGTATGGGTGACCCTGGCATCGCAGAAGGTAGATCTGTTCCTAACACGGATATCGCTTTGATGGCGCCTGTCCCTTCTCCGGTGAACTAAGCTGGGCCGGCTAGCAATTTTTATGTGGATCGGCCGACAGTGTGCTTTGTCGGGGCGAACGACCGACTGGCGCGGGGTTTGGACAGGGTACGCGGAAGACGACTTGGCCATTGAGCGTGGGCAATGCTTGCCTTATGGTGGATAATCGCGGAGTTGGCAGAGTTGCTCTTGGCTAGTGCGGAAGACTTGCGGAAGACCTTTGGTGAGTGCAAATGCTAAGCGACAGGGTCAGGCATGTATAATCCTAGTGAGGGTAAGGTTTCTAACATCTAGTGCTGAGACTAGTCATTTGATACCTATACACCTTCACATCGGAACGATGCTCATCACCAGCATCGAAGGAAGCATCTTGGCAGGCAGATACGAAATGGCTCTCGGCGTCGGAGCCAATGGGCAGGTAGGGCAGCTGACGGAAGGGAGGGGGCCGGTGGTCAGCTGTAAATGCAAGGGTGAGTTGGTGATGGTCATGACAGGTGCTGATAAGTTCACCCCGCTATTGGAAATAGCAAGGATCAGGAAGGGGTGAGGTCGTTGAAGAGTTCCCGTCAACTCTGGTGTGCTCGATGACAACGCTACGATGCACGGAACTGGCAACTCTGCAGATAATAACGTTTGTCACACAAGGCATAACAGCGATGAACACGGGATGCGGAGTATGACAAAAACTCAGAGGCGTGAACGAAATGAGGAGGACGTAGCTGAAAGGACGAGACTCAAAGGCTGGGGTGTACTATATTGATATGTTAAGCTGGTAACCTATTGTACATGAGCTTTATATACTTTTTCCTACTCTAAATAACAAAGTAATACTTGTGAAATTTTCACCTCGCAACCGTATATCCAAATCCGTCTTAAAGGTCTTCACACAATGGGGCTAGCTGAGGGACATGATGGTGGAATATGAGCACCACGGTGAGAGCCAATACCATGACCCTGCGCGGGATGCTAATAGACTCGTCGGATTGAAATAGACCTGCCTGATTGCCATGCATGGCAACTCCAGGGTTCATCTGTCTTGATGTGGCCCTGTTCTTGATATTCCGCGGACCTGACTAATCTATACCATATCTGATCATCGGCCGATGGCTTTATTCGTCCGCTAGGGTCCTATTCTGCTGTGTTGGTGCGTCGCTATGGATGACGTGTCTCTTGGTTCTTGGACTGTAGATCTTCCTAACGCGGATATGGCTTGATGGTGTGGTCCCTTCTCCAGTGAACTAAGCTGTGCCGGCTGACAATTTTCATGTGACTCGGCCGATGGGGTGCTGACTTCAGGTGCAAATGACTGACTGGTGTGGGGTATGGATGGCATATGTGGGAGGCAACTTGCTTGTTGAGTGTGGGTGATGCTTGCCTTACTGCGGAAAAATGCGGAGTTGCACGGAATTGCGCGGAATTGTGCAGAGTTGCTTGTTGCTATTGTGGAATACCTGCAGATGACTCCTCTACACCCCTAGCTCGGAACGATGCTCATCAGCACCCCAAAGGGTAAGGTCAAAAAATTCATGGGGGGGCTCCAACAAGGGAGCTGCCACCCATAGGAGGTCAAGGACGCGCGAGGCGTTACCCTGCCGGTACCAGGTGGGTTCCGCCTTGGAGTTAAGGCATATCAGACCTGTGAGGGAAAAAATACCTAGAAGGTCAGAAGCGTGGGCATCATCAGTGCAGACCGAATCGTCCCAAAAGGAAGAATGGAGATTGAAGTCACCCTGGACCAGGGTGAGGTTGGAGACATTGGGGAGGGCACGTTCAAGAGCGTTGAGTGTTGTGAAGGAGGCTGGGTTCCTATAAACGTTAATGAAGGTGTGGGTAATACCATCCGAAGGTCTAGTAAGTGAGAAGCATAGGATATTAGGGTCAGCGAAGGTCAAAATGTCAAGTGAGAGATGAAAGTGCACGTCAACGCGCGTCTTATGGATGTAGGCAGAAACTTGGGAGTCTGGGTGGATGTCCCGGGCACCGTCAATGGTGACCCAGGCTGGATGCTGGGGGGTCCCACAGATAAGGCAGCCAGTGTGAGAGCTGGAATCGTGAACGTGGCGTAGGTTGTTGTGTGGAGTTTCTTGTATAAAGATAATGTCGGTGTCATTTTGTCGAGCATCAAGAAGTGTTGAGACAAAAGGGAAGGAGCGTTGGGCATTGTAGAAAAGAAACCTAAAGGAGTGAGCGAACCCAATCATAGAGGAGGGACCGTAGTGGCAGAGGCGCCAGCAACCAGGGGGTCATCGTCAATGCGGGCAATGCCCGGGGTAAGGGTAACAGAGCACATGGCAGCAGTGGAAGGGCCATGTTTGGCCTGTCATTTCTGAAGGGCTTCGACTTCTGAGAAGATTCGGCCACCTTTGCGGCAGTCAGCCATTGTGGCATACAGCTTCTTGATTGCTTCGGGGCTGTTGCGGGCAATGTAGAAGGGGCAATCTTTGTCAGTGGCAAAGTGGACCAGGTTCTGTGTGCCAACACAATTGATGCAGAGGCGGAGATGACAGTCCACCTGTGACGAGATACAGGTAGTACAGTACTGGCCATGCTGAGACGTGGAGTGTTGGCCAGCGCACTTAGCACATGTGGCAGAGTTAGCGATGCATTGGAAATTGGTATGGCCCCATCAACAGCAAGTAGTACACTGGGGGATTGCATCTTTAAACATCCATTTCATGCAACGCACCTTGCGTCCATGGATGGAGACGATAGAGTTGTGGAGCCAATCCGCGACGTGACTAGTGCGGGTGTCAACAACTTCGACAAGGATGGTACCACTAGCTCCTAAAGACGCTTGGGTGTGAGCCTTGATCCAGTGCGGCTTACCAAAAAATTCAATGTTGGCCCATTTGGGGTGGGCCCGGAGGTTGTTCAGGATGTCATCAGGGGTGTACTCGACACCATCGCCGCTGCGAGTAGGGACCGCACTAAATTTGAGGGAGGAGGTCATGGGCCAGTTGAGGATCTGCGTGTCCTCGGCTTCAATGTTAGCATATGCCGCGAGGGCACCATGCAGAACTGCTTCTTGCGAGTCCGTAATGGGGCGGTGGCAGGTGACTACAATGGAGTCCCGTTGAGTCCACATAGCACAGAGGACATCGTTGAAGTCATTTGTTCGGAAAGCGGGAGTATAGTTCGGTTGGCCGTGTAGGAAGCCAAGGATAGCCAAAAGCAAGTCAGCATCGTCTTGGCGCATAGCCGGGGAAGCAGTGGGGCTAGGCGGGGGACGGAAAATGAAAACGTTCTGTTTCGTGCCCTGGGTGGTACATTTCTTCGGGCGAGTGTCACGCCATTGGTCAGGGGAAGAGGAGGGACCAGCAGGGGAAGAGGCAGCAGGGGGGCGATGCCGGGGGCCATCCGAAGGTTCCGATGCCATCGTAGCGTAAGAGGGGCGGGCTGGGGGGCCAGTAGGCCGTCCAGATGAGCGCTGGGAGTGGGCCACATCGGCAGAGATGAGAGGCGAAGCCTGTGCAAAAGCTGCCTCCAGGGAGATGCCATTAGCTGCAGAAAGGGTGTGGGCAACTTGAAATGTGGCCTCAATAGAGGCCTGGGACGAAGGGACCGTGGTAGTATGAGAAGGAGTGGAAGGTCCAGTGGAGCGCCAGCCGGGGCAAGTGGCGCAGTTGACGGGGGGGGGGGCCAGAGCCAGGACCGGAACGACCTTGGGGTCAGGGGCGTCGCACATTGCGGTGATGAGCATCGTTCCGATGTGAAGGTGTATAGGTATCAAACGACTAGTCTCAGCACTAGATGTTAGAAACCTTACCCTCACTAGGATTATACATGCCTGACCCCGTTGCTTAGCATTTGCACTCACCAAAGGTCTTCCGCAAGTCTTCCACGCTAGCCAAGAGCAACTCCGCCAACTCCGCGATTATCCACCATAAGGCAAGCGTCGCCCACACTCAATGGCCAAGTCGTCTTCCGCGTACCCTGTCCAAACCCCGCGCCAGTCAGTCGTTCGCCCCGACAAAGCACACTGTCGGCCGATCCACGTAAAAATTGCTAGCCGGCCCAGCTTAGTTCACTGGAGAAGGGACAGGCGCCATCAAAGTGATATCCGCGTTAGGAACAGATCTACCTTCTGCGATGCCAGGGTCACCCATACATGGACGCCACGTCATCCCTAGTGACGCACCAACATAGTGGATCAGGCCCCTAGTGGATGAGTAAACCCATCGGCCGACGACCAACTACGGTATAGACCAGTCAGGTCCACGGAAAATAGAGCACAGGGACGCGTCAAGCCAGATGAATCCTGGCGTTGCCGCCAACGGCGATCATCAATGTCTATTTCAAAGTATACGATTCTATTAGCGTCCCGCATCGGGTCGCGATACTGGTTCTCACCGCGGTGCTCCTATACCACCATCGCATTCCTCAGCTAGCCCCATTGCGTGAAGACTTTCAAGACGGATTTGGATATACGGTTGCAAGGTGAAAATTTGCAGAGTCACTTCGTCATTAGTAGGGTAGAAAAACGTATATAAGCTCATGTACAACACTTAGAAAAATAATATAGTACACCCCAGCCTTTGAGTCTCATCCTTTCAGCTACGTCCTCCTCATTTCGTTCGCGCCTCTGAGCTTTTGTCATACTCCACGTCCCGCGCTCATCGCTGTTATGCCTTGTGACAAACATTATCCGCGGAGTTGCCAGTTCCGCGCGTCGTAATGTTGTCATCGCGCACACCGGAGTTGATGGGAATCCTTTTGCAACCTCACCCCTTCCTGATCCTCGCTATTTCCAATAGCGGGGTGAACTTATCATATTGGCTGCCCCAGTGAGGCATTGAAAGAATTACGCTGTCAACACTGCCCGAATCACCCCGGGACCAGCAATTCCCTGGTCACTACACCCCATCCCCATCGTCCGCCAACGTTTTCGCCGACTGGTACAACTCGCTGAAACGAAGAGCCGAGAACGCGCAGCAACTTTTGCAGCAAGATCCCAGCGAAGTGCTAAGTGAGATATTCAAAGGTACCAACACATTTCAACGTCAATCCCGCCGATGACTAGGTCTCGCCCCGGAATTCCAAGCAATCGACAACATCGACAGAGCCTTCCACCAACCCTCAACATCCTCTCGTAGTCCGCCCAACCCCGATCAATCGGAGACATTCCATTCCTTCAACAATTCCACCAGCACCCCGCCAGCCAACCCGCCAGAACAACCCTGCTCCAACGAATCAAGCCCGCTCACCTCGTCACCATCAGAACTTCCGCAACCGTTGATGAGCATCGTTCCAAGCTAGGGGTGTATAAGAGTCATCCGCAGGTATTCCGCGATAGCAATGAGCAACTCCGCGCAATTCCGCGCAATTCCGTGCAACTCCGCATTTTTCCGCGGTAAGGCAAGCATCACCCACAACCAACAATCAAGTTGCTGCCTGTGTACACCATTGAAACCCCACACCAGTCGGCCATTCACATCCGATGTCAGCACCCCATCGGCCGAGTCGCAGGAAAATCGTCAGCCGGCACAGCCTAGTTCACCGGAGAAGGAACCAGCGCCATCAAGACATATCCGCATTTGGATGATCTACATTCCAAGATCCAAGAGACACGTCACCCATAGCAACGCACCAACGCAGCGGAATAGGACCCTAGCGGACGAATAAAGCCATCGGCCGATGATCAGATACAGTATAGACCAGTCAGGTCCGCGGAATATCAAGAACAGGGCCATGTCAAGTCAGATGAACCCCGGAGTTGCCGCGCATGGCAATCAGGCAGGTCTATTTCAATCCGACAAGTCTATTAGCATCCCACGCAGGGTTGCAGTATTGGCTCTCACCGCAGCGCTCATATTCCACCATTGCGTCCCTCAGTTAGCCCCATCGCGTGAAGACCTTTAAGACGGATTTGGATATACGGTTGCGAGGTGAAAATTTCACAAGTATTACTTCGTTATTTAGAGTAGGAAAAAGTATATAAAGCCCATGTACAATAGGTTACCAGCTTAGCATATCAGATTACCACAGTTTCCTTTCGAGTCTCAAGTCCTAGTCACGCCCTCCTTGTCTCATTTACGTCTCAAGTCTCATTGCACTCCACGTTCCGTGTTCATCGCTGTCACGCCCTTGTGTGACGAACGTCATTATCCGCGGAGTTGCCAGTTCCGCGCGTCGTAGCGTTGTCATCGAGCACACCGGAGTTGACGGGAATCCTTTCGTGACCTCACACCTTCCCATTCCTCGCTATTTCCAATAGCGGGGTGAACTTATCATATTGGCTGCCCCAGTGAGGCATTGAAAGAATTACGCCGTCAACACCGCCCGAATCACCCCGGGACCAGCAATTCCCTGGTCACTACGCCCCATCCCCGTCGTCCGCCAACGTTTTCGCCGACTGGTACAACTCGCTGAAACGAAGAGCCGAGAACGCGCAGCAACTTTTGCAGCAAGATCCCAGCGAAGCGCTAAGCGAAATATTCAAAAACACCAACACGTTCCAACGTCAATCCCGCCGACGACTAGGCCTCGCCCCGGAATTCCAAGCTATCGACGATATCGACAGAGCATTCCGCCAACCCTCAACATCCTCTCATAGCCTGCCAGATCAATCCGAGACATTCCATTCCTTCGACGTTTCCACCAGCACCCCGCCAGCCAACCCGCCAGGACAACCCCGCTCAGAAGAATCAAGCCCGCTCACCTCGTCGCCATCGGAACTCCCGCAACCATCGCCAAGCCCGCCCCCAGTTTCCTCAAGCTCAAGTTCAAGTTCCAGTTCCAGCAGTTCAACCTCAAACCTCGACAACTCAGTTCCACCACCGATAGTCAAGATGGCCGACCACGCACAAACCAAGCCCATGCCCGCTCGATACGCCTCCGCCGCACCCCACTTCGATTCAAATCAACCCCGCCGCCTTCCGCGCTACTTCGATGAACTCAAACTGCTGTTTAGCGAAGCTGGCGTCACTTCCGCGCAACAGAAAAAGGTATACGCGCTGCGCTACCTCCACGACACGGAATACGATCTATGGGGAGGTGTAGACACCTTCGACGCCGCCTCAACGTACGAGGCTTTCAAGGCATCGGTAACCGCGCTGTACACCGGAGTAATAAACGAGCGCGAGCACACGCAGGCGGATTTGGACCGCCTAATCGAAGAGACACTCCGCCTCGGAATCCAAACCGCGGAAGACCTCTGCAGCTATTACCAGCGCTTTCTGGTAATAACGAAGTATCTTATCAAAAACGGGCGGCTCTCGACGCGCCAGCAAAGCGAGTACTTCTTCAAGGGATTCCAGGTCCACGTTGGAACAGAAATGTACAGGTACATGCGCAGCCAGTACCCGAACGTACACCGCGATGACCCCTATTCCCTCGAACAAATGTTAGCGGCCGCGCAAGAGGTCATCCAGGGTGCGTCGTTTTACGATAAACTAATCAACAAGCCCGCCACGCCCCATACCGCTAGGCCAGAGTACCCCGCCGCCTACCCCGCCAACTCCGCGTCAACCCCGCCAGCCAAGCCCGAGCCAGTAGCAACGCCCGGCGTGAAGACTGAAGACATGTTCAGTCTAATGGAGAAGATGGTACAGAGTTCGTTGCAAACGCAGACAATGCTACAGTCCCTCATGCAGTCGCTCGCCACGAGCCAGACGCGCGCGCCAGCTCCGCGGAATTGGTCGCAAACAACGCCAGCAACGGGTTCCAACGCAGTTCCGCTAGGATCCAACTCCGGTACACGCCCCGCTATCCCAGGTTGCACGTTCTGTGGCAACTTGGCCCACTTCATCGGTCGATGCCCAGAAGTCAACGGCTACATCGCGAGCGGAAAAATCACGAGGAACCTCGAGGGACGCATAGTGTTGCCAACCGGCAACTACGTATCAAGGTACCTTCCCGGTAACAACATGAAGGAACGCGTCGACGAATACCACCGGCAAGTCAACGCCCAGCCAACCCAACAGTCCGGAATCCGCCCCGCTATGTTTTACTCGCCCCGCGACAACCACCAAGAGCTGGCAACGTCAAGCATGGCGCCGATTTTAAGTTACGAGACAGCAGCAAACCCCGCGGACGACGTCGACGAGGAGATTGAACGGATGCAGAGGGCTCTTATAGCGTTGCAAGCAGCCAAAAAGAGCAAGGTAGTATTTGACGGGGTAGAAATTCCGCTACGCGCAAAATGAAAGGAACCGCGCCCACCAGCACCAGCAGCAGCACCAGCCCCGCCACCAGAAGAAATCACCTCGCCGGGAGTCGCTAAAGCCCGCGACCAGCCGCCTACGCACCCTTTTGCCAACGCTCGTGACGCCAACTACCAGCCGCCGACAGACCAGCCGTTTGGGGCACTACCCAAGAGCAAGGACCCCTCGTACACCACCGCTACTCCCGCGCAAAACCCACAGGCCATCGATCAAATATTCAAACGCGTCCTCACGAGTCCCGCCGCCAACCTTAGCTTCGAGGAGCTGCTAGCAGCCTCGCCCGACGTCCGCCACAAGATGCGCGAATTCTTGACTCCGTGTCATGTCCCTGTCGCCAACTCCGCCAATCCCGCTACCAACCCCGCCAACCCCGCGGACATGCGCAACGTCTTTGTCCTGCCAGACATAGCCGAAGCGTACTACGCAGCAGACCCCCAATACAAGGCGCGTCTCAAGGTCGGCAAGGAGTCCCACGCGCTGCGGTGCATACAGGCTAGAGTCGACGACCGCGCCATAGTCGACTGCGTCGTGGACCCGGGCTGCTCCATCATATGCATGTCCGACGCCGTCAGCCACCAGCTCGGGATCGCGTACAACCCCGCCATCAAGATCGACATGGAAGCAGCAAACGGCGAGGTCGACACGTCGCTCGGATTGGCCAAGGACGTGCCGTTCAAGGTGGGCAACATTGAATTATACTTCCAGGTCCACGTCATCCGCTCCCCCGCATACGACATCCTTCTCGGCCGCCCCTTCGACGTGCTTGCCCAATCTGTGGTCAAAAATTATCAAAACGAAGAACAGACCATCACGATCCACGATCCCAACAGCGACGCAGTTGTTACCATCCCGACCATACCCCGCGGACCACCCAGATTCGTCGAAACATGCAAGGAGAAGTACCAGGATTTTCAGTAAGCCTCGAGGAAGTGATCGGACATCATAGAGAGGAAACCACAATCGAACCAGTCCCACAGAAGCCCTGTGAATTAGAAACCAGTACCCCATTGACCAGCACCAGCCACCACAAGACAGACCCCGACTCTTACGCACCAACCCCACCAGCCTCCATCCTCGATAGTCAGCCAGCCAAGTATAGTCCACCTACAAGTCCCACAATATATCAAATTTCAGCCGAGCGTCCCGCAGTCAAGCCGTCAGTAGCAGCCGCCAAGTCCCCAGAAGCAAGTATAGTCAAGTCCAGTTGCCCCGTCGAACCCCGCCATGCCCCAGTCGATTCCGCCCCAACTCCGACACATCAAGAACAGAACATTCGGCATCCCGCGCCAGTCACACAAGTACCACACCACCGCCGCCATTCCGCTCGCCACCTATGGGCGACATGGATCAATGATGAAGAAGACATCAGTAGCGATAGCGACAGTAGTGACGACAAATCAGTAATCGACGAGTGGCCAGATATAGACGACGATCCCGACCCAGGAGGCAACTACTACTGAACAGACAACATGAATCCCGCAAGATACCCAGTACATAGCCACGCCTTTTCACCATTTTCGTTTGTCAAGATTTTATTTCCAGTTCATTTCGACCACCAGCAATTGACCATCCAGTTCCTTCATGCGACTGACTGAGGACAGTCAGATTTTTAAGTGGGGGGGAGATGATGAGCATCGTTCCAAGCTAGGGGTGTATAAGAGTCATCCGCAGGTATTCCGCGATAGCAATGAGCAACTCCGCGCAATTCCGCGCAATTCCGTGCAACTCCGCATTTTTCCGTGGTAAGGCAAGCATCACCCACAACCAACAATCAAGTTGCTGCCTGTGTACACCATTGAAACCCCACACCAGTCGGCCATTCACATCCGATGTCAGCACCCCATCGGCCGAGTCGCAGGAAAATCGTCAGCCGGCACAGCCTAGTTCACCGGAGAAGGAACCAGCGCCATCAAGACATATCCGCATTTGGATGATCTACATTCCAAGATCCAAGAGACACGTCACCCATAGCAACGCACCAACGCAGCGGAATAGGACCCTAGCGGACGAATAAAGCCATCGGCCGATGATCAGATACAGTATAGACCAGTCAGGTCCGCGGAATATCAAGAACAGGGCCACGTCAAGTCAGATGAACCCCGGAGTTGCCGCGCATGGCAATCAGGCAGGTCTATTTCAATCCGACAAGTCTATTAGCATCCCGCGCAGGGTTGCAGTATTGGCTCTCACCGCAGCGCTCATATTCCACCATTGCGTCCCTCAGTTAGCCCCATCGCGTGAAGACCTTTAAGACGGATTTGGATATACGGTTGCGAGGTGAAAATTTCACAAGTATTACTTCGTTATTTAGAGTAGGAAAAAGTATATAAAGCCCATGTACAATAGGTTACCAGCTTAGCATATCAGATTACCACAGTTTCCTTTCGAGTCTCAAGTCCTAGTCACGCCCTCCTTGTCTCATTTACGTCTCAAGTCTCATTGCACTCCGCGTTCCGTGTTCATCGCTGTCATGCCCTTGTGTGACGAACGTCATTATCCGTGGAGTTGCCAGTTCCGCGCGTCGTAGCGTTGTCATCGAGCACACCGGAGTTGACGGGAATCCTTTTGCGACCTCACACCTTCCCATTCCTCGCTATTTCCAATAGCGGGGTGAACTTATCACCGTCGCCAAGCCCGCCGCCAGTTTCCTCAAGCTCAAGCAGTTCCAGTTCTAGTTCTTTAAACCTCGACAACCTAGTTCCACCTTTGACAGTCAAAATGGCCGACCATGCACAAACCAAGCCCATGCCCACGCAATACGCCTCCGCTGCACCCCGCTTCGATTCAAATCAACCCCGCCGCCTTCCATGCTACTTCGACGAACTTGAACTTCTGTTTAGCAAAGCTGGCGTCACCTCCGCGCAGCAGAAAAAGGTCTACGTGCTGCGCTACCTCCACGACACGGAGTACGACTTATGGGGAGGAGTAGACACCTTCAACGCCGCCTCAACATATGAGGCTTTCAAGGCATCGGTAACCGCGCTGTACACCGGAGTAATAAACGAGCGCGAACACACGCAGGCAGATTTGGACCGCCTAATCGAAGAGACGCTCCGCCTCGGAATCCAAACCGCAGAAGACCTATGCAGTTACTACCAGCGCTTTCTGGTAATCACGAAGTATCTCATCAAAAATGGATGGCTCTCGACGCGCCAACAGAGCGAGTACTTCTTCAAAGGGTTCCAGGTCCATGTCAGCACAGAAATGTATAGGTACATGCGCAGCCAGTACCCAAATGTACACCGCGACAACCCCTACTCCCTCAAGCAAACGTTAGCGGCCGCGCAAGAGGTCATCCAGGGTGCGTCGTTTTATGATAAACTAATCAACAAGCCCGCTGCGCCCCATACCGCTAGACCAGAGTACCCCGTTGCCTACCCTGCCAACCCCGCGTCAACCCCGCCAGCCAAACTCGAGCCAGTAGCAACGCCTGGCGTGAAGACTGAAGACATGTTCAGTCTAATGGAGAAAATGGTCCAGAGTTCCCTACAGACGCAAACGATGTTACAATCCCTCACGCAGTCACTCGCGACAACCCAGACGCGCGCGCCAGCCCCGCGGAATTGGTCACAGACGACACCAGCAACAGGTTCCAATGCAGTTCCGCTAGGTGCTAGTTCCGGTACACACCCCGCTATCCCGGGTTGCACGTTCTGTGGCAACTTGGCCCACTTCATCGGTCGATGCCCAGAAGTCGACAGCTACATTGCAAGCGGAAAAATCACGAGGAACCTCAAGGGATGCATAGTGTTGCCAACTGGCAACTACGTATCAAGGTACCTTCCCGGCAACAACATGAAGGAACGCATCGACGAGTACCACCGGCAAGTCAACACTCAGCCAACTCAACAATCCGGGATCCGCCCCGCTATGTTTTACTCCCCCCACGACAACCACCAAGAGCTGGCAATGTCAAGCACCGCACCGATTTTAAGTTACGAGACAGCAGCAAACCCTGCGGACAATGTTGACGAGGAGATTGAATGGATGCAGAGGGCTCTTATAGCATTGCAAGCAGCCAAAAAGAGCAAGGTAGTGTTTGACGGAGTAGAGATTCCGCTACGCGCAAAAGGAAAGGAACCGCGCCCACCAGCACCAGCAGCAGCACCAGCCCCGCCACCAGAAGAAATCACCTCGCCGGGAGTCGCCAAAGCCCGCAACCAGCCGCCTACGCACCCCTTTGCCAACGCCCGCGACGCCAACTATCAGCCCCCAACTGACCAACCATTTGGAGCCACAACAAAGAACAAGGACCCCTCATACACTACCACTACCCCCACGCAGAACCCGCAGGCCATCGAGCAAATCTTCAAACGCATCCTCACAAGCCCCGCTGCGAACCTTAGCTTCGAGGAGCTGCTAGCAGCCTTGCCCGACATCCACCACAAGATGTGCGAATTCTTGACTCCGCGTCGTGTCCCTGTTGCCAACTCCGCCAATCCCGCTACCAACCCCGCCAACCCCGTGGACATGCGCAACGTCTTTGTCCTGCCAGACATAGCCAAAGCGTACTATGCGGCAGACCCCCAATACAAGGCGCATCTCAAGGTCAGCAAGGAGTCCCACGCGCTGCGGTGCATACAGGCTAGAGTCGACGACCACGCCATAGTCGACTGCGTCGTGGACCCAGGCTGCTCCATCATATGCATGTCCGACGCTGTCAGCCACCAGCTCGGGATCGCGTACAACCCCACCATCAAGATCGACATGGAAGCAGCAAATGGCGAGGTCGACACGTTGCTCGGATTGGCCAAGGACGTGCCGTTCAAGGTGGGCAACATTGAATTATACTTCCAGGTCCACGTCATCCGCTCCCCCGCCTACGACATCCTTCTCGGCCGCCCCTTCAACGTGCTTGCCCAATCGGTGGTCAAAAATTACCAAAACGAAGAACAAACCATCACAATACACGATCCCAACAGCGACGCAGTTGTTACCATCCCGACCATACCCCACGGACCACCGCATTTCATCAAAATGCGCGAGGAGAAGGAGGGTTTTCAAGTAGCCTCGAGGAACTGATTCAAAATCACGGAGAGGTAGCCTGTATCATATCGATTGACGAAGCTCAGAACCCCATAGAGATAGAAGCATATACCCCAGTCCCCTTGATACAGCGCCCCTCCAATGTACATAGCAGTAGCACAAATACACACCTTGCTCGCTTGTACCTCAGAGCTGCGCTAAGTCTTAACGAATTCGACATGACCAAATGCGATCCAATAACCCACGCCTTCCTTCATGACACCATATGATGCCCTAGCAAGTCCAACTCTGTGGAACCATCCCGCTCCAAGTCCCACAACCCTCACCGCGAGAACGTTTCACCAGTGTTTTTATCCCCGCAAAAGAAGAAGTACAAGCCAGTTGATAAGAAAGTCAAGCCTGTCATCAGTCAGCTACCGCAAGAATTTAGAATCGTTCGAGACATCAAAGGCGACCCACTAGCCAGCCTACCGGAACTCAGCACAAACCCGCCGGACTTCGTGCCCGTTGGAAGGTATACGCAGGAACGGATGGAAAATTTAGACCAAGAACACGACAAGGACTTCCTGTGGCCTGAAGAACGGAAGCTAATGCACCATTTCATGACCAAGCATGACCAAGCGTTCGCCTGGGACGACAGTGAATGCGGACAGTTTAAAACGGAGTATTTTCCGCCTATTGACATTCCGACAGTTCCGCATACGCCATGGGTACAACATAATATCCCAATTCCGCTGGGACTATACGACCAAATCTGCGAGATCATCCGTACCAAGATCGATGCCGGTGTTTACGAGCCGTCCAACTCCTCATACCGATCCCGCTGGTTCTGCGTGCTGAAGAAAAATGGTAAGCTGCGCCTAGTACACTTGCTCGAGCCCCTCAACGCCGTCACCATCCGCCACTCCGGTGTCACGCCTATCCCGGAACACATCGCGGAGAATTTCGCTGGAAGGGCTTGCGGCGCAATGCTAGATCTCTACGTCGGATATGATGAGCGCCCACTTGCAGAAGGATCTCGCGACTTGATGACATTCCAGACGCCCTTTGGAGCCATGCGCCTGACAACGCTGCCTATGGGTTGGACGAACTCCGTCCCTATTTTCCACGACAATGTCACCTCCATCCTGCAGCCGGAGATCCCAGACCTTACTATTCCGTACATCGATGACGTTCCAGTGAAAGGCCCCCTGACCTGCTATCAACAACTTGACGGGACATACGAGACTATCCCCGCTAATCCCGGAATTCGACGTTTCGTATGGGAACACTTCCAGGGGCTCAACCATGTCGTTCAACGCATGAAGTATGCTGGCGGAACATTCTCGGGAAAGAAGCTCGTCCTTTGCGCGCCAGAAATCACAGTAGTCGGTCATTTATGCACGTACGAAGGCCGCAAACCCGAGAAGGACTTGGTAGCCGCCATCACCAACTGGGGACCCTGCAAGTCGTTATCAGAAGTCCGCGCCTTCCTTGGCACCATTGGGGTTGGCCGGATATTTATCAAAAACTTCGCCAAGCGCGCGCGCACCCACTCGTAACGTTAACCAGGAAGGCCACGCCGTTCACATTCGGCCCCGCGGAAGTCGCGGCACAGGAAGACCTCAAAAAGGCACTCATCACGTCACCAGCGCTGCGCCCTATCGACTACAAATCCAACGCTCCCGTTATATTATCTGTCGACACTTCCTATATCGCGGTAGGGTTTTTCTTATGTCAGTGCGACCCCGACAGGCCCTCGGTTCGCTATTACAATCGTTTTGGATCAATCATGCTGAACGAACGAGAAGCCCACTTTTCGCAGCCCAAGCTCGAGATCTATGGGCTCTATCGCACCCTGAAGGCACTAAAGTTGTATCTCATTGGAGTACGGAACCTCATTGTCGAAGTGGATGCCCGCTACATCAAGGACATGCTCAAGAATCCGGATATCGCACCCTCAGCTTCCATCAACCATTGGATCCTCTCAATTCTCACTTTCCACTTCGAGCTGGTCCACATTCCCAGAAAATTGCATGCCCCCGACGGATTATCAAGATGCCCGCAACAGCCACTTGATGAGCTGCCAAGTAAAGACGAGGATGAGGAGTTTGACGACTGGATCGATAATTTGTATGGGTTCATGCATCAGATTAACAAGGTTTCTAGAGATTGCACATCGAACTTGCCCCATGGATGAGAAAAGATCAACCCTGACCTTCAGAAGAACCTCTTGCACTACGAAACCAACAGGGAACACTGCGATTGTCACCCAGCCGCCACCTTCACTTCCGACTCAGTTCCGCCCAACTCCAGTGACCCCGCGCTACGGCCCACTGAAGAGATAATGGACAGGACGTATGAAGAAGTGTTTCCGTGGCGCGTCAACACCTCTGGAAAAGACGAGGCACAACTGTTACTAGTAAAGTGATTCTTAACGGAGTTGGAGAGACCCGCGGAGGTATCGGATGAAGAATGGCCTAGTTTCACGCGGTATTGTGTTAAGTTTTTCGTCCACACTGAACGATTATGGTATAGGGACAAGGACGGAGCTCACAAAGTGGTGGTAGAAACACAGAAACGGCTTAGAGTGCTATTCGACTGCCACGACGGTTTGGGACATCGCGGATATTACGCAACTCGCGCAGCAATCATGGAACGGTTTTGGTGGCCACAGATGCAAGACGATATCAAGTGGTACATCAAGTCCTGCCATGCCTGTCAGGAGCGACAATTACAGCAGTTCCGCATTCCACCAGTCGTCGCCGTCCCCGCGCCAATATTCGCTAAGGTGTACATGGATACAATGCACCTCCCGCTGTCTAATCAGTACAAGTACTTGATTCAAGCCTGCTGCTCTCTGACGCATTACCCTGAATACCGCGCCTTATGTCGAGAAACCGCCAACGCCATTGGGGACTGGATCTTTGAAAACTTGATATGTCGTTGGGGAAGCTTGGTCAAGATAGTCACAGACAATGGAGCGCCAATTCTGAGAGCCGCGGAGTACCTCGCCAATAAATACCACATCCACCACATCCGCATTTCAGGCTACAACTCCCGCGCTAATGGAATTGTCGAACGCAGTCACTACGACGTCCGACAGGCACTGTACAAAGCCACTGAAGGCAACGAGTCGCAATGGTCTACAGCGTTACATTCAGTATTCTGGTCAGAACGCGTCACAGCTAGGCGTCGCATGGGAGTATTGCCTTACTTTGCAGTTACCAGGACACAGCCGCTACTCCCGCTGGACATCACTGAAGCCACCTACCTGCTTCCTCCACCCTCTGCGTTCTTGTCCACCATGGAGTTAATAGCCCGCCGCGCCACGGAGTTGCAGAAGCGTCGCACCCAAACGGAGGCTCTTAAAGACAAAGTCTATCAAGCCTGTGTAGCCGCAGCAAAACGGTTCAAGCAAGAGCACCCGATGATCATCAGGGACTTCAACTTCCAGCGAGGGGACTTAGTTTTGGTCCGCAACACAGCCATAGAGAAGTCGCTCAACAAGAAGATGCGCCCCTGCTATATTGGCCCCTATGTTGTTCTATCCTGTAACCGCAGAGGAGCTTACATCATTTGCAAACTAGACAGTACAGTACTTGACAGACCATATGCAGCATTCCACGTAATACCCTACTTTGCCTGCAAAAAACTAATTATACCAGAGAATGTGCTTGACACCCCCGAGGAACACGTCCGGCAGATGTCCAACTCCAGCTCATTAGGTGACGACGACCCAACCAAAACGACGCCAGCAAACGATGAAGACGATGGAGATTCGACTGGCCATCTTTCCGACATAGAAGAAGACGAAGATATGTACTATACCTAGATAGCCACAACTCCCAATTTCGCTACAATTCCGCTACAATTCTGCCAACTCCGCACTATTTAATTTTTGAAAACACACCCCGGACCACTAGTAACATTTTTCTTTATCTTTCGTCCACTTTCACCTACCTTTGTCTCATCCGTAATTTCGATACAGACTCCTTGACCATTATACTTTCTGACTTAGACTACTAATTCATTTCACAAGAATGCAAGAAAAGTTATATTGTGACAAGAGACAAGCAAAGAAAAATATACAAGGAGGCCTGCGGAGAAACTGACTATACAGGTGAAAGACGAGTTGGCGGCTCCATAGCGGAGTCACCAGCCTCGTCCGTCGCCCTCTCTCCCGCTACTGCCACCGTTGCCCCTGCCCCCGCGCTTGAGGAAGACCCCGCTCGTCCCGCTACCACTCGTTCCTCGTCGACATATTCCAGCTCCTCGCTGGGCAGCATGGGACTCCAGTTCACCTCGGATGGGCTCATATAGCCCGACCAGCCCCCATTGTCGTACGGAGTAGGCGGGCGCCCCAGTGACCTCTTGAGAAGGTCCTCGACGCGACTTGACAATCCGCGGAGGGAGCCCAGCTCCCGGAGTATCTCCGTTTGCATGTTGGATGTGCCTATGAAGGTCTGGGACAGGGCGGTGAGGAGCCGAGTCTGGTCGTACAATTGTCGGTTTTGCTCGTGGAGGAGCTGATTTTGTTCTTGAAGAAGGGAAACGGCCTCCCTTGTCAAACTCGCAGAGGGGCCATCTTCCCTGGCCTGCACCCCGTCATTCGTGTCCCGCGGAATGCTTTCTTCTGCAACCTGGAGGTCGTCTTCGTCGCCGCTCACCACAATAGCCCTTGATCGGGCTTTCTTCTTGTCCTGCCCAGATACGGGAACGCCGCCCACGAAGCACTTCTGGCAGAGGTGTTGGCACTCCGTGCAGACCTTACTCTTCGGCCCAGGAGCCAGGTAGCAGGCTATGCCTGCCAGCTTGCACCTATCAAAAGATCAGAAAGGCGTTATACGAAAACGAAAGAAACTCACCGGTCACAAGGCGGCTCGTTGGGTGACACCTCCTTGGCCCACTTGGATGGACCAGCTTCTACCCCCGCGCTAGCAGCGCGCACCCGCTTCTGTTTCTGCTGAACCCGCGCGGTCTCCTTTCGATTTACGGCAACTAGCGCTGCCAGCGTCGCTTCATCCACCTCCTCCATTGTTGCTTCTTCCGCCTCCACCCGCGCCCGAACCGTCGCGATGTCCAAAGGAGAAGCCGGGTGATGCTCAGGCAGGCAGAGTCGTACCCGGGGCAATGAAACTTGCTGGAGGCAGGTTTCAGCCTCTTGCTGTCTTCGCTCAAGTTCCGCGGCTTCTTCCGCAACCTTCCTCCGCGCTTCTTCCGCTTCGTGAGCCTTTCGCCATGCTGCCTCTTCCTCTCGAGCCCTCTGCTCCGCGGCTTCTCTCTCCTCTCATAACTTCCGCACCGCCTCTTCAGTGGCTCTTCACCGTGCCTCCTCCTCGTCCCAAGCCTTCCTCTCTGCCGCTTCTCTTTCCTCACGAGCCTTTCGCTCAGTGGCCTCTTGCAACTTCCTCGCCCTCTCAGCCTTTAGGGACACCAAGCAAGCCGCGGCCTCTTTGTGGGCTTTCTTCTCCGCCTCCTCCCGCGTGTGCTGCTCCTCCTCTTCCCGTTCCAGCTGCGCCTCCATGCGCACGATTTCCTCATCAGAGTTGTATTCGGGCATTTGTCTGGAAGACATGATAGTAGAGTATGCAGAGAAGTGGAAGGATGAAGTTAGAGTTAATTCAACGAAGGCCACAATCGCACGATCCCGTGACCGGAAGTTGACATACCCAAGTAGCGCGCACAGTCAAGGCCCAATTCCACGGACCCCACTTTTCCGAATATGAAGAAGACTTCTGCCAGCAGCCGGACCAGGACGTATCGCCAGTTAACAAACCCAGAAAGCTTCCACGCATGTTCAGTTCATTTATATTTCAGTCTCATTCGTAGTATAGTTCCTTTCATTTCATTTCATAGGTCATACCACACGGAGAGCACTGCAGCTGAAAACCCAGCAATCTACTATCCAATCCCTTTGCGCGACTGACTGAGGACAGTCAGATTTTTAAGTGGGGGGGAGATGATGAGCATCATTCCGATGTGAAGGTGTATAGGTATCAAACGACTAGTCTCAGCACTAGATGTTAGAAACCTTACCCTCACTAGGATTATACATGCCTGACCCCGTCGCTTAGCATTTGCACTCACCAAAGGTCTTCCACAAGTCTTCCGCGCTAGCCAAGAGCAACTCCACCAACTCCGCGATTATCCACCATAAGGCAAGCATCGCCCATGCTCAATGGCCAAGTCATCTTCCGCGTACCCTGTCCAAACCCCGCGCCAGTTGGTCGTTCGCCCCGACAAAGCACACTGTCAGCCGATCCACGTAAAAATTGCTAGCCAGCCCAGCTTAGTTCACCGGAGAAGGGACAGGCGCCATCAAAGCGATATCTGCGTTAGGAACAGATCTACCTTCTGCGATGCCAGGGTCACCCATACACGGACGCCATGTCATCCCTAGCGACGCACCGACATAGCGGATCAGGCCCCTAGCGGACGAGTAAACCCATCGGCCGACGACCAACTATGGTATAGACCAGTCAGGTCCGCGGAAAATAGAGCACAGGGACGCGTCAAGCCAGATGAATCCCGGCGTTGCTGCCAACGGCGATCATCAACGTCTATTTCAAAGTATATGATTCTATTAGCATCCCATGTCGGGTCGCGATACTGGTTCTCACCGCGGCGCTCCTATACCACCATCGCATTCCTCAGCTAGCCCCATTGCGCGAAGACTTTCAAGATGGATTTGGATATACAGTTGCAAGGTGAAAATTTGCAGAGTCACTTCGTCATTAGTAGGGTAGAAAAACATATATAAGCTCATGTACAACACTTAGAAAAATAATATAGTACACCCCAGCCTTCGAGTCTCATCCTTTCAGCTACGTCCTCCTCGTTTCGTTCGTGCCTCTGAGCTTTTGTCGTACTCCGCGTCCCGCGTTCATTGCTGTTACGCCTTGTGACAAACACTATCCACGGAGTTGCCAGTTCCGTGTGTCGTAATGTTGTCATCGCGCACACCGGAGTTGACGGGAATCCTTTCGCGACCTCACCCCTTCCTGATCCTCGCTATTTCCAATAGCAGGGTGAACTTATCACCAGCTCTGCGGAACTATGGTGCGACTCTCTTTACACGGCCCTCCAGTCAGCATGGTCACATTTCGCTATCATCCCCAATCCCAGCAGCCACCCCACTCAGTGGTGGAATGCTGAATGCCAACGCCTATGCACAATACGAGATGCTGACCCCTCACCGGAGAACTTAAAAGCCTTCCGCTATGCCTGCCGTGCTGCCAAACACTCCTTTTTCGACAAACGAATCGCGGACCTCTGTGCAAAGGGCGACCCGTGGTCATGTGTGGCCTGGACAAGGGACCGCGCTCCCCCCAAGTTTCCCCGTATCGCTGTTGAGGGCGTTCCCGTTACCACCTTGGATGACCTTTGGCACACCGCCCACCACCAGTTTGTTGGCCAACAAGCTCGTCGCCCTGTTGACTGGGCCCTCATCAATGCTTTGCCCTCTTTGCCCCAGCGCGATTGGGCCCCCTTTTCCCTCCTCGAAGTGCAAGAGGCCCTGGCCCTGACCTCCAACACATCCGCCCCAGGCCCTGACCATATCTCCTGGCACGTCATTAAATGCATCATGTCTGCCCCCTCATTTGTGTCGCAATTGTTGAACCTTTACAATGCCATCTTCACCGACGGTCACTGGCCATCTCATTTCAAGACTTCGGTTACAGTAATCATCCCTAAGGCCAACCGTGACGACTACTCCTGCATTAAAAACTATCGCCCCATCGCGCTTCTTAACTGCTTTGGTAAACTCTTCACCAAGGTCATTGCCACCTGCCTCCAGTTCAACACCATTTGCTACGACTTACTACACCCGCTACAGTTTGGTGGCCTTAAGCAGCGCTCCACCACAGACGCGGGCCTCTTTCTCATGAACTGGATCCACCAAGCACGCAATGCCGGCAAGTACACTTCCTGCTTGGCCGTCGATGTCGCCCAATATTTCCCGTCCATCCAGAAGGACATGCTCATTGTGATGCTCCGTAAGCAAGGATTTCCAGAGTCATTGCTGACTTTACTGCACACATACTATGACGAGTGACAAACAGCCTACATTTGGGGTTGCGCTACCTCTGCCCCCCTGCCAGCTGGCAACGGCGCCCCGCAAGGTGACCCCCCCTCCCTGATCATGGCTAACCTCTACGTGGCCCCAATGTTGTGGCAACACTACGCCTTCTCGGTAACCTCGCCCTTCGCCATCCCGTCTTATGTCGATGACTCTTGCCTACTCCGGTCCGACACGTCCTTCCAGCGCAACATCCGTGCCCTAGAAGACCTTTATGCCGCCTTTGCCTCCCACATGTCAGCTATTGGCCTTATACTGGAACCCGCCAAGACAGAACTCATCACGTTCCTTCCGTTCAAGCGCCAGTTGGACGTCAACGCTTTGGTTGCCGAACATGCTGGTGGCCCAACTCGACCTGCATCCCAGCGCCGCCCGACTTTCGTCCAGTCCGTCGATCACTCTTTGGCTGGCATTATCCGCGACACACCGGCTCACCTTCGACACCCTGATGGATCGACCACGACAATACAGCCCTGCACGGTTTGGCGCTACTTAGGTTTTTTCTTTGATCATGCTCTTTCCTTTGATTCGCATATACAACATTATACTAATACTGCCGTTTCCTCTACCAGTGCACTTCGCATGATTGGCAACGCCGCTCGGGGAATGTCGGTCACACGTCACCTTCAGGTTGTCAAGTCTTGTATTTGGCCTATCCTTTCTTATGGCCTCCCGTTATGGTACCACCTTGGTGGCGCTGGCGTTCAGTCCAAAGTCCACCGCCTTCAACAATCAATTCGACCTGCCCTTCTCTGGGCCTCGGGCGCCTTCCGCACCACCCCTTCTGGTGCCCTTGAACTCTTGCTTGGCATGCCCCCCGCTCGCATTTACTGCGACTACCTCCTTCGCTGGGCTGCCGTACACCTGGCCACCATCGCGGAGTTGCACCCTCTCAAAGTGGTCGCCCCCTTCGTCATCCTACCAGCCCATGCTCGGCAGTGCTGGCACCAAAAACTTATCCCTACTCGGTCGCCACACAACCCTTTCCCTGTCCTGGCGGGCATTGCGTGCACCCTTGATGAGCCGTTCCAGCCCGTCAATTCTGAGAACCATCGGGGAACACGACTTCTGGACGTCTTCCCACAGCGGATACTCTTTGCCAACTTCGACCACCCCCCGCGCTCGTCCACGGACCTGTTCATGGCTTGGTTTCACCCCTTTGCACGCTGAGTTGACGCTTGGCGTACCTCCCCGGCTGTCTCTTTATTCGCGTCCGATGGCTCTCTTGCTCTGGGCATCGGCACTGCTGGTTTTGTTGGCCCACACGCTTCCGAAGCGCACCGCGTTCCCGCTTCTTCCTCTTACGAAGCAGAGACCCACGCCATCGAAATGGTCGCCCGTCACCTCCTTGCCAATGACGTCCTGGGTCACATCATCCTCCTTGTGGATAACGCGGCTGCCGCCAAAGGGATCTTCCTCACAGACGCACGGGATGGCCAACATATCGCCCTCCGCTTCTCTGTCCATTTACGCGCATGGCTCGAAGGTCACGCTGACCGCCACCTCATGATCTCCTGGTGCCCAAGCCACCTAGACATCCCAGAGAATGAAGCGGCTGACGACCTCGTTTCCCACTACGACGGCCCCGACGCCCGCCCCTTCTTATCCCGCCTTAAGGCGGTCAACAAATTCAAACGAACTGCCGCTGCCCACTGGCGGGTGGCTTGGCTTTCCCACAAGTACCGCGGCCACCACCTCCTCCCGTTCCACGAATCCCGCCGGGCCACCGCCCCCTGCCTTGGGGCTGGTCGCAAATGCTTCATCACTGCCTGTGGCGGCTCGCCTGGCCTCTTTTCGCGCTTCGTCCGCACCGCTACGGGCCATATGCCCTCCGCCGATTTCCGCCGACGCTTCTTTCCAGATTCGCCTTCGACCTGCCTCTCTTGCAGTGACGGCCCTCCCCTGACGCGCGACCACATCATGTGTAAGTGCGCACGGTATACGAAGCGTTTCTCCTCTCTTTTTTCTTTTTCGTGTCGTCGACTCAATTACATAGGGCTCGTTGCTTTCCTCAAAGCCAACCCAACGGCCGCCACATTCGGTGACATCGACCTGTCAGTTCTGCCACCTGTGTCCTTACTGCAGCAAGCCGCGTTTCACCGCCTCTTCGACGACTAGAGTAAATGTTCCTTTTTTTTACATCTCTTCTGCCTTTTAGTCTCTCCGGACTGTAGATATACAGGCTCTTCGCTCTGCCGTTTCCGTGCATGTAGTTTACTGCTATGCCTACTTCCCCAATACACACACATGACTATTCAAAAAAAAAAAAAACATGGTGGGCATCAACTGCATGTACCCCATCAGTTCAAGTCAGCAGACAGCATGATGAGGACAAAAAGTAACACCAGTATGTGATCGTCTTTTCAATCCCATTCCAGATGACTAGGGTACCGTACATTTCTTATATCTCGCTATTCCCTTCTGCCTAAAGGTCCGTTTGGGACTGTATACATGCGGGCTTGATAGCACCGTCGTCTTCTTCTCTGGCCTCGTACTTAGTTACTGCGCTTGTTTACTCACTCATCCACAATCATATATCCATGCAAAAAATAAATAAATAATAATTCCAGATTGATCGAGCCAGCTTCCTAGCCAGCCTATGCACATAGTCGTTTTTTTTGCAGTTGTGGGCATGGACTGAGTTTTTGGGCAGCTTGACAGTGAACGGCTTGTCGTGCTCAGTGAGGTATGCAGCTGAGTCATAGAGCGCACTGGACTGGGCTTATGTCAGCTGGACAAAGTGCCAAATTAGGTAAGGTGTTCCCACACGTTACAAGTGTTTCGCAGGTACTATTTGTGGAAAGTGAGGTTCTTCGACAATGGCAGCACCTCAACCTCTATCAGATGACGCCATTGCAAAGAGTTTGGCCGAGTTCGATTCGATCCCACTGTTTATGAAATCTTTACCGTCTGAAGAAACGGACAATTCTGCATTGGCAGCTTTGCAGAACTTGGCGCATGAAGGGACACCAGATGGTAAGCAAGAGGACATGGATTGCTCGATTCTACAAAGGGACTGAAGTACTGATCAGTAATACTAAGAGGTTGCTCAAAACTTCAAAGAACAGGGAAACGATTTTTTCAAGGGCAAACGATATCGCGATGCACTAGGTTTCTACACACAGGGTATAGATGCTCAACCGACCGACCCAGAATTGCGAGAAGCTTTGATGTGCAATCGCGCTGCCTGCAACCTTGAACTGAGTACGTTCGTATGCAACTCATCTGATACACTATCTAACATGAACTCATGAGCTAGAAAATTACGCTTCAGTGCTCCGCGACTGTTCGAAAGTACTAGGAGCCAATCCCAAGTCCTCAAAAGCATACTACAGATCTGCTCTCGCGCTTCTCGCATTGGAACGTCTGGATGAAGCTTTAGACTGCTGCGATAGGTGTCTTGAATATGATGGGAAGAATCAAAGTGTGCACAACATCAAGGGGCGTGTCGAGAAGGAAAAGATTGAAAGAGAGCGCAAAGAACGGGAGCGTTGGGAGCATATGCAGAAGGAAAAGGAAATTGAACGAAAATTTAACATCGCATTCAAGGTGTGCAATGCGCGACATGATTTATCCCCTCTCTGTTAAAATGTTATTATTGCAAAGGAACGCCATCTTGTCGTCGTATCAAATTCTGACGGGTCTAGTAACCCCACGAAACCTATGTTTGACTCTGAGGATCCATCTGGGAAGACGCTGATTTTCCCGGTTTTCTTCCTGTACCCCCAATATGCGACATCTGATATGGTCCCCCAAGTTGTCGAGGATATACCATTGGGAACGCTTCTTTCAACCATGTTTCCTCCACAAACACCACCACCCGAATGGGATGTGAATCGTGAATATAGCATTGGGGAATTGGTCATCTATACTGTGACACACAGGAAACGGCTGCTCAAGATTGGGAAGAAGATGACCCTGCGCGACGTATTCAATGCATCGAAAGCAAAGAAGGGCGGATCTCCTGATGGACTGGAGCTGAGAGACGGGTGCTTAACCTTTGTTGTCGTACCAAAAGGTGACGTGGAGAACAAATGGGTGGAAGAGTGTAAACGTAGTCGGGATAACTGATGGACGGAGCGGCAAAAGCTTATCCGACCTGCCTGGCTCGAACAGGCGACCTCAAGATGTTCTTTATCCATTACAGTCTCGCGCTCTTCCAACTGAGCTAAGGTCGGCTCGGTTTCTTGTTGACATGCAGTTTCTCGTATCTTTCGAGGAAATACAAAAAAGAAGAGTACGATATAGATGTAATTCAAGTCCTTAATCATTACCTCAATAATCACTGTCGTCACTTTGGCCCCGCATATTCCTGTTTTTCACCTCTTCCATCGCCATTCTCTCCGTAGCCTTCTTTACTTCACGCTCCCAGTCGGTACAGAGGCACAAGTATGTGCCCACTATGGTGCAGTATATAAGAGACACAGTCAGTCCCAACCATATACCGCTCAGGCCTTGATGGAAGCTGAATGCAAGCCAAATACCCAAGGGTATCCCAAGCACGTAATAGGCGCTGAGGGTATAATATGGGCACCAGGACGTTTGGTGAATTTGGAATAATTACCTGAGATTCAGTAGAGCACCAGTGAACTTGAGATTCTGTGAGCTACAAACGGTCGAAGTAATAAGAGGAACCATTTACTTGTTTCCCTCTTGCTCTCAAAATCCCTCCCGTTACTGCATTATTCGCATCAAATACTTGGAACAAAGCTACTATTGGGAGAATTTGCCCCACAAGTCCCACAACCTCTGCGGTGAAGATTAGAAGATAGACAGACCACCCATATATATATGCCTACCGGGATCATCATTGAACAAGTATGCCCAAGAGTTTCGGAAAACTACAAGCAAAGTACTAATCAGAGGAAGTTCAGCCGATACCCAGATGCCAGTGTTTTAAATGCTCTTACCTGGTAAATGCAGCAATTATCAATGCTAACAATAGAGTTGTATTTGATGCTGCTGCTGCTCTTCGGGCTTTACGCTCCCCGAGGAGATTGCCGACGCTATTAGGTTCGTAAGCTGTGGCTCGATAAGTTGCAGAGGTATATTTACCGAACAGACACGGCAATCCCAACGGCGTACGGTGCTTGAAATGCCGCTGAGGCCGACATCAGCACGACGCTTTGGGCTGCCAGAGCTACTGGGCCCAGTCTTGGTTATGTTCAGTCAATAATTTGGAAATAAGGTTACATTACTCACAATGAAGCAACCAAAGATACAAGCTCCCATGCCCACCATTCAGACGCAGTCTGACCGACGCCGCTGAGGCCTAGTTGTACAAGTACTCCGAGACTGCTGAAGATTCGTTTTGATAGAGGATGCCAGGCCGTCCGTGGAACGAAAAATACACCGTAGATGATTGATGCAATGGAAACAAGATTAAACGAAATTGCGGTGGCAAGTGGAGCACCAATGAAACCAAGCCGAATTCCCGGTGGGCCCCATACTAAATCGTCAGTCGAACTGATCGGATCGTTGGACCGTCCAAACCCACCCAAGAGATAATTTAGTAACGCATTTACGGGTGCAGCAACGGATATAATGCGCGTGGGAACCGTGAATAAACCTTGTGATTGAAAGTAGCGCCTGTTGGTTAAAATTAGAATGGATACCAGCGCTAAGGTAGATATATTCTTGCCGGCTGATAGAATTAAACGCATATGCTACAACGGGGCCGGGCTCATCAGCAAACAGGATCAGCCGGAAGATTATCCATACCTGGCAAACCGAGAGAGATCCAACGGAGATATTGGGCGGCCAAATATGCCACGGCCGGATCCTGCTTTAGGAAGATTAGTAAATTTTCTGCATTGAACCACATGAGATACATCGGCTAATCACAACAAGTCATGCATATGCGAACAGCAGCTAAAGATACACGTACAAGAAGCGCAACGGCCATCACGAGGGCTAAGTTGGGTGTTTAGTACGTATTCAATGGAGAGCGGGACATTGTCATACTCATTCGCTGCGTCCAAAGTCCTACTAGACGGGGTTCGGAAGAAGTCCACGCAGCAGGCAACAAGGTGTCGAGGGCACTGGCCAGACCTTGAATGACGCTGAAGGCCGTGACACTTGCAGTCATGGAGCCGAGAGTTATGGCAGCTAGGGCAGTGGTGGAAAGGTGACCAATAGAGACGACTGAAGCCATGACGAGGCTGTATTCTAGAATTTGTGATCTAACGGCAAGGGTTGAACGTTGAGCTTGGAGCTGATGATGATGAATGAAAAGACTGACACAAAAACGGGGGAGGCATATTTTGCGAGAATGACGAGCTCCTCACGGGCCATGGAAAGCATGGAATCGCAGTCGTGTGACGAAACTCTGTGAATCTGGTCCTCGATGAAGGGCACTGGAGGCGGTTGACCTACAAGCAAAGGGGTCGATTCCGATGGTTTAGGGGGATGGTCTACCCCCCTCGGATATGTGGCCATGACGGGGCGGCGCGGACGCGGGGTGGGGGCGGCGTCCTCATCCGGGCTGCAGTCTCCGTCGGAGTCGCCGGTGAGAGTGCGGTCTGCGAAGCTGGAGAGGATGGCATATCTGGAGGGGAGGGAGGCAGGACCCTGATAGTGGGCGTAGGTGGAGGACATGATTCTGGCGTCGACCCTCTCGCTCGGCTTATGAATTGGCTCGGGCCGTTCTCGCTTTCCAAAATCTTATGTAAAGTTTTAGTTTTTCATGCTCGCTCCGCCCCTCCAGAACACAGCCGCGCCCAGAGACGCCGAGCCGGATGCCGACCTCCGTAACATTCTTGAGTGGCATGCAGCCCGCAGGGACCGCATTCTGCGCGGAGAGTACCAGTCCCACCTTCTCCGCCTCTCTGATCTTGTGAGTCACATCACACGTCTGAAAAAATCAACAACGTGCATACCGCATGTCAGGTCAACCAGAGCATAGACTCCCCTCTCCGAATTGATGCCGTGCGCATAGAAGGCGCTGCACACACGCGCCAGTCCTTCCTGGGCTCTCTCATTAATCCTGTCCTCAGCCAGCCAGCCGACACGCTCGGCGACGTCTTGCATACTACACGTCACATTTCACATCTTCTTCAGAAAACTGGCATCTTCAAGCATGTCGAAGCCAGGTTGGAACGCGCAAAAAGCGACTTGGCAAATCCGCACGACGTGGACATTGTATTCAAGGCTCGTGAACTGGGCCGCTATTACCTGAACACGTCCACCGAGCTTGGCAACAACAACGAAGGGAGCGCTGTGCGTGTCATCATTGTGCCGCGACTGGCCTTCGTATCTCATAACTTGTAGTCGGCAACCGCCCGCATTCGAAATGTCTTTGGTGGCGCAGAGACCTTTGAAGCAAACATTGCAGCCGGAACGAAGACAAAGAAATCTTTCCGTGCCGCTCTATCGCTCCCTCTGACTTCGGATCTCAATACATATGGAGAGCTATCTGCCTACGGTTTGGAGCGGGACCAGACGTCCTATGCAAGCTGTATGGAGGATTTCAAAGGATTTAAAGCTGTCGTCAGGGTGAGCTAGGTCAGCATTACTATCTTGCGTTATCTATGCCCATTCACCCACGCCCAGAACCAGCCTAGCTTTGGTGGTCAACATGAGTTTGCTTATGAAGTCGTGCACCGACATATCAGCAATCTGGCACCCACCGCATCTCTCAGGTATATGAGCTTTCGTATAATGACTATATTGTACGCTCATCCAGGTAGCATCCGCACAGCTGCCGGACCCAGCGTAAAATCCGCTCTTTCTCACACTTACGTCTTCGATTCTCGCGACAACCGTATTATGGCAACTCGCGGTTTTTACTTTCGTTTTTTCCACGAACTGGCGGGCGCGGGAATTAGTGTCCCCGTATCGGCCGCAACTCCCGAGCATCCTGCAGCGACAACCTGGCTTGGTCTTGGCGGAAATGCTGTATTTTACAAGGCAGAGACCGAAGCTCAGGTATCAAGACCGATTACTAGTGGATTTGTGAGCTGTTCCGAAAAATTGTCGTACTGCGACTAATGTTTCCCTTTCCAAGTCTCTTTCGCTCGGCATGCGTTCCGGACTATTATTAGGCATTCAAGGCAAACCTACCCTGTTCTCTGATCGCTTCCAAATTGGCGGCCCAACCAGCGTCAGAGCTTTTAAATCATTTGGCATGGGTCCTCGTGACGGCCGTGAGTATAAACCGGATTTTGTTTACATGCGTTGATTGCCGTGACAGCCGACTCTGTGGGAGGCGATATCTATTATACCCTAGGGTTAAGTCTCGTTGGCAATATCCCCAAAAAGCCACACTGGCCGATTAAGTCGCATCTATGGGCCAACTGTGGCCAACTCGATTCTCTCAATCGTGGTAAGGTCCACCACTTAACTATCGAGCTATATGATAAGAGATATGTTGCAGCTCGTCCATTGGCACAATCTCTCCCTCAAACATTTTTGCGTCCTTCTATCTCCGCTGGCCTTGGCCTGATATACCGTTTCGATCCCATCCGGGTCGAACTCAACTTTGGTATGCCCTTGGTAGCAAATAAAAGTGATGCCTTGAGACGGGGTATCCAAGTGGGAATAGGACTAGAATTTTTATAGCTACTTCACATAGCAATTAATACAAGTTATGGCCACCGGCCCGTATGAATGCGGTCCGTGCTTTTAGAGTTTCAAAAGTGAGAAAGTCGATTATTTATAACTGAGATCACGTAGTCATAATATTCTGCAATCGTGCCTAGGTATTTGTCAGAGTTTTTATCTTGCATCGTTCCAGCAACAACATCAAGCTGTGAGGAGATGAGCAAAGACCCATGACTCAACTCCTGGAAGACTTACGGTAAAAGAGGGCGCGTAAAGCGGAAAGCCGTCGTGATCCGGGACTGGGGCGTCGAGATCAAGTGGACAACGTGCCTGGCCAACAAGTGGTTCAGCCAACTTGAAGTTAACGCGTATAAAATGACCGTAATACCGCAATGGATGTGAGGTAAGCCCAGGCTCTGGCAGCGTTGGGAGAATTATAGCCTCCTGGCTTTTGATGAGCCTCTGCTCCTCCTCCTCATAACACAATCGGTATCTTACCTCCTCCCAACAGCAATTTTTTCCCGGACCACTGGTTCACGATGCGCTGCACGCACCAGCCCATGGAACCATCACCTCCGCCCAGTGACCAGTTGAATTTCAAACACGGATCCCCCACCAATCCATCGCATCCGCATTGTACGACGATGTAATCAGGATCAAAAGCGTCCTTGACCCTCTCGACTATAGGCCATATCCGAGCATAAGTGCGATTGGATGCACCTTCATGCAAAGGAATGGACAATGTGAAGGGGTCAAACAAGTCATCGTCTGCTGGAATAAGCCCACTAAGACGTGATATAGGAAAGAATCCTGGCGCCGTGTGGTGAATAGATAAAGTCTACGATGTTGGTGTATGAGTAACCCAACTCGTAGATTGATAAAGATGGCAATTACTAGCACGCGAGGTGGGTTGCTCCTTATGGGCGCATGAAAAGCCTCGGAAACGCCATCTGAGAAATGGAGGTCCAGATCCAGATACATGACTCTTGGTCTGTGGATGGGTGAAGTGGGTGGCGAAGGAACTATGGGTCGTCGAAGCGTCATGAGGGCTAACACACAGTCTGCTATATAGCAAAAGCCTGAGGCACGAGATTTCCTGGCATGGTGTCTACCTGTCGTTATAGCGTGAATTCGCGTCAAGTAGCGTGATGAAGAGAACCCGCCTCCATCCCAGCAGATGGCAATCTCATACCTTGACTGCTGGAGGCACTTGACGGCGGTGAGAGTTGCTCCGGCTATCGCACATACATACTCTGGCAAGCCAGGAAATATCGGACAATCCTGTCAAGTATAAATGGACGTCGCGCACTCCGGGAGAGTCAGAATAGCGACAATACATCTTCGAGTCCCCATTCTGAAGGAAGGCTTCGTCCCTCCTCTGAGATTTGCCGTGAAAAGATGTAATTCAGGTACTCGCGGTCGTGGTACTGAGCAAGCTCTTTCAGCGAGGCAGGCTGCGGCCGGACGAGCTCCAGTCGTGAGTCTGGATCCAGGAGGCCCAGCGACTTGATGAGCGAGTGAACCAGCAATGATCTGTTCTTGTTGGCCGGGAGGAGGGACGAAATCTAACCAGGAAACGAATCAACAGGTGCTGCGGGAGCTCGACTTCAAACCTTTGCAAGCTCGGTGGAGACAATGTATGCCACTTGTGTGAATTGGTCCATTCGAAGCTGGACTCGTGTTACGACGCTCGACATACAACCTCTCCCGACAGCTTCAACTCAAGTGCCTCTCGCGCCTCCAGCCATTCGTTCTCCCTGTCCCCCGTTCTCACTACTGCAATCTCCCCCATCCCCAAAGGCTTTATTGTCTGCGCTCTTCGCCCAGAACATAGCCGTCGTAGTTCCGACAGGTTCATGTAGATACGTTTGCTCGATTTGCTGATGAGTGCCATTTCACGCAGGACAGGACGGTCGTCACGATATTTGAGGTCAGCCCATATACGCCGCTGAGCTTCTCCAGCGGATTCAAACTTTTCCGGGGATGCCTCTTCAATCGATCCCCGAGTAATGTTGGAGATGAAGCCCGCCCGAAGCAATATGGAAAGAATGGCGAGGTTTTGGGTGGTGTGGTGGACGGCTATCTTTGCATGTCGGGCGCGAAACGCATTTTGGATGCGAGCACAGAGGTCATGGGGCACCGTCATCTGCCAAATAGGGATCAGGCTGGGGCAAAACGGACAGCCCGAGCACGTACTGTGGTCCAACAGCCCGTGATGAGGTAAGCCAGCACGTCATGGCTCTTATCACGGACACCGAGTAAGGACACCATCCGTCCAGCGTTTCTCTTCTGATGCTTGCCTAGTTTTCTGATTCACAACCTGCGCTTGTCGTATCTGCGTGAAGTGGAAGATCCTTATGGGCCCCGTCTGATATCCCTCGACCCATCTTATGCCTCCAATCCGTATGTCGTCGCTGCCTCTCTGGCAGACGGCGACAGATGGCCAGAACTGTCAATCCCTTCCAGCCCACACATCAGTGAAGACGAGGCAGAGCGATCCTCGGGATCCCCCGCTGCACGCCTCAAATACACGCAGACTATTATGGGCGACAGAGCAGGTGGCATCGGGATCCGCGTCAATGGAAAGCGTATCTCTACATCGAGACGAATGTCAGGCATCGTGAACCAGGCAGAACGAGAGTATCCGCTCAGAGAACGATCCCCGGTGCCAACCACCGCTGCACCCGCCGAGACGCAAGATGGTCTCGATCGGGATGGCGACGAGACCACGTCCACCAACTTTCCACAATTAAACGTGCAAATTCAGGCTCCAACGGCCGTGGATGAAACACCCATGACCAAAGTTGCACAGTTTGTACCAAGGTTTGCCGGAGCCGCAGAAATGGAAGCGCGTAGGAGGGCAAGACTGGCGGCTAGACGAATGCCTGCCTCGGGTTCCCAGCCACTGCCACCAAAACCCGACGCTGATTTCTCATCGTCTGAAGAAGAGGTGGATGTGTTGGACGACTCCTCGTCTGACTTTGGCGACCAAGGTACTAGTATTGACGATGCCGATGAGTTCGATCCGTGAGTCTTGCGATTAGGTTGCCAACTATGATAAGTTGAATCCATTCCAGCGAATTTGATGCAACGCGTACTGCCATCACGTATGAAAGCGCATCCGACTTTGTATCAGATGCTTCCACATCGATGTCGAATGCCTCGGCACCAGTGTCTTCCTCACATACCAACGGTCGTCAAAGACCTCGCCTGAGCCCTGTCGAAGAAAGTTCAAATTCTCGTCAGCATAGGATGTCGCGACCTTCCATCGATAACAATTTCGTAATGGTGACTGCACCCTCGACAGGCAATCCAAGAGAAAAATACTACCCACCCAGGCGTCTTGATACAGGTGCGAATGCTCAGTCGGTACCTCGAAAATCTGCAATCCCTAGTGTCATCCAGCCCCCTCATTTGACTGTACCGCCTTCGAACTCGTCAGATCTAACCTTTGCACGTAAGAAGGTGGAGTCGGTGACACCCACCACATCTACCTTGTCAGCGATGATGGCTTCATCGGGATCAACCAATCCTTTTGCAGAGTTGTATGCGGCTGTCTCAGGAAGGGGGGAGATGGCAGCTACTAACGTTACAGTATACTTTCCTCAGGTTACGGAGCCATCTGGCACTCCAATGGTTTTGAATGTCAAGAAGGATGCAACAGTGGAGGAAGTTATTGGGTTCGCTCTTTGGACATATTGGGAAGAGAAGTGGATACCAAAACTTGATGATGGTTTGAGTGGCGAGGATGATCCAAAGTGGGTGGAGACTTTATCGACTGTGAGATGGGTCTTGAGGATCGCTGAGATCGATGGAGAAGTAGACGATGATTTTCCTCGTAAGGTACTCTCTCTGAAAATCGTTCGCAAAGTTTATTCACATATATCAGCCCCTGACCGGATGGGCAAAATCACAAGATTCAATTCAGAGGCCTATGTCATCATCGAGGCTACCCCAACGCAAGGTGAGGTTTCAGGTACAGGCGAGTTGAATCGATTTCATGATTCAAAAAAGTGGAGCAAAACAAAGTAATATTCGAAAAAATTCATAAGAGGCCAGACAAGCTCGCATTACCTGGGCCCAGTTCTGTTGCTGCAAGTGTTGCAACAGGTTCTGCGATTGGATCCGTATCGGGGTCAAGTTTTCTAGGCCCGACGACAGGTCACGGACCTCAGATTCTCTTGAGGATACGTATTGCAGAACATGCAGATGCCGTGCACGTCTCCACGACAATACCTGTGTATGTTGTCCGTATAATCCTCTTAAAGAAAGAAAACTCATGCTCAAATTAGTTCTGCTGGAATGTATCTACAGGAAGCACTAGAGCTCGTGTGTCGCAAGCGTAAGCAAATGGACCCCAAAGACTATGCCCTCCTTCTGGGTGATCAAAGCTTATTAATACCCCTTGATCGGACAGTGGCAAGTTTACAAGGGAAGAGGGAACTCCTGCTCGTTAAACGTAGTATGTTACCTCAATATGGAGACGACATTGTGAGGGGCATCGGAAAGACAACAGATCCTAATGGTCAGTAACTTTTTCCACACTGGCGAATAAATTGATCATTCAAGAATAGCTTCAATATTCAAGCGTATGTCGGAGACACCAGAAGTCCAGTTCGCGGCAGATTATGCATCTGGATACAAGGTATTCAAATTGCTTTCTAGTAGTATCTCATGGCTTGACACTTATCCAGGAATATACCGTCTATCGGAGAATGCCGATGCTTGTTGTGAAGCAAGAAAGGACACTGGCTATAAACGGGGCCTATGTACACGTTAGCATGTTCATTTTGAACGACCATTTGATGCTAATCATCCACGTATATATTTAGATTGTGCCATCGAATCGCGCCAAGGCTGTTTTTGATACGACCAAGACAACATCGCATCACATCAACAACATTGCACAGTGCAAGCAGTCGACAAAAATGACATCTGTATTCAAGCTCATTCTGAGTAGTCGAGCGGGAAACAAACGATATGATTTTGAGGCCGAATCTCCTAAAGTTGCAGGTACGTGAACACACTTGAATACCCTCATAGGCTGATACTTGCTTAAGCCGAGATCGTCTCGATCATCAACAGTCTTAAGAATGCATTGGAGAGGTCGGGAACGGTTAGTCGCTCGCGAAGAAGCAAACAAATTGGTTGATACCTTTTTCTTGGTCGAGAGTTCGCATGTCTTTGCTTTGCTATTGTATAATATACTACATGTAGAATTCAAGTCTCGCCCTGGTTGCTGTTTGATATGGATTCAAATGAGCTTAGCTGCCACCATAATGCGACCGAAATCCGCCAGGCTGACGGACTTGTCAGGTGAAGAGGAAAAGACTGCTAGCATTTGTACTATCTGCATAGAAGACAAATTAGGGAACGGATAGGTCGAATATTGCGCTGCTAACCTCGTCGGCTGATAGCTTTTCGCCAAGAAGGCCTGCAACTCGTTGGATGTCTTTGATCACGATTTTTTTATTTGGCAGATCTTCCAAAGGTATTGATGGAAAGAACAAGGAAAAGGCGTCAAAACATATGTCTTGCTGCTTCTTGGTTAATGTATATGGCTCCGCGGGTTCCGATACTAAATGTCTTGCGCCAGAACGGCGAGTGCGTGGACCGCGACATGATGGTTCCGCGTCCTCCTCATAGTCGCCGTCCGAGGAGTCTTCTGCATCGCGAGATGCATAATCACTGCCCGACCCGTCGACTTCCTCGTCAGACCTCTCGCTGCCTGCATCCAGTCGGCCTTCTGCACGATGTTCAAGCAGCACAGCGCATACAGACCGCCAATCCTCTCGAGCTACTTGGCCGGATGGAACATGATGCTCGTCAACTCTGTGTGTGTCCGAAGAGCTCCAGCCAGAAGCAGCATTGCGAAAAACAGACAAGATTTGGTCGTCATCTGGCGGAAGTTCAAGACGAAGGAGTGCGTCGGGGATCAGAGGCAAGGGAATATAGCTGGGAGCGGTTTCCGATGGTTCATCTATGAGGAACCCCCCACCTGTGTCTTGCGGTGTGTCGGTTGGCTTGTGCGACACTGGCGTTGCTACGGCGTCAAAAGCCTTGTCGATGCGTTGCTGTGTTGTGCGAGGCAAGTCGTCAAAGACATCTGCCATGGATGGAATTAGAGTTACAATTACAATTCACTGTCATGTAGTGTCCATCTCGTCTCCGCCAATGGTCGTAATCTCTTCACTCACTACCAGACTCCTAATATCTTCCTTCTTCCATGCAGTCGTACCGCGCTTAAATTTATATACATTCTCTTTCTCCGGCCTCTGGTTAGGCATCTCTACGTTGCGCAGCGTCTCCGTCGATGTGGCAGTTATAATGCAAGCATCGACGTTGGAGCCTGAGCCAAGATCGTTGAATATACCAGCAAAAATAGCATTTTTCACAAGATCCAGTGCTTCTCGCCGCTAAACGAAAGGCCTGAGAAAAGGTTCAAAACAGAATAAATGTAATGGACAGACATTCATGTTGGGTTTCCAGCTACTTTCAAAGACGGCCATTGCAGCCAAACTACCGGATCCCATTGTTACATACGGAAGTTTATCAGTGGAACCGTGCGGATGAATAGTGAAGAGGTGGGGACCCATAGGATCAACACCACCTAAAACAAGCGCGGCACCGACGTGTCCTTGATACCTTTGCGATGACTATTAGCGAAATACAAGACACATCCTGAGTGGGTATCACCTGAAGAGCATTTGCTTGAGCATTGTCATGGCGGTTACGACGCGTGGTTTTCTGCCAGTCGCAAGCGCGTGCAGTTCCATATTGGAAGATATCAACGCGGTAGTGAATTCTGTATCGGCTGCTGTACCTGCCCCACAGCATCGGATATTTTCCGTAATGTAATGGATCTACAGACATTCCAAAGCCTCCGTTATAGCGCAGCAGAAGGCGACACGCGCCCTCACCTTTTCGCAATTTTTATCGGCGACGATGTCACCTTCCGTTGCTCTAGTGTCAGCTCCCAGTATTACGCCATCTTCGAAGAGACATCCGACGATCGTAGTGCCTGTACTGGTTGCTTTGGGGAGTGGGATTCCTCGCTCAGCCAAGAAATTGTTGCTATCGCTTGGTCAACGATAGTACGTGTTGAAGGCATGAAAAGCTCTACCGTATTTGATTCGATAAGTCGAAGCCAGGACGTGAATACACGGAGGACGACGCCATTATGGAAGGAGGAGAGGTGTACGCGTCGCCACGTGATCGGCTGTTATAGATGATAACATAAAACATAAAACCAATCATGGCAACTTCGCAGACCACAATCAGTCCGCACAGCCAGCAGCCTCTCGTAACGAGGACATATCCATCGCAATCAGACATCGACGCTATTATCGCAAATGCTGCTGCTGCTCAGAAAGCTTGGGCAAGCGTTCCGCTCAGTGAACGTATCGCAATAAGTCGCAAGTTTATGGTGCGCATCATACAGCGTCGTCTGAGCTCAGTATTAGAAAGTAGCCCTACTTGCATAGGATGAGATAAAGAATATGAGCAAAGAAATAATCAAAGAGCTTACTTTGGAAATGGGCAGGCAAGTCGCAATTATCGTAGTCTGAGGTCGGGGGGTAATTCTTCCGCAAGGCCCGAATCACAGAATGCGGGGGAAATCAGAGGTTGCATTGAACGCGCTAATTATATGCTATCTATCGCATCGTCTTGCCTTGCGGATGTGGCTTTGAAGGATACAGATAAACCAGGTTTTCGCCGCTTCATCAAACGCGTGCCTATAGGCATTGTCCTTATAATTACACCGTGGAAGTATGTTCATCATCTTTTTTTTTTTTCAACAAGGCAGCATTTCTGATTACTATCACTCTGATTCTAGCTATCCCTACCTGACCACTGTTAATTCCGTCTTGCCAGCCATTATATCAGGAAATGCCGTTCTCTTGAAGCCTTCACCTCAAACTCCCCTTACTGCAGAGCGTTTTGCATCCGCATTGAAAGCCGCAGGCGTTCCTCCTGATATCATTCAGGTCATCCACATGTCTCCAGAATTAACGTCATATGTGGTACAACATCCCAGCATCAACTTCATCTCCTTCACGGGTAGTGTTCCCGGCGGTCACGCTATCGCGAAGGCTGCTGCGAATAACAGTAACTTTCCGGGGGTCGGGCTCGAGGTTAGCTTGTTTTCGATGAGCGCATTTTCGATTCACGCTGGTTTTCGCTAGCTCGGAGGCAAAGATCCAGCATATGTAAGGCCAGACGCTGACCTGGATTACACCGTCGCGCAGCTTGTCGACGGTATGGTTTATATCCGATGAAGTCGTGCTGACTGACGACGCATAGGGGCTTTCTTTAACTCGGGTCAAAGCTGTTGTGCTGTCGAGGTATGTCATGCTCACATGTAACTGCACAAGAAGTTGCATATGTAAAGCGTATATACGTGCATGAAGGCATCTTCGACGCGTTTGTCTCGAAATACGTCGACATTGTGAAGGTGAGTGATGTTCCACGTCCAAGTTTGCTTTTTTGCTGTATCCTGTTCCACAGAAATATAAACTCGGAGATCCTACTTTACAAGAAACCACGCTTGGACCAGTTGTCAGCCTCGCAAGCGCTGCTAGGATTCGCAAACAGGTCGATGACGCTGGTTCGCCTCTTTTGCCTCAGGCTTTCAATCCATCTCATCATAAGTATGTTTAGTCGTAGCTGGCGCTATTCCATTGATTTCTGAAGATCTATTCCCTGCTGCACAACCGTATGTCTTACGTACAATATGTACCCTGTGATCCTGATCATGACGGCAGTGGAACGACATACGTTGCTCCTCAGGTTTTGGTTAATGTCAATCATGGTATGCATCTGCCTTCAATATAAAGCATTCATGCATCTGATTGACAATACGTTTCAAGATATGGATGTCATGATTAACGAAACGTTTGGACCTGTAGTTGGAATACAGAAAGTAAGTTTTGTTATCTTTCTCTCAGGAGACGCTTAAAGTATCTTCCCAGGTATCATCAGATGAAGAGGCTGTTAAGCTTATGAATGATTCTCCATATGGTTTGACTGCATCCATCTGGACAAATGCGGCGAACAATCCAGAGTCAGAGGATACATTTATGAAGATAGCCGATGGTGTTGAAACTGGAACTGTGTTTCTGAACAGGTCTGCATTTTCGTCACATAGATTAATATGTTCAAACCTGTGTGAATGCAGGTGTGACTACTTAGATCCTGCTTTAGCGTGGACCGGGGTGAAGTTTAGTGGAAGAGGTATCAGCCTGAGCAAGTATGGTACGTCACCTTCTGATGGTGGTCGAAAAGCATGTCTAATAGTGAACAGGCTATGATCAGCTCACGAGGGCAAAGTCCATGCATATGAAAATCCAGACATAGGTCGTTTACTACTGGTACATAGCGCTTGTGTATGTATTACAATGATATCCCAACAAGGCGATGCCAAACATGTTGGGCCGAGTCGTCTTATCTCATTCCCATTTCGTAATATCTTTCACCCACCATGGGCAGGAATAAAGTCCGTATTAACGTTGTTCTTACACGTCATTGTGGTAATCCCTTCAACGCGTTCAGAAAAACAATAATCAGAAATTGCCTGCACGGTCTGTTGTTAGCAAGGACGATGATGGAAGTTACCTCACGGAACGGATGGACATGAACAACTCGCGCTTTGCAGCGTATTACAAAGCCCAAAAAATAGTTCCTGATGATGAATGGGACGCGTTCATGAATTCATTGCGGCAACATCTTCCGACGAGCTTCAGGATTGCAGGAAGTCGAGAGTCAGCGCAATCTATCCATGAACTATGTGTTGGAGCTGACTACTGAATCGACAGAACTGCACAGTCTTTGAACGCAATCATCGAAGAAGTCCACGTTCCGTCTCTGAGCAACATCGAGTTTGAGGGCCAGAACATTTCTCCACCTGTCCAAATTCCTTGGTGTGTCTATCGTCGATTGATCACATATTTTTCTTAGTCAAATAATAGGTATCCAGGTGGACTGGCCTGGAAATTTAATGTACCGAAAAAGGTTCTGCGAAAGCAGCCCGAATTTAAAAAATTCCATTCATTTTTGGTCTTCGAAACTGAAATCGTAAGTCCGTCACAGTCTGATAATCCTTACCCTTTGCAAACAGACGTGCAGGGAAACATATCAAGGCAGGAAGCTGTTAGCATGTTACCTCCACTCTTCTTGGATGTAGAACCACATCATAAGGTATATAGTCTTGAGTCGTCTTCGATCCACTGTACTCGCTCACAGAGCCCCAGGTTATGGACATGTGTGCTGCTCCAGGTTCAAAAGTAAGGCGGAACATTTCATCCTTTTGAAGTTGATCGGTAATGATCATATCTCAGACAGCTCAGATTCTGGAGGCATTACATGCAAATGACACGATGACTTCCTCAACTATTCCGACGGGGTTCCTGGTGGCAAATGACAGCGATCATAGGCGAACACATCTTCTCATCCATCAATCTGCACGGCTTCCTAGTCCTGCACTTATGGTGACGAACCTCGACGCATCAAATTACCCTTCCATTAAAGTACCAGTATCCGATCAGTCCAGGTCGCAGCAGTTATTTTTTGATAGAATCCTATGCGACGTGCCCTGCAGTGGAGATGGAACCATAAGGAAAAACATAGGAATTTGGAAATCATGGCAAGTCGGCGATGGTAATGGTTTGCATAGGTTTGTGACACTCCTGCTAATTGTGCTCAGCTTTAGAATTGAATACAAAAAGTCTGCAGGTTAGAATATTACAGCGTGCCATGAAATTACTTGAAAAAGACGGAAGAATTGTTTATTCCACTTGTTCCCTCAATCCAGTAGAAAACGAAGCTGTAATAGGGGAAGCATTGATTAATAATCCAGGTAGGGGGCCAAGAGAGGTATTGGTGCTGCCCATTGATCTCGTATGAAAAGATTTTCAACTAGTCGACATGTCTGAAAAATATCCTGAACTAAAGAGGCGGCCCGGCCTGACAGTGTGGAGGCCAACTGTTGATCGCACCTGTGAAACAACATGCGAGACTTTTGACGACTTCTCGGAGGCACCCTTAGACTCGCTTCTGAAATCGAAATTATCAGAAGGCCATTGGCCACCCAAAATTGTCGATACATTGAATCTGCATCGCTGGTGAGTCTGCTTGAGCATTGCGTATATATATTAATAATTAGAAATTTTATAGCATGAGAATATATCCACACTTACAAGATACTGGGGGGTTTTTCATTGCGGTATTAGAAAAGAAGGTATCAGAATCTGCCTGTGGGGATAAGGGTCAGAGTATTCTTGGACACAGAAAGCGTGAAGTCGAAGAGCCTCGTAGCAGTGTCGACCACAAGAAACCTAGACTCGATTATGAAGAAACTATCAACATCCAGGACATTCCGCTGAGCCCAGAAGTGAGAATGAATTCGGCATCCTTGTCAGCAAGTAAAGGGCAAGTCAGTGACAATTCTTTTAAAGAAAATCCTTACACATTTCTGCCATCAAATGACCGCATTCTGCAATCTTGCATGTGAGTGAGGCAGCTAGCGGTACGACTTGTGCTGATGCTAGGAATGAAGTGAACGTTTACATTTGACTACTGACTTTCCGGCATCCAACGTACTAGTACGAAATCCTGAGGGTGAACCGGCTCGTTCGCTCTACTTAGTCAATGATATCGTCAAATCCATAATACAGAATAACGACTACAGAAGAATGCGCCTGACTGCTGCTGGGACGAAGGTGATGGCTAAGCAAGAAGCCGGAAGAGGTATCGACGCGCAGTTCAGAGTTTTAGGCGAAGGTCTACCTGTTGTTCTTCCTTTCATCGACAAATCAACCATCATTACAAGTGATTTGCTACCATTGCGAACTCTCCTTAATACATATTATCCCTTAATTTCCTCGTTCGATCCGCCGTTTCGAGAAAGAATGCAAGAACGTTGTGAGTGCCCCCCCTATATTATGCTTGAAATGACCTTAGAACCGTCTAAAGCAATGGGAAACCATGTAATTAGGTTCCTCCCAAGCAATATCGAAAGTGTCCGGTAAGTCACAGAACTGATTTTCGTCCGGCGAACCTGAAAGGCGACCGAAAAGTCTTGCGCAAGAACTCGTGCTACCTATATGGAAATCAAATGTATCTTTGTCGCTTATGATTGACAAGAAAGCTAAAAGGTTGCCGTTCAGCTTTATATATGTCTGAATAAACTGATGACTAGATAAAATAGCGCCCTAAGTTTGCGTTTATTCGGGGTGGATATCACTCAAAAGAGGGACTCGACAGACGGTGTTGAATCAACTATTCACGAATAGTTTGACTATCAAAATGCGGGACTCGTATCTACAAAGATGCAATTACCGATTGCAGCCATTTGTTACGCTCTATTTGAGGCTTAAATCTTTCGACACATCTTCGCAGATCCGCCAACTGCTGCTCTGTTTCGTCTTCATCATGCATCAATACATCCTCGGAATTTTCGCCGTCGTGCGACCAGTCTTTAAAAATATTCTCCATAATTTGGACCCCTTCATCTGCGTCTCCACCATAGTAATCTTCTTCGGGACGGCTGCCTGGAATAGATCAAGGTAGAATCTTGTATACCTAAGGACGAAATGATTACATACTGGTATCTTCGAATTCGTCTGCTTTGCGTTTTGCGAGCTGATTTGAGGTGAGTCAGAGCTATGGTGCAAAGTAGCTACTTCGCAGTACCTTAATTACATTGCTTGGAAAATTGGCCAATTCAGCGACGTGGATACCGAAGCTTTGATCACATACACCTAATATCTTTGAGTCAGTTTCATCCGTTACATTTTGTTGCAAGTACAAACCAGGTTCGACTTTGTATAGCAGTGTTATGTCTCGATTCTGCAAATCGTTAGAGGTGGTAACGTGAGCAACTACGTGCAAATTTTGGACATGAGACAGTTGTTGATCAAGCGCCGTCAGTTCATGAAAGTGAGTGGCGAACAGACAAAAGGCATGTATTTGTGACGCAATATACCTAATAAATGTGTCAAGAGTCCGAATGATTGAATGAAGATTAGGCCTACTCAGATATGGCCCATGCCAAGCCAAAACCATCGTAGGTGGATGTTCCTAGTGGATGTAAATTAAACCCCGCAGCATGGACAATGTAAAATCATACCTCGACCTAATTCATCTATAATGATCAAGGAGTCTTGTGTGGCTGTCTAATCAGTTGTTAGCAACATATTAGTTGCACGGAGTGATTTGACAGACTTTCAAAATTGCAGCAGTTTCCAACATTTCTGCCATGAAGGTTGATACACCTTTAAGTTGACTATCCCCAGCACCCACACGACATAATATTGAGTCAAAAATTGGAAGAGAGGCTTCTGAGCATGGCACAAAACAACCAATTTGGGTCATGAGTGCGATGACGCCCACCTATTGGGACATGTAGATAGCAGATCTTACGTTCAAAGCTTTACGTACTTGCCGGATATAAGTCGATTTCCCTCCCATGTTCGGTCCAGCTCGGAAGGGTGTTGCATCAGATTTAAAAATTACAGTCAATTATCGTGGACATACTAATTATCTGGAATTCGCTCTTGCCTGAAAATGTGTTAGATGATAGAAAGAATGGTGAGATATACTGCACCTTTAATCATCTCGACATCATTTGGGATAAAGTGGATTTCCTCCTGTACTTCCAAGCACGGATGCCGAGCATCTCTGAGAATCAGACTTCCATGACCTTGCGAAAATAGGATTAGGCAGGACTGTGTTAGGCTGATTTAATAGAAACCTTTGTCAATGAGTTGCGGTCGGACATATGGTTCAGGAGCGCTGGCAGAGACGTGCGCAAAACTGCCATATGAATCAGCGCTCTCTCGGGTGGATGAATAGAATCGAAATGCCTGAGCATAACATCTAGATGCGCGATAATGCAATCAAGGGAATCTAACACGGGAGTATATGTTACTACTAAAAGTCAATGACAGAATTTCAGAATATACATAACAACACACCTGCAATATTCACAACTTCTCTTACAAGACCGGATTGTGTTCGGATATAAGATTGGGATAGCTCTCTGAATTCTTCGGCCAGGCCTTTCAATCTCTTCGTCGTGAAAAAGACACCCGCCTTGTTGGTACCAAGCTCAGTATACTTCTTTGTGAGGCATTTCGCATCCTATGGATGAGTCAAGCAGCGATCAAGTAAACCACAATTTCAAGACTTGCATTTTTTGATAGCCGGAAACAATACCCATAAAGTTGACTATTTTCAAGATGGAGTTTCTTGTCAAGCTCTATGGAAAGATCACGACCAACTTCAATATGCTCCTTGTCGAGATCGTCTCGCACCTTTAAATAATGTCAACTAATCACAGTACTATTATAAGTGCGGAACCGATCTGACCTGACTCAGCTTCTCTGAAAGCTCACAAAGCCTTGGATCATAATCTGGTTTAATGACATATTTGTGATTGTCTAACTCGTCAAGATCCAACGTTTGTTCAACCATGTCACTATATTTTTCAAGGTTGCTGCGACACTCCTACGATGAGCAACGAATCAGTTTAATTATGGCTTGGAAAGATGGATAAGCGCCAACGTGTAATGATTGCATGTACATGTCTTTTAGAATTTGCACGTACTCTTCTTTTTCGCACTTGACGTTTTCCAAGGTCTCTATCATGCCAGGTAGCTTGAAGCACATGTCAGAAATGTCAGCATAGAGAGAGCGCGACTGTAAGACCTTTAACACGACTTGATACACTCGCACAACGTCTTCGAGTGACGAGATGGATCTTCGGAAGCGCTTGCTTAGTCTTTGCAGATCCGGCATGAATTTCATATAATCATTCTACGCGAAAGAGTTTCATAGAGCGATGAAAATAATACGATGATTGTACCTGAAGAGTGTGACGGCTGTCTGCATCCTTGAAGAAGATTTCGACGAGATTAAGACGCTTTTCTTTGCAAAGTTTAGGTGCGCACAAGATTTTTGAAAAGTATGACACTTACGTATCTCATGAGAGTTCACTAGTGGCTGTCTCAACCAGGTTGCAAGTAACCGTGTGCCTTGCGCTGTCTTACACTTGTTAAGAATGCCAAGCAAAGTAGTATTGCGAGTTCCCTTTCGTAAATTGTGAGCCCCGCTGAGCAATCGACTGATGGTGACGGACATTACTACTAGCATGTGACTCGCCGAGACTCAACGCTTTTAAAGCACTTGCGTCGAGTCGCATGTATTGTGTTAGATCATGCACGCGTAACTTGTACGTTTCATGGTTTGAGGGGTCAGGCAAAAGGGACAAGTACGAAATCAAGGCAGCAAGAGCGGATGGAGCATTTGGCAGAGACAATTGGGCTATACTGGATCAGTTAGATTGAAGATGCGATACCAATCGTGCCTTACGGATAGATACAGAAGGATCGACTGAAGACGATATATGGGCAGGATTAAGAAGACGAGAGAGATTCTCAGTGACGCTTTTAGAATTAAATTCACCTATACTTCATTAGACGAGGCAGGGATCAGTCAATGGGTTGCGAACTTGGTTTCCGTTCGGTTATGACTACGTTACAGCGTTCCAAAATTGCTCGGAGACTATTCAGATCCACGTCTCGTTCTGTAGCTCCGGATGCAGTTCCCGTCGGAATGATGGCCTCTTTTACGGACAGCTGGATAATGAGGGACTTTTGCTCTGGTTAGTACCAATCTGCCGGTTTCGGTGAATACTTACTTCTATGTTTGAGAACAGATCGTTGTCGACAAATTCAGTCATGCCTAGCTCACGTGTACTGGTATCGGCGAAGGCGACCCCAAGAGTTTTCATCTTGGCCTTCGAAGCAACAGAACTGATCGTGGTAGCTGGCTTTATGGACATCACAACGGGTGACGAAAGTAAGTCGGAGTTGACGAAGAGGAGGTCCTCGACTGCCTGGAGATTGCCTGGAGATGCCTAAATAAAGGATAAATGATAGACTCAGAAGAACGGGGGAAAATGACCTCTTTCTCTAACCGGAACTTGGGACTTTTCTTGCCCTGTCCGGGCTCTGGGCTCCAAATTTCAACACGCAATTGCTTTGTAGTCAATGCCTCACGAAGGAAGGTTTGCGCTACAGAAGACTTCATCGAAACACTGGGTAAGCCAGCAATTCTTCCGCCATGACCGAGATATTTCAGCACCGAGTTGGTGTGGTACACATGCTGGGCAACGTATTCTGCATCATTGCCGTATGCGGCGTAGAAAGAGTCGCGGTAAAATAGTCTCAGGGTTCCCGTTTTTGTAGGTAGCTTGGAGAAGAACGAGATAAAGCCAGGATCAGTGACTTGATTCAGAGAATCTTGGAAGTGCTCGTCGTCCATGTTCAGGACGTTGAGGCAACTGCTCTGCTGAAGGACAAAGTTGAAGTTGCGTACCGACGTCACGTGTCCGTTACTTCACCATGGTGCGCTCTGCCTGATTTGCTGACGCTGAGCTCACAAAATACGCAGAAAATATCGGTGCTACAGCATGCACCAGAAACTCACCTGCCAGCAAGGCCCGGTGACCCCACTCCCACATTCCGCAACCTCAATCCCCTTATGCACCCCTTTGCCCGTGCCCGCGAACGCACCCGCGCGCTCAATGCAGCCAAGATGGCACGCATGTTTGCCAAACCGTTTGTGGACAGTCTTGAAGGTCACATCGATGCTGTGGAAGTGCTTGCTCGACCGCCGGACTCGCTAACAACGATAGCCAGTGGTAGCTGGGACGGAGGTACGTGCCTGCGCGTTAGTCGCTCTTTCCCAAGTATGTCGATAGCGTTTCAGGCATTCTACTGCATAATCTTTCGACAAGGCAATATACTCTCAAACTTACTCAAGCACATAAGGGGAAAGTGTCCAGCCTGTGTTTTGCGGGCGACCAAAGGCTTCTGAGTTGCGGCGTTGATCGGTACGTTAAGCTATGGGCTGTTGGAAGTGATCCATCAGATATGGTGTGTATTGTGTCCCCTGCTGCAACTCTTGTTGATGGCCTATATGCATTAGCCACTCATCACTTTTTCTGGAAAGTCTGCATTTAAGTAAGCCTAACTTCATATGCGTCTGGTGTGTGCTTATTCTGCAGTTCAATTGATCATCACCTCTCGGATCCTCTCTTCGCGACGGCATCAAGTCTTGTGCAAATATGGGACGAGACCAAGTCAGTTTAGTCCAATATGATAGTGATTTTGCTGACGTTCATCTCAGGAGTTCTCCGATTTCTAACCTGACCTTCCCAACATCAACAGAAACAATCACAGCGGTCCGCTTCAACCCGAGCGAGCTGTCTATTCTTGCTAGTCTAGGCTCAGACAGGACATTTACATTGTACGACATACGTACCGGAAAAGCAGAACGCAGAATCATCATGCAGGTATGTTCTTATGGTAGCAACCACGAATGTTTGAAATCATTCGTGAGCCAGATGCGAAGCAATGCACTAGCATGGTCGCCTACGTTCCCTACAACGATCCTATTGGCGTCAGAAGATCATAATTTATACACGTTTGATGTCAGATATCTTACAACACCCAGCCAGATTTACAAAGCACACGTTGCTGCTGTCATGAGCTGTGACTGGAGCCCAACTGGCTTGGAATTCGTGAGCGGTGGCTGGGACAGGACCGTGCGGATATGGAAAGAGGGACAAGGCCATTCTCCAGAGGTCTACCATACAAAACGGATGCAAAGGTACGTCGTTTCCTCAGCATTCCGCCAGCTTGGGTTGATCTCCAACAGAGTATCTTCATCAATATTTTCGGCAGATGCTCGATTTGTGATTACTGGGTCTGACGACGGCAACGTGCGCATCTGGAAAGCCAAGGCACACGATAAGCTCGGTGTTATCACAGCGCGCGAACGTGCAGCGATGGAGTATCGGGAAAGGCTAACAGAGCGGTGGAAGATGGATGCAAAAGTAGGGAAAGTCTCTAGGTGGGCACTGTCCCGTTTCTGTCACCGTGGCACTCTTACCATGAAATGGAATACAGGGTACGGCACCTGCCCAAGTCGGTGTATAAGTCGGCGAAGCTCAAACAGGCGATGTTAGAGGCGGAGCGTGTGAAGGAAGAGCGTAGGCGAAAACACGCTCGTGTTGGGGAGAGCCAAAAGAATCCCAAGCCTGAGCGGAAAAAGGTAGTGATTGTAGAGCAAGCGTAATTAACACACGGAGCGATCGTAGGTGATTGGTAGCCTTTCGTCGTTGTTAAACAACGAGGGACGAGTGAGAGAGACTGAGCGCGGGATGACTTCGGCCTACGTGCTTGGATTCTGCCCACTGTGCACGTCGCTGCATGACACCCTGCGAGGCACTCCAGGAGGAATGGCAACGGACTATTTGTCGGAACACCCTCTCTTCTACACACAGCTGAGGCAGTGCCCACACAGGATTTGGACTCTACTAGTACGTAGTGGCATCATGTCATCTCTTACACAATATACATTTCTATAAATTCGGGAAAAGAGGATACTTCTTTGTTTAAAGACTTAAACTTGCCATTCTGCTGATGTACATCTCTAGCCTGTAGCATTCCTACTCGTAGTCGTGTGCTCGGTGCTAAAAAAATACGTGACATGGGTATCTTGCCTCGCCTTCCACATAGCCATTTCAACCTTGTGTGCCTCAAAGAACGTCAGCGCGCGGCGCACGAGCTCGTCCCTCTCCTGCTCCAACTGAGCCATGCTAGCCTCGGCATCGGCCTTGGCATGACCGGTGGCCTTGGGCATCCTGGGTACCCTCCCGATGCGCTTCTTGATCACCTGCATCTCCCTTGCCATCTGCGCGTACACGTCCATGCTCGCCGGTTTCGGGCTGACGGTGGAGGGTGGCCAGGGCACCTCGGAGCCGGTAGCGGGGTCGTATAGCTTTCCGTGCTCGTTGAGCTTGTAAGTCGTCACGACGGGAGGGATCTCGGCTTTTTTTTTCTCCTTCTCCGTTGCGTTGCGCTCAGTCTGAAGACCAAACGATCTCACCCAGTCCCACGCCTTGCTCCCTGCCGCCAAAAACGCGTGCCTCACATCTTCCTCGTATGGATACCACCCCGCCACACCCACTTCGATCTTTAAATCTGCAGGGGGCTCGTTCGCGCGGAGCTGCGCGCGCTCGACTGTGCGTTCAGTGTTTTCGAGGACGCGCGAAATGCCAGCACGTCCGTAATGCGAGGCGTAAATAAAGGCGGAGAGGTCATGTGTGAGCTCGACAAGCCGTGCGATGCGGAGGTTGCGGAGTTGGGCGTTGCGCTGCGCATTGATGGCGTCTTTAAAATTTTTAGGAGTTTTCGCATTTTTTGTGACTTTCACGTTTGTTGCACCCCCTGTGTCCCGGCCTTTGGCGTCTTCAGAGTCCTGAGCGCAGCCAGGTATCCCGGGCGCGTGAAATGTCAGCCATGAGATGTAATGTTTTGTCTTCTCTGCGAGCTTGGGCGTGAGGGACGAGGAGGCGTGTTTCTGGATAAATGTGTGGAACATCAAGCCATGCATGAGTGCCTTGCACAACTGAGAGAGGGCAACAGCGAGTGGACGAGTGGGGAGCGTGATCGTCAGCAGTGGTCGGAAAAAGGGTTCGTGCTCGAGCGTCGGGAGGTATCCTGCGCGAAGTCGGAAGGCTAGCAGGTGAGGGGACGGGGTGGCTTCAGCTCCTTCTGGCGGTTCCGGATGTAGCAGTCCATCCTCCCCCTCTACGGTCGCCGCTTCTCGGGCCTCTTCCTTCAACTTCTTTTTGAGCTGCGGCAGCCACGGCCAGACTGCATTATCCATCGTCTCCAAAATGTCGTCGGAAGACTTGGGCGAATTGTACTTGGCCACAAGCTTTTCAACATCGCCCGCCTTGCAGATCTTGACCATGAACTCGTATGAGAGTGGCCGGCCCTGGCCCCGCCGCACTAGATAGCGGCTCTCCAATACAACGATAGTGTGCGGCTCATACGCTTCAGGTGGCGCGTAGTAGCCGGCTTCACCAGGCCCATACTTGCCCTTGAGAAGCCAATTGAAGCTTCGAATATTCCCGGGCTTGGTGAATCCGCCCATGTGTCTACAAACGACGGCTTGTCCGGTAAGCATTGTGCACATTATATACGTCCGGATACGCACGTTTTGGGGGGCCGAAGCGCGGTGCATATGTCCTTGCGCTCGCGCCGCTCTGCTTGTCGGATTTTATCCTCAGCCAGGCGTAGCGCTGTCTCGTCGGCGTGCGTGACGCCAGTCCACTTAGTGCGTTGCCATTTCGGGGATTCCTTCAAGTGGAAGGCGGATCTGCGCAGCATTGGCCCGGATAACGCGTGGGCTGGGGTTCCGTGTAAGGTGGGCGAACCAGTTTTATGCCGCAGTGTAAAACCTCGGCCGGGAGAGCGGGAATGACGGAACGGCTGGCGCCGAGCCGAGCCATCAACAACACTAATCAGTTGCGCGAACTCTTTACTGCCTTTTTCAGAATAGTTGACGTAAGCACAAAACCAAAAAAAAAAGCAGGTGCAAACCCGAACTGTCATAACTCGCCGAATTCCCCACCAAATATCAAGAAAAGTAGCGGGATAGCTTTGGAAAAATTACTACATTTCATAGGTAGTAGACTGAGCATGGGAGCAATGGATCTCGGAATTCTTCCAAGTCAATGGCTGGGAGTTGATCCCACAATGATTGTAAGCATTAGCAAGTAAGATATGGGCTAGAGAACATAGTAATTATATTGCTTCCGTGCTCGGTCCACCACCTATGAAATGTACTAATTTTTCCAAAGCCATCCCGCTACTTTTCTTGATATTTGGTGGGGAATTCGGCGAGTTATGACAGTTCGGGTTTGCGCCTCGCTTTTTTTTTTCGGTTTTCTGCTTACGTCAACTATTCTGAAAAAGGCAGTAAGGAGTAATTATTACTGTCGTTTTCAGCCGAGTTTGCAACGTGATGTTTTCCCACGAAAATAACCATCTCATCTTCGGAAGACTGTGACTCGACTATCGACGAAGCACAGCACGGCCGGAAGCACGCCAATCACATCGGAACGTCTCGCAGATTCTGTTCTACATTGACTGGGAGACATACGACGAGGTTTCGGAAGTTGTGGAAATTTGAGGGTATGTCAGCTTCAGCACTGACTGTAACAGACTTGAGACTTGTATATTAGAATCAAGTGTATGCTCAAGATCACTTGCTTGCTTATCCATGTCACCAAGTAAATGACAAAAGAGAGTTTCTGTTCCTGCAGTGAGCACAGAAGGTTGATATAAGGGCTGTGGTTTAGTGTAGGAGTCTCTTAAGACTCTAGGTAGTTTGTTGTACCTACAACTACTCCTGAGCAAGCAGTTTCATCTTTGGCTGAACAAGCCTCACTTGAGTCTTTAGGGGTTGTTTAGGTGCAGTCCTAACATAACCTAGAGTCTTATATCTCTACCCCTTCAAGTGTCTTACAGCACTGAGCATGCCTTGCTCATCATTGCTCACAGCACACATGAAGGCCTAGTTTCTTTTCTGGGAGGTTGTAACCACATGTAGCCTGTGACCTCTCTAGGTGACATCAATGATGACACACATACTGTCAATGGGTACTGAATGAGGTATCCTCAATACACCCATTAGGGTCTGTCTACCCACAGTTAATGAAAGAGAGTACAGAGTTCACTGGGAGAGCATAGGCAGGAGACCACAGATGCACCCTGGGTATTGTACATCATAATTGCCAAAAAACCCAGGAATGGGAGAAACAACTTGGTTGCATAGTATCTCAAGGCTGATACAAGGTTCCTTACACACTCCCTGTACAAGCAGCCCTGCTTAAGTTTGGCAGCTGATGAACTTGGCACAAAGATAGTGAGGTGAATTGCCAGGCACTTGCATCCAAATAGCTTGTGGACCCACAACACAGCAGACAACATCCCTTGTCTTTCCATGAGGTGTTATACAACAGGTGTGGAAGGCCAAATGAACAGAACTATTGTCAGAGGAGGCCTGAAGTAGTTTGAAGATTTATTACAGCAGAATGAACAAACAAGACACAATGCAGTGCTCATTTACCTACATCCTACCCTATGCCCAGGTGACACTCTTGGAGATCAAGTGCATCTTTGAGGTGGACTGGGTCACCAACAATGACAAGGTCCAGACAGGACCAAGAGAATTTATCAGCAATACAGTCATCTGCCAATATGACAATCATGTCAGGTTGTGGTGGAAATACTGCCAACAAAAACAATGAGAGGAGCATGCACAAGCACAGCTCATCCTTCAGCAATGTGAAGCTGAAGAGGACTTAATTCAGAAGGAGGCCTGGGAGGCCTTACTTGAGCAGAGGGTGGCATGACAAGCTGTCCTATGGGCTGAATGGGCCATGAAGAAGGGAGAGAGGGAATACAGAACCCTCATTGAGCTACTGGAAAACCAGTACAAAGGAGATCAGTCCAACCCAGTCTGGCTGGCACTGATGGTGTCCAAGTACAACCAGTGGCTCCTACTAGTAAATAATGGTGACAAGGCTATCCACAAATACAAGGTGGCCTTAGAAAAACTGGAGCATGTGCACCATGTACAGGAGTTGTATGAGCATGAGGGGATGACAATGGAGCATGTGGACTGGAATGCATGGATGCATGCCATGAATGGCAATATATGGGCAACATGCTATGCCAAGTGCAAGTGTGAGCAGGAGGAGGAGGAGCATCACAAGGGGATTTGTTTTGATCCCCTTCTTATCACAAAGCCACCTGGGGCTATAGTGGCCAGGACACTGGAGTGACTTCTCATGGAACTGATAAACTGACTAAGAACCATAGGAATGGACCATTTCCTGAAGGATGTCAGCAAGGAAACGTGGAATGATCATAAAAGCCAAGTGTTGGGATGGTGCGCTAGTGCCAAGGTGGCCTTACCAGGACTGAGGGCTTGAAGCCCCATCACACCAAATCAGTGGAGGCAAAACAGGTACTGTTACACATACCTGTTTAAATCCGAGTACTATGACAAGTACAATTGGCTGGCATGGCCCACCCTCTATGATATTGTGAATTGGGAACCAGAACTTGGGGACCCAACAATCATCTTTGCCATCCAGGATAGTATCTGACCTGGGTGGTGTCACATCATTGAAGAGTTGGCAGTGTGACAAGATGACATTGAGTACACATGGGAGGAGTTGGTGGACCTACAGAAGGTCTCACACTATACATGGACAGTGTGCTTTGGGGGACAGTCAAAGTCCAAGCACAGGGCTAAGCACTCAAACAAAGAGTATCTGCAAGGGGCAAACAATGCTCACAAATGAAGAGAGATCAATCAATGGCAACAAGTAGTGGAAAGGGAAGCATGGTTACCCTACCCTTACCCAAAAATAGCCTGGGCTAATAGTGGACTCAACTTGGATATACCAGGATATTGTTATCTGGTATTGATCAAAAAGGAATACTGGGACAAGTTTATGTGGCTGGCATACCTGCAGATCCAGGAGATTTGCACCTGGGACAAGAACCTATGAGATGAGGATGTGACTACCCTCATCAGGAAGTCATACTCACACCCAACCACCCTACATATTGAAAAATACAATAGCAATTGTAGGGGATGGTTTCACATTGAGGTCCTCAACCAGGAAGGCATGGGACATTATAAAATGGGTGCCACACCCTTTAGATATACAGCAGAGATGGCTGGACAATTATACCATGCCATACTAGGTTGGCATAACCATTGGGCAGGGTCGGAAACACTGGAACCATTATTGGCAACACAACCAGCAGCAGCAGTGGTGGCCCAAGAGGATGCAGGTTCATCAACAGGCTGAAGGGCAACAGATGGCAACAGTCAACATAGGAAATGCCATTGCTGACATGATAAATGGATACCAATTGTCAAACAGAGTTGAACCAGGCCCCCTCACTAAAATGGAAATGCCCAACTACTACCAGGGTGATCCATGAATGGTAGACAGATGGCTATACCAAATGGAGACTTACTTCATGTTGGCCAGGGAGAAGAAAGATCTAAGAAAGATCTCAATATGCCTTTATCAGATTAAAGGTGGGAAAGACAACCAGGGTGGCAGATTGGAGTGGAATGAGACTCTGAGCCTTCCAGGAGGCTCAACAAGAGTTTCAGGACAAAATCAATCACAATGGATGGGACTCACAGCTGGATTGGGCCAGCCTTAATACTGGATTGGCAACAGAGGATGACAGAGACTGGATCAGACAACCTCTGGATAACCAGTTTCCATTTGTTGACTGGGTAGACTTTAAAGAACAAATGCACAAGTTCTTTATGTCTACTGAGACCAAGGAAAAGGCAATCAAGAAGTTGCTAGGACTATGACAGGGTGATCAACTAGTTGAGGACTATATTGTCCAGTTTAATGCTCTTTCACCCTTAACAGACTGGAATGACCAAGCCCTGATAGCTCAGTTCAAGGGTCACATTAACCCAGCCTTGGGGAGAGAATTGATATGGTATGGTGGACTTAGAGACATGGCAACTCTGCACCAAATTCAGGTCAGAGCTACTGAATTGGCAAGGGCATATAGGAAGGCCAATGAGGCTTATGGATTCTCAAAGTCAAAAGGAGAATACAGAGAACGAGCCCCAACCACAGATTGCTGTCCCCCACAGTATCAGTTCCAAGCACCACCAGTTGCATCTGGAAGTTGGTTGGACCCCAATGCCATGGACATTGATAAAAATAGGAAGTCCATTACCTGTTACAACTGTGGCAAAATGGGTCACTTCAGTCGAGATTGTTGAGCACCAAATAAACCCCCTACATGTTATAATTGTGGAGAGGAAGGACACATGTTGATGACATGTACTAAATCAAAAAGGGTCACTCAGGGGGAGAAAGGCAAATGAGCTGTGCAAAGTGTGACAGCAGGAGATATGACAAAGGAAGAATACAGTGAGCTTGGGGAGCTCCAGGGTTTTGTGGAAAGCCAGTAGGCAAGCACTCAGTGCTGCTGGCTACTAGACAGGTTTTGAACATTGGTGTACCAGTATATACAAACTCCAAAATAAAATTGCATGACTTACTTTATGAATGCAGTGGGAGTGTACATCATGTAAGAAACCTGTGAGTGAGCACAAAAAAGGGAGAACAACTGAGAACATGGACACCACAGTGGATGTTGAGGAGGATTTGGGAACAACCCAAACATATTGCAGTAGAGTGCCTACAACAGTGGGTACACCTGAAACAAATAAAGGAGGTGGATAGTCAACTGGTGGATCAGTTGAATGCAATGACAGAAGCAGAGGCAATGTGGAACCTTGTACACTTATGAGAAAAAGTGGTACAAGGGATGGGAAAACAACAGTTAGATCTGAAAGGGACAATCACAACCATGGACACATTAAAAACAATTAATGTTGAAATGCTGTTAGACTCAGGGTGTACTGGGTCTTGTGTCAATGATGAGTTTGTGGAAAAACATCAGTGGGACAGTAAGTCAATGGACCCATGGCGAGGACATGCAGGGTGATGGGGGAGAGTGCAAGGCACAAGGGTTAAATGCAGGGATGTGATGTGACACAGATGAGAATGCAAGAAAAACGATAGGAAGATGAAGAAAGAGAATTGAGCACTATGTAGTGTGGGGGTTTTCTACCTCTACTTTTACAGTGTGCTATGAGACCTTATATACATTTTTTGGGTATGGTATGAGTGATGGGTGACCTTTCACAGAACCCCTATGCGAACAGTGACCAAATCTGATAGTGCCAGCAACCTTTCCATTGCTGGTCTAGTCCCACTGATGTGGTTCGCTTTATGCCTTTTTCCGGGATAGTGCCCAACCTATGACTAGTGCTCCCTGAATGCACTCCTAGGCTAGCTCTGATTGCCCTTGACTGATTGTGGATTTTGGCACTACTGATGTTCTAGCTTCAGTTCCCACTGTTAGGTTGGTTTCAGGTGCCTTAGTGCCTGGGGTGGATGTGTCACAGGTTTCGAGTTATTCAGTCTGATGTCAGGAGCTGTGGGTAGAGGTGTTATGGGTGTGGAGCATGGTGACAAATGTCATGCATCTAGTGGATACAGTGGATGGGTAGTTTGTGCTGGTGCAGATAGCTTCAGAGGTCTGCATGTTGGCATGGGCCATCCATTAATCATGGAGTTGTGGCTATAGGTGGCAGCAGGTGCAGTGTCAGGCACTGTGATTGTGGAGCTGGCATGGGCATGGTGGAGCAGTTTGACATCAAGTGTGGGGGTTCAGGGCATTGTTCATCCTTGGCTCAGCTATGGACCTCATGCCCAACATGTGTGTTGCCACACTTGGTTACCATTCTGCCATTACCCATGGACTACTGCTCATCATCTCCCCTCCACTTGAAATATGACTGTCCCCAGTCAGGTGCATTGTCGTCACTGTGCAGCTTCACTGAGTAGCATGCAGAGGTCAGAGTGGCCCTATGAAGAAACACAAGTAGAAATGGCTAATTACAGTAAAGTGTAAGTGATGACTTGACTGTTATTTTGTTGGGTGAACTACTCTGCTGGTTCTGTGTGGAGTCTGAAGGTTGGTGGTGCCTTGTTGTTTGAGCAGCTGTGTGGTACTGTGTGGAGTAGCACCTCTGGTCTTATTATGTGTGATTGTGAGAGTGGGCTTGTCCATGTGAAAGAACCTTGCTTAAGTTCTGTGAGTTGAGTCAACAAACCCATTCCTTTATTCCACCATGTCCTCCTCCAATTCTACCCTGGCCCTACTTGCCCAACTTGAGGAGGAGGCTGTGCATGATGCAGCTTTGGCAGCAGCCACACATGCACAGGAAGAGGCTGCACATCTTGAGCATGAAGAACAAGACCACCTTCAGGTGGAGGCTGTGTGGGAGCAGGATCAACAGATTGAGGTACAGCAGGCCTGGATGTTGGAGCTGTGAGCAGAACTGGCATGGGAGGAGGAGGAGAGGTGTCGTCAGGAGGCTCTGGCTCAGGCACATCAATGGCAGGATCACAAGGAGGCCACGGAACAGTAGTTGTGGGTGGAAGAGGTGCATTGCCTTCAAGAGCCTTGTCATGGCAGCCAGTGCAACTGGTGAGGTAGTTCAGGACACAGCCAATGCTCAAGAGGTGGCTCATGTGAAGGGTGCAGGGAAATGGGTTCATGGCACAGGTGACAATTCTAAGGTGGGGTCTTCCAAATGGCCCAGATCCAAGTCCACATCTGTTATGCCAGGGCAAGTGGCAGGCTTGTGACCAGTGAGTTCTCTTTCTCTTCATGCACCACATGCTGACTGGTTAGTTGTGTGTGGAATGGGGAGGAATGCATTCCCCCCACTAATGGCTGGGTCTGCGCAGTGTGTCAGCAAAGGAAGCAATGCTGCAAGGTAGATGGGGAGTTGGTGGCTCAATGCAGGCTGCACAAAGTCAAATCCAAGGCCATTGTCAAGATGAGCAACACTGAAGCTGCTCTGTTCGATGATGTTTCCAATGTTGGGGGCAGCAGGGACCATCTGTTATCAGCAGTGGGCAATGGTCAGTGATTGAGTGATGTGGGACTTTGTGGTGGAGGGGCTTACTGAGCTTCAGTCACAGGGGCTTCAGCAACAGCTCCTTCAGAAGGACATCAACAGCATCTCGGAGCAGGTGGAGGAGTTGGCACAGGCAGGACAGCAACACTCTGCCCTATTGGCAGAGCTGATAGGTGAGGCATGGCGGCAAAACAACTTGCTGACTCACCTCATTAACTTGGTTGGTGGTGACATGGAGGGTGGTCAGGTGGAGGATGTGATGGTGTCAGTGGCAGAAGATGAAAGGGCATGTGGATGGGGTTGAGGGTGCTGGTCCTTGGGCAGGTGGTGCCACTGCATCTTAACATGTACTTTCTAATTTTCTTTTGCAATTCTTTGGTCTGTGGCAGGTGTCTGGCCTTGTGATCATGTGAGTCTTTGTGTAAATAGTGTTCCTTGTGCCTTGTTGTGTTATCTATCGCTTATCATGTCATCAACAAGTATCTGTTAGGACAAGCCTAAACACAACCTCAAGACTTATGAGACACGGCTTGTTCAGCCAAAGACAAACTGTTGCTCAAGAAGAAGTGTCTAGGACACAAACTATCTAGAGTCTTAGGGACTTGCTACCTAAGACGACAACCCTTATATACTGCTCCCCCGGTCTGTGTGCAGACAGCATGCAGCTAAAGTCCCTCAAGCCAGGATCAATGTGCAGCAGCTGATCTGCACCCATCTGACCTTATCTGGAGATCTCCTCCCACACCAACATACTGTCCTTCTATATGCAGCCACACTTATTGTTCTGCATCTCGGCCGATTCCCACATATGCTGGTACCTAGTCATCGGTACTCCTTGGCGTTCCCATGTCACCCTCAGGTGCTGTGCCACCCATGTATCCTACCATGGCGTAGGCCCATCATCGGGCCATCATTCCTGTCGGCACTTGGTCTATACCCATAGCCGATGCTGACCTAACCTCCTGCCATATAAGGGTTGCAGTCCTAACATAGCCTGTCCCTGTGACCAAGGTATCATCTAAGTCCTGTGTCTAAACATTTGAGTGAAGATAAAAAAGGTAAAAAGAAAAGAAAAATAGATTCCGACTCCCCAAGACCATATCTTCATGTTTGTCATTAGTGTTGTTACTGTGAAAATTGAATGGGATGAGGTATGCTCATAACATCACCCCCCCCTTAAGGCCTCATGTCCCAAGAGGCTGACATCTCTGCATCCACGTAGTGTGGATCGTTCCTCATGCATTCATAAAAGCGGTTCAACTGCTGAGTTTGTTCTTCAGGCGTCAAGCCCGATCGTTCCAACTCATCATCTTCCACCTCCTCTATGGTGGTTTTCCATGTGACAATTTTTTTAATAGGGTGTCCAACACCCTTAATTCTTTTCTGACATTCTTCCTCTGACTCGCTGCTTTCCTTAGCAGCCATTGGTTTTTCCAGTTTCTTTAAGATTTTCTTCTGAAGACACTCAGTGTCCTTTTCGTGCGCTTGGTGCTCCTCCTCCAATTCCTCTTTTTCTCCCCTCTTTGGGAAATCAAGCACGGGTGACCACCCACCACGCTCCAGATCTCTGGAGAACGTCCCATCAGTATTGTCTGGAAGTTCCATAATCACCTTCTGGTCTCCTTTCCAGTTGCACCATCTGTGCTCCATGTTTTCTAAGTATTTTGGGCTGAAACGGCCATCATCCCATCCAAAGAGTTGTTTGTCCTTCCAATGGGTTCCCTGACTTTGTGTGTGCCTTGGTGCACTAGGGGGTTGTTGGGGAACTGTTTCCATGTACTTAATATATACCTTCCCACTTGTTAAGTTCCTAACGAGCTTAGGTGCTTTTGGGTTCTCTTTGTGGAATTTTTTGACCTTTGCCAGTGTGTTGGCAACATTTTTAGCTGGTTCCCAGGTGGACTCTTCCACCGGGTAGTTTTTCCATTTAACGAGGTATTCCAACCTCGCCCCTCCTCATCCACTAATGCAACTCTCCATGATTTCCTCAACTTCATATTCGTCTTCTTGGGACTCTTCCACCATTTGTGTGTCCTTGCGTGCTGCTGCTTTTGCCTTCTGCTTGGGAAATTCCAGTTCCCTGTATGGCTTTATCAAGACTTCATTAAAGACGTTGTAAACTTTCCATGATGCTGGTATTTTTAATTTATAAGACAACTCGCCAACTTTGGTGAGTACTTCTAATGGGCCAACAAATTTTCCATCAAGCTTTTTTGTTGCTTGGATGACTGGGAGGTGTTCTGTGCTGAGATAAACCTTGTCCCCTGGTTTATACTCTCGTGCTGCTTGGCGATGACTGTCATACCACTCTTTCATGATCTGAGCAGCTTTTTCCAAAGCCTTCTTTGCCTTTTCATGCACATCCTCTATTTCTTTTGCCAGCTGTTCCACTGCTACTGCCTTCAGTGCGTAGGTTGGGTCCAGTCCCTTGTTTGGATGTTGTCCATAATTCATGAAGAAAGGCGTGAAGCCCGTTGCTGAGTGCACCCGGTCATTGTGGCAGAATTGTGCCACCGACAGCCAATCGCTCCAGTTGTCTTGGCGATTGTTTACAAACATAGTCAGGAATTCCTTCACTTCCTGATTTACTCATTCTGTTTGTCTGTCTGTCTGTGGGTGATAGGCTGTTGATCAGTTTGCCTTTATTCCCAGCATTCCGTATAAGTCGTTCATGAATTTCGAGGTGAACTGAGGGCCTCTGTCGCTTATTACTTTTCTTGGGATACTGTGCTCCCAGAATACGTTGTCCCTATACAGCGCTGCTGTTCCTTGTGATGTAATCTCTTTTGTGGTGGGTAGAAAGTATGATTTTTTGGTGAATCTGTCCACCACTACCATTATCATATCATTCCCTTTTGATGTGGGTAAGGGTCCCATGAAGTCTACTGAAATGACTTCCCATGGTTCAGTTGGGACCTCATTAGGCTGTAATGGTGCAGCATGTGCCTGTCGATCCAGTTTTGCCTTCTGGCATGTTTCACAACCCAGAATGTACTTTTCTATATCTCTGCGCATATTAGGCCACCAAAAATTCCTTGTTAGAGACTCCAATGTCTTTGTGACCCCAGAGTGTCCTCATGAATGATGGATTGCAATGATGTCTTCTCGCAACACCACAACTGCTGGTACGTATACTCGTCCCTTCCAGGTAATGAGTCCTTTTTCAAATTTGTAATCCTCCCCGGCCTTTTCAAGACCCTCAACAACCTGTGTCTCCCATTGCTGCTTGGGCACATCTTTGATGTCCTTCATGATGTTGTCTAGTGTGCAATCATCATCAAATACTTGTATAAAGAGGTGTTCTTTCAACAGAATCACTCCTTTGTTATCATTTTCTCTGTGAGTGTGTCCTGCTTGCCATGATAGTAAGTCCACTTTAGTGTTGGACTTTCTGCTCCTGTGTTTTATGACGAAATTATATTCCTGTAAATCCGTCACCCATTGTGCCTGTTGTCGATTTAGATTTTGCACCTTTCTAAAGTATGTCAAGTTCTGGTGGTCTGTCAGAACTTCCACTGTGTGCTTAGCCCCCTTAAGATAATGGGACCATTCATAGAAGGTGTGCATAACCGCAAGCATCTCTTTATCATAGATCTTGTAGTTTCGCTCAGCGTCATTCAGGGATTTTGAAATGAAAGCTACAGGCTTCCATACATCATTTTCTATCTGCTGGGATAGGATTCCTCCGATGGCAAAGTCAGAGGCGTCCACCTCTACTCAGAATTGACCATCTTCATTTGGAATTCACAGTACCACCTCTTCTGCAATAGTTTTCTTTAGCATATCAAGTGCTTTGTCCTGTAGTTCCATCCACTTCCACTTGTCCTTTCCTGTGAGACGAGTTAGCGGCTTAGCTGCCTTGGCAAAGTCTTTTACAAAGCGTTGATAAAAGTTCACGAAGCCTAAGAACTGTTGGACTTCGCACTTGCAAGTTGGCCTAGGCCATTCTGTTACTGCTTTGACTTTAGCGGACTCCATTTGGACCGAATTCTCGCTGATGACGACTCCAAGAAAGTCCATTTCCTTTTTGTTGAAGAAGCACTTTTCCGGTTTTAATGATAGTTTGTGCTCCTCTAATTTTGCCAAAATACAGTTAACCTGTACCATATGCTCCTCCTGATTTTTTGAGAATACAAGAATGTCGTCCATGTAGATGACGACCCATCCTTCTGCTATCTTGACTCTGAAGATGTCGTTCATCATCATCTGAAAGGTGGCAGGTGAATTAGTGAGCCCAAAGAACATAACCAAGGGCTCAAAGAGTCCTCTATTGGTTCAGAATGCCGCCTTCCATTCGTCTCCCTCCTTGATTTGTACGTTGTTATATCCCCAACATATATCCATTTTTGAGAAGACTTTGGCTTGCAATAGCTTATCCACCAGCTCTCCTATCAGTGGTAATGGATACCGGTTTTTGACCGTCATCTCATTGAGTCACCAGTAATCCTGTACCAGTCTCAGTTTTCCGTCTTTCTTTTTAACAAAGAAGAAAGGGGATGCCATAGGCGATTTGCTAGACTGAATTCTTCCAGAATCCAGATTCTCTTTTAGAAACTCATCCAGTTGTTGCTGCTCATCTCGATTAAGTGGATATATCTTGCAGTCAACTGGGTTAGACCTGGGGATCAACTCGATAGTGTGATCCCATCGCCGCCATGGTGGTAGTTCATCAAAAGTCTCTTTCTCAAAGACCTTTCAATGTCCTAGATAATGTCTGGGAACTGCCTCTTCCAGAGTTCGCCCCTTTGCTTTTCCCACTTCCTCTGCAGCTATCTTAGTGGCTGTCAACGCATAGGCTCGTATGCACAATTCTGGTTCTCCTATATGAACTGCTAGCAACCGCTCCCTGTCCTCAAGACATTGCATTATGTCTATTTCATCCTCTGGTTCCTGTACCAAGGAGGGCTTCCAGCATGCTCCTGGACATCTGTTGAACTCCAGGGACTTCTTTTTCCAATTGACAGTTGGATTGTGTTTCCTTAGCCAGTCAAATCCTAGAAATAAATTTGTTTTTCCTAGGTGTGTCACTGCACATTCGATAACTTCCTCATGTTGTCCAATGCACAGCTTAATTTTTGCCATGTATTCAAGGGTGCCCCTTGAGTTTTTGGTACCGTCCGCATTAAATACTGGTACTGGTCAGACAAGGCGTTGTTTTGGTATTTGATGCCTTTCCACGAAATTGGTACTGATGCACATTCCTGTACATCCTGAGTCAAGTAACATTTTTATGTGGATGGACTTTGATCTGTCCATTTTGGTTACAACTCCTGTTAAATCTATTTCGTTTATCCCAGTTCCCTGTACTTGTTTCTCCCTCAAGTGTCCCAAATTCCACATAGCATCAGCCTCTGTCATGGTGTTTAAGTCATCTACTAGCTGTTCATCTACCTCCTTCACTCGTTTATTGTCTACCCATTGCTGTAGACATTCTACTGCTATCTGTTTGGGCTGTTCCCAAATTCTTCTTAGCATCCATTGCAGGGTCCATGTTTTTAGTCGTTGTCCCTGTTTTGTGCTCACTCTGAGGTTTCTTAAGTGATGTATATCTCCACTGCACTCATAAAGTAAGTCATGCATGTTTATTTTGGAGTCTACTAGTACATCACTATTCGAAACCTGAGTAGCAGCCAGCAGCGCTGAGTGCTCGCCTACTGGCTTTCTGCAAAATCTGAGACCTCTTCTATATGTGCGACTGGGGTCGTTTCCCTATTGTTGACATATCTGACAACCTGCTTTTCCCTATCGCTGGTTGTCATTCTCTTTTTGCACCTCCATGCTGTGTGTCCTTTCCCACTGCACTTGTAACAAGTGCTTTCCTTTTGTCTACATTCTTCCACTGAGTGGTTCTTCATTTTGCAATGAGAACAAACTTTTACTATTTGTTTGTCGATGTCCATTGCATTTGGATCAGATCAGCTTCCAGATGCTACTGGTGGTGGTGCTCTAAACTGCCATTGCGGTCGACCAGAGGTGGTTGGCATTTGTTCCTTGTATTCCCTTTGTGACTTAGGGAACCTGTAGGCTTTGTTAGCCTTTTGCCAAGCCCATGCTAGTGCTGTAACTCTCGTCTGGATCTGATGCAATGTTGCATTGTCCGCCAAGCCTCCATACCAAATTAATTCCCTTCCTAGTGCTGGGTTAAGATTATTTTGGAATTGTGAGATTAAGGCTTGGTCATTCCAGTCGGTTAAGGAGGTAAGGGAATTGAATTTGATGATGTAGTCCTCTACTATCATCGTCCCTTGCTGTAGTTTTAGTAAAGCCTCAATAGCTTTCTCCTTTGTTTCTGTCGACATAAAGAACTCATGCATCTGCTTTTTAAAATCCACCCAGTCCTGGAAAGGGAACTGGTTTTCCAAGGGTCGTCTAACCCATGCTCGATTGTCAGTGGTACTTTCTCCAGTATTGAGCTGTGCCCAATTTAATTCCATGCTCCAACCGTTGTTGGCTATTTTGTCCTGGAATTCCTGCTGAGCCTCCTGGAAGGCTTTAAGTTTTACACTGCTCCAATCTGCTGCCCGATTGCCTTTTCTGCCTTTGATTCGGTACAGGCAGATTGAGACTTTTCTTAGGTCCTGTGTTTCATTGGCCAACATGAAGTATGTTTCCATTTGTCATAACCACCCGTCTACCATTCAGGGATCCCCTTGATAGAAGTCTGGCATTTCCACTTTGGTAAGGGGGCCTGGTTCTTGACGATTGGACCTTTGATACTCATTGATCATGGCTGCTAGAGCTTGTCCCGCATTGGTGATAGCTCTCTGTCTTTCCTCTTGCTGGCGGTTAGTCTCATCCTCTCGTGCTGCTACTGCTGCAGCTGGTTGTGTGACTGGTAACGGTTCGAGCATCTGTGTGTCCTGCCAGTGCTCTCTCCATCCGAGAAGGGCATGATAAGCATGCGTGATCATGTCAACTGTGAGTCGGAAAGTTCCAACTCCAACTTGGTGTGATCCATATCCCTGCCACATCATCGCCTTCATCCATGGCCATCCGCCAGGTTCTCCTGAAACCCGGACACAATGCCACATGCGATTACATCCTTTTGTTTGCCTCCAGTATATGGGTCAGTACTCATCCATGAGTTCCGGGTCCCATCCATAGATTTCCCTGATGGTTGGATATGCTGGCCATTTATAAGCATTCCAGTATTCTTGTTTTACCAACCAGAGGTAACAGTATCCAGGATGTTTCAGATGCAACTTATTTTGTGCTTGTTCGGAGAGTCCTGGTCGCTCGTTTCTTAGACAGGGATCTATTTCTACTAGAGCTGCTGCTGTGTCTGAGCGTGCTGGTTGCTCTAGTATCTCTTCCCCATTATCCTCCCTTAGGCTTATAATTTCGCCTACTTCGAGATCCTTTGTTGGCTCTGCTCTGACTCAGAGTTCTTTGTGACCACTGGTGAGAAGTATTTCCACCATGTCTCATCCGTTGACATTGGCCATTTCTAGGCCTACATGCACCATGTCCATTCTTTCAGTGGCGGTCCATTGTGTATAGATTCCTTCATTTCGGAATTCTGTTTCCATATCCCATATTGCCTTTATTGTTGGATATGCGGGCCATTCATACTTGTTCCAGTACTTTGGCTTTATGAGGTTGAGATAGCAGAACCCCGGTACTGATGGTGCAAGTTGTTCTGGTATAGGGCCCATATGAATGGTCCACCAGAAACCCGGTGATATGTTTCTGTTTATCGCATGCATCCACACATTCCAATCTTCATGACTCATTGTCATGCCCTCATGCTCATACAGTTCTTGTATGTGGTGCTCACACCGAAGTCATTCAACTGCTACCCAGTAACGTTGGATAGCTTTGTTGCTGTTATTGATTAACATCAGCCACTGGTTGTATTTTGATGAGACCAGGGCTAGCCAAATGGGGTTGGAGGTGTCACCTTTGTATTGGACCTCCAGTAATTGTATAAGGGTTTGATATTCCCTTTCAGCTTTCTTCATTGCTTGCTCTGCTCATAAGACTGCACAAGTGGCAGCTCTTTCCATAAGCAAAGCCTCCCAGGCTTCCTTCTGTTCTAACTCCTGTGCGGCTTCGCGCTGCCTGAGGAGTAACTGCGCCTGAGCACACTCGAGTCATCATGACTCTCTCCAGTGTTTCCAATACAACCAGACATGATTGTTGTATCGGCAAATGATAGTGTCGCCAATAAATTCTCTCAGTCCTGTCATGACTGTGTCGCTGATAGTAACCCAGTCCGCCTCGAAGATGCACCCAATCTCCAAGAGTGTCGCCTGGGCATAAGGTAAAATGTATGTGAATGCACACTGCATTGCGCTAAACGTATGTGTGTTCTGTAAAAGAATCTTCAACCAATTTCAGGCCCTCCACTGACAACTGGTCCATTCTATCGGCTGTCCAGTTCGGAAATCCACACCTGTCGATGATGCCTCTTGGGAAACAAGAGGGTTACTGTCTGAATGTCATGGGAACTGCAAGCTACTCAAATGTGTGCACCTGGCAATTTGCCTCACTATCTTTGTGCCTAGTTATCAACCCGAAATCAGGTAGGGTTGCTAGTACAGGGAGTGTGTGACAAACTTGGGTTCAGCCTTGATATGCAACACAAGTGAGGTTGTTTTGTTCGTTCCATGAACTCTTCTGCAAATACAGTGTACATTACCCCAGGCACATCTGTGGTCTCCTGCCTACACTGCTCCCGAGCAAACTCGTACTCTTGTCCATAAATGTGTGTAGACTACCCAAGTAGGGTTTGTTGTCAGGCCCAAGGGGCATATTGAGGATCTCTCATTCGAGACCCATTGACAGTAATATGTCGTGTCAATGTTGCCTGGAGAGGATGCGGGCTATGCGATTACTTCCTCTCAGAAAGAAACTAGGCCGTTGGCGCTGTGAGCAACGATGAGCAAGGCATGCTTGGTGCTGTAAGACCAACGGGGTAGAGTGATAAAGACTCTAGATTATGTTAGGACAAGCCTAAACACAACCTCAAGACTTATGAGACGTGGCTTGTTCAGCCAAAGACAAAAACTGTTGCTCAAGAAGAAGTGTCTAGGACACAAACTATCTAGAGTCTTAGGGACTTGCTACCTAAGACGACAACCCTTATATACTGCTCCCCCGGTCTGTGTGCAGACAGCATGCAGCTAAAGTCCCTCAAGCTGGGATCAATGCACAGCAGCCGATCTGTGCCCATCTGACCTTATCTGGAGATCTCCTCCCACACCAACACACTGTCCTTCTATATGCGGCCACACTTATTGTTCTGTGTCTCGGCCGATTCCCACATATGCCGGTACCTAGTCGTCGGTACTCCTTGGCATTCCCATGTCGCCCCTCAGGCGCCGTGCTGCCCATGTATCCTACCATGGCGTAGGCCCATCATCGGGCCGTCATTCCTGTCGGCACTCGGTCTATACCCATAGCCGATGCTGACCTAACCTCCTGCCATATAAGGGTCACAGTCCTAACATAGCCCATCCCTGTGACCAAGGTATCATCTAAGTCCTGTGTCTAAATGTTTGAGTGAAGATAAAAAAGGTAAAAAGAAAAGAAAAATAGATTCCGACTCCCCAAGACCATATCTTCATGTTTGTCATTAGTGTCATTACTGTGAAAATTGAATGGGACGAGGTATGCTCATAACAGTATCACCAATTTGCTTGCTCAACTCAAACATGAAACTGCTGCAGAGGCAGAATGCGAAGCTGCTCATCTCTGGCTGGAGGAGCAACTACATTGCAAAGCTGAGGCAGCTCTGAATTGGGACCAACAACTTGCAGAGCGAAACCATCAGATCCTTCAACTGAAGGCCCATATAGCCAAGGAGGCATCAGTGGCCAAGCAACAAGCTCAAGAGGCAGAGGAATGGTGGCTATGGGAGCAGGGTGAAGAAGAGAAATGTCAGGCCCAGCAGTGTGCTACTGGATGACATTCTCCTAAGGTCATGGCCCAACATCTGGTTTCTGTGGCAGAGGTGGATGCAGTCTATCTTCCACTGGCAGCAAGCTTGGAGCCCCAGATAAAGGTGGGACAAGCTCTTTCTAAGTTGGATGGGAGCAGTGGTGATATGCATGCTGCGCGCCTAGGGTGGAATCGAAGTCAGACTGGTCCTATTGAAGCAAGTTTATAACATTCAAAGCATTTAACATCTTGAAGGACCTTTGGATTGGATGGCAGTACTGGCAGTTCATGGATTGACAAGCTTGTCGAAGATCATTCAGGCTCGAAGGAGGATCAGTGATAGGCAAGCACAGTCAAGGTTCAAAACTTGATCAGCTTCAAATTGGCATCTCAGCATCAATTGATGGTTGATCAAACATATTGGTCTCAGCTATTTTAGCATGGCTGTGGTGCCACTATGCCCATGCAAGTGATCTGCTTTTGAATTGCAGCCCTGGCACATCAGGAAAAGACAAATTTGGTGCCTGAAAGAGTTGTGGGCCTTTGTCTCATTTTTGGAGTCCATTCCTGCCTTCACCCACCTTTGATCTTGCACGCCTTTTTATCCTTAGGCCTTATCCTCACCATGCCATCAATTATTGGACACATTACTAGCCATTCAAGACCAGTTGAACTGATCACACTCTTCCAAAGGTCAATAGACTCATTATTTGCCATCATCGCCATCAAGGATCTCCAGTAGACCTTCCATACTCAACATAGACCCCAATCCATCTAAGCAGGATGCCCCTTAGAGCCCAGTTCCAGCCTCTTCAATTGCTCTCAATGTGTCAAGTTCCTTGCCAGACTTTTTGGACTTTGTCTATGGTGCGCCCACTTTCCAGAGGTGTTTCAGAGTCGCATGGATATGTTTGGACATTGTGGAGATGTCGGGTTATAGCCATTTTGGTCGGTTTCAATCCTTGTTTTGATTTCATCATTCTGTTCCTTGTTCCTTGCACAGTTCTTTGTTGCCTTCAACAGTGCGGTATCCCAGAGGTATCCAACATACCCTTGCTTGACGCTCTGGTTTTGGACTATTTTTATCTTCCATCTTTCTATATATATATCCTCCTGTCTTCAAAATACAACAGAGAAGAATCGCCCTTTGTTCCCCTCTCCCTTGGCATCTCAGAGCTTGTCTGGGTAGCGCCTTGTGTTCCCACTTTGTCCTCAACTTGTCTCACCTAGCCTTTGCCTTGATTAGCCTTGCCTTGCCTCGACTTGCCTTGTCCAGCTTCGTCTTGCTTAGTCTCTCTTGTCTGCCACACTCACCCTCCTTGCCACACTTGTCGCTTTGTTCCCCTACTTGAATTCACCTAGTCCTCAACTTGTCACCTTGACTATTGCCCTTGCCCTCTTCGATTTGACTCGTCTAGCCCTCATCCCAGCCTTGTCCTGCCATTATTCAGCACCTACTTGCATTACTTGTCCTTGCCATAGTCCCTTTAGTCCAGTATAAGTCTGGTTCCCTGAAACAGCCTCGCGTTTTGCAGTTTCAAGTTAGTTGTCACCTCAGCCACCCTCAAGCCCACTTCGGACAGCTTTGGTTGTTTTCCCTGAAGGAGTGCCTGTGCACCTCAGTTGAAGAGGTTAGGTGTGTTGAGCTCAATGCTGTGCATCAGTGGTAAGCAGACATGGGAAGGTAGCATTAGTGCAGATGCAGGTTCTGCAAAGTGGTCCAAGTCTGCTACTCCAAGCAGCTGGCAGCCTTGCAATTGTTGTATCAAAGCTGGTGAGGTGTGCCAGCCCCCTACCAGAAACCAGGTGGTGTGTGTCATGTGTCAGCAGAAGAAGCAGTGCTGCCTGGTCAATGGGCAACCTGTGATTGTGCACCTGCCTGTACCACTGGTATCACCTATTGAAGACTTTGACCAAGCAAGTGCTTTGTCTGTGGCGGCAATGGGGGATGATGGCCCCAAGATGATGGCCCTGCTTCAAGGGATCCTCAGAGAGTCTACTGTCATGTGTTGCTTGCAAAAAGCATGGCTACCACTGTGGGCATCATGCTGCCCATGCATACTGATATTGCAGCCCAAACTGCAGAGTCTGCATGGTTGGGTGCACAGACTACAACATTGCTAGCCCATATCATTGATCAACTCGACATACAAATTGATCTCCTTACTTGGCTCATTGGTCAACATGCACAGGGATGGGTCAGTCGTGGTGGTAGTCTGGCCTCAGGTCTGGGATGATTATTGGTGATTTGACTAGGCTAGGTGACAATGGCAGCTGGCTGCAGATGGAGACTGGGTCTGATCTTGGGCTTGGGATGGGTGATATGATGGGGGTGGAAGGGACCATACTGATGGTTGGGGATCATGAGTACTTGAGTTCTGACATGGATGCTCTGGTGGATCCTTCCAGCAGTGATGGGAATTAGGTGTTGTGGACATTATGTGATATTTGTAATGTTATACAGGCTAGAGAGTGTGAGATGTGTGTGGCGGTCATTGCCTTGGCTCAGTTGGACAGCACTGCATCATCCAATTCTGCATCTTTGTCTACATCTGATGGCCAGTACCCAATTGGCTCATCTGAGTCCTGTGGGAGTAGTTCATTGTCATTGCCCTGTGACGCAGATGCGGCCATGTGGCATATGTGTTCTTCAGCTACATCAAGGATATGTATCATCAGAAACTGTTATCTTGCACCTTGCAAAATACAGGATGACCTGAAATGCAGTCATGAGCATCATTCTGATGTGGTGGTGTATAGGTATCAGATGGACTAGTCCCAGCACTAGATGTTGGGAACCTTACCCTCACTAGGATTATACATGCCCTGACCCCATCACTTATCATCTGTACTCATCCGAGGTCTTCTGCAAGTCTTCTGTGCTAGCCATGAGCAACTCCGCCAACTCTGTGATTATCTGCTATAAGGCAAGCATTGCCCATGCTCAATGGCCAAGTTGTCTCCCATGTACGCCATCCAAACCCCATGCTAGTCTGTTGTTTGCCTCTGATAAAGCACCCTGTCAGCTGATCCGCATAAAATTATCAGCCGGCACAGCTTAGGTCACCAGAGAAGGGACTGTTGCCATCAATATCATATCCATGTTAGGAAGGATCTACAGTCTACAATCCAAGGGTCACCCCTATGCAGCTGCCACATCATCCCTAGCAATGAACTGACATAGTGGATCAGGACCCTAGCGGATGAGTAAACCCATTGGCCAATGACCAGTTATGGTATGGACCAGTCAGGTCCATGGAGAATAGAGAACAGGGACATGTCAAGCCAGATGAATCCTGGAGTTGCCACACACAGCAATCAGGCACATCTATTTCAAGTATTTGACTCTATTAGCATCCCATGTTGGGTCACAATACTGGTTCTCACCATGGCACTCCTATACCACCATCACGTCCCTCAGCTAGCCCCATTGCATGAAGACTTTCAAGATGGATTTGGATATACAGTTGCAAGGTGAAAATTTACAGAGTTACTTCACTATTGGTAGGACAGAAAACATATATAAGCTCCTGTATTGTTAACACTTAGAAAGAACAGAATATAGTACACCCCAGTTCTCCTCGAGTCTCAGCTCCCATTCACATCCTCTAAGTCTCGTCTACGTCCTCTGTCTCACTCTACTCCGCATTTTGCACTCTCATCACTACGCACCTGTGCACCACATATAACATTATTATCCATGAACTCTGCCAGTTCTGCGCAGCATAATGTTGTCATTGAGTGCACTGGAGTTGACAGGAACTCTTTCACAACCTCACCCCTTCCCTTTCCTCCCTATTTCTAATAGTGGAGCAAACCTATCAAATTGGCTGCCCCAGTGAGGCATTTGAAAGAATTACACCATCAACACCACCTGAGTCACCCCGGGACCAGCAATTCCCTGGTCACTACACCCCATCTCTGTCATCCACCAATGTCTTATACAACTCACTTAAACAAAGAGCCAAGAATGCGCAGCAACTTTTGCAGCAAGATCCCAGCAAAGCACTGAGTGAGATATTCAAAAGCACCAACACATTCCAATGTCAATCCCGCAGATGACTAGGCCTCGCCCCAGAATTCCAAGCCATCAATGATATCAACAGAGCATTCTGCCAACCTGCAACATCCTCTCATAGTCCGCCAGATCAATCTGAGTCCTTCCATTCCTTCAACATCTCCACCAGCACCCCACCAGCCAACCTGCCAGAGCCACCCTGCTCCAATGAATCAAGCCTGCTCACCTCATTGCCATCAGAACTTCCACAACCATCACCAAGCCTGCCTCCAGTGTCCTCAAGTTCAAGCAGTTCCAGTAGTTCAACCTCAAACCTCAACAACCTAGTTCTGCCACCAATAGTCAAGATGGCTGACCACACACAGCAAACCAAACCCATGCCTGCTCATTATGCCTCTGCTGCACCCTGCTTCGATTCAAACCAACCCCACCACCTTCTGCACTACTTCAATGAACTTGAGCTATTATTTAGTGAAGCTGGCATCACCTCCGCACAGCAGAAAAAGGTATATGTGCTGCACTATCTCCACAACATGGAGTACGATCTATGGGGAGGGGTAGATACCTTCAACGCTGCCTTTACATACAAGGCTTTCAAGGCATTGGTAACCATGCTATATACCAGAGTAATCAACAAGCGCGAGCACACACAGGCGGATTTGGACCATCTAATCAAAGAGATGCTCCACCTTGGAATACAAACAGTGGAAGATCTATGCAGTTACTACCAGTGCTTCTTAGTAATAACAAAATATCTCATCAAGAATGGGCAGCTCTTGATGCACCAGCAAAGCAAATATTTCTTCAAGGGGTTCCAGGTCCATGTTGGAACAGAGATGTACAGGTACATGCACAGCCAGTACCTGAATGTACACCGCAACAACCCCTACTCCCTCGAGCAAACATTAGCAGCCATGCAAGAAGTTATCCAGGGTGCATCATTTTATGATGAGCTAATCAACAAGCCCGCCACACCCCATACTGCAAGGACAGAGTATCCTGCCACCTACCCTGCCAATCCCGCATCAACCCCACCAGCCAAACCCGAGCCAGTAGCAATGCCTGGTGTGAAGACTGAGGATATGTTCAGTCTCATGGAAAAGATGGTACAGAGTTCACTGCAAATGAAGACAATGCTACAATCCCTCATGCAATCACTTGTGACAACCCAGACGCATGCACCAGCCCTGCAGAATTGGTTGCAGATGATGCCAGCTACTGGTTCCAATGCAGTCCCGCTAGGCTCCAACTCCAGTACATGCCCCACTATCCTGGGTTGCATGTTCTGTGGCAACTTGGCCCACTTTATCAGTCAATGCCCAGAAGTCGAAGGCTACATCATGAATGGGAAAATCATGAGGAACCTTGAGGGATGCATAGTGTTGCCAACTGGCAACTACATGTCAAGGTACCTACCCAGTAACAACATGAAGGAGCACATTGACGAGTACCACTGGCAAGTCAATGCCCAGCCAACCCAGCAGTCCAGAATCTGCCCCGCTATGTTCTATTCACCCCACGACAACCACCAAGAGCTGACAGCTTCATCAAGCACCATGCCAATTTTGAGTTATGAGACAGTAGCAAACCCTGCAGATGATGTTGATGAAGAGATTGAACACATACAAAGGACCCTGGTAGCGTTGCAAGCAGCCAAGGAAAACAAGGTAGTATTTGATGGAGTAGAGATTCCACTGCACACAAGAGGAAAGGAACTGCAACCACCAGCACCACCAGCACCACCACCCAAAGAAATCACCTCACCAGGAGTCACCAAAGCCTGTGACCAGCCACCCTCACACCCCTTTGCCAATGCTCGTGACACCAACTATCAGCCCCCAACCGACCAACCATTTGGAGCCACAACAAAGAGCAAGGATCCCACATACACCACTGCTACCCCCATGCAGAACTCGCAGGCCATTGAGCAAATCTTCAAATGCATCCTCATGAGTCCTGCTGCAAATCTTAGCTTTGAGGAGCTTTTAGCAGCCTCACCTGACATCCACCACAAGATGCATGAGTTTTTGACTCTGCATCGTCCCAGTCGCCAATGCCACCAACCCTGCTACTAACCCTGCCAACTCTGGAGACATGTGCAACATCTTTGTCCTGCCAGACATAGCAGAAGCGTACTACACAGCAGACCCCCACTACAAGGCTTGTCTCAAGGTTGGCAAGGAGTCTCACACACTGCACTGCATTCAGGCAAGAGTCGATGATCACACCATAGTCGACTGCATTGTGGACCCTGGGTGCTCCATCATATGCATGTCCAATGCTGTCAGCCACCAGCTAGGGATCGCATACAACCCTGCCATCAAAATCGACATGGAAGCAGCCAACAGAGAGGTCAACACATTGCTTGGATTGGCCAAGGATGTACCATTCAAGATAGGAAACATCGAGTTATACTTTCAAGTCCATGTCATCTGCTCCCCCACCTACAACACCCTCCTTGGCCGCCCCTTCAATGTGCTTGCCCAGTCTGTGGTCAAAAATTACCAAAACAAAGAGCAGACCATCACAATACATGATCCTAACAGTGACACCATTGTAACAATCCTGACCATACCCCGTGGACCACCCCATTTCGTCAAGATGTGCAAGGAGAAGGAGGGTTTTCAAGTGGCCTTGAGGAACTGATTCAAAATCACAGAGAGGTAGCATGTATCATAACGATTGACAAAGCTCAGAACCCCATAGAAATAGAAGTGTATACCCCAGTCCAATTGATACAGCGCTCCTCTGATGTACATAGCAGTAGCACAAACAATTCCAACCTTGCTTGCTTGTACCTTGGAGCTGTGCTAAGTCTTAATGAACTTGACATGACCAAATGTGACCCAATAACCTGTGCCTACCTTCACAAAACAATACAATGCCCTAGCAAGTCCAACTCTGCAGAACCATCCTGCCCCAAGTCCCGCAACCCTCACTGCGATAATGTTTCACCAGTGTTTTTATCCCCACAAAAGAAGAAGTACAAGCCAGTTGACAAGAAAGTCAAGCCTGTCATCAGCCAGTTACTGCAAGAATTTAGAATTGTTTGAGACATCAAAGGTGACCCACTAGCCAGCCTACCGGAACTCAGCACAAACCTGCTGGACTTCATACCTGTTGGAAGGTATATGCAGGAACATATGGAAAACCTAGACCAAGAACACAACAGGGACTTCCTGTGGCCTGAGGAGCAGAAGTTAATGCATCACTTTATGACCAAGCACAATCAAGCATTTGCCTGGGATGACAGTGAATGTGGACAGTTCAAGACAGAGTATTTCCCACCTATCAACATTCCAACAGTTCCAGATATGCCATGGATACAATGCAATATCCCAATCCCGCCAGGGCTATATGACCAAATCTGCAAGATTATCTGTACCAAGATCAATGCTGGTGTCTATGAGCCATCCAACTCCTCATACCAATCCTGCTGGTTCTGTGTGCTGAAGAAAAATGGCAAGTTGCACCTAGTGCACTCCCTCGAGCCCCTCAACACTGTCACCATCCACCACTCTGGTGTCACGCCTATCCTGGACCACATTGTGGAGAATTTTGCTGGTAGGGCCTGTGGGGCAATGCTGGACCTCTATGTTGGATATGATGAATGCCCACTTGCAGAAGGTTCTTGTGACTTGACAACCTTTCAGACACCCTTTGGAGCTATGCATTTGACAACCCTGCCCATGGGCTGGACTAACTCCATCCCTATCTTCCATGATGACATTACATCCATCCTACAGCTGGAGATCCCAGATCTCACCATCCCATACATCAATGACGTCCCAGTAAAAGGCCCACTGACATGCTACCAATGACCTGATGGAACTTATGAGACTATCCCTGCTAATTCTGGAATTTGACATTTTGTATGGGAACACTTCCAGGGGCTTAACTGCATCATTCAATGCATGAAGTACACCGGTGGAACATTCTCGGGGAAGAAACTCATCCTTTGCACACCAGACATCACAGTAGTTGGTCACTTATGCACATACAAAGGCCGCAAGCCTGAGAAGGACCTAGTAGTTGCTATCACCAACTGGGGACCCTGCAAGTCATTGTCAGAAGTCTGCACCTTCCTTGGCACCATTGGGGTTGGCCAGATATTCATCAAGAACTTTGCCAAGCACACACACCCACTCATAATGTTAACTAGGAAAGCTATGCCATTCATATTCAGCCCCACAGAAGTAGCAGCTCAAGAAGACCTCAAGCAGGCACTTATCATGTCACTGGCTCTATGACCCATCAACTACAAATCCGATGCTCCCGTTATATTATCTGTCGACACATCCTTCATCATGGTTGGGTTTTTCTTATGTCAGTGTGACCCTGACAGGCCCTTGATTCACTATTACAATCATTTTGGATCAATCACGCTGAACAAATGAGAAGCCCACTTTTCACAGCCCAAGCTCAAGATCTACGGGCTCTATCATGCCCTGAAGGCACTGAAGTTGTATCTCATTGGAGTATGGAACCTCATCATCAAAGTGGATGCCCATTACATCAAGGACATGCTCAAGAATCTGGATATTGCACCCTCAGCTTCCATAAACCACTGGATCCTATCAATTCTGACTTTCCACCTCAAACTGGTTCATGTTCCTGGAAAATTGCATGCTCCCAACAGATTGTCAAGACACCCACCACAGCCACTTGATGAGCCACCAAGCAAGGATGAGGATGAGGAGTTTGATGATTGGATCAATAAGTTATATGGGTTCATGCATCAGATTAACAAAGTTTCTAGAGGCTGTGCATTAAACTTGAGAAAAGATCAACCCTGACCTTCAGAAGACCCTCTTGCACTACAAAACTGACAGGGAGCACCACAATTGTCACCCAGCTGCCACCTTCACCTCTGACTCAGTTCTGCCCAACTCCAGTAACCCCATGCTACTGCCCACTGAAGATATAATAGACAGGACATATGAAGAAGTTTTCCTGTGGCGCATCAACACCTCCAGAAAAGCCAAGGTGTGACTTTTACTGGTAAAGCGATTCTTAATGGAGTTGGAGAGACCCGTAGAGGTATCAGATGAGGAGTGGCCTAGCTTCATGTGGTATTGTGTCAAGTTTTTCATCCATGCTGAACGATTATGGTATAGGGACAAGGACAGAGCTCACAAAGTGGTGGTAGAAATGCAGAAATGGCTTAGAGTGCTATTTGACTGCCATGACAGTTTGGGACATCATGGATATTATGCTACTCATGCAGCAATCATGGAATGGTTCTGGTGGCCACAGATGCAGGACGATATCAAGTGGTACATCAAGTCCTGCCATGAATGTCAAGAATGACAACTACAACAGTTCTGCATTCCACCAGTTGTTGCCATCCCCACGCCAATATTCACTAAGGTGTACATGGATATGATGCACCTCCCACTGTCTAATCAGTACAAGTACCTGATTCAAGCCTGCTGCTCTCTGACACATTACCCTGAATACCACACTTTATGTCAAGAAACCACCAATGCCATTGGGGACTGTGTTATGAGCATAACTCATTCCCTACAATTTTCACAATAATGACATTGATGACACTTATGAAGATACGGACTCGGAGAGTTGGGATACATTTTTCTTTTCTTTTTATCTTTTTATCTGGACTGAAATGTATAGATACAAGGGCTGGATGATGAGACTTCACTATAGGATGCCTATGCGAATACTGCAGCCCATGTATGGAAGGTGGTTAGGTCAGCATTGGTTATGGGACATACTGAGTGCCGACTAGGATAACAGCCTGATGATGGGCCTATGCCATGAAAGGAATCATGGGTGGCATGGCACCTGAGGGGTGACATGGGAATACCTGCATGTACCAAGAGACTGGTACTGGGATTCATGGGAATGGCTGAAGGCACTACACAATAAGATGCTGCCATATATGGGGAGATTGGTGTGAATATGGTTACATGGGCACAGACTTGGCTGCTGTGCATTGTCTCTATTGTGAGGGACTTTAGCTGCACACTGACTGCACACAGACCATAGAGGTATATATATAAGGGCTGTAGTTTAGTGTAGGTAGCCCTTAAGTCTCTAGATAGTTTTTGTCACCTAGACATTACTAGCAGAGCAATTGCATTTGTCTTTGGCCTAACAAGCCATCACTGTGGGAGTTGAGGGTTGTGTTTAGGGACCTCCTAACATAATCTAGAGACTTACCATTCTACCCTGTTGGTCTTACAGCACCAAGCAGCTTTGCTTGTCATTGCTCACAGCACCAATGGCCTAGTTTCTTTCTGAGAGGTAGTAACCACGCAGCCCATGACCTCTCCAGGCAACATTGACTTTGACACATATACTGTTGACAGGTCTTGAATGAGAGATCCTCAATACACCCATTGGGCCTGATGACAAACCCTACTTGGGTAGTCTACACACATTTACAGATGAGAGTACTGGTATTGCCAGGAGAGCATAGGCAGGAGTCCACAGATGCACCCTGGGTACAGTACACCATATTTGCTGAAGAGCTCAGGAACAAGTGAAGATATTTGATTTACATTGTGTATCAAGGCTGATACAAAGTTCCTCACACACTCCCTGTACAAGCAGTGACTACCTGATTTTGTCACTGATAACTTGGCACAAAGATAGTGAGGCAAATTGCTGGGCACATGTATTTTGATAGCTTGTGGACCCATGATGCAGCAGACAGTAACCCTCTTGTTTCCCAAGAGGCATCATTGATAGGCACGGATTTCGAACCAGACTGCCAGAGGAATGGACTGATTGTCAGTGGAGGGCCTGAAGTCAGTTGAAGATTTTATTTTAGGAACATATCTATGGGAGAGCATGCAGTGCTCATTTGAATACATTTTACCTCATGCCCAGGTGACACTTTCGGAGATTGGATGCATCTTCGAAGCAGACTGGGTTACTGATGACAATAGGGTCCCGACTGGACCAGCAGAGATATCCGGCAACACTATTTACCACTGATATGATAACTGTATACAATTGTTGTGAGCATTCTTGAAAGAACAACAATGAGAGAAGCATGCACATGCACAAGAGATTATCCAACAACAAGAAGCCAAGGAGTTACGAATCCAGGATGAAGCATGGAATGCTCTACTGGAACAGCAAGCAGCAAACCAAGCTGCATTATGGGTGAAATGAGCCCTAGAAAGAGCTACCAGGGAATATCTTACCCTGACAAATTTACTGAATGACACAATCAAAGGGGATGCATCCAGTCCCATATGGAAGGCACTTATGGTGTCAGAATACAATCAATGGCTTATGGTGGTCATTGTTATGAGCATAACTCACTCCAGTCAATTTTCACAGTAACGACATCAATGACATTCATGAAGATACGGACTTGGAGAGTCGAGACATATTTTTCTTTTCTTTTTATCTATTTCACTACACTCAAACATTTAGATACAGGGCTTAGGCAATACTACGGTTGCAGGGACTGGCTATGTTAGGACTGCAACCCTTATAAGGAAGGTGGTTAGGTCAGCACCGGCTATAAGACTAGATCGAGTGCCAACTGGGACAACAGCCCAATGATGGGCCTAGGCTATGATGGATACATAGGCTGAATGGCACCAGAGGGGCAACATGGGAAACAGCCAAGTGCAGAGACAATAAGACACTGCCATATATGGGGAGACAGTGTGTTGGTGTGGGAGGATGATCCCAGATATGGTCATATGGGCGCAGGCTTGGCTGCTGCGCATTGTCTCTATTGTGAGGGACTTTAGCTGTGCACTGTCTGTGCACAGACCAGGGAGCAGGTATATAAGGCTTGTCATCTTAGGTAGCAAGTCCCTAAGACTCTAGATAGTTTGTGTCCTAGACACTTCTTCTTGAGCAAACAGTTTTCATCTTTGGCTTAACCAGCCATCCCTCTAAGGTTTTGGGTTGTGTTTAGGGTCATCCTAACATAATCTAGAGTCTTTACATCTCTACCCCGTTGGTCTTACAGCACCAAGCACGTCTTGCTTGTCATTGCTCACAGTGCCAATGGCCTAGTTTGATTCTGAGAGGTAGTAACCATGCAGCCCATGACCTCTCTAGGTGACATTGATTACAACACACACACTGTCAACAGGTGTTGAATGAGATGTCCTCAATACACCCATTGGGTCTGTCTACCAACAGTAATGGATGAGAATACTAGTGTGTCAGGAGAGCATAGGCAGGAGACCACAGATGCACCCCAAGCATAGTATACCATTATTGCCAAAAAACTCAGGAACAAGTGAAGAAACTCAATTTACATTGTGTATCAAGGCTGATACCAAGTTCCTCTCACACTCCCTGTACAAGCAACCCCTATTTGGTTTTGGGGTTGATAACTTGGCACAAAGATAGAGAGGTGAATTGCCAGGCACACATATCTTGATAGCTTTTGGACCCACGACAATCAGACAACAACCCTCTTGTTTCCCAAGAGGCGTCATTGACTGGTGCAGATTTATTGCCAGAGGAACGGATCAAGTGTCAGTGGAGGCCTGAACTTGATTGAAGATTTTTTACAGCAGAACAAACAACCAGGTGCAATGCAGTGCACATTCACATACATTCTACCCTACGCCCAGGTGACACTCTCAGAGATCAGGTGCATCTTCAAGTCGGACTGGGTCACCATCAGTGACACGGTCCAGACAGGACCTAGAGAATTTATCAGGGATACAGTCATCCACCAATATGACAACCATGTTCAGTTATGGTGGAAACACCAAAAGGAGGAGTGCAAGATCAAGCGTGCTCAAGCACAGTTGATCCTGCAGCAACAAGAAGCCAAGCAGGAGTTAGAACAAAAGGAAGCCTGGGAGGCTTTACTTATGGAGCAAGCGGCCACCTGGGCAGTTTTACGGGTGGAATGCGCAATGAAGAAAGCAGAAAGGGAATACCAAACCCTTATAGAGTTATTGGAAGTTCAATACAAAGGAGACACTTCCAACCCAATCTGGCTAGCCTTGGTCTCATCAAAATACAACCAATGGCTCATGTTGATTAACAACAGCAACAAAGCTATCCGGTGCTACTGGGTAGCTATAGAATGATTACAGTGCATGCACCACATACAAGAATTGTACAAGCATGAAGGAATGACAATGAGTCATGAGGACTGGAATGCATGGATGCACACAATGAATGGAAATATACGGGCAACCCGCTATGCTAAATGGAAGTGTGAGCAGGAAGAGGAGGAACGCCGCAGGGGAATCAGATTTGATCCCCTCCTCATCACAAAGCCACCTGGGGCTATTATCACCAGGACACTGGAACAGCTTCTCACTGAACCATGACACCATCTCCGTTCTATTGGGATGGATCATTTTCTTAAAGAAGTCAGGGAGGACTTGTGGAATGACCACAAGGCTAGATTACTGGGATGGCACACAAGCGTCAAAGTGCACCTACCAGGACCAAGGGCTCAAAGTCCCATTGCACATGACCAATGGAGAGAGAACAGGTACTGCTACATGTACCTGTTCAAAGAGGAGTACTATGACAAGTACAATTGGCCAGCATGGCCTACTCTCTATGACATTGTCAACTGGGAACCAGAGCTGAGGGACAACACAGTGGTCTTTGCCATCCAGGATAGCATCCGACCTGGGTGGTGTCACATTATTGAAGAGTCAGCCATACGTCGAGATGACATTGAGTACACATGGGACAAGTTGGTAGACCTTCACAAAGTCTCCCACTACATGTGGACAGTGCGTTTCGGAGGACAGTCAAAGTCCAAATGCAGGGCAGCACAATGAAAGCTTGCCCAAACACCGATAAAAAGGGTCAACCTCAGAACTACAGTCACGGTTGAACAAGCCTATGCAGAGGCAGTGGGACAAACATACCCAGCAGTAGTAGAACCCAAACCAGTTGTGCAACCAGTGTGGTCATACGCAGTGGCAGCACAAGCTGGCAAGGAAAACAAAGCACGAGTCGTCACCCAAGGAGGTGATGCAGCACACTGGAACAGTGGCATGGCCACCACAGCAGATTGGCTCTCAAACGAAGAGTACCCACAAGGAGCAAACAATGCTCATAAAAAGAGAGAGATTGATCAGTGGAGAAGGATTGTCAAAAGGGAGGCATGGTTGCCTTACCCTTATCCAAAAATGTCTTGGACCAACAGCAGCTTCAACCCAGACATACCAGGTTACTGTTACCTGGTTTTGATTAAAAAACAGTACTGGGATGAATTCCTATGGCTGGCTTATCCGCAGATTCAAGAGATCTGCACTTGGGACAGAGAACTCAGAGAAAATGATGTGACTACCATTATCAGGAGGTCTTATACACAGGACACCACTCTGCACATTGAAAAGTACAACAGCAATTGCAGAGGATGGTTCCATGTCAAATGTCTCAATAGGGAAGGAATGAGCCACTACAAGTTGGGAGCCACGCCATTTAGGCTCACAGTAGATATGATCACCCACACCTACCATGCCATACTAGGCTGGAGGGAGCACTGGCAGGATACACAGACCCTCAAACCTCTGCCTACCACACAACTGGCTGCAGCAGTAGCAGCATGGGATGATGAAATTCATCAGCAAGCAGAGGAACAACAAAGAGCAATAACCAGTGCAGGACAGGCCTTAGTGGCCATGATCAATGAGTACCAACGGGCCAATCATTGGGAACCAGGACCTCTCACCAAGGCAGAAATGCCTGATTTTTACCAAGGAGACCCACAAACAGTGGATGGATGGTTGCGCCAGATGGAAACATATTTCATGCTGGCAAATGAGAAAGACCTGCGCTGAAAAGTTTCAATCTGCCTATACAGGATTAAAGGTGGAAAAGGAGACAGAGCGGCAGACTGGAGTGGGGTGAAACTCAAAGCCTTCCAGGAGGCGCAACAGGAGTTTCAGGATAAAATTGATAACAATGGCTGGAGTACAGAACTTGATTGGGCACAGCTCAATATGGGAGAAACAACACCAGATGATGAAGCATGGGTCAGACAACCATTGGAGAATCAGTTTCCTTTTGTAGACTGGGTGGATTTCAAAACTCAGATGCATGAGTTCTTTATGTCAACCAAAACTAAGGAGAAGGCGATTGAGGCATTGTTAAAACTACAACAAGGGATGATGATAGTGGAAGATTATATCATCAAATTCAATTCCCTTACCTCATTAACAGACTGGAATGATCAAGCATTGATCTCACAATTCCAGAACCACCTTAACCCAGCACTAGGTTGGGAATTAATCTGATACAGAGGGTTGCTGGACAATGCCATGCTACATCAAATCCAGACAAGGGTAACAGTGCTCACAAGAGCTTATTGCAAAGCCAATGAGGCTTATGGATTCTCTAAAGTACAGAGAGAATACAAAGAGCAAGCCCCTGCTCCAAATGGTCAACCTCAATGGCAGTATAGAGCACCACCACCAGTCGCATCAGGAAGTTGAGCTGATCCAAATGCCATGGATGTTGACAAACAGAGGACTATAAAAGTTTGCACCTACTGTAAAAAATGAGGACATCTAGAGGAGGAATGTCAGCAGAAGAACGCCACATGCTACCATTGTGGGGAAAAAGGACATATGGTGTGGGCATGCAGAAAGCCCAAAAGAATTACAACTGGAGATAAAGGAAAACAGGTTGTCAGATATGTTGAGAAAGGGGAAATGACCCCAACAGGATATATAGAGGAGGTGTTGGATTTTGCAGAAAGCCAGTAGGCGAGCACTCAGCACTGCTGGCTGCTACTTGGGTTTCAAATAGTGATGTATACATAGACTCCCAAATTAAATTGCATGATTTACTTTACAAATGCAGTGGGAATGTACATCACTTGAGAAACCTAAGAGTGAGTGCAAAACAAGGAGAGAGATTAAAGACATGGACCCTGCAATGGGTACTAAGAAGGATTTGGGAACAGCCCAAACAGATAGCAGTAGAGTGTTTACAACAATGGGTAAACACAAAACGAGTAAATGAAGCAGACAGACGACTAGTAGACCAGTTAAATGCTATGACAGAAGCAGATGCTATATGGAACTTGGTGCACTTGCGAGAAAAGAAAGTGCAAGGAACAGGACAAAATGAGTTAGACCTAAAAGGAGTCATAACCACCATGGACATGCTAAAAACCATCCATGTAAAAATGTTATTGGACTCTGGATGTACAGGGTCATGCATTAGCAAAGAATTCATAGAAAAGCATCAAATAGCAAAACGATGCTTGGTCCAGCCAGTGCTGGTATATAATGCAGACAGAACAAAAAACTCAATGGGTGCTCTGGAGTACATGGTGGAGGTTAAATTACGAATTGGGGAGCATGAAGAAGTAATAGAATGTGCAGTAACACACATAGGAAAAACGGATCTGTTTCTAGGTTTCGATTGGTCGAGACACCATAACCCAACCATCAACTGGAAGAAACAATCTTTGGAGTTTAACCAATGTCCAGGAACATGCTGGAAATCTTCATCGGTTCAGGAACCCAAAGATGAGATAGATGTGGCGTAATGTCTCAGAGAAGGGGAACAATTATTGGCAGTTCACATCGGTGAACCAGAGTTACGCATCAGAGCGCATGCATCAACTGCTACAAAAATTGCAGCAGAAGAGGCAGAAAAAACCAAGAAGTGAATGCTGGAGGAGGCAGTCCCCAGACACTATCTAAAGTATCAGAAGGTCTTTGAGAAAGAAACTTTCGATGAACTACCACCATGGAGGCAATGGGATCATGCTATCGAGTTGATCCCTGGATCTAACCCAGTTGACTGTAAAATCTACCTGTTGAACCAGGATGAGCAACAGCAACTGGACGAATTTCTGAAAGAAAATCTGGATTCTGGGCAGATTCAGTCTAGTAAATCGCCTATGGCGTCTCCTTTCTTCTTTGTTAAGAAAAAGGATGGGAAGCTGAGACCAGTACAAGATTACCAGAGACTTAATGAGATGATGGTCAAAAATCGATATCCATTACCACTCATAGGAGAATTAGTGGATAAACTATCACAGGCAAAGTCTTCTCAAAGATGGACATATGTTGGGGATACAACAATGTACACATCAAGGAAGGAGATGAGTGGAAGGCGGCTTTCCAAACCAATAGAGGACTCTTCAAGCCCTTGGTTATGTTTTTCGAACTCACAAATTCGCCAGCCACCTTTCAAATGATGATGAACAACATCTTTAGAGTCGAGATAGTGGAAGGATGGGTTGTCATTTACATGGACGACATCCTTGTATTCTCAAAAGATCAGGCAGAACATACAGTGCAGGTCAACCATATCTTAGCAAAACTAGAGGAACACAAATTATCATTGAAACCCAAGAAGTGTTTCTTTGATAAAAAAGAGATGGACTTCCTGGGGGTAGTCATCAGTGAGAATTCAGTTTGAATGGAGTCCACCAAAGTAAAAGCCATAACCAATTGGCCTAAGCCAACCTGCAAGTGAGAAGTCCAACAGTTTCTGGGCTTTGTAAACTTTTATCAACATTTTGTGAAGGACTTTGCCAAAGCAGCAAAACCATTGACTCATCTTACTGGAAAGGATGAGTGGAGATGGACAGAGCTACAAGATGTAGCTTTCGAAAAACTAAAAAGGACAATTGTGGAGGAGGTAGTGCTGCGAATCCCCAATGAAGACGGACAGTTTCAAGTAGAGGTGGATGCCTCTGACTTTGCTATTGGAGGAATTCTGTTGCAGCAGGTAGAAAACGACATGTGGAAGCCAGTAGCTTTCATCTCAAAATCCCTAAATGATGCTGAACAAAACTACAAGATCTATGACAAGGAGATGCTCACAGTAATGCACATGTTTTACAAATGGTCCCATTATCTCAAAGGGGCTAAACAGACAGTCGAAGTTCTGACAGATCATCAGAACTTGACATACTTCAGAAAAGTGCAGAATTTAAATCGGCAGCAGGCACAATGGGTGACAGACTTGCAGGATTACAATTTCATCATAAAACATAGGAGTGGAAAGTCCAACACTAAGGTGGACTTACTATTGCAGTGGGCAGGGCACACCCGTGGGGAAAATGACAATGAAGGGGTGGTTCTGTTTGATGATGATCATGCAATAGATGACATCATCAAAGATATCAAGGAAGTGCCAAAGTGGCAATGGGAGACACAGGTTGTCAAAGGCTTGGAGAAAACAGGGGGAGATTATAAGATGGAAAAGGGACTTGTCACTTGGAAAGGACAAGTTTATGTACCAGCAGTTGTGGCATTGCAAGAGGACATCATCGCAATTCATCATTCATGGGGACACTCAGGAGTTGCAAAGATGTTAGAATCTTTGACAAGAAACTTTTGGTGGCCAAATATGTGCAGAGACATAGAACATTACATTCCAGGTTGCAAGACATGTCAAAAGGCAAAACCAGATTGACAGACGTGTGCAGCACCACTCCGACCAAATGAAGTTCCAATGGAACCATGGGAAGTCATCTCAGTAGACTTCATGGGAAGTCATCTCAGTAGACTTCATGGGACCATTACCCAAATCAAAAGGAAATGACACAATCATGGTGGTTGTGGATAGGTTCACTAAGAAGTCATACTTCTTGCCTACCACAAAAGAAATTACATCACAAGGAACAGCAGTGCTGTTCAGAGACAATGTTTTCCAGGAGCATGGCCTCCCAAGAAAAGTGATAAGCAACAGAGGACCTCAGTTCGCTTCAAAGTTCATGGACGACTTATATGGAATGTTGGGAATCAAGGCTAATCGATTGACAGCCTACCACCTGCAAACGGATGGACAAACAGAGTGAGTTAATCAGGAAGTTAAGGAATTCCTGACTATGTTCATAAACAATTGCCAGGATAACTGGAGTGATTGGTTATCAGTGGCACAATTCTGCCACAATGACTGGGTACACTCAGCTACAGGCTTCACACCCTTCTTCATGAATTATGGATGGCACCCTAACAAGGGTTTGGACCCCACCTACACACCAAAAGCAGTAGCTGTGGAACAACTGGCAAAAGAAATAGAGGATGTGCATGCAAAGCAAAGAAAGCTTTAGAGAAAGCCGCTCAGATCATGAAGGAGCAGTATGACAGCCATCGCCAAGCAGCACAGGAATACAAACTGGGAGATAAGGTTTATCTCAGCACAGAAAATCTACCGGTGATCAGAGCCACAAAAAAGTTCGACAGAAAGTTCATGGGTCCACTAGAAGTCCTTGCCAAGGTTGGTGAATCATCTTATAAACTAAAAATCCCAGCATCTTGGTGGGTATATAACGTCTTCAATGAAGTCTTGTTGAAGCTGTACAGGGAACTGGAGTTTCCCAAACAAAAAGCAAAGGTGGTGGCACACAAGGATGTGCAGATGGTGGAAGAGTCCCAGGAGGACAAATATGAAGTAGAGGAAGTGATGGACAGCTGTGTCAGTGGATGAGGCAGCGGGAGGTTGGAATACCTCATAAAATGGAAAAACTACCTGATAGATGAGTCCACATGGGAACCAGCAGAGAATGTCGCCAACACACAGGCAAAAGTAAAAAAATTCCACAGAGAAAACCCTTGCGCACCTAAGCACATACGAAACATGGGGACTGGACAATGAAACCCCTATAGGATGACTCTACAGGAGAGAAAACAAAAGAAACTCTTTGGATGGCAGGATGGGTGCTTTGGGCCTGAATACTTAGAAAACATGAAGTGCAGATGGCACAACTGGAAAGGCACTCGGGCAGGCATACAGGAATTGCCCAATGACACTGATGGGACATTCTCTAGAGACCTAGAGTGTGGCAGGCAGGTTAAACCCATGCTTAATTTCCCAGAAGACAGGAGTAAAGAACCAGAGGAGGAGTGAATTGCTCGAGAAAAAGACACTGAGTGTCTAAAAAAGAAGAAAATTCTAAAAAAGATAGACCAGCCAACAGCTGCTAAAAAAAGCAGTGAGTCAGAAGAGGACTGACAAAAAAGGATTCAGAGTGTTGCACGCCCTACAAAGAAACTAGTTCAATGGAAACCCACTGTGGAGGAGATTGAGGATGATGATTCGGAATGATTAGGCTTGACGCCAGATGAACAATGCAAGCGGTTGGACTGCTTTTATGAACAGATGAAGAAGGATCCACACTATGTGGATGCAGGGATGCTGTTATGAGCACACCTCTTATTTTCAAAACCATTACAGTAACAACATAACGATATGCACTTAGAGGCAACATCACTAATAGAAGATCGGAGGATACGGACTTGGAGAGTTGGGGGATATTTTCCTTTTCTTTTTATCTATTTTATCAAGCTCAAACGTCTGTGAACAAGACTACGCAACGGGACTCTAGGAGGATGGCCTACGTGAACTGCGGTCCCTATAAGGAAGGAGGTTAGGTCAGCATCGGCTATGGAGATAGACCGAGTGCCGACAGGAGTTGCGGCCCGATGATGGGCCTACGCCATGAAAGGAATCATGAGCGTCACGGCGCCTGAGGGGCGACATGGGAACGCCGAGGAAAACCGAGTCAACGGTACGGCGAGCATGGGAATCGGCCGAAGTCCTGAACAATAGGAAGGCCGCATGCGGATAACCCAAGAGTTGGGAAGGGATGAAACTCTCCACGAAGGGTTAGATGGGCGCAGATCGGCAGCTGTGCATTGATCCCGGCATGAGGGACTTTAGCTGCGCGCTGTCTGCGCACAGACCAGGAGAAGCGGTATATAAGGGCCGTAGTTTAGCGTAGGAGACTCTTAAGTCTCTAGATAGTCTATTGTCACTAGACATAGCTATAGAGCAATCAGAATCGTCTTTGACTTAACAAGTCACCGCTCTAAGTCGTTTAGGTTGTGTCTAGGGCAGTCCTGACATAATCTAGAGACTTTATTCTCTACCCCGTTGCTAGCTGTCCAGCACCGAGCACGCCGCTCGTAGCTGTAAAGGACATTCAACGGCCTAGTTTCTATCTTTGACGGTTGTAATCCGATTATCCCGGAACCGTTGGCGACGTCGACCACGACATACTTTGACGGTTGTAACCTGATTATCCCAGGACCGTCGGCGACTTCGATTTCGACAAACACACTGTCAACGGGCACTCGATTTTAGTGTCCTCAATACGCCCACAGGGGCCTGGCGACAAACCCAAGCTTGGGTAGGCTACAAACAGTAAAGGACGAGAATACTAGTTCGCTGGGGTGAAGCGTAGGCAGGAGACCATAGACGCGCCCTGGGTTTAGTATACCTTTATTGCGGAAAAGCTCAGGAACGAGCGAAACAACTCTATTGGTGTTGCATATCAAGGCTGAACCCAAGTTCCTCACATACTCCCTGTACTAGCACCCTTACCTGACTTCGGGGTGATAACTAGGCACAAAGATAGTGAGGCGAATTGCCGGGTGCACCCAATAGATAGCTTGCGGACCCACGACGCTGCAGACAGTATCTCTCTTGTTTCCCAAGAGACGTCATCGACAGGCGCGGATTTTCGGCTGCCGCAAAGAACAGATCAAGTGTCAGTGGAGGGCCTGAACTTGGTTGAAGATCTTTTTACAGGAACATCCTTACACCTTCCCTCATCACAAAGAATGAATTGCCACTTTCAATACGTACTCCCACACGCCCAGGCGACACTCTCAGAGATCGGTCAAATCTTTGAGGCGGACTGGGTCGATACCACCGAACTTGTCCTAACAAGGACACCCACCTTTATCGGCGACACCATCGTACGCCGATATGACAACCACATCAGATTGTACTGGCGATACCGCAAAGATGAGCGGAAGAGGGAACGCGCGGAGGCGCAGAAATTATTACGAGAAAAGGAGCTCAGTCAAGAGCTCGAACAGAAGGAAGCATGGGAAGCCCTTCTGGCAGAACGAGCAGCTAGCAAAGCTGTCTTACGAGCAGAGCGCGCAATGCGCAAGGCGGAACGAGAATACCAAACTCTCATGACATTACTGGAGGACCAATACAAAGGAGACACCTCTAACCCTATCTGGCTTGCCCTTGTCTCGTCAAAATACAATCAATGGTTGATGCTAATCAACAATGGCGACAAGGCAATAGGGAGATACCGAGTGGCGGTGGAGCGACTTCAATGTGCTCACCATGTGGAAGAATTGTATGAACATGAAGGCATGACCATGTCACATGAGGACTGGAATGCCTGGATGCATGCGATGAATGGCAACATACGCGCCACCCGTTATGCCAAGTGGAAGCAAGAACGAGAGGAAGAGGAACGTCGTCAAGGGATTCGCTACGATCCTTTACTCATCACAAAACCGCCGGGACGAATCCTTCCCACTACACCAGAACGACTGCTTACTGAACCACTGTTGAAACTCCCAATCGGACTCGACCATTTCTTGTCTGAAATAGGAGAAGATACCTGGAATGATCACAAAGCAAGGTTATTAGGATGGAGGGCCCGCGTCAAGGCGTATCTGCCCGGACCAATAGCAAAAAGTTCAATTGCTCCCGATCAGTGGAGGCAAAATGGGTACTGCTACATGTACCTGTTTAAAGCCGAGTACTATGACAAATTCAACTGGCCTGCTTGGCCCACCCTTTACGACATTGTAAATTGGGAACCGGAACTACGGGACGATACCGTACTCTTTGCAATCCAAGACAGTATCCGACCCGGACGATGTCACATTATCGAAGAATCCGCTATACGACAGGATGACATCGAATACACATGGGACGAACTTGTGGATCTTCATAAAGTTTCTCACTATACCTGGACAGTACGTTTTGGAGGGCAATCAAAATCCAAACGTCGGTTGAAAAATCACCCTCTCGCTACCACATCGGTCAAAAGGGTTGACCTACGATCTATGGTTACTGTCCAAGAAGCAGTAGACCAGGCAGCCGGACGAACATACCCGGCAGTTGTTCAACCAAAGCCAGTAGTGCAACCAGCGTGATCATATGCAGTGGCAGCACTAGCTGGAGGTGAAAGTACAGCAAAGGTCATTAATGCCGGAGGGGATGCAGCACACTGGAACGGTGGAGTTCCTACCACAGCAGACTGGCTATCAACCGAGGAGTATCCTCAAGGGGCAAATGACGCCCATAAAAAGCGACAGATCGACCAATGGAGAAGGAATGTAGAAAAAGAGTTCTGGCTTCCTTATCCATATCCAAAAATGTCATGGACCGACAGCGGTCTTCACCCTGATGTACCAGGATATTGTTACCTGGTGCTAATCAAGAAAGATTACTGGGACGAGTTCTTGTGGCCGGCCTATCCACAGTTGCAGGAAATTTGTAATTGGGATAAGAGCCTTCGAAACGAGGACGTCACCACCATCATACGAAAAACCTACTCTCAATCGAATATGTTACATATCGAAAAATACAACAGTAACACGAGGGGATGGTTTCACGTTGAGTGTCTAAACCGAGAAGGCATGGGACACTATAAAATAGGAGCAGGAAATCCCGAAGAAGGCGAGATAATAAGCCTAGGGGAAGGAAGTGATACAGGATCACCAGAGCAACCAGCGCGATCAAACGCAGCGGCAGCTCTGGTAGAAATAGACCCTTGTTTAAGAAATGGTCGTCCAGGTTTAACGGAACAGCAGCAGAACAAGTTGCACCCGAAATACCCGGGATATTGTTACTTATGGCTAGTAAAACGGAAATACTGGAACGCTTACAAATGGCCTGCATATCCAACAATCCGGGAGATATATGGATGGGATCTGGAACTCATGGACGAGGATCGACCTATCTATTGGAGGCGAACCAAGGGATGTAATCGCATGTGGCACTGTGTCAGGGTATCAGGAGAACCAAATGGTTGGCCATGGATGAAGGCCATGATGTGGCAAGGATATGGTTCACATCGAGTCAGCGTCGGAAACTTTCGACTCACAGTAGACATGGTCACGCAAGCTTATCATGCGATCCTCGGCTGGAGAAATCATTGGATGGACACCGAGACTCTGGAACCTCTTGCGGATACCCAACCTGCAGCAGCAGTAGCAATAAGGGAAAACGAGATCCACCGCCAAGAGGAGGAGCGACAAAGGGCTGTCACCAGTGCTGGACAAGCCCTCGCCGCTATAATAAACGAATACCAGAGGAGTTCGCGTCCTGAACCAGGACCCTTAACCAAAGCCGAAATGCCCGATTACTACCAAGGAGATCCAAGAACCGTTGACGGATGGTTGCGGCAAATGGGAACATATTTTATGTTATCTAGGGAAACAGACCCTAAACGAATGATTTCCATATGTCTATACCGAATGAAGGGTGGAAAAGGGGATAGAGCAGCGGATTGGAGCGGCGTTAAACTCAAAGCGCTTCAAGAAGCATTACAGGAGTTCCAAGATAAAATCGACAACAACGGGTGGAGTCCGCTCCTCAATTGGCAACAACTTAATGAGGGAGAATCGACCGAGGATAATCGAGCATGGATACGAAGACCACTAGTCAACCAATTTCCATTTACAGATTGGACCGACTTCAAAAATCAGATGCACGATTTCTTCATGTCAACGGAAACAAAAGAAAAGGCAATAGAAGCCTTATTGAAGTTGCGACAGGGCACAATGATGGTTGAAGACTATATCATCAAGTTCAACTCTCTCACTTCGCTAACGGACTGGAACGACCAGGCTCTCATATCCCAATTCCAAAGCAATCTCAATCCATCCCTGGGGCGGGACTTAATTCGATACGGGGGACTTCCTGATAACGCTACTCTTATTCAAATACAAACGCGAGTAACTGCATTGGCCCGAGCATACAGAAAAGCCAATGAAGCGTACGGCTTCCCAAAAGGCCGACAAGAATACAGAGAGCAAACTCCCAGTAACAACCCCCGTCCCCAATATCAGTATAAAGCACCAGCACCATTCGCGTCAGGGAGTCGAGACCCAAACGCCATGGATGTAGACAAAAAACGAGATGTCAAACCATGGTGTTACAATTGCGAAAAGGAAGGACACTACAGTCGTCGATGCCCATTACCACGAGGAAGAAAACCTATACCGGAATGCAACAATTGTGGAAGGAAGGGACATACGGTGGAAAGATGCTGGAAGAAGGAAGCCGCTAAGGATAAAGGAAAAAGGGTAGTACGGATGATAGACAACGGGGAAACGACCCAAGTAGAAGGATGTGCCAAAATCGAGGAGGTCTCGGATTTTGGAGACAGCCAGTAAACAAACGCTCTGTTCAACTGGCCAGAAGTTCAAATTCTTGTAACGGTGTACTAGTACCAGAGGATTCTGCAATTAACGTAAATGAGTTACTCTACGAATGCAGTGGGAACATACACCGTATAAGAAATTTAGAAATGAGCGCAAAACCTGAGAAAAGACTAAAAACATGGACGCCTCCTTGGGTATTAAGGAGGATTTGGCAACAAGACAAAGCAACAGCAATTGAATGTCTACGACAATGGGTAGACAATAAAAGAATAAACGAAGTAGACGGGAAACTAGTCCGACAGTTGAACGCCTTATCGGAGACCAATGCCCTATGGAACCTGGTACACTTAAGGGAAAAAGTAGTACAAGGAATTGGGAAGCAGGAGTTAGACCTAAAAGGCGTACTCACCACGATGGACACCTTCCAGTCTACCAACATCACCATGCTACTAGACTCCGGATGTACCTCTTCATGTATAAGTGAAGAATTCGTAGAAAAACACCGGATGAACAAGAAAAAGCTACTACGCCCGATCCCAGTATACAATGCGGATGGAACACGCAACGGATCTGGGAGTGTAGAGTACTTTGTCCAGTTCAAGCTACGAATAGGAATGCACGAAGAGATAATGGACTGCGCCGTAGCCCGACTTAGCAAAACTGATCTTTTTCTGGGACACGACTGGTTAGAACACCACAATCCAACCATTAATTGGAAGAAAAAATCCTTGGATTTTAACCGATGTCCCGGTACTTGCTGGAAGCCATCCTCTGTACAAGAACCAGAGGACGAGATCGACGTGTCATATCACTTGAGTGAAGGGGAGCGCCTCCTAGCCGTACATATAGGAGAACCGGAACTACGGATCCGAGCTTTCGCCTCAACAGCCACAAAGATAGCTGCAGAACAGGCGGAAAAGGAAAAGAAACGAACATTGGAGGAAGCGGTTCCTCGACATTACTTAAAACATCAAAAGGTTTTCGAAAAAGAAACCTTTGATGAATTACCCCCAAGGCGACGCTGGGATCATGCAATAGAGTTAATTCCTGGCTCAACTCCGGTAGATTGCAAAATCTATCCCCTCAATAGGGACGAACAACAACAACTCGATGAATTCCTGAAGGAGAACTTGGATTCTGGACGAATCCAACCAAGTAAATCGCCAATGGCGTCTCCTTTCTTCTTTGTCAAGAAAAAGGATGGAAAACTTAGGCCTGTACAGGACTACAGGAAGTTGAATGAAATGACGGTCAAAAACCGTTATCCCCTACCTTTAATAGGAGAACTTGTGGACCAATTATCCCAAGCTAAAGTGTTTTCAAAGATGGATATACGCTGGGGCTACAATAACGTTCGTATAAAGGAGGGAGACGAATGGAAGGCCGCATTTAGGACCAATCGAGGATTATTCAAACCACTGGTCATGTTCTTTGGACTTACCAATTCACCCGCAACCTTCCAAACCATGATGAACGACATCTTTCGAGTCGAAATAGCTGAAGGATGGGTAGTCATTTATATGGATGACATCTTGGTATTCTCGAAGAACCAAGAAGAACATACCAAGCATGTGAATCGAATATTGGAAAAATTGGAGAAACATAAACTTTCACTCAAACTGGAGAAATGCTTCTTTGATAGAGACGAAATTGATTTCCTCGGAGTAATCATCGGGAAGGATACTGTACGAATGGACCCTGCTAAGGTTAAAGCAGTATCGGAATGGCCGAAGCCAACGTGCAAAAAGGAAGTTCAACAGTTTCTGGGCTTTGTCAATTTCTATCGACGATTTGTCCGGGATTTTGCGAAACTGGCCAAGCCATTGACACGGCTCACGGGAAAAGAGGACTGGTTGTGGACACAGCTGCAGGATGAAGCCTTCAATAGGCTTAAAACAACCATAGCAGAAGAAGTGGTGCTTCGAATCCCTAATGAAGAAGGGCAATTCCGGGTGGAGGTAGACGCCTCCGACTTTGCCATTGGAGGGATATTATCACAACAGCGGGAGGACGGAATATGGAAGCCGGTAGCCTTCATCTCTAAATCGCTCAATGACGCTGAGCGTAACTACGAGATATACGATAAAGAAATGCTTGCAGTAATGCATGCCTTCTATGAATGGGCGCATTACCTTAAAGGAGCAAAGCAAACTATTGAAGTTCTGACGGATCATCAGAACTTAACGTATTTCCGGAAAGCGCAGAATCTTAACCGACGACAGGCCCGATGGGTTACGGACTTGCAAGACTACAACTTTGTAATAAAGCACCGAAGTGGCAAGTCAAATACTAAGGCGGACCTATTGTCCCGGCGAGCGGGACACAGCAAAGGGGAAAATGACAATGAAGGTGTCATCCTCCTTAAAGAACATCTCTTCATCAATGTCCTCGATGACGATCGAGCGATAGACGACATTATCCAAGATATTAGGGAGGTGCCTCGCCGTCAATGGGAAACCCAAGTAGTTAAAGGTCTAGAGATCGCGGGAGGAACATATAAACTAGAGAAAGGACTGGTCACTTGGCAAGGACGCGTGTATGTACCAGCAGTACCGGCACTTCGGGAAGATATCATCGCTATTCACCACTCGTGGGGACATTCAGGAGTGGCAAAAACACTAGAGTCGCTTACCAGAAATTTCTGGTGGCCCAATATGCGAAAAGATATCGAACGATACATCCCTGGCTGTGAAACGTGCCAGAAAGCAAAACCAGACAGGACTGCCCGAGCAGCGCCTTTACGACCGAATGAGGTTCCCTCCGAACCATGGGAAATTATCTCGGTCGACTTTGTTGGACCACTACCAGAATCAAAAGGAAGCAATATGGTTCTGGTCATTGTAGACCGCTTCACAAAAAAATCCTACTTCATACCCACTACTTCGGAGATTACTTCACAGGGAACGGCGGTACTATTTCGAGATAATGTATTTAGGGAGCACGGACTCCCCAGAAAAGTCATTAGCGACAGAGGCCCTCAATTTGCCTCCAAATTCATGACGGACTTATACGGGATGTTGGGAATAAAGGCCAACCGATCTACGGCCTATCACCCACAGACAGACGGACAAACGGAGCGGGTAAACCAGGAGCTGAAAGAGTTCCTAACAATCTTCGTCAACAACCGACAAGACAACTGGTCAGATTGGCTGTCCGTAGCTCAGTTTTGTCACAATGACAGAGTCCATTCAGCAACAGGCTTCACCCCATTCTACATGAATTATGGGAGACATCCGAACAAAGGTCTTGATCCCACTTATGCTCCAAAAGCGGTAGCGGTGGAGCAGTTAGCAAAAGAATTGGAGGACGTTCACGCTAAAGCAAAATTAGCGTTAGAAAAGGCAGCAAAAGTTATGAAGGAGCGTTATGACACTCATCGCCAGGAGGCACGAGAATACAAACCTGGCGATAAGGTCTACCTCAGCACTGAAAACCTTCCGGTCATCCGAGCCACGAAAAAATTAGATGGGAAATTTGTAGGGCCTTTGGAGGTTCTTGCCAAAGTTGGCGAATCCTCATACAAACTAAAAATACCGGCCTCATGGAAGGTCTACAACGTCTTCAATGAAGTCCTCTTAAAGCCGTATAGGGAACCGGTTTTCCCAAAGCAACAGGCAAAAGCAGCGGCGCGCAAGGATGCGCAAATGGTTGAAGAATCCCAGGAAGGAGAATATGAAGTTGAAGAAATCCTGGAGAGCAGAGTAAGCGGCAGAGGAGGCGCGAGGCTGGAATACCTCGTCAAATGGAAAAACTACCCAGTGGAGGAAGCCACTTGGGAACCAGTGAAAAATGTCGTTAACGCACCAGCAATCGTGAAGAAATTCCATAAAGCCAACCCGGACGCCCCTAAACTCGTCAGAAACATCCGAGACGGGCTCCGATACATCCAATATACGGTTACAGAATCAAAGACAAGTCCGACCATTCCCAAACAATCCACTAGTGCACCGCGGCACAAAAAGGGAACACATTGGAAGGACCGTCAAAGGCTGTTTGGGTGGGACGATGGCCGTTTTGGGCCTAAATACCTGGCAAATATGGAACGCCGATGGCGCAACTGGAAGGGCGAAAGGGCAGCGATCATGGAGCTGCCAGACGACACCGATGGGACGTTCTCCAGAGACCTGGAGCGCGGCGGGCGGTCTAAACCCGTGCTTAATTTCCCCCAGAAGACGGATAAGGAGGAGCTAGCGGAGGAACGAAGAGCTCAGGAGAAAGACATGGCGGTACTCGCCAAGAAAATCTTAAAAAGGGAGAAGGAAGTGGCTGCTAAGGAAAACAGCGAGTCGGAAGAAGACCGACAGGGGAGGATAAACGGCGTCAAACGCCAAGAAAAACAATGGGTCAAATACAGGACCACTATCGAAGACGTTGAAGACGTCGATTCAGAACAAACCGGGCTGTCGCCCGATGACCAACAAGCGCGCTTGGCCGCGTTTTATGCACGAATGAAGGAGGATCCAAGATATGTGGACTCCGCCACGTCAGCCTCTCGGGACGCGAGGCCTTGAGGGGGGGGTGATGTTATGAGCACACCTCTTATTTTCAAAACCATTACAGTAACGACATAACGATATGCACTTAGAGGCAACATCACTAATAGAAGATCGGAGGATACGGACTTGGAGAGTTGGGGGATATTTTCCTTTTCTTTTTATCTATTTTATCAAGCTCAAACGTCTGTGAACAAGACTACGCAACGGGACTCTAGGAGGATGGCCTACGTGAACTGCGGTCCCTATAAGGAAGGAGGTTAGGTCAGCATCGGCTATGGAGATAGACCGAGTGCCGACAGGAGTTGCGGCCCGATGATGGGCCTACGCCATGAAAGGAATCATGAGCGTCACGGCGCCTGAGGGGCGACATGGGAACGCCGAGGAAAACCGAGTCAACGGTACGGCGAGCATGGGAATCGGCCGAAGTCCTGAACAATAGGAAGGCCGCATGCGGATAACCCAAGAGTTGGGAAGGGATGAAACTCTCCACGAAGGGTTAGATGGGCGCAGATTGGCAGCTGCGCATTGATCCCGGCATGAGGGACTTTAGCTGCGCGCTGTCTGCGCACAGACCAGGAGAAGTGGTATATAAGGGCCGTAGTTTAGCATAGGAGACTCTTAAGTCTCTAGATAGTCTATTGTCACTAGACATAGCTATAGAGCAATCAGAATCGTCTTTGACTTAACAAGTCACCGCTCTAAGTCGTTTAGGTTGTGTCTAGGGCAGTCCTGACAGATGCCAGCCTCTTGGGATGCGAGGCCTTAAGGGGGGGTGATGTTATGAGCATAACTCACTCCAGTCAATTTCACAGTAACAACATCAATGACATTCATGAAGATATGGACTTGGAGAGTCAAGACATATTTTTCTTTTCTTTTTATCTATTTCACTACACTCAAACATCTAAATTAGATACAGGGCTTAGGCGATACTACGGTTGCAGGGACTGGCTATGTTAGGACTGCAACCCTTATAAGGAAGGTGGTTAGGTCAGCACCGGCTATAAGACTAGACCAAGTGCTGACTGGGACAACGGCCCAATGATGGGCATAGGCTATGACGGATACATAGGCTGAATGGTGCCAGAGGGGTGACATGGGAAATGGCTGAGTGCAGAGACAATAAGACACTGCCATATATCCCCAGGGGAGACAGTGTGTTGGTGTGGGAGGATGATCCCAGATATGGTCATATGGGTGCAGGCTTGGCTGCTGCACATTGTCTCTATTGTGAGGGACTTTAGCTGTGTGCTGTCTGTGCACAGACCAGGGAGCAGGTATATAAGGCTTGTCATCTTAGGTAGCAAGTCCCTAAGACTCTAGATAGTTTGTGTCCTAGACACTTCTTCTTGAGCAAACAGTTTTTGTCTTTGGCTTAACCAGCCATCCCTCTAAGGTTTTGGGTTGTGTTTAGGGTCATCCTAACAGTCATTGACAGGGAGAAGGCCATCTGAAACTATGGAGTGGCACCAGAGAAAGTATGATACGAGGTTCATGCAAAGGAGTTGTATGAACACAAAGGCATGACCATGGAGCATGCAGATTGTGTTAGAAACTAGCAATAGACTAGATAACTGACTGCTGATGAAACACCAGCCAGATGCAGTTATAAACCCTCTTAGACAATGCTTAGACAATAGACTTTGATAATAGTGGTCTATTTAAGTAGCAATGTCTAATAACCAAATCAAGTGTATGGTATTACCCATACAAATATGTAAAACTAGGCTGTATGGTCGATCTATGACAGTTCCTACATGGAGGTGTGAGTTTAGGTGTCCACTATATCGCGCTCCAGACATAATAACAATCTGGGGACAGTACATGAAGAAATATCAACAAAGTCAGCTAACTACTATTAAGCAAAGTTGAAGTATAGTATGATAGGTATGTGTTGGTGCATTTGTACATGTGTTAGGATGTTTGTGTGATGTGTTATCACCATTTTCAACAGATTGGAATGCACTGATGCACATGCTTAACAGGAACATCTCACCAGGATTCTGGTGGACCATTCGCATGGGTCCTATACCAGAACAACTTGCACCATCGGTACCAGGGTTCTGCTACCTCAACCTTATCAAGCCAAAATACTGGAACAAGTACAAGTGGCTGGCATACCCCATGATTGCTGCTATCTGGGACATGGAAGCAGAATTCCGAAATGAAGGAGTTCATACAAGGTGGACTGCCACCAACCAAAAAGATGTGGTGCATGTAGGCCTAGAAATGGCTGATGTAAATGGATGGGACATGGTGGAAATATTATTCACCAGTGGTCACAAGGAGCTCCGAGTCGGAGCAGAGCAAGAGGATGTTAGAAACTAGCAATAGACTAGATAACTGACTACTGATGAAACACCAGTCAGATGCAGTTATAAACCCTCTTAAACAATGCTTAGACGATAGACTTTGATAATAGTGGTCTATTAAAGTAGCAATGTCTAATAACCAAATCAAGTGTATGGTTTTACCCGTACATATATGTAAAACTAGGCTGTATGGTGGATCTATGACAGTTCCTACACCGAGGCGTGAGTTTAGGTGTCCACTATATCGCGCTCCAGACATAACAATGATCTGGGGACAGTACATGAAGAAATATCAACAAAGTCAGCTAACTACTATTAAGCAAAGTTGAAGTATATGTTGAAAATGGTGATAACACATCACACAAACATCCTAACACATGTACAAATGCACCAACACATACCTATCATACTATACTTCAACTTTGCTTAATAGTAGTTAGCTGACTTTGTTGATATTTCTTCATGTACTGTCCCCAGATTGTTATTATGTCTGGAGCGCGATATAGTGGACACCTAAACTCACACCTCCATGTAGGAACTGTCATAGATCGACCATACAGCCTAGTTTTACATATTTGTATGGGTAATACCGTACACTTGATTTGGTTATTAGACATTGCTACTTAAATAGACCACTATTATCAAAGTCTATTGTCTAAGCATTGTCTAAGAGGGTTTATAACTGCATCTGGCTGGTGTTTCATCAGCAGTCAGTTATCTAGTCTATTGCTAGTTTCTAACAGGTTATGGGCCCCGGCCTTTAAACTGATACAAGAGCTGCTATTTGACTTGGGAATCTTGCTGCCTAATCCTACAAGCCTTCAAGGAACAAGTCCCATAAGCTGCCTGAATAGCATCACTTTAATTCGGGGCAAGGCCTTGGTCAATAAATCAGCTGGCATCTGGTCTGTTTGCAGATAGACTGGCTGAATGAATCCCTCCTTCACTTTATCTCAATGCCAGTAAAAGCACAAGTCAAGGTGCTTCATGCGACCATGATGCTCTGGATTCTTTGCAACACTGATTGCTGACTGATTGTCCATGTATAGTGTGGATGGCATTGGAACATGATATCCCATCTCTCCCAACAACTTCTGAAACCACCTAATCTCTCTACCTGCTGCACATGCTGCAACGTACTCTGCCTCTGTGGTTGAGAGTGTCACAATGGGTTGCAATTTGCTGCTCCAGCTGATAGCTCCAGATCCCATTTTAATCACATAACCAGTTGTGGATTTCCCATTATCTCTATTACCACCATGGTCTGCATCAGCATAAGCTCTAATAAGCTCATTTGTCTCTGGATCAGGTCCAAGGCATAATTCCAATTCTATGGTTCCTCGCAAGTACCTGAGCAAATGCTTCACTACTTTCCAATGAGTCATTCCAGGATTGGAATTGAATCTGGCCAAAACTCCAGCAGTATCTGCAATATCAGGTCTTGTCATCATTGCCAAGTACATGACTGATCCCACAGCACTGATGTAAGGAATCAATATCAGGTCTTGTCATCATTGCCAAGTACATGACTGATCCCACAGCACTGATGTAAGGAATGTCCTTCATGGCTTCCTTCTCTTCATCTGTAGTAGGGCTCTGCTCCTGAGACAATTTCAGACCAGGATTCATGGGTGTGTCCACAGTATGACAATCCTCCATGCCAAAGCGCTTCAAGACATCTATAATGTATTGCTTCTGAGACAAGTAAACCTTCCTTTGTGACCTGACTCGTCTGATGGCCACTCCCAACAAGTATGATGTCTCCCCCAGATCTCGAAGCTTGAAGTGCTTTGCCAAATCACTGACTGTCTTGTCTAGAGCAGTCTGTGACTTTGAGGCGAGGGTGATGTCGTCAACAAAGACTGGCATTATGATCTGTTAGAAACTAGCAATAGACTAGATAACTGACTGCTGATGAAACACCAGCCAGATGCAGTTATAAACCCTCTTAGACAATGCTTAGACAATAGACTTTGATAATAGTGGTCTATTTAAGTAGCAATGTCTAATAACCAAATCAAGTGTACGGTATTACCCATACAATTATGTAAAACTAGGCTGTACGGTCGATCTATGACAGTTCCTACATGGAGGCGTGAGTTTAGGTGTCCACTATATCGCGCTCCAGACATAATAACAATCTGGGGACAGTACATGAAGAAATATCAACAAAGTCAGCTAACTACTATTAAGCAAAGTTGAAGTATAGTATGATAGGTATGTGTTGGTGCATTTGTACATGTGTTAGGATGTTTGTGTGATGTGTTATCACCATTTTCAACATGATCTGCACATTGTCCTTTTCATAAATGTACATGGATGGGTCTGATCGTATTCGCTTGAATCCTATGTCAAGCAGAGCAGCATGCAACTTCTCATTCCATAGCCTGGCAGCTTGCTTCAATCCATAGATAGACTTGTTCAACCTGCAAACATAATCTTTTCCCAGCTCTCTAAATCCTTCAGGTTGAGCCATATAAACCTCTGTGTCAATGTCTCCATTAATGAATGCATGTGAGATATCAACAGAATGCAAATGCAAGTCATCTATTGCTGCCAGAGCTAGGACGAGACGAATAGTGGCCTGACGCATGGTTGGGGCAAATATTTCCATGTAATCAAATCCAGGCCTTTGATTGTAACCCTTTGCAACAATCCTAGCCTTGAATCGTTCCAAACTCCCATCTGCATTCCTTTTAATTTTAAACACCCATCTAGAGCCAATAGCTTTCTTTCCAGGAGGTAACTTTTCTATGACCCAAGTACCATTACTCAGGTGTGCATTTAACTCTTCCAGAGCAGCTTCTTTCCATTTCTGAGCATTAGGACCAGCCATGGCTTCAGCATAAGTACTTGGCTCAGGTTCAATTGATGAAGACACTGCATGAACAAACTCTGCATCCTCAAAGTCTTCATCAGATGACTCCGTGTACTTCACTGGCAGCCTCCTTCTTCCTCCATCAGCTCTCCACCATTCCCCTGGGGGTCTAATGTCACGTCTAGGTCTCCTGGCAGCAACACTTAGTTCTGGTACAGGACGTGGTGGTGGTGTAACTGGAGGTGGTGGAATCTGATGATCATCCTGAATCTGTATTTCTGGCTCATCATCATCATCATCCTCCTTTATTTCGTGCTCTGGTGTCATCTGCTGTTCTGGTTGCACAACCTGTTGCTCCTGTTCCTCCTCCCTTTCTTGGCCCTCATTTGTCCTTGGTACTGATGCCAGTATGTCATCATCATCGTCAGCTTCCACAGGAATAGCTGGTGCAGGAATATAGTACTGTTGCTGTTGCTGTGCTGTATCTCTTTTGGTAACCTGAGGTTGTAAAGGAGAATGTGATCCCAACATGTAACATTCATCAAATTCTGCCCTTTCACAAATAACCAACTTCTTTGTGACTGGATTATAGAACTTCCAACCCTTGTAACCATCAGGATATCCAATGAATATGCACTTCTCCATGTGTGATCCCAAAGCAGTACGTTTATCCCTTTGCACATGCACATAGGCTGTGCATCCCCAGATTTGTAGATGACTGATATCAGGCTTTTTCCCAAACCATAGTTCAAATGGTGTTTTCCTCTCCAATGCAGATGTTGGACAACGATTCCATACATGAATGAGTGCTGCTAAACACTCTCCCCAAAACTTGATTGACAAACCAGACTCTTCCAACATAGCCGTGATCCGTTCTGACAATGTCCTATTGGCCCTCTCTGCCACTCCATTCTGTTGTGGCCTATTTCGCACTGTATGTTGCCTGACAATGCCACATTCATCTGTAAATCGCAAAAACTCTCTAGACATGTATTCTCCTCCTTTGTCATCCCTAAGTGTTTTAATAGTATGACCCAATTGATTCTCAGCATAAGCTTTGAACCTTTTAAACGCATCAAAGACCATGTCCTTGGTCTTGATAGGGAATACAACACGAAATCGAGAGTAATCATCAATGAATGTGACCCAATATTGGAAACCAGAATGTGTAGCAACCCCCACTTTGTGAACATCAGTGTGAATGAGCTCCAACAGCTTTGTAGCACGATTTTTCGACGAAGGAAATGGATTGGCATGCATCTTGCCTGCCAAGCATGGCTCACAGATTGGATCAGGCTTGTTATCAGAAGTCATGGTTAGTCCCTCAACCATGCTGTCACGAACCATATTCTTGACACTCTCATAATTATGGTGAGCCAACCTCCTATGCCACAAATTCAGATCCAGAGGCAGAGTGGACGATGCCACTGCTGATCGCACATATTCCTCATCTACAACTGTCTCACCAACAAGGTAACCAACATTATCATCACCAATTTTCGCAACAAAAGGCACATGACCATTAATAACAAATTTCATTGCAGATTTGGAGATATGTACATTAAAGCCTCTATGCTGTGTCAAGTGTAATATTGAGAAGAGATTATTTTGCAAGCCTGGTACATGTAACACTTTAGTAAATTCAACATCTCTAACTGCTTTTCTATCTATAACTGGTCTAAAGATAACAGACCCGACGCCCTCTGCATATATAACAGTGTTGTCTGCTAATCTAACTGGTTTTCATAATGGGGTATATGTTTTGAACCAGTGTCTATGTGGGGTCATATGAGAAGTGGCCCCTGAGTCTGTATTCCAGTCAAACCGATGGTCAGCAGATGTTGCCAATGCATAATCAACCAAAGTACTTGCATTTCCAGCCTTCTCCACAGCAGGCTCTGCCTCCTTCACTTCCTCTGCTTTCTTGGCATTATTGCCACCATTCTTCTTTCGCTTTGGACAATATCTAATGACATGCCCTTCCTCTTTGCAATAAAAGCAAATTGGTTTTCCTCTTGGCCCACCATATCCACTAGAAGCAGAGATTTTGTTTGCCCGCTCTCCCACATCTACACACCGCTGACGGTTGAGTTCTTCAGCCCTGAAGGCTTGAAGGATTACATTTTTGTCCAGCTTCTCCACCAGCAACAAGTTCAACATCAAATTGGCATAGTCATCTGGCAGGGCATGAATCATTGCCATGCAACCTAATTCATCATCCAGCTTCTCCAAAGTAAAGTCACTTGGACGAAGATTTTTGATGTTTGACATTGCCTTCTCCACTCTTGTTGCCAAACTGGTGAGTGACTTGTCATCAGCTTTGTGAATTGAGAACAACTCGTCATAGGCATTGAACCTTGCACCTGGCTTCTTGTGCACATGCGCCATCTCGAGACTAGCCCACATGGTTTTAGGATCATCCTCTTGGCCTCTAAAGTGGACCCTTTGGTCACTTTCAACAGCCAAGTAGATTTCACCTGCTGCCTTCTCTACCATAGTCTCCCATTTAGCCAGTGCGTCGCTCTCTGATGCTGCAGGCCTCGTAACTTTGCCAGAAACCACCCTCCAAAGTCCACTGCGCATTAATAATGCCTTCATCTCCCCTGCCCACTGCTGATAGTTGTCATTTGTGAGAGGTTTGATTTTGATACTGTGATCCAACATCTTTTCAACTGCCCCAAAAACTCTAAGTGTGTGCCAAGTTTGTTATACTGCTTTAAAAGCAATTGCAATCCCAAGTTGCCAATCAATAAGATAATTGGTCTACAAAAGACCAGCAAGATTCCCAAGTCAAATAGCAGCTCTTGTATCAGTTTAAAGGCCGGGGCCCATAACCTGTTAGAAACTAGCAATAGACTAGATAACTGACTACTGATGAAACACCAGTCAGATGCAGTTATAAACCCTCTTAAACAATGCTTAGACGATAGACTTTGATAATAGTGGTCTATTAAAGTAGCAATGTCTAATAACCAAATCAAGTGTATGGTTTTACCTGTACATATATGTAAAACTAGGCTGTATGGTGGATCTATGACAGTTCCTACACCGAGGTGTGAGTTTAGGTGTCCACTATATCGCGCTCCAGACATAACAATGATCTGGGGACAGTACATGAAGAAATATCAACAAAGTCAGCTAACTACTATTAAGCAAAGTTGAAGTATAGTATGATAGCGTATGTGTTGGTGCATTTGTACATGTGTTAGGATGTTTGTGTGATGTGTTATCACCATTTTCAACAGAGGATGACCCCAAATTAGGCAAAATCATAAGCCTAGGGGAAGAAAGTGATGTGGAGGTACTAGAGCAACCAGCATGCTCAGATGCAGTGGCAGCTCTAGTAGAAATCAATCTGTGTTTACAGAATGGACAACCAGGACTCACGGAGCAGGCACAAAACAAACTGCATCTGAAACACCCTGGATACTGTTACCTCTGGTTGGTAAAATGACAATATTGGAATGCCTATAAATGGCCAACATATCCGACAATCAGGGAAGTTTACAGATGGGATCTGGAACTCATGGACAAGCACCACCCCATATATTGGAGACAAACAAAAGGATGCAATCACATGTGGCATTGCGTCCGAGTATCAGGAGAACCTGGCA